>CM037585.1:136264150-137623525 GCA_021018995.1 Chloranthus sessilifolius
CGCACTTCTAAGCCTTAAAAAGAGATTCATTGCCACATTCACCTCCAAACCAAGCCATGGTATCAAAAATCGGCCGATACCGATACGTATCGATTTTCGACCAAACCGATATGTATATCATATCCGTATCAGATATGACATCGGTATCGGCCGATACGTATCTGATTTGGCCGATACCATATCGGTCAGTGCCTTCGTTGAACTCCAATTGATACCCTACTTCGTTCTTTCAAAATTTTAAAGTTTAAAGTATAGCCCTTAGCTCCTTAATCCTTACTCTATAGCCTATAGTCTATACTATATACCAGTCTGTAGAGTAGACTCTAGAGCCCTTAATCCTGCCTTTATGCCCATGCCCATGTGTCTTCATGCATGTGAAGGCTGGATGAGGACAAATGCAGAGTTCAAGGTCTTCAGAGAGCCATGGGTAATTGGGTACAACCGTACAAGATAATGGGGTGAGGCCGTGGGGGACCAAAGACACCCTCATTTGGTCTAACTGGCTAAGAGATTTTAAGGTTGAGAACTTGAGATTGTGGGGCCTGGATATTCTAATCCATTATCCACAAGATATTTCACATTCAATGTCTATCATCCTATCCAACCCAATCAATGGGTTTTAATGATTTTCCGGCATGAGTGTTTTCATTAAACATGTGGGCACGAACAAAGAGGTACCCAAAATCCTAAATAATGTTTTTCTTTTTATTTTTTCACTTTTCAGTTTATATTTTTTTAAGTTTTAACCAAAATAAAAATAAAAAAATAAAAATTTGCCGTATCAGCTTATCGGTGATACGTATCGGTCATCAGGGAAACCAATACCCGATACCGAATTCCGATTTAATACCTTACTCCAAACTGAAAATTTGAAGGTCTGAGTTCGAATGCCACAGCTTTTTTTGCCAAACATAAATAGATGGGATAACGCTACGTTTACGATGACATGACGACAATCATGATGGTCCACTCGATGAGGTTAGAGATATGGCCGGATCTGGATTTATCTGTGCAGATGCCACAATCATCCACAGGACCCAGTTTGCTCCACATTGCATTAAATTCCAAACTAGATATCAGTACCTGATCATTCCTCTCTTTTTTACGCTGCTCGTGGCAAAGTCGAGGTCTGACTACCTTCAGCCAGTTAAGTTACAAACTTCACAAACGGATAATCACCATCAGTGTATACAACATGATCGTTGGTATTCACAGAAATCAGGTGTCCAGCTACCAGGCCATCGTATGGTAAAATGCCGCCGAACAATGAGTGGGTGGGTAAAGGGCATGTGTAGCAAATGGACATCATCAAATGAACAAAATAAATACTTTGGTCTCCTCTACCTAGAATCGACTCATCAGCACTACTTTCCAGTTGAAATAAATGTTGCAAATTATTCCCAAAACTGAATACTATGTGTCTAGGGCAATATCACATTTTCACTGTTTCAATAGATAATCAGTTTACTAATCAATGAACCAACCCCCAAACCGAAACCACCTACTTCCTTTTTTGACAAAGTCAACAAGTAACCCGTTTGGCTGAAACGTACGCACTTCAATCTCAAAATGGATTTTAACTCCTAAAATGAAATCTCCCCAACTCCTCACCTGCATCATGAGGCTGTGGAGGTCATAATCATATAGCACCATTTACCCTATCAAATCCTGTCAAATGCCAACATCCATGGATGATTTTACCGTCCTAAAATCCTGAGGCCGTCCAGCAGCTAAAAGGTACAACTTATTCTGGCAGTGACGGTCGATCAAACTGCATCCCCTTTATACCATCTGTTGGATCTGATCTAACGTGAGGCCTCGCTACAGTATGGTTCTACCAGAACCATACTGCTGACTGATGCAGTTTTGTAGGAACTAGAGTGAGGGCATGTACTGATGTTGTATAACAGTCCTCCCTAGTGTTGACTAAGCCTAACCTGATGGTTCTGGTAGAACCATCCTAGTATTCTCCATCAAGAACATCTGATATCCCGATGCCAGCAATCGAGTCATACTCCAGTTTAAAAATGTACACATCTCTTGGCTACAGGCTCCTGAAAAAAAAAAAACCTATGGTGGAACAAATACCTTGTCAAGCACTGAGATCGGCAAGTCAATTTTCTATGCAATCCTATGGCTAGTCAATTTTTTTTGTTTTTAATCGTTGCAATACTGTAGTGTCATTAATCCAAACTAATTACAGCAGATCAAAGCAACATTGAGAGATGCCATGCCAAAAACAGAAGAAAAAAAAATTCAAATGGGAGAAATGGATCAGGTGGGACAAAAGTCTTAAAGGCGGTCAACTGCTCTGCTCCCACTCTCTAAGCAGCTTCTCCCTCAAAGTCAACTCCCCAAAACAGAATAGAGGCCTCTGGTACAGGATCCATGGAAAACTCAAATTTGTGTTTCAGATATCAGATGGGAAGTAAATCCATTTTCCATGGGATCCTGCAGCTAAGTGACCTGCATACCCTGGTCGCACAACTCTAAGGCTGGTTAAGCAAAAGCCCTAATCCCAACACTGAGGCAAGAAGCAAGAACAGCACAGCATTCCACAAGCTACAGGAATATTCCTCTCATATAAAATTCAAGACAAAAGCTCAAAGACCAAACCCAATTAAATCTAAAAATTATCTTCTCAATCATTTGGTTTTTCCATGTCTGTCAAACCATTTAAACTAAAACTTTAAAAGCTACAAATTCAAGTTCTCGTTCAGTACTACCATGCACTGGTAAGAGGTAAGACTTACCAAAATCCTCTTAAAGAGAAGGAAGAAAATAAACATTGGACCCATGCTGTTAAACTTAAAAGCATAAAAAGCACATCAAGTACGGACGGGATTTGCAGCTCCAGCTGGACGCGGTGGTTGCCCAGGTTTAGGCATATCCTCCTGCAAACAAAGCAATAGCCAAGTACAATTAATTAACTTTTACGGCAGTAATAGTTTGCTTCCTCATACAAAAACTAGTCAGCCAATGCATGTGTGACACATGCAATCTTTGAACTAATAATAAAAAACAGGACTATATTATTTATTTATTTGATCCAGGGTGCTCAGTTGGGCACGCACCCTTTGGGGACCTCTATCACAGGAATACTGTCATTTATTAGGTTATTTCCCTAAAACTAAAATACCGACATTTCTGGCAGGTCACAAGCCCACAGTCACAGAAACAGTGATCTGAAGTAGAGGTTCCATATTAAAAGCTTGGATTGGTGCAGTTCATGCTAACAAATGCGTGGATATCAGAATTCTTTCTTTCTCATAACTACAACCATGTAGTAAAGGCCATTCTCAAGCATTTATCCGATAAATTCCAATGAACTTCAGACTTCAGATCTTAAAAAGCACCAGAGAGCATAGACAACATATAGACCGGGCCATTTAAACCTTACAAAGCATCTAAACAAACAATTACATGGAACAAAGTTTGGTTTCTCTAGCACCTTCTGCTTTATTTTCATACACTTCTTGGCAGACAAACAGAATTGTAGACAAAACAAAGCCAAGCTCTACACAGATAAGAATTATCTGAAGCCAGGAAAATGATTAACTGTCACTACCACCTGCAAAAAACTAGATATCTTTTTTCTCCTTTTTGATCGGCAAATACTGGAGAAAAATCACGCATGATTATTTATCATAATTATCATTACCTGAATCTTGTACTTAAGTGGTACTCAACAAACTTTAAAATTTCTGCTTCCATTACGCTTCATACCATTGGTGTGATTGGTGTGCGTGTGTGTGCCTAGATAGTTGTACCTATGTATCACTTATGCGGTGGTGTATACATTCTATGGCTATAATTAGTGTTAAGGCTAGTTGGGGTATCCTTGAAACCTTAATTAGACCATTCTATTTTCTGAAGTCAGGTTGGTATCGAGACAAACGAGAAGCCCTAAAATTTCTTTCAAAAAAAAAAATTTGTGTCTGCTGACATCACCTCGCATCACTGATGCCAGCAGGCTGACGTCAGCAGTACCACGTCGGATTGGACTGCCACCTGTGGGGTTTTGATCGGAATCACCTCTCGGTGATTTTCTTCTCTTTTGGTCTAGAGCAGCTGAGGCCTAGAAAGGGAACTTACAGAGGGTGTTGTGGGTCATCTTCTACCTTAATCTGTGTTGTGAGACCCTAAAACCAATCAACTTTTTCCACTCTGATCCTACCCAAACTTTATGGTTAGGATTGGAGTGGCTTGACTAACACTTTTTACTCTTGGATCTGCCTTTTTTGGGGTTTCATTTTTTACCCAATTTTGGGTCTACTTCTTCGCCCAAAACTCATGGGGCTGCCCTGATTTCTGCTGCTGATTTTTGCAACCTGGGTTGCGTCAACTTTTGCAACCACTATAATCAGTGGCAGTTATCTGTTTGCAACCTGGGGTTGCGACTGTGAACACATCTTCTTCCTCTTGGCACCGGGTTGCAGCTACAACTGTTATTACTATTTGGAACCAGAGGTTGGACCAACAAATTTTCATATTTGCTGCCAGTAATATGCATCTACAACCAGGGGCTATTTCTATTTGCTACCAGCCCTCTCTTTGCAGCCACGGGCTGCCCTAACCAGGTCCTATTCCTTGCAATCTTTCCAACCTTTTTTATGGAATCTTATTTAGTCATTACTATGCCATCGTGCCCACCGTAGTGTAGTGAATGTTTTTCCCACTGGATATCTTTCATATTGTTAGCTGTTAATTGCTCATATGATTGTGGATGATCGTTCCCATAATGGAATTAAAATCAATGATTCCCCTTGGGTCTTCCAATTCCCATCCGAGTCATGGGATCACTAGTATTAAGTTGAATGGGGCCGTGGTCACGAGCCGTAAAACTATATTTAGGAAGTCGTGGTAAATTGGGGCATATCCTTGGCATGGTTGACCGACCCTTACCTTCTGACGTTGCGTTCATTCAATGGGAGATGAACAATTGTACCATTTTGGGATGGCTCTTTGCCTTGATGGAGGAGTCCATCTATACTACGTTTATGCTCCATGATACAATGGCACAACTTTGGGAGGCATTGACACAAATGTATGCCCACTCAAAGAATGATACTCGCATTTATCATCTTCTCATGGAGATTGCTTGAGCCAAGCAGGGCAGTCGCACTGTTTCTGAGTTTTTAGGCTATTTTCAGACTCGTTGGGATGAGATGGGCCAGTATGAGCCTCTATCTAAGTATCCTGGGGAGGGCTTCAGGACTGTTGCTCGTCGATTGCAGTGTCAGCAGATTTATTATTTCCTGATGTGTCTTCGACCCAAATTTGAGCAACTTCGGGCACAGATTCTTGCTTCAGATCTACTCCCACCTCTTCAGACTATATATGCGACTATTGATGGTGATGGTGAAGATCGACGTTGAGCTCTTATTCTTTCCTCCCGTCCTACTCCTACATAGCATTATGCTCTTACATCTGATATTCAGGGGTAGGGGAAGTGGTGGGCGTGGCAGCCGAGGAGGCTGTGGTGGTCGTAGTGGTGCTCGTGTGTGCTGTGGTGCTTCCGATCCTCTCACTGTTTGCTCTTTTTGCTTTCGAGTTGGGTATGATCGCTCGAAATGCTTCAAGATTCATGGATTTCCTCCTCGTCAGGAACCCTCTACTGCCCATGCTGCCAATACTACTATGATCGCTGGATCTGGGTCTTCTGACGCCACTGTGCTCACTGGTGCTCCAGCCGATTCTACATTTGACGTAGCTGCTCTACAGGCCAAGCTTGTTGATCTGTGTGGGCGTCTTCATGCTTCTCAGCCTACTCCGCCTCCTGCCCCAGGTACCTCATCTGCTTTCTTTGCAGTTATGTTTATACCATCATCCACATCCTCCTGGATCATCAATTCGAGAGCATCCGATCATATTACTGGTGAGTCCCATTTATTTTCATTTGCTTTTCAATTATCCACTCCTAGGTAGGTGCGTATCGTTGATGGGTCTGTTACCCCTATCACGAGTCAGGGTAACGTTTCTCTATCATTTGATTTGTCTTTCCAATGTTATGCATATTCCAAGTCTTTAAGCTAATCTTTTATCTATCAATAATCTTACCAAATCGCTGAATTGCTCAGTAACGTTTTTTCCTACTCATTGCATTCTCCAAGAACTGATTACGAGGAAGATTTCTGGCATGGGGTTTGACCCGGGTGGCTTGTACTACTTTAGCACTGAGATTCCTTGGGCTGCTTTTGCTTTGTCTTCCTTTCCTACCACTATGAGCAGTCGAACTTTAGATCTTTGGCATGCACATTTAGGACATGCTAACTTGCAGAGTTTGTCTTCTTTTTCCAAAATTTAAAAATGTCTCTAATGGCTTTAAATTTCAATGTCAGACTTGTCAACTTTCAAAGCATAGTAGATCTTCTTTTATTTCACATACCACTCGTAATGATTCTTTGTTTGATCTTATACATAGTGATGTGTGGGACCTGCTCCATTATCTTTTGTTGATGGCTATAAATATTATGTGACCTTTATTGATGACCATTCTAGATGTAAATGGGTATATTTACTGAAATCTAAAGATGAGATACTCAATACCTATATCACTTTTTTGGTCATGATTCATACTCAGTTTGGGAAGACCATTAAGGTTCTTTGCTCCGTTAATGGTGGGGAGAGCACATCTTCGGCATTTCAGGACCATCTCAACAAGGTTGGGACCTTACATCAGTTTGCATGCCCTTATACTCCTCAACAAAATGGCGCTGCGAGGCATAAGAATAGGCATCTCATGGAAGTGACTCGCTCACTTCTATGTGGTATGAAAGTTGCTAAATCTTATTGGTCCATGGCTTTGCTTACTGTCACTTTTCTCATCAATCGTACACCCACGTGCATTTTGGATGGTCAAATTCTTATGCATATTTTGAGGCCAGGAGTACTATTGTTTTCAGTTCAGCCTCGTATTTTTCGGTACACTTGCTTTGTCCATGATCTTTGCGTCCACAGGCAGAAATTAGATGATAAGGTTATTCAGTGTATTTTCGTGGGATATTCCAAAGTGTCAAAAGGTTATAGGTGTTATGATCTCAAGACCAAGAAACTCTTCACTACTATGGATGTGTCCTCCTTTGAGGATGCATCTTATTTCTCTCCACCATCGTCTTTATCTTAGGTGCCTACTATGGTTCTTTCGATCCCTACTGAGCCCATACGAAGTACTCCTACTTATCCCATTCCCTCTCCTACTAAGCCTACTCATTCGGATGGCTAGTTGCCTATTTGCCTCACATATCAGCGCCGCAACACAACTGAGCCTCTTGCTTATACGCCATTGCCATAGGTTCCCTTGAAGTCAGCGCCTTCAGACCCATTCTCCTTAGCATTCTCATGTTATTACTTTTCCCTCTACTACTGATGATCTTGACCATCCAAATGCTCATCATAAGGGTAAGAGAAGTTGTGTCACTCCTAATCCTATTGCTCAGTATGACTCTTATCAAGGCCTCCTCGCTCTTATCGTGTTGCTTTTGAAAGAGCTTCTACTGTCACCATTCCACGTTCTTTCAAAGAAGCTCTAAAGAATCATTTGTGGGCCCACTGCCATGGCTGAGGAAATGGCTACAATTGAGCGGAATAGGACTTGGAAACTTGTTGATCCTTTACCGGAAATACATGTTGTTGGTTGTAGATGGGCATTTGCCTTGAAATATCGTGATGATGGAACTATTGAAAGATACAAGGCACGGCTGGTAGCAAATGGGTTCACTCAAGTTCCTGGACTAGATTATATAGCTACCTTTGCTCTTGTTGCAAAGCTCACGTCTATTCGCATTCTCATTTCACTTCCTGCTCACCATCATTGGCCTCTCTATCAACTAGATGTGAACACATTTCTCCATGGGAACTTGGGAGAGGAAATTTATGTCCCCCCTCCTGGATATCAGCTTAAGGGAGAGTATTCGGGAAAAGGGTGTGTCAGCTTATCAAATCCAATTATGAGTTGAAGCAATCTCCCAAAGCTTGGTTCCATGGCTTCAGTACAGTGGTTCTCACAATGGGATTTAGGAGATGTCATTCTGATCACACGTGCTTCATTCACTATAGTGCTATCAGGCTTCAAACTATCCTACTCGTTTATGTTGATGATATCATCATCACAAGAGATGATGCGGTATTCATAACACATGTAAAGGCTAGTCAGCGCAAAGCCTTTGATGTGAAACATTTGGGCCTTCTTCGATTTTTCTTGGGTATTGAGATTGCTAGATCAGCTAGAGGTATTTCTCTCTCCCAGAGAAGGTATTCTATGGAGTTATTGAGGGACATTGGCATGCTTGGATGTAAGACAGCTAAGTCTCCTATGGATCCTAAGCAATATCACCATGCGGATGTTGGAGAACTCCTACCGAACCCTTCTGAGGATCAACATCTTGTTGGAAGGCTCATCTACCTTACCAACACCAGTCCTAATTTGGCATTTGCAGTCGCTTTGGTGGCACAATTCATGCACGCACTTGGGACTCTTTATATGATTGTTGTACATCGGATCCCTTCGGTATATTAAGGCCTCTCCTAGTTGTGGCCTCTTCTTTGAAGATGTTGGGCATCTTCTTCTTAGTTTCTATACTGATGTTGATTATGTTGGGGCTCCTACTGATCGTCGATCTACCTCAGGACATTGTACTCTTCTGGGTGGTAATCTTATGGTGTGGCGAAGTAAGAAGCAGGATTCAATATCCAAGTCTAGCGTTGAATCTAAGTACCGAGTGATGTCTCATGAGACGTGTGAGCTTCTTTGGCTACGTTCTTTGCTCATTGAGCTTGGTTTTCCTCCATCTCTCCCTGTGCCTCTCCATTGTGACAACCAGGCAGTCATTGATATTGCCAAGGACTCAGACCTTCATGAGCGGACTAATCATGTTGAGGTTGATATTCATTTTATTTGCGAGAAGATACAAGCTTGGGCTCATAGAGACTCCCAAGGTCACATCCTCACAACAGTTGGTCGATGTCTTTACAAAAACTTAGCGTGCATTGGAGTGCGTGTGTTAGTTAGGTGTGTGCGCCTAGATATTTGTACCTATGTATCACTTATGGGGGGGGGGTGTATACATTATATGGCTATAATTAGTATAAAGGCTAGTTGGGGTCTCCTTGCAACCTAATTAGACCATTCTATTCTCTCTCTCTCTACAAACCCTAACCCTAAAATCTAGTCATACCTCTCATAACTATCCAAATAAGCTCATAGATATTCAGATCATTATCCAAATACTGAGACATATTCATAACAAAATAATCACACAACAAGCATAGACCATGCATCGTCTTTATCCACCCCTTTAACAACCATCATAACTATCCAAATAAGCTCATAGATATTCAGATTGTTATCCAAATTCATAACAAAAAATACCCGACAAGCATAGACCGTACCTCATCTTTATCCACCCCTCAAAAACTACATTATGTGAAACTACCCTTTCTGCAAACTACACGTTAATATCTTAACCATCAATCTGGTGACCTGGCCATCTGCCCCAAGGTTGATGCCCTCAATCAAGTGTTAAGGTCAGCTGTTAAATTCCCATACAAAATAGCTTACAAGGTAATTTAGAACCCAAAGAGTGTCTTAGAAACACTAAGGCCTCGTTCGAGAGCAAAAAAAACTCAGATTCTGAGTTCAACTTAGAAAGCAAGCAATTTCCGATCATTTCTGAGCTTTTCCCTTGTTCGCCAGTTTGCATGGGTTATTGCACTTTCTGAGAGATTTTGAGTGAAAGGGGCAGGAAGTAGTCCGAGCTTTTTGCTCGGAATAGCTCAAAATCTGAGATACATACGGGATTAAAATTGAACCAGTACAAGGACTTTCACGAAAATATCAAGTCCAATTAATTAGATTGTAGGGATTACTTACTTGCAACCATTATAATATAATAGTTTCAGTCCCTCCATCAATTTAGGTGCTCACGGATTTATTTTCAGAGAGATTTCTCCTAAGTAAGGAATACTTAGTTGCAACCATCATAATTTTGGTAGAATTCAGATTGCAAAGAATGATACCCAATTACCCAAAATTTTGGCCCATTTTTGGCTCCACTCCATCTATTTAGGTGCTCACGCCTATTTAGGTGCTCCACAACTTATTTTAGAGAGAGATCTCAAGGGGCTTCACTAAAGTGTGGAGTTAAGCACTCACATAGGGTGTGAAGGCTCTAGTATGATGCGAGACAAAACTCTAAACTATGTGAATGCTTATGAGGTGATGATTTGCGGAAATTAAATTAGATTAATTAAACAATAAACCTGAAAATAAAGTGGATACCTAAGGGTTTCGTAGTTTTCCATTGGAGAATCGCGCTTGATTCGAGTAGGGTCCGGTCCGTGCACTAAATCCGTTAGTCTTGCGGTGTAGATCAGTTCTAGAGGTAGAACTCTAATTATTCCAAATTACGGCGCCACTCGAGATTCAATGATTGAATCACGAGTGTTCTAAGGGTTCTAATTCAGTTTGGTTTAATGGTTCGGATGAGATATGGGTTTGAATCAAATCGATTCGGGGACTCAGATGGGATCTATGGTTTATAAACTTCGGGGTATTTGAAGGTTGGATGGTTGGATTTAGGATTTTGATATTGGTTCGAATCAATGGTTCGGAGTTGGGAATTTTGGGAAAAGATAATGGCTGGATTTAAGGTTTATGGGATCAAAATAAAGCAGAAAAAGAAAATAAAAGATAAAGAGAGAAATAGAAGATAGATTTTGGGCTTCACACTCTTGGCTTCACACCAAACCCTTCTCGGGAAGTGAAGAATCACTCTTCAACCATGGATCATCTCAAGCACACAAGCAATAGCTTTCATTCATAATCAATAACTAATTACATTGTTTTTTTTAAAAAACCTTATATAGGAGTTCTTAAAATAAAACCCTAAAACAAAATAAGCAAAAGGAAAGGCAAGTTTGCCCCTTAACACTCAAATTCGAATTCTAGCGGATCCCATTCTCGCGACAGTCGATCGATCGAGTATCAGGTCCCGATCGATCGACATATATATATATATATATATATATATATATATATGTGTGTGTGTGTGTGTGTGTGTGTGTGTGTATGTGTGTGTGTCGGCAGAATTGAAGCCCTCACTGGGCATAGTCGATTGATCGAATCCGAGTGTCGATTGATCAACTGTTCATTGCTCCAGCTTGTTGATTCTTTAAGTCCAGTTCTGGTTTCCATTCCGCTACTTCCGTCGCCGGTACATGCGAAACAGTCCTTATTCGATGTCTACAATGTCAGCGTCCCCATCAATTCTCCCGGACCGAAAATGCTTCATCACCGATGAAGCGGCGTGGTGAGAGCGATCGAGCATGTCAGGATCCAGGTGTCGCACCTCGTCTTCAGTTAACCATGTGTTCTCGGAGTCCGACTTTCCATCTACTTAACCAAGTATTTCTGAAATCCTCCACCATGGGTGGATACCACAAAATCATCAAGTATCCCTTTAATCTCATCTCTCCTCTGCCTGCGTGGGGAAGGGAATGGTAGGGGTTGTAGGGTGGGGCTAGAATTTGGGCTCAGGACTGCTTGGAAGGGATTGGTGGGGGGTGAGGCTGACCCCAAAGAAGGGACTAGGTCCTCCACATTGAACATAGAGCTGACCTCAATATCCGGCGGAAGTTCAAGAACATACGCATTAGGCCCGCTCATTGCCACAATTCTAAAAGACCCAACGCCGCGCGCTTGGAGCTTCTGTGCGACTCCCAATGGAAATCGTTCAGGCATAACCCGAACCATCACATGATCCCTCACTTGGAATTCTTTGAAGCGCAACCGCAATTATCTTGTAATGTTCATTGTTTGAATTAATCTTTTGTCTAATTTCGGCGTGCAAGCTATGAATGTATTGTGCAAATGCATCCGCGAACTCAGACACTCGATGTGATGCAGACATGGGGATTAAATCTAATGGTGTCATTGGCCTATGCCCGTGTACGATCTCAAACGGACTCATGCCTAGGGACCTATTGACAGAGTTGTTGTATGCAAACTCGGCTATTGGTAACGTAGAATCCCAGGTTCTAATATGATCATCAACTAGACAACGAAGGAGATTACCTAAGCTCCTATTGGTGACTTCCGTTTGGCCATCAATTTGAGGATGATAGGTCGAAGAAAACTGGAGCATGGTACCCATAATGTGCCATAAATTTTCCATAAGTAACTGGTGAACTTCACGTCCCGATCCGACACAATGGTCTTGGGTAACCCATGGAGACACACAACTTCTCCGAAAAATAATTGGCTATGTGTGCCGCATCAGAGGTTTTGGAGCAAGGTACAAAGTGGGCCATCTTAGAGAAGCGGTCCACCACCACAAAAATGGAATCATGTTTTCGTTGAGTCTTGGGAAGTTCAAGCACGAAATCCATAGAGATGTCTTGCCACAGGGTGTGTGGCACGTGTAACAGGGTGTGCAAACCAGAATTTTGTTTATTTTGCTTGGCCACTTGGCATGTACGACATTGTTTCACGACCCGTGAAACATCTCTCATAAGGTTAGGCCAATAAAACCTATCCTCCATGAGCGCAATGGTCTTGTTGCGCCCGAAATGCCCGACAATCCCTCTGACATGTAACTCCCAAATGAGAAAGTCACGCAATGAGGTGCGAGGGATGCACAAGCGATTTCCTTTGAACAAATGCGCGTCTTGCAGTGTATAATTGGAATTGATGTTGTTCGAATTTTCCAGGAGGACAGTGTATTCCGCCCCGAAATCTGAGCACTCAGGATAATCTTGTTTCAATTGTTCAAAGACAATGATCTCGGTGTTCATAGACTGTAAAGTCTCCACTCAACGACTAAGTGCATCAGTTGCCTTGTTCTCGGCACCCGCTTTATGCTTTAACACGAATGCGAACCTTTGAAGATACTCAACCCACTTTGTGTGCCTCGGGTTCAACTTTCTCTATGAAGCAAGGAAGCATAAGGCTCCATAGTCAGAAAACAACACAGCTTCCTGCAGTCTAAGGTAATGCTTCCAATACTAAAGAGATTGGACGACCGCATAAAACTCCTTGTCAGGTGGAGTATTTTTGCTTAGCTTCATTAAGTTTCTCACTAAAATAGGCCACTAAGTGGCCCTCTTGGCTAAGCACTCCGCCTATTCCCACACCCGACGCGTCACAGGCTACTTCAAAGACTTTAGAAAAGTCCAGTAGGCGCATGACGGGTGCGCTAGACATCTTATCCTTTATCTTGGCAAAGGCCTTCATCGCGGCTCTGCCCCATTGAAACTCCCCTTTTCATATACAATCGGTAATGAGAGCCATAACGGTGCTAAAGTTGCGGATGAAACGACAATAAAAAGAGGCCAAGCCATGGAAGCTACGGACTTCATGAATATTTCACGGTTCGGGCCACTCCACAATGGCCTTAACCTTCTCGGGGTCCGCAACCATACCTTCAGCTGAGACAATGAATCCCAACAATACAACGGATTGTTACATGAATGTGAATTTCTTGAGATTCGCATATGACCTTTCTCCCCTCAAGGTTTCACAAACCAACCTTAAGTAGATAATGTGTTGTTCGTTGTCATGACTGTAAATCAAGATGTCGTCAAAGTATACGACAAGGAATTTGCCGAGAAACAACCTCAACACTTGGGTCATGAGCCTCATAAATGTGCTCGGGGCATTCGACAGCCCAAAAGACATGACCATCCATTCATAAAGATCATCCTTAGTCTTTATGAATGGATGGCCATGCCTTTTGGGTAAATGCGAACTTGATGGTAGCCACTTTTAAGGTCTATCTTGGAAAAGATAGTGGTGCCAACCATTATATCAAGCATATCATTGAGCCTTGGTATGGGAAATCGATATTTAACCGTAATCTTGTTGATTGCACTGTTATCCACATACATGCGTCATGTACCATCTTTCTTAGGAGTGAGTAGGGTGGGTACGGCACACGGGCTCAAACTCTCTTGGATGAGCCCTTTCTGAAGGAGTTCATTAACTTGCCGAGTCAATTCGGCGTGCTCAACCAGATTTAACTTGTAATGGGGCAGGTTTGGTAGGGTAGATCCGGGAACCAAATCAATCGCGTGTTGAATATCACGCATGAGAGGAAGTTCATTGGGTAAGTCTTCGGGAAAGACATCCACAAATTATTTCATTATTGGCTCAACCTCCTTGCGATACTCGGTCACTGACTCAGGAGCACTCACAACGATGACGACGACATCCACCACGCTCTCATCTAACGATGTCTTTTCAAACTCCGAAGGACTCACAATGTTAATGGTCTTAGACTGACCGTCCTTCTCGACTTTGTTGGTCGCGATGCTTTGAGGGCTAAAGGCTTAATAGTTATCTTCTTGCCCTTATGCATGAAGTGCAAATGTTAGATTGACCAAAAATGGTCACGTTCAAATCATAAAGTCATTGGCCTCCCTAAGATGATGTGGCCCACATCCATCGACACCACATCGCACCACAAGGTATCCAAATATGAACCTAGTTGAATAGGTATGCGACACCTTTGAGACACGGGAATGGAGGAAGAGTCAACCCACGCAACTTTGTATAGTCTCGGGTGGGCTTCGGGTGTAAGCCCTAAGCGGGTTATGGTATGTGTTAACACCACATTGGTGCAACTTCCGCTGTCCACGATGATCGTACAACTCTTCTCTCCACATTTGGCAAAGGTGTGCAAGATATTCTCTCTACGCCAATCCTCATTTTCATCTCGTTGAGGTTGTGCATGGGCACACCTCACAACAAGAGCACGACCACTGGCATCACCCTCTTCATCACTAGGCGTGGCATCCAGCTCAAATATCTCTTCTTCCAAAATTCCGTCATCCTCATTGCCCTCTCCCTTAACGAAGAGATTCCTTTGCGGGCTCCTCTTAGGGCATTAGGCAGCATAGTGTCCCAACCCTTAACAGTTGTAACATTTGATGTGAGAACCGCCCTTCGAGGATTCTCCTACCACACCCTTTCCTTTGTCAAACCGCACATCAGATGTGAATTGTGTGGATTTGGTGGGTGGGTTTCCAGCACTACTCCTCACCTCATCGGTACGAGGTTGACTGATATGATACTCAAATCACCTCACCACCGTCATTTTCAAATATCATTCAAGGTCTTGAACGACGGTGTAACATTCAACGAGAGTCTCAACGGGGTGAGAGACTCTCTTTTTGCAAGCCAAACCTCAATCCGGTGCGAAAACTAGATAGAGTGACCTGAGGATCTTCGGATACTTTGGCTCTCATCATGTATTCTTCGAATTTGCCAATGTAATCCGCTACGGGCATACTACCTTAGCGTAGATTTTGCCATTGATCGAGGTGACGATAGTAGTATGAGGAAAGAACGTACTTCTCTATAAGTCGCTCCTTTATGTCCTCCCAACGGGTAATGGGAGCACAATCAGCATTCATTCTGATGCGTTCAATGTTGACCCAAAAGAGCCGGCGGGCTTGGCCGATGAATTTCATCTTGGCAAGCCTGACACATCGCTCATCACTCATGCCAAACCACTCAAAGAGCCGGTCCATGTCGGATAACCAATCGATGAAGAGTTTAGGGTCTAAGCTTCCATCGAAGGTTGGGAACTCAACTTGGACGTTTTTAAGGAGTTTGCCATCCGGTTCGAGGTCATCTCCACGATAATCCATCCTATGATTCCGGTTCCGATCATGTTGGTAACCATTGCGTTCGAAACGTGGACCATCAAGTTCACGACGTTGCTCAATGTACTCGTCATACCCATCTAACTGATTGACTCGATCTAGCAATCTCCCATTGGAAACCTCGAGGTTTCTTTGGGCTTGCTCCATGGCAGCCATTCGATCATTGATTGCTTTCAATTCGGCTCTCATGCCGTTAAGAACATCGGTAATCCCATTCATGTCCATGGTGATCACAACTACTAATACGGGTTCTAAATGGGCATGCAAATATGAACCACAATGAAAGAGGAATTTTATCGAATACTAGATGTGCACACTTTGACCACAACTGATATAAGATGCAATGAAAATTAAAATGCAATGGAATTAAATGTCACACAAATATGCCCTAACCTAGAACTTAAGCTTTGATACCAAACTGATGCGGGACACGGGACAAAACCCTAAACTGCATGAATGCTTATGAGGTGATGATTTGCCAAAATTAAATTAGATTAAGTAAACAATAAACATGAAAATAAAGCGGATACCTTAGGGTTTCGTAGTTTTCCGTTGGAGAATCGCGCTTGATTCGAGTATGGTTCGATCCGTGCGCTAGATTCGTTAGCCTTGCGATGTAGATCGGTTCTAGAGGTAGAACTCTAGCTATTCCAGATTAGAGCGCCACTTGAGATTCAATGATGGAGCCATAAGTGTTCTAAGGGTTCTGATTCGGTTTGGTTTAATGGTTCGGATGAGATATGGACTTGAATCGGATCGATTCGGGGACTCGGATGAGATCTAGGGTTTATAAACTTCGGGGTATTTGAAGGTTGGATGGCTGGATTTAGGATTTTGATATTGGTTCGAATCAATGGTTCGAATTGGGAATTTTGGGAAAAGATAATGGCTGGATTTAAGGTTTATGCGATCAAAACAAAGCAGAGAAAGAAAATAAAAGATAAAGAGAGAGCTAGAAGATAGATTTTGAGCTTCACACCCTTGGCTTCACACCAAACCCTTCTCAGGAAGTGAAGAATCACTCTTCAATCATGGCTCATCTCAAGCACACAAGCAATAGCTTTCAGTCATAATCAATAACTAATTACATTATTATTTTTTTAAAAGACCTTATATAAGAGCTCTTTAAATAAAACCCTAAAACAAAATAACCAAAAAGAAAGACAAGTTTGCCCCTTAAAACTCAAATTCGAATTCTGGCGGATCCCATTCTCGCGACAGTCGATCGATCGAGTATCAGGTCTCGATCAATCGACATATATATATATGTCGTCAGTATTGAAGCCTTCATTTGGCATAGTCGATCGATCGAATCCGAGTGTCAATCAATCGACTGTGCATTGCTCCAGCACGCTAATTCTTTAAGTCCGATTCTGGTTTCCGTTTCTGTTCTGCTTCTTCCGACGCTGATACACGCGAAGCGGTCCGTATCCAATGTCTACAATATCAATGTCCCCGTCATAGTATAACTAATTAAAAAATAAAAATACTATATTGCACATAAGAAGATTGGAACCTAGAACCTCGGCTTCACAAAGCATTAAGTCAACCACTAAAGCAATTTACTAAGCTATGAAAAGAAATAAAAAATAATAATATATATAATTTTTTTAAATTGAAATAATGCATATGTATTCTAGAAAATGCATCAAAATTATTAAATAAAGAAAGGTCGGGTCTTTAAGTGATCCATCATTGGAACGTATCTCAGCCCAAAGAGACATGTCATGTGGTGCACATTTGTGCCAAATCTAAATTGTCCAAGTGATAATCATTCAATTTTGTATTAGATTCTCTATGTGCTTCCACATTGAGAGGTCTTTGACAACTACTCCATCAGCGAGAGGTCTTCGACAGCTTTCGTGCTTCCACCGTCTCTCCGACGCACTGCGGAGACCTCGTACTCTTCAGAGAACGACGAACGCTCTGATGCTAGTACCTAGGGTTAGGGGGTTGGGGGGGTTATTGCATCATTTTTTTAATAGAATACGTAATCGAATATGTAATTTTGTTTTTGGTAAAAATGAAAATATATTAGAATGCTTTATTGTGTTCATATCCTTTCATCTTCACGACTTCATATTATTTTTGCACATATGTATATGAGGTATTTGGTATTTTCCTTCTAGAAGTCGTATTACGAAAAAAGCACCGCCCAATAAGTTGAACTTCACATAGATGGACAACCCGTAAAATTTTGGCCAAATTCAAATTCACCTCATATACCGATGACTTGATAATGCCTCTACGGTCCGAGCACAACTAACAATTCTTCCAATTATGAGCTTTTCTTAGATGAACTTAAGAACGATAGGATTCTGAGTAATTTGGGGAAAAATCATGAATCAGAGTGACTTTAAGGACGAATCTGGGAAAAGCCTGGAATCTGAGTCTGCCAAGAATCTACAGGAATCTGGGTTTTCAAGAGTCTGAGCTTTTCTGAGAAAAATCAGGAAACACTTGAACGAGGCCTAAGACTGTAAGACCTAATATTTACTCGAGAGAAAAAAGTCCACTATATCTATTCTTTACCAGTGAAGCTAACACCTTCTAATTACTGAAGTTAAGAAAACACCTTCTTGTTCCGGCAACTATATCCAATACATTTGGTTCCGAACAATTAAGAAACAACCAAAAAATCTAATTTGAGAAAATTCATTTTAAGAAATGTAGGAAAAAGACCATATATATAGGTAAATTCTACGATAGAGGAATCTTTGAATTGAGATTCTCTTTGTAACTGAGAGTTGAGAACTCCCAAGAGTGAGTCCTCTCAATTGAGTAAGCAAGTCTCCAATATTAGAGGAGTTCCTAATCCAAGTGAGTGGTTACCTAGCGTTGGGTGAGTAATTCCCCAATGGTTATCTGATCCTATCTTGTATTTGTGTCTTTGCCCATTATTTGATCCTAAAGACTAATTTCAAGTCTCAACTTTTAAGGCCATTGATTCCAAGTTTATAACACAATCACAAAATGGATAAATTAAATGACTTTCACTCTTTCCTAGCTACCACGTGTTAGTCCACCAAGGTGGCATGTGCTACTACCCTTTAAACTTTTTATTTAAAAATGATATAAATCATTTATCATTACATAAAAGGGCTAAGATAATCTTCTTTTGATTCTTTTTAGGGTTTTTTGCATATACCCCCTGTTTTATGCTAATATTATAAGAAACCCCCTGAGTTATGGGTATTTATTCTGGAGCCCCTACTTTTGTGTTTCTGTTTCATATAACCCCTTGCCGTTAACTAGCCGTGAGTTTATGAACGGAAAGCCTATTTTGCCCTTAATGAAACCAATATTTTAAAAATACCACCATTCTAAAAAGCCCTTCATTCATCTATATTTACAAGTCATGCCATTAAAGTTTATCACCATTCTAAAAGGCCCTTCATTCACCTTTATTTACAAGTCATGCCATTATAATTTACCACTATTCTAAAAGGAGTACCTTTAAATCCACCCACAAAGTCTTTGAGTTCACCCACGCTGAAACACATCGACTACATTGAATCAAATGATGGAGATTTTTTATCGTCCCAATCTTTCATGAGATCGATCTTTAGATCATAGGTGTACCATCAGACGATCGAATTTTTATTTTATGTGGTACACACCCCTAAAAGTGACCTTAATATCAATTTTAAGCATGCACGTGATGTTAACGTCACTTTTTTGAGATGTGTGCCACGTGAAATAAAACAATGACCGTCTGATGGTATGATCATGATCTCGAGATCCATCATGTGAAAGGATTGAAGGATAAATGATCTCCATCATTCGATTCAATTCAATCAACGTGTTTCAGCGTGGGTGAACTTAAAGATTCAGTGGGTGGATTTAAAGGTACTCTTCTAAAATGTCCTTCATTCACCCATCAGATTCAAAACTCATCAGATGGGTGATTCCCCCATTAAAGCATGCCAACGTTTGGAAGAATACTCAACCAATGGAGGATTTGTGGCAAACGATACAATTATTCTTGAAAAGAAAACCTTCAATCTATATATTCCACTCAAAATACTCGTCCCTCCAATTTCCTATATGATTCAAGACGCATTTTTAGGAATTGGATTGCCTAACCGTGTCTGCTTCCATCCACCAAATCTTTGAGTTCACCCACGCTAAAACACATTGATTGCATTGAATAAGACGATGGAGATCGTTTAGGCATACCATTAGACGATCAGTGTTTTATTTCGTGGCACACACCTTAGAAAAGTGACCTTAACATCACGTATACGGTTAAAATTAATTTTAAGGTCATTTTTTTGGGTGTGTACCACATGAAATAAAAAATCAACCATCTAATGGTGCCACCATGATCTTAAGATCCATCGTGTGAATGGTTGGGACGATAAACGACCTCCATCATCCAATTCAATGCAGTCAACTGTTTGATGGTGCCACCATGATCTCTAGAAACATATTGTGAAAGGTTGGGACGATAAATGATCTCCATCGTCCGATTCAATGCAGTCAACTGTCTAATGGTGCCACCGTGAACTCAAGATCCATCGTGTGAAAGGTTGGGACAATAAACGATCTCCATCGTCCGATTCAATGTAGTCAATGTTTTTCAGCGTGGGTGAACTCAAATATTTGGTGGGTGGATTTAAAACTACTCTTTTTTGTAAGTGGAGGGGTGAATTTAAAATTACTCTTATCACGTGTAGAGGGTGGCAATTTAGTAATTTAATTTAAAAAAGGATAAATATGGTATTTAGGCTATTCTTTAACTGCTGGTTAACCATTTAAAGTAGCATCCGTTAAAGAGGGTGTTTTATAAACACCAAAATTCTAACTCAGGGGGTTTAAAGCAAATAGTTATAATTGGGTGGGTTATTTATAATATCAGCATAACTCAGGGGGGTATTTGCAAAAAACCCTTCTTTTTATGATTACTTGTGAAGTTTTGTTATTCCGTGCTCCACACACTGGTAAGGTCCTAGGCTTAAAATCCAATGGATCAGAATTCACAAGTGGTGATGATGAGTTATTAAATTTAAAATAGTAAATTCCAGCTCTTATGCTTGGACTTATTTACAACATTTACCCTTAATATGCACATGTGTTATAGCTAACACTTGTAATTGTGTGTTGTATATCTTAGACCATCCTTTTGGTCAAAATAGCCCAAATGGGGTGATGTGCTCAAAATTTTCCCACCGATCTTGCCCTTGAGATAAGTGAGAAATGAAAAGGTCTAAAGAATGTATGATCTAACTATTTGGATTCTACAATTCGATGGTAATGTAACAACTGCCCCTGAAAACCCTGGCTAGTCAAACCTTCGACCCGAAATCCAACCTCTTAAGAGACCCAAGATCCGGGCACCTTTAAAATATGGGCACCCTCATTGATTGTGGACACCCATTTAAAATTTTGGGACACCCCATCATTTGAATTTTATGTGGCACCCACATTTAATTAATTATGTAAGTAGCACCTCTAAGGGCACCAACTATTATTTTCAAAACCCTTATAAGGCACCCACCATCCAATTACTTCAAGTGACGCCCAATAGTCCACTTTGTTTAGTCAAACCGATGGTGATGGTCTAGTGATTATTATCAATGGAGGTGATTTGATGATACCCATCCGTTGGGCCATCTTGGTCAAATAATTGACTTAATTTTGAGGGAATAAGATGCTCTTATACACTAATTAAATGTTAATGGTTTAATATGGGATAGTGGCAAATCTTCTAATTTATCTAAATAAGAGGGGTTATTTTGTATAATTTGTATGGAGTAGAATTTCTAATTAAATTAAAATTAGAAGTTCTAGGAAATCTTGGCCATTGATGGAGTTGACCAACCTTGACCCCATCTTAGACCTTGAATTTACCTAGGGCTAATCTAAGGTGAGAGATATACCTTAGTGCATGCAACCACCTATTTTGGAAGAATCTTGACTTCTCATTGGAGCTAAGGACTACAAGAGTCCACAAAGTTCAATAGAGGACTAATCCAAAAGCTACATGAGAATCAAAGTGGGACCCACACCTAATTTTTTATTAAAGAAAATTAGTCAAAATTCGAATTTTGACCATTGGGAAGAAAAACGTCAAGATGAAGTGTCATATGGCATGTGTACTTGGGACACTTAATAAATCTAAAAAAGAAGTGTAAAAAATCTCAAAAAGTCAAGAAAAATAGCCCCCAAAGAGGCAAAACGAATTTCATCTACTTCTTCCTCTAGCCATCTCCATTACAAACCTCCCAAGCTTGATACTCACCATGCAACCCTTAGAACTTCAATCCACTTCCATAGATTGATTCCCCTTAATATAATGTAAACACACACTTATCCAAGCCCATCTCCTTGGTCAAAAGACCATAAATCAGCAAGCTTAATCTTGGATTGCTAAGGTAAAGTATTGACTAAATTCTTCTATGAACCTCTAGTCATGTCCTTGTAGTTTAATCAAATTATTTTGATTTTTCCTATTTTATTTTGAAGGATTGGTGTAAGATGGTCTTGCATGTGATCCTAATGATCATGCATGACCATCAATGAACACAAATCAATGGTCATCAACCATTTTAATCGATGGATGGCATCCATCCACTTTTGTGATGTAGATCGGCCATTGCGAGTGCATGGATCACATTGATGATCATGCATGATCTTAGGCTATCCATCTACATGATGTTGATGGTGTACATTGGATATTTAAGGTTTGATTTTGACTTATTGATGCAAAAGATCAATGAAAAACGATTTGAGCCATTGATTTTAAGTGATCTTGAAAACGATTTGAGATAGTTCTTTCAATTGATTTTAAATGATCTAGGGCCATAGATAGTTCGATTTAATAAAATGGAGATTTTGATCATAGTACCTTCACTGATTTTGATAATTTTGATGAAAAGAATCGATGGTGATAGATGTTTTTGAACCGTATTACCGATTTATCGAATTGCCTAGTTTCATGCTATGTAATTGATCAATGTATAAATACTTGCAAATGTTGGATTATATAGTTCTAATATCTAATGCATACTGTTAATCTATGTTATTTAGATGCTTTTGATGAATATTGATCATGCAAATTAGTGGTGTTAGATCATAGTTAATGATAGACTTGATGCACTCTCCTTAGTGTTGTTTAAGTGTCTTATATCGGTGATAGTGAGATGATCATTAAAAATGGTTGATATCATACTTTATGGCACTGTATACTCACTAGAATTATTGATTTTGTTAATATTTTGATAATTGAATGGTAATAGATGCATAGATGAATAGTAGACTAGTTTACAAAATTGATTTCATTGTCACCGTTGGAATAGATTAGAAGTAATAGATGATTTTGATAATGTAATTGAAAGTTTTGAATATGATGATAGATATTGACCATAATATTAGATTTAGAAAAAAATAAAATTGATGGAATCTGTAGTGATAGATGTGCTCCAAGCACAATTCACCATTCACTGTTTTGAAAATAGCAAAAATATGTAGATTTGACCAAATTAAAGTCACTTATTTTCTAGGAAATAAAATTGTAAATTTTTTTGTAAAAATACCTAAGATGAGGGCCTATTATGTCTCTGAGAAATCTCAGCCACAAATCTGGTGTAGTTTGACTTGCATGAATTCCTAAGTGGAATTGTGCAAAATTGTCCTAAAATGCATAGAAAAATCGCTCAGCTTGAGGCTAGCATTTTATGTGCAAAATTGACCCCTAAAATTCTATAAAAATTAGAGAACATAGAATTGTAAGCATATTAACTTCACATAAAAATTCAGCTTTTAACTCTAATCTGGTTTGACTGATAGAAAATCCAAAAAACAAGGGAACTATGTCACGTGACATACACTATGACCACTGTTGGACAACCGATCCAATGGCCCTGATTCCGTCATGATCCCGACGTTTTTAGTGTGAGAAATATAAAATAATATTGTAGATAACTTAAAGAGCTTTCCAACAAGCTCTCGCTTGCCTCATTCCGATATCGGCAATGAAAGTTACAGCTCGATTACCATAGACCTCAAAATCTGGTCTGACATACGAATTGGTTAAAACCTCGTTCTGTAAATTGATGGTTGTGAACACGTCTAATACGATTTTGTGTGCCATCACTTGCGAAAGATGAGGCTCCTAGTCCTCTTTCACTGAGTTTTGGAATCACTCGAAAACTTGATCGGAGTTGAACTTGGTGACCCGATTACCGACCAAAGGTCCGAAACCCTTATTGAAATAATTAATATTTGAAAGGATAAAGTCAAAATCTTGACTTTCCCTCGAGTTCCGTGATAAAGTAATCACTGATGATCACTGTTATGGTCTCAGTAATGACTGATAACATTTGATATAATTAACCTTTGTTTGACCACAAGTTTGAACTATCAAAATTGGACTCTTGGAGGCCCTAAGACCCGATTTATTGAGATTAGACCAATTCGGGCCTAGAAACACGAAATGGCCCGACCCATGGGCATAAGCAAATAGTTGAAGGTGACCTTTAGAACCCGATGCCCTTATTTAGAAATTGAGTGGGGGGAACTGCTATTACAACCCCTCAAAATTTGGAAGCACCTACACTTAAATAGGAACTTTGCTAGAAAATCGGATCCCTTTGGATGTAGGACCCGGAGTGACCCGATATATGAGGTCTAAGGCAATTAATAAAAATTTCGGGACCTGATGTCCCTATTTTGAAACTTTGTGAGCCATTACTATTGGCACCCACTGAAATCTAGAATCACCCACATCGAAAATTGTAGAGACATCTTAAAGACTCAAACTAACTATAAATGAGACCCTATTTGGCGCAACCTATGAGGCCCAAGTTGGGTTGATCCACTTTCGGTCGCATCTACTCCTATACCAAACAAGTAATATTGGTTCAACCTTTCGAGTCTTTTGCACCATACCAATTATCACCCAACAAAATTCTAGATCCTCTCGTTGACTCGAGACAATCACCAATTTCTTGCATGCAGCCTAGTCCGACTACTACACGTCACCACGATGCCCTCAAGTGTGGCGACCAACATAATCATAACGATGATACAATCACGGATTCAAAAACTGATTTTTCGATGTGAACCGTTCGAGACCCCTGAACGGTTCAAGCCGGAATCTCAATCAGTTTTTCAATGTACCACCAGTACATTGAAAAAATGTACCAGCCTCTTATTTTCTCAATTTTTTTAAATCAAAAAAAATACAAAAAAAAATTAAAAACTCTATTTATTTTGAATTTTTTTGAAATATTTTAAAGTTACTTAGCAAAAGGAGTGATTTCCGAGACTTGTTTCGGTGATTTCAGGACTTGATTCCGTAGAAAATACCCTTCACTATGTGGAAGATATGCTAGAGAAGTGAAAGAGAGGTTTGGAGAGGATAAAGGAAAAGAATCTAACTGAAAAGTGTGAAGAAAATCAATATTTTTGGGTGGATATATAAATGGGGTACCCCTTTAAGTGGCACCCGTGAAAATACTAGACGGTATTTTCAAAGTACCACCCAATATTTTGCTAATTACAAAAGACTGGCCAGTACAAACAAGAAATTACCGATATGGACCAGTAATTTGGACAATTTCTAGGGGCCCCGGTATTTATTGAAATTACCAACCCGGAGTGCTCCGGAACTGTTATATACCAGCAGCTACAAACAGGTTTCATCCGAGATTTGATCCATGGATACAATACCTACCTTAAATGAAGTTCAGATTATGCATCGCTTGCAGAAACAATCATTGATTTGCTTAATCGAGACTATACTAGTACTCTACCAAGGTGAATTGATTATCAATATGAAATCAATTCAGTACCAAGACAGATGAGAGAAATTGGAAATTTTTCAGCAGTTTCCATCATTTTCTTTTCAGCAGTTTTCATCATTTTCAAAGCAAGCGGGAACCAGTAAAGAAACACTACACAAAATATTGGTTGGATATTAATATATGAATTACGTAAAGTATAAAAAAATTCTTAACTCAGTATTCCAAATCATCTGACAAGGGAGTAAGAAAATTCAAATATGTGAACCGAGTACATGACGCTTCACTAGCATACCCCTAATATTTGAATTAGGACAATTATATAAAATGTACAAATTATGAATTAAAAAATAATTGCCCAACATAAAAAATTAGACTTCGCATGAAACAAAATCCGAAATAACTGAAAACTCAATTATGCATATCTTTCGTAACAGTTAACAATAAATAAGATACCCCAAAATCTTCAGTCCAAATATCGAATATAAACAAATTAAAATGTAAAAAAGGGTAAAATCAAGTTTATGAGAAAATACCCGGCGCCTAAATCGCTGTGGCGGCTCACGGTTCCTTCTAGCAGTGCGAGATCGAACCCTAACAACATGCGAATGGATTGCACAGGAAACACAGTACTGCATCTTCGCATACAGCTTAGGAAGAGTATACCCTAAAAACGACTAACCCGCTATTATTCTGAAAACGAGGGCAAAAAACATAAAAAAAATAAAAATTAAAAGTAGGGATCAGATAGTAATCACCATCATAAACACAAGCCTCTTGGACATCTCTAACAGCAGCTTGCTCGACGATATTCCTCACAAGAAACCTCTTGATCGCCTTATCCTTAACGAAAAAAAAAAAAAAAATTAGGTTTTCAACTATACATCATGATCTTAAACGACTAGAGTTTTAGACAACCATTTTTTTCAGATCTCTGGTTTCAGAGATGGAATACCTTAGGGCAGCATTTGCCGCAATTGGAACAGCGAATGAAGTTAACATGGCCACGGCCGTGCTTGTTGCGACCGCCATTTCTGCGCTTGAACGTCTGCAAATGGATCAAAAGAGAATTAAACAGTGTTGAATTTGTGGAGAAGAAGCACAAATCTAGGGTTCATAAGTCTGGCCAGATGTCTCACCATTGGAGCTGGTTTCTAAGTTTCGTTAAAACAACAAACCCTAGATGGGAGGCTCTTCCAGCTCTCGTTTGCGTGTGCTAGGGTTTCAGAAGCCAAATGAGAGTCGGATAGAGGAGTATATATAGGGTTTGTGCTCAGTCCACGGAACGATGTTTAAGGGTGGAAATAGGCCGGGGTTGGGCCGGGCAAAACCCAAGCCTGGCTGGAAGATTTGAACTTTATCCAAGCTCGGCCTGAGCTCGTGGTGGGCTTATGATCCCAAACCCAAGGCCGGCCCTTAATAAACTCTTAAAGCCCAAGCCCAGCCCAACCCATATATTCAATATATTATTTATCTCTTTACCAAAAATTAACTCTCTATTTATAAAACTATAGAAACTAGAACAAAAATAACCAATAAACAATTTTTTATAGACAATTTTGCAGATAAACTTATGTGGCGTGATATAACTGGCTATAGAGCTTTGGCCCCACTATGTGTGCAGCCAGTCACATCGCGCCACATAAGTTATCGACAAAATTGTCCACTATATAACACTGTCATAAGAATTGTCCACCCATCAATCACACATATGAGTGATTGCCTGACGTTCTATGACTTTCAATGAACACGTCAAGTAGTCCAATGTAGACTAAAATTCAATATTTAATACGAAGCTAATATCTATATTAAAGAAAGTCTAAAGCTCGAAAATATAAAATCTAGACTTGATCTAGACTTGTTTTAAGTGTATTTTTCTTAAATATTAGAAGTGAAACACAAGATACATATATATGGAAAAGGAAAAATGTGCTCGAGGTAGAAATTTCTCTACGCTCGCTCAATAGAGAGTGGATACGTGGAAAGTGCTTTTACACAAATCATGATTAGCCATAGCAGGGGTTTCCTATTGTCAGTGGTAGGTAAAGCAGGCAGTAAGAGAATACTGCCGGCTATACCTGACCAAAGAAGGAAGCATTGTTCCAATGGGGAAGGTCTTGTCGAATGTAATAGCGGTAAAATAATTCAAAAATTGGTATAGGTTCATTCTTTTTCCCTCCTTATTCAAGTTCATTCTCTCTATTTTTTTATTTTTCCTCTTTGGCTTATAATTTTCTCGTTTTTCCTGGAGCTCTGATTGGATAGAAGAGCAAAGATACAACTTGCACCTTTTTTTCTGGAGTACGGACTGGATAAAAGCGTAAAGAGACAATTTTCTCCTTTTTTCTGGAGGGACGTTCTGGATAGAAGTGCAGAAGAGACAAGTTTCTCTATTTTCTAGAGCTCATACTGGATAGACGCGCATAAGAGATAACTTGTAGCGCAAAAGAGAGCGTTTTTTCTATTTTTTTGGAGCACGTACTGGATAGAAGCGCAGAAGAGACAATTTGCTCTTTTTTCTGGAGTATGTAGTCGATAAAAGCCCAAAAGATTGACATTTGAGCTAAGTATTAATTCTTTTTCCTATGAATTATTTTCAGCTTACAGAACATTCAAATATATATGACATTAGATGTGTCATTACTTCTGCGCCCACGTGACAACGCTTCGTATGTGAATCAATTTTCTCATCTGCTCGTAATTGATGGATCTTTTCACTTATTTACAAGGTGGAGATACCACTTCTTATTTGAAGCGATAGGAAGTGACGGCGCAACGATTGAGAAACATTCAAAAATATATAAATTATAAGCACACGCTTATTATTTAAAGCGACAGCACAAAGATTGAGAAGCGATGACGCTACGAGTTGTAAGCGATGGGGCAATTTTGATGCACCATCGCTTCCATATTGAAGCATCGGCGCTTTGTATGGTCGTGTCATCGCTTCCTTGTGGATCAATTTCCTCATCTGCTCGTAGTTGATAGATCTCTTCACTTATTTACAGGGTGGAGATAAAAAAATTTATAAGCATTCCAAAATATATAAATTATAAGCACACATTTCTTATTTGGAACGATAGGAAGCGATGACGTAAAAATTGAGAAGCATCATAGCTTCCATATTTAAGCGCTCTCGCTTGGTATGACAGCGTCATTGCTTCCTTGTAAATTTGTTTTGTTATTAGCCCATTTTTTGTCTAATGCAGGGCATTTAATGGACTCGATTTGAGGATTCAATGTAAGCAGTGTTAATTTCAATCTCCCTCCTGAGACGGTTTATTATGTAGGAATTCCACTTGGTGGTGATAGGGATATCGAAATATTGGATTCTTGTAAAGGTGCGGAGAATACAAGCGAGAAATGGAAGTCACGTATGGGCTTGAAATTCTAATCTGAAAACGATGCATATGACTTCTATAGTTTATATGCGAAGAAAGTTGGTTTCAACGTTAGGAAAAGTAACACCTGCAAATCCACAAATGGAGAGATTATAAAGAGAAAATATGCATGTTCGTTCGAAAGGTTCAAGCAGCCTGACAAAGGTAAATTACACACCAATATAAAGTGTTCAAGAGATAACAGATGCGGATGTGAGGTGTGACAGCCCGGATTTTGGCACCCCGAAACCCGTGCCATCAGCACGATCATCTTGACCGTGCCCTTTAGCTAAGCACGGAACACTGGTATATCAAGCATCAAAAAGTATAATAAACGAAATTTCGAAAGTTAAATCTATATTAATTAACTCCCCAAAAGACAGTTCTACCCTCATACCTCTGTATGAATGGAGAACCGATCCGAACCATCGATGATAGCAATCATCGCGGATGGTTCGCCCCAAAAGAATAATCCCATCTATATATATATATACATGGTGTAAAACAGAATCAAGGCTTGACATACCAAGCCGTACAAAAACTCTCTCCAAAATCCCTCAAAGTGGCACAACGGAGTCCTCTAGAAGAAGTCCTCTGGAGGTGGCTCCAACTCTTCAAGAAGGTCCGACTGGGCGGGATCAGTGTCTCCTGAAGCCTCGGCAGCTGCTAGTAGTGGACCTGCGACGTATAGTCTATAGGGTGAGCTACATCCTAGCTCAATAGGGAACAAACACGGTTGAACATATAAATTATAACTCACATGTATTCCATGATATGCCATGCATGATGTATCTATGCAGTTGTTAATGAAACAGATTAAAAGCATTTCGTTTTACTGTTGATTACTTATATTTTCATTTACTCATGAATGATGCTGAGAAGGCCTAAAGCAAAACTTAAACTTTCAACTTAAGTAATCCCCGAGCAATATAGCATCGAGCCCCGATGAGATACCCATCATCGTCATCTATATAGAGCTTTTAACCGTATTCCCGAATACAAATAGTACCAAGCCCTTTCCCCGGGATTGGTGGCGGGTTTCACTTGTCTCAACGGATAAGCCTCCGTGACGGCCTACGGTTTGCTGACGGTCACGGATATCCTGATATCCCGCCGTATTCGGGTCGTGGATATCCCGCCACGTCGGTGGGGTACCCTATCAAACCTCAAATAACAAAAATATCGGTGCCTTACATATAGTTATTCACCGTGTAAATGTGCTATCTTATATCAGTTAGGCCCTATCAAACATTATTCAATCCTTGGATACATCCCTGGGATGTATCCATTTACTTGCATCACACCTGATGCTCTTATCTCTTTACTTCTTCATTCCCTGGGGATGGCTCATTATGATTACTCTTATGAATGTCACACACACACACACACACTTTTCACAATTTCTTAAGAAATAAACATTTGAATTTAACTCTATATCACTACATACATGCTCTTGTAAAATAAGGTACATGTTCAAGGTGTTCCCTACCTCAAGTCTTCGTTTGATCAATGCATCAAGGTCCCACGTGGCTCCTTGTGCATTAGTCCACACGTACCACCTATGGTACCATATAACAGGTAAAACACATCACAAAGGATGCAATAAAGAAGGTATAAGATCCTCCAAAAATCTTAAAGTCAACCCAAAAGTCAATCCAAAATCGATTAATCGAATGTCAATATCGATTAATCGAAGCAATTTCGATTAATCGAAATTCTCCTTTTCGCAAAGTCCATTCTCAGTTCGAACAGTCGAGTTTTCGTTCGATTAATCGAATTCAATTTCGATTAATCGAAATTCTTCTTTTCGCAAAGTAATTTCACTGTTCGAACAGTCGAGTTTTCATTCGATTAATCGAATCCAATTTCGATTAATCGAAATTCTTCTTTTCGCAAAGTAGACTCACCAATCAAATGAAGTTTCACAAGTTGATTAATCGATCCCAAATCGATTAATCGAAAACTAAAATCGATTAATCGAAATCTCATTTCGATTAGTCGATTTTTCCTCAAGTCATTTCCTCCAACCCCTGGGGTCCACTGGAGGTTCACAGTCGATTAATCGATCCCCAAATCGATTAATCGAAATCCAAAGTCGATTAATCGAAATCGGGGTCCTCTGACTTTTCAACTTCCTGGCCAATTTCGATTAATCGAAACCTAATTTCGATTAATCGAAATTGTCAGATTCAGCCCCTTTTCGAGCTGTTCTTCCTAATCTTCTTCCACACTTTTTCTTTTATTTTTCTAAGCCATTATCCTAAGATTTAAACTATTTTCAACTACCATTTAGCCTCTATAATCTATGCATTTGATTTACAAAATTTTACCTTGCATCAATCTCAAATTGATTTCAAATCTAGGGTTGGAAGGCTAGGGTTCCAGCTTTAGCTTTTCAACGGATCCCTTGCGTTGAATCGGCCTCTTTAATACTTAGATCCTTCCTTCCTCAACTAGCCTTTACTCCTTGCATTAATCACTCTTTTTACTCTCTCTCTCTCTTCTTTACTCTCCTTCAACAACCCAAAATACCTATCTAGGGTTATTAAACCCTTTTTATCCTATTCTTCACTTGTGAGTTGAGCACATACACCGCTGTAGGTGTATGCGACTTCCTATTTACAACACACACCACGAAATCACTCAAGCTATCACATCTCGTCCGTTCATCACATCCTATGCTAACTCTTGATCTCCTGATTGGTCAAACTTGTGACCAATCGGGCACGGATCCCGAGGTCATAGTTTTGCGTGATTTTTCGGGCTATTACATGAGGCAAGGTTGAAGATTGGGATTGACGGGCGAAAGTTGTGGGAGGTTTTGGAATTTAGAGAGTCTCATAATCATCAATTGTATTCACCTTCGAAGGTGAAGGAACTACAATCACATAATAAGTTGAACGGGAAAAGTAAATCGTTAATAGGAGCATTTGATGGCATAATTCCTCCTTCGAAGATTTATACTCTTTTGTCGAGTTTGGATGGAGAGGCTAGCGTGACGGTAAACCCTCAACAAACTTGGGATTATCTAAAGAAGATAAGAAAGGAGAGTAACATTGATCCAATGTGCACGACCATGATCAAGACCTTCATTAATAGGCAGAATAAAGGAGATAGTTTCTTCTTAAAAGCCGAATTAGACGAAGAATGTCGTATGCGTAGTATATTTTAGGCTAATCACAGGTTACGGATGGCGTATCAACAGTTCGGTGATGTGGTGGTATTCGACATCAGTTACAAAATAAATAAATTGCTACTATCGTTCGCCCCATTCGCGGGGTCAACCATCATTGACAGACGACGCTTTTTGAATATGCATTGCTCGTAGATGAGACGGATGAGACTTTCATTTGGTTGTTTAACACGTGGCTGAAGTACATGCATCATAAGAAACCTAATGCAATCATCACCGATCAATGCAATGAGATGAGCAAGGCTATCTCCGAAGTTCTTCCGAGGACCACACATCGCCTCTACTTGTGGCACATAGGGAGGAATGAATTGAACCATCTCTCTCAGTTGAGAGTAAAGTTTGATAATTTCAGGCGAAAGTACAATCGGTGCAAGTTTAGTCAAACGGTTGATAATTTCGAAAGGAGATGGGCAGAACTAGTCGAAGAGTTTCAATTGCAAGACAATGAGTGGTTGAAACAAATATATGCTCTTAGAAGGAAATGGATTCCATGCTACTTGAGTTATACCTTTTGGGCCGACATAACTACTATGCAACGTGGAGAAAGTATAAATTCTTTCTTTGATACTTATGTCAATGCCCAGCTGAGTTTAACGAAATTTGTCAAGCAATACAATCTTGTCGTCTAATCTCGTCGCGATAAAGAAAATAGGGAGGATCTTGTCTCAATGTCTACGACACCGGCACTCTTGTTTCCAAAATTCAATCGAGAAGCATACCGCTGCTGTATATACGAGAACCATGTTCGATAGATTCCACTCTGAGTTCCGAAAGTTTACCTATTTTAAGGCCCAAAAAGTGCTCGAAGAGGAAGCCGGGGCGATTATTGTATTCGAAGATAGTGAAACTGGTAAAAGTGGTGGGGATGTCAGGGAGGATAGCAATCGAACATTTAAAGTTCATTTCGAATATGGAGATGTCACGGCCACTTGTGATTACAAGCACTTCGAGACAGATGGTTTATTGTGTTCTGACATCTTGAAAGTTTACTTTAAGGAAGAGGTAGACCAAATTCCTTTTAAGTATATTATGTGTCGATGAACGAAAGATGTTAGATACAATATTGTAAGTTTGGGGGTGAGTGACCAAGAGAATTTCAATTCTGTCTCTAGGATGAAAATATGGAAGGTGAGAGAAGTTGGACTAAAATTAATTCAGTTGGGGATAAAATCAAATCGCTTGGTGGATTACACGTTGGAAGGGATGATGAAACCATTAGAAGGTGTAGAGGTCATTAGAACGAAAGAGGAGAATGAAAGAGGGACTAGCATCGCGTGCTATCCGGGCGCCTCCTCCCAGCCTAACAAAGGAATTTCATTGCAAGAACATGCCAATATTACAGTGCAAGATCCAATACGATGTGTCACCAAAGGTAGGCCAAGCAATAATGATAGAATGAAGTTTGGAATCGAAATTGATTTTGAACAATCACAAAAAAAGAGACGCCATTATAAGGGCTATGGTTAGTTGGGACATAAAATCACAACTTGCGCACTTCTGAAAGTCAGGATGATGGCTGAGAACGCTAGACAAAGCCAAACGGAAGATAGCACAAGGGAACGTGCGGTCTCACCGAGTCATTGATTCAATTTCTTGAAAATCGCAATCGCTTGGATTAGGAAGCGCAGACGCTACCATTTGAAGCGTCATCGCTTCCATTTGGCGCGTCTTTTTCGATGTGTTGACGCTTTGATATATTGTATTTCTTGTCATGTGGTTAGCCTATGATAAATCTATTTATGTATTAAATTTTTTTTCTTATGGGTTCATTCTCGGTGATTTAAGAATTGATTTTCATGTTGCGTGATCATCATTCAGAGGGGACAACGCCACTTATGAGAAGCGATGATGCACATGAATGAAGCGACGACGCTAAGTTATTGAAACGTGGGAGCTTCATCATTGGAGCGTCTGCGCATGCGCTTCTTTTTAATCCTGTACGCCTATGGGATCCTAGGCAAGTGAAGCGCTTGCAACTCAACCTGAAACCATTGACAATGATAAATTTTGTGAATAGTTACCTTTGCTCATGGAGCATCGTTTTACTAAGAGTTATTTATGAAGAAAAAAGATTTACTAATCTGGGTACATAAGTTTTTATTCATAAATCAAATCTATTTTTTTACATCGTCTTTTTTTATACAGTCTTTCTTTATTGTAAATGGGTCTGGTTGTCGAAGCGCCATCGTAGCTAAATTGAAGCGTTATCACGTCTTAGTTAAAGCACTATCGCTTCTTGGTTGATGCGAAGGCGCTTCCCAGTTCTGTGACATCGCTTCCTTTTTATATCGTCTTTATTTATCGTAAATAGGTATAGTTTTTGAAGTGCCATCACATCTAAATTAAAGCAGTGTTCTCGCTTCTTGGTTGATGCGAAGGCGCTTTCCAATTTTGTGACGTCGCTTCCCATTTAAATCGTCTTTCTTTATCGTAAATAGGTCTGATAAAATTGAACATGGATCTAATGTCTGCTAATGCTGAACAGAGCCAAAAAGAGTAGGGGAGGATAGAAAGTGTGTTATCATTGATTCACAGTGAATCAATATTATGAAAAGCTCAAACACTTCGGGTAGTAGGAGGCGCAGGCACCTCTCAATCAAAGCATGGTCGCATCGTTCAAGAGGCGTTGGCGCGTCACATTGCATTGTCAGTGTCGGCACTTCATTTTCGATATGCTTATCTTACTAGAAGTGTAATTAGAATCAAGTAAAAAATAACTTACTACTCATGCTAAAAGATTTCATTCATAAATCAAAATAATTTCTTTACGTCACAGTACTTTCTATACACTGTCTTCTTATATATTATTTTTCTTTATTATAAATGGGTATAATACAAATGAGTCTGATGAAATTGAACAAGGTTCTAATGGCGGTGGTTGGTTGGGGGAGGATGCCACATTTTACGAAAACATTGGAGGTGATGGTTGGGGATGGGTCACCAGTCGACGAGACAGTGACGCACGGGGTGAGGAAGGCGGTGATGGAAGAGGCGGAAGTGGAGGAGTTAGCGGTGTAGGTACAGGTGTAAATGGTGGGGGAAATAGAGGTAGAGGTGTAAGTGGGTGTGGGGAGTTTGTTATGCTGGCGGTGGTGGATGAGGAAGTTGAGTTGGAGATGGTGGCGGTTGTTGTGGCTAGGGTGGAATAGGAAGAAGTGGAGGCGGAAGAAGAAGAACCGGCTCCTGAGTCGGGAGAAGAAGGGGCTCTGGGTCTCCCACCACCGGCAGCATAACTTGAAGGTTGTCATCGTCAAGAATGATGATAACTTCTTCAGGGGGAGGGGGAACCACATGCTCTTTGTCGGGGACGATAACTAGTTCGTTGTCGTCGGGGATGTTGATAACTGAACCATCGTTGAATGCGTGATACAGTGGCTCCTCCTCAAAACGTTATGATGTATTTCGGTCTGGATATAAAAAGATGAAATGATAATCTAAAGAGATATAGAAAATGAAAAAAATTAGGTGCTATGATGTCCTTTAAATAACGATTTGTCATATAACTTCATTAAATAGACTGTTGTAGGTGTACTGCCGCCATAGAGAGATTTTATAAATCTTTGCGCTTCATATTTATTACGTCGATCGTGCGTATTCTATGAACTTCTCTCGTAATACAATAAGAAGCGCACCGCTTTTTGATGTTACCAATGACGCTTATCGTTGGAAGTAATATCACCGATATATCAACGTGTCATCGCTCTTAAATAGAATTGTCATTGCTTCTAAATAGAAGTGTCAACGCTTCAATTACCTATGATGACGCTTCTTGACGGTAAGCGTCGTTTCATTTTTTTCGAATTTCGAGGATTTTAAATTGTGGAGTGTGTTGTCTTTTCGGGCAGTATTTTCCAACATTATTTATTATTGCGGCTCTTCGCATAAAAAAAATGCTTTTTAGCCTTCCGACACTTTTATCTTCATTCCATAGCCTTTCTTTTACCTCCGTCCCCAAACCAAACCCCCTTCACCATGGCGGAGCAACTCGGCTATTCGTCCGAGATTACAGAGGCATTTCATCTTCTTGATCGAACCTTTCTAAGTTTAATTATCGGAGATATTGATGAACTTCTTGCCCTTCTTCTTCTTTCTTCTTTTTTCTTCTACTGTGTATTTTTGTAAATAGTACTTGATAAGAATAAAATATCTTTCGTTTATATGAATTCAATCTGACAACTTTTCGTTTAAATGAAAAGGAGAAGGCCATTGCAGAGCTTTTCTTGTTTATATGATTTCCTTATAATTTTTTTACTTGATCGTTTATATGATTTCAATCTCTGCTTTTCTTGTTCTAGTAAGAGTCGCATGTCATTTAATGTTTGAAGCGGCAGCGCCTCAGCTAGCCATAATATTCATGTCGCTTGTTTGAAACGATGGGTTATCCCTAATATTTCTGTCTTCTTATTGTTTGAAGCGGCAGTGCCTAAGCTAACCTTAATATTCAGCTCTCTTCAATAAGCATCTAACTCGAGGCATCCTCGCTTCAAATACGACGTGCCATCGCTTCTAATTGGAAGCGTTATCGCTTCTAACATATAGTAATATCGCTTTTTAATTAAAGCGTCATTGCTTGAATTAGTTAGATCTTCGTCGCTTTTAATCTGAAGCGTCATATCTTTTTAAATTTGTGCGATATGACACTTACCACCTTTATGTGTGAAACGACGCCCGACCTTACTTCATTTATTACCATCGTCAGGATATGAACACAGTATATTTTTGGTGTGATACGACATGTAGCACCTTATAGGAAAAAAAGCTATGATTTAAAATGTCACTTCAAATGGGAAGTGAAATTAAGAATAATATCAAATAATTATAGCGTTATCATAACATTATCGCTTCCACATCAAAGAGTCATCGCTTCGAAAAGAAAGCGTCATCGCCACGAGATAAGACTAAATCGCATCTATATAGAAGTGTCATAGCTTAAAACTCGAAGCGTCATCGCTCATTAACTGAAGCGTCAGCGCTTACATCATTAGTGCAACATTGGCCAGTCGGTTGTATTATAATAAAAAAGCATATTCCATAACCTTTCTTTTTTTGACTTCTGTCTCCAAAACCCCTTTATCGTCGGATTATCTTCTCTTTCTTGTATAATGATGTTCAATAATTAGTTTCAGTTTACATAAATGCAAACACTTTTATTTAATTTCATGAGGAGGGATAATTCTAGCTTTTCAGGATAATTCCACGAAATTTAGAGGCGATGACGCTTCCATTTAGAAGTGATGACGCTTCCATTTAGAAGCGATGATACTTTTATTTAAGGCAAGCACTTCGTCTTAGCGGTATTATTATTAGCGACGTGATTATTAATGTATTTATATATTAAAGGTACCAGCACTTCGAAAAGATAAAGGACATACATCAGCAAAGCGCTAGTAATACAAAAGCAGAGATTATTTTAATGTATTCATATATTAAAAAAAAGAACAACAAACTATACAAGAAACACTCGGTTCATATCAATACAATCTCTGTCTCAAGGTGTAGGTTGAAGCGCTAGCCCTAATATTCAGGGCGCACTCGCTACTTACTAGTAGCGCAAACGCTTCCGTTGGACTATTTGTGACATTACTGAATAAAATAAGATGAAATAAAAAAAATTTACAAATCATGCATTCGAAGGTTTCATTCATAACTCAAAACTATTTCTTTACATCTTCTTTTTTTACACAACTTTCTTTACACCATCTTTATTTATCGTAAATGGGTCTGATGAAATTCATGATGGTTCTGATGCATTGGACAATCTAGCAGACCCTGAATCAGCCATGGATGAGGTCACCGCAAGTATCCATACGAGCAAGGTCATCCCGAAGATTTAGTATTTTTCTTATGAAAATTTTAAAAGTAGGTTTTAGTATTAGTGCATCTACCTTCTTTTTTCATGTAGGCATTTGAATGAAATGAAAACCACATGTCATCTAAATGCAGAGTGAGCCAAGACAGTGAAGACGAGGAGGCTGACGGAGAGGCGGCATGAAGATGGGAATGAAGGGAGCATCGTCGGAGAAAGGGAGCAGTAAGAGTAAGAAGGAGAAGTGAAAGAATTGAGGAATGGAAAGAAGGAGAAGTAAAAGAAATGAAAAAGCAGGAAAGATAAAGGGAATGAACAGAGGAGGAGCATCGTAGGAGAAAGGGAGGAGTAAGGGTAAGAAGGAAAGAAAATAAAGGGAGGTGAGACATTGGACTATCTAGCGAACCCTGATTCAGCCCTTGATGAGGTCATCGCAAGGATCCGTAGGAGCAAGGATTACACTATCGACCAAATACCACAAAAGATACACCAAGACCGTGGATATGAGGAGGTTGAGTCCAAGGTGGAAAGGAGAAGTGAAACAATTGAGGAAGGGCAAGTAGGAAAGATAAAGAATGGAAGGAGCAACTAGTGTGCAAGGAAAGAGAAAGAAGGGAGGAGGAGCAAGTGAGGGGCGAGGGTAAGAAGGAAAGTGAATGATTGGAGGAGGTGGTGGTGGTGGTTGGTTGGGCTTGGATGCTACATTTTATGAATATATTGGAGGTGGTGGCGGGGGGTGGCTGTGGTGGAAGAGGAAGAAGTGGAAGACCGTTGGGGACGACAACCAACTATTTGTCGTCGAGGATGTCGAGAACTGAACAATCATATGAACTGATACAACGCCAGTGCGCATGACGGTGGCTCGTCCACAAACCGGTGACATGCATTTCCCCTTGAACTGAGGAGATACAAAAAAAGAAAAAGAGTGGACACTTTGAGGTCCTTTCAATAAATTTTTTTTCATGCAACCTCATTAAATAGACTGTTGTGGTGCACTGCCGCTTCATATTTATTACATACAGTTGTTCGTATTCCAAGCGGCGTGCAATTGCTTCTAAGTAGCATGTCTGTGGCGTTACGATTTTCGATGGGTGTGCTATCTTTTCTCACAGACTTCGGTCAATACGTCATCTCCTCATCTCAAAAATGATTCTTGAGGAGCTTGAAATTATAGATTTTATTGTATTTTCGCCCGATCCTATCCAACATTAATTATTCCAGCAGCTGTTCATATCCTAATAGATTTTGTTATATATATATATATATATATTTAACATATGAATACATTAATACAAACTCTGTTTTTGTCGTTTAAATTAATATAATTTGTGATCTCCGATGTACTGGTAGCTCTAATAATCATGAAGGTAATAATAATGTCTCTAGGTTGAAGAACTAGCTTTAATAATAAACATCATCACTTTTTATAGGAAGCGTCTTCGCTTCTAATGCAGAGCATTAACACTTATGTTCGAACCTCATCGTTGCAAATTCAACACGTCATCACTTCTTATTCGAAGTGTCGTTGCTTCTAATTCGAATCGTCATTGCTTCGAAATTTAATGCAGATTGTTTTGTATTTTTCCCGCGATCTTATCTAGCATTTATTATTGTTCGTATCACAATAAAAAATCTTTTTCTCTTAGAAAATATGAAAACACCTTTTAGCATTCCGTCAGTTTAATCTTTTGATCATATCCTTTCACTTTTAATTTGGAGCATCATTGCTTTTTATTCAACGAGTCATCATTAAAAATCCGAAGCGTCATCTCTACTTATTCGAAGCGTCATCAATTCTAATTCGAAACCTAAATTTGAAGCGGATTGTTTGGTATTTTCGCGTTGTCTTATCTAACATTAATTATTGAGTCGTATCATAATAAAAAAGCCTTTTTCCTGAGAAAATTTGAAAACGCTTTTAGCATTTCATCAGTTTAATCTTTTGACCATATCCTTTTGTTTCTAATTTGGAGCACCATCGCTTATGTTCACATTGTCGTCGTTGTAAATTCGACAAGTCATCACTTCTAATTCCAAGCGTCATCGCTTCTAAATATGAAGCATCATCACTTCGAAATTAAAACATCGCTTCGAAATTTGAAGCGTCATCGCTTCAAAATTTGAAAGGATTGTGTTGTATTTTCGCGGGGTCTTATCTAACATTAATGTGCGTTTGTATCACAATAAAAACGCACTTTTCTCATAAAATATGAAAACATCTTTTAGCATTCCGTTAGTTTAATTTTTTTACCATATCCTTTCACTTTTAATTTGGAGCGTCATCGCTTATGTTCAAAGAGTCATCGTTATAAATTCGGCACGTCATCGCTTCTTATTCGAAGTGGATTGTGTTGTATTTTTGCGCGGTCTTATTTAACATTAATACAGAAAAAGAAAATTTCTATTAATATTGAAAAAAAGATTTACAAAAAAATCGATTACATTAAAGATAAATTCATTGGATCACCAAATAAAGTGAAGACCCCGAGACTTTGGAGGCTCTGATTTTTTTGTTAGAAGCATCGGTGATTGATTAGGAAGTGTCGTCGCTTTATGTTCGAAGCATCTCGCTCTTTAACTGAAGCATCGGTGCTTTCATAATCTTTCTTTTTTTGACTTCCGTCTCCAAACCCCTTTATCGTCGGGTTTTCTTCTCTTTTTTGTACAGTGAAGTTTTGTAATTAGTCTCAGTTTATATGAATACAAACACTTTCGTTTAATTTCATGAAGATGGATAATTCTAGCTTCTCAGGATAATTCCATAAAATTTAGAGGCGATAGTGCTTCCAATTAGAAGCGATAATGCTTCCATTTAAAAGTGATGACACTTCTATTTAAGGCTAACGCTTCGAATTAGCGGCATTATTATTAGCGGTGTGATTATTAGTGTATTCATATATTAAAGCTACCAGCACTTTGAAAAGAGAAAAGAGAAGCGCTAGTAATAAAAAAGCAGAGATTGTTTTAATGTATTCATATATTAAAAAAATAACAACAAACTGTACAAGAAACACTCGGTTCATATCAATATAATCTCTGCCTCAGTTACCACTAATATTCAAGCGCCTCAAGGTGCAGGTCGAAGTGCTAGTGCTATTATTTAGGGCGCAGTCGCTTCTTATTAATAGCACAAGCGCTTTCGCTGGATTACTTGTGACTGATGTGAATTTTAATTGTAATGTTTTACTCGCAAGCGCACAAATCAAATTGTATATAGTGGGTGCGGAGTACGAGATCTTTCCCACGAGGACTATTTTTGAAGATCTAAAAAGATAAGACAGTAATATCAGAAATTCACTAAGAACTAACAGTACCCTACCAATATTATGATCTAGGTGATTTTGAGAGTTGACAATTACTAACTACAAACTAAAACTTAATTGATAATTCAAAAATAAAGGTAAAGATGAAGATGCTAAATCTTTCCATCATTGATCTGTTGTTCCCATAATACAATTCTAAGGATTAAACTATAAGATATACCATTGAAGAAAAACATCTTTTATGTAAGATAAATGGTCAAAATCCTGATAGGTTCCACGTTGCATCCCTGCAATTAGGACTTAACTTCAGAGATGATTTTCATAAATAGATTTGGGATCAAGGGCATGACTCGGCACACTTGATCTAAGATTTTGAATAAAACTCATCTCCAAAGTGGGTAAATTTTTTAACAAGAATACCACCATAGATCTGAAATCAAGGGCATGGCTCGGCACACTTGATTTTAGATTAGAGAGTAATTAAGATGAAATTACCATTACAGATCTAAGATCCAGGGCATGGCTCGGCACACTCGATCCCAGATCATAATCGTAAGTAGATCCACACGATGAAAGCAAAAAGACCATATAATAATGATTAGGATAAAATTATCGTCATAGATCTGAGATCCAGGGCATGGCTCGGCACACTCGATCTCAGTTAGTGGCGAAGATTTCATCCGTTCGTGATAACACAACAATCATAAAATAAGATCTCATATTTTAATTCTAGATTCATATTATTAGAAGTACATTCCTCGAATGAGAATCATTAGATCCCCATCCCTAAGAATTTAGCCACACATGTTGTAATTAAATGACATAAATAAATAAGGAAGGAAAAATAACATCAATTTAATAAATTAAAAATACCTTAAACTTCACTAGAAATTTATTTGATCCACCAGTACGATGATCTTCAGAAACGAAGTAAAAGAATGCTCTATACTGAACTTTAAATTTTATACTAGGAATCAACTGAACAAGAACAATAAATTGAAGGAAAGAATACTGAAAAGATTAAAGGAACAAAGCTCTCAAAAAGAAATAAAGAAAATATCTATTTCTACGTCTATTCTAAAAAATAAAAACTCTAATTCTCTAAAAATTCTTCCTCTAAAATTCTCTCTAACTCGAAGTGTTGGTTCGGGAATAGTTTCCCAGTTGCATAGGTGTCCCAGCTCGACAAGTCAGGGTCGATTAATCGACCCTGTAGGGTCGATGCATCGACCCTCCAAAGAATCCCTAAAAATCTGCTTTAAAGTCACTTCCGTGTCAGACTGTTCTCTGTGCCTTGATTAATCGAGCAAAAGGGTCGATGCATCGACCTCCCAGATTTTCGTAAATTCCAGCCCACTTTTGCATAAGATACTGCTTCAATATTTCGGCCATATCTTTCTACTCCGAACTCGGATTGATATGATTCTTACGGCATTGGAAAGCTAACAGAAAACTCTACAACTTTTGGGTTTTGGAAATTTTGTGAATCTGACGTCTTGATGGTCCAAATTGAGCTGTAAGTCGCACCAAGTTCTTGATGACCCAAAGTTGTAGTGTTTTGACATTATTTTCAGAATTCTTGGGCTATTTTCTGCACTTGGATTGTATTTACCTGAAACACTTTAAATCTAGTAATTTTAATTAGATAGCCTTCATCGGACGGCTAAATGTAGGTATTTAGGGGTGAAATATCATCATATTTCACTACTCATCAGTGACATCATTGAATAAAAAAAAAAATTACAAATCATGCATTCGAAGGTTTCATTCATAACTCAAAACTATTTCTTTACATCTTCTTTCTTTACACTATTTCTATTTATCGTAAATGGGTTTGATGAAATTCATGATGGTTCTGATGTATAGGTCAATCTAGCGGACCCTGATTCAGCCCTTGATGAGGTCACCGCAAGCATCCATACGAGCAAGGTATTCCCGGAGATTCAATACTTTTCTTATGAAAATTTTAAAAGTAGGCTTTAGTACTAGTGCATCTACCTTCTTCTTTTTTCATATAGGCATTTGAAAGAATTGAAAACATGTGTCATCTAAATCCAGAGTGGGCTGAGACAGAGGAGCCTAGGCGGCATGAAGATGGGAATGAAGGGAGCATGAAAAAGAGTGAATGGAGCATGAAAAAAGGAATGAAGGGAGGAGCATCGTCGAAAAAAGGGAGGAGCAAGGGTAAGAAGAAAAAGTGAAGAATTGAGGAAGGACAAGAAAGAGAAGTGAAGAATTGAGGAAGGGAAAGCAGGAGAAGTGAAGAATTGAGAAAGGGCAAGAAGGAGAAGTGAAAGAATTAACGAAGGGGAAGCAGGAAAGCTAAAGAAGGGAAGGAGCAACTGGTGTGCAAGGGAAGGCAGGAAAGAGAAAGAAGGGTGGAGGAGCATCCTCGAAGAAAGGGAGGAGCAAGGATACGAAGGAAAGATAACGAAGGGAGGTGATATATTAGGTGATCTAGCAGACCCTGATTCAGCCCTTGATGAGGTCATCGCAAGTGGAGGTTGTGGCTGTGGTGGAAGAGGAAGAAGTGGAGGATCATTGGGGACGACAACCAGCTCTTTGTCGTCGGGGATGTCAAGAACCGAACAATCATATGAACTGATACAACGATGGCACACAAGACGGTGGCTCATCCGCAAACGGGTGAGATGTATTTCTCCTTGGGCTGAAGATGAAATGCTAATTTAAGGAGATACAGAAGAAGAAAAAGAGTGGACACTTTGAGGTTCTTTCAATATAAAATTTCTCATGCAACCTCATTAAATAGACTGTTGTAGTGCACTGCCGCTTCATTTTTATTGCATGCAACTATTCGTGCAGCTATTCGTATTCCAAGCGGCGTGTCATCGCTTTTAAGCGGCGTGTTAGTGACATTACGATTTATGAGGGGTGCTGTCTTTTCCCGCAGACTTTGGTCGACACATCATCTCCCTATGTTGTTCGTATTCCAAGCGACGTGTTAGTGGCGTTACGATTTTCGAGGGGTGTTATGTTGTCTCTTCCTGCGAACTTTGGTTCAACACATAATCTGCTTGTTGTTATTCATATTTCAATACAAAGTGCCGTTTAGACTTTCGTCTCAGCTATCTAATAAAAACTGACTAACGAAGCGTTGACGCGGCCACAAAGAGCGACTGCGCTTCTAAAAGAAGCGTCATCACTTCAGAAAGGAAGCATCATCGCCACGAGATTAGACTAAAACTCGAAGCGTCATGGGAAAGAGCAGCACTACTTATCCCTAATATTCAGTGTTTTTTGTTAGAAGCGCTGACACTTATTGATAAAAGTGTCGAGGCTTTATTAGGAAGCGACGTCGCTTCATGTTCGAAAGGGTGTGCTGTTTTTTCCCGAGGACTTCGTTTCGACACGTATTTCCCTATCTCAAAAATGATTTCCGACGAACTTCAAATTATAGATTTTATTATATTTTTCGCCCAATCTTATAGAACATTAATTATTCCAGCAGCTGTTTGTATCCTAATAGATTTTATTATACTTTTTTTAAAAAATATATGAATATATTAATACGAACTCTGCTTTTATCATTTAAATTAATAAAATCTGTAATTTTCGATGTGCTAGTAACCCTAATAATCATGAAGGTAATAATAATGCCTTCAGGTTGAAGAACTAGCTCTAATAACAAGTGTCATCGCTTTTTATAGGAAGCGTCTTAACTTCTAATGTGGAGCTTCAACGCTTATGCTTGAACCTCATCGTTGCAAATTCAATCCGCCATCGCTTCGAAATTTGAAACAGATTGTTTTGTATTTTCACACAGTCTTATCTAGCATAATTATTGCTCGTTTCAAAATAAAAAAATATTTTTTCTCAGAAAATATAAAAATGCCTATTAGTATTATGTCAAGTTAATGTCTTTCGGAAATAATAATGTCTCTAGGTTGAAGCGCTAGCTCTAATTACTAGCATTATCGCTTTATATAGGAAGCATCTTCGATTCTAATTTTAAGCAACACCACATGGTATCTGAAGTGTCATCACTAAAAATTCGATGCATCATCACTTCTAATTCGTCGCGGAAATTGTTGTATTTTTACACGGTTTTATCTAACATTAATTATTGTTGTATCGCAATAAAAATACATTATTCTCATAAAATATGAAAAAGTCTTTTAGCCTTCCGTCAGTTTAATTTTTTTACCATATCCTTTCTTTTGTTTTCAGCGTCGTTAGAAGGGACAACACCTCAGCTAGCCTTAACGTTCATGTCGCTTGGTCGAAGACCCTAATATTTAGGGTGTTGTCGCTTCATTGACTATGGAGCTACGTTTGTAATACTCAGAAAATAAAAAAAACTAGGGGATACCCCAAAATATATCATAGTGACGAGTGCACCGGATATAAGAAAATAATACATAAAAAAAACTAATATACAGAAAAAAAAAATTTCTATTAATATTGAAAGAAATATTTACAAAAAAACTGATTACATAAAAGATATATCCGTTGGACCACCAAAAGAAAGTGAAGACCCTGAGACTTTGGAGGCTCTAAAGACGAGCTCGAGCTTTTGAAATTTTTGCTGTAGAGAGCAAAGATTTTAGAAAGAATGGTTATCTTCGCTTCTAAACCTTCTGGATCACTCTTGCCTCATAGAGAGATGGCTCCCTGATTCAACCATTAATGAGGTGATCGCAAGGATTCATCGGAGCAAAGATTACACAGTGGTCAAAATATAACAAAAGATATGCCAAGACTGTGGAGAAAGAGATGGCTCCATCGAGAGAGATGGCTCCCTCTTGACGTAGCTGAGAGCCTGGTTAGAAATTTACAGTCAAGGGAAAAGGGGTGGCGTGCAAATTTCCAACCCACCGTCCTCGTAGAGGAACTCACACTGAGGAAATAATTTCGTAGAGGAACTCGCACTGAGGAAGGAATTTGATAGTGAGATTGTGAAAAAGTGGGGGAAGGTGAGATGTTGAAAAGAAGGGTCGGGGGATCTCGGTAGATGATCCAGCATCTGGAATGGTTGTCTGTGCTTCAACTTTTCTAATCTTTTTATTACAGCCAGAAGCTCGGCCCTTTACATTTCAAGCATTTGATCAACCCTTCTGCTTAGCTCGTCATGGTCTGGTACTTCCACCATGGGGTTAGGGTTAGGGTTAGTGTTGGAGTCGGAGAAAGACGATGAGTTTGGAATGAGAAGGGTTTATGACGAGCAGTGGCTTTACAGGGAAAAAGGCTAGGGTTTGAAACGTCACTTCGAAATAAATTTCAATGGTCGGTGGCAAGTAGCGTATTCCCTGAAGATTTCGAATATCGAGAAGAAGCGGGTTGCTGTTTAAGGTTACCTAAACAGACGATGGTCGAACAGTCGTTGCTTCGAACTCGAAGCGTCGTCACTTCAATTAAGGAAGGGGACGCTTCAATTAAGGGTGAGAAAGCTTCGAATTTGAAGCATCGTCACTTCAATTAAGGGCGGAGATGCATCAATTAAGCCCGCATATTAAAAAATTCTCGTGTAATATGATCACTGTACATTGTATATCTATCCTATGTAAGTACCCCTATATATATATAATCTTCAGTACAATGATATGTATGTTAACAAATGTGAATGTATATTTATGTAAAATAAAAAAATTAGAAAAGAAATTCTACATCGTCACTGACATCCCAATTCTCTTCCTTGTGCGTACTGATGGCATGCCCAATCTCTGCCCTGAAAGTTTTGATGTCTTCCTGCTTGAAATCTAGCTGGAGTTTCCTGCTTAAATAATCTACATATTTCATCACAAAAACCTCACAGTCCTTATCATTTTTTTGGATCGGCGCGTGGACGGCCTGACTGTCCCAAGGCCATTTGTCAAAAACAGAATCCGAGGTGCCGTGCATATAAAACATGGCTGGGAGATAATGAATCTGTCAATAAAAAAAAAATCAAAATATTAGTTATACATTTATTGATAAACAATGGAGCGCTGAAGCCTTATTGTGAAAGCGCTGACAGCAAAATGTCAATCCAATGTGAAGCATCGACGCCCTATTTTAAAAGCATTGACGCTCTATTGTCATTGCGGTGATGCTCAATTATCAAAGCGATTACGCCCCATATTAAATGCGCCAATGCTTCCACTAAGAACGATAAATAATTTCGACATTAATTGTAAGAGTATTCTAGCGTAGTTTACCAGTGTTCTTATCGCCTCGGCAAATTTCTCTCCCGGAGAATGATCTGGGACGGGGTCAATGACATCGATTTTATGAGCTAAGGGGGTCGCCACAACAAACGCCCAATGTCTTGGCTTCTCGATGTGAATCGAAATAAAATTTTTGTCACTGTCCCTCGCACTCAAGCCATGATTTTTATTTATGACGAAACAATTCAACGACATCATGTTCTGCTGCGCGATAAATGATTCAACGTAGTCACTACTCCGTCCCGTCATGCTGGGGGCGCATGTTGACCACTCTCTCTAATGTAATTCTCAAAATCTTTAAAATCGGTGATCATGCAATTGAGTGCAACGGAAGCCATCTGAAAATTCTTCCTCTTATTCTCAATGTCTTGCCGCTTGTCGATGACCCTAAAGTATGTAGTCATTATCTACATACGAAAGTGTAAATATCAATTTAAAATCAGGGAAGCGACAGGGTTGAATAGGGACTAATACTTACCGGGTCTTCTATTTTCTAGTCGGATCTCAGGCAACACATCAACTCAACGATAATACGCTGGGACCCAACGGTTGAGATGAGAGTCCTAGGTTCAAATTAATACATAAGTGGATCAATCTCTATCACTTCTAAATAGTCGTGTTAGCTCTCATTTTATAAAGCGCTGAAGCTCTAACATAAAGGCGATGACGCTTCGACAATGGCGCGTTGATGCTTCGAAAGACATGTTAAAAGTTTTATGGAGGGAATATACTTAATCGTTTCATCTATTGGGCATTTCTCAAATAACATTCATATAGGCCTGAGGTGGTGCATCAGCGGTCGGTAAAACTACCACTTCCGCTCTGGCCTTCTTTTTGCGAGTTTTGGAGACCAACTCTCCCCTTCTTTTGGAGTGAGTTTGCGAGGGAGAAATCGTGAAGCCTTTAACCTGGGTCCTCTCACTTTTCATGAAAGATAATAGAATTTGGTCCTCCAATTTTTCTTCTTCTCTCACAGAAGACCCCTCCTCAGTGTATGATTGCGTAAGTGGCTGTCGTTGGGTGGATCGTGGTGGTGGTGGAGGCAGGACTTTCTATTGGGTAAGGGGTTCAGTTTGGGAGGGAGTATGGGGTTTAGGTGGGGCGCGGAGTTTGAATATGGTTGGGGCTTGGGCTTGAGCTTGGGCTTGGGCTTGGGTTTGTGCTGAGGCTTGGGATGGGGCTTGGGCTGTGGTTTGGGCTTTGGCTTATGCTGAGGCTTGGGCTGGGGTTTGGGCTGGGGCTTGGACTTCGGCTTAGGCTAGGTCTTGGGTCGGGTCTGGGGCTGGGCCTTGGACTTAGACTTTACCTTGGGCTTGGGCTGTGGCTTCAACTTAGACTTTGCCTTGGGCTTGGGCTGGGGCTTCGGCTAGGGCTTGGACTTGGACTTGGACTTGGGATTGGGATTAGGTTTGGGCTTGGGATCAAGCTGTGGATGGGGTTGGGGTTGGGGTTGGGGTTGGGGCTGAGGTTGGGGTTCGGGTGGAGGCAAACCTATGGCGTTGGGGGACATATGTCTGATTATCCCCAGCAAGGCCTAACAGACTTCCCGTCACACTGTGAGCCAGCAGTATGATAAGAATATCAGCTCATGTTTAAAAAATAGTTATTATGTAGAAGCGTTCGCACTTCATATCTGAAGCGTCAACGCATTATAGAGAAGCGTTGTCGCCTCCTGTAGAAAAGTCAGTGCTAGATATAGAGGGTCGACGCTTAATAGAAAAGTGTCGACACTTCATAGGGAAGCGTCATCGTTTCATCGTTGGATTTTCGTAAGCTCAACATTTATCCAGTATAGTTTAGAAACATACCTTCAGTTGCTGGTTCTCCTTTTCCAGCTGAAGAACCTTTACTTTCAGTTGTTGGTTCTTCTATTCCAGTTGAACAACCTTTACACGGAGGTCGTTGATTGACCTCTCACAGTCTACAATTCTTGAATCTGTAGACTGTTTCCATTTTTCATCAATCTGCAGTTTCACAGACTTACCGGATTTGAGTTCTTCTTCTTCTTCTTCTTCCTCCTCTGCCTCTTCCTCATCGGACAAGCTAATAACATTAATGTCCATTTTCTTCCTCTGCACAGTAATGGGAGGGACTGGTTGTCCTTCACCAGATTTCGCAAGTCTCTGCCTTGCTCTCAGTGCGACTTCTACCACAGGGAGGGCGCTTTCTTCGGGTGATTCCTCCAGTTGCCGGATGCGTACGACCTACAAGATGATAGATATTTCATATTATTTTTTATTAATTAAGAATTTAAGAATGCATGACTGCTTCCTTAAGAAGCGATTGCTCTCGTTGTAGAGGCGACATCACTTTATTTAATAGCGATTACACTCGTATTTGGGGCGTCATCGCTTTATTTCTTAGCGATTGCGCTCCTGTTAGAGGTGCTTTCGCTTCATTTGGAAGCGAATGTGCTTCTATATTGTAGCGATAAGGCCTATATTTGGATGTGATATCGCCTCGTTTTGAATTTACCTTGTGCTTGAAATTCGCAATATAGGAATGCCTCGTTTGGTCGTTGCTTCCCAATTCAGCAACCTTGGGAAGTTGACGGCGCTAGCAACCTTGCGTGGGGCGCACCTACCGTTAATCTCGTATGCTCATATCTGAGAAAAATAAAATAAATATTAAATGACTTTCATAATCGTCAGTGCTTTGTAAGAAATAAAATATGACATTCTCTGGGAGACGACATTTAATATTATATTCCTACCATGACTTTGCTTTCTCAGTTTTACCACTCATCGTCTTCGCTTTCTCCACGAACCCTAGAAGTTGAGTGTACGCGTGACGACCCCATGGATATAAGTTGAAATTGGGGAGATCATCAACGAGACGGAGGTAAGAGTTGTTGAGGGTGTAATGTAAGTTTGGAAAGAGGAAGGTGGCAAGGACAAACAACAGACAGAGTTTCAGAAAGTCGTCGTCAGCATCTTGGTTGATTCTCATAATCGTCGCTTCGATGTTTGACCTTTTAACCAGTTGGAGGCCCCTGAAAAACCTATATCTAATGGTTCATTTTTCAGGAATCTCCAACCTCGCAGGGTAAATGGTAGGGTCGGTCATTCGAAGACCAGTTATTAAGGCAAAATCAAGATCCTGAAATCTGATAATGCCAGACTTGGCAGTCCCAAAATTTCAAATGTTGCCATGGTCCCAGAACTTGATGATAATGTCCAGGAGGCTGTTGATGCTTTTCACGCCCTTTGGAGCTACAAAGAATACATCGAAGACGGAATCATTGAGCAGATTTTTCCTCCCCTCAGATGCCGCATCATAAATGTCTCGACACTTTGGGATGGTGCACTTAGTCGTTGGGGTTTTGAGAATCATCTTCAAAATATATGACACAGAAAAATGAGAAGTTTTGAGAAGAACGTACTAATAATAGGAGAGGTGTCGCTTCCATGTACAGGCGTAAGCGCCTCAAATATTTGAGCGTCGACACTCCAAAAGCTACAGCGGGGAGGCAACCTTGCCCATAAATGTTGGAGCGTTGACGCTTCATCTATGGAAGGGATGATGCTTCTATTTGGTACTTTTAAAGTGGAATAAAAATAAAAGTACACTCACCTTGTTACTAGATATAGGAAAAGGGTTTCGTCGCTTTGATATTTCTTACTGCGCACCGAGAAGATGAAAATGTGAAGGGCAAAGGTGAAAAGTAATTTGAGAATTTATAATTCACAAAATTGCCGCTTTAAATATTTTTCTCAAATGGGAATGATGGCCATTACACACCACAATGTCAGGCACTGTAATCTCATCTTCCTCACCCTGGTCCTTATTTAATGTTCTGATAATAGTAATAAATGAAATACGTTCGGGGGTTGTTTCGCACAAAATAATGCAACGTGTCAAATTTTGGGGTGCTTCGAATCATGTATGAATCGCTAACACTTCCTTATCGTAGCGTATGCGCTAACAGGAGATAGCGCCAACGCTTCTTACCTGAGCGCTAGCGCTTCTCATGGGGAGCGAAGCTTACTCTGACAGAAGGGCCATTAATGTTTAACATTCCATCAATAAATGCTAAACATTCCGCAATTTAATGGACTCTCCTAAGGGGTGCCCGAAGGGGTCTCTCAAACAATCAATTTAAATTGTAATGATTACCATTGAGAACCACGAAGTCATGCCCCGCTACTCATTTAATGTCTTGACGATGATAATAAATGAAGTAAGGTCGGCGCGCTACGTGTTAGAAGGAAGTTGTTTTTTATTTCACAAAGGGAGTGCAAACACCTCGGTTAGAAGCTCAAACGCTTCGTTCCAAAGCAAAATTGCTTCAATTCGTTCCAAAGCGTAAATGCTTCATTAGGAAGCGTTTTCGCTTCGTACCGAAATGTAATTTCGAAATGTAATGACCACCATTGAAAATCACGATATCATGCACCGCTTTTAATTAATGATACTACATCAGACATCGCGCGATAGCGCGTCGTATAGGAAGTGCAATCGCCTCCTTCATACAAACATAAGCGCTTCGAATCAGGTGGTCTTTTCTTATGTCTTTTTGAATATAATCATGACAGAATCACGATGTCAGGCATAGACTCCCAGCGCCTCGCCATATTTTGTCTTTCTGATTTTGTCAGTGTTAGTGGTAACCATGGTTAAAGCGCGGTGAAATTAGGAAAAGGAGGGACTGTCGTATCAGCGACATACGCGCTATGTGTCGAGCTCTTATCAATATGCGCAGAGATATCTCTACGCCCGAGCGCATATCCCCGGGCCTCATATATATATATATATATATATATATATATATATATATATATATATATATATATATATATATATATATATATATATATATATATATATATTATATTTGAAAACCCAACGAGCCTAAGTGCTTAAACCTAAGCTTGGCTCATTTCAATTTCGGGCTTAAAGTGCAAGCCCAACCTCGCCCCACGAGCTTTATTTCAAGCCTGAACCCTCCTTAATCAGGTCGGGTATAATAGGATGGGTTGGGCTACCCGGCCATTTCCACCCTTACAAATACTAGTCCAGATGCAATTTGGGTGCAGAAGGGTTGTGTCTACTTGGCTGGTTTCCAGGCCCGACCTGCTAAGAAAACCTCAACCCGTTGGGTCAGGTATGGTCGGGTCAAAAATTTATTACATAAAAATGTTGAGTTCAAGTTAGCCCAAAAATCTAGCATGGCGCCTTAAAGATTGAACCCAAAACCCGTTTCTTCCTAAAGGTTGCACATCCCTAATGGGATTTGGGAAAACAATAATGAGCTTTGGAAAAAAAAAACTAAATTGTGCTAAGAGCTCAATCTAACAAGGTGAAAATTAACGGTGCCTTAGATTTTGTAAATCTCTATTCATTTAACAATCATTGACAATTTAGTCAATGATAATAGAAATATTTCCATATAACTTTTAAGATAGTCTTATATTGACCATGTGCACATCCACGTGACACTCAAATGTTTGGGTGTCACTATAAGTATCGCATGACGACGCCTAAATAATTTAACTCCATGTGTGTGTGAGTGTGTATGTATATATTTATGGAAAATGGCTCTTTAGGACATGGTTGTAAGGTTTGAACTCTATGACGTGGTCCATTTGAGCTTTCACTCGACACCCAAATCCAAAATGACACCCATTTCCCCTAGGGTTCACCCGTTTCCATAAGGTTTTAGAAAAAACAAAAGTAAATCGAACATTTTTTCCCTTCAAATCACAGGTCAAATATAAGACCATTCAAATCGCCATGATCAACATTGACCGCAATAGGACAAGTCCATACTTGAAAATGCAATCAAATTACACTAGTAGGCCTAGTTGGTGCAAGTTCAAGTCTTGGTTCAGATCCAACTAGCAAGTAAAGTTGAGTTTAGGTTAAGGTCAAAGGAAGTTGTTAACATGTTGATTTGGAGGTTGAAAACAAATAAGGAAGGCGGTTGATTTACAGCTGAAAATACAAGTCAAACTGAGTGAATTGTGGCTGAAATGAGTTGATTTGAACTTGGAAATGCAAAAAGCAATGGGCTGGTTTGAAGCCGAAAATGTAACAGCTTATGGAGCTGATTAGGAGCTTAAAAAGACATTAGCAAGAAAGAAGGCTGATTGATAGCTTGAAAATGCAGGAGCAAGATCCCTGATATGGTGCTACCCAACACCAACAGTGATGAAGGATAATAAAGATCATAAGTCAAAAACTTGGCTTTGAAATCCATGAAAACCCACAATAGATTATGAAGTTTTCATAACTAAAGTATTCGTTCATTTATTTCTCACTTTTCTTCATTTCTTATACACCATGTTCATTTGAAATAGCAAGAAGACCTATTATCTGAAGTCGCCATTTAAAAGTTGGCCTAACCTAGGGTTGGACTATGGCTGAGCCCTTGGCAGCATGGCTTAGTGCCGAGTTGAAACTGGCCTTGACCCGGCCTTAATCGAACCCGTTTGACAGCCCTAGCCATGGTTCAAAATTTCGGTCGAAATGTTTCGATTTCGGTCCCCACCGAAACCGAAAAGAAAATATAAAATTTCAGTTATTTTTACAATATGGGGAAGATTTCGGCTGAAATTTCGGTTCAAAATTTCGGCCGAAATTTGGTTTCAAAATTTTGGTTTTGGTCTCCACCAAAACCAAAACGAAATCCGAGTTTTTGGTCCTTGGGCCTAGCTCCATGCAATCATACTTTTGTTTAAAAGTTATACTACCCCTTACAAATGGGTTCACTATATAGTGTCAAACTGTGGACTTGAGTTTAAACTACTCGCATAAACGTTGGGACCTGCACAACTTTATAACTAAGAAAAATCTTAGGGAGATTCAAATACTCTGGACTATGCATATTAAGGGTGCAAATGGATTGTATTGTGGTCCGAACAGGTCTAGGGTCAACTTGAACTCAAACCTCTTGTTTTTTAATTTTCAGCTTCAAATCAATTCTATTGTTGTTGCATTTTTAACCTCTAGGGCGTAGTCACCAAGTCGGGGATCGGCAACAATTGGAAAAAATTCGGCAAGTTCGGAGAAATATAGGGAGAAAAATTAGAGAGTATAAATAAAAAATAAGATTTAAACATTTAAAAATATTTAAAATCAATTTATTGAAAAAGTATGAAATCATTTGCAAAGTTTGTGAATTTTAAAAAGAATACAAAATTTTCAAAAATTTGTGCATAATTGGTGATTAATTTTTAAATTCGCGATTTTTAATAAATTTGGAGAATTTGGTGACCATGCTCTAGAGAAGTCTCAAGTAGTGCTAACTGTCAAACATTTTGGCACCATTTTCTTGACGCCACTCAACTCGGCCACAATAAACTCTACGAATTCAGTTTTTGTAATATTAAACCTAATTTAATGGTGTTTTAATCTCTGGCATTGTAGGCATTTCTTAATTTTTTAAAAACAAATTCGTACAATATACTATTAAGCATCTCATACGTGTTTAGTTCAATGAAAAATGTAAAGAGCTAATGTATGTTGAATTTAAACTTGTCCCAAGTCAAAATTGATATTGTTTTTAAAAGTTAAGTCATAGTAAAAGTTTATGAAATGGCCTAGAAATGTCCAAACATTATAGGGAACGAATAGTTGCAATTTAACATATTACTATTGCAAATCATTTATAATAAAGACTCCAAATTTTTGGCCCTAGACATATTTGAACACCATCTAAATCATCTAATTTGAAAGACATGATCTAAAGATCTTTGGTTTAAGATTGACACAAAACACATTCTCTATCATCTGATTCAACGTAGTCAAAGGAATTGACATAAATTAATACTTGATTATATTGAATCAGTTGATAGCGTATGTGTTACATGCCATTCTTTTGGACCAAGATGGGTTAAATGGTGTTGAAATGTGGTACATGTCCTAAAAAGACCAAGTCTTCGTTTTAAATGCTCCCCAAGAATAGGTTTTTGAATTACAACTATATATATATATATATAAACAAATAGAACTATAAATTCTTCCCATAGAATGTCATGTCACATATTGTTCTGCAATCATGACAATTTATTACTTATTGATCTTAGATATCACTTTGGTATAACACAATTAATGTGACAGCCCAGATTTTTTTTTTCCTATCACAAAAACTCGTGCCGTCGGATCATAAATCACATTCCATTACAGAAATGACATATTACAAGAGTAGAAATAAAGAGGCAGCTATTGCAAAAGTAATATAAAAAGTAATACACATGGCCGGAATATAGAATCTATCTATATACAAAATATAGTCCAACAATCTAAAATTACTGGTGATAGCCAACCATCGCCTAAACATTGTTGTACAAGAAGAGAAAATATAACTCTAATGTCTACAAAGCTCCAAAATTATACCAAAATTGGATGAGCTAACAATCTTAGCTCAGTAGAGAAAAATAATATCAATATATATCTTTTCAGACAAAAACACAGAGTTGATTGATTTAAATTCAATCGGTGAAATCAAACTTCAATTGTATTTTTCAGGTCAAGACAAAATCAAATTTGAGGAAAAAAATCATGTACTTCAAAATCATAGTGTGCAACTGGAGTTCTCAGTGTCTAGTTCACTTGTGTCACGTTTTTGCCCTTCCAAGTTCATATTTACATTTCAATTTCATATTCGAGTTCTTGTTTAAAATTCACGCTCAATATTCATATATTCCACTTAATCTTATCATTCACGATTTTCTTATTCGTTTCGAATAACATATACAGTTTAAGCTATGTGTCGGTTCGGTATGCAATATACAGTGTTCAGTATGTAGTACATGATGTACGATTTAACCCGTCGAGCCGGTCTAGCATGCGATTATCGATGTCTGATGCGTGTGTATGATTTAACCCACGTCTTGGTCCAATATACGGTGTATGCGATTTAACCGTCTGAGTCTTGTATGCAATATGCTTAGTGTATGCACGATATGCTCGATTACATGCATGTATTTATTGATTTATTGCAGTCCGATTGAGATGATTCAGTTCGGATTCACCTACTTATTCACGGTTCGAGATTTGATTCACGTTCAAAGTTCAAGGTTTCATATTAAAATTTCAGATTCAGAGTTAACTTTCAGATTTCGGATACACTTTGGATTTCCAGTTCAAATTCAGAGTTGTTAGCCCAATCATTAGGTTCAAATATCATGTTCCAATTCAGATTCATAGGCATATGCATATTTAAAATCGCGTTTCATATCCGGAGTTCAATCAAGACTAACCTGAAAAGAAAAAGGTTTGGAGTTCAATTCATTCAAATGCAAATTGAAGATTTTAGGCATTTCAAAACTATCAAATGTTCAAGTATAAAACATAATCAAGTCCATGAATCAACATCAAGACGAACTTGTGTGTTGAATTTCCCTAGCTTAAACTCGAGGTCGTGCAAAACGGAAGTAAGGCAAAGGTTTTTATTAATGGTCTCCAACCCTCAATCTACTTCATAACATACGATAACATGATAAAGATTTATCCTAAATGCTACTGGCTTCGACGCTCAAAAGTGTTTTCTCAACACTGAGGCAGAAATGGGAAAATTCGTGTTAATCTTGAACTTAACCCAACTTCCTGTCCAAAATTTACGTTTAAAATTTTGGATTCTTGAATTTATTGACTCATCAAAGTCCTAGGGCTCATTGTCCTCTTTCCAACGCCTCAAGAATCGTATATTTCTGAGGTCGGAGTAAGAAGTTATGGCCAAAACAGTGGACCTGATTCAAACAGGAAAACCAGCTCAAGCGGGATTCAGGCACGCTCGAGCGGGAAGCTTCAGGTGAGACTAAGCTCGAGCGGGATTCATCGGCAAGCACAAACCCAGCTCTAGTGGGTTTTTCCAGAGCCAAAATATGCCTAATTTCCCGCTCAAGTGAGATTCAAGGTCGCTCGAGTGGGATTCTCATCATTCCAAAATTTTAGGATTTGAGTCTTGTCCCTGACTTTTGATGTGTCCTTAAATTTATACTCGCAAGTGCACGAATCGTGATGTAGTCAGTGGGTGCAAAGTACGAGATCGTTCCCACGAGGATTGGTTAGAAAATGTAAAAATAGAAATATCAATTAACTAAAAGAATTTCCACAGATCTTTTACAGTAACTAACAACCTAGAATTCTGGAAACTTTTGATAAAACAGATAAATACTAACGAATCTAAGAGATTTAAACAATTAATGAAAGATAAGGATTGGGATGCTAAATCTTCCCATCGTAGGTTTATCATTTACAAAATATTAATCTGTGGATTGAAATGTGAGATCTTTAACAGATATCTCAAAAGAAGAACTGCCCTATACACACGTGAGTTCTAAAATATAGATCTGAGATCACGGAGATGTATGATTAACATCCCATGAGTGTATGATTAACACTCACACCTCGGACAATATTTAGAACCCAATCTCTAGAGTAATTTCCAAAGTACGATCTAAGATCAAGGAGATGTAAGATTAACACCCCATGGGTGTATGATTAACACCCACACCTCAGATCGTGATTGGAACTCACCACTGGGATAAAGTCATACTATCAATTCGAGATCAAGGAGATGTATGATTAACACCCCATAAGTGTATGATTAACACTCACACCTCAGATGATGGTAAAACTTCACCCCGAGATGGGTGATAATTAGGATAAAATCATTATTGCAGATATGAAATCATAGGGCATGATTAGCTCCTAGATCTCGGACTGAAATGATGATTTCACTATTTTCAATGAATATTAGGGTCTTAGAAAGTATCTGACATCTCAATCACACAGATTTATATTAATATAAATGAATACCTCGGATGGGGTTCATTAGATCCCCATCCTTAATGAAACTAGCCACACATAACTGAAATAAGTAATAAAATAAATGCAGAAGTTAAAAATGCCATTAAAATACCGTAAATAATTATCCACAAAAATCCACGAAAGCTTTAATCCAAAGTACGTACACCTTCTTGAAAGTGGATCCAAATCAGAAAAACTAAGACTTATCTTCTTCTCAAAATGAATATTAAAAAGGTATTTCAAGAAAATGGGACTCAATGCCCTTACACTTTGAAACGCAGAAAACTAAAAATAAAAGAATGCAGAAAAATGAAAACTCTTTAAAAAACAGAACTCTCTCAAAAGAAGAATGCAGAAAGAAAAAAAGAATCAGAATAAATCTCCGAAGGACTCCCCGAATGAATATATCTCCAAGAATATCTTTTTCCTTAATTGTCAAAACAGAAGCCGCTTTTTCCTCCAAGATTTTATTCCGTGAAAAGAGTACCGAGATTCTCGCGGCCAAACAAAATTTCGAACTCAAATTCAAATTTGGTCAATCGATCGACTAAAGAGGGTCGATCGATCGACCATATCAGATTATGTTTTGAAATTTCAAATCTTTCGGATTAGGTCGATCGATCGATTTTCGTGAAATTCCCGCTACACTTTGCATCAGACACTACCTCGGTATTTCGGCTATAACTTTCTATCCCGAAGTCGGATTGAGGCGATTTTTATGGCGTTAGAAAGCTGACGATAAGTTCTACAATGTTTGTGTTTTGACAATTTTCTGAATTTAACGTCTTGAAGGTTCAAATTGAGCTCCAAGTTGGGATAAGTTCCGGATGATCCAAGGTAGCACGAATTTGACGTTATATTCTGAACTTTTGAATTATTTCATGCTCAACACATCTTCAGGCCTGTAAATCACTAAAACTATATAAAACATGTTAAATGGCTTTCATCGGGTAGCTAAATATAGGTCTTTAGGGGTGAAATATCATCATATTTCACTGCACATCAACTTTGACAAAACCACTACCAAAGCACTTTAATCAAAACTAAAACCCTCACACATGACTAATCCACGAAATTTACCTTCTAAATTTATGCATGCAAGATTTACAATGATTGGATCAATAAAAATCGACGCCTAACTCGTCGTCCGTTGCATGCCTCGATTTCCTTCCAAACCCTTATATGAAATCCAACACACAACACTAATAAAAATCTAATCTCACAATTCCTCCTAAACTCGACGCTTGCACGCGGTGATTTTCGAAGATTACCTTCTAAAATCGCGGATGCGGAGATTCCGATGGCCGAAATCAAAGGAATCGGCGCCAAACTTGCCGCTCATCCAATGCTTTGATTTTGTTTGATCATCATGTCATCGCAAATTGGAGTTCTTACGGAGGATGGACTAAGAATGTAACAACCCGGATTTTTAGATTTTATTTTAACGGTGTTAGATAATGCACCACACTATGTATTGTGCTAACGCTCCACATCGGAATCGAAACCCACCCTTTAAAATAGAAAATTTCTAATTTTTCCCATATCAAAATTAGACTCATTGCGAAGTACTCGTCGATACGAATCAAACGATATATAATTTGATGACTTCTGACAAAAATATAAAAAGTTATGCCCATTTTAAGTGATCAAACAAGTCAAAGGGTATAATTGTAATTTTGGGAGAGAAACACCAATTGCTTTGGTGCTTATGCAAAACGCTGGAATGAAACCTTTTCTCAAGCTATCCAAGTTACGTATGAATTCTTATTCCGTGTAAAAATCTCCTATTCTATTAAATCTCCAACGAAAAGTGTTAATTAGAGTTGACCTAAAATTTTATACCATTATAAATAAAACTTTAAAAACTCTCTACTCTCTATAATAAAAAATTATTCTCTCTGAAGACTTAGACGAACCGACGCCCTAGGCGTCGACCTTTTCAACCCGAATCACCGTTGATCTTTCGTTCACGCTTCAAGAGGTGGGTACCCATCAATCCATCTGTTCTTCTCAGATCCCATCGCGTAGGATGCGTTCGATCGCGCATCGACGGGTTTAAAAATCTTATTTAAACCCAAATATCTTATAAATTAATAGACCTATATATTTAGTATATGCTTTCCCTTGAAAGTTGTATATTCTGTAAATTGGGTTTATATGTTATTAATCTTTTCTTTTCAAGAATCCTTTTTGTTTGAGCCATTAATATTTTACCTTATATTAGGTTTGTATAATCCGAGCTCGTGACCATTGATGTATCTGTCTCGGTATTTTAGTCATCACTTTTTATTTCGACCTCAGATTAATGCGATGCTTACGGCATTAAAAAGAAAACAACGAGCTTTACAACTTTGTGTGAAATAGCCATTTCACGAATCTAACGTTTTAGAGGTCAAAATAGAGCAACAAGTCGGGTTCAATTTTGAATGACTCAAGGCTATTCGAATTTAATATTATTTTCTAATTCTCATGACCAAAGTTCATGTGTATATTATATTGTAAGATCTTTCGATTGATGGTCATGATAAATCATAACTTAATAAGTATAAATACTATTTAATTTAATTATCTAATTATTATATATATATATATCTCAATTTTATCACTTCAATGCGACCTCTTCTATAATACAAAGTGTTAGAACTTCGATGCCTTTATGAAATCGAACTCTGACTTTTACGATTATCGAAATCACACTTATAACCCTATTCTATAATTATATTAGTGTGGTGTGTAAATAAATATAAATATAAGCATAATCAAAATCTAAGTATAAACCGTTCTGTATGTGTGATACTTTTGTATTTGTAACTTAATCAATTTATACGAGTTAAGAATATGTTAGATCATGAGTACGAGAGTGTATGAGATCATGCCTACGCTTGGGCATGGTGATTCGCTAAGATGGTATCAAAGCGAGGAATACACCGTATTCACATGCCTTACAACTCATGGTGGAATGGGACCCATGACGAGTCGAGTGAGTGTGAATTCAGTATAACTTCGTATACGGTGGTATATACAGTGATCCTATCACCTCGAGTTTTAATACGTGAGGATAAGATATGAGATATGATATGAGAATCGGGTTTTGAGCCTTAGCTGTGGTGAGGTTTCTTCTACGGTCACGTGAAACTGAGAATATTGGCGTTCATGTACGGATGCAATACCTCTATGGCAGTATAAACTATCACACGAAGTACATCCAGGTTACTACGGAACATTTTTCTTGGGAAGCGTAAATTAGGAAGGTTGCCTCACTATAGTTTATCATAGAATTATGTATAAGAGTATGATAAGATATGAGTATGAGATAAGATAAGTTATAATACGAGTACGAAAATAAGATATCACTGTGTAGGCCAGCAAAAGATAAAGAACTTAAGTCTCTGTACGTGTCGTTCCTTACATAGCCATCGTAAAGGCAACAACGTCTTTCAGCCAAGATAGATCTCTGGGAGAGATTATGAGTATGAGTGTGTTATGAGTAAGTTTGGCCATTATGTCTCCCCATTGGCTGGATGGTGGAGTATGAGTATGACACGAGGGCGTTATAATATGATGGTATGATACAATATTGACCCTCTCATAGTAGCTCGAGCAGCGACTCTGGCACAGGTCGTTTATGATTTCACTAGTATGTTAGTTACGATCATGCGATGTACAGACGTATGTGCGAGAATGATAATAAGACATGATATGATATGTTATGAGATATGGTAAAGTATGTTAGGATATGTGTAATAACCCGAAAAATCACGCAAAACTATGACCTCGGGATCCGTGCCCGATTGGTCACAAGTTTGACCAATCAGGAGATCATGAGTTAGCATAGAATGTGATGAACGGACGAGATGTGATAGTTTGAGTGATTATGTGGTGTGTGATGTAAATGAGAAGTCACTTACACCTACTGCGGTGTATGTGCTCAACATACAAAGAGGGAGATAGATAAAAAGGGTTTAATAACCCTAGATGGGTATTTTGGGTTGTTGAAGGAGAGTAAAGAAGAGAGAGAGAGAGTGAAGAGAGTGATTAATGCAAGGAGTGAATGCTAGTTGAGGAAGAAAGATTCAAGCAATAAACGCCGGATTAGACGCAAGGGATCCGTTAGAACAAAAGCTGGAAACCCTAGCCTTCCAACTATTGATTTGAAATCAACTTGAGATCTATTCAAGGTAAAATTTTTGTAAATAAGATACATAGATTATAGGGGTTAAGTTGTGGTTAAATGTGGGTTAAATCATAGGATAATGGCTTAGAAAAATAGAGGAAAAAGTATGGAAAAAGATTGGGAAGAACAGCTCGAAAGGGGCTGAATCTGACAATTTCGATTAATCGAAATTGGGTTTTCGATTAATCGAAATTGGCCAGGAAGTTGAAAGGTCAGAGGACCACGATTTCGATTAATCGAATTTGATTTCGATTAATCGACTTTGGATTTCGATTAATCGATTTGGGGATCGATTAATCATCGAGAACTCCAGTGGACCCGGGGTTGGAGGAAATGACTTTATGAAAATCGACTAATCGAAATGGGATTTGATTAATCGATTTATTTTCGATTAATCGATTTGGGATCGATTAATCAACTTGTGAAATTAATCGCTGAATCGAGAGTCGACTTTGCGAAAAGAAGAATTTCGATTAATCGAAATCGGATTCGATTAATCGAATGAAAACTCGACTGTTCGAACTGTGGGTCGACTTTGCGAAAAGGAGAATTTTGATTAATCGAATGAAAACTCGACTGTTCGAACTGTGGGTCGACTTTGCGAAAAGGAGAATTTCGATTAATCGAAATTGGATTCGATTAATCGAATGAAAGCTCGACTGTTCGAACTGAGAATCGACTTTGCGAAAAGGAGAATTTCGATTAATCGAAATTACTTCGATTAATCGATATTGACCTTCGATTAATCGATTTTGGGATTCGATTAATCGACTGAGATAAATTATGTTGACTTTTGGGTTTGACTTTAAGATTCTTGGAGGATCTTATACCTTCTTTATTGCATCCTTTGTGATGTGTTTCACCTATTATGTGGTACCATAGGTGGTACGTGTGAACTAGTGCACAAGGAGCCACGTAGGACCTTGATGCATTGAACAAATGAAGACTTGAGGTAGGGAACACCTTGAACATGTACCTTATTTTAGAAGAGCATGTATGTAGTGATATAGAATTCAATTCAATTGTTATTTCTTAAGAAATTGTGGAAAGTGTGTGTGTGTGACATTCATAAGAGTAATCATAATGAGCCATCCCCAGGGGATGGAGAAGTAAAGAGATAAGAGCATCAGGTGTGATGCAAGTAAATGGATACATCTCAGGGATGTATCCAAGGATTGAATCATGTTTGATAGGGCCTAACTGATATAAGATAGCACAATTACACGGTGAATAACTATATGTAAGGCACCGATATTTTTGTTATTTGATGGGATATCCACATCGACCGGCGGAGGATATCCATGACCGTCTGATCGTTGGCGAAACCGTGAGGCCGTCAAGTGAGGCTTATCCGTACATAATAGTAAGCACACCCGGGGTGTTGATTGAGACAAGTGAAACGCCACCAATCCCTGTGGAAAGGAGCTTGGTACTATTTGTATTCCGGGGAATACGGTTAAAACTGTCTATATAGATGACGATGATGGGTATCTCATCGGGGCTCGATGCTATATTGCTCGGGGATTACTTAAGTTGAAAGTTTAAGTTTTGCTTTAGGCCTTTTCAACATCATTCATGAGTAAATGAAAATACAAGTAATCAACAGTAAAACGAAATGCTTTTTAACTGTTTCATTAACAACTGCATAGACACATCATGCATAACATATCATGGAATATATGTGAGTCATAATTTATATGTTCAACTGTGTTTGTTCCCTATTGAGCTAGGATGTAGCTCACCCTGGGTCCACTACTAGCAGCTGCCGCGGCTTCAGGAGACGCTGATCCCGGCGAGTCGGACCTTGCGGCCGGTGACGAGTTGGAGCCACCTCAAGAGGACTTCTTCTAGAGGACTCCGTTGTGCCACTTTGAGGGATTTTGGAGAGGTTTTGTACGGCTTGGTATGTCAAGCCTTGATTGTTGTTTAAAACTATGTACATAAGAAGTTGGGATTATTCTTTTGGGACGAACCATCCGTGATGATTTCTATCATCGATGGTTCGGATCGGTTCTCCATTTATGTAGAGGAATGAGGGTAGAACTGTCTTTTGGAGAGTTAATTAATATAGATTCAAATTCCGCAATTTCGTTATTATTTTCTTGCAATGCTTGATATACCAGTGTTCCGTGCTTAGCTAGAGGGCACGGTCAAGATGATCGTGTTGATGGCACGGGTTTCGGGGTGCCGAAATCCGGGCTGTCACAATATGAGTGTCTAGATCATGGTCTTGCATTTATAATATAATATGAGTTTTACGATATGTATGTGATTTTGTCTTTCTTTTGCTATCTACTTTAAGATACTATGTTTATCACGCACAAGATGCACCCACAATGCACCTGAGTAGTATGTGGTGGATTGGTGGTGTATCCCACTGAGTTTACGTGACTGAGTAAACTCATCTCACGTTAATCTAACAGCTGCAGGTGACTATACCGACGATGTGGACGTGGGTATCTCTGAGCTGATTGGTGCTGAGAACGTCGACCCAGTGGACGTTGATTATCAGGGGCCTTTGGAGGGTGACGTTGCCGATTATCAGGAGGACTACAGTGTTGATTTTGATCCGAGCGCCGGATATTGAGTTAGTAGACTCGGTATTAGATTTTGCCTTATATTACTATCATTGACTCTATGCTTTCATTTTTATCGGATTTGTCTCCGATTTGACTTACCTGTTAGTTGTGGAATGATAGCATTCTATAGCATTTTATCAGACTTATTCAGTATTTATGATTACATTTATATTCCACCCTATTTGTTGGATTTCACGGATTTCGTGGAACCTGTTTTACGCGAGAACTCTGATTAGGTGTATGTCCTCTTAGCATATCCAGGATATGTGCGGGTCATAACTCGGAATTCTAGGCCCTCGGGATGGGGTAAAATTTCGGGTCGTGACAGAGTGGTATCAGAGCATCAGGCTTTACTTTCTGTGGACTTTGGGATTTAAGTTAGTATGAGTTCTAAATCCTTGAAATTTTGAAACAAGATTACAATGGCACTGGAAAGAAATGGTGAGGGATCTTCATCCCAAGGAGATGAAAGTGAAATAGCGCGTATGTTACGTGAGTTGACAGCTGCACAACAGCAGCATGTGGCCCAGTTTAATGAGGCCCATCAGCAAGAGATTACCAGATTGATCCAAGGGTTCAACCAGCAACTGAAACAGTAGGCCAAAACTTATCAGGACCTGATTGCCCAACAACTAAACAATCCTGCCAACCGATGTCCGGGTACACCCCCACCAACACCTCGGTTTGATAACTATTATAACGGCTATGTGACTTTCTCCAGGGCTCGACCTCCGCACTTCCACGGACAGTTGGATCCTGATACCACTGACGATTGGATTATACAAATAGAGAAAAATTTCAAAGTCTCTACTCTAGCAGAAAATGAGAAAGTACCTTGGCCCGTGATGTGCTTGCAAGGCGATGCACAAAATTGGTGGACATCAGCGAAAAGGTTAGCAGACAGGGAAGAAGAAGAACACTGGACCTGGCAGCAGTTCAGAGAAGTATTTTATAACAAATACTTTACCGATGCCACCAAGACTCAGAAAAAGAGTAGTTCTCGCACTACAAAGAAGGAAATCTATCCATGACTGAATACGAGGCGAAGTTCGATCGACTCTCCCGATTCACCTCCATGTTGGTAGCAGATGAAGCTGAAAAGTGTTACCATTTTCAAAAGGAACTCAATCCCGTTATCAGGAGCAAAATTGCAGCAATGAAAATTTTGACCTATGGAGAGCTTGTAGAACGAGCACATATCCAAGAACAGAAAAATGAAGAACTGCGTGCTCAGCATGTAGCCCGTCAAACAACTCAGAGGGGTAAACTAAATCATGAAGACTCTTCGTCCCTTACTTCGAGAGCACCTCATTAGAGGCAATGACGTTGCTATACCCTCAGACTTCGTCCGATTGGAGAGTCGCTTCCGCATCCAGTTACCAGAGAGTTGCACCATCGTCAAGTTACACCCACCCTGGGACGACAACAACCCCAGCTGCTCAAAGAGGTGTTGTATCTACGACACACCCCAAGAATGCTCCAGCTAACACCTAGCAGAAACCTTACTTTGTTCCGTACCATCCTTGCACCAAGTGCGGCAAGAAACATAAACCGGGTGAGTGTTTGTTGTAATCAAGCGGGTGTTTTCGATGTAAGAAGCCGGGACACTTTATTCGTGACTGCTCAGAGCGAGACCCAGCCGCAGATATTTATTTTAGAGGTCAGCAACAGCAATCGCAACAACATCGAGCGCAGGGTCGAGTTTTTGCCATGTCTCAGCAGGACGCTTTGGCTACCGATGAGGTCGTTCAGGGTATGAATTTTACCTTATCTAATTTTCTTTAAGCTTTACTTTCTTATGATTGCTTTTATGACTTATTCTGTGTATGAGTTTAGTCTATTATTTTCTTGAGAATGTTATGCCATGTATAACTTATATCACATATGAACCCTTGTATAATTCAGGAACTATGAAAGTTTCTAGACCTATCGATTCGTCCAGTTGTCATGCTTGGGTCTTGATCGACTCCGGATCGACCTACTCTTTGATTACACCGAGTTTTATTTCTGAAATTAGAGCTAAGCCCGTATCGCTGGATAGTACGCTTGCGATTTCTACGCCGTCAGGGGAAGTGATGATGGCATCTAAAGTTTGTAAAGCTAAGGTCCTAGTAGTTGGAACACATGAGTTACCCGCAGATCTTGTGGTACTCGGATTCCAAGACTTCGATATATAATCCTCGGCATGGATTGGTTGGCGGCTTATCACGCCTCAGTTAATTGCTTTTCTAAAGTAGTCACCTTCCGACCGATTGGGAGCCCTTCATTCAAATTTCGTGGTATTAAAAAGGGAGGAGCAGCCCTACTTGCTACTCTCGACAGTGAACATGATGAGAAAGCAGACCCCTCAGATATTCCTATTGTTGGGGAGTTCGTCGATGTCTTTCCGGAAGATTTACCTGGACTTCCACCTGACCGAGAAGTAGAGTTCAAGATTGATCTCGCGCCCGGTACCTTGCCGATTGTGAAAGTCCCATACCGAATTGCACCAGCAGAACTGAAGGAGTTAGAGATTCAGTTGCGTGAGCTATCTGATAAGGGATTTATCCGCCGTAGTGAGTCACCATGGAGAGCATCGGTCTTATTCGTAAAAAAGAAAGATGGTTCGATGAGACTTTATATCGACTACCGACAGCTGAATAATGTTACCGTGAAGAATCGATACCCTCTTCCTTGTATTGATGACCTATTTGATTAGCTACAGGATGCTACTTACTTTTCAAAGATAGATCTCAGGTCCAGTTATCATCAGTTGAAAGTTAGAGCAGAAGATATTCTGAAGACTGCTTTTGGAACAAGGCATGGACACTACGAGTTCCTCGTTATGCCTTTTGGGCTCACAAACGCGCCTGCCGTGTTTATGGACCTAATGAACCGCGTATTCAGATAATTTCTTGACAAGTCCGTTGTGGTATTTATCGACGATGTTCTCATTTATTCTCGCATGAAAGAAGCTCATAATGACCACCTTCGTATTGTGCTACAGACTCTCCGCGAGCACAGATTATACTCGAAATTGAGCAAGTGTGAATTTTGGCTTGAGAAAGTATCTTTCTTGGGTCACGTGATATCCGCCGTAGGGATTTCTGTGGATCCATCGAAGATTGAAGCGGTTGCGAATTGGCAAACACCAAAGAATGTCACCGAAGTGAGAAGTTTTCTCGGTTTAGCTGGATATTATCGTAAATTTGTAGAAGGATTCTCTTGTTTGGCACTCCCGCTCACTATGCTAACCCGCAAGAACAATAAATTTGTGTGGACCGATCAGTGTGAGCAGAACTTTAACCTATTGAAGCATAAACTCACAACAGCTCCCATTCTCACATTACCTTCTGGACCCGGTGATTATGAAGTCTACACAGATGCTTCGCGCCAGGGACTTGGATGTCTATTGGAGCAACGTAAGAAAGCAATTGCCTACGGCTCGAGACAGTTGAAGCCACATGAGAAGAATTATCCGGTTCATGACCTTGAGTTGGCTGCAGTCATCTTTGCACTTAAGATTTGGCAGCATTACCTATATGGTGAGACTTTCAAGATTTATACGGACCATAAAAGTCTCAAATACTTATTTTCTCAGAAAGATCTTAATTTGAGACAGAGACGTTGGATGGAATACATGAAGGACTATGATTGTTCCATTAATTACCATCCGGGTAAAGCAAATGCAGTTGCTGATGGTCTAAGTCAAAAATCTTCAGGACTGCTAGCACGTCTAAAGGCTTGGAAGTCGCTCGATGAGATTGCTCAGTTGGATCTGCGACTTGACAAAATTGGTGAGGGAGTATACCTAGCCAGTATGATGGTCAAGCCTTCCTTTGTTGGTTGTATCAGAAATGGCCAACCCTTAGATCCTGAAATTTCAAAGATTAAGGGACAGTTAGCTGAGGGCCTTAAATCAGATTTCTCTATACGATTTGACGGGACCCTCCTTTTCTGAGATAGATTGTATGTCCCCGATGTTGAAATATTACGGAACGAAATTCTCCAGGAGGCACACAAATTTGGATATTCGGTGCACCCAGGAAGTACAAAAATGTACCGAAATATTCGAAACTATTATTGGTGGCCAAATATGAAGAGAGAGATTGCCGAATACGTCTCCAGGTGTTTAGTATGCCAACAGGTGAAAGTTGAGCATCAGAAGCAAGCCGGTCTTTTGCAGCCCTTACCGATTCTCGAGTGGAAGTGGGAAAATATCTCTATGGATTTCATAGTCGGACTCCCCAGAACTCCAAGGAATCACAACGCCATCTGGGTTATTGTGGACCGATTGACTAAGTCGGCGCACTTCCTACCTTTCAAGATTACAGATAGTGGGGACAAACTGGCTGAGACGTATCTGAAGGAAATAGTCAAGCTTCATGGAGTTCCAGTGAGCATTGTGTCGGACAGAGACACGAAATTCACTTCTGATCATTGGAAGAAATTTCAGGAAGCAATGGGCACGAGACTCGACTTCAGTACAGCCTTCTGGTGTATTTAAAGTGTAACCCTTGCAAGTGCACAAGATCTATTGCAGTATGGCAAGAACAAAGGTGTCGAACCCACAGGGAAATATTGAATTTTAATTAATTCTTTCAGAGATTTAAAAACGTCCCCAAGGAAGTACCAAAGGGCAGATTCAATTTAACCAAAAATTTATCACTTTTTCTAAATGCAAGAAAAATAAATTAATCTAAACAACTAATTACTGATGAATCTAAGAATAATATTTAAATCAGATCAAGAAATATGCTACCCCAGATTTATACCCCCCTTTCATTAAAGAATCATTCACACCATCACCATCATTCATTCATAAAAATGATATGAAATAAAGTATGATCATCAATCCGACATACCCTATCTAAAAATAATGACTCAGCCTATCATTGCGGTATGAGTCATGTAAGAAGCATAGCGTATCTCGTGATGTGTAGATCAAAACAATAAAAACATTAGACTATGGTATTAATCATAAATATGGGTACTTATCTGTGGGTCACATCTTTCTCGATCTACTGATTTAGCCGCTCATCTTTGGTGTATGATCTCCTTGTTCATTCAAAGTCATTCCTCTTTTTATTTCTTCCAAAAATCTTTGGTTACAATGTCTTTTCCTAAATACAATCTATGAATGTAAAAGAAAGACAGTGCAAATCCTAAGTACAATCTACCCAAATCAATCCCTAGAAGAAGGAGAAAAGAAGAACTTTTAAAAAGATGCCTAGAGGAGTCTAAAACCAAAAATAATAATGAATAAATAATCCTCTCAAAAAAACTCTCTCTAAAAAAACTCTAATTATTTATCTCTAATTCCTCCCTCTAATTCCTATCTCTAATTTTTGCTCTAATTTTTGCTCTCTAATTCTTGCTCTCTTTTTCGAAGTGTTTGATCCGCTTTAAATAGAGCCAAAGTTTCCCAGCCGCAGAGGTGTTCCAACTCGAAAATTTAGGGTCGATTAATTGACCCAATAGGGTCGATGCATCGACCTCCCAGATTTTCGTGAATTCCCGCCGAACTTTACATCAGACACTACTTCAGTATTTTAGCCATAACTTTCTGTCTCGAACTCGGATTGAGGCGATTCGTGATCCGTTGGAAAGCTGACAGAAATCTCTACAACTTTTATGTTTTCATAATTTCATAATTCGGGCATTTTGAAGGTCCAAATTGATCTATAAGTTGCACTAAGTTCTCGATGACCCAAAGTTGCAGTGTTTTGATATTATTTTCAGAATTCTTGGGCTGTTTTCTGCACTTGGCTTGTATTTACCTGAAACACTTCAAATCTAATAATTCTTATCAGATAGCCTTCATCGGATAGCTAAATATAGGTATCTAGGGGTGAAATATCATCATATTTCACTACTCATCACCTTCCATCCAGAGACCGACGGTCAAACTGAAAGAGTTAATCAGATCATAGAAGACATGCTTCAAGCCTGCATGTTAGACTTCCGAGGTAATTGGGATGACCACCTCCCTTTGATTGAGTTTTCTTATAACAATAGCTTTCAGGCAAGCATCGGGATGTCGCCTTTTAAAGCTCTTTATGGCTGAAGTTGTAGGACGCCTCTTTGTTGGGACGAGGTTGGTGAAAGAAAGATGCTTGGGCCGGAACTCATAGAAACCACGACCGAGAAGGTTAGAGTTATCCGTCAAAAATTGAAAGAAGCTCAAGACCGTCAGAAAGCCTATGCCGACAGTAGAAGACGCTTGATAGAATTTGAGGTTGGTGATTTGGTTTCATCCGGGTGTCACCAACTAAGGGAATCATGCGTTTTGGAATGCAGGGAAAACTAAGTCCGAGATACGTGGGACCTTTCATTATCACAGATCGCATCGGTGAGGTAGCATACCGAATTTCACTTCCGAGACACTTTGCCGGTATCCACAATGTGTTCCATGTGTCTATGTTGCGCAAATACTTGCCCGATCCTTGATATCGAGCCGACTGAAGTCAGAGATGATCTGACCATCATAGAGAAGCCGATTCATATTGTAGATCGGAAAGAGCAGCTCATCAAGGGTAAATCTGTTCGCTTCGTCAAAGTACAGTGGCAACATCATTCACCGAATGAAGCCACTTGGGAACGAGAAGCCGAGACTTTGGAGAAGTACCTCGAGCTCATCGCCTCATGTACGTAATTTTCGAGGACGAAAATATTATAAGGGGGAGAGAATGTAACAACCCAATTTTTAGATTTTATTTTAACGGTGTTAGATGATGCACCACACTATGTACTGTGCTAACGCTCCACATCGAAATCGAAACCCACCCTTTAAAATAGAAAATTTCTAATTTTTCCTATATCAAAATTAGACTCATTGCGAAGTGCTCGTCGATACGATTCCAATGATGTATAATTTGATGACTTCTCACAAGAATATAAAAAGTTATGCCCATTTTAAGTGATCAAGCAAGTCAAAGGGTATAATTGTAATTTCGGGAGAGAAACACCAATTGCTTTGGTGCTTATGCAAAACGCTGGAACGAAACCTTTTTTCAAGCTTTCCAAGTTACGTATGAATTCTTATTCCGTATAAAAATCTCCTATTCTATTAAATCTCCTACGAAAAGTGTTAATTAGAGTTGACCTAAAATTTTATACCATTATAAATAAAACTTTAAAAACTCTCTACTCTCTATAATAAAAAATCATTCTCTCTGAAGACTTAGACGAACCGACACCCTAGGCATCGACCTTTTCAACCCGAATCGCCGTTGATCTTTCGTTCACGCTTCAAGAGGTGGGTACCCATCAATCCATCTTGTTCTTCTTAGATCCCGTTTCGTAGGATGCGTTCGATCGCGCATTGACGGGTTTAAAAATCTTATTTAAACCCAAATATCTCATAAATTAATAGACCTATATATTTAATATATACTTTCCCTTGAAAGTTATATATTCTGTAAATTGAGTTTATATGTTATTTCTCTTTTTTTTTCAAGAATCTTTTTTGTTTGAGCCATTAATATTTTACCTTATATTAGGTTTATATATTTAATATGTTTACTTCCTCTTTTATGTCTGTAAAATTAATTAAATTCTAATACTTATAAATTTGATAGATTGACTTAATTGGCAGAGTATCATATTGATATTATTTATTTCCAAATCTATATAGTTATAAATTTATCCTTCTACTAAGACTATAATAATATATATTATTATTGCAAGTCTATATTATTATTTATTTAAAATTAGTTAAGTCTAAAAATTAAATTATATATTTGTTTTATTTAAAAGAATAATAGATTACACCATCTTAAAGTTTCGAGTTCGAACTTGCGGCTACGAACCTGAATTCACGGCCACAAACCCGAGCTCGTGACCATTGATGCACTTGTCCCGGTATTTTGGTTATAACTTTTTACTCCGACCTCGGATTAATGTGATTCTTATAACATTGGAAAGAAGACAATGATCTTTACTACTTTGTGTGAAATAGCCATTTCACGAATCTGACGTTTTAGAGGTCAAAATAGAGCAACAAGTTGTGTTCAATTTTGAATGACTAAAGGCTATTCGAATTTAATATTATTTTCTAATTCTCATGACCAAAGTTCATGTGTATATTATATTGTAAGGTCTTTCGATCGATAGTCATGATAAATCATAACTTAATAAGTATAAATACTATTTAATTTAATTAACTAATTATTATATATATATATATATCTCAATTTTATCGCTTCAACGCGACCTCTTCGATAATACAAAGTGTTAGAACTTCGATGCCTTTATGAAATCGAACTCTGACTTTTACGATTATCAAAATCACACTTATAACCCTATTCTATAATTATATTGGTGTGATATGTAAATAAATATAAATATAAGCATAATCAAAATCTAAGTATACACCGTTCTGTATGTGTGATACTTTTGTATTTGCAACTTAATCAATTTATACGAGTTAAGAATATATTAGATCATGAGTACGAGAGTGTATGAGATCATGCCTACGCTTGGGCGTGGTGATTCGCTGAGATGGTATCGAAGCGAGGAATACATCGTATTCCTATGCCTTACAACTCATGGTGGAATGGGACCCATGACGAGTCGGGTGAGTGTGAATTCAGTGTAACTTCATATATGGTGGCATATACAGTGATCCTATCACCCCGAGTTTTAATACGAGAGGATAAGATATGAGATATGATACGAGAATCGAGTTTTGGGCCTTAGCTGTCGTGAGGTTTCTTTTATGGTCACGTGAAACTCAGAATATTGGCGTTCATATACGGATGCAATACCTTTATGGCAGTATAAACTACCACACGAAGTATATTCAGGTTACTATGGAATATTTTTCTTGGGAAGCGTGAATTAGGAAGGTTGCCTCACTATAGTTTGTCATAGGATTAAGTATAAGAGTATGATAAGATATGAGTATGAAATAAGATAAGTTATGATACGAGTATGAAAATAAGACATCACTGTGTAGGCCAGCAAAAGATAAAAAACTTAAGTCTCTGTACGTGCCGTTCCTTACATAGCCATCGTAAAGGCAACAACGTCTTTCAGCCAAGACGGATCTCTGGGAGAGATTATGAGTATGAGTGTGTTATGAGTAAGTTTGGCCATTATGTCTCCCCATTGGCTGGATGGTGGAGTATGAGTATGACACGAGGACGTTATAATATGGTGGTATGATACTATATTGATTCTCCTATAGTAGCTCGAGCTACGACTCTGGCACAAGTCGTTTAGGATTTCACTAGTATGTTAGTTACGATCATGCGATGTACAGACGTATGTGCGAGAATGATAATAAGACATGGTATGATATGTTATGAGATATGGTAAGGTACGTTAGGATATGAGTGTCTAGATCATGGTCTTGCATTTATAATATGATATGAGTTTTACGATATGCATGTGATTTTGTCTTTCTTTTTCTATCTACTTTAAGATATTATGTTTATCACTCACAAGATGCACCCACAATGCACTTGAGTAGTATGTGGTGGATTGGTGGTGTATCCCACTGAGTTTACGTGACTGAGTAAACTCATCCCACGTTAATCTAACAGCTGCAGGTGACTATACCGACGATGTGGACGTGGGTATCTTTGAGCTGATTGGTGCTGAGAACGTCGACCCAATGGACGTTGATTATCAGGGGCCTTTGGAGGGTGACGTTGCCGATTATCAGGAGGACTACAATGTTGATTTTGATCCGAGCGCCGGATATTGAGTTAGTAGACTCGGTATTAGATTTTACCTTATATTACTATCATTGACTCTATGCTTTCATTTTTATCGGATTTTTCTCCGATTTGACTTACCTGTTAGTTGTGGATTGATAACATTTTATGGCATTTTATCAGACTTATTCAGTATTTATGATTACATTTATATTCCACCCTATTTGTTGGATTTCACGGATTTCGTGGAACCTGTTTTACTCGAGAACTCTGATTAGGTGTATGTCCGCTTAGTATATCCGGGATATGTGCGGGTCATAACTCGAAATTCTAGGCCCTCGGGATGGGGTAGAATTTCGGATCGTGACAAAGAATCTTCCTTGATCATGCATGAGAGGTTTGCAATGATCAAGATCTTGAAAGAATTTAGCGCATAGCCTCATATCTGTCCATTGACTCACTCTCCAATCGCAACAGTGCTGCAATGGTCAGAGTAGTAGAGATCTTCTCGACGAAAAAGAAGTTCGGAAGGACGCAACGATTTCAATCAAAAGATATTGACGGAGGTGGAAACCTTTCTTTCGGTTCTCTCGTTCCTCTTCAATGAAACCCACGCATGGTTTATGCACGAGAATGAGTTTTATACAAGTGGGGGCATGAAGGTAGCCTCGGTGTGGAGCTGGCACACCGAAAATAGGGGTGCAGGCAATGATCAAGGGTCAGAAGAGAGTCTAAACTTCCACTCAACAAACTTGATTCTAAGACCTCATACTTCTAGCCCAAGTCTTTAACCAATGGCGCTCTCAAGCAGCATGCATATATATATTTACACCATTAAATATAAGAACTCTTGACACTAAGGCATTTATTCTTCAAAATAAAATGTTATGGACCTACGGCATGTAGCGTGTACCTTGCCAAGCATGCACACTCAATCGGACATATCAGTGTTTGGAAATCTAGGATGTATATCTATGTATGAATGAACCTATATTCGTTTGGGCTATGGGGCTCGGCTTAGGGTCGCGCTTGATCGCATTCGGTCGCACGTACACCAATCTTCTTGTTTAAATTATTTATTAATTATGACTAAATAAACTCATGTGTTTTAATCCTAGTGTTTTGACGAGATGGGCTAGAGCTCGGTCCAATCCCGGGTTTGAACCGTGTGCGACGTACATACTTCACATACGGGTTCGAGTTTCAAGTTAGTGCTCGAACCAAGACTTGGTTTCCAATTTGGTTATTGGGTGCACTTACCAGACAAGGATAGGTGGGTCAGAGGCCGCATTTCAGGCATCAAAACTTTGACCAAGGTCGAACAAGTCAAAGAAATCGCACGCTCATCCAGAGTCAAGGAGTCAACGATAGAAACATTATGGTTGTTACATCCTTCCTCCCTTAAAAAATTTTCGGGTGAGATAGCTGCTTAGTAGTTCTGATCAACATTAGTCGCATTTTCCTTCAAAGTCCGTGATTCAACATCCCCGAAAATTAGGCAATTATGCTAGTTGTTAGGGAGATGAGGTGGTTATGGTGGTGGTGTTTTTGGACGAGGTCGTTGATGGTGGAGGTTCTGGTGCTAGTGGAGAGAGGTGATATTGACGCCGTGACAGAAGTAGCATTCAAGGTTATACATGAATTTTAATATAATAGGAGTTTGCATGGATAGGCTATGCAAATGTTTTTAGGCAATACAAATTTGAATTAATTTTTTACTTTCAAACAAAAATTAAGGCTTCTCCTCTTCTAAAAAGTAACTTACGTTCATTCAAAGTTAGTTTTGCCCTCGTATGACAAGGAAAAGGCTTTTGCTCATTTTGAGAAAAAAATGGCAGACAAATTTATTGTCGAAAAATTTTGGGCCTCATATTGTTTTCTGCATGAGAATGATCATTTTTCAAATTACCAAAACACCGCCTAAGAGTTTTTGAAGAAAATAAAATTTTAAAGTAAATGACGAAAGATGTATATTCATCCTCGAACCCCACTAAATTACAACTTTTATTTGTGAAAAATAACTCTTACGGAATAAAAGAAAAGAAATATGTAACTAAATTGCCAACACTCAACATGATAACTAGTCTAATTTCTAGCCAATGATCTTGCTCTAGTCAGGAATCCCAGTCTAAAAAGGTAAGTATCTACAGTTAATTTGGACAAATTGCCCACTTCTCAGAGCATGTTATTGTAACAATTAAGCTTCTCATCTTAAAAATTGACGTGGTTAATGCCCATGCTTATTGGAATCCTAGTCACTTGGGCTACAATCGAGCCTGGCCGAGCTCGAGCTTGGGTCAGCTCTAGCTCGGCTCTACCTTATACGAGTCGAGCTGAAGGTCGGCTTTAGGTTCTTCGAGCTCGAAAATTCCAAATTCTAGCTTGGCTCTCTGAGTTCGAGTCGAGCTTCGAGCCAAGTATGCTCTATTATAAAAAATTTCTCCTAATACTTTTTAAAACTTCTACTCAATTAAATATTCATTCTATAAAAGATTTAAATGAATGATTAAACACAAGTACGCAACATATGAAATAAATAAATCGTTAGATAAATTAGGGCAAGTGGGAGGCAAAATTTCCTATTTTCCCTTCAAAGTAACCGTTAGATAAACTTAAATGATTACTTTGAAGGGTAAAATAGACCTCTCAAAATTAATTACTTATATATATATATATATATATATATATATATATATATATATATATATATATATATATATATATATAAATCGAGTCACAGAGCCGATCCGGGCCGAGCCAGCCTTAGCTCGGCTCTGTTCATTCGAGCTACAAATTGCCTAGCTTGGCTCGACTCTTGAGTCGAGCTCTAAAGAGGAAAGCTCTTATTTTTCGAGTCAAGCTGAGTCGAGTTGTCAAGCTGCCTCAGCTTTGTTGTAGCCCTAATAGTCACTAAGTTGGGATTTAAAAATTATTTTGCGAAGGCTAAAAAATTTCTAATTCGAAGAAAATTAGCAAAATTAAAAAATAATTGATAAAATTTAGGGAAAAAATCAAGATTCAAGAAGGGTATGTTGAGAAAAAAAAATGGGAATAAAATCAGCAAATTCAAGAAAAGTTTGAAAAGAATAGTCATTTATAGACTAATTGTAGGCCCTAGGGATTAGGGCATAGCCCTATGAGGACGACTTCATTTCTTTTGAGAATTGATTCGGAGAGTGGATACTTTTTTTCTACATAAAACAAACCCTAAATGAATGTTTTTTTGTTTGAATTTTTTTTTTTTTTTTTTTTTACAGATTTGATCTAAACAATGCATCTAATTAAGCTTCACATGACACTAAAACAGTGTTTTGACTGTCATATCGAGTTCCACATGACCATTGGGGCACACAACCATTTTCCTATGATATATATATATATATATGTGTGTGTGTGTGTGTGTGTGTGTGTGTGTGTGTGTGTGTTCAAGACCCTTCACAAGTAATTGAGGTAGTCCTTTGGGTGCCATATGCTACCTAATTCGAGGATCAAGTGCCACGATAACATGTGCAAAGTCTATCAATGACTATTATAAAGAAAGAAGAAATCACTATTTTTGCACCATTAATTTTATGGTCAAAAGTTGAAAATTTAAGAGCAAATTTGTTTACTTGTAAAGTCAAAACGTTTAATTTTTTTAAAAGCTCTTTTTTCTTAAACTCATGAGGGGGTTGGTGAATCCTTAGAGGATATGGATATGCACTCAAGTGTAGAGTGTATATATATTAAAATAGTAGTCAAAATTGGAAAAAATTCAGTACGCCAAGGATGTTGGGCGTCACCCAATATTTGACCATATTTTTAGAGGCCAAAAAAGTTTTTTTATGACTACTTTTTAGATCATGTGCCACATAACCCGAGATCCCGAAATGATTTTTTTTCTAAGATCACGTGGCACGTGATCTCAACACTAGTGCAGGGACCCCTTATCTTATATATAGAGATAGCGGAACGCTACAACGCTACATTAGCGATGTAGCATTCAATGCTGCCCTAGTTTCATTTGGATGCCAAGTGACACCTAATTTGAAGATCAACTGCACAAGATCGATTAGGTCCATGCTCCCCCAAACTAAATTTTAAAAAATGTCAGCTTGAAATTGGGAAAAAATAAATGCATTAGGTTAATGGGGCAGTTTTGACCATATTTTCTAAGGGCGAAAAGTCATAAAATAATTTTTTTTTAAATCACATGTCACTTGAGTAATTATGTCAAAAAAATAAAAATAAATAAATAAAAAGTATTATCCACTATAGATATAGTGTGGCCAATGATTTAAAAAAATGAATAGTGAAACATTTTAATTTCTTTTTCTATTTTTTAAAAGTTCTTAAAGAGGGGTAACACCCACGGATCAGATTTTCGGATATTGTTTCGGTTTCGTGCTAGACCGAAACCGAAATTTTAGCTGAAATTTTGAATTTCGGCCGAAAACTTCACTTGCGTACATTATGAACCGAAAGTTTGGGTTCATAATGTACCCAAGATATTGTTTCGGTTTCATGCTGGACTAAAACCGAAATTTTAGCTGAAATTTTGAATTTCGGCTGAAAACTTCACTCGCGTACATTATGAACCGAAAGTTTGGGTTCTCAGTTTCGTTTCTATAAGGACCGAAACCGAAACGTTTCAGCCGAAATTTTTAGATTTCGGACGAAATTCTGATCCATGGCAACACCTGAACTAGTACTTACTTGAGGTTAAAATATTGGGTTACACCGTGAAACAATTCGGCCTAACTATTTATTTGGGTTGCGTCGTGAAACAATTCGGCCTAACTATTTATTTGGGTTGCGTCGTGAAACAATTCGGCCTGACTTTATATATTTATAAAATGGCATGGAGAATAACTTGCCAACATGGTGACAAATTTCGTTTTCGGTACATTTAAGATTAATTTCGATACATTTAAGAAAAAATTCGAGAAAGTTTTGGGGATTAAAAATATATTTAATATTTTTTTTAAAAAATTACTGCAATATATACTAAATTACTAACATATTTATAAAATAAAATAAAATAAAATAAATTAAACATAAAAAAAAAACCAGAAGTTTCCAAAATTCCACCGAAAAATACTAAAATCACCGAAAAGTACTGAAATTTCGCCGAATATCGACAAAATTTGTCACACTTTGGTTACCTACAATCAGTTGAACCCTATATAATGAACGGATTATCTCCTCCTTTCAAACTTTCATTTCTATATTCTGCTAAATTTTGAAAGATGCCCAAGAGTGGATCTATGCATTTGAATTAAGTAGGGTCCACATGATACTTTGGGATAAGGTTTCATGACAACTTGCCTGAGGACGATCAGAGGCCACCCAAAAAATTTGGACATGATCTGAAGTATATCTACCGCCCAAAATGTGATCAAAGGAAAAAAATTCATTGCACCATAATAGGTGAGGCAGTACATAGGCTTTGACCACAGTTTTGATCACAAGAATATCTAACTTTTTTCTCTTTTTTTTTTAAAATTTAAACAAATCGCATTTCATGTGACACATGATCTCAAGATGGGTGTTATTTTGGAATCAAGTGTTGTGTGGCATATGGTTTAGAATTCTGAGTGCATGAGTTCATTCACGAACTCCAACCCTTAGACCCTTTTACCATTTTGAAAACCCTAATCCATAAAACCTTTTTCATCTAAATGTCCTATTAACCTAAACATGGAAACGTAATTAAAAATTTACTCTTTTATATATAAGTGCCCTTAAAACATAAAGTACCTTTATTTTCAGAACAATTTTTTTCCTTATTAACACAATGGATCTTGAGATCATGGGCCAACCATTATATGGCTAGATTTTGATTCGTGCCGGCACATCTCAAAAATTGAACATGATTATCAGCGTACATATAAAATATGGCTCTTGGATCATTTTTCGAGATGTATGTCATGTGAAATGAATATCTGACTATATGATGGTAGGCCCATAATCTCAAGATCCATTGTGTAGAAGACTGGGATGAAAAAAATCTCTATCGTCCGATTCAAAACAATCAACGATTTTAACGCGTAAAACTCATGTTAGAAAGGACGAATATTCTGTTATAAATAAAGGCACCCATACGGAGAATCTGCCTAAGGAATTTTCACTTGAAACACAAAGGATAGCATTTTGTCTACCAAGGATTTTTGTCGCATAACTGGTTACACTGCACACACCGTTGACTCCCTTGACTCAGATGCTACAGGTAGTTTTAGGTCTTAATCCTACTTACATTGGATCTTAAGATAATGGCTTACATATCATATGTTCAAATGTTAATTTCACATGTCATACATCTCTGATAACAGTGCACATGGTACACAATGGTCAGGATGACTTTGGGATGTGTGTCAGGTGTAGTCAACATTTAGCCGTCTGATAGGTGGGTCTTTATCTTAAGATCTAATGTGTGAAAAATTGGGACTGGAAAACGACCTCTATCATCAGATTTCAGGTAGCCAACGGTGTAAGCGGTGGACCATTAATTGCACGAAAATCTTTAGTTGCCAACATTGCTACCTATTTTGTTAACTGAATGAAATCGAAAAAAATAAAGATATTTTTGTATTAAGTCAGATCTTTAAGATTAAGAGGGTATTTAGATAAATAAGTTTTGAGCATTGGGCTTTTAGATATTAAGAAAATTTTAGGAAAGTTTAACTGGAGGAGATTTCAAAAAGGGAGCCATTACTTGCAGACGCTTTTCAAGTGAATGCACCAAATTTGAAAGAAAGACTTGCAAGTTTGGCGACTTCTACTATATAAAAACACCATATAAGCCGTTTGATTTGAAGGCCGTGATTTAAAGATATAAATTGCAAAATATTAGAATAAAATAAAATTTTCATCATTTGATTAAATGGAGTCAAAGGCTATTATATAATTCATCAGTTAACTACAATAGATCATAAGACAAGTATCGTGTTTTGCTCCAATTTTATGTACCAGAGATTTATTGATCATGAAATTCAAATCAGACGGTCCATATTGCATTTTTACATATCACATGTCCCTAAAACACCAAAATCTTTCTTTATATTCAGTGCAATCACTTGACAACTGTGCGCAAGTAATGGCTCCCTTTCAGAAATTTCCCCTAATTTTTTTCCAAACCTTATTTTTCCCAAATCATAGTGACCAAATTTGCGGACTTTGAAAAAGTTGCAAATAATTTGAGAATTAAAAAAAAACCGAATAAAATCCATATTATTTGTGAATTTCTGAATAAAATCTCAATTTTACAAATAATCCACGAATTTCCTGGATTATAAGTGAGTTTTATGACTCTTTCCTGATTTTGGTTAAAAACTTATATTTTTATATTTTTATTTTTTCCGAATAGTATTTTTCCCAAATTTGGCTAATTTTTTCCAAGCCGATTTACTCCCTAACCACGACTTGGTCACTACGTTTGCAACAACAATGCAAAAACTGTTACCTACTTTGAAATAGATGATGAAGATAGTCTTTCATCCCAATCTTCCACACATAGGCATACCAATTTTTATTCCATCTATCGGACATCTAAAATGTGAACGTGATCATGGTGCACGATCAAACGTAGTTCTTGAGTTTCAGTTTGGGATGTGTGCCACGTGGAATCATCAACTGAGTGTATGATGGTAGTTATATGGCCTCAAGATCTATTGTGTGGAAGATTGAATTGAAAACGATCTCCATCATTTAATTCAAAGTAGTCAACGATTTTCTCACATGCAATGGGCTTATGACCCGTTGGATGTGAACTTGGGGCCCGGTCCAAGTAATAAACTTATGACCCTAAGCCCTAGCCTATTCCGTCATAGACTTTCAAACCCCAAGCCCAGCTTGGCCCATTTATTTATAAATTACTTGAGCCATTGTCACTTACCTTCAGGCCATGTGGTGGACTTCCTGGATTGATCAAAGCAGTCCAAATATTGGCCCATTATTGACACGTCTCAACTAAAAAATTGTACCAATAATAAGATTTGAACCATTAGGACGGAATTATTTTGATACCAATTGTTAAAATATATGAATGACATGACCAAGGATCAAAATTTCGAATTTCGTTTCGATTTCGATTCGATAACTTCACTCCTATACATTTTTGAATCAAAATTTCGGTGCTCAATTTTGTTCCGGTGGGGACTGAAGTCATCGGCCGAAATTTTGATCCATAAACATGACTGCTACTTTAATGACTTAGATTGCTAGATAACAATCATCATGTGGGTTAAATTGAGGCAGTCACTCCCTGGTGTTTTTAGTGCCTGTGACGCCGCTTCAAACCTTTAAAAACTTGGACTTATACATTGGAGAGGGTGAGGGTCCCCATTCCGTTGCAATATCGGGGTCCCCATTCCGTTGCAATATGCTTTGCCTATTTTATATAAGAGGTTCCAAAGCCTGTTATATGATAGGGGAATCAATTTGAATTTGTTTATTGAGGGGGTTTACTTTTCTAGGTAAGTGGCATTATTTCCAAAAATTTAAGTCACGTGATTAGTTTATTTTTCAACTTATTTACCAAAGGGGGTCCAGACCCTGTAAGTACGCTTTACTAATTTGGTAATTACTTTTAGACGAAAATGCCCTAAAGTTCTATTTAAGATCAATCAATCAATCGGTCTCATATGAGACCAATCAGTCTACTATAAAACTGATTTGTCAGTCTTATGCGACCGGTCAGTCTTAATATGAGACTAATCAGTTTCACATGAGATTGATTGATCGGTCATATAGTGGACTGAACGATCGGGTCTCATATGGGATCTGATTGATCGGCTCTCATACCTAATGACATTTTTCGTTTAACTCCTTTTTCACTTAATTCAAATTTAAGCACATATCAAGCATGAGTGTGGGAACCTATATGGTAAATAAGGAAATTGTTAAATCCTATCATTTTGCACGATATTTTGATCCTCTCGGATAAAAATACGTTAAAGATGTGTAGTGTCAAAGATTGGATCAGGTGATCATCCCTTTGATCTGATTCAAAATCAGTTTTAGCCGTTCATATGACTGCTTTGAAGCACATAATAAAAATATTTTTTCGATGCAATCTTCTTCGCTTATTAAGACACACTTCAAAAAATATGCTGGGTGTCCAAAATCAGTGGCCACTTCTAAATCTTGCTTTAAGGAATGAGTCGGTTACTAGTTTACCATACACCAAGTCTTTGAATAACGAGTTTATATTAGATAGTACGGGTCATGTTCTGAAAACAAGACACAGAACAACTCAAACCATCTGTATTGTTAAGAGCATATATTAGATAGTTCGGGTCATGTTCTAAAAACAAGACACAGACCAATCTCAAGCCATCTGTATTGTTTAGAATATACCGTCACGGATATCATGGATTCCGGAATTGGGGCACTTCCAAAATTTAATCATACAGGTAGTGGACTGAGATTGATGAGATTGATTCCTGCTGTTGTACCTAATACAAACTCTTTAACTCTTTATAGAAGGGAAACTTGTCAAGCATTCATAGACAAATGGCCAAAAATCACTTAATTTAAGAAATTTAAGTATTTTAAAAGATCAGTAATGCAGATAAAAGATGACAAATCAGAATCTCGCGCTAAAACAGGTGAAAATCTCATCTCATCTCCCGAGATCTACCATATATAAATGCCTAGGGACCATGTGTTGCTCTCGTAGTTTTTTGTTCCACTTCCACCATTTTCATTGTTCCACCATTTTTCATTTCCCAAGGCCCCTCTCTCTCTCTCTCTCTCTCTCTCTCTCTCTCTCTCTCTCTACTGTGCATCAAAGAAAGCCAAAATAACACCATGTTTCAGTAAAACCCATTTGATTAGCAATGACCCATTTCCTGTTTAGTGACCAACTGTTTGTTTAATTTCTATATAAAGCAAGACGCATCTCCAGTTGTTCTTGGGGTCCCCTAAACTTGTCAACCATGTGCCCAAATAGGGAATCTGAACCAGCTGTAGCTGTCTCTGGTGAAGCTATGGATAAGCAAAGAGTTGATGGAGAAGAAGAAGAAGAAACTGTGGCCACTGGTTTCGCGTCTGGGCCGATTCTGCGCAAGGTAATCTTTGATTACTACGCCATTTTCTCTTTGTTTCCTTGGCTCTCTGGTTTGGTGTTTTTAATGGAAAATTGCCATTTTTAGGAGAATATTTATTTTTATTTAATGGTGGTGTTTTTTATTTTTTTAATTAATATTTATTGGCGTGCATGACTTTTGGTGCTTATTATAGTTTTCTTTCTGACCATCACCAAGGTGGTGAAAGATATTTTGAATACAAATCTTATTGAAAGGCAGATTTTCATGGATTTTCGAGTCGAGGGCTCTGAGATTTGCAAAGGTCAGATTTTGATGGATTAATGTAGCAAAAGAGTCTTCATAAGCTTGATAATCTTATGATGCCGGTGACACCCTCATTAAGCAGATTATCAATAGGAAAAGCTTCCTTATATTTTTTAAAGTGGTCAGAGAGACCAGACCACTGAGCAATTTCTTTTGATTTTTTGATAAGGTATGTTGCATTTGTGAAAGGACTAAACTACCCTTGGTGTTTCTCTTGTGTGCACCAGCTCTCAAATGGGTCCCTTTAGTAATGTTACATGTAAAGTATGATAATGATAGTGGAAGTACCAGAAGTTTAATTGGTCCTTCCCATGTACTTTTGTAATCTTCAATGAATTAAAATTCTGTTCCAAAAGAGCATTTAGGGCATGCCGTTTGAAATAACTCCTTTTTGGTGGTCTACTCAATTGGAGAGGGGGCCATGCTACACCAAATTTACTAATATTAGGAACAATGGACCTTACAGTCTTCATCTTTATGAAACACATCTTAGCCAAGGGTGTCAAATGGATACATATCGGCCATATCAACCGGGTCCTAGGCTGATTCGTGTTGGGGATATATCAGATGCATGCGTATTTGGCATAATCGGCCGATATTAAAGTACCCTTTTTTTCTAAAAAATATTAGAAAAGATTAATTAAAAAATCACCCAAAGGATATTATTATTAGGGCTTTGTACCAAAAAGCGGCTTGTGCCTTTTTTTATCACAAAAAAAAAACCCGAACCTCATTTTATCACTATGGAGCGCCCCAGCGTCCTATGAATGGCCCCCCTGCCGTAGAAACCCACGCAAGATGTAGGGGTTGTTTACTGTTTTACCCCTCTTATTAAATCCCCTCATAACTGACTTAAATTTCAGATTTGCCATTAATATAAAACTCAAGCGATTTGTATTCTCGTTATTCGACAGTCCGTCGAAACACTCATTTCGGACCCTCAACTCCCTCTCTCAACCTTTTCCGGCGAGTGATTGTCTGAACCCATCAAAAACTCCGCAAGAGAAGCCGCAGTCGAAGACGATCGAAGAGAAGCTGCTGGAATCAGCGCAGAGATCATTTGATTTTTTGGGGGATTTTGGGGGTAGCGGGTATTCATGCGAGCTCTTTTGAAGGCTTGTGATGTGCCAAACTCCGATCGGCAAGACATCACTGTATCAGCCCAATCGTCCACGATGGGATTGTCCACCCCAATCGAATGTTATACATCGCCGGAGCTAGGTTGCCTTGGGCACAATCCACCATTAATGAAGGAGATGGGTAGTTGAAGAAGATGGGTTGCAGAGGTTGAAGTTGAAGGAAGAGGGAGGAGGGGAACTAAGGAAGAGGGATGAGGGTAGCTTTTGGGGGAGTTTTTCCAAGAGGCTAAAAGGTAATTTAGCGTTTTCATAAAGTGTTTAAACTTCTCAATGCCGCCCGTTTTGAGGGTGCATGGGCGCCTTTCACTAATAAAAAAAAGAACTCACGGAAATGGTGATAAAAATTATATTGGGGCGTTATTTGGTACTTTTCTCTTATTATTATTCATATGAGATACATATCAGCCATATTAACCAATATGAACCTATTTGGTATAAATATATGCCGGCATACGCCAATATTTATACCCCATATTGAACCTTGGGGGGGGGGGGGCACATCCTTTCAGGTAAGGTCCCCATTGAATCCATAAACCTCTGATTCACACGGTTCAGCGAGTAAAAGGTGCTGAGAGTGATGCCAAGGCTAAGTGAAGAGGGACTCTTGTGGTGGGACACTAATGCTAAGTCCCATAGAGCTGACATGAAAGTTCCTTGTAATATGTACCTAGTTTAGGGTGCACATGATCTCAAATCAGCTCTAGTAGACCCGACGATGAGTTCCGGTTCACCCTACCCAGCCCGTTTGCACCCTTAGGAAGGTCTCAGAGTGATCCACCTTCCCTGGATTTACTTTCTGAATGCCTTTCCTAAGGACACTGGTAATGATAGAAAAATTTTATGAGAAAAGCCCCCAAAATACTTTATAAGACTTACAAAGGGTGAGGCTTTAGTGCTATTGATCTTGGCTTCATTGTCTAACCTTGTCTTGACAATATCAAGAGCTCGGCAATAAGTCGCTGATGTTTATGCTTATCCCTCGCTTTCACTTCTAGCTTAGAGAAATGACATTAGTAAAATCTTATTGTGGACGTTTAGTAAATAGATTCACAAATCCATATATTTTAGAAAGAAAAAAACAAGAAGAAAAGGATAAATTTAACATTTTCTATTTTTCGATGGTTATCATTATTGCTTGCCAGATGGAGATTCACAATGTCATCATCAACGTAAAAACTCTCCTTAAGAAACTTTATGCTTACGTTGATGTTACTAATTCAGAATCTTTTCCTTTTCAAATTGGAAGGGATATTTCTATATATTAATTAATATATGAACATGTATTACAAATAAACATTGGTAGTTACGGAAATTTTTTATGTGAAAAGCCCTCAAAAGACTCTCTAAGACTTAGATAATATGGTTAGGCATTAGTGATATTGATCATGCCCTCGTTACTCTAACCTCCTCCGAACAATGTTAAGAGCACGATAAGTCGCTGATGTTTATTCTGAAACTTAATTTTCTCTTATTTGGTGAAAAGACATTAGTAAAAGCTTATTTGTAGAGTTTCAGTAATAGATTCACAAATCCATATATTTTAGGGGAAAAAAAGAGAAGACAAATTTATCATTTTATATATTTTGAATTTGAACATTATCTTGGTGGAGATTGGGCAAAGTCGTCACTAAAGTAAAAAACTTCCATAAGAAACTTCATGCTTACGTCGATGTTACTAAAATTAGGAATATGAATTTATTACGAAACTTTTGGAAAGGATCTTTTTCTTTTAAAATTGAAAGGGATATTCCCTATATTAACTAATATATCGAGATGCATACAAATGTATAGGTATGTGAGAGTGTACACATCATCCTAATCTTCACAGCATTATCTCATCTATTTGGGGTTGGCTTTATGAGTTCTATTTCTCTACTCGTTGCTGATTAGCGTTAAACTCTCCATAATTCTGGAATCCTTCATGTCACTTTGCACTGCTTCCCTCCAGGTCTTCACTAGTCTTCCTCTTCTTTTACTTGTGCTTGTAGCACCTCAATCCTTCGTACATGGTCTAATTCTGACCTCTGATGGATGTGTCCAAACTATCTCAAGCGACATTCTGAAATTTTTCTTTATAAGTGCTGCATTCGAATTTTCTCTCATGTTAGCGTTCCTAGTTTCATCCTTGTTTGTTACTCTACACAGCATCGCATCTCAGCCCATGCTCTATCATCTTATCTTTTTCGTAGCCCAATATTTTGCACCATATAGTATGGCAGGTCTTTTTCGTTATCTTATAAAAATGTCCTTTCGATCGAAGTGAAACTCTTACGTCGCATAATACTCTGCTTGCTTTTCTCCACTTCATCCAACTTACATTAATTCTATAGAGACATCCTCCAATCCACCATCTAATTGTAAAGTAGAACCTAAATTCCGAAATCTATGACGATGTGACACTAGATGGTTTTATATTTTAACTAAATCCTCCTCCAAGCTATTATATTTGCTAGAGTTTGCACTCCATATATTTCACATTTGTTATGCCAATTTTTAAACCTCATGACTCCACGATCTTTCTCCATAAATATCCGTCCTTGTATGAGTGTCCACACAAACCTGTATGCACACACGTGTATATGTATATATGTGCGTGTGTATGTGTCGTATGTATTTGTAGTCGGAATGTGGGCGCACACATGCATGCTTAAAATTTAATTTTTCAAATACAATATTTGGAATTCATTGATTGATACGCGTAGAAATCTCTCATTCATAGTAAAACTGACAGAAGTCACAGGACGACAGTTTTACTTGTGGAAATAAAATAACTCAAAAAATTGTAAAATTTTCTGATTACAAAAAATGTAAAAGTCGATATCCATTCAAAAGGAAAAATAAATAAATGTCTTTAAAAAGGCTTTTAAGGTTCTATGAAGTATGAAGATTAATTATCATCAATTAGCTTCTTGTGTCAACTGAATGCATGCAGGTAACAGAGGAACTCGCATCGCTTGGGAAGATTGCATGCCCAATACTACTGACAAGCTTGCTTATCTACTCAAAATCCATAGTCTCCATGTTGTTCTTGGGACACCTAGGTGACATTGAATTGGCAGGAGGGTCCCTCTCAATTGGTTTTGCAAACATCACAGGCTACTCAATCATCAAAGGCCTAGCCATGGGCATGGAACCCATATGTGGCCAGGCCTATGGAGCCAAAAGATGGGCTCTTCTCACCCAAACTTTTCAAAGGACCCAATTGCTCCTCCTCCTTGTTAGCATACCCATATCACTATTGTGGTTAAACATGGAGCCAATTCTACTATGGCTAGGCCAAGATCCTACAATCACATCAATGGCTGGGATCTACACCATATTCTCTCTTCCTGATTTGCTAGCCCAAGCCCATCTCCAGCCTCTGAGGATTTTTTTAAGGACCCAAAACATCACCAAACCTCTAACACTAGTTGCCACTTTAGCCATCATTCTCCACCTTCCTATCAACTATATACTTGTGATCTATTTTGATTTGGGGATTAAGGGAGTGGCTCTAGCCTCAGGTTGTACCACCTTGAACTTGAACCTGGGTTTGTTAGTTTACTTGATGTTCTCGAAAAAGGCGATCAAGCCGTGGAACAGCATGGGCGTTGCTTGCATTCGAGGTTGGTGGCCCTTGCTGGTGCTCTCATTACCTAGCGCGGTATCTGTGTGTTTGGAATGGTGGTGGTACGAGGTGATGCTGATCCTATGTGGCCTATTTAGCCACCCGAGTGCGAATGTTGCTGCGATGGGCATTCTCATACAGACGACGAGCTTGATTTATGTGTTCCCTTCATCACTGAGCTTAGGCTTGTCAACCCGGGTGGGTCAAGAGTTGGGAGCAGGTCAGCCTGATAGGGCCCAGTGGACTGCAGAGGTGGGACTCGCGGTGGCTGCAGTGCTGGGGCTCTCAGCCTTTGGTTTCACAACCGCTGTGAGGACCATGTGGGGGAGGATGTTCACTCATGAAACAGAGATCCTTCAACTGACATCTATAGCCCTTCCGATCGTCGGATTCTGCGAGCTTGGGAATTGCCCACAAACGGCCGGGTGTGGGGTTTTGAGGGGGAGCGCATGCCCTACGATGGGTTTGAGCATAAATTTTGGGTCCTTTTATGTTATTGGGTTGACGGTTGCACTTGTAATGGGATTTTTGTTTAAGATAGGTTTTCTCGGGCTGTGGTTCGGGCTCATAGCAGCGCAGGCTTCGTGTGTGGTTATGATGGTGTATGCTGTGGTCAACACAGATTGGGATGTCCAAGCTGAGAGGGCCAGGGAGCTGACCAAGGCTACCGAGGGGGAGAACGATTTAGAAGCTAGCCTTCTTCACTGATAATATGCTGGTGAAAATTATAAAATTTGTAGCTTCTGTGAAATGCCAGGATAAGAATTTCATACAGGACCCTTTTTAAAAAAAAGAGAGTAATTTTCGGTAAAAAGCTATAATTTCATTAAACAAGATCAAAGAGTCAAGAGCGAGATGCTCAATCGAAGAGGGCAACAGGAAAACGGATAAAATAAAATAGAAATAATAAAAAGAAAAATGGGAGACAAAGTCACGTGCAAGAGGATCAGTCCAGCAAGATAGAAAGCCGGAAAATCCAATCCACGCCCAATTCCTTGAGGCTGACTCTTAAGGGCGTCGTATTTTACCCACTCTCGTAGAGTCTACTCCACTGACAATGGCAGAGCATCCGGGTGATGCTAGACACCTCCACAAGAGATTCTCAATTTGAATTTTTTTTTGTTCCGTTCCTTCTAAATACTCCTCCCATTTTTGTCTTTTTGTTTTTCGTATCAAAAAAATAGAACCCACACTACAGAAGTGAATGATGGTGCATCCACTTAGCCTTTGGCAACTGATCAGATGGTCCAAAGAGCATGAGGTAAAATGATGATGATGCTTAGCGCTAGGGCTGAAATTCATATCTAGCTCACACGGCGCTTATTCAAAGCTTCTAACATACAATTTGCAAGCAACTGATACATGAGCCATCTTCAAGCAACTAAAAGTCTTCACTTTTCATTGATGAGAACAAATATATCAAACATTTACCAAGAAAGAACTATGAGGCCTAACATATTATCGATCAATTGTATGAACAACACCCAATTGAAAACCCGATGATGGGGGAGCAAGAACCAATCGTCATCAAGCTTGGTTCATAAAACAATGGCCAAAACTGCTAGAAAAACAAATATATATTTTTCAACTCTCCTAACTAGTTCTATAGAGTTTCTTCTCATCTCAATAAATCAATGGCTCGCAAGTTGCAGATGCAATCCATATCGATGCTTCCGATATTGTGTCTTCATCATTAGAACAGTTTCACTTCCGCTGTGCTCATTGCATTTGGTTTCTGTGACGAACATGGTTGGAGACGATTTCATGCATGCAGATCTTTGTCAGAGTTCCACACTGGAGCTTTGGAGATGGTACCCTCTGTAGCGAGGCCTGTCCCATTTTCAACACTTATTAAAGGATCAGATTCGCTTTCCTTCGCCTGGAATGATTCAGAAAGAAAAAAATAATTAACTAAAAATTAAAAACCAGAGGGAGAGGATTAGCACCCATGATCGCGATGGAAAAATAAATTATCATCTATAGTGAGACTATGACAGGGATGCAAATTGTTGGAAAGAGGTTATCAATAATTAACATAATCTAATAGAACATGCTGTACCATGCTCAACTCTTTTGAGCCCATCGTGCTGTATTCAGTCTCCTTCCTTGAGCATTCCACATTTCAAAATTGAAAAAAAAAACTGCCAAGTAGATCTGTCTTGTGAAAAACTGTCTCATTTATACTCGTACTTGAAAGACTCATGAAAAACAGATCGTTCTAAAACCATAGGTCTCATCAAGTGTTAAGGGGTAAGGTTCATAGGAAGGATGTAAGCAACCCAAATACAACTTCCATGGAGCAATGAGTGGCGGGTATGGATGGGTCCTCGAGACCTACCAGTAGTGAGAACCATAAACAATCTTAGAATGTCAACTAGGGATGCATGAGGGTTGAGATTCTTAAATATGTGTGCTTGGGGCCATATGGCTGGTGGAAACAGTTTCAGTTAGAGGTGAAAAACATCTGAGAGGCCAAAGAACAGTAGACCCCTGATACAAATTCAAAGGACGTAGAGGGACCAAAAGCCGAACAAGAAAAAGAAAAATCTATTCAAATAAGAGAACACAAAATACAAAAGGGGAAAATTGCCATTACAACCAGAATATACTACATAATCTAGCATCATCGCACTCAAACTTTACTCGAGGCTCCGAAATACAGAGAGACTACAATAAACTGACTTAACCTAAAAATTATGACAATAGCAAATTGGCCAGTGGAAGCCCAAACAAGATAGTTAATTTTGAAAAAAGTTTCTCCAAAACAAAATGATAGTTAATTTGGATGTGCTTTGTACGCTCATGGAGGGCAGAGTTGAACACATTCTGATTTGCAGAGGTAGTCAAAGTAAAAAAGCCTTTAAGTGGAGAAGTCCCATATCCTGAAGCAGGTTACTAATTTGCTAGGTAACCCTTCGAACCGCGAACTGATACAAAGAGAACCGGTTCATGGTTCGCCACTAGTGGACGAATCACTTAATATCAGTAGCAACTAGCATGCAAAAATGGCTCCAGAAGGGTTTCAATCCCCGTGCAAATAAATTTGACGTGAGACCCCAACCAACCGTCCTCAATTCCTTTTAATGTCAAATAAGTGAAAATTATGAGTAAGAAATTATAATTTATATAAACTTATTAAATATATTTTAAAATTTTTATTCTTTAATTAAAAACTCATCCTACTACTAGTGAATCACGTTCGCTTGGATCTAGCGAATTGCGAATTGCGAATTGTGAATTACAAACTCCTATTTGAGCGAACCAGCAAACCAGGTAACATTGTCCTGAAGGACAGCATAAGAAAACGATCTTAGTGAATAATTATGACATCACTTGATACTTAGCCTTTCAGCTAAATTTAGAAACTATCTCATGCTTCTGGCTCTTCATAAAGATAAAGGACGAACTGGAAAAGATCCAATAGCCAGATATAATTTCCAGAACTGCAGTCATTCTCGGTATGAGTAAGCAACTTGCTCAAGGTGCCCAAAGGTTTCAGAAAGAACAATCACATGTCCTCCCTATTGACATTTACTTTACTGAAATGCATGAAAAAGATCAAACATATTTAAATATTTCATGAACTGGTGTCAGGTTAGAACATTGAGGATTAGTCTGACGCTGACCAACAATGTTAACTGAGGTCATGAATAATGTAAGGTTAAGTAACATTTGCACATATAAAACTCCAAGCGAGTTGTTGGCAGTGTGTCAGTCATATGGCCATATAAGCACTGAAGTTCATATTCAATTCAAATGAACTGTTCAACATTTTTTTATTTGTATTATTAATAAATGAGATATGTCCTCAGTGTGCTTACACCGTGATCGAATATATGCTCCAAGGGAAAAATCCTAATTTTTAGCCAAGAAAACCTTCGTTGCAGTTAGGGACGTCAACAAGCGAAGATTGAGCCAAGCCAGGGCCGGCTCTAGCTCAGCTCTACCATATAGAACCTGAGCTCTAGTTCGGCTCTAGGCTTTTCGAGCCTGAGGATTCCAAGCTCTTGCTCGGCTCTATCAAGCTTGAGCTCAGTAATTTTTTTTGTTTAACAGATAATCACAGATTTTAAACCACAAACAATATCACAAAACAATCATTGACCATCACAAAAAAGTATCACTGATTAGCAATGTTCATCACTGACACTCTAATCTATGTGTGATTATCACAAGGACCTGACTCTCATGACTGCCATTTAAACACCAAAATAGTGTTTAATGATCTAACACCATCAATGGTTTAAGATGTGGGTGATCTGAACTGATATATCATCGATTGAAGTTGAACAAGCCCAGAAATGGTGTTTTAGGAAGGATTTAAACCATCCGATCTGTGGACGATAACATCAACCACTGTTTTTAGTTTAATGGCTGACGTTAGAGTTTGTCGATCAGATGGTTCACATCCACTTATAGGCAAGTTTCTTTTGGCTAAGACATGTTCCAATGATAGATTGCCACTTGGACAATTTAGATTGACTGTCTGCCACATGGCATAATGATAAATAACACTTCAATGGTGTGAGATAAAAAGTCTAATCTTAATGTTGTAACATCATTTAATCACCATTGTTTAAAGTCAGTCAAAAGCCATTATCCCTTATCACAAATATCCTAATCTATTTGTGATGGTCACCGACTTAACACAAAAAATATCACAGAGATAGGGATTGGGGAATAGGGCTTTGGGTATGTAGGATTATGATTGGGGAATATGGATTACGGATTTAGCAAACAGATTAGGGTAAGAGTGCCGATCAAAAATAAATATAAATAAATTAATTAATATTAAAAAAATATCAGCTGACCTTCACTTGCAGTTGCTATCCTTGCACAGAACTTTATTTGAAGTGAGAGAGAGAGAGAGAGAGCGAGAGAGATGATGAGCAATAGCGCTGGTATAGTACTGAAGGATAGGCCTTGTACAAAATTTTAGTTGCTTCTAAGAGCATGACAATAACAATAGAGAGAGAGAGAGAGAGAGAGAGAGAGAGAGCATTGTAGTCTTGTACACAGCTCAAGGCATCGAGCAGTGAACACTTTCTTTTTGTCGTATTTGCAGAGAGAGAGAGAGAGAGAGAGAGAGAGAGAGAGAGAGAGAGCTGAGAGAGGTGATTGATAGCATTTGATAATTTCAATTATGGTTTCTAGATGGTCGATGCGTATATGGATTTATAGTATTTAGGAATTAGGTTAGGTTTAATAAAATTACTAAAACGCCGCTACTATTAGATGCCTTTCAACAATTACATTTAAGGGCATTTTAGTAATCCTCAAATATTTTTTCAACTTCAATAATATAGATTATAATATTTTTATATATATGGGAGCCGGTTCCGTCCTCCATGGGAGGACGCTCAAGCGTCCTCCAAGATCTCATGGAGATCAATGTGGCATCCAAAACAGTATTTGGGTGCGGTGGGGAGCATAAGGGAACGACTTAGATCAATATCCCGAAAAAAGATTTCAAAAATTTTCTTTTTAAGGCCACTTTAAAAGTTTGACTAATTTTAATGGTTTAAATTTCAAGGCTCAATAAATACATGGTGGAGATGAGTTTCCGAAATTGTTTTTGGCTAAATATGATCTAAGCAATGCACTTGTGCCCTGTGTGTGATCAATTTTGTGTCATGCAATCAATTTTGTGTCATGTTGCCAATTAGAGGTTTCCTCAATCTTGGAGGACGAACACCTTTTCATATATATATATATATATATATATATATCAGTGTAAAAATATATAAAATATATTGATAAATCAAGCTGAGCCAAGCCGAGCTAGAAACTGCTTAGCTCGAGCTCAGATCGATCTCAAACAAGCTCTATGTTCCAGCTCAAAAGACTTTTTAACTCTTATTTTTCAAGCCGAGCGAGCACGCAAGTTGGTTTGGCTCATTGACACCCCTAGTTGTAGTCGTTGGACTAAACTAATGTTCAAAAAATAGGTGGTGAGATCTGGAGGGAAATTTATTCTCATTAATGACACTAGGAAATGTAACTATTACCAAAAAAAAAGAAATTAAACTACCCCCAGCATAAGCAGTATGAACATAAATATCCCAAAGAAGACGATATTACCCCTTTTGCACATGTACATAAAATTATTTCCAGCATTCTCCTAGAAACTCGTGATGTTTCAAGTGGTACCATCGAAAGTTCTATAACAAAAACTTGAAATCAACAATCTAAAGGCATAGAGGAACATCAGGAAGTGATAATGCTCTAATCTGACGATGATGACATATATAGAACCAATCAACATCAATGTCCTCAGTCCACTTACGGACTACTAGATTGTCGTCAATCTGAAATTCTGAATAATAGTTTCTTTGTAAATGATGAATATTAATGAGAAAAATGGGAGAAATACAAGCAGATCCCAGAGGGAAAAATGGACACAACCTAACGATCGAACTTAGTACAAGACGCAGAGATAACATAAATTAAGGGGGATGTTTGATAAGTATAACGGTGCCTTGATTTGCACTCTGAAGAACATGGTGGAAGGAGGTATGCATGCGACATATAAGGTCACTAAACTCATCAAAGTTACCCAACAATCTACATGGTGGAGGGCATCAACCTGTCATCCATGAAATTATGCTCTTCGAGTCACCTTCCACCAGAAAGTCATCAGATACATTAGTACTTGAGACCCTAATTCCTTCAAGCTCAACACACATTTAAGCCTTGTCGCAGTCATAGACCCCAAATGGACCTCTGAACTTCTCAGTGTATGGCTTTCATTTGGATCTAAATAATTGAGAAATGAACTCCCATTTCAGGAAGAAGTCAACAAGAACCCGACAAAGAATAACAATCTCACAAGTTGTGTGGGCCACAGTGTTACCTAGACACGTGATATAGGTGTCAAGCGTCAAGGTGTCATAGATGTTTGACACGCCAATTTCTAAAGATTCCAATACGGAGGTACGACCTTTAGAAAAAAAAATAGACTGTATATAGAAAATAAACATAAAAAAAGAAAGGATATCTTAGAGGGTCAATTGATATACGTAATGAAAAGATACATAATGTATGTCATGAATCTAACTAAAAGTATACAAATCGTTTTCAAGGACGCAAACTTTTTATTTTACAAGTTACTAGACACAATTTTTTTATTATAAAACAACGGTTCATTTTATCGTGTCAAAATGAGGAATATTTTGATGGTATTATATGGTATTTTCATACATGTCTAGAAGTACCGTGCTATGTTGAGGAGTGTCCAAGTGCCACCAAGTGTCGACACGGCAAAAATCCCAAAAGTATAAGTGTCTAGGTAACATTGGTGGGCCATGCCATGATAGTCTTGAAAAACTGGAGTGTTAAATGATATCCTGCTTCTGGCTCTTTCAGAAGATTAATCTCCAAGTGTGCAATGACAATTTGTTACATCTATAGTCCACTCAAGTATTAGAGCTTGATACGACATGCCTTACAATATTGAATGTGTGTCGAACGGCACCACAATGAATAGAAAAACTAAGAATTGATTGACATTATGCACAAGGTATATAGATGTATGCGTCCAAGAACTTGTCATCGATGTCTCACAAGTCCGTCTATCTATGAGATGAGATTGAGCAATTAGGTAAGAACCGTATGCCTTGAGTGTGCAATCTCAAAGCATATGTATACAAATAGAGTGGATGGTTAAATTTCAATTCCTTATGGTTTAAAATCTCAAAAACGGTATGAACAACGTTTGTGGCGGGTACCAATAACGAATAATTTCTACTGTTTGGTACATTGGCACAACCCCTAAAATGGTTACCAAGAGGTATTAAACCTTTGGGGTCTGTACTACCTAGTCTGGTATTGGAAAGTACCAAGTGGTACAATCTGGTACCAATAGAGATTTTAAATAACCTCAAGGGGTTAGGTGAGCTGGCCAGGTACTTGCTTCCAAAACCAGGAGACTTGAGTTCGAATCCCCTCCCCCCCTTGAGGCCACCCTAGGGATTTATATCCTGTGTTGATCCGGCATGTGCTGAATTTGGGGTGCGCATGTGCCCCTGGGATTAGGCGGGTTCTCTAAGAAGCCCGGATACCCAAGTTATCAAAAAAAATAATAATAATAAATAAAAATAAATAGAGATTTTAAATAATTGTTTACAACATGAGCCAAATGACTGGAAAAAAATACATCATTTAGAGAAATGGAAAAAAAATACACATAAAGGAACATAGTTGTGGAATGCAAAGGTCCAAAATTATTGTCAGAAAGAAGACATTATAAGGAATGGAAAAAAACATGATGCACAGTAGATATATAAAGATAAATGTTGACTAAAAGATTAGTTAAAAGTCTGAGTAAGATTGTCTGTGAAGCATATGATAATTTATGTCTCGTTGGGGAAAAAGGAGAAAAGTATTTATACGCTTGCTAAGACAAGAAAAAGGAAACAAAAGATATTGACCAGGAAAGGTCCATTAAGGATGAAGATTAGTGAAAGAAGGGGAGAAAAAGATTAGATGGAAAAGATGGTTTGAATACTTGTTAAATACTCAATATGTAAGGAAAGTCAAGCAAAAAAGGGGAACCAAATCAATAGATGATTAACAAAGTATCAAGAGCATATTTAAAATCAACCTTCGCAAAGATGAACAAAAGGCATTAGGACAAAATGGTATACCTATAAAGGTACAATTTTTTATGGGTAAAAGGGATTTGTTGACCAAATTTTTTAACAGAAAATTGGGAAAAAAAAGTCCAAAAATTGGGAATAGTATTGGGGTCCTTTTTTATAAGAAAGGGGATATCCAAAGGACCCGACTCTCCTGACCGTCATTTAAACAACAAAACGGTGTTTAAATGATCTTAAACTATCAATCATTTAAGATGTGGGAGATCCATACCATCAACGTGATAGATCATAGATTGAAGTGCAACAGGCACAAAATGGTATTTTAGGGAGATTCAAACCATCCTATATGTTGACTATAATATTAAATATTGTTTTTAGTTTTAAGGGCTGATATTAAAGTTCACCAATCGGATGGTTGACATCCACTTATAGGCATGTTTCTTTGGGCTGAGATATGTTGCAATGATGGATTGCCACTTAGAGAATTTAGATTGGTCACAGATGTGCCGTGTGCCACATGGCATAATGATAGACCACACTTCAATGGAGTGATAGAAAAAATCTAATTATAATGGTGTGAGATAATTTAAACACCATTTTTGGTGTTTAAATGTCGGTCAGGAGCCATTATCCCTATCCAAATTGTGATAGCTATCAAAGAATTAAATTAGGAGTCATACCATGAACTTTTGGAGAGAGTAATGGTTAGCAACTAAGACAAGATTCAAATATTTATGAGAACCAAATCTGCTGTGGCAGGGAGATCAACAACTGAAACCATCTTATTGTTGAGTCTGCTAATTGATACGTTTAGAGATAAAACTGCATATGCATTTTGCCAAATTGGAGAATGTGAATCGTAGAGCACTGAGATAGATAAGTTAATAGACGCAAAGCAGGAAATGCATTCCAAATGAAAACAATTAGATTAGTCAAGACATTCATATAGGGAGGGAGAATTACTAAAGTAAGAACTGCATGTAGAAAGATGGTTTATTCCCACGTTGGAAATGGGTTGTAACAATGGTTTGCTTTGAGGTTTTATTTGTTTGCATTAATTACGGATGGCTTGATCGTAGAAATAGGGATACAAGGTGAGGTTCCATGGTTTTTGTTGTATGTGAATTGTGGATGATGTGGTGCTAATTGGCAAGAAACAAGAAAATGGTTCTTAATTTGGAGAAAGGAACTAAAATTAAGGAGTTCAAAAATTATCAAAACAAAAAGGCATAAATGGAGTGCAAGTTTGGAAAACACGAGAGCTTAGAAGATGATTTAGTCAAAACAGAAAACCATTTAGCGCAACAATGCCATAGATTTTGGTATTGGAGCTCTGCTAAAAACGATGGTGGGTTTGGAGAGAACATCTCAAACAAAATCAATGTACCATTTAGGGTACGCAGAGTGGAGATAGGCAACAGGTGTATTGTGTGATCCAAGAATGCCACTTCCATTGAACAAATATATTACCATACGGTGCCGAGTCTTGGGCTACAATGAATGACAATAAGATAGAGGTCATGCGGTTAAGATGCCTACACTGAGATGGATGCAAGGAGTAATAGAAAAGTATTAATTATGGAGTATATAAGAGGAAATTAGGGGTTCGACTAGCAAAAGAGAAAATTTAAGAATGTTGTTTGAGATGGTTTGGATATGTTCATTGTAGGACCTAAAACAAATGTTGTATGAAAGATTTAAATGATACAAACACAAGGGATGTGGACAATAGTAAGATCAATAAAAATTTGGAGAACAATGAGAAACAATATGAACGATTGTGAAGTAAAATTGTGAAGTAGCAGAGTCTAGTCATGAGCAAAAATGAGTGGATTAACAAGACATGCAAAGTCAAACCCGAATAGATGGCACACAAAGATAAAGATGATGTGTGGGGCTTGATGTTACAGAATGATGTAAGCTCTAATTATGATATGTACGGACGAAGATGGGCTTCCGTGAGTATGAATTTAAGAACTCTTCTTTCACCATCATCAATGGATTGGACAAAAACGCCGAAAATTCATCTTGATAAACAAAAGGCACACTGTTATGACATGAAAACTATGAAATGTGTGATAAATCTCAGATAGGCAAGATATAAAACTTGATGTAGTAAGGTCCAACAAGTAATATAAAAGACCATAAATTACATAGATTGTGGCCAAGTTTTTGAGCTGCTAACAAATCCGTCTTACTATAAACAGTGAGCAAGCACATTCTTTTCAAATTTGGATGTGAGTCACCGTGTCAACCTGTCTAGCAATGTTATATAGTTTATTTAAATCTTCAATCATATTTTCAGATATTAGTTGCAGGAATCACTTACATGTCTCATCTAGCCTAGTATTTAGCGCCACTGGCTTTATGTAGCCAGTCAACTTAATACTCATTAAAATATTTGATATGCATGTAGCACTTCAAAATGTAGCATATGTTCGATGTAATACAGAAACAATGATCTGTGCAATTAAGTTATAATAAAGGGTTACTAAATCACACAGCCTAAAGAAAATTCCATATTTAAAGCATGGTCAAAGGCCACTCAACATTATATATAGCAAAAAAAAAATTCATAATATAGTGCCATAGTAAATTATGATCCCAACCGGAAAATGTTGGAGAAATAAAAGTTTATTGGAAAAACCCAGTGTATGTAGTACCTGTGACAATGGTGCAGATGCTTCACTAGCTTTTTGCTGGCTCTCTCGAGAGCAAAAGTAAGAATAAAGGATCATTCCAACCACTGCTATCAAGATTCCAAAAATATTCCGCCAGCTAAATGGATCATGGAGTAGAACATATCCAAAAGCCAAAACCAGGCATGTTTTTAGATGTCCCAATACTTGATATGTGACAGGTGATGTCTTTCCTATTACAAGGAATGTACTAAAGTTGACAGAAACGGATATCAGGCAAGATAATACAATGAAAACCTGCATAAAACATAATATATCCATGAAAAAAAATTGAACAGAAGGGAATCTGTAAACATACTGCAGAAAAAAAAACCAAAAAAATAAAATAAATAAGAAATAAAAACAATTGGTTAACATTCTTTTTAGGCTTACCAGCACTTGAGGCGTATATTTGAAAGCAAAAACATTTAAATTTGTCAAAAGCCCATCGAGAAATGGACCAGCAATGAACAGTGTCATAGCTTGATAGGGGCAAGACTGATACAATAGTTGGGTTGAGGAGACCTTAAACCTCTTCTGGATAGTGTTGGTCATCTGGTAACTGATTAAGAACTAAACAAGTCATATTAAAATATTATAGTGTTCAAATGCTATAAAAAAATTAAGTTTAAGACATTTTCTCATCTTAATTAGCTTATTGCATCATCTCCTCATTATCCGATCTATTTGGGAAATTAGCATAGTGCATCATCCTAGTTAAATGTGTACATAGAAAAATGTCATCTAAGCTTGTTTGCAACTCAATTAGGATTTAAATAATCGGAAGGCATGGAAAAGATCAACACAAAATGGAGATGGAAATGGTAGACAGGAGCAAATTGACTGATTAAAAAATCACAGATGTTTCTATAACCACCTAATGTTACCAAAACTACTTGATACAACAAACAAAGTGTTTGAAACTCCCTTCTAAGGAGTGAAGATGGTTGTCTTGCCTTCAGGATGCCCTCCAAGGTAGAAAGGAATCCTCATATTCAGATGACCAGTACTTCTTGTTTCCATGGGACACTCGAGACTATAACAGATTATGTTGGATTATACATATAGTATAGTCTGTCACATACAAAAACTTTGGGTTGACAAAAAAAGTACACCATGTACCATCAAATGTTATTTCACAATGTATCATCCGATGAGCATGCATATAGGTTCGTGCAGATTCATGGTTTGTATCAGATAACACATGCATGCACTTGGTGAGACATGTTTCTCAATCAATATGCATGCCAGATGCAATATATATTATGCATCACATGCATTTCAGTGTCGAACATGACATCTTCAAAAAGACCATTATGCCACCCACCCATAAAGATATATTCAAATGTAAGAAGGATATAATATTTGTATAAAAAGTGGTCCATAATAAAGAAAAGGTGGGAAAGCTACTCGAATAATTAAGGAAAGAACAAAATAAAAAATAAAAAATCATAAATGAAAAAAATTGTTTTATACAATATGCCAACAGTACAATATAATACTGATTAAAATTTAATAGAAAAAACGCATCTTTGGTTAGTCATGTCAACACGTGCCGGCACAGCAAGAAGTGCAAAAATGTCATGTCAACATGTCCATATGAAGAGAAAAAGAAAGTATTAATGCCTTCTCATTCTTAGGGGTATTGGTCCTCGCTACAAATTCAAGTTTAACAGCAGATTATCTATCAGGATTCATTTTGGTGAGAATAAAAAGTGTAACAACAAAATGATTCTAACAATTAGAAATACAATCATACATTTGATGCTAAGTCGATTTAGGAAGGATGCTACACCATCCTTCATAGTGTAATGTGAACAAATATTTCTTGACCATGAAAGGTTTAGTCTAATACAACCTAAAGGATGAAACCCATGAAAGCAAAGTAACATCACTCTAGCAGGATACAATTTGAGCAATGCAAGTTGTGATAACAGCAAGAAGAGATAAGACAGAGCCCAGAACATTAAGCTGCAAATCAGTCACAGTTGCAATGCCAACACCCAAGAGAAGAATCATAAGTGAGAACTGGACAGTCCTACTGCAACAAGGAAAACAGAATATTAGTCCAACACAATTTTTATATACAAAGTTACAAACAAAATAACAGTTGATAATAAACCATCAGTTTAATCATGCGAAGTTCACATATTGAGATGAGCATGAAAGATTTAACATCAAAATCTATCTCTAAGAATTTTTTTTGTTGGTGTTAACTATAGCGGTTCAAAAATGTCTGTGCATGAAATAAAGAGCTTTCCCTAAGCAGGTGTGAGATATCTTACTGGTGCGTAAAGCCCTAAATGAAATAAAAGGAAACCTTCAGTAGGAGAAACTCACAATCCCATACCACTATTCCTAAAATCTAATCAAGGCACTCCAATCAACGAAAACTATGACTCATGACGACGTTCCTCAGCCTCCTCTAAAGCACTTTTAAAATGATTCTGTAATTGTAAGCACTTCCAACAAAGCTAATTGGCTGAAAAAAGAATATCAAGTAGATTGACCTCCCGAAAGCCTAGCACGAGCAGGTAGTAACAGCGGAAATGCAGAGCCTTCTGGAATGAGATGAATTACCCACAATGAAGCTGGAAGGCGTTACCCAATACTAACATGCAGGGCACATGAATTGGCGGCAATGCAGGGCCTTCTGGGATGAGATGAATTATCCACAATGAAGCTGGGAGGCAATACCCAATATTAACACGCAGGGCACATGAATTGGAGATCATTTGCCATTGTTATGACCTTTCATTAGTACGATTTCCATCTGGAGAATTGTTATGATCAAGGAAAGCTCAAGATATTTAATGAGTAAACTAGAGACTAACACCTTGGAGGATACTCCATCTATTAAATAATATTACTGCTCATTTATTCTCCCAGGGATTTTTATGCTTTACATATTCTGAGAAGCTAATGCTATAGTTGAGGGTCTTGAAAATCAGGCTCTGGAACTGTCTGAGATTTATGTGTGAGATTTTATCCTACCTAAAGATGGTGATTGTTGGCCATTGATTTGCATTGGTTTACTTTCACTTATTCTTCATTTTTATCAATTACAATTGATAGAAAATATCATGGATTTCTGTTACGTAGAAACAAATAATCAACATAAAAGAAAGAGAAGGAACATCAGTTTCAGTGAATGAATATCAGATTCACAAAAAATTATACCGAATTCAAATCTTCCTTTTTCAGGGTAAGGACACAATCAAGAACAGAAAAATGATTCTTTCCAACGTGAAGGAGCAGGGGGTCTATCTCCCTAATATCATTGGTCTAGAACAATCAAGGCTAACTAGTAAAGAGGTCATGCATCCGTGAATTGATCTTTCATGCCAATGGGGCAATGGTTGAGTACATTTTGGATGCAAACCTTCTCATCGTGATTGAATGAATGAAAAATGTCTTCATTAGGCTATTACTTATACATGTCAAAGGTTTTTGTTAAGCATTCAATGCACCAAAGAGAACTGAACCTGGATATTTCAGTCTTTTTGTATCTCACATACATAATACTTGTTACCTTTAGAATAAATATACTATAGGTTTCTCGAATTTGTTTGAAAGGTAGACCCCAAGTTGTCCATGCTGGAAATTCCATGTCATATTTCATTTTGCCAGATCTCTGTCACGGGCCTTATCAGTTCTCAACAGCTTCCTATATGTTAGGACTTAGGAGATGTGAACTTTTCCCATGCAACACTTACGATCTTTGAGATCTCCACGATCCTTTTTCTTTCTTCTTATTTACTTGTGTTCTTTGTGATTCATTTGTCATCTTTCTTTTCAATCATCATCTTTCTTCTCAAATTAATAAGTCTGTGAATGTTAGATAAATCAGTTTCTTCTATAAAAAATTGTTAGGTCAAACAGTTTTCTACAGAACCTCAATACAAGGTATAAACATAAGAAAAGAAGGATCAATATCTTAAGTGACAAAAGTTTCTCCAAGAAAAAGATAGTGTGTATTGGAACTTGGAAGTCTGTTCCAAAGTGGAGGTTCCATTGTTATTCAATGAATAATACATATTTTTGAACTTCAAAGACACTTAACAAATCACTATATTTATGATATCAGCTTCAGTTTCATGAGTGTACAATACCAACCTGAACATTTTCCTAAAGAAAAGGGTTTCCAATAGAACAGTACAAGGGATGATTGCCAGCTTTGTCATCTGGAATGTAAAAGATAGAGAAAGAAGTCAGAAAACTAAATTATTCTATTCTCCAAAACAAAACAAAATAAAGCATCCAGGGAAGAAACAAGCATTGCATGCCTAATTTAATAAGACATAAGATGCTGATGCAAGAATTTCAATCCAAAGAACTGTCAGTGCAAATATTTGAAGTGAAACCAATAAACAGCTCATCTCTCTTAATAAGCAGCCTTAGTAACACAGAAATAACAAATCCCTGTGGAAGTAAAACTATCCAAAATTTGGTTCTACAAAAAATCTACATGTGAGCCGACGTAACAAAACCAATCCAATGTCAAAGTGCTCTCTCTGCTAATCAACATTACCTTTTCCCCTATAATCATAGGTTTTACCTTTGCCTTAATTTTATGAGCACTCAAAACTCAGGAGACCTTTCTTCTTGCAGGACATGTTTTTCAGGTCCTGCACTCACTTTGTGCTTATTCTTCTTTTTTAACAGATTATTTTGCACAGCATTAGTCTTTTCAAACTGCTCTGCTGCTCAAATATCTTTTTAGCTTCTGCCTAAAGAAAGTGGTCAGATCAATCATAGGGAAAGGATATATATATATATATATAGAGAGAGAGAGAGAGAGAGAGTTTTCGAGCACATAAGCCTGATGCAAATAGTATAGTAGTAAAAGTCAACTTTGTAGAGAATAAAGTACATTATAAAAAATTGCTTCAAAACAAAGTTATCCAGCAACCTGGATGCACTAGTACAAAAGAAAAAGAATGGAACTCGGGAACAACATAGTAAGTCCACTCAGGAACAATATTTTGCAATGAATCAGGATTGAGCTAGTAAAACAGATTCCAGGGAAGGGCACTAATTGTAAATATTTCAGTCAAGGCGACAATATATTGGAAATCCAAAGATGCTCTTAAGAAACATTTCTTATTAGAACTAGCGTTAGGGAAAAAATTTACCTGATAAAAACCAACAGAGTTGAAGCCCAGACTGAGATTCAACAGCCCAATAGAGATCCCATTAAGTATGCCAAAGCCCATCACGGCTCTTGCATCGAAAGGCTTGTGTTCGAACAATTTCATCCATAATGCCACATGAAGAGAACAGAATGTCACCAGAAGATGCCAACTTGTCAAAGTTGTGGCTGAAATCCAGAATGATATATAAGCCTATCAAGACCTAAGAAATTTATCCATAAACATTACATTCCAAATACATGTACACTGAAACCTTAAAACTTCAAAGATACAATAAAAACACTAAATAATTTTATGGAAACCATAAAGAATGCATGCTCCCCAACAAAGAATTAACTGCTGTTACTGCGAACAATACTAAATTAAATCAGGCCCAAAACAGTCCAGAAATATACTTCTAAAAGGGGGGACTGGACCTGGAAATTAAGTAAGGGATCCATTGGGCCTTAATAAGTGAGATTATTGAGTCCAGAATTTGGGCCTTAATAAGTGAGATTAAATCTCGTCACAGCTTACTTATAACTGTAGATTGAAGTTCGCGTGACATTTCAAGTCCTAGCGATTTCCTATCGTGTTTTATTTAGAAGTTCTAACTTTTGGGGATTTTGACTCCTACGAGAATGGAGCTCTCAGTGATAGAATTCAGGCGTCAAAACCCTAAACCCTAAGTAGACTTTTATTTATGAACCTGAAATTATGATATTGCGCGTTGTGCCTATGAATCAATTGGTATCAGAGCAGGTTTTTCCATGGGGAAAGGAAAGGTTGGTGTCTTGCGTAGTGGTGAGATGTCATCGAGGATCAAGCCAACATCGATCTAACGACTATACTTATTGGAACGAGAATTCCAACGGATTTTTCGAAGAGCGGATCAATTTACCACGTCGTATAGAAGCAAGCCGGATGTTCCAATCGAAGTGGTCAAATATTGACCTACGACAAGGAGGCGTGTGAAGGTGACGTGCAGGCCTTTAAAATCGTCATTGCGAAAATTTGAAGATAGAGATTTAATTGAAGGAGTTCCAAATTAAGATATTGAAAAGGATCAACAGTAAGATATCAATCAACAAATTTTATTTAAATCGAAAATCAATGGTCAGATTTCACTCCACAAGAATATAAGGAAGCTTCAAAGATTCAAATCAAACCACATTCGACGATCAAGGATCCGAGATTTTTTTTTTTTGTGAGAAGATTCCAATCTTCATCAACACGAAGATCAATGATTCGAAAGCAATCTTGATGGTGAATAGGTGTTGGATACCCATCTTGACCACAAGCAACGGCCTGATGAAGTTCTTGATTCTTGACCACAAAATTTTGCTAGATGAATCAACAGTTAAGCATCAAGAGTCTGATGAGAGTGTGCATGAGATGGACGAAGCGGATCGAAAGAAGATTAGCCGGATTCAAAATTTTCTCCACCATGAGAACATGGGCATTTGAGCAAAGATGAGATGAAAGCGCAAAGACAAGATTAAAGAGAAAGCACGGCAGCGATAAAAGAAATTTATGGAAGAAGAATTGAAAGAAGTAGAACAAAGTCTCATTCTCATTCGAGATGTATGCAAAGGTCAACTCGACGGAGCCGAGTTCTCTCCAACCCGGGGAGGATGATGTAGTGCAAGTTGACAAAATGTTAACTGTTGTTAATGAGCCCAATACTTCATTAAATTAGGCGCAAAACAGCCCAGAAATCTAGTTCTAAAGAGGGATGAGGCCTTGGAATTAAATAAGGGTCAATTGAGCCTTCAGTCTGTGATTTCCTATTGTGTTTTATTAACAAGTCGTAAATAGGAGGCGAATCTCGATTATTAAACTCATTTAACTTTTGGGGGATTTCGACTCCTAAGAGAATGGAGCTCTTGGTGATAGAATTTACTCTTTTATTTCCTTATTTGTGGTAATTTTAGGTCCTAAATTTTAGTAACTAGAAAGTAGGACATAATTATCAGAGTTAGTTTCATTATTTAGAGTCCATGTTAAATAAGAGTCTTAAGTAGAGTAGAAGATTATTTTTTGTTATTCCTATATATTTGTGACTGTTGGACAGAATTTAATATAGGGGAACTTTAATTTCACCCACGATGAAACATATTGACTGCGTAGAATCAGACGATGGAGATCGTTTATACTCCCAATCTTTCACAAAATGGATCTTGAGATCATAGGCGTACCATCAGACGGTCAATATTTTATTTCACATGGCACACATCTCAGAAAGTCACCTTAACATCAAGTGCACACTCAAAATTGATTTAAGGTCACATTTTTGTGTATGTACCACATGAAATAAAAAATCGACCGTCTGATGGTAAGCCCATGATCTCAAGATCCATCGTGTGAAAGATTGAGAGGATAAAAAATCTCCATCGTCCGATTCAACATAATCAATGTGTTTTAGCGTAGGAGGACTCAAAGATTTGGTGGGTTGATTTAAAGGTACTCTTTAATATATAGCATGAAATTAATTTTATGAATGACTTTTCTTGGGAGAAAATCTGAACGACAGTTTTGACTCTCTATGTTGCGACTTTAGAGTCACACAAGTGTGCTGATCTCGAGGCTTTTGAACTATCAATTGTTGCCGTGATTTAGTCTTCTTAGACTGGTTTTGGTGGCTGATCAGGTACAGTCTGTGTTAGACTTATGTTGCTAGTAGTGTGTGCTCAATATTTTCCCTACTCAAATATTTATCAGCACAGTAGTTTGGAGTTCAGATTTCATATGAAAATTCTGCAGAAATTGGCAGTATTTCTGCACAGAATTTTTAGCAATTCAATAATCTTTATCAGTGTTAAAATTTGTGTTGTTACACTGATGTGTGGGCAGAAAATATGCACCTTTAATATTATAAATCGGGACATTTACTGGTGCTTTGACACACTAATCTTGTTTTCTAAGTAGGTTTTTATCTACGAATCTGAATTTATAATACTGCAGGCCGTGGTCTATGCACCCCCCCCCACTTTCTCTTTGCAAGCTTAGACGTAGCTTCCTCTTTCGACCTACTTCATGAACGTGTTTCTTTCATCCATCGAGTGTTGGCCGCCTATCTAATTGTCAAAGACAACACATGGCAAGCCTCCATGGGGACATCACACCATACAACCTTATAATTTTTATAAATTGAAAAGAAACAAGGCAGTGCTGTGTTACTGTTACCTAATTACTCTTTTGAACAACATGATTTTGTACAATCATGGACTAAGGAGCACAGATACGGATACGGGTACGATACAGGTACAGCAATATGACAATTTTTGGAAAATCAAGGTACGATACGTGTATATAAAAATTATTGCTTACATTTTTTAGGTAGACTGCATGCTGGTAGGCTCCTTAGATTTATTCTTCTTCTTCTTCTTCTTCTTTTCAGAAAAACCCTAAATCCCAAACTCGCAGTCTGTTCTTCTTCCTCTTTTAATTTATTTTTTTCGGAAATGCCTATAATACACACGTAGCCATATCCCTCAAGTATAAGTATCCGATACGGATAAGTTGCCAAAAATGGAGTATCAACGCTTCCTTGATCATGGATGATCTCTTATTTTCAGCTTGAGCTTCTCAACCATCTCTTGGGAGACATTTTTCTCATAACATTCTCTGACAATGATTACATTACAAACTTAATCAGGAATGATATAACGAGTGTGGAAGGAAGTTTTTAAGCAAGCATTAGGGGGTATAACGGTTGGGAAGGTATGTAACAATTTTTCTTTGGATTCATGATTGGGAGACACATCTTTCAAATCAGGAAGGATGCACCTTGGTCGTTGTAGACGCTGTATGCCTCTTTATTGTGATGGCTATCATTATTGGTCAAATTGCCTTCAACGTGCTCTCTAACTTCTTCCTCATTGAATTCTTCCATCAAATTGATATATTTTTAATCAAGCATTAACTAGCATTTGCATCCCGATTCCCGCATAAACTATTTGCACTGTGTTCACCAAGACTTCGGTGATTTATTGCAGCTTGTAGTCTCCTCTTGGAAGCTCGAAAAAGCCTTTCATAGCCAAAACACTTTGATAGTTTGATAGGCATTGGAAACAATCAATGTGTTGCAATAGAAGTACAACTTGATTTGTCCAATGTTAACCAATGTTATCATCGGACAAATCTTAAGCATTAGAAAGGCGTGAAACTCCTCTATGTAATTATCAATGCTCCGATCTCCGTGCCAAAGGGTTAGAAGGTGATGGTACAATGCTCGGCAAGAACTCTTTATCTTCTTTTTAAATAAAAACTTGGATTGTACGCATCGTTTCTGTGTGATTATTAATTACTCCCACTAGTATTAGGATTGCTAATACTAAAAGCAATAAAAGCAATACATTACCATAGCTACTTAGAGATGTGGCCATTCCCCCTCACGCCCAAATATCTTCCAATGGTGAAATAACCACAACAAATATATAGCACACCCAAATAATAGCAAAAGAAACAAAATCCAATTTCTTCTACACCTGAAACCAACTCTGGATGCCTTGCCATTTGATTGGCTATCTACCACCAAATTTACATCCCTATATATGTGTGAAGTTCTTAACTTTATCATTTGTAGACTTCTATCCAATTCCAAATTTATTAACATATTCCATCAAGTCCTCTCATTATATAGCCATCATATTTTTTGAGTTGCCCTCAATCCAGAGTTATCCTAGGTTTATGTTATCTAACAATAAAATAAACTGCCCATAAGACATCAAGCCTGTATTACCAATAAAATAAAATAAAATTCAAGCCTGTACTTGCCACAGTAGCCTCACTAGCAGAACCCAAATGAAACATGATCTTTTCACCCTATTCATAAACAATAAAAATAATAATAAACTATTAATAATAATCAAACTCCCTCATCTCTAAGCCGTGTTTTGAATAAAAAAATATTCCCCCTTTTTTTATCTTAAGTTCCAACAGTTCCCTTTTCTACCTTCTTAAAGGGCAAAAATGCATCCCTATTGTTGGCTTAGGAAATCCTTGCAATCATTCATTGTCAAGGAAGATCCGTTCCAGTAAATCATCTAGGTGTTCCCTTGAAGGTGAGCAAATTGAGAGATGTTGATTGAGCTCCCATGGTCGAAACTCTCTTCAAAACTGAATCACAATGATTAAAGTGACTTTGTCTAACATACTCCTTTACTTAATGTCTTTGTTTTCAATGCTAGCTTCTACTACAGAGAAGCCCAAGAGAGAACACGAACCTGTGAAATGGCATCGAGATGGAGAGAACAACGTAAGTGGTTAATTGAAAAAGGTGACCACGAGCTTAGTTGAAAGGAATTTGAGTATTAGGAGGCTAAAGGTTTAGGGCTTGGGCCTGTAGCACAATGGAAGGTTGACAATATTGCAACCTCAAGGTCACAGGTTCAAGTTCGCTTACCTATCACAAAATATAGGACGCTAAGGGATTTCAATATGGATCTCTTAGGCAAATGGTGGAGGAGATTACCAATTGTCTCTAACATAGTGGAATTATGGTCAGCGATGATCACGACTAAATGTGAGAAATAGGATTTGTACTCCAACTAGTCAGTTGGAAGACAAGAGGTCAGCTCTGTTCTTCCAACAACCCCACACAACCTCCTCTCCTCCATCTCGCATCTTTTGCATGCTCAAAGTTCAATACACAAACCAGTTATAAATCTTGAACTATTGAAATTCATTGTTTATGTCCGCACCTTTCCCATTGCATTAACTGTTTGGGATTTAACTGACATCGATGCTAATTGACTTTTGAACGACAAGAATATGGGCGCATATATATATATATAGGCAAAAGGGGAAAGTGCGCCCTGGCGTAAAGATATCTCTACGCCTTTTGATATGGGTGCGACACATAGCGCCTCTTTTGTGAAGTGATGGGTGGCATGGGGCCCGCTTTATTAACTAGAGTTAAACTTTTAAAATATTTTAAAAAGTTATATTCCATTTCAGTTGTCATTCTTGTCTTTTTTAGAAGTCTCTTTCTTTTCTCTCTCTTCTCTCCATTTTTTCGAGAAAATGTCAGACTTATTTTTTTAATTATATTTTACTCAAAAAATGAGGGCGCCCAGAGCTGACAGCACACCTCGGTAGTGAGCGTCGGCACCCGAAGAAGGAACCTCATTTAGGGGTGTCAATGCCTCTATATCGAGGTGTCGGCACTTCACTAAACAAATTAGAAAAAAAGGGTGCCAGCACCTCGCTTTTGGGGTGTCGACGCCTCGCTACCGGGGTGTTGGCTCCTTGATACCAAGGTGCTAGCACTTCACTACCAGGCGCCCACATTTTTTGAGTAAAATATACCTGAAAATGTAAGTCTGACACTTTCTTGGAAAAAGGGAGATAAGAGAGAAAATAAATAGACTTCTAAAAAGTCAAGAATGATGGTTGGAATGGTATATAACTTTTAAAATATTTTAAAATTTTAACCCTAGTCAGTAAAGTGGGCCCAATGCCAATCATCACTTCACAAAAAGGTGTTACGTGTCAAGCCCATGTCAATAGGCGCAGAGATATCTCTACGCCTGGGCGCATATCCCCAACCCTATACACACACACACACACACACACACACACACACATATCATAGCTTAATCCTATATATTGAAAATAGGTCAGCTTTGCAAGTCCTATTTCTCCCCGTTCCTGACCAACACTAAGCTCGTCGTTACTTCACAATCCCTTCTTACTCTTTTCACTGTGCCCCTCCAAGTCTTCACTAGTATTCCTCTTCGCCTACTTCCTTGAGCTTGTTGTAGCCTCTCAACCCTTCGTAATATATATATATATATATATATATATATATATATATATATATATATATAGAGAGAGAGAGAGAGAGAGAGAGAGAGAGAGTTAATCTTCCCAAAGAATGAAAATTTTCTACTTCTTGGTTCTTGGGTTAAGTTACTTAATTCTTCATTTTTTATTTTATTATTATTATTAATATAATGTTTGTGCCATTTTTTAGGTTTTTCCATTCAAAATAGATCCCTTTTTTTATTCCCTTTTATTCATATTTGTCCATTGTCTTATCCCTATTTAAGTGTACCCTTCTAATAGTATATAATTATAATTGACAAGATGGAAAGTCCAGAATACTACTTGATCGCTTCAAATGCAAGGACGCCGTTTGCACATAATAATTATTCGATAAAATGTACAGAGTGTTCTACTTATCACGGATGTTTTTAATCTATCAACATGTAAATATGTAATATTATCTGCCTCATTAAAATTTGAATTTTTGGTTTGGAATTTTTTGTTTTTGTTCAGTAGTTAGATACATGTTGATTACCAAATTAAACCGCATTCATCGAAATAGAAATCGATTTGGTTAATGTTTCAGTAAATTTAGTGTGCCACATAGAATTTAGCTACTTACAATCTACGGCTCTACACCACATTATTCGTTGAAATCTAACTACAATAATAGCAAAAAATGAACTTAATCAAGAATTAATATAAAATCTACTAAATAATGGTCAGATCTTAACTCACCGAAAGTGAAACCTAACGAGCTGATCAGTGCCTTATTGCAGATCACGATAGAGACCGATGACACCACCGAAAGACTCAACGCGCCGATGGTTCCCAGCTGGAACCGCTCGCTCTCGCTCATCTCCTCAGCTCTTATTTAAAACCAGCTCCGCGATCTAGATCTCGCATTCCACTGATCAGATCTTATCCCGATAACAAAAACAAAACGAAAATCGAGCAAAAAATTACCTCATCTCGAATTGTTACAAAGATCACGAAATCGTAATGGAATTTATCTCAACTGCAATCAATAATCAAAGAGAAATTCAATTGAAATCAGAAATAAATCAACATTTCAGAACCCTAGATCTGCTCAGTATACAAAAATATCAGTTGATAGAATGAAAGACAAAGTGTTCGCCTGACTGACATCCGCTTAAGAATCGAAAAAAATTCACCGTTCGAATTGTGGACTCGCCGTTTCGAAATGTCTTATTTTCTCCTTTTATATATATTTTTTCTTCAACATGAAAAAATATAGAGAGAGATGGAGAGAGCACGCACCAAACGCAGTTGGTGTTACCAATTTCTCCTCATTTTACGCCGGTAAACTTGGTTATTGACGGAAAAATGACTTCAAAAGTAGGATAAAAGCAACTAATATTCTTTCCTATATACCCTCGGATTTGGTAAATATCACGGAATCACCCCTCCAGGTTTCGTTTCTCCCCACTATTCTTTGTTAAACAACGTGTATATATATATATATATATTTAAGAGGTGTGTTTGCGAAGTTATTGCCTCTAGTTCTTACTGGGAGCTCTTTTAGCCCAAGCGTTCCCTGAAAGCGCTCACTTGTACAACCTCTAAAAACTACGGATTGTTTTTAAGCATATACCCGTGACCCTTTTGGTCAGTCGGATTGGGTCGAAGTGAGCCATGGGGTGGGCACGTACCCTTGACCCTTTTAGCCCATTCTTATCCAACCCGACCCATTGACAACCCTATATAAATATATTAACTTAAAATATATACGTCTTATAAAAAATCTTTTACTATATTATTTTAGGCATAGGCATTCAGCCGTACGTTCCGATACAGGTGGCTAATCGGTGTCGGTCGCTTAAGAAAAGCAAGGGCTTTAAATTTTGGATTTCTCAGAATGCATAGGAATGCACCTTGGCCTTGACGAAAATTACAAACCCGCCCATGCATTCACTGCTACCGACATTCTAAATTTGGACTATTATTTAGAGCTGGTATTGGGTGTTTTCGCCCTGGCACCATAAATGGTGCACCCGTCATCTACACTGTACACGTGCCGTACTTGGTTGTCAACTATAGATGTCAAGCGGCTGGGAATTATAATAATGGAAATCAATAAAAACATTGCTTTGATGATCCTGGCCGTCTGATCAAGAGCATGTAATAAAAGCAGACAAATGAATGCCTAAAAACTTTTTTTTTACACCTTCCTTGTAGCACTTGATCACGTGATTGAGTGTTGCCTCAAAGAATGATCAACAAGGATGAAAAATAAATTTGAAAAAAATAATATGAAATTAGGTGATCAAGGAGTGTCAATCATGTAGGAAAAACTGAAAGATCAAAGTAAATATTATTTCACTCTTATTGTTTTCGCACAATTGACATTGCTGACTGTGTAGATATGCAATTTTTTAGATTTTTTCTTAAGAACATGTTGCCTATATATCCTTGACGCTTCAAGACGTTTTTGTGCGCCATGATGACCTACTTGATATCGCTCAATCGTTTGTTATCATACCCTACACAAGCCTTTCATTTGCTGCTTAGGTAGGAGCAAGGGGATCAAAATCGGTATTAGTCTCGGGTATCAATTTGTCCAAGACAAATCTGACTCAGCCAATAATGGTGTGTATCGGTCTCTTTTTTTTTTATTTTTTTTTTATTTTTTAAGTCTATGTATCGACTGAAATCGAGACGTATCGGCTGATACCCGATACATATCGACCAATATGGTATCAGATACCTGAGTTGGGATACCGATACGTAATAGGCCAATACGTATTAGTTTGCCAAAAAACTTATGCATATTGGTTTCACCCGATTTTTGATACCTTGGGTATGAGGGAACCACCGAAATCCCATGATTGCTGCTCTCCGCCACTTACAGCAATCTCGAAGACAACCCGGTGATACTCTAATTTGTGTGCGGGCTCACTTTCAACTATACAATAATTGATTACCCTTATGATACTTTTACTATTTGTTAGTTGAACTATTAAAAATGGGAAAAATAATAATAATTGCAAGAAACTTTTGGGTTGGCAAAAATATTTCATAGTTTTCTTCAACTTCACAAATGCGCTTTACAATCTATTCTTTTACACATCATTGTATGTGTTTTACAATATTTCATAATTTTCTTATACAGTTCATAGTATGTGTTTTACAGTCTATTTTTTATTAAGTGATGTCTCTATAACATAAAGTGTGTTATAGTGTTGCGGGAGTAACAATACTAGTTTTCAATGGTTCTCTTAATGTTCGGCCCACTCATTCACGTGGCATCAATCATGCGAACAAACATGGGCCCAAGTAACTTATCTCCTCCGTAGAATTAGGTGATGTTAAGATGAACACTTTCTCTAAGGGTCTGTTTGACAATTTTTCAGAAAATATAGAGAATGGATTTGTAGATCCAATAGATTTCATCTATTTGAGAATTCATAGGAATTCATTGTTTTTCAGTGCATGTTTGAATTGAATAATTACACATAGAAAATATAAAAGGAGCACCATTAATAGTATATATTTCTTACACCCAATAAATCCAACTTTCTATTTTGAGAGAGATTCCATAAGAGATAAAAATTAGGAGAGAGAAAAAGAGATTCAGAAAGAAAAAGAGACATCTAAAAAAGAGAGCTTAGGAGAGAGAGATTTCGATAGAAAGATCATGTAATATCTCGAAAAATTGAGCGTTGAACTTTGACCTCGGGATCTGTGCCCGATTGGTCATAGGGTTGACCAAGTGATGGTCAAACAATGAACTCATGGAGTGATAAGCTGACATGGTATAAACGTGACCTAAGCGTGATGTATAGTATTAAGTTAGAGTCACATACACCTATCTCTGGTATATGTGTTTAACACACAAGCTGGAAGGAGAATAAAAGGGTTTAATAACCCTATTTCCCTTTTGTTCTGGGTTGTTAAAGAGAGTTAAGAAGAAAGAAAAAGAGGAGGAGATTAATTGCCAATGAGTTATTGTGGTTGGATTGAGGGAAGATGGAGCATTGATTGTCGGATTCAACGTGTTTGGAGCCGTTGAAGCAAAGGCTGAAACCCTAACCATTCCAACCTAGATCTTGATCAATTTGAGATTGATTGAAGGTGAGTTTTAAATTAATGTTAATACATAGATTATAGATGATTAAATTCGGTCAAGTGTACTTAAAAGAGTAGATTAAAGGCTTAGAAAAGAAAAGGGAAAAGATTTGGAAGAATAACCAAAAGGGGGGCTAAATCTGGCCAAATTAATTAATCAAAATTGGGGTTCGATTAATCGATTTTGGTCTGAAAGTTGAAAAGTCAAGTAAGCCCGATTTCGATTAATCGAATTAGATCTCGATTAATCGATTTAGATGTTCGATTAATTGATTTGGAAATCGACTGCTTACTTCCAGTGGCTGGAAAACAAGATTTGGGAAAATCGACTAATCGAGTTGGGAAATCGATTAATCGATTTTGGATTTCGATTAATCGATTTGGGATCGACTAATCGATTTCAGACTTTCGACCACTCGATTTGAGAATCGACTTCATTATGTTAGAGACTTCGATTAATCGATTTGGGATCGATTAATCGAATTTGAATCTCGATTAATCGATTTTGAGAATCGATTAATCAATTTGGATTTCGATTAATCAATTTTGGGAATCGATTAATCGAATTGTATTTCGATTAATCGATTTTGGGAATCGATTAATTGACTTTGACAGTTTTGCTTGACTTTTTAAGTTTTTTTTTAGATTCATGGAGGGTCCAGGACCTTCTTCATTACATCTTTAGTGATGTATTACATGTGTTATGATGTATCATAGGTGGTACGTGTGAAAGCGAGCACAAGGAGCCGCATGGGACTTTGATGCTTGGACCATCAGAAACTTGAGATAGGGAACACTTTGAACATGTACTTTAATTTCAAGAGTATGTATGTAGTGATATAATTATCAGATTTGAAGTTGTTTTAAATTACGAAAAGCTTTATGAAAATGGGTGTGTGTGTGTGTAACACCAAGAATGTGAAAAAAACATCGATGTGATGCAAGTGATTAAGATCAAGCAATCTAATAAGAATGAGACATCCTCAGGGGATGAGAAAGTAATAAAGGCATCAGTGGATGCGAGTATATATACATCCCAGGGATGTATATATATATGATTGAATAATTACTGTTGAGGCCTAACTGATATAAGATAGCACACTTACACAATAAACAACTACATATAAAGCACATGTTATTTTTATTATTTGAGATTTGATAGGATACCCCACCGACGTGGCGGGATACCCACGACTGACGCGGCAGGATATCCGTGACCGGTACGATGATCAATCCGTACACCAGTGCGGAGGTTTATCCGTAACAGTAAGCACATCCCAGGAATGTTGAGATGAGTTTTTAACTCCGCCGCCTAGTGAAAAGGGGCTTGGGTCGTATTCCCAAGGAATACTTTATAACAACTGTCTATTTAAACAACGATGAAGGGTATCTCATCGGGGCTCGATGCTATATTGCTCGGGGATTACTTAAGTTGAAGATTTAAGTTTTGCATTAAGCCTGTTCAGTGTCATTCATGATAAATCAATAGTAAAGTAAGACATGCTAATTACCAGTAAACTTGAATGCAATTCATCAGCTTTTAAACTGTTTTCTAGTAAATACATAGACACATCATGCTTATAATATCATAGAATATATGTGAGTCTTAATTTATATGTTCATTGTATTTGTTCCCTATTGAGCTAGGATGTAACTCACCCTTTAAACTATATGTCGCAGGTCCATTGATAGCAGCTATCGAGGCTTTGGGAGACGTAGATCCGGGTGATTCGGATTACGTACCTGGAGACGAGTTGGAGCCTCCACCCGAGGACTTCTTTTAGGAGACTCTGCTGTGTACTTTGACAGAGAGTAGTTTGAGAGCAGATTTGTACGGCTTGGTATGCCAAACCTTTATTTTGATAACATGTAATTAAAATTGGATTATTCTGTTGGCGAACCATCTGGGGTGATTTATTTATCACCGATGGTTCGGGTCGGTTCTCTGTTCATGCAGAGGCATGAAAGTAGAACTGTCTATTGCATATGTCAGTTGGGCATATTAACCGTTTCCGCTTTATGAGATTATTTGCTTTATTTATTTAATTGTGCTTGTTATACTAATGTTTCATGCACAGTTTTGGGGCATGGTCTGGAGGATCGTACTGATGGCACGAGTTTCGGGGTGCCGAAATCCGGGCTGTCACAGATCAGAAAAGAAAAAGGGGAGCACTATCTTTAGTGTACACAATACACACCAAATAAAAAATTAGAGAGAAAGAGAAAGACTTAATGAGAGAGATTAGGAGAACCGTAAGAGAGAGTTATTATTATTATTATTATTATTATTTATTTATTTTTATTATTCATTATTTATTTTTATTTATTTATATATGTATAAATTATTATTTTATTTAATTAATTAATTAATTATTTATTTTATTTTATTTTATTTTTTACTTTTTTGTTATTTTATCTTTATTATTATTATTATTATTAATTTTTTTATAATTGATTTTATTTCAATTTAATCATAAAAAATGATAGAGAGTGAAAGATAGAGGAGAGAGAAAGAGAGAGATCGAGAATAGCAAAAAAATTTCGATGAAATCCTCTTATTTTATAAGGATTTGTTGGTTTCCAATATAGTGCCAAATTTCGCCGAAATTCGGCGAAATTTCACGAAATTTCGCGAAATGGGAGTCAAATGAAAATTTCGGGAAAATTTCGATTTTCGGTATTTTTCGGTACTTTTCGGTATTTTTCGGTAAATTTCGATATTTTTAGGTATATTTCGGTAAAATTTTTTAAAATATTTAAAAAAATATTAAATATATATTTTTAATCCCCGAAATTTTTCCGAAAAGTATCGAAATTAATCCGAAACGTACCGAAAGAACCCCCCACCGAAAAATTCCCGAAAACGAAATTTGTCACTATGGTTTCCAATGGAAAATAAAATTTTAAATTTTTTAATTATTTTCAGTGGCACAACTTTGTTGCCAAACATAGGAAATTAACATATATCTTTTTCTTTCTCATGATTTCTTTCCTTTCCCTCTATCCAAACAGACCCTAAACGTTATTTGCCTCATTCCGATTAGAATCGCAACAGTAAAAGTGGAGAATAACAAACACGTTCCAGAGACACAACCAAGCTCATTCTTATGTAATTCTCTTTTATGTTTGTATTCATAAAAGGGAATTCTGAGCACTACGTAATATGTCTAAAAATAATAATGAAGTAGAGATAAAAGAATTCTTATCTTATTGTGTCTTTTTTTTTATCTCTGTAAAAGATAAAATAAGATCTCTTTAAATAGACACTGATGCAACCTTTCGAATAAAGATAAATGATAAAATATCTTTCCATAAGAAAAGATAATCGTTAAAAAACCTTTTCGAGGAGAAAAAATCTTTAAAAAATAACTTACACGATCTTTTAAAGGGTTAAAATTTACCTTAATACAAAATAAGTGTATCTGAAATAAAGTTACATTACTGTATCACTAAAATTGTAAGCCTTATTTTTACCACAAATAAATGTACCTTGAAATAAATCAAGAAAGAAAGCTATTTAAAACTCTTTAAAATATACAACAATCCCGACTATTTAAAAAAAATAAATTAAAAATATAATAATCGCCCACTATTTTTAAAAGTTTTTAAAAAATAATATATTTAAGCATATAAAAATTATAATGCATTAATGAAAGTATCTAAAAGATTTGAACTTTCACTTAGTGTAAGTATATCAAAGTTTATCCAGCTGCGTAATGACTTATAGTCTTGAACTAAGGACCTTATCTAACAAACCAGATATACTACATATTATAATTTATAAAACTTAGTGTTCTTAAAAAACCAGCACATTTATGATCATGTGGTTTACCACAGTTTCTTGAGTGTTCTAGAAGAGTCTATTGCTTCATAGGAAGCGTCCCGTCTTCCACACTCAAATAGGTGAATCTATCAAGAGTAGCTCATGTATACAACTCCAACTTAAATATGGCTATAGATTCAGCAGGAGAATCAATTTCATCCTCTCTCACAAGAATAACACTAGTTTAGTGAACATATAGGAATGAGTTGTTTAACGTGCTGTCATGAAAGACACAACGCGCTGCGAACATAAGAAAATGGGAAATTATGGAGAAAATCAATCGGTCAGTTTTGAGTGAGGCGTTGAATATTACATCGATATTTTGGCAATAACGTTTTACTCCAAACTCGGATTGATGTGATTCTTGTGGTGTCAGAAAGAGGACAATGAGCTCTATAACTTATGTGAATTAACAAATTCATGAATCAAATATTTGAAAAGTTAAAATTGAGGAAAAAGTTGAGATAAGTTCTACATGATCCAAGGTTAGCATGAACTTGTCCTTTTCGCCTCGATTTTGAGAAAATATTTAAGTACGTTGAGGTTGTTAGTAATTAGAATCAATCTTTAATATATCACCGTATAATGTAATATAGTTTGAGGATCGAACTGGTCATTAAGGGCTTTTGATTATACATTTGCAAGCGAATAACTTCGGAACTTAGGTGGAAAAAATTCTTTACACAATTGCATTTTGATTTGATTGAGTTCATAGATGATTTGATATGATCAAATGTTTTTCACGTTTAGACTCGAAATTGTATAAGTTGAAATTGGAAATCTTTGAATTGATAGTTTGAAATCGTATCCTTGAAATTGAACAGTGTAGGAAAATTACAACGTAAACATACATGTTTGAATTTGAATGCATAGATGCTTTGATGTGATAAATGAAATGCGATAAATTTGACTGCTTTTGAATTAGTATTTGAATGTTTTGAAAATTGAAACTTGAGTGTATGAAATTTGAATGCAATATTGTTTGAAATAAACTGAGATTTTAGAAATGGATTTGGAACTTGCTAATTGATTGTTTTTTAATGTTTTGAAAGCTATGAATCATAGACTAGTACTTGAACTTTTGGATATATCGAATCCTTCGAATTTGAATTCGAAATCTTGGACATCTTGGAAATCTTAGACACCTTGGACATCTTGGAAATCTTGGACATTTTGGATATCTTAGACACCTTGGACATCTTGGACACCTTGGAAAGCTTTGGACACACTTGCATACCCTTGGACTTGTGTATACACGCATTGCATCCTTTGTACCAATACGGTGGGTTATCTGTACACACATACACAGACCCTTGGACCGGTACGGCGGATTATCCGTACACATATGCATAAACACCCTTGAAAATTGACACCCTTGGAATTGGAAATCGAACAACTTTGGAAATCAACACCCTTGGAACTTGAGATTGAACACCCTTGGAAATGGAAATTGAACACCCTTGAAAATTGAGATTTACACCCTTGGAACATTGAATATGCTAATTGAAACTTTGATATAATTGGAACTTTGTTTGATTTGAAATGCATTGATAGAATAAAAATGTAAGTGTTATTGAGTTTCACTACTGAGCTAAGACTGTTACCTCACCCCGACTATACATCACAGGTACTGAAGTTAGCAAGGAAATGGAAGGCATAACAGATCTTCCGCCCTAGGTGTTTGATTGTAGGTATAGTTGTGAATTACGGTTGGCACTCATTGGAATTTGTATATAGTCGATTTTAGATTTTTGGGCTTAGTACGTCCAATTATTTTGTAGAACAATAGGATTAATGTTTGTATAGACTATTGCGTACCACTGTTTAGATGATGGTCGGCCATCACCGATGATTTTATTTTGGTTCTATTGCATTGTATTATATATGAAAAATGCAAATTTTACTTCTGCTATATATGATATCTGCTTTATTTTCTTATTGATGCCAAAGATGATACTGTAATTGATTGTGATCAGCGATCTGACGGCATGAATTTTGGGGTAGAAAATTCGAGATGTCACAAATGACCTTCGAAATGTCGTTTAATTTTACAGGCAGCAAGATCTTTGTCTAAAATATATGCAACATTCAAGGTGGTGAGAAAGAACAAAATCTTCTACTGCCAACGGGTAAAGTTCGTTCCACCAAATCGTTCCAATCGCACAAAATCTTATCACTTTGATTGACGTCATAGATGTTTTCATATCGCAAGATAACATTTAGAATTATTATAAATACTTATTAGAATGATGAAAGCAAAAAATTAAAGGAGATGAAATCAATGGTAGAACTTAGAGGCATGTTAAAATAAATACTTTCTCTAAATGTTATTTGCCTCCTTTCGGTTAGAATCGCGATGACAAAAGAGGAGAATAATAAACACGTTTTCAGAATATAACTAAGTCGAGCCCTCTGTAATTCCCTTTTGTGTTTGAACTCACAAAAGAAAATTCTGAACACTACATAATATGCCCAAAAATAATAATAAAGTAGAGATAAAATAATTCTTATCTTGTTGTGTCTTTTTTTTGTCTCTGTAAAAGATAAAATAGATCTCTTTAAATAGACACTGATGCAACTTTTCGGATAAAGATAAACGATAAGACATCTTTTCATAAGAAAAGATAACTGTTAAAATATTTTTCACAAAACTTACTGCTAAGGCATCTTTTCGTAGAAAAAAAATACTAGCCGTTAAGACACCCTTCCAGAGAGAATTTTTTTATCAAAAAATAACTTACACGATCTTTTAAATGATTAAGATTTATAGACTAAAATTTACCGTAATACAAAATAAGTGTATCTGAGATAAAGTTACATTAGTTTATCACTAAAATTGTGAACCTTATTTTTATCTCAAAGTATATCTTGAAATAAATCAAGAAATTATTTAAAACTCTTTAAAATATACAACAGATAATCTTCATCTTTTCACAGTGGAGTCTAATGTTAAAAATGAAAGACAATTGGTGGATAAATATGTATTTCATATGTTTAATATAAATGACCCAAGTACCAAATATCAACTCTTGAATTACAAATTGTGGCATGGAATAATATTTTCTCATCTATTTTAAATAATAAATATGTCTTTTGATATATTACTTTATAATCCTTTTGTCTCGTCTCTGTATTTTATTTTATTTATTATGTAAATCACTCGTTTGACTTCTAAGAAGTGTACTACTCTGACAAACGAAAGGGAACTCTTAAATTTAAGATTGAAACTCATTAAGGTGTGTTTGCATATGATATTTCAACCTTTGATTTTCGACTCTAAGCCTCCATGCCTGCAACACTAAAAGAGTGTTGTTTGTTTAAGCTTAGAACTTTGAATTTTTTAGCACAAGTTCTAAGGTATGTAGGTCGTTATAAGGTCCTACGCCTATACATTGGATGTACCCATCTAATGTATATGAGAAAATAGTTAAAAGCAAAAGAACATTAAAAAATGTGGCTAGTGCTACATGAAAAGCTGCATATGAGAAATAGTGATATACATATTTATTTCATATTGAATGAGATCGATGATTCAAAGGCCTCTTTGGTATAATCAGGTGCTTTTATGCGTTAAAAAAGGACACCCAACTCTAAAAATGAATATTGGATCACGGTATCAATTGATGGAACATCAATAAGGATAAACATAACATTCTGATGCATACGAGCATGCAATTTACATTACGAGTCATTCTGGTACAAGACCCTTGGAGAAAAATATATTGATGATTGAGTGTTGATACAACATGACTCAAGACTCTAAATATTTTATGTTAGTTTATAATTTTAAAAAAGATTCAAATGATTCAAATTTTATTAAAGAATAAATTGAGTTACTAGATAAAAGGATATAAAATAAAATTAAGGGCACTAAATTAGAAAATATTTAGAACTTAATTTTTACAAAATAATTATCTAATTTATCTATTTTAACCAAATTTAATTTTACTAAAAAAAAGTTTGCTTGTTGGTACATGGTGTGTAACCCTTGCACCATATGATCTGAAATGTGCGCAAATCTCCATGCTCAATTAGTCCATAGAATCCCAAGGTCTATGTGGAGGTTATGCACCAACCACTGGTTCAGTCGATTTGTATTGACTCAATTTGTAGTGATGGATCATGGGTTGAACTGCAATCGACTCAAAAATGGTGTTTTAAGGAGAATTAAAACATCTAATCTATGCATTTTAATATCGGCCATTGTTTCCAGTTTTAATGGTTGATATTAAAGATCATCAATTGATTGGTTCGTATCCACTTATAGGCATGATTCTTTAGGTTGAGTCATGTTCCAATGATAAATTACCATTATACAATTTAGATTGATCACAGATGGTCACCACATACTTAAATGGTGTGAGATTAAAAGTCTAGCTTTAATGGTATAAGATCATTTAAATACAAAATTGGTGTTTAAATGTCGGTCACAAGCCATTATTCCTTTAAGAAAAGGTTCTAAATAAATGAACATCTTGCTTTCATACGAATTCGAGTTAACATATATGTTGCAAGTACCATATAATAAGCATTATGATGTCGAGAGAGACATTGGCACACTTGATTACGGATTGCTTAATAAAATCAATATTGATGCCATAAAGAAAGCTATAGAAACTAATTAATAAAATAAAATACAATATAATAAAAAATTATAAATTAAATTTACTTCTCTCTTCTCCAATGCAAAATTCACTTAGTTTTATTTCATCTTCTCCATTACTCTACTTTTGAATGCACAAAAATGTTAATGAAGTTCGACAGATTGTGTATATGATAAAGAGTGATGTTAGATCCTTTCTTCTCAATTGGGGTTTCACATGCTAAAACGGTTAACTGCTTAGAGGATCTCCAATGCAGCTCTTCAAAACTAGTTGTTGGACTAGTGATGACACACATTTGAAGAGTGGGTTTGAATTTAAAGAGCTGAGAACGGTGGATCGTCTTTCCAACTATGTTATTCAAATTTAAAGTATTTTATATATTTTTTATCATTTCTTTCTCTAATCAATGGTCCCACTTTTTATTAAAATAAGATTATATTTGAATTTGAAGAGTGAATAGTGACTCTTCAAGTTTGAAGAGTGAAACCAAGTCTATTGGAACTATTGGTATAGATTTCCGATAAGATAAAAATTGAAATGAAGAATTACGCAGATTCGGTTTGAGGCACGTTGAATATCATTGCCTTTAAACTAATATTTGCCTCTTCCACTATAATCACGTGGTTACCAACAGGTTACCGACAAATCGATTTCAGGATACAACGAATCACAACGTATTCTTGTGACAGATTTAGTGAATATGATCACACAACCAAAACACCAAACAATGCAAATGACTCTGAAATAATCTTTAAACGGGAGGAAGAAATGTAAAAATGCAGTGTTAAAACGGTGGTCGCGGATTTTTTTTTATAGAAAACAAGAGGTGCAACCACATCGATTGGACACAACGGTTATAGTAATCAAACGGATACAACAGTTACAAAAGATCCGTATAGACACAACGGCTACAAAAGAATGGTATTAAAAATTTAAACGCAAACAGTTAAAACGCGGTTACACTTTTGTCCAAAAAATTAATTTCTAAATGCACCGCACCGCCATGCTGCATGCATGCGCCTGCCCCGTTCCGACACGACATGACTCGGCACGGCTCCGCTCCCGCGCGTGCGTGTGTGTGACTGATGGGGTACATGGTGATGGAACCTAAAAAATTTGGTGCCCCCTGAGTGAAGGCTACAAGCCTTGAGCCAAAGCATGGGCATATAAGCCAAGCCCATTTTATGGGTTACACGATGTGAAACTATACCCAACTACATACAAGGCACCATTTTAAAGGCTTTAAAATATCCGACAATCCCTCACTATTTTAAAGATTTAAAATAATAATAAAAAAAACTTTTAAAGGACTTTTAAAATATCAAACAATCCCATACTATTTTAAAGATTTGAAATAGAGCAAAGTCAGAAATATGTGCATAAATGAAAATGTCTTACAGACTTAAATTTTTACTGTAGTAAAAATAATTTAAGGTTTACCAAGGTGTTTAGTAACTAAGTCTTAAACTAACGACATTATACGACAAATCAGAATTATTTCACACACATATTTGGTGTTCAATTAATAGGTTAACACATTTAGGCCCTATGCTAGTACCCTAATTTTCATAAGTGTTTATGAGATAAAGTCATGTCTCATTGAAAGTGTATCCACCCTCACACTTATATAGATAGACAAATAAGAGATATCCTTGTAGCTTTAACATCTCAACACATAATGTTATAAGATCATTAAGAGCAATGTTCAACATCCTCTTATCCAGTATAAGTAAAATACTATCATTCCTGGGATGTATATGAGATTTATTTCTCATCACTGTAGTGCCCTTTGGCCGCCACGTATTTACGACTTATTTTTTCCTTTAAACCTAAAATATTGATTAACAAATATTAAGTAAGGTTCCTATCATAAGTGATTGTTTAGGTTTAAAAACTTTAAACCCATCTCGATTGATGTCTTGTGAATTTCATCTCTGTCAAGACTTTTAGTAAACGGATTAGGCAGATTTTTCGCAGACCTGACCCTAAGTATTGAGATTATTCAATCTCTAAGAAATTATTTTACTTAATTATGTCTTAGACAAATGTGCTTATTTTTTTATTATATGTTTGACTATAAGCTTTTGATAGTGTTGCTTCACTATCACATTGTATAAAGATAGGTAGTAATAGTTTAATCATAATTAAAATTTCTATTAGTAAATTCCTTAATCATTTCGCTTTTTTTCACTTGCCGTTAAGGCAATGAATTCTGATTCCATAGTGAAATGTGTGATGCAAGTTTGTTTCTTTGATCCCATAAGATCGCAGCACCTCTAAAAGTGAATATTCATCCACTTGTGAATTTTGATTCTTTCAAATCAGATATCCAACTTGAATCACTATATCCTTCTAACACTTGAGGATATCCAGAAAAATACAAACCATAATCAATAGTTCCTTTCAAATATCTAAAAATATGAGAAATAATATTCCAACGAACATAATCAGGGTTACTTGTAAATGTACTTAACTTACCACAAATATAATGTCCAATTTTATACAATGCATCATATACATAAGGCTACCAATAACCCTTGAATATTCTAACTGCTGCACACATCTTTCATTATTTTTAGTTAATTTAATATTAATATCTAAAAGTGTATTAGCAGGTTTTAAATCAAAATAATTAAATCTTTTCAACATAATGAGATTGAGTTAAAGTTAACATATTCTCATTTCTTATAATTTTGAATCCCAAAATTACATCTACATTTCCCATATCTTTCATACTAAAAGATAAACTTAAGAAATTTTTAGTTTCTAAAATAACTTCTAGATTAGTTTCAAAAATAAGTAAGTCATCTACATGAAGACATATAATAACATCATTATTATTAGAAAATTTATAACACATACATTTGTCAGCTTCATTAGTTTTGAATCTAAAATTAGTAATGATATTATCAAACTTTTTATATCACTGTTTAAGTGTTTGCTTTAACCCATATAAAGATTTAATAAGTTTACAAGCTTTCTTTTCTTATCTAGGTAGTACAAGCCCTTCTAGTTGTTCCATATAGACCTTTTCTTTTAAATCACCATTTAAGAAAGCGATTTTTACATCTATTTGATAAGTTTCTAACTTGTGTCTAGAAGTTAATGCAATTAGAAGTCTGCTAGTGAAAATTCTAACAACAGGTGGATAGGTGTCAAAATAGTCAACACCTTCTTTTTGCCTATACCCTTTGGCAACCAATTTTTCCTTAAATTTTTCTATAGTTACATCCATTCTAAGTTTTCTTTTAAAAATCTATCTACAACATATGAGTTTAGATCCTTCGGGTAAGTCTACTAACTTCCATATTTTGTTTCCTATTATAGAGTCCATTTCATCATTAATAGCTTCTTTCCAAAAAATATCATTCCTAGATTTTATGATATCGTCAAAAGTAATAGGATCATCTTCTATATAAATATTTCTTAGTACTTTTCATCCTATTTCCTTTAATAAGATAAATATAATAGTCTTTTGAAAAAATAGTTTCAAATCTTTGACGTTTACTTCTTCGAAGTTTAATGATGTCTTCATCACTCGATGATTCAATAATATCTCTAGATTTAGAAGATTATCCATCTTTAAAAGTTTGACTTTCATTATTTAATTTATTAGACAAAGTATAATATCCCAAAAATTTTCAAAATCGAACACGATCACCTCAGTGTGCGTGCCTAAGCAAGTTGCACAATAACATCTTAAAATTTAGAATAATTAATTTGAAAGAATATCTTTGGAGAAAATTTGAGTTAAAAGTCATTAGTTGGAATCTGATACGCGGAACTAGTGTATGCTTGCCCAACACCCTATTTGAACTTAAAAGTAAGTGGATAGAAATTGATTATAAATATCTAGATATTTGAAATAAATATCAAGATAGTTATTTTCTTGTTTTTACTTTATAAAGAGAAGAAGAGTGAAAAGAAAATTTTCACTTCTCTTTCTCTCGTGAGAACCAAGCCTTGAGTGTTTGCAAGCTTTCTCATCTTCCTCGCAAAGCTCGCCTAAATTTACGATCGCTCTCGCATTCTTGACCATAAAAAGGCTTTAGAATCCGCCATTGTTTTCCTTGAAGATATTGAAAGAGCGTAGTGCCAATAATGTGTGAACCATCCATGGTGGACGCGTGATCTGTATAGTCCGCATACTGGAAAGGTTAGACTCTATACGTGCTAAAGTGGACCTTATTACGGGATCTGCCAGCTTGAAACTTCGAAAGATTCAATCTGACACCTTGTGATAGAATCATCGGAAGCCGCGAAATCAATTTTGAAAGGTAGACTCGTTAATGTTGTTGCATTATTTGAATTATACCTAAATTAGGTTTATTAGCATGTAAAAAATACCAAGAAATTAGATTAGGTTGTTGGAGTACAATAACTCAAGGAAGAAAAAAAAACCTGAAGGCTGCTGAATCTGTAAAAATCGAACGCTCGAATTGAGAATCGAACGTTCGAATATGAAATCGAACGATCAATTTTGAAATCGATCAATCGATTTTGGCACAGCCTGACAAACAAAATTTCTGAAGAAATTGAACTTTTGATTTGAGAATCAAACGTTTGAATTTGAAAATCGAACGTTCGATTTCCTATGTTTCTGGCTATTTTTGTTTTTTTTGGAAAAACTCTGAGAGACTTTGAACTTTTTATTTTCGACGCTATTAACACTTAGTATTATGTTAATTAAATCTAGGTTAAGAGTGGAAAACATTTGGTGAGGATCTTTGGATAGCTTTGAGCGGATACGAGTCTAAGGTAGGGGAGCCTCAATATTTATTGCACTTTTATCTAAATTAATATGAACAACTTGTTGCAATCGTTGTGAAATAAGAAAATATGAATTTATTTTGGATCATGAACTCTAAATTTGATTTGAATCTCCCTGAATTTGATTAGCATAAACTCTGAACCCTGAATTCTGAATACATCTTGAATTTGCATATAAATCCTGAAACTCAGAATCCCAAATCTAAAAATGTATTAAAATACATTGAATTATATGGTAGCATTTGCATTTGATTTAAGGTTCATTAGAACGAACCCCTAAATTCCTTGAACCGTGTTGACGGTAAATCCGCATTGCACAAGTTACCCTCATAACACAGGGGCTTGTTGCATTTCCTGAAAAGGGTTCATTGAAGGACGATGGTTAGATAGGGGTCTCATCAATAATATTCCTGCTCTCAAGATATGGTAACTTGGAAAGAATTTTAAGTTATGATTTAAGTCATTAATCAGAAAAGCATTACCTAAATAAGAATCCAAAAATACTTGAAATCTTGATTTGTTTGATTTCTGTTCATAATACTTTCATTTGATATTTGTTTATAAATTGCGTCTAATATAAATCCTTGAAATTAGTGAAAGAACTTGCTTTGAAATATCTGTTTTGAAAACACATATGCTTCGAATTCAGTCTTTTAAAACATATTTTGTTATGATAAAATATAATAGACATTGAGTTTCTTCTACTGAGCTTAGATTGTGAGCTCACCCCGACTATATGTCACAGGTGTAGACACTTAGGACTAGGGTTACAAGAGTGATCCAGACTACGACCCAGAGGAAGAGTCAGAGATTCCTCCTGAGGAATTCTTTCCTTTGATTTAGGATTGTGATTTTTTGTATAGTTCTTTTGTGATATTTTGAGTTAGATACCTTTTGAATGTGGGCCCGAGGCCTATACTTTGTATTATTGCTATCATATTTTGGGGAACCACTATTGAAAACTATTATTTAGGTGTTTGATTGGCCATCATTGGTGGTTCATCTTCGTTCCTTTTTTGAGCTATGTATAGAATGAGAGATCTCTTTTGTTTACTATGGTTAGGTTTTAGATTAATGTTATTTTTCTGCTTTATTTCTACTTTTATTTGAACGTATCGGTGCCTTGGCGAGCCGACCTTTTCGATACTCTAGGATTAGGAAAGTCGGGTCATCACACAAAGTCGTAAACTTAGATTCATAGAATTTAACATCTCTAGATTGTATTATAGTATTTTTTATCTATATGATCATTGTATTCCATAACAAGAAATTTGTAAGCCTTACTATTTTGTGCATAATCAACAAATGCACATTCAATAATCCGAAGACCAATCTTAGGTCTCTTAGGATCTACTATTCTAACAAGTGTCTTACACCTCTACACTTTAATATAAGTTAGACTAGGTTTTCTATTCTTTCAAAGTTCATAACGTGTAGTTAAAGTTTTCTTATGTGGAATTCTATTCAAAATATGAGTAGCAATTAACAAAATTTTATCCCATAAATTTTTATTTAACTTAGCGTTGACCAACATTGCATTAGTTATTTATACTAATGTCCTATTTTTTTCAGCAATTCCGTTTATTGTAGCGTGTAAGGAGTCGTCACCTCATGACGAATTCCATGAATTTCATAGAATTCGAAGAACTCGTTTGACATATATTCTTCACCCCTATCAGATTTAATGACTTTTATTTTTTTATTTAATTATTTTTTTACTAACGCTTTATAAATCTTAAAATTTTTAAAATTTAAGATTAGGAAGTTCTAATAAACATGAAGTTCTCATTACACTAGGAAAAGACTTTCTAGTAATCTTAGTCTTAGTACAAACACTACAAACATTACTATCAAAAAATTCATGTTTGGGAATTAAATTTAAACTAGCAATGCATTTCATAGATCTATAATTATCATGTCCAAATCTATCATGCAATAAATTAGAAAGAGAGACCGAGTAAGAAAGAGAGAGTTTATTGATTTGATCAGTTATATTTTTCTTGAATATGCCTCCCATGATATATCCTTTTCCAACAAATTCATAATTCTTGGATAAGATAAACTTATCCGATTCAAATACAAGTTTGAAGTCATGCTTGATTAGTAAACCGCTCGATACCAAATTCTTGTGAATTTCAGATACCTGAAGCACATCAGTAAGCATCACGATTTTTTTGGATGTGAAATGCAATTTCACTTTTTCATGCCCTATGATCTTTGTCATAGATGAGTTCCCTATGAAGAGATATTGATCATCAGCAGCATTATCATATGTCACAAACATATTATGATTATTACACATATTTTATGGCACCCGTGTCGATCCACCATTCATTGATGTCACCAATCAGATTGACTTTCGAGAGAACAACTACAAAGTTTATTTTTTCTTCCACTGTATTTGCTTGATTCTTCAACTTCTTCAACTTCTTGAAGAGGCGACAATCTCGTTTGAAATGTCGGAGTTTCTCATAGTGATAGCATCCACCATTCTTCGGTACCATGGTCTTGGCGAAGTTCTTATTCTCCTTGGAGTGAGAATATCCTCTCTTCCTCTTCTTTGATGGTCCACTAACAACCTTAGACTCAACCAAGTGTGCTTTTGATGTTATATCAACGTGATCTTCAATTTTGTCCCGAACTTGGGATTCTTCCTCAATACGTAAATGAAGGAGATCTTTCATAAAAATCTTCTTGTTATTATGCTTAAGGATTGAATTATATCCTTCATCTTCCATTTTGCATTTCTTTTTTAGTGTGTCCCAGAGTTCCTGCCCAGTGTTGTAGGCGCGGTAGTTGTCGAACAATGAATCTGATAATGCATTGTGAATGTAATCCTTGCAAGTGTAGTTGTTTTCTTCTAATTTCTGCTTTTTACGACTTTCATTGAGTGTTGATGATTCTTTCTGCTTTTTACGGCTTTCATTGAGTGTTGATGATTCGGTAACAGTCGGGAACGGATTTGTAAGAACGTACACAACTTTCAGCGCGATCAACAGAAAATGTAATTTCTGTTGCGACATTTTGAAGTTTGAACCATCGAAACTGTTCATCTTGTGGATGTTATTGGACAGTGCCGGATGGATGTTGTTGGTCAATGCGGGAGAAGTCAAGGCTGTGACATAGGCCATATCGGTTTAAAATTATCAGAAATATTAGTATAGATTTCCGAGAAGATAAAAATTGAATTGAAAAAATACGCAGATCCGATTTGAGGCACGTTGAATATCGTTGTCTTTAAATCGATATTTGCCCCTTCCATTATATCAAGTGGTCATTAGCAGGTTACCGGCAAATCAGTTCCATGATACAACGATTTCCCGATATGCGGGAGAAGTCGAGGCTGTGACATGGGCCATATCGGTTTAAAATTATTGGAAATATTGGTATAGATTTCCGAGAAGATAAAGATTGAATTGAAAAAATACGCAAATCTGATTCAAGACACGTTGAATATTGTTGTCTTTAAATCGATAATTGCCCCTTCCGCTATAATCAAGTGGTCATTAGGGTTGTCAACGGGTCGGGATTCGGGCCGGGCTCGGGCCCAACTTTTTTAGAAATTTAATAAATGGGGCAGGCCCGGTTCGGGCTACAAGGTGTAAGGCCCGACCCAGCCCAGTAAAATGAATTTCTTATTAAAAAAAATTTGAAAAAAAATCTTAAAATTTACTAGAAGCCTAACCCGAACTCGGCCCGGATAGCTAATCGGGCCGGGTTTGGGCTACAAATTTTCAAAATCGGGCCCGGCCCGATTAGCTATTCGGGTTGGGCCAGGCCCAAATTTTTTTATTTTTTTTAAATGGGCCGGGTGAAAAACCCGGCCCAGCCCCACTCATTGACAGTCCTAGTGGTCATCAATAGGTTACTGACAAATCAGTTCCATGGTACAACGAACTGATAGCGTATTCTTGTGACAAATTTAGTGAATCTGATCACACAATCAGAACCAAACGGACACATCGGTTACAGTAATCGAAAGGACACAACCGTTCAGTAATCGAATGGACACAACGGTAATAAAAGATCCGTTTAGACACAGCAGTTACAAAAGAACGATTTAAAAACTTTAAACGCAAACGGTTAAAACACGGTTACACTTTTGTCCAAAAAAATAAATTCTAAATGCATCGCACTACCATCCGTCCCGACCCAGCTCGAGCGTGTGCGACTGATGGGGTGTATGGCGGTGAAACTTACAAAATTCAGAGATACAGGTTATCGGTAAATTAGTTCAACGAATCGACATCGTATTCTTGTGACAGATTTGGTGAATCTGATCACAAAATCAGAATCGAATGAACACAACAATTACAGTAACCGAAAGGATACAACCGTTTAGTAACCGAATGGACACAACGATTACAAAAGATCCATTTAGACACAACGGTTACAAAAGATCCGTTTAGACACAACGGTTATAAACAAACGATTTAAAAAAAATTTAAAATTTAAACGTAAACTGTTAAAATGCGGGTACGTCCCGCACTGCCACGTGCTCGTCCACGTCTCGTACCATCCCGACCCAACTCGAGCATGTGAGACTAATGATGAGTACTGAAATATGATGATATTTCACCCCTAAATACCTATATTTAGCTGTCCGATGAAGGCTATCTGATGAGAATTATTAAATTTGAAGTGTTTCAGGTAAATACAAGCCAAGTGTGGAAAACAGCCCAAGAATTCTGAAAATAATGTCAAAACACTATAACTTTGGGTCATCGAGAACTTGGTGCGACTTGCGACTAAATTTGGACCTTCAAGATGGCCGAATTATGAAATTGTTAAAATACAAAAGTTGTAGATCTTTCGTCAGCGTTCGAACGGCATAAGAATCACCTCAATCCGAGTTCGGTACAGAAAGTTATGGCTGAAATACCGAAGCAGTGTCTGATATAAAAAGTGTGCTGAAATTCAAGGATTTCTGGGGGTCGATGCATCGACCCTTTTGGTCGATTAATCGAGGAGAAGGAGAGTCTGACACGAAATTGACTACTTAAAAGCTAATTTTGAGCCTCTTTTGTAGGGTCGATGCATCGACCCTAAATTGGCGGCTGGGGAGACTTCTGCGACCGGGAATCTATTTAAAGCGACTCAAACACTACGAGGGAGAATTAGAAATTAGGGAGATAGGAGATTAGAGTTTTAGTTTTTTTTACTTTTTTTTTTCATAGTTAGACATAGAAATATGGAGTTTTTATTTATTCCTTTTTTAGAGTTTTATTCCTTTAATTTTCAGTACTCATTCCTCCAGTTTATTATATTTTTGCTCAAGTTTATTCCTGCACTATTCTCGTTTCTGAAGACCATCGTACTTTTGGATCAAAGTAATTTCTTTTGAAGTTGAGGTATTTTTAATTCATTAAATTAATGTTATTTTCTCTTTCTTATTTATTTATGTCATTTAATTGCAATATGTGTGGCTAAATTTATAAGGATGGGGATCTAATGATTCCCATCCGAGGGATGTACTTTTAATAATATAAATTTAGGATTAAAATATGAGATCTTATTTTATGGTTGTTGCGCTATCAAGAACGGATGAAACCCCCGCCACTAACCGGTATCGCGTGTGCCGAGCTATGCCCGGGATCTCAGATCTGTGACGGTAATTTTACCCAATCATTGTTATATGGTCTTTTTGCTTTCATCGTGTGGATCTAATTACGATTATGATCCGGGATCGAGTGTGCCGAGCCATGCCCTGGATCTTGGATCTGTAATGGTAATTTTATCTTAATTACTCCCTAATCTGAAATCGAGTGTGCCGAGCCATGCCCTTGATTTCAGATCTATGGTGGTATTATTGTTGAAATATTTACCCACTTTGGGAATGATTTTTATTTAAACCTGAGATCAAGTGTGCCGAGCCATGCCCTTGATCTCAGATCTATATATGAAAATCATCTAAGTCCTGATTGCAGGGATGCAACGTGGAACCTATCGGGGTTTTTGACCATTTATCTTCCATAAAAAATATTTGTTCTCAATGGTATATCTCATAGTTTAATCCGTAGATTTGTATTATGGGAAGAACGGACCAAAGATGGAAGGATTTAGTACCTTCATCTTTATCTTTATTTTTGAATTATCAGTTAAGTTTTAGTTTGTAGTCAGTAATTATCATCTCATCAAACCACCTAAATCATAAGACTGGTAGAATACTGTTAGATCTTAGTAGACTTCTGGAATTGCTTGTCCTTTTAGATCTTTCAAAATTAGTCCTCGTGGGAACGATCTCGTACTCCGCACCCACTATATACAATCCGATTCGTGTACTTGCGAGTAAAATATCTCAATTAAAATTCACATCAAGTTTTTGGCGCCGTTGCCGGGGAGTAAATTAAGAAAATCTGAAATTTTGGTAGACAGTAAATTTTAGGAATTTTCGGAGATTAAAATAGTATTTCTGCTTTAAAAAAAAAAAAAAATTTTTTTTTTTTTTTAAAAAATTTTCTTGAGGTTTTCCTGCCCAAAACCTCCGCTCTGTGCGTCATTTGCATGCACACTAGGTCTTCTAAAGAAAGAACTTTAGAGCCTTTAAATTCAGAGATCGAACGTGCTTGCCGGTCAAATCGTAAGGACGCTAGATCAAGGCAGAAATTTTCAAGGGAATCATCCACTGAAGTCAGTATGACTGACAACATGAATGGGCAACTTGAACAAGAGGAAGAACCAACATTGAGAGAACTGTTCTCTCCGATCACTACAAATACCCCATCATGCATTGTATACCCCGCCACACCTGGTGGCCGGTTTGAAATTCGTACAAATGTCATTCAAATCCTTCTAATCTTTCATGGCATGGAGAGAGAAGATCCATACCAGCACGTCAAAGACTTTGTCGAAGTCTGCTCATCTGTTTACCAAAACTTCAGCGAAGAATCTGTTAGGCTACGCTTGTTTCCTTTCTCTATAAAGGATAAAGCAAAAGCCTGGTTAAACTCTCTACCATCGGGATCCATAACCACCTGGGATCAGATGGTCAAAAAGTTTCTGTCAAAGTTCTTCCCTATGGCGAAGACTAATATCCTTAGACGTGAAATCACGAATTTCACGCAATAGGAAGATGAGAGATTATATGAAGCTTGGGATAGATTCATGGATCTCTTACTCAAATGTCCACACCATGGATACTCAAAGTGGAGATTGGTTCAGTGTTTCTACAATGGACTGAGTCAACCAAATAGACATCTGGTGGAGTCAATGAATGGCGGAGGATTCCTGAGTCTTAAGGAAACTGAATCTTATGCTTTCCTAGAAAAGCTTGCTGAGGATTCTCAGCACTGGGATTTCACAAAGACTCGGGAACAACCAGTCAAAGCCCGTGATCAAGCCGGGAGTTCAACTAAGAAAGGAGGACTATACGTAGTTAAGGATTCCCCGGATTTGATGGCTAAAATTGATTTCCTCACTCAACAAGTGGAGGAATTGAAATTAAAGAAGAAGGTGCATATGGTAAATACACAACCTGAGCCATGTTCAATTTGTGCAAGTTCAATGCATATGGCAGATGATTGTCCTTCAATGCAGAACTATCATGAAGACACATCTGAACAGCTAAATGTTGTGAATAATTATGGGCGGAATCAAGGAAACGTTTTCAATGAGAATAACCCAAATAGCTGGAGAAACCACCCAAATTTCTCATGGAAATAAGAGAATCAAAGAATACAGCCCAGGAAGTAGGGGACGAACTTTTATCCCCAACAAAATTTCAACCAAGGACCGCAGCAGAACTACGGTCAAGGGCAATTTCAACAGCAAGGGTTCAATAACCCGAATCAATTTCAATATAATCAGAATTAGGTTGGGCAGCCAAGGCAAATGAACCAGAATTTTCAGTTTGCACAACCAATGGGAGGTTATCAAAACCAACCACAGCAAAATTTTGTGCCAATATTTCCACCACCTGGATTTAACATTCCACGCGAAATCTTAGCGCCTCATACGTCAAACTCCTTCTCGAGGACTGATGAAACTCATTCATTCTCACATCATCAATCTCTAAAATAGAGACCCAAATTGGGCAATTGGCCACTTTTCTCTGAAAGAGAAAAGGATCGTTCCAGCCAACGGTTCCTAACCCAAGGGGCCAAATGGTTGTTGAACAAACATCAACTTTAACACAAGAGGATGATCAACAACAAATTGAGGCGATCACAACATTGAGATGCAGCGAATTCGATAACAAAGTAGTGTTGCCAGAGGAGGAGGAATAGTCTGATGGAGAGAAGAAATCTGAGAAGAAAGAAGAAATTGATGATAAAGTACAAGCAAAAGAAACATCAGAAGAAAAGAGTGAACAGAAGAGAAGTTTTATTTCTAAAGCACCGTACCCGCAAAGATTGATGGCACCACTGAAAAATCACGATGTGAAAGGAATAAATGAGATTTTCAAGCAATTAAAAATTAATATTCCTTTCCTAGATGCCATCCGCCAAGTGCCGGCTTATGCTAAATTTTTGAAGGAATTGGTCACAATTAAAAGAAAGACAAATATTAGAAAAAGGCTTTCTTAGCCGAAAAAGTTGATTCGATGAAGCAAAGCTCCCGATCAAATATAAGGACCCAGGTTATCCTACAATCTCGATCATCATCGGCGATAATCGTATTGATCAGGCCCTTTTGGATTTAGGAGTAAGTGTCAACTTGTTGCCTTATTCTGTGTACAAGGAGCTTGAGTTGGGAGAACTTAAGGCCACTGCGATGACCCTTCAGTTAGCTGATCGGTCAAGTAAGATCCCTCGAGGAATTATGGAAGATGTCCTCATCAAAATTGGATTCTCTACTTTCCCGTGGATTTTGTTGTTTTGGACACGAGAAGCATCAAATTTGAAGAATAACATTCCAGTGATTCTAGGAAGACCTTTTCTAGCAACCTCCAATGCGCTGATCAATTGTCGAAATGGGATCATGAATCTGTCATTTGGGAATATGACAGTGGAACTCAATATTTTTAATATTGCCAAGCAGCCCATGGAGGATGATGAACATGCACAAGCATGCATACTCGATGAAATCATTGAAGACATATTTCGTGCATCCGAAGCTGAAGATCCTTTAGCAGCTTGTCTTGCATATTTCGGAGAGAATTTTGATGTGGATCAACTGATCCAAGAAGTGAATCACATGTTGGACTCCACACCACGTCTGGGAGAAGAAAAGGAAATAGAGCGTGAAACTCAAATTGAATTAATCAAGGAAAACCCGAAAGAGGAGGAGAAAGTATCCTTAGAACTTAAACCTCTTCCGAAAAATCTCAAGTATGTCTACCTGGGGGAGAATGAAACTCAACCCGTTATAATATCATCAACATTGGATGTGCATCAAGAAGGCCAACTCATGAATGTACTCAAAGAGCACAAAAGTGCCCTCGGTTGATCGATAAAAGATATCAAAGGCATTAGCCCCACGGTTTGTATGCATCGAATCCATTTGGAAGATAATGCTAAGCCTTCTAGGGAACCACAGAGGAGACTAAACCCTACAATGCAAGACGTGGTCCGACATGAGGTAATCAAACTTCTAGATGCTGGAATTATATACCCCTTCTCTGACAGTAAATGGGTCAGCCCCACACAAGTGGTCCCTAAGAAATCGGGAGTCACAGTGGTGAAGAATGAGGAAAACATACTAGTCCCTACAAAAATTCAAACAGGGTGGAGAGTGTGCATTGATTATCGAAAGTTAAATTTGATGACGAGGAAAGATCACTTTCCTCTTTCGTTTATCGATCAGATGTTGGAATGATTGGCCGGGCATGAGTACTATTGCTTTCTCGATGGCTATTCCGGGTATAACCAAATAGTCATTGCACCTGAGGATCAGGAGAAGACCACTTTCACATGTCCTTTTGGTACTTTCTCCTACCGACGAATGCCGTTTGGGCTTTGTAATGCACCAGCTACATTCCAAAGATGTATGCTGAGTATTTTTTCGGATATGGTCGAGCGATTCCTCGAGGTCTTCATGGACGACTTCTCGATCCATGGAAATAATTTTGCTGACTGTTTGAATCATTTGTCACTAGTGCTTGAACGATGCCAAGAGAAGAACCTTGTTCTTAACTGGGAAAAATGTCACTTCATGGTTAAAGATGGCATTATTTTGGGACATATCATATCGTCCCAGGGCATCGAGGTCGACAAGGCCAAAGTTGATTTAATTGCCAATCTACCACCACCTACGACAGTGAAAGAAATCAGATCTTTTTTCGGACACGCCGATTTTTATCGGCGTTTTATTAAAGATTTCAGTAAGATAGCGCGACCGCTATGCAGTTTACTTTCCAAGGATGCCCCGTTCATTTTTGATGATGAATGTTTGCGAGCCTTTGAAACCATTAAGACTGAATTGATAAAAGCTCCAATAATTCAATCTCCAAACTGGGACTTCCCGTTCGAAATTATGTGCGACGCCTCTGATTATGCAATTGGAGCTGTTCTAGGGCAACGAATAGAAAAATTACCGCATCTAATCTACTATGCGAGTTGTACTCTCAACGATGCCCAGTTGAACTACTCGACCACTGAAAAGGAACTTTTGGCAGTAGTTTTCGCGTTGGATAAATTTTGATCCTATTTATTAGGATCTAAAGTCGTGGTATTCACAGATCACGCTGCTCTGCGTTATCTGTTCGCTAAGAAAGACGCTAAGGCACGTTTAATTAGATGGATCTTGTTGCTGCAAGAGTTCGATTTAGAGATCAAGGACAAGAAAGGTTCAGAAAATGTGGTGGCAGATTACTTGTCACGAATAATTATTAAGAGATCTGACGAGCCTGTTCCGATCTTGGAGCACTTCCCGGATGAACAGTTGTTCAGGATTGATTGTCCACCTTGGTATGCGGATCTTGTCAATTATGTAGTCACCGAGAAATTACCTCACCATTGGTCGAAGAATGAGAAATCTATTTTCTTAGCTCGGGTGAAACACTATTTTTTCGAAGATCCGTACTTATTCAAATATTATCCTGATCAAATCATACGAAGATGTATTCCTGAATCTGAGCAACCACGAATCATCTTGTTCTGTCATGAGTTGCCTTGTGGAGGTCACTTTAGTTCCAAAAAGACTGCCGCAAAGATCTTTCAAAGTGGTTTTTATTGGCCGACGATCTTTAAGGATTGTCATCAGCACTGCAAATCTTGTCACAAATTGTCAAATCAGCGTAACATGATGCCGCTCAATCTAATTTTAGAAGTTGAATTATTTGATGTTTGGGGGATCAATTTTATGGGTCCTTTCCCGAATTCGTTTGAAAATACGTTCATTCTTGTCGGTGTTGATTATGTTTCGAAATGGGTAGAGGCTGTGGCGTGTAAATCGAATGATCACAGAGTAGTGATCAAATTTCTCAAGGATCAAGTGTTTTCTCGTTTTGACATTCCAAAGGCGATAATCAGTGATGGTGGAAAGCACTTTTGTAATAAAGTATTCACCCAATTAATGAAGAAATATGGTGTCACGCACAAAGTCGCTACGCCATACCATCCTCAGACAAGTGGCCAAGTTGAAGTCTCTAATCGAGAACTTAAGCGGATTTTAGAAAAGACAATCCATCCGAATCGTAAAGAAAGCACTTTTGTAATAAAGTATTCACCCAATTAATGAAGAAATATGGTGTCACGCACAAAGTCGCTACGCCATACCATCCTCAGACAAGTGGCCAAGTTGAAGTCTCTAAAAGGGAACTTAAGCGGATTTTAGAAAAGACAATCCATCCGAATCGTAAAGACTGGTCGGTAAAGTTGAATGACGCTCTATGGGCGTATTGAACGGCGTTTAAAACTCCGATTGGCATGTCGCCGTATCGGTTGGTCTTTGGTAAAAGATGTCACCTCCCGGTTGAGCTGGAACATCGAGCATTTTGGGCCATTAAGTCATTAAATTTTGATCTCTTGCAATCTGGTGCCCAAAGGAGTTTCCAAATAAATGAATTAGAAGAAATCTGTGCTGATGCCTATGACTGTGCTAAATCGTACAAGGATCGTATGAAACGGGTTCATGATCACTCTATTCTACGAAAATCTTTCGTTGTTGGTCAACAGGTTCTACTTTACAATTTCCGACTTCATCTATTTCCGGGGAAACTAAAAACCCATTGGAGTGGCCCTTTCAAAATCTCTCGCATACTCCCCAATGGGGCAGTTGATATTATCAACCCGAAACACGGGAATGCTTTTCGAGTTAACGGTCAACGATTGAAACCGTTCCTTGAGAATGCAATCGTATTCTCTGACACTCTTCCTTTGAGTGATCCAATTTCTCACCCTGATTGAGCAATTCACAAGGTCGAGCTATCGACTTTAAACTAGCGTTCATTGGGAGGCAACCCAATTGTGTAGTTTTCGTTTGGTTTCGTTTAGGATCTAGGTTTTATTTATTTATTTTTTTTTTCTCATGTTTATTTCTAGCATTTTATTTTTTTAGTTTAGGTTGTTTTTTTTTAATTCCCTAAAATAGTGTAACCATATTCCCTTTAATAAATTTTTGGTCATGTTCCAATTTGATGCACATATTCTCTACACCTGATCTTTGTGTTGAGGTACTTTTTCAAACAGGTTTGGGGGTGGGCTACTTCTTTCAGTCAATGCGGACATTGTCATCTTTAGGTTTGGAGGTATGATTATCTATTTTGCGTCACTTATTTTTCTATAAAAAAAAAAAAATTAGCTTTTTCTCGATCAATCGACTCAAAGGAGTCGATTGATCGACCTACCACTCTCAATCAATCGACTCCTTTGAGTCGATTAATCGACAGTACAAAAAAAAAAAAAATTTTTGAAAAAAAAAAATAATAAATAAATTTTTTATCTTTGAAGTCATCATGCACATTATTTTACGATTGTTTTCAAACTTTAGTTGATGATGCATGTGAATTTAATCTTGAGAATACTGATGTCATATTCTGATTACTTGTATCTAAGATGATGAAGCTTAATGTGATATTTTGTGGATAATTTTTATATTCATGCTTAGAATTTTTACACTTATACCAAGCTAAGACTTAGAAATCGATGAACTGTTTTGAATGTTGAATCTTAGGTTCTTAGTGGAGACTAAACTCAGTGAGCTTTAGAGCTAATTTCTCGTCATTGATGAGTAAATACATAAACTCGGAGTTTTCTTTGAATACGAATTACTTTGTATAATCTTATACATTTTATTTTGGCTTGTGACTTTGCATGAAATCAAATCCATATCATTATATTAGAATGTACTGTATATCTACTCAAGACAAATAGGCAAGGTTACCATCTTTTAAGGATATGATTGAAGGTCATCTTTGGCTCGTTTGTGTTTAAAATACCCCACCTTATATAAATTTATCCTTCTAGTACCCCTTTGAGCCTATTAAAAAATTTACCTTTATACATTCTTTGATAAGTCGCATTAACCTTTAACCCTTCACCATTTCTGAAAATTCAGCTTTACCCTTCTTATTTCTGAGAAATTAGGAACGAGGGATGAAAATAAACGAAAAGAGAGTAAGTGGAGAGATACCGAGTTGTGGTGTTTACTGAGAGTGTATGGCAAAAAAAAAAAAAAAAAAAAAAAGGGGGGGAGAAAAAGAAAAAGAAAATTATGAAAAATATGAGATGCTTCAAGAAAAAAAAATTCAAAAGAAAAAGAAAGTTGAGAAAAATAGAAGAATATTGAGAAAAATAGTGAGAGCTTAGAAAAGAAAAAGAAGAGAAATAGAAAAATCAGAAGTTGGTTTCTTTTCCAATTTCTTAGAAATTTTTAATCCCAACTTTCAATTCTTTCTTACCCTTACCTGAGCCTCATTACAACCCTAAAAAGACCTTCATGATCTAATCTTGCATTGGTAACTGCCTTGTGGAGAGTAAATATGTGATGCTTATGACACTTGATATGACATGCTTAGGATTGCATCGTGTTTCATTTATCATGTGAGACCTTTTTATTTGCTTTGTATTGATCTCTCACATGTGTGTGAAAACTTACCCATTATCGGAGTGATTTTATTTCAAGAGTATACCTAAAGTGAGGATTTAGTCAACACAATAGATCCGACGGTGTCCCGTTTGAACTAGTTCTGAGATGAATGAATTTTGGTTTGGGTATGCACACACTTCACATTTAGGCATGAATGGATAAGTTATCTAACGATTTGAGCATTAGACTAATTTGAATGGATATTAGTATGATTAGTATAACATTGTTATTTAAAATTGAGGATTCGCATGTTGAATTGATTAATGATTTTGAGTTTTAAATGGTATATATGTTATCAAAATCATATTTTAAAAACTCAATTTTATCGATGGTTTCAAAAATGTATTGAAGTTTGTGGGTAACTTCACTGTAAACCCTCAGGAGACACAACTCCTCCACTAGGGATCACCTAGGGGTTTAAAGGCTTGTTGCACATGCTAAATGCAATCGTGTTCCCTACGAAAGTGACATTTATTTTCTTTAGTTTGCTTTACTCGAGGACTAGCAAAGTGTAGGTTTGGGGGTATGATGAGTACTGAAATATGATGATATTTCACCCCTAAATACCTATATTTAGCTATCCGATGAAGGCTATCTGATGAGAATTATTAGATTTGAAGTGTTTCAGGTAAATACAAGCCAAGTGTAGAAAACAGCCCAAGTATTCTGAAAATAATGTCAAAACACTGTAACTTTGGGTCATCGAGAACTTGGTACGACTTGCGGCTAAATTTGGACCTTCAAGACGGCCTAATTATGAAATTGTTAAAACTCAAAAGTTGTAAATCTTTTCGTCAGCGTTCAAACGGCATAAGAATCACCTCAATCCGAGTTCGGTACAGAAAGTTATAGCTGAAATACTGAAGCAGTGTCTGATACAAAAAGTGTGCTGAAATTCACGAATTTCTGGGGGTCGATGCATTGACCCTTTTGGTCGATTAATCGAGGAGAAGGAGAGTCTGACACAGAATTGACTACTTAAAAGCTGATTTTGAGCCTCTTTTGTAGGGTCGATTAATCGACCCTAAATTGGTGGCTGGGGAGACTTCTGCGACCGAGAATCTATTTAAAGCGACTCAAACACTTCGAGGGAGAATTAGAAATTAGGGAGATAGGAGATTAGAGTTTTAGTTTTTTTTGCTTTTTTTTTTCATAGTTAGACATAGAAATAGGGAGTTTTTATTTATTCCTTTTTGAGAGTTTTGTTCCTTTAATTTCCAGTACTCATTCCTCCAGTTTATTATATTTTTGCTCAAGTTTATTCCTGCATTATTCTCGTTTCTGAAGACCATCGTACTTTTGGATCAAAGTAATTTCTTTTGATGTTGAAGTATTTTTAATTCATTAAATTAATGTTATTTTCTCTTCCTTATTTATTTATGTCATTTAATTGCAATATGTGTGGCTAAATTCATAAGGATGGGGACCTAATGATTCCCATCCGAGGGATGTACTTTTAATAATATAAATTTAGGATTAAAATATGAGATCTTATTTTATGGTTGTTGTGCTATCAAGAACGGATGAAATTCCCGCCACTAATCGGGATCGCGTGTGCCGAGCCATGCTCGGGATCTCAGATCTGTGACGACAGTTTTACCCAATCATTGTTATATGGTCTTTTTGCTTTCATCGTGTGGATCTAATTACGATTATGATCCGGGATCGAGTGTGCCGAGCCATGCCCTGGATCTTGGATCTGTAATGATAATTTTATCTTAATTACTCCCTAATCTGAAATCGAGTGTGCCGAGCCATGCCCTTGATCTCAGATCTATATATGAAAATCATCTAAGTCCTGATTGCAGGGATGCAACGTGGAACCTATCGGGGTTTTTTACCATTTATCTTGCATAAAAGATATTTGTTCTCAATGGTATATCTCATAATTTAATCCGTAGATTTGTATTATGGGAAGAACGGACCAAAGATGGGAGGATTTAGTATCTTCATCTTTATCTTTATTTTTGAATTATCAGTTAAGTTTTAGTTTGTAGTAAGTAATTATCATCTCATCAAACCACCTAAATCATAAGACTGGTAGAATACTGTTAGATCTTAGTAGATTTCTGGAATTGCTTGTCCTTTTAGATCTTTCAAAATTAGTCTTCGTTAGAACGATTTCGTACTTCGTACCCACTATATACAATCCGATTCGTGCACTTGCGAGTAAAATATCACAATTAAAATTCACATCAACTAATGAGGTGTATGTCGATAGAACTTACAAAATTTGATGCTCCCTGGGTGAAGCAAATATAGCTGTCTAAGGTGCCACATTGGATTTGAAGAGCACCTTTTGAGATGCTCTTAAAATCAAGCGATGAATATCCTTTTTCCACGTAACTTTTCACACCATAGATCTTATGAGCATGGACTTCACACCATATGATTAGATTATTATTTCATATAAAACACATCCTAACAGTGACCATTATCCTATAGCATATTATCGAATGACTTTCACTTTTCCATATGTTTGCCATACCCACATTGGAATCATAATCAACTAAAGTAGAGAAAGAGTGACGAAAGAGAAGCTGAAGGAGCGACGTAAGGAGAGAGAGGTAAGAGCACTTTTATAGGGCAGCTGTATTTGCAATTGAAGTTTCTTTTGGCACGGCTAATGGTTTCACCATGAACAACGATAACTACCTTGACTTAGATGAAAGATATTATTTTTAGCCTCAATATTTATGCCCAATACATCTTGAGATCATAGCCCACTTATCAGATAGTTAATTGTTGATTGCACATGGCATACATCCGTGCTCATGGAGTACTATGAGGAATTCTTTTGGGAATGTGTTCCATGTCAAACCAACATCTGGCTTTCTGATAGTTGGGTTATGATCTTAAGATCTACTTTGGGAAATATTAGGATAAAAAATGATATCTATCATCTAACTCAAGGTAGTCTATAGTGTGAGTGGTGGAACCATCAATTGTGCATAAAGAATCTTAGGTTGCAAAAAAATTTATCCTTTGAGCACCTCTAATGGTGTATACTATATCTGACGTGACACTACATCTGTAATTTGGGATAGATGTAAAGCGTTGTATGCATTGTTTCAAATATCAGTCGATTCCGATCCGGATCGATTTTGGCCCAAACGATCCAAAATCCTCGAATTGGATCGTTTACATATGGGTATTGGATGTGGATCGGTCGGATCACTCTGGATCGACTAATATTAAACGATATTTAGGTAGGATCGTCGATCCACCGATACAAGAAACTTATACGCATAAATAATTTGTTTCACTTTACATAGAATATAAATTACAAAGTTAAAAAAAGAAGGTAATTAATAAGATCCCAAGCGACTTTTGCTAAATGAAGGTAATTAATTATGCTTATCTTTAAATTGCGCTCAAAATCATAAAACATTCTAAAATTTCAAGCGTCATTTGCTACCTCTCCTACGGTCCTTCCTCTTGCAAACCTCTTCTTACCACCAAATTTTATGGAAAAAGAATAAACGATAATAAATTTTTTAATAAATCCGGGCCTATTACAATCTCATAGGTATTTATTTTCTTTCTTTTCTTTTCAAATATTTTTATAATCTTTTATTTTTTTGATCAGATTGTATTGGTTCGGTGTGAATTGGTTTTGGACTTCTGTTCGCTCCAATTCACCTACCAACAACGGTCTATATATTAATATGTCCGAAATTTCGAATCTCAATTTCGTTTTGGTGCCAACCGAAACCGATAAGATTCAGCCAATAATTTCATCATTGAAGCCAAACATCCTCAAATAATATATATATATAATTTATTTATTATTTAAAAAAAGACATTGAGTGCTTTGAATCAAGTGATTGGAAAATATTTTTTGACCAAACCTTCTACACAAGGAATCTTGAGATCATGAGCCTACCATTAAATTGCCATTTTTATTTCATGTGATATATATTTTAAAAAGTAGCCAAAAACTTAGGTTTTAGCATGATGTGTGTCATATGAATTTAGAGTCACCCTTTTGGAATTTGTGATATGTGATATTAAAAACTAATCATTGGCGAATGATTTGAAGTTATTGTAATTTTGTCGTTGTAAAAAATATTTAATTATTACAATTTTTTCGTCAAACATTTTTGTTGTTGGGATCGCCCGCTTCGATCCGTCAATCCTGATCTTGATCGATTTTAGGCTGAAAGATCTGGTGACCGATACTGATATTTGAAGCCTTAATTGTGCCTTTCAATAGATATCTCACATCCTTCAAGGATATAAGATGGTTAGAGTGCTTTTAGTTGCTTTTTGTAAATGTGATATCTATAATTATAAAATTAGATATTTATCCTAAATTTGAGATAGATGGTTAGAGTGCATCACATCTCATATTTTTGGCATCCCACGACATATGCACAAAAAAAGAAAAAGCAAAAAAAAAGGATACACCATTGATGATGCTCTTATTGAGTTATTTGCCTTAAGGAACGACATGAGAGGAGTGGAGTTACATATGGAAGGGACATGAGTTAACTGTTAATTTTTTGACGGAATAAATCAAATTTTTTCTAGAAAATTTTATAAAATTCCACCTCAGCAATTCAAGTGATCAATTTTCTTAATATATATAAATGGCTGATAGTAAAGTTCGCCAATTAGATGGTTCACATCTACTTATAGGCATGATTTTTTAGCTAAAACAATTTCTAATGATGAATTACCATCTAAGCAATTTAGATTGATCATACATATGTGTCACACGTTATAATAGTAAACTACACTTCAATAATGTGAGATCAAAATTTCTAATTTAATAGTGGAAGACTATTCAAACATCATTTGATGTTTAAATGTTCGTTAAGATCTATTATCCCTTTAATAAATAGGGTAGCTCTACTCGCACTTACCGAATTACTGAGGGCACGCACATTGAAAATCTTTGACTACTTTGAATAAGACGATGAAAGTTCTTTTTATCTCACATAATGGATCATAAGATCACGGGAGTACGATTAAACAATCGATTTTTTATTCCAAGTAGCACACATCCCAAAAGATGTCCTAAAATGTTAGTTGGAATAAAAAACTAATATATGATGGTACTCTCTTGATCTCAAGATCTATTGTGCAAAGATTTAGACGGAAAACCATCTCCATCATCTAATTCTATTCAAAGTGGTCAATGTGTAGGTCTGAACGGAGTTACCTCATAGAAATAGGAGGCCACTTAAAGAAGGGCAGTGGTATTCACAACCAAGTATTCGCAAAAGCCATTAACTACTTTGAATAAGATGATGGAGAAATTTTTTATCTCAATCTTTCAAATATTATGAGCATACCATCAATCAACCAAATTTTGATTTCATGGGACACACATCCTAAAAAATGAGTGTATCATCAATCATAATTCTCAACCCATGTTTTTAGGATGCCACATGAAATCAACATCTACCTTATGATCATAGGCCCATAATCACAAGATCTATCGTGGGAAAGATTTTGGACTAAAAACTGTCTAGGCAAACACAAACTTTTACCATCTGCACGCTACTCGAAAATTCGGTTCAGTTGGGAGCACTCACTTTCATGAATTGTGATTGCGAGCATATATTAAAAGATGTGCCGCATGACTCCAGCGTTTTGGACATGCTGCACAATCAATAAAATGTATCATTTTCATTTATTTAAAATTAAATCAATTGTTTACTAGTGATCAATTTATAGGGCTGTCAATGGATTTGGTCGGGCTGGGCTTTCCATCAGCCCGTTTATTTTTAATCCTAAAGATTAGGGCTGAACCTGACCCAACTACTCGGGTCCTTTTAGGCTGGAGCTTTTTATTCAAGCCCAAACCCAACCCCTAATTGGGTTTGGACCAGAGTGGAGTTGGGCCAGCCTGCCCTTTAATTTCCCTTTAAAATAATTGGATTTGATCAGGTGTTTAATCGTCCCAATTTATTTTTGTCCTAAAAATTAGGTTTGAACCCAACCTAAACACAAAGTTGGGCGAGGCTCAGCCCAAGTACATTCGAGCTCAAACTTTTCATTTCAACCCAAATCTGGCCCGAGTCACAAATGACATATGTCATCTGAATCAAGACAGTCAATAGTGAGTGATGGAACTATCCATCACACCACAAAAATCTTTGATTGTAAAATTCTCTACCGTTAAATTATTAATGTAGTTTTATTAAAGAAAAAGCCATCCAAATATGGTCATAGGGCAATAGTCAGGTCCTAGTAGGTAGCATCCGATTTTCATTCCTACCCCATCCACTGCCCTTGGAAATACCAGAATCTTGACTCTTGGTTTTCACTTTACATAACATGACATGTAGTTAAAATTCTCCTATTTTCAAGGGCATCAGATCATGTTGGACTGAAAATCCAATTCTATCCTGTAAAACCTGACCATTGCCCTATGATCATATCTCATGTCACTTCTAGTGGTGACATATGGCGGGAATTATGAGTCATATTATATATAGTTTGGACTTTGGAACTTGGAATGCACTGCAGACATTACATTCATTTTTTTATTATTTACCATGTCTGACCTTGTAAACTTTAAAAGTGATTGCACAGGTTTTTCAAGTGATTGCACCTAACTTAAAAAAAGACTTTAGTATTTTAGCGATATATAATATGTAAAATTATAATATGGGCCGTCTGATTTGAAGTTCATGATCAATAAATCTCTGGTACATAAAATTAGAGTAAAACACGATACTTGTCATATGATCTATTATAGTCAGTTGTTGAATTATATAATAGCTTTCGACTCCATTTAATTAAATGATGAAAATTATATTTTGCGATACTTGTCATATGATCTATTGTAGTCAATTGTTGAATTATATAATAGCTTTTGACTCCATTTAATCAAATGATAAAAACTATATTTTGTTCTAATCTTTTGCAATTGACAATTTTAAATCATAATCTTCAAATCAAATAACGTAGATGGTGTTTTCACATAATAGAGGTCTACAAACTTGCAAGTCTTTCTTTTAAATTCGGTGCAATCACTTGAAAAGGGTGTGCAAGTAATGGCTCCCTTAAAGAAAACAACAGTTAGAATAGATTCGCCATGAAGATTAAAAGTAAAATGAAATAGCCCATAAAGTCAAATTTTACATAGCTAGTTCACTCCAGCATAAAGTGAAATTTTACATAGCTAGTTCACTCTCGCGTAAAGTGAAATAATACATCAAGTAGATTTTGCACCATATTTTGCAATCAACTAAACAATCAATTTATGCTAAAATCATACTTTTTATAAGTAAAAAAAAATGTATCTCATTTACATGTAAAGTGAATTTTACCTGAGATGACATTACAATGAACTGAATGTGTTAGCATGGGTCTATGCTGCGTTCGGGTTTGTTCCCCTTCGCCATATGGTATCTGTCGAAGAGCTGAGCTTTAGGCAAGCCAGGGTCAGCTCTAGCTTAGGGCTACCAATTTTCCCTTGCTGTACCATTTTTTTTTTACCGAGTTTTCCCCATTTTACCTTACCTTTCCATCTTTTACTTTATTTTGTTCAAAATTTTCCCTTGTATTTTCTCATACTCCATCTTGGTGACTGTTTGAGCCTGAAATTTTTGTGACTTAGCTTGAACCAACTTCCACTGAGCTCAAACACTACAAAAAAATAGATTATTAGTGGCACGGATATTAGCCGCAATTTTTTGTTAATAGCAGCAGTTTTTGGCTATGGCTAGTAGTCTTATTTTTTATAGTGAAGCAAGTAAAGTTTATTATAATTTTATTATTATTATTTATTTATTTATTTTACCTTTTAATCTATTTATATCCATAGTTAACTAATTAACACTTCTAGTCGTCTAATTTAAAATATCTAATCAAACTATTTCATTTCGTAACTAATTAACACAAGATTTAACATATGATAGCGTCGTTCATTGAACATGCTCAACAATATATCATTAAATTTCAACACTCCACACATGAATGATACCAATACATAAATCATAAGCAATATTAACACATGAACCTTAGGAAATGCATTGGAAAAAATTTAGAGCTATTAACAAGCTGAGTTCTGAGTCTAGCTACGGTCAGCTCTAGCTTGGTTCTACCATTCTACACTTTTTAAGTTGATGACCACAGCTCGGCTACAAACCCAGATGAATCTCGACTTTCTTGAGCCAAGAAGAGTACAGCTTTCGAGCCAACTCTACTCTTTGACAGCCCTAGGTCCATGGGACCATCGTCTAAATCGGGTTTATCCTAAAACTATATCTAAAACCTATATTTATTGTGTGATTAAAAAGCTACAAGCACGAAAAAATAACAACTAAAATAGATTTAGACCATCACATGAAAGGCGCCACAAGTGCCAAAAAATAAACAGCTAAAACAGATTTGGACATCACATGTATGCCATTTGTTTTTTGGTATTTTTAGGTTTTTAATCATATGATAAAGAAATTTTTGGATCCAATCACACTATATATAGTTTTTCGATGCAGTCTTAGGACTGAATGCCACCTAGGTGATGGACTCATGCACCACTTCTACTTCATATGTTTTTATATTTGTATATTTATTTTAAATACGCATAGGCCTTGGAAAACCAACATTCCAAACCATGGTAACAATAGACAAAATATATATTGAAGGAATTGAAGAAGAATCATTAGTATACTGTCTATTGTCTAATTTATTTCAATTGATGCTACAAGCCCAAAGAAGTAGGAGAAAAGAAAGTCCAATAAAGACTTGAAAGGAAGCTGTGAAAAAAGAAATAAAGAATTACAAAGTTATAAAGAGCTTAGTGCTGATTAGAAACAAAAAACCGACCCTACATAGATGGGATGAGGTTGTGATGTTTACTGTCTAGTATTTGAATGAAATACTAGACAATAGACACAACCAAGTATAGTTCTCCCTTGCGAATCATCGGCTTATACATTGCGGGAGCTACTCTGGTTTGTGTTATGTGCATGTTTTTTTATATGTTTTTTTTTTAAAAATTTTGATCGGTACAAACGCATTCTATTAAAAACAAAGTAAAGGAAAATAACGAGAAGCTGTCCAAGAACAATAGATGACAAACCAACCAAAATCAGAAAAAAAAAAAACTACAAAGGCAAGGGAGAGCCAGCCAATCGGGTGGCCCTAGCTAGAGGCCTAACCCGAGTCCCATTGAAGGGCCTCCCCCGGGCCCCCTTATATCCAACACCACCAACAAGTACATAAAATCCCGGATAAACTTCAAGACCATCCCGATTGGAAGTCATTTCCGACTAAACATACGGGCGTTTCTCTCGAGCCAAATGCTCTAGACCACCGCAAAGAATCCCCAGATCTTTTGTGCCACCCTGCAGAGAAGGAACAGGTGGGAGACGGACTCCTTCGATTGAAGGCACACCTTGTGGATGTCTTTCTCCCTTCGGATCAACTAGTCCATTGTTAGAATCTTCTCTTTGAGGAGGGTCCACGCAAAAAATTTGACTTTGAGGGGAGCAGTGGCCTTCTACACTCCCGCCCACTCGCATCAAATAAGGGGCCGATAAGACAACATTCGGTAGTAGGACCTAATGTTAAAGACCCTGCTCTTGCTCAAGCCCCATTTTCTTACATCAGATTTGGTGTGACTCCTTGAAGCCCCATACACTGCCGCTAGCAACCTCCTGAGGACCAAATCTCCCCATTCGATTCTAAAAGTTAGCCACGACTCCGAGGGGATCCTAAGTGATGTTGAAGATCGTCGAGAACACATCTTTAAGAGGCCTAGACTCCACGCACGGGTCAACCCAAAACCGGATCCGGGTTCCGTCTCTCAACTAAACAACACCCAACGAGAAAAGTGGGACTAAGTCCCACAGATACCCTTCCACCAAGGCGAGAAGTTTCAGTTAAGGAGGACGTTGACTCCCCAATTGCCATTAAGATGGCCATACTTATCAACCAAAACCGATAATCATAGGCTCCCCCTCTCTTTCTCCAACCCAGCTCGCCAAAACCACTTTCCCAACAGAGCAATATTAACCCATCTCAAGGAAGGGGTTCCCAAACCCCACAACTGACCGGGAGATGACAGGTGTTCCAGTTAACCAGATGGTGCCACTTGTCTCAGCCCGATCCTTCTCAAAGAAAATCCCTTTGGATTTGTTCCAATTCGTGGATCACACCCATCGAATAATTGAACATAGACATTTAGAACATCGGTAAGCTAGCCAAGACTGATTTGACGAGGAGGCGCCTCCCACTACTGAGAAGTTTTCCCGACCAGGAGGATAGCCAACGGTCAAACCTCTAAACCACCGGGTCCCAAGCCTTTATCAACGAGCGGCCCAAACCGAGAGGAAGACCCAAATATGTGGCGGATGTCACTACCCACAGCAGCAGCAACATCCGTCAGAAGCAGAGGGTCTACTCGATTCCCTGATATCGTTGACTTTTACAAGTTAATCCGTTGTCTAGAAACCGCTTTGTAGATTGTGAGGACCTCCGCGAGCTCAAAACTTGGCCACATTGGCCCTGCCAAATAGAATAGAGTTGTTCGCGTACAAGATATGGGTAACCCGGCGCCCACTAGGGTCCACCAGGATTCCTGAAATGAAGTCTAGCAGTTGGGCCCGATAGATGAGGCCGTTTAGAGATTCCCCAACCATGTTAAATAGGAAGGGAGAGATGCGGTCTCCTTGCCTGACACCTCGAGTACTTTGAAAGTAGCCTGTCGGAAATCCATTAATGATGATAGAGAAGCAAATCGTATAATAGCAAGCTTGCATCCATTTTCTCCATCGGACCCCAAATCCAAATCTCCTAAGCATGTAGTCAAGGTAGCCCCAATGAACTCGGTCATACGCCTTTTCTATATCTATTTCCAAAGAACGGCGAGGTTGTGGTAGCGGTGAGCGGAGTGCACAACTTCGAGGGCTACGACAACTTAGTCCACCATTTGCCTACCTTGAACAAAAGCCCCATGGTTGGGCGAATCAGCTTTCCCATCATCGGCTTCAATCAGTTTGCGAGCACCTTCGATAGAATTTTGTACAGGCAGTTGGTGAGGCTGATTGGGCGAAAATCTTGCAGGTTATCGTCACCCTCTTTTTTTGGGATGAGGCAAACGAAGGTGGAATTCAGAGCCCAGCCAATGAAACTATTGTCGTGGAATTCATGGAGCACAGCCATAAGATCCTCCTAGATCAAGGGCCAGAAACTTCGGTAGAACTCCATGGTGAAGCCATCTCGACTCGGCGACTTGTTTCTTCCGCTATTTTTAATGGCCCGCCAAACCTCTTTCTCCTGAAACGGCTGCTACACAGTGATTTTTTCCCCATCGAAAATGGAGCGGAAAGAAATTTCGTCCAGCTCAGGCCTGATCTGGCCCTCGTCAGTGTACAGTTTTCTGTAGAAATCGGCCACCTGAGTTTTGACCTGGTCCGATTCTGAGTGCATGCACCCATCCACCGCAATTTGCCCCAGAAAATTAGTTTTGTCCAAAGCATTGGCTATGGTGTGAAAAAACTTGGTGTTATTGTCCCCCTCTTTGAGGCAATGGGTCTTCGCTCTTTGCTTCCAACAAATCTCTTAAGCTAGACACTTATCATTGAATTCCGACTTCTTGCTAAATCTCTCTTCTCCTTCCTATTCGAACAGGTCTCTGGACTCCTCCAGATCATCCAGCTCCTTGAGTCTAGCGAGGAGCTCCTCTTCGGCTGCATGGACCAGCCCAAAAGTATTCTTGTTCCAATCTTTAATGTGTCCTTTGAGGGTCCTCAACTTGGTGATGAATCTAAAGGCAGTAGTTCCCGAAGGGACGGACTCGCTCCACCACGAGTGGATAAGGGCCCGAAATCCGTCATCCCGGAGCCACATGTTCTCGAAACGAAAAGGGGATGGGACCTTTCCATGGGTCTCGCAACAAAGAAGAAGCAGACAATGATTGGAAACAACCCTAACAAGCCCCTGCTGGAGAGCATAAGGGTAAAGCTCTAACTAGTCGTAGGTACACACAAAGCGATCAATACGACTTAGTGTGGGCACATCTTGAAGGATAGACCATGTGAATCGGGCACCAGATAGCGGGAGATAGACCAATTCCCCATCTTGGATAAAATCGTTGAGATCCTGCATCACAGTTGCGTCTAGGTTCCCTCCCATTCTTTCGTGAGCCCATCTAATGGCATTGAAATCACCTTCGAAGTAATGCGGATGGTCCCACCGAGCCGATATTGCAGCCAACTCGAACCAAAATTCTGCCCAACTGCCGTCGTCCGACGACCCATATATACCAGAGAAGGTCCAAACCTTCCCATCATCCCTGCTCCGCAACACAAGAGAGGCGGAGAAGAGACCCACCTCTTCATCGATCTTCTCGAACAGATGCGAGTTCCAGGCAACGAAAATACCCTCAGATGCTCTGATCGAGTCAACCCCAATCCACCCCCAGCGCCTCCCGCCAAAGACCAACGCCACCTTAGCACTATCACAACAACCCCACTTTGTTCCTTGTAATGAGACCACCGCCGGCTTGGAAGAGGAAATCACCTCTAGCATTTTCAGGTCACAGATCCCACGCACATTCCAAAATAGAATCTTCATAAGGAAACCACAAAAGGCCTGCCACAATCAACCTCCGGGCGATTAAACGCACCCGGATCCCCATTCATCCAGAATCCCCCATTGAAGCCTTGCAAGTTCTCTCGACTTAGCTTGATTCTTCGTCTTCCCCTTAACTCTGGCCCGATCACTAAGGATGGATTCAAAGACTTCCCGAAGATTATCGTCTGAACCTGTAAAAGTCATTTTGAGCTCACGGCCCACCTGAATTAGTCTGTTCGCCTCATCCGGTTCATCGGATGTGGCTCTGATAACTGCATGCCTGAGCGATTGGGGACCAGCCCCCCTCGTGGATCTGAAATAACATTGAACCCAGTTGCCGCATTCGTCTTAACGGACATAACAGATCGACCGAATCTCAGTAGAGGAAGACAAATCTGAAGAGGAAGAATTCGATTCAGTGAAGGAGGAGCACGCGAGGTCCGCCCCTCTAGCATTCGAGTCATGACTAGAATGAGGAGACTTAGACGTCGGACAACTGGTGTCCAAGGAGGAAACCCGAAGCTTCATCGGAGAGCTCGTGCCTTTCAGGCGGTTGACGGAGGGAATTCTAATTGGAAGGTCGTAATCCCCATCTCCTTGTCCCCTTGAGCAGTGCCTACCCGTCGGGTCAAGCAGATCCTAGATCCAAAGGTCGAAACGGGTCACCGTGGATCCCGCAGCGCAACAGAAAGAGATTCGGTTCCAAAGAGAGCTTGCCCCGACAATAGATTCCAGTTGGGCAGGCCCACTACCCAACCGGCCCATTAATGAAGTCATCTGGAAGCAATTGATATAGCCGACTGTGACAGGGCCAATACTCGAGCTTGCAGTATGGTGCGTGGGGCACGACATGTGGTGCCAGGAGGACACTCAACATGGGGGCCAAGAGGGTCTTGCGACGTGGTCGTGCTGCGGGGTCGCGACACGGATGTATAGGGGGGAAGACGCGGTCGTGACACGGACGCGATATAGCCAAGGTGGGCTAGCGACGCAAGAGGTGTTGCGGTATATCAAACCAAGGAGTTTGAGGTCCTCCCGCCATTCTGACTGAATGACTGTTTTACCCTTCTATGTGGGAGAGTTGGTGGAGACTGGCTCCCACCCACACGGGGTTTTGCGTTGCCAGAGGGGGCGCAAGTGTCTCCTAGGCCTGAAAGGGTGGGCCTAGGACGTCGACGCAGCGATGCCGTGTGGCACCCAAGGGAGGTTGAAGTATGGCCCTGGACTACACGTCACGGTGCATACGACTTGGCAACCTCGTGTGACAACACCAGGGCGCTGCGTGGGACTCAGTTGAGCACGACAGCATGTGGGCTAAGGATGAACGGTGCTAGTAATTCGGAATGCACATGAAGGCCAGTTGCGTGGGACTCAGTTGGGCACGCGAGCGCGAGGCACAAGGTTGTGGGCTTGGTTCGGTATGTGAGCGAGACGTGGTGGCATGGGAAGCCGCATGCCACGATTGTTGCGAGGGAGGTACTAGTGCAGTGCACAGGGTGAAGCTTGAGCATGTCAAGTTTAGTACAGTGGTGCAGATGGCGTGTCGTAAGGGACACGGTACGGGTTGATGGTAGGCCGTGAAACAGAAGTAACCATATTGGGGGAGTTCCCGTCCTCTAGGCGGGTGGTATCAGAGCTGATGTGTAGATGGGTTGGCTTCGTTGCACGCGATAGCCAAGCACCGCGCGGGTTAAAAGCGCGTCGAAGGACGCCCCGCGACTGTTGGTATCAGAAGTAGGCTAGCCTAGCAAAGCGTGCATTAGGTGTCGCATGGGACTGAGGTTGCGAAAATGCGACCCCATGACACAACGCCAAGAGAGGACACGTTTCCTTGGGATTTAGTTAGTACGACCCCCCCCCCCCTCTATATAAAACCACTGTATTGTAGAAAATCCCCCATACCAGCCTCGAGAACACGTATGGTTTTCGAGGAGCAGAAGCTAGCAATAGGCGTCAACAGGTGGCAAGTGCCAATTGTCGCCAGCCCATTCACACGTGTATGTAGCTCCAATAGCTCCCCAGTCAACACTAGCATAAAAAATTGGTGGTGAAGAAGGTTCTTGAAATCCCTATCCAAGGAGCATGCGGCATGTGGTTGAGGACCCCATAGAGTCCACTCGAGGAACATAGGTCGTCCCAATAAGGAAATAAAAGGCTATGGGATGTCGCCATCTCGTCCTTTCCTTTCCAAAAATACTCCACCTCTTCCCCCTAGCAAATCAACACATCGTGGTCGTAGATTGAATCGTCGGAGAGCGATCCTCGATCAATCCCCCGTCTTTCGAAACATCTGGCGCCAACCAGACATTAGAGTCATCTTTGTGAAGCACGAGCAAACCCTCTTCTCTGACGCCTTCATCGTCGTCGATCGAGATATACGTCGGCCGATCATTGCAGGCCTCGATCTCCGAGTCTATTTCCCCCTCTTCTTTGTCGATATCCCCAGGATAATTGCACCTCGCCGGTGTGGAGGATTGCCCCGTCGCGACCGACTTCCAAAAATGTGGTACCGGCGTGGTCACATCTCGTTGTGAGGATACTTTTCCCAATCGAAAGCTCAGGTCTACCCCGTTCCCGACTGGGTGGACAACCGGTGCGAGCTTTTCGTCAGAGAGAACAGATTCATGCTTCTTACCTCCGAAAGTCCCCGCAGATTCCTTCTCCAGACACGCCTGGAGGAGAGTCCCCTCCCCCATCTCCACTTCTATGAAGACTCAAATGTGTTGGCAATTGATTCCGACAATGCAACTTCTCGAGATACCGTCAAGGCTATCAACAACAACGAGAAGCCGATCGTATCTCGTCTCCCACAAATCAATCGTGTTTCGATCAACGGAGATGAGGGAACCGCAGATAGATTTGATCACCGAGAAGATGTCGGGGGCCCAGATGTGCAGCAGTAATCCAAATAGACGAAGCCATGTCCCTCCTTCAAAGGAGAGCGGAGATGCCTCGCCGATGTGGGAGTTCCAGTGTTTCGCAGACACCGGGGCATCGTCGATAAAATATTTCGACTCCGCGCAAAGCTAATCTAAGGAGTTCTGGTTCTGGAAGCGGGACTGGGAAAGGGAAGAGACGTGGGGAGAACTAAACGGGAGGTAAGGAGTGTTTTGAGGAAAGAGACCAAGACCCAGAAAGTCGGGAGATGCGAAGCCAAGGCCTCGAATTCCTCTTTCTAAAATTCCAAAACCTAGTAGCAGTCTCTACCACCTTTGAAAATTGGGGCACCAACCTCTGGACGGTCTGCAGCCAAATCTAGGAAGTCGTCGATCTCTAGGCACAAGTTGATCCCACTCAGGCTGCCAATGGAAGCATAAGATGCCTCGGGGAGGATCCCACCCAACTATAGGAGCCGCCTTATTTTGCCTCCCTGCGATCGACCAACCATTATGGAGATCCTCCATCTGAGGGCTAGTAATGAACATCTGGTCCTTCGATTTTCCTCCTAGGGTAGGGTGGTTATTATCTTTAACCAAGATCCCCTCATCCTTACTTACCTTGCATCCATTTCGATGGCACAGGGCACGTCGTCTGAAGTTTACGGTAGCTTGAGCAAATCCAATCTTCCGCCCGAAGAACCAGAGGGGCCCCATGCTTCGTCCATTTATGGTTTTTGTACAAGTAAAATAATCTTTCTAGCGTGGCTAATCCTCAAGGCTCATATCGAGGGCATGTTGTTTGGAATGGGATCCAGGTAAGCTCAAACCATCCCATTAAGTACCAAATAACACGACTGATGTTTTATGTGTTTTTTTTACTTTGTTAAATGGAGTTGGTCGCAGAAAGTTTTGGCTCCCATGTAAACTATTCTCATTAAAATCATTAACACTAAGTCGCTAACCATTATCGGGGTAGCCACCAAACTCCCCGTCGATCTCGACAACTCCATGCCAAGATCTATTGACCAGCTACCAAAGCTCAACGGCACCATCTTGTTGTGTATGTCCATGGGGCTCCATCAATCGGAGCCATGAGGTTTGCAGAATTCGTTACTATTTTAGCAGCTCTGATCATAAAATATTTACTTCCATTTAACGTCCGTTAACATGTGAATTTTTTCGATCTAGAAAATAGGTCTAAAGATAAGCTTTAGCTTAGATCTAATTCAGGTACCAAGCGGGTATCAAGATGATATCCCTTGACTCCTCTCTAGGGTTAAAATAATTGAAGGCCCGAAGGGTTTAAATCGTTTAAAGGAAAGCAACGGATTATGATATGAAATTAGAGATCAAAATCTCAGCAACAATAATTAAGAGAAAAGATATTTAGGTTTGATTTTTTTTTAGTAAAAGAAATAACTCAATAAAATACTTGATAATAATCGAAAGGAAAATAAAAAATGGATAGAGATTCCAAGGCTTCGCACGAAGGAGATAATTGGTTTCACACCAAATCGCACGCAAAATCCAAGAATCTCTCTCCGAGTTTGAAATATATAATCACTCTTTCAAGTGAAAACTTTTCACAAGTTCTCTAAGGTTTTACACAAAGCAAAACTCTCAATTCTTTTATTAATCTATTATCTCAAATAAAGTCTTTACATATCTTTATATAGGTTAATAAATCAAAACTAAGCATAAAATTTAAAATTAGAAAATCCTAAGCCTAAACAAACACTAAATTTCCGTTATATATGTCTACAGACGTTCGTACTCTCTGGGTATGCACAAGACCAGAATGAGTTTAAATCATAGATGTTCGTGTGCTATTCCGTGGCGTAGCCACATAGAAGGTTGTGGGGGCCCAAGCCCCATTTAAATATAGAGTTTCTATAAAATATGTGTCTTATACACCTTTGTTTGTATATAAGTCTCCAAGTCTATGATGTAGAAGTCCCAAAATCGATAGTAAAATAATTACTAACATTATATTTATTATTTGTAGCCCCCACCAACAAAAATTTCTGGCTATGCCCCTGGTGTTATTCACGGGCATTTTTCGTTGGGAATGGATGTCTATGCTCTGGGCACGAATATCCATGCCTTAATTTCAGAACATGTTTATTTCACGGGCGTTCATCCTGAAGCCATGGACGTTTGTCAATGAAGACGATTTCTTCCTTTCCTTTACTCCCCACGTGCATGTCTTCCCGCATGAGGTCTTCCCTTATGATGCACACGTGCACATAGATCTTCACGGCTCTTCCAATGTTTATTGCAACACTACACTGCTTTGACTTTCGTTTTTGCGCTTCTGATACACTTTATACTGTTTGATTTCTCCATCACAGTTCATCATCATCATCTCTCCCTCCCATATTAAAGTATTAAAGTAAGTGGTAGTGAGTGGTAAGAAATTTGGAATCAAAAGTTTTGGAAGCTTTTTGTAGAATTTATGGAGTTTGCTCTAATTAAGAAGCCAAATTCGAAGCCTTGGCGGATTATTTAAACCTCTCCGCGCCTTTAAATGTTGATTTACCAATAATATCGAATCTAATTAGAAGCTTGTCGATTATGCTTTTTGAGGAGAATCAAGGGTTGGATATCTTTTCGAGTGTTAGGTGACTTGGTAGTGAGGTTACTTTGTGGGCTTCATGCCATGTGAAATTATCATATATGCAGTCTGATAGGTGTGTCATCATTTCAAAATCTCTGCTGCAAAGGATTGAGACAAAATGATCCTCATCATCTAAGTCCAAGCAGTCAAATGTCCTCTAAAATTAATAATCATCTCAAAATCTTTGGTGCTAAAAATTGAGATAAAAAATGATCCTCATCGTTTAAGTCAAAGCAGGCAAATCCTCTAAAATTAACAACTATCATATAAATCCACCATACCATTCATTTGAGATTGCATGTAGCACAATGGAAGATTAACGATAAGGAGTCATTACTTGCATTCAATGTTTAAGTGATTGTATCGAGGTTAAAAAAAGACTTTGTATTTTAGGGATATATGACAGGTGAAAATCATGGTATCAAAAATCGGCCGATACCGATACGTATATCATATCCGTATCGGATATGACATCGGTATCGGCCGATACGTATCAGCCAGTGCCTTCATTGAACTCCAATTGATACCGTAATTGGCATTCAATGTCTCGTCTCCTTAGGCTTTCGCTTTTGAATTTTGATAAAAACCTCAATGCTACAATTGAGTTTTACACTCATATGCAATGATGTGCAATAGGTCAAGTGGGATAGAATATTAGGGATGCAGGTTTGGTGTACCGAATCGAACCCGATTTTTTCGGTGTTCGGTTCAGTATACTACAAACCGAAACCGAACTGAAATTTGAATCGGTTCAGTTCGGACTACAGATTCGCAATAATGCCCAAACCGATATTTTTAATATTCGGTTCGGTTCAATCGGTTTCTGGTTTTCGAGGAACGCCGACAGGAATGATGGCGAGATCGGACCCTTCCAAATACCAAAATCCTAGCTGATATTCGCCCAGTAGAGAGAGAAATAGAAAATGAGATGCGTCTTTTACTCGGCGACCTCCGATCCTGCGACCTCCGATCTGATTAAAGTGGCTGACGTTGGCGGTGACGCCCGGGGTTCCGGCGATATAGTAGAGGGAGAGGTTGACTGGTTGAGAGATTTGGGAGGGAGCTGGGGGAGGGAGGTGATTTGGGAGGGAGCTCGGGGCGAGTCGGGTAAGCTGTTTTGATTTGGGTTGGGCGTCTGTTTTTTTATTATATTTGTTTTTTTAATATATAATAATATATATAATATAAATACTTAGTTTGCAGTTGGGAGTCTTGAGACAGCTGTATTGATATTTGAGAGGTTTTTTTTTTTTTTTGAAATGAGATTGGAGGTTTGCTTTTGAAAGATGGGACACTTGTACAAAGAGAGAGTAAAAAAATGAAAAAAAGCCTTAAAAGACATCGGTTCCGGTTGGGTATGGGGAGCCGGTACGGATAGATTTGGGCCGGTTTGGGTCCAATTCAGGCCGGTTTTGGCTCATTACTCAATCTACCCAATCGGTTCTTGGTTTCCAGCCACCCAAATCGAAAATTGAACCGATTTCACTTCGATTCGGTTTAAGTCGGTTTTCGGGGTGGTTCGGGCTGGTTCGGGAGGGTCGGTTTTTGGCATCCCTATAAAATATAGATATATAGTATCAACTATCAACTATCAACTATCAACTATCAACTATCAACTATCAAGTCATCAACAACTGACCGTTTGATAGGTGCAACGTGATCTCAAAATCAATTTTGTAAAATATCGGGATGAAACACGATTTCTATCATCTTATCCAACCCAATCAATGGGTTTTAATAATTTTCCGGCGTGAGTGTTTTCATTAAACGTGTGGGCGCGAACAAAGAGGTACCCAAAATCCCAAACAATGTTTTTCTTTTTATTTTTTCACTTTCCAGTTTATATTTTTTTAAGTTTTAACCAAAATAAATAAATTTGCCATATCGGCGTATCGGCCCATACCGATATGTATCAACGATACATATCAGTCATCGGGAAAACCAATACCCGATACCGAAATCCGATTTAATACCTTGGTGAAAATACAATCTGGGTCGTCTGATTTAAAGTTCATGATCTATAGATCCTTAATGGAAAAGATGGGAAGGAAATATAATCTTCATCATGTGATTAAATATATTTAAAGGCTATTATTTGATTCAATGGTTGACAACAATAGATCATATGATAAATATCGTGCTTTGCTCTAATCTTATCTACTAAGGATCTATAGATCATGAGCTTTATATCAGACGGTCTAGATTGCGATTTCACATGTCATATGTCCCTAAAATGCAGTCTTTCTTTAACCTCGGTGCAATCGCTTAAAAAGCGTGTAAGTAATGGCTCCCTAAACGATATTGAAACCTCAAAGGCAGGTTTGAGCCCAACTTACCTATAAAAAAAAATAAAAAGAGGTTGTGTTTGACCACTTTGGATCATATGGACATTTGTCTTCTAACCCAATCTTTTGTCCTATAGATCTTGAGCTCATAGGCATCAAATCATAATGAACACATGATTCTACATGACGTGTCCTAAAAAGTGATCCGAGTACCAAGAGCATCAGCACTCAAGTTGGGTAGCTAATACCAACTCATACCTTACGACATAACACTTTGTCCTATTGTAGTGTTAAGACTGTCTAGAAAATGCTGGGATCTAATTCTCCTAAGGAGATGGGAAGTAGACTCCTGGAGAATATAAGAAGTCCTAAAGCTGGAGTCAAGGATCAAAATTTCGGGTTTAATTTCAGTTTCAGAGGAGACCGAAATCAAAATTTTGGATCGAACTTTCGGCCGAAAATTTTGAATTTCGGCCAATGATTTCAACCCCATACAAAAAATGATCGAAAATTTGGTCCCATATTATCATTTCGGTGGGGACTGAAACCGATAATTTCGGCCAAAATGAAATTTCGGTCATTTCTGCCGAAATTTTCCTTGGCTTGAGTTACTCCTCCGAATGATCCGAACATTCCACAAGGTTGTTCCCTTCCTTCCCTCTTGAGAAATGATTCATATAATCCTCTTGTTAACAAAGTGCAGCCATCACAGTACGGTTGCAATGTGTTTTGGAGAGCTACAAATTTCTACAGGCTTGTACCAATTGGTTCATAGTACTAATTTGTGGTGCCATTAGTAATTTTATTTATTGGAGTGTGGTCTGAATTTTTATTAATAGCTAGCATATATAATTAATTTGTGTGATGAGTTATTTCATTAATCGGTGGTGTAATAACTAAATGTTGGTGTGGAAGTATGAACTATCTTTTTAAATGTCACAACAATCCTATTTTTATTTTGTTTGGCTTGTAAGATTTTTAAACCGAATAAATGCGAAATTTAGGAATCTCTCCAATAATTTATACCGCCAAAAATAAAAGATAATTCTCAAGAGCGCTAGTTTTGTGAGGAGCCCGACTCCGTTGACAGCATGTAAACAGATGGGGCCATCACAACTCAGTTTTACAATAAGTGGCACACATCTTTAATCAATCCAAGCCGTCTAACTAGTAGCCAATCACCGGTAGATCGACATTGAAACCAGAATAGTAAAAAATGAAAATAAAGTAGGCAGAATTCAAGGATACAACCAACTCCAACTCAAATGTTGTTTACGAGATCAATTTGCTGAATTGAAAGTCGTCTCTGAACACTATTTACTTTCAAGTATGCTCATAAATAACTCAATCATAAAAACAATTGAGAGAAACTAAGTGTCTAAAACCTTTCATGCCATTTAAATAGAGAATGAACCATTTCTTTCAAGAAACATAATGCTCTTTAGAAGATGCACAAAACCGTTTCCAAAGAAGACCATTTTAAGAAAATAAACCATTTGAAAAAATGCTTCCTTTTATGTATTATGATCCATACAATCTCAAGTACTCGCCTTCAGTAGTTGAGCGTGGTGGATCTTCTGTCACTCGCTGAACCAATCCAATCAGCATCAGCTAACACTTCGGCATCTAGATGATCATAATTTCCATAAGGTAACCCCTTGCCAGGATCGGACTATAAGTACCTCAGGATTCTATAAACCGCCTCTAGATGGCAACTCGGTGGAGAATGCATGTATTGACTAACAACACTGGCCTCATAGGCTGTCTAGATGGGTAATGGTAAGATATGTGAGCGTCCCCACAAGAAGTTAATACATGTGAATATCTTTTAAACCTTCTCCATCCTCATTATTTAGTCTGTGATTTACTTCCATCTGGTGTATACCCCAACATTCCTATTTGCTTTGAGAGATCAAAAGTATTATCCATTGTGAGAATGCAATGCCCTTTCTGGACTTTGCAACTTCGATGCCAAGAAAAAATTTCAGCAGACCAAGGTCTTTGATATAAAATGTTTTGCTCAGATATTTGCTCGAGTCTTAATCTCTTCCTCATCGTCAACGGTAACAACAATGTCATCAACATACACAATTAAAGCAGCGAGTCTACCACCAATGGAATTAAAAACGTCACTCTTCCACAAAGATCTTGATGCTCTTTTTCTCAAATTTAAATCACGGATATGATTCGGGCGAAGATGATTATACTCTTCCACAGATTACAAGTAAAGATATACTCAAAGGTGGAAAAGCTGTCCCTAAACCTATCATTATTATCGATGGAGATGAATAAGTGCCTCCTTGATCACCCAGAACCAAAAGATAGAAGATTATCACACCACCACAAGTAGCTGCAAGAATGAAGGATGATCAGTACCAAAAGCCTAAAATTAAGGGAAAAAGCACATGCATCAAAAGGTATCTATGAAGGTAAACACTACACTTAATCAACATAATGTTGATCCATTTGATGAGACTACCAAGAGCCCAACTGCACATATTCTAATCATCCCCAGTTCCTAAAAATCTTACTACTTCTGAAACCTCCTCTGTGGTTAAATTTACTCCTCTAATCCTGCTCTTCAGAGTCCTTTACATCCACCTACCTATGCATTACATCAAGTCGTTCTAGAACAGAAAGTTGAGGTAGATTACGAAAGAAACATTTATTTTCCTCCAATTAGAAAATGGGTCAATTATATCCTCATATCTCCCGTCCAAGAATTCTTTTACTTCATAAAGGGCAAACTTCCATACCAACACAGGTAAATCCATTACATTAGTTACTCTAACTGAATATGAAGAAGGCTAGACAAGGGCAGGAAAGAGTGGAGTTGTATCACGTGTGATGGATCAACTATGAACCATGGTGCTTGGGTACTCTACATTTTATATATGGCTCATGTTCTCTTCAATATGGGCTGTCACGGTTGTAGGCCATCTTTATATGATATTAACCATAAAAAACAGATTATTGGACTGCCAGAACCATCTGATCAAGAGCCTTCAAATGGACAGTTAAAATGTGCACATCAAATGCTCTAAAAGTTCTTCCATTGGATGATTTGAATTCTTCATTCAACATAATGTTTGAGCCAAGTTATAATCACATGATGACTTGCCATTTTGGACATCCACCTTTTATTCCATGGGAATGTGTGCAATATAGTACAAAAATTTTATGTTATATGTGATCACGGTAGAGTCTGGTCCAATTTTGGCCCAATCACCTCACCAGTTAGGTCCTTGTTCAGTTTTAAATACATTGACACAAACAATATAAGGATACAAATAAAAAACTGAACCTGTTTCCCACGATATACATATAACTAATCAAAGTAGATTGCGTGTCTCAGATATAATGAACTCTTCTTAGTCTGTCCATATTAAAACACTTGAACAGTAACATAAAGTAAGAAACCACAGCATCACAGCATTCAGCACTACTAAGTATATTATCCTTCAATACATCCTTTTTAACCTTGTGTCTCCCCACAAAACCCTCTGAAGGCAATGATGAAACTGCCCATTACAACTGTTATAATTTGGGTAGCGATAACCCACCACATTGACCACATGTAACCAGAGGCTTGATCACAACTTTCCTTGAAAAGGAGCGACTGACTCAAAGCAGCTAATGCCACCATTGTTGAACCAAGGACGCAAGCCATGCCCAAAATACTAAGGTTTGGTGTTTCACTCATTGACAATTGTGGCTTGCAACTACCATTAGAGACGTAAAATTTCTCGAGTAGTCCACCCATATTGTGCAAATTCCCTTCAGATGGGACTTTCTTCTCCAATTCTTTATACTTGGCATCAGAATACTCGTTTTGGTAATTAGTCCTTAAAGCAGTAGACCATAACTCCCCTAGTAATACCACCATGCAGGACATGATTATCACATGTTCCACGACGAATGCAAAGATCGCACGCGTACCCATCTGAAGATACACATTGGCAATGGTGATTCCGACAACTATAGTCAAGGCGGAGAGATTGGTGACACGTGTTGATAACCTCATGGTTCCAAGAGAAGGCACGAAAAAACCCATTGAAGTACAGAGCAAGACGGTGCCGGTGAGCTTAGATAGCTGGTCTATCGCCCTTGGCATAGGGTCATTGAGATCAAACGTCAGTTTTGTAGCTAATGATACGATCATCAACGTAAACGAGTTAAGAGAAAAGAGTTTATAAGGTACCCGAGGCTTTGCTCCTCGAAATCCATTATAGGCATCAAAGGCCATAAGTAGAGAACAGACCAAGGAGGCACCCGCTATATATAGCCCCGTGAAAGGCATCGCTGAATTATACTTGCTCGTGTCTAGCATTCCATTTACACACCCTGCTTGTCCCATTCTTCGTCTTCTTCTTCAATTGTTTGTATGTCGTCTCGTGTCTATCTACCGTGCTTAAGAACTAACAAATCTGAAAATGAAAATAAGCAAAAAATGTGAGAGATCACGAGAGAGAAATACTTCAAAGCATAACATACCACTTACAAAGTTCGAGAATGAGAGCTTTTAAAAGCCACAAGCAGTGATAAATAACTACGAACACATGACATCGCCTTATCAGTACCCAAAATTATAAGGGAGTGGTTTAAATTAGCTACACAAAATAACATCGCCTTATACAACCCACAAGGTATAAACTTATAAATTCATCCCATAATGTTTTTTTTTTTTGGATCTATGAGCAATAGCATTAAAGGCCAGCGAGCAGCTAGATAGCAACTACACCAGAAAAAACAAAACCCACAAAGGAAACCAAACAGAAAAGAACACCACCAGGCCTGGAAAAGGCCCAGCACCCACCCCAGCACCAACCGAGGACACCTACTCTATCCTCCCATACAAAAAACATCTCCTCCCATACGCCCAAACTTATCTAAGGTGACCCAATGGCACATCGTATCCTTAATAAGATTTAGTAAAGAACCAATCAGACGGCGCTTGCGATTGAAGACCTGCGCGTTCCTTTCGAGCCATAGATTCCACAAAACCGCGTAGGCTCCCACTCTGCAAAAATCTCCAATGAGCCCCTCCCACTTCCTCCCATTCCATGATACAAGGAAATCGGAAAGGGTCTCAGACGCCACCCAGCTGAGATCAAAGGATCTAAGAATGGTATCCCAGACTTGCGACGCCACCCCTACAATGAATGAGCAAATGAGGAATAGACCCCTCTTGCACAAGGCACATAGGGCATCTATTGGAGACATCTTTGCCGCGAACAATCAACTGGTCCATCGTGAGAATACGCCCTCTAACCACCGTCCAGACAAAAAATTTGATTTTAGGGGAGATCGGCGCCTTCCAGATAAAAGCCCATTTGACTTTAATGCGAGGTCTAGCTAATGCTTTAGAAAGACTTAACAGAGAAGACATCTTTTTTACACGCCACCCATGTTCTTCGATCGTAGCCGAGCCGGTTGGGGGAGGATCCATACAATAAGGATAGGAGCTTTTGGAAAGGCTCCATCTCCTCATCTCTCAATGCCCTTCGGGTATTAATATCCCACACGGTAGAGTTACCGTTGACAGTGTTAAAATCAGCTATCATGCCTCCAGGTTGCAAGGAAATGTTGTAAATCGATGGAAAGGCCGACTTTAGCGGATAAAGGAGCCAGGAGTCATCCCAAAAGGAGATTCGGGCCCCGTCACCCCAACTGAAATGAATCCAGCGAGAGAAATCCGACCGAACAGAATAAATATCCTTCCACCAGGCAGAAACTTGGCTGGTCCGAGAGCGACCAACCCCCCAGCCTCCAGGCAGGTCCCCATATTTGCTAAGGAGGATGGCCAACTAGAGTCTACCCCGTTCGGATTCAGATTTAGAACCTACCCACCATACCCATTTACCAAGCAAAGCCACATTGATACGATGAAGGTTACGAATCCCAAGTCCACCAAAGCACTTGGGTAGTTGGCATTCATCCCACGCCACCAGATGGGATTTTTTATCCGGGCCACAACCTTCCCATAAAAAATCCCTGTCAATCCTTTCAAGAGCGCGGACCACCCCCATGGGACATTTTGAAGGTAGACATGAAAAAAATGGGCAGGTTAGAGAGGACCGAATTAAGCAATTGCAAACAGCCCCCGATGCTTAAAAATATGCCCTTCCACGTCGCAACCTTTCTTTGGAATCTATGGATCACCGGGTCCCAATCTTTCGCCCAGGGTTTACCCGTCCCTAGAGGGAGACCTAAGTAGGAGATAGGGAGAGAGGAAGGGGAGCAAGCAGCCACACTAGCAAGAGCATCCACAACCATCTAGCTGATGTGCATACCTGACACCGTGGATTTCGATATATTCACCCTTTGCCCATACCCCGCTTCGTAAACCATGAGAATATTTGTGAATGTCGAGATCTCATTGTAGTTGGCTCTGCCGAAAAATATAGTGTCATCAGTATACTGAAGGTGCGTGACGGCTACAGCCCCGCTTCCCACTACAATGCCCGAAATCCAATTAACTGGCTCTAGTGATGAGGGCTCCCAGCGCTTCCCCTACTAAGTTGAAGAGAAACGGGGAGAAGGGATCTCCCTAACGAAGACCTCTAGAGTTTTTAAGGTAACCAGTAGGCGATCCGTTGATAATCACAGAGAACCAAGATGAGGTCACACAAGCTTTCATCCATTTTCTCCACGTTCCCCAAATCCGAACCGATAAAGCATATAATCAAGGCACTCCCAGCTCACCCGATCGTAAGCCTTCCCCATGTCAACCTTCCAAACAAAGGCAGGCGTATGACTGGAATGAGCGGAGTGAACCACCTCGTGCGCAATGACCGCCGTGTCCATGACCTAGCGATCATGGATGAAGGCCCCTTGATTTTCAAAAATGATAGACCCCACAATCGGTTTCGAGCGATTCGCCAACACCTTAGACAAAATTTTAAATAAGTAATTGACAAGGCTAATTGGCCAAAATTTGCGCAAATCAGACGCCCCATTTTTATCGGAATGAGAGCAAGGAACGTCGAGTTAAGTTTTTGTCGAAATTCCTTGAAAAATTCAAGGATATCCGGCTTCAGGATAGACCAAAATGACCTGTAGAATTCCATGTTAAAACCATCTGGTCCCGGTGACTTGTTTTTGCCCCCATATTTGATCGCTCTCCAGACTTCTACTTCAAAAAAGGGATCTCCAGGTTGGCACGATGTTCCGAGCTGATAGATGAAAAGGATAATCCGTCCGAATGAGGCCTAGACCAGCCTTCATCCTGGTAATGTTATCTACCAAAATATCTTTTGATTTGTATTAGGTAGATGGGCCATGTACGATTGGTGGTAAACGATCCAATCTCATTTAGTCTGGATAGTCAAAAGTGCACTTGCATGGATTTTTTGGATGTTAAAAATTTTGTATGCCACAAAGTTAATACTAACTCGACTGAGATTGGCCCATGTTCGGCCAACGAAAAAAGGTCATCTACCAAACACAAACTCGCTACCTGTAGTATAACCCTATAATTTCTCAATAACAGAAAGCAACCCTTTTAATGACTAATTACTGAAAAACCCCATAAGGGTGCATGCAATTTCATCCACGGCCAGCCTGTGGGAGCCATGTGGCTTTATTGCTGCATTGTGGTGCATCATAGCTACCCAGTAACTGCCGGACGACGATAGTCTTGGTTTTTGGTCCCTAAAAGTGTTATAACAAAAAGATCTTTCATACTTACCATTTTTTTTTTCGTTTTATTTGTTAACCTTCACAACCCTTGTTTTTTGGTTCCACTTGATGCTCTGGGTCATAAAGACAACATAAATCCATTTCATTGAGCATTTTTTGTGAAAACTGGCATTAGAAAAGTGGACTCATTTCTATGAGGCTAGTGGACTTGTTGATACTAGGTAATGTAAGAGTGTAGGACATCTTTAGTGTAATCTTTGTTCGATGCCTCCTAAACAGATTATCTTTCAAGCTTTAAGTATTCTTCTCCTGAGATTTTTTGGTTTAGTGAAAACAGTGTCAATATTCTTCCATATTGGGGTGCCATTCTTCCTCTTCTTCAATTGTTTTTAGGCGGTCTCGTTTCTACTTACCACGGTTAAGAACTAATAGATCTGAAAAAGTTAGAAAAAATTACAAGAGAGCGCAAGAGAGAAATTCACTTCAAAGCATAACATAAGACTTGTGTTAAACGTGACATCACCTTATCTCAACCCAAAACTAAAAGGGAGTGGTTTAAATTATAGCAAGACATATGTGACATCGATATAGGCTTATTATTCGTCCCATATTGTTATCTACAAAAATATCATTTTTTTTTGTTAGGTAGATGGGCCATGTACGGTTGGTGATAAATGGTTCAATCTCAGTTTCTTCTGGATCATGGTTGTCAAGGCGACATCATGGCTAATGGCAAGGGAAACCGCCATATGTAGGTAAATGGAGAAACTCTCCAAATAGTGACACTATGGAATCGCCATGGCGATATAGCGTCATGGCGCCGCCATAAGCGTTATTTGGCAATTAATTTTTTTTCAGGGAGGAGACAATCTTGTAATATAACTAGTTATAACTTTTAACACTTTTTGCTTATCAATTATAACTTATTGTAAAAGAAAGGCCACTTAGGCCTCCCTTTCTAGTTACCACATTAAGACGAGAGGCTTCAATTTAGGACACCCGAATTTCTAGTTTTTTTTATAAATTATAACTTATAAGTTATAACCTATAATGTAAATTAAAACAAAGGCAATCGAAACCCTATTAGTGAAACTGTGTCAGGTGGAACACCATCCAAGCCGTCTGATTTGAAGGCAATCATCATGTAAAGATTTTTGCTGGCAAAGATTGGCATGAAACATTCTATCATCTGATTTACCCCAGTCAACTATTGAATCAGATGATTATCTTTGACTGTGTTGAATTAGATGATATAGACCATTTTTAGTGTCAAACTTTGGCAAAAAAGATCTTTGCATCATGGCCTTCAACTCAAACGGCTTTGATAGTGTTTCACATAGCATAGATACAAAAAATATTTGATAATTAATGTTTGAATTTATTGATGATCCATATTTGATAGTATTTATTGATATTTGTTTATGCCTAATGTCTACGTAGTTAAATTATTTTTGTCTGTCCTCTATAAAAGATTTATATATATATATATATATATATATATATATATATATATATATATATATATATATATATATTAATGGTTAATAAATAAAATTATAATTATAAAAAAAATTAAAATAATTAATAAATGGCCTTGCCATGGCAGCCTCGCTATGGCCTCACCACGGTATAGCGAGCCTTTTTGCCATAACCTCGCCACACTGCCTAAACTACCTTGATCTGGATAGTCAAAAGTGCGCTTGCATGGATTTTTTTGGATGTTAAAAATTTGTATGCCACAGTTTATTTGTCAGTATTTAGTACTAACTCGACGGAGATTGGCCTACGTACTACCAACAAAGCAAGGTCATCTACCAAACACAAGCTTGTTACCTATAAGCCTAATACTAGTAGTATATCTATTATAATTTTTCAATAACATAAAGCAGCCTTAACACCTGTAAGGGTGCATGCAATTTCACCCACATCCAGCCGTGTGAGGCATGTGGCTAGCAACCTAGTAACTGCCACAAGACAAAAGTCTTGGTTTTTGCCTAAAAGTTAAATAAATAAATACATTCATACTTACCATTTTTTTTCTGCTTTTAGTTGTTAATCTTCGCAATCCCTTGTTTTTTTGGTTCCACTTGATGCTCTGGGTCCTACCAACATTTGAAATCCATTTCATTGAGCTTTTTTGTGTAGGACTCTTTTCTACTAGTCTAGTAGACCTGTTGATGCTAGGTGATGTAAGAGTTAGGGCTGTCAACGGGTCCGGTTGGGCCAAAATTTTGGCTGCCCAATTAAAAAAAGGTATATGCAAGACCAAACCTGACCTGATGGGTCAAGGATATATATATGTCTGACCCGACCTGACCCGGTAAAACCCCACCTATTTTCAATGAATTTTGTATATAAAATATCGGGTTTGGTCGAAACAACCATATTTGCCCAACCCAACCCGAAGGTGCCTCATGCCCGGCAGACCTGGTGGGTCAAGTTTATGTGCCCAATCCAGTAACAAATCCGGGTCGGGCGGGTCAGGTATCAGGTTGACCTGACCTATTGACAGCCCTAGTAAGAGTGTAGGGACTCCCTCTAGTTTAATCATTTGAGTGATGCTCTCTAACCAGTTAGTTTCATCTTTTGAGTGATGCTCCGTGGCCAGAGTACCTTCCCAGCTTTAAATATTCTTCTCGAGGTTTTTTGGTTTAGTGAAAACAGTGTCGATAGTCTTCCATATTGGATGGTTTGTAAAGGAATTAAAAACCTTCTATGAAATGAATAAAGTTAGACTTTGCTACATCTCTCCTATCATAGTAAGTTCCTCTACAAGCTTGAAATTAAGTCTAATTTTTTTAAAGAAATTTAATCATTCAATAATGAAATGGAATTTGTTGCCATATCGAGAGATCCTAAGATCAACATCCTAATTAACAACTGATGGGTCTAAATATTAAGGGATCATAATCTTAAAGCCACAAGAATCTTCAAGTAAAATATGCCCATCAAATCAGAAATTACCAATACCTACTAATTGGTTTCAACTTTCAACGCATTCACCCCCAAAAATTTGATGGTATATATAATAGTCAATTGCAATGGTTCAATGATTTTATTTCTACTAAGAGGTGCAAGTTCAATGATATTTTCCCCTTCTTTGCCTTGATTTCAACTTCAAAAACCAGATGAAAAAAAACAATGGCCATGGTTTTTGCTCCCTATCAGTGTTTTTTAAATCTTTCCTACTTAACGTGCTCATCTTTTATTTTAATTTTTACTATACAGGTAACCGGTTACCCCAACCAGTTGCCATTTCTTCACTAAGGGGGCCATTAATTAAGGAAAAATCTTCGGTGTTAACTCTGTACTCATAAGATTGCTCTCGAATGAGTACAGTGACGCCTCATTAACACAAATAAAATGAATTGAACAGCGTTTACTCATATCAAGTACCAAGCATAAGATTTCAACAAACCCGTCTCAGTGTGACACAAAGATCCACCAAACAGTCTACGTCTCGAAGCACTGCTTAACCCCGAGCACTAGAGCTGTCAATGAGTCAGGACAGTCCAAAATCAAGGTTGGCCCGACCCTTTGGGCCACCAACCAGCCCAACGAACCAAGGGTATACGTCAGACCGAACCCGACAAAACAGTTCAAATAAGCTTGGTCCAGCCTAACCTGACCCGACCCAGTATCGAGTTTAGAACTGGGCCGGGCAGGTGGGGTCACAGGACAACTCAGCCCATTGATAGCCCTACCGACCCCTCCATGGATCAGGTAGCAAAGGACATCAGAACATCATATTGGCCTAGTTCGTTTGCACTAATAGGAATGAGCCGTAGTCCCATAGTGCAAAGATCAGGACTCAAGATAATCTAACTATCTTTAGGATCCAATTATTCAGTGAAAATGCCCTATGTATCATGCTGATAACTAGAAGATATGTTATCTCCTATTGATCAACTCAAAGCCAAGACCCAAAAGGCCAAGACGTGACTACCAGGCCTATCGTGAGCACATCACAGTCTATCTCCCCACCACCTTCATGCCCCATAACCAGAACTTGTGGCCCCCACTCTCATTACCTTCCCTGGCTACTCACTCAATCTTCAACATCCTAGAGCACCAGTCACACACATTGTAGTTTTGTATGCATGACAGGCAAATAGGCAATACTCTCTCTCTCTCTCTCTCTCTCTCTCTCTCTCTCTCTCTCTCTCTCTCTCTCTCTCTCTCTCTCTCTCTCTCTCGCACTAGTGCCATTTGGTTTAGGGTTTAGGGTTTATCGTGAGCACATCACAGTCTATCTCCCCACCACCTTCACGCCCCATAACCAGAACTTCGGCCCCCACTCTCATTACCTTCCCTAGATACTCGCTCAATCTTCAACATCCTAGAGCACCAGTCACACACACTTGTAGGTTTGCATGCATGACAGGCACAATGTGCAATTACTCTCTCTCTCTCTCTCTCTCTCTCTCTCTCTCTCTCTCTCTCTCTCCTCTTCCTGCACTAGTGCCATTTGAGTGGTGCCAAGTGGCACTTAATACGAAGATCAGTTTCCAAGGCAATATGAACAAAATCAATCAGGTCCATTCCAAAAAAAAAGAAATTGAAAAAACATCTTATTTGTCGTTCAAAGGTGGTCAAAGTTGGAAATTTTCAATGCACCAAGTATGTTGGGTGTCACCCAATATTTGATCGAATTTTTTTAAAATTTTTACTTTTTAGATCACGTGGCATGTGAACCTAAAACGGGTTTTTTTTGGGATCATGTGCCACGTGGTGTCGAAAATAGTGCAGCGTTCACACGCTGCATATATATATATGGATTACAAGAGCCTGTAGTTGAGTTGTAGAGTTGAACTCTACACTCAGAGCCATTTGGGTGCCAAATGCACAAGGTCGATTAGAGACCATCCAATAAAAGAAGGAACAAAAAATGTTTTTACAATGTTCAGTTTGTGGTCAAAAGTAAAAACTTTTAAGGGCAAAAAATGTTGGGTAAAAAAACCCATATCTTTGACCGGTGAAATGATGGAAAAAAGTCTTTTTTTTAGTTTCTTTCTAAAATTCCAGAGGAATTAGTGAACCCTTAGACGATGTAGTGCAACTCATGATCATGTGCCACGTTATCTACACTCGAGTGTAGAGTTGGAATTTGGAGCTCTACAACTCTAGTACAAGGACCCCTTTGTTAAAACTAATAATCTACCAATATGATAATGAAAATAACTAAGAGAAGAAATACCCATTTAGGGTTTATGGGAGAGAAAGAGAGATGGAGAAGAAGAGGGAGATGGAGAAGAACTGGGAGGAAGAGAGGGCAATAACCACAAAGGACTACATTGTTAATATTCTCATGTAAATGAATTAAAAGAGGTTGCCTCCTTATATGAAGGAGCCGCTTACATTCACTAAGGACACCTCACATAACTAATGACACGTATTTACTTTTACATGGACGCTACACTCCATACTTAACATTATCGCTTCCTATACACGCTACATATATTACTATGTTCAACACCCTTAACACACACACACACACATATAGAGGGCAGGGGATATGCGCCCAAGCGTAGAGATATCTCTGCACCTATTGATATGGGCGCGACACGTATCACCTTTTTGTGAAGTGATGGGTGGCATGGGGCCCACTTTACTAACTAGGGTTAAACTTCTAAAATATTTTAAAAGATATACACTTCTAGCCATTTTTTTTTTTACTTTTTAAAAGTCTTTCTTGTCTCTCTCTTTTCTCCCTTTTTTCCAAGAAAGTGTAGACTTATTTTTTCAGATATATTTTACTCAAAAAATGTGGGCACCCAGTAGCAAAGCGCATAGCACCTCGATAGAGAGGCGCCGACACTGAGGTAGCGAGGCGCTGGCACCCCGGCGCCGAGATGTCGACACTTCGCTAAAAAATAAGGGTGTCGGCGCCTTGTTTTAGGGGCTCCGACATCTCTATATCGAGGTGTCGACGATTCGCTAAAAAAAAAAATAAAGGTGATGGCACCTCGTTTTAAGAGCGTTGACGCCTCTATATCGAGGTGTTGGCGTTTCAATAAAAAAAAAAGGCGTCGGCGCCTCGTTTTAGGGCGCCGACACTCCCTTTTTTTAGCGAAGTGTCGGCACCTCGATATAGAGGTGTCAGCGCCCCTAAAACGAGGCGCCGACACCCCCCCTTTTTTTTAGCGAAGCGCCTGCACCTCGATATAGAGGCGCCAAGGTGTCAGCACCTCACTATCGGGGTGTCGGCGTTTTTTAGCGAAGTGCCGGCACCTCGATATAGAGGTGTCAGCACCGCTAAAACGAGGTGCCGACACCCCCCCTTTTTTTTAGCGAAGCGCCTGCACCTCGATATAGAGGCGCCAGGGTGTCAGCACCTCACTATCGGGGTGTCGGCGCCTCTCTACCGAGCTGCCGGCGCTTCGCTATCGATGTGCTAGTGCTTCGCTACTAGGCACTCACATTTTTTGAGTAAAATATATTAAAAAGTAAGTCTGACACTTTCATGGAAAAGGGAGAGAAGAGAGAAAAGAAAGAGACTTCTAAAAAAGTCAAGAATGACGATTTAAAGGGAATATAACTTTTAAAATATTTTTGAAAGTTTAATCCTAGTTAATAAAGTGGGACCCATGTAACCCATCACTTCACAAAAAAGGCGCTACGTGTTGCACCCATATCAAAAGGCGGAAAGATATCTCTACGCACGGGCGCATCGTGTGTGTGTGTGTGTGTTGATTGGTTTCTATACTTAATAGGATCGTCGCATAAATTGGACTTGGTCGATTGTCCAAAGTGCTGCTCTCAACTGAATAGATACAATTTCATGTAGACTAATATGCTAGGCTTCATTCCCAGCTCGACTCCCGTGAACTCAAATTCATATATCAGTACCCTCCCGCCGTTAAGGAAATGGAAGTAGTCCCCTCGAGAAAACCATGTGTTATTATGCCAGTATGATGTATGAAACTCTGATAAATTCTCAAATGATGGTTGGACGAAGCAAGACCATGAAGAACTTGCCCTATCTCTCTGATGCACCTATTACCACCCCTTTTTCTGAATCTCAAGATGGACAGGTGAGAAACTAGCAAGGATGCTTGCACTCAAGCAACTCCCATTGATTTATGAAAATGAGTTTATGGATGATCAAACAAAATAAACTGAGCTTCAAGGTGCCTTAATGTAGAGAACTACATGATTCTTATAACACATGCCACACAAACAACAGCAATAAGGTTATTACCCGAGGCCAATAGAACAACCCAAGTACAGAAGCCATGTTTGGTTAGACCAAGCCTAGTGTTTGTTAGCCATTGCATCACTTGTTTGCTTGCTTTAAACGCTACTCAACTCTTAGCATTCACGAAGTGTCTTTGGTTATGCCTTTTGATAAATCAGTTTTTTTTTGCTAAATCGGTTTTTCTTCAAACGATTTTAAGTCGGGATTGAACTCAATTCCGCCTATTTCATTTACCATGAATTCATCTTCCTCCAAATTCATTAGCCTCATGTGTTGGGTTAGAGTGAACTCGCTTCTTTCCCTTTGTTCCTTAATTGAGTTTCTTACCCACTCCCTTATCTTCTTTTCTCTTCTTCTTCTTCCCTCCAAAAGCTCTGCTTGTCTTTTGTTTCCCTTGCATGTTTCATTCATTCTTTTATTATTTGTATCGGTTTGAAAGCCCTAGGAAATGCTATCATCCTTGTTTGTTTTTTTCAGCAACTAACCATAGTGGACATGCAGCATAACCCATGTAATCTATGTGGGTTATCGTATACATGCAGCATAACCCATGTAATCTATGTAAGCTATCGTATAAACAATGATTGGTCTAATTTCGTTCTCAAGATCCTCAAGGGGCAAAAACTATCTCTAGCCAAGGATACCCTTGGAAAAAGCCAGTTCTTGTACTTGAAGGCCCCTTGGAATTTTTTTTCATGTTTGGGGTTGGCTTCTTTAGAGGAATAATAATGAAGTCTAACAACGAGAAAATCATTTTTTTTATGTTGTATCATTTGCATTGCATAAAAGAACCTTTCTTTGTAGACTTTTTGTGGTACGCATTCAATCTTTCTCATTCGATATGCCTGAAATCAAAGGAAGGTGGGGAAGAGGAAACAATACTCCATTCAAAAATGAAGGAAGAAAACATAGACGCGCAAAAGCAGTGTGATGAGCTTTCTCGACTCGAGATGAAGGTGCAAAATTACTACATCATGCAGCAACTACAAATGCTTCAAAGAGAGTTGTTGTCGATATTGTAAACGTCCCTAGTTCGTCGATCCATTTAGTGGTGCAAAATCCATCATTGGCTAAACAATAATTTGGTTATGCCAAATTTGTGCTTTGCTCTAGCCGAAGCTATTGCATCATTTTCCCCAATGATGGTGTCTCTAATCTCATTCGTATTCTGATCCATTTGACTTGTTAGCAATTGTTAGTTGTGGTCTTTGATCGGGATTCTTTTTTTTTTTATGAAGTTTTTCTCTTGGAATGTCAGGGGAGTTAGTGGACGAAAAAAAGGAGAGGGGGTTAAACGGGTCATTGCCATGCACAGTCCCATAGTCATATCTCGTCAAGAGATTAAATGGGGAGCTTGCGATACTTTCAAGGTGGAATCGGTGTTGGGAGGTAATCGGTGGGACTGGATTGGTGTTGATTCTTGCGGAGCGTCAGGTGGCATTCTCGTTGCGTGGAATGTTATGCTCTTCACCAAGGTGGGCGAGGAGTTTGGACAATTCTCGGTTTCGGTTGTCCTTCAAAGTACAGATAGTGGGTGCCAGTGGACATTTGTGGGGGTTTATGGCCCTAAGTTGGAGATTCATAGGGAAGATTTTTGGTTCGAGCTTGGAGCTATTGCCGCTAGATGGGACGTGCCTTAGCGTTTCAGAGGGGATTTTAATGCCATTCGCTTTGCCCATGAGAAGACGTGTGGTCCTCCTAATCGAGCCGCTATGCGGGGTTTGAACTCTTTCATTTGCGACTGGGCTCTTGTGGACCTTCCGCTAATGGGTGCTAGATATATGTGGTCGAGCCTTCAAGATGATATTTCATTATCCCATATTGATCAGTTTTTGGTGTCGTCAAACTGGTTGAACATTTACTCCAATGCAGTTTTGCATGGGTATGTGAGAGTTGTTTCCGATCATCGCCCACTGGTTTGCACTGCGATTCGGTTGGAAGGGGTCCTTCACCTTTTCGGTTTGAAAACATGTGGCGGATTGATGGAGCTTTTCATAACCTTGTCCCGAATTGGTGGACGGAAAGCATCCCTAATGGGTCTGTTGCCTTCAGACTGATCTCCAAACTTGGGCATCTCAAAAAGAGAATCAAGCATTGGAACGGGGAGTTTTTTTGGAATGGTGCACGTTGTGACGGAGCGGATTCTTTATAGGCTGAAAGAATTGAATGAGATTGAGGAGATCAGGGGTCTGTCGGATCTAAAAAAAGAGGAGAGGGTTAAGGCTCGTTGGATTTTAACGACAAGTGTTTCGAGGAGGATATCTATTGGAAACAAAAAAGCGAAGATCCAATGGCTTAAGGCTGGGAATCTAAATATTAAGTACTTCCATTCGGTTGTCAAACCCCGGTCTAAAAGGAAGTTTCTCAAGAAGATCTCGGTGGATGATATGGTGTATACATCCCAGGAGCATATTAGACTTCATTCGGTGCGTTTTTTCTCGAATATGTATTAAGAAGATTGGGAGACCCGACCGCGTCTTGATGGCTTGCCTTTCCCTAGCATATCGGATGTGGATCAGGCTGATTTGGAGGGGCCCTTTGTGGAAGAACAAATTTGGGCTGTTATTGGGACTGGGAAGGATAAAACGTCAGGTCCGGATGGTTTTACCATGGAATTCTTCTACTATTTTTTTGACACTATTAAAGGGGAGCTAATGGGTTTCTTTGGGGAGTTCCATGCGAACGGAGTTATTAGTCATAGCCTAAATTCAACGTTCTTATCCTTTATTTCGAAAATTGAGAATACTGAAGATCTCAAAGATTTCCACCCTATTAGCCTCTTTACAAAATCCTTTTGAAGGAACTGGCAAACCGGCTCAGTGCTGTTATGGGCAAGTTTATTTCCCCCAACCAAAGTGCTTTCGTTCAGGGACGACAACTAGTGGACTCGGTAGCCGTAGCCATTGAGACGATGAACGAAGCGCATTGGAGTCACAGCCGGGCGATTGTTTGGAAGGTGGATATGGAGAAAGCTTATGATCGGGTAAGCCAGAACTGCCTCGATTATATGTTGGTTTGGTTAAGTTTTGGGGTCAAATGGAGGAAGTGGATGCGGTCTTGTATTTCTACGGTGTGGTTCTCGGTCCTAGTGAATGGTACACCGGCGGGTTATTTTCGTAGCTCTAGAGGGGTGCGTCAAGGTGATCCCTTGTCGTTATTCCTTTTCAATATAGTTGGTGAAGTCTTAGGTGGACTTATTGATAGTGCCCGTCATTTGAGTCTCATTTTTGGGAGTTCAGTTGGAAGTAATGGTCGGGTTCTATCACATCTTCAATATGTCGATGATACGATGTTGTTTTGCAAGGCTGATGTTAGAGAGATGGAGGTTCTTTCAGATATCTTGGTAGTCTACGAGGCGTATTCCGGAAAGAGGGTCAACCTCCATAAGTCGTCGTTAGTAGGATCAGAGTGGATAATGCATCTCTATCTGGGCTGGCTGTTAAAGTCTCATGCATGGGTCAAAATATCGGGTTACCGATACGTATCGTCCGAGCTCCAAAACGATACGTATCGGACGATACGTATCGGTACCGGTTGGTATCGGACGATACATTGAATGTATCGTTCGATACATTCAACTATATTGAATGTATCGAACGATACATTCAATGTATCGTTCGATACCAATACCGATACGTATCGTCCGATACGTATCGGTATCGGCCGAAATTTTGATCCATGGTCTCATGTCCAATGGATCGCTTCCCGACTAAATACCTAGGCTTGCCCCTTGGCGTCGATAACCCAGTAGCAGCTGATTGGGATTTGGTGCTCCAGAGGTGCAAGATTCGCCTGGCTTCTTCGAAGGTGGTCACTTAACCCTTGTGAAGTTTGTCCTGTCCAGCCTTCCCATTTTTTATTTTTCTCTGTTCAAGTGCCCTACGTCAGTGATTGATAAGATTGAGAAGCTGCAAAGAGACTTTTTGTGGGAGGGCTCGGGTCTTGATAGGAAATATCATTTGGTGAATTAGGAGATTTGTCAACTCCCTATTGCTTACGGGGGTTTAGGCATTAAGCGCTTTTGAGAGGTCAACACGGCTCTCCTCGGCAAATGGTTGTGGCGCGCAGGTATGGATAGCGAGAAAGATAGTCTTCGACATCAAATTCTAAGTTCTAAATATGGTTGGTTATCGGGTGAATGGGGGATCACTATTAACCGGAATCAAAATGTTTCAGCTTGGTTGAAAGGGACCTGTTCGGTTTCGCATTTGTTCTTTAATTGGATCCGCTTCAGTTTGGGCGATGGGGCTACGATAAAGTTTTGGAACGATCCTTGGTTCAAGGGGCGCCCTTTGGCGGAATGTTTCCCTTCTATTTATAGGATTCTTGCGTGCCCATGTGCATCTATAGCTGAGATTGTTGCGGAAAATAATGGCGACATTTGTTGGGACATTGGTACTCTGAGAAGCTTGAAGGACAACGAATGGCAGCCTTTCGTTTCGCTGCTTTCTTCAGTTTATGGGGCCATCAGGAATAGGTTGGGGACTGACTCCAAAATCTGGATCACTAACAAAAGTGGATGCTTTAGTGTGAGGTCTTTTTACTGTATGTTGTCCTTCAGGCCGATGGTCCGTCAAGAGTGGGCTTGCCTCTAGAGGGCTCCAGTACCCCCGAAGTTGAAATTCTTTATTGGACCACATTGAGAGGGCGTTTCTTGACCATTGATCAATTGATCAAGCGGGGGAAGATTATCCATAACAGGTGTGTTATGTGTTTGCTCGAGGAAGAATCTATCCCTCATTTTTCATGCATTGTTGGGTGGTTGTTGAAGTATGGGGCGGTGTTGGGTTATTCCCAGTTCCATTACTAATCACTTTGCTACCTAGTATGGGAATCCGATGGCAGGCCCCCTCGTCAGTTTTTAGAAGGTGGTCTTTTTCGCTGCGCTTTGGGTAATTTGGTGTGAAAGGAACACGTGAATTTTTCGCAAGAGAAGGAGGCCACTGGGGTTGATTCCGAAAGAGGTCAGGAACTTCATGTGTTTCTGGGTTGGTCTGGATTAGGGAGGGTTCTGGGGAGAATTGAGACCTTTGACTTAGGCTAGATAAAGGCCATTTTGGGTCCCCAGCTCTAGGTCAGGTTTTGTGTAGTTTTTTTCCGATGTAGTTTTCCTTTTATTTTATTTTTCTCCATTTGACTGGGAGAGCCCCTTGTATTGATTTCCAGCTGCTCGCTAGTTTCAATATAGTTTTGCCTCTTACCGATTAAAAAAAAATAAAATTTAAAGGTAAACTTGAACATCAATGAAGAATCACTAAGGCGGTTTGAAGGTTGATCACCCTTGAAGTGGTCATTATCTTCTCTTCGTTTCTATATTTTTTATTTTCAGAAATATTATTTATCTAGTATTAACCACCAAGAAATCTATGAATTCCCGTTAATTTCGAGTTAGTCACATCATCTATTATCAAAGCTGCCACCTTATAAGAAGCCATGCCAACCAATGCAGAATTGGCCTAAGAAGTTGGACAACTTTGGGAACAATACATTGACATCCTCCAACGTTTTGATCAATTTATCGGTTCAATTTATGAAGAGCTTAGGTCCATCAAGAATCGATCATAGCGAACCAACCCCGAACACTACGAAGGAGAGGATATTCCACCCAGGGGATTATGACGGGCTATTGAAAGGGGAGTTTCATTCAGACACCAACTTACCACTGATAAGTGAAAGTTGACTTTCAAAGTTCTACAGTGACGACCAGACAAGATGGGTCTTTAATGCCAAACAACTTTAGGAATTTAATCAAATTCCCAAAGAACAAATGGCTGGCTTGGCCGCCATACTACTGTAGATGCAATTCCCTTGTAGCAGAGGATAATGTGCTTCACTAGGGATATGAGATGGTCATAACTTAACCGTGCCCTTTACGTTGAGTTTGGGCCAATGGAGAATGAAGACCCAAATGGTGCCCTTACCATGCTTAGGCAAAACTCCATGGTACAAGAGCACCATTCTCATTTTGAAAGGAGGGCAAATCGCATGTCACGGTTAACTGAGTCCTTAATCGGGTGTTTAATCTCAGGGCTACAAGATGACAGCCGCGTGGGGGTGAGAATCTCTCAACAAACACAATCATTCGAGCATTTCGACTAGCATCCCTCTATGAAGCATATGCTAGCATCCAATAACAATGCATCAAGGACCAAGGGAATCCAAACTCCTTCAACATCAAAAGAAGAGACTTCAATTGCAAAACAATTACACCGGCAGACATGCAAGAGCACTGGAGAAAAGGATTGTGTCACAATTGTTATGAACGGTATAGCCTAGGTCATCAATCTGTAAGGAACAACTTGCAATCATTGTAACCAATGAACAAGAAGGCACTGACGAAGAAACCGCCACAAACAAGAATGTTGTGCCATGATGTGAAATCTAACTAAGACAAACCGATACATGTTTCGGTTCATGCTGTCTCAAGGTCACTAGGCCCTCTATGAAGCATATGCTAGCATCCAATAGCAATGCATCAAGGACCAAGGGAATCCAAACTCCTTCAACATCAAAAGAAGAGACTTCAATTGCAAAACAATTACACCGGCAGACATGCAAGAGCACTGGAGGAAAGGATTGTGTCACAATTGTTATGAACGGTATAGCCTAGGTCATCAATCTATAAGGAACAACTTGCAATCATTGTAACCAGCGAACAAGAAGGCACTGACGAAGAAACCGCCACAAACAAGAATGGTGTGCCATGATGTGAAATCTAACTAAGACGAACCGATACATGTTTCGGTTCATGCTCTCTCAAGCTCACTAGGCCCTCAAACCATGCCAATCAAAGGGATGGTAAAACATCATGTCGTCACGCAATGATCCTGGATTCCAACAACACTCACAACTTCATCAGCCCTGAATTGACGAAGATATGAGACTTTCGAATTTGCCGAGATGAGAAACTTTAAGTTATGGTGGTCGATGGTGGCACGATAAAAAGTCTAGGCATGTGCTCTAGTGTGTAGATTATCGTGTGATTCTATTGGGAGGATGCAACATGGTCTTGGAAACACAAAGATTAAGCACACTACGCGAGATAGCTTGGATTTCTCCTTTACTCAAAATGAGATTCACTTACAAATTACAACAGACGTGATTAAACTCCACAGGGCGCTAGAGAGGTGGTTAGCAACCAAATCATTGCTCATACAATTTCCAAGCAGTAACAAGGTATGATTGACCAATCATTTTCAATAAGTAACCAATCAACACCAACAAACATTCCCAAAAGGACAGCCAACGATTAGGTCCCATTATCATCGTATTGTCTTCAAACCTGGGAGTCATCTGACTAACTTATGATGCCAATAATTTCAACAACAAAAAAAAGTCAAATTGAATGAATGATACACAAAATGTTGGAAATGGGTAGAATAAAGTCAAGTACAAGCCCATATTTTGTTGTAAAACTTCTATCAAGAAAAAAATGGTTCTTTGATGATTAAAAATAAATAATATTAGTCCAAAGAAAAAGGGGGATCTGAGTCCGAATCCCACCCCTTGTTGGGCATTGTGAGGAATTATCCCTTACTAACTGGTACCTGTTGTTACAATTATTATGTTATTTTAGTAATGGGAACGACTCTCCTGGACATCATTTAAACACCAAGATGGTGTTTAAATATACACCATCAATGGTATATGATGTGGGTAATCCACACCATCAACTGATAGTCTAATAGATCTAATAGATCATGAGTAGAGCGGAAATGAGCCCGTAGACTCTAATATTAGCGGTTTTTCTAGTATTAACGGCTGATATTAAAGGTCATCAATCGGATGGTTCACCTTAACTTATGGGCATGATGATGGATTGCCACTTGGACAACTTAAATTGATCACAAATGTGTGCCACATGGTATAATGAAAAACCACACTTCAACGGTGTAACATGAAAGGCTCTAATTTAGTGGTGTAAGATCATTTAAACACTAGTGTCGTGTTTAAATGTCGGTCAGGAGCCATTATCCCTTTAGTAATATGACAAATATTTATTATTAATTTCAAAGAAAATAAAACCTTATTTTGATTTCTTTGTCTTATGGTTTGCTTATGTGGTAATAGATCTTTCCTCGATACTTTAATAAAAAAGTTATAGAGCACCACAGAACTCAAACCAAAGTTCATCTTTAAAATTACTGCAAATCTCCATATTGATTTCAGATGGATCGATCAATGGGTTGATAGCAGGTCGATCGTTGATATCTACTGATGGATCTAAAAAATCTTAATGAAAACAAAATCATCCTAAATAAATAAATAAACAAAATATGAATTACATATACATCGGAAGAAAACAACAACAACGAAACTCAAACGAACCTGCAACTTCTTCTATGGTTGATTGGACGATTCCGGCCTCTTCTGATTTAGAGAAGATGAATCGGTGTGCTTAAAAGTGAGTGAAGGGAGCTGGCTTTGTGGAAGGGGAAGGGATTGCGTGGGAGACGTTACCAGGAAGCTTCCTTTATTCTGAAGCTTCGAACTACTAAACTACGTTTTTTGTCTTTTTTCTTTCTTAGAGGACCGACTACCTGTTTTTTTAATGCGGTGGATAAAGGCGTGAGTCGACGGTAACGACTCCATTTTTATCCACGTGTCACGTGCTCACGCCTTCCCAAATCCCAGCAATCCACCTAGGGCTGTCAACGGGCCGGGTGTCAGCCTAGCCCGGCCCGGATTGGCCGGATTCGGGCCCCATATTTTTTGAAATTTAATAAACTGGCTGGGCATGACTAAGCCCAGAAAAAAACGGGTTCAAGTTAGGGCTGCAAAGTGTAAGGCTCAGTCCATTTATTATGAGGTCCTTACGAAAAAAGAACTCTTAAAAAATATCTAAAATCCGGCCCAAATAGCTAATCGGGCCGGATTCAAGCTACAACATTTTAAAATAGGTTGAGCCCGGCCCGAACCACTATCGGGCCGGGTTCAAGCCCAAAATATATTTTTTTTAAACGGGCCAAGTCCCAACCCGTTGACAGCCCTAAATCCACCTTAAGTTGCGTTTGGGTTAGCTCTTTTGGAGCAAAGAGCACATCTTTCACTTTTTGGCTCCAGTGGAGAACTACTTTTATATTTGATAGCACAGCTCTTTGCTTCATTTACTTTGACGATAAGTTGTTTTAAGTAATAAAAATGCTCTATGCCTGTTTTATTTAAGAACATATTTTATTTGCTCTGATAAAGAACAGGTAAAGAGTTGCTTCTGATCTTATACGAGCTAACCCAAACACAGCCTTAGCCTATCCTCTCAACGGGGGGTCGACGCGAGCTGATCCGATAATTATTGGTCGGGCAAATAAACTTGACCTAGTCGGGTCGGTCATGAGACATCCAACCCAACCTTCAGTTCTGACCAGTTAGATTGGGTCGGACCAAGTTGGTTCAGATTTTTGGGTTGAGTCGACTTGACTGCCCCATCAGGTAGAATCGGGCATTTGATATTTTCTTAATTGACAACCAAAAATTTAACCTAACCAAACCCATTAACAGCCCTAAGTATATCATTCCTTTAGGCTAAAAATGTTTAGATCATGACCTTTAATTTCAAATGAGATTGCTTAGATAGTCCACAAAGGGGGCCATTACTTGCATATATACACAATTGGCACTTGCACACAATTTTGTAAAAGGAAACTTGATTGCTTAGATAGTCGACAAAGGGAGCCATTACTTGCACACAATTTAAAAAAAAAAAAACTTGATATTTGGGACCTGTATCAAGTGAAACATCATCTAGACTGCAATAATCTAGAGATTTTTAGTGCCAAAAATTTGCATGAAATAAGATATTTATCATATGACTCAAAACAGGCAACTATTAAATCAAATGATATCCTTTGATTGCATTGAATCACAATGATAACGATCGTGTTTCATGTCAACCTTTGACTGCAGTGAATCATAATGATAAAGATTGTGTTTGTCATGACCTGAAATTCTATCCCGAGAGCCTAAAAATCGGAGTTATGACCTGCACATATCTCGGAAATGCTAACCGGACATACACCTAATTAGAATTCTCACGCATATCTAGTTCCACGAAATCCGTAAAAGCTAACATACCATGGTGGAACATAGAGCAATCATAAATGCTGAATAAATATGATAAAATGCGATAAAATATTATAAATTCACAAATAACATGTAAGTCAAATCAGAGACAAATCCGATAAAATGAAAGCATAGAGTCAATAATAATGATATAAGGCAAATTCTAATACCGAGTCTACTAAATCAATATCCAGTGCTCGGATCAAAATCAACACTGTAGTCCTCCGGATAACCGGCAACGTCACCCTCCAAAGGCTCTTGGTAATTAATGTCCACTGGGTCGACGTTCTCAACACCAATCAAATAAGAGAAACTCACGTCCACACCGTCGGTATAATCACCTGCAGTTGTTAGATTATCGTGGGATAAGTTTACTCAGTCACGTAAACTCAGTGGATACACCACCAATCCACTCCAAACTACTCAGGTGCATTGTGGGTGCATCAAGTAAGTGATAACATAGTATATCAAAGGAATCAAAACAGGATAATAAAATCAAGTGCATATCGTAAACTCATATCCTAATCATTAATGCGAGATCATAATCTAAACACTTATATCCTAACGTACCTTACCATATCTCATATCATATCATACCTCATATCATATCATATTTTATTATTCTCGTATATACGTCTGTATATCGCATGAGCATAACTAACATACTCATAAAATCCTAAACGACCTGTGTCAAAGTCGTTGTTCGAGCTACCATGTGAGGGTCACCATAGTATCATACCACCATATCATAACGCCCTCCATATCATATCATACACCTCATCCAGTCACAGGGGCCGCCGGCAACTCATAACTCGTAATGTCTCTCAGAGACATCCGTCTTGACTGAAAGACGTTATTGCCCTTACGGTGGCTACACAAGGAACGACACGTACAGAGACTTAAATGGTTAATCTTGTGTTGGCCTATACAGCGGTGTCTTATTATCATAACATATCTTATCATACTGACTCATATCATATCATACTAACTCACATCTTAGCCTACTGACTCATATCTTATCCTATCATATTAGAACTCAGGGTGATAGGGTCACCGTTTATGCCACCGTATATAAAGCTACACTGAATTCGCACTCACCCTACTCGTCATGGTGTCTCATACCACCATAAGTTAAAAGGCATGTGAATACGATGTATTCCTCGCTTCGATACCATCTCAGAGAATTACCACGCCCAAACATAAGCATGATCTCATACACTCTCGCGTTATCTGACCTAGCATGACCTTAACTTATATCATGATCAAAGGTAGAGGTATAGAATCATCACACACACAAAAAGATTTTCATTTAGATTATTGTTATATTTATATATTTATTTATTTACATAACACACCAATAAATATAGAGTAGGGGAGTGATCGGTTTTAAGTTTAACCCTTGCAAGTGCACAAGATCTATTGTAGCACGGTAAGAACAGGGGTGTCAAACCCACAGGAAAATATGAAATTTATCTAATCCTTTCAGAGATTTAGAACACACAAGAAAGTACCAAGGGAGAAATTCAATCTACCACAAAAGTACCACATGATTGTCAATGCAATAAAAGAAAGCTAATCAATCTAGGCCAAAATAAATTATGATAAAGAAGAAAAATGACAGTTTATGAATTGATCAAGGAGTTAGCTAATCATCGATTTGTAACTTTTCTACCATTCAATCTCACAAGTTTATTTTAAGTCGGAACACCATCATTTATTAGGAAAATAAATGAATCGAGAAGAGCGCGACTATTGATTCGACATACCCTATCTAAAAACTATGACTCAGCCTATCATTGCGGTATGAATCATGTAAAGAGGATAGCATATCTCAAAATCTTAAGTCACGACAATGATAAATCAATCATTCTGCAGCCTAGATCGGCCTACATGAACAGATCTAAATGGAGTGCTTGTTTTACGATCGTTAATAACTACGATCAATGACTGTAAACAAATACTCGACAGTATTCAACCAAGCACACACTTATAACAGAATGATTCAATGACAATACCTTGAAATTGTAGAAACAATAACAGAACAGTTACTTATCTCTGGTTCGCCTCCTCCTTGAGTAAATAAATTTAGCCGCTCATCCTCGGTGTACAAGCCCGTTGTAGATCCGAAGACATCATTTTAATAATGCTCTTTTATTTTTCATAAAATTCTCCTTACAATGCTTTTGTTCCTAGGTACAATCTATGCTCTCAAAACTATAAAAGAGAATTAAAAACCCTAATACAATCTACTGAGAGAAAGAAGAACCCTCAAAGAAAAGAAAAATAGTCTCTCCACAATAATATTGAAAAGTGATTAAAAGATCCCCTACAAGCTTCCTTTTTATAGGGCCGAGCAAACCTTATCCCTAATAGCCTCAATCGATTGAGAATTAAATCTCAATCGATTGACTTTTGAATCAAAATAAGTGGGATAAAGCTGTCTTCTCCTGTCAATCGATTGACACTTAGTCTTCAATCGATTGATACGTAGGGGTAAAATCTTTATTCTCTAGTGGATGTTTAGCTATTTCACGAATTTTGATGCTTCTTTTGACCTTTTTATCCATAGTCCTTGTGTATCATTTAATTACCCTCTTTTATGCTATTTAACGATCCAACGGTCCGAAATACCTGTAATCATTAAAACCTCATAACAACCATCAGATGCTTTCATTGGACAGCTAAATATAAGATTTAGGGTGCACAATATAGTCACATTTCGGCACCGATCATACCCCCAAACCTACACTTTGCTAGTCCTCGAGCAAAGAGAATGAAAAATATGTCAAAGCAAATAAAACTAACATCCTAAAAAAAATGCCACTTTCGTAGGGAGCACGATTGCATTTAGCGCATGCAATAAGCCTTTAAACCCCTAGGTGATCCCTAGTGGAGGAGTTTTATCTCCTGAAGGTTTTCAGGGAAGGTACCTACTAACTTCAAAGCTTATGAATTTCAGAATTATAGTCATGCCCTTGCATGGTTGGTTATCCGTGAATTCTTATAAAATGCTACTGTCCATGCTTATTTTCGTAATGCTCATTCAATTTAGTTCATTGTTTTTCCAATGCTCATAATTATGCCTCAAAGTGTTATGCACTCATCACTGCTAAAGTTCTGTTATCTGAGAATAAGTTTGAACTAGGAACCTTTAGATTACATGTCTAGACTCAATCCTTACCATGGGTATTCACTCAAAATGAAATCGCTCTTGATAAATAGCTTTATTTTTCACTCAGATGTGAGATTGGAATTACAACACAAATTAGAAAAATCTCACATGTTATAAGAAATACGACGTACCAACGAATTTAGAAAGAAACATCATTGAGACAGATATTTGTATTTTAAATATGCATATACCAAGCACCATAGACATTTGTATAATCACTCTCCACAAGGCATTTACCACCCATGATTGGATCAAAAAGGTATTTTCTAAGGTTATAATGGGGCTCGGGTGAAGGTTATGAAATAAAGGGAAAATTGGATTCAAAGTTCTCTGAGAAATCGGAAAAAGAAACATATTTGTTTCTCTAACTTTGCACTCTTTCTTTCTTGGATTTTTCATAACCTTTTCCTCTTTATCACACTTTTCTCTTTCTTTTCTTTTTAACGCCACTTTCACATATTTTTGTACCTCTTGTACCAAGATGAATTTTCTCTTTTTCTCTCACCTTTTATATTTTTATGCCATATACCCCTTACATTACTATTGTCATAACTCTCTGTTTTTCATTTTGCTCTCATCCTTCTTTTCCAATTTTTCAGAGATTGAAGGGTAAGGTTTTTCACTGTTGTGGGGTATGATTAATATAGCTTACAAGGAATAATTAAGGTAAAATCTTTCAGTTGAGGCTCAAAGGGGGTGCAACAAGATAATTCAATATAAGGTGGGGTCTTTTGGGCAAAAACGAGCCAATAATGGCCTTAGATCATTTCCTTTCACGATGGTAACGATGCTTATTTGTCTTGAGTTTTTACACAATGATTTCTAGTATAATGGTATAACACACGTGAAATCAACAAATCAAAGCTAGAATATACGAGATTTCAACAATTTAAGCAAGAAATTCAAAGACACTCCGAAATTATTTCAGCACTCATCAAGAACGAGGACAAAGTTCCAAAGCTCACTGAGTTTTAGTCTTTCTTTGCAATCTTTAAGATTTCTAATTTTTTTACTGAAACTCTTAGATTTTGGATTTAAAGCAATTCATGGCATGATAACAAATTTTAAAGAATTTTCGGTCATCAACAATTTAAGAATATGAATAAAATTTGAAATTCATAAATTTAATTGCCATCAGTCAATCGATTGACTGATAAGGGTTTCCAGTAAGTCTGTTAATCATTAGTCGATCGATTGAGTCAGTTGGTCTCAATCGATTGACTGATGTACTTTAAAATTCGAGAACAGACTCTCTCTTTTCTTTTCTTTTTTAATAATAATAATAAAATTCTACACATGCGAATCGAAGGAAATACCCCCCCAAACCTGATTCGGCTAATGTTCTCATTGGTGAAAATATTGGAGAGCGTAAGAGACCCCCCAAACCTGTTTACTGCAGCGAAAAGTAATTGGCGGACCAAGTGAAAGGTATTGGGTTCGAAAATTAAAAACACACATAGGTACTCAACTAAATTTTTATTAAACGTATGCAAATTATTACACTTATTGAAAATTTAAATAAAATAAAATAACCTAAGACAAAACTAAACCGAACCTAATCTAAAACATGAAGGAAAATAAGCCCTAAAAATATTAAAATAATGTAGTCTAGACTCGACGACTAACATTCTTAATCCTTCAGTCATCCATGGTGGATCTTCCTTCCTTCAGTGTCGGGAACGCATAATTCCACATCTCGTCGGTGATCCCTCCTCGCTTGGTGGTGGAATAAGTGCGTGGTGCGGAGATGGTGGTGGGATAGAAGGTGGTGGTATGAGAGACGAGGGCGGATTCAATTCCGCCCACAAGTAGGTTGGAATCAAGTTCTTTGATGGGTCGTTGACGGCCTCGTCGGAATGAGTAAAATTCGATTTGACTTCTATAGTTGATTCATCGTCAAGATTGATGACTTCATGACTCGACAAATCAAGCGGTAGTCGTGGAGAGTGGTAGCGTGCACATTTTTGCATTGTTTCCATCAATTTTCTCATAGCAGATCGGGTATGATACCGAATGGAAGCCATGGCTAAAAGTTGGGGAGGATTGAAGGAATTTTCTGGACTAAAGAACTAACCTAAGAAGGCCTTTAAATAAAGTTAAACTTCTAACTCCCATATTCTAAGTAAGTTTCTACATTACGGACTCTAAGAGGGACAATTCTAAATTTTCGGAGTGGAAGAGGTATTCTTTCGAAAATATATCTCAGTCAATCGATTGACATTTCAGTGTCAATCGATTGACACTAGATGCCAAGGGTGCCATTGCGTGCACAGTTCAAACATTCCTTTTTCATAACAGTATTTTTGGAGAAATCTTCCGTTCCTGACAGATTAGACAATTCTGCCTATAAAGAAATCAATCGATTGACTAAGTGGAGTTGCTTTTTTGAAAATTACCAATTGAAGTGCTCAATCGATTGAGGGTTGAATCTCAATCGATTGACTAATGCACTTATGTACTAATCCGAGAACGAACATAAATTTAGACTCTAAAAACATTGCAATTTCATTGTTTTGATTACACCCACATGATCCCACCATCAAAAGAAAACACACTACGATTACTCCTACCTAAAAATAAAATGAAAAGCACACCAAACAAATTAAAACACAAACACTAAACAAACAGAAACACAAACAAATACACAAACAACAATCACTGATCATCATCATCATCATCAGCATACTCAGGGTCTCCCTCCTCATCCATCGCCACTCTCACTCCTGCGATGAATCCGTCGGCACGCCCAGGGAATGATTCCCGGGCCATCCGCATGAGAAGTGAAGTTTGAAACCGTGATCGTCGATCAAGACTTCCCACAGTGGCACTCAACCCATCCATCCACGCCTCGAGGTGAGCGACTACTGCCTTGACGTTTAAATCGGGGACCTCTTTAGGACAAGGCCATCTAATGCCGCCGCATTGGCGTTGTGCGGGGTTTGGTCGGGGAGGAGGAGGTACTTCATCGACTTCAATTAGAGGTGGCGTCACACATAGAATAACTTTGATGCTCTTATCCCAAACGTTCGAGCCGTAGTGATAAAATTGCATATCACTCATCTCTTCATCATCATAAATCGGGCACCCAACTTGGTCTAAAAGATGCATCACATAGTGTGGGAAATGCAAGAGAATAGCTTCTCGCTTATGTGGTTTGGTGGTGATCATGATTTCGCTGTGACACTAATACATCTCTTCAAGCATCAAACCCGGCGCATCAAACCAAGTATTCGTATGTGCCGCGTACAGTGCTAACACCCTATTTTTCATCCTCTTGCTCTTCGTGCCATGCGGTAGCAAATTGTTTGACATAACGATGCCCTAAAACAAGATGTCCATTAGTAGAACTGCTCTTTTAGTGGCCAAACCAGTCCCGCGGCGTCCTCCACACATATCGTTGATCATAAGGTCCTGGCTGAGATCAACGGTGGGATTGATGTGGTGGTTCAATGGGCGAACCACGTAGAAATTAAAAGCTCGTGCAAGATCGGCAGCATGCAAGTTGTATCTCCAATTTTCGATCTCGAGGCAGATGAATGGTAATCCCGTTGGTGACACTGGAGCGGACACCCATTCCATGTTTTGGTAAAATAGCCTTATAATACGGAGTGAAACATCTATAGGAGGAGGAGCGAGCAGCATTTCCAAGTGCAGAGCCTCGATAAATTCAATCGAACAGGCGGCCTCTGCAATGCGATGAAATTTGGCTAGATCGAAGAAATTCTCCGTTTGAAACTGACGATTCACGTACTCGTCGTCAGGAATGCGCATAGGAGTGTTGGCAGGACGAGGTGGTCGGTATATCAGTGGTCCAGGCGTCGCCATTTCGATCGCATACGATGAGAGTAAGAGATAAAAAACTCGGATTGGAGGGGCTTTGGGAAGAAGGGGACCACGGGTGTCCCCATTATATAATATGAATGTCAATCGATTGAAAATGCTTGGCCTCCCCACGTTGCAAGAATTTCAAAGGGCATTAGAAATGAGGACGCGACATGGTACAATCCACTCATGCACTCTTAATGTCAATCGATTGACATAGTGGTTTCAATCGATTGACAATAACTTTTACGCAAAAAGTCACACCGTTTAAGTGCCTTGGGAACAGGCGGAGTAAATAGGCAATCAAGTCGATCGATTGAGAGGTGAGTCTCAATCGATTGACATTGTCGTGCCTCAAAAGTTAGCCGAAATCGATAAGATGTGTCGATTGACGCTCCGATTTCTGAAAAATGGCCATCAAGTCAAGGTGATGTCAATCGATTGAAATTGGGATCTCAATCGATTGACGGGAATGCATTCCGACTGTAATGACCATACCATTGATTAGGAGATGATGATGATGATGATGATGATGATGGAAACCTCAATCGATTGAGAATGGTGATTCTCAATCGATTGAGCATTTTAACAGGTCAACCATTTGACTTTTTCAAATCAATCGATTGAGGACTCTTTTTCAATCAAAAACACAACGAAAATAAAATATAACCAACATAAAATACACTGGGTTGCCTCCCATAAAGCGCCGAGTTTATGTGTCGACAGCTCGACCACTTTGTCGTTCAATTTCTCGGGTCACTGAGGTATGTTGCCTCAATCCTTATCTGGGTCATTGGCTCGATCATTGGTTTGAGTCGTTGCCCATTAACTTTGTGAATTCGATTGTCCGTAAGGCTTCTAATTTTAATCACACCATGCACGGTAGTGGAGACAACCTGAAATGGTCCTTCCCACCGCGATTTCAATTTCCCCGGATGAAGCTTAAGTCTGGAGTTGAACAACCAAACTTTTTGTCCAATGTGAAACTCTTTCCGCAAAATTGACTGATCGTGCAACTTTTTATATCTTTCCTTATACATCTTCGAATTCTCATACGCATCGTAACGCAGTTCTTCTAATTCGTTCAGCTGAAGGTGTCGATTGGACCCTGCCTCTTTCATGTCGAAATTAAATCTGTTTATGGCCCAGAATGCCTTATGCTCCAATTCAACTAGAAGATGACATGCCTTCCCATAGACAATCCGAAATGGTGACATTCCGATCGGGGTCTTGAATGCAGTACGATATGCCCAAAGAGCATCAGATAGGCGATTCGCCCAATCTCTTCTGTCCGGTCGTACCATCTTCTCTAAAACTCTTATGATTTCCCGATTCAACACTTCCACCTGACCACTAGTCTGCGGGTGATACGGCGTTGCCACCTTATGGGTAATACCGTATTTCTTCATTAAAGTGGCAAAATGACTGTTACAGAAGTGCGAACCGCCATCGCTAATGGTTACTCTTGGAATCCCGAATCTGTTAAACACATTTTCTTTCCAAAATTTGACCACGACGTTGTGGTCATTCGAGCGGGTTGCCACAGCTTCTATCCATTTGGAAACGTAGTCAACAGCTACTAGAATATATGAATACCCGAACGATGGGGGAAAAGGACCCATAAAGTCGATCCCCCAAACATCGAAAATTTCAACAATCAGAATCGGGTTCAGTGGCATCATATTTCGTCGTGAAATATTTCCAAGCTATTGACATCGTTGGCATTCTTTACAAAATTTGGCAGTGTCTCGAAAGATAGAGGGCCAATTGTAACCGCTTTAAAGAATCTTGTGTGCGGTCTTTTGTCCTCCGAAATGGCCTCCACAGGCCCCAGCATGGCAGAAGTTAATGACACTCGATTGTTCTTCTTCAGGCACACATCTTCTAATGACTTGGTCGGAACAGAATTTAAACAATTACGGTTCATCCCAAAAATAGTATTTTATTTGAGAGAAAAAGAGAATTTTATCATTTTTACCCTATTGGGTAGGGATTCTGCCAGTGACCAGATAATTCACAATGTTGGCAAACCAAGAAACTTTTGTACCTGTTGTAGCAATTGTCATTAACTGTTCATCTAGAAAGGTGCCACGGATATCCTCAGATACTGATGATTCTTCAGACAAAATTCTTGACAAATGATCTGCTACAACATTTTCGACTCCTCTTTTATCTTTGATCTCGAAGTTAAATTCTTGGAGGAGCAAGATCCATCGGATCAACCTTGGTTTTGTGTCCTTTTTCGCCAACAAATACTTTAATGCAGAGTGGTCTGAAAAGACCACTATTTTCGATCCAAGTAAATAGGAGCAGAATTTATCTAATGCATACACCACGGCTAGCAATTCCTTCTCGGTGGTGGTATAATTCAGTTGGGCATCAATCAGCGTCTTACTGGCGTAATAAATCACATGAGGTAATTTGTTTACCCTTTGCCCTAAAACTGCTCCAATAGCATAGTCGGATGCATCACACATGAGTTCAAAAGGTAGAGAATAATCTGGTGGTTGGATTATTGGCGCATTTGATAACAACTCACGCAATTTTATGAAGGCCTTCATGCATTCCTCATCGAATTCGAACATAACCTCTTTTCCAAGCAAGGTACACAATGGTTTAGCCACCTTGCTAAAATCCTTGGTAAATCGCCGGTAAAATCCAGCATGACCCAAAAATGATCGGATTTGACGAACATTTTTTGTGGAGGCAGATTAGCGATTAAGTCGACTTTTGCCTTGTCAACTTCAATCCCTTTTTTCGAAATGATATGCCCCAACACAATTCTTTGTCGGACCATGAAATGACTCTTCTCTCAGCTGAGAACAAGTTTGGATTCTACACAACGTTGCAACACTTGTGTGAGATGATTTAAACAAGATTCAAATGTCTTCCCGAAAACAGAGAAATCGTCCATGAATACTTCGATGAACTTGTCAATCATATAAAAAAATATGGCTAACATACATCGTTGAAAAGTGGCCGGAGCATTACATAGGCCGAATGACATTCTGCGATATGCAAAAGTACCATAAAGGCACGTGAATGTTGTCTTATCTTGATCTGCAGGAAATACGAGCACTTGATTGCAGCCCGAATATCCATCGAAAAAATAGTAAAACTCCTGCCCAGCTAACTTCTCAAGAATTTGATCAATGAATGGAAGAGAAAAATGATCTTTTCTGGTAACCATGTTCAATTTTTGATAATCGATGCACACGCGCCACCCCGTAGTTTCACGACTAGGTACCAATTCTCCTTCGGTAGTCTCTTTCATTGTTATCCCAGACTTTTTGGGAACAATTTGAACTAGACTTACCCATTCACTATCCGAGATTGCATAGATTATTCCAGCATCGAGTAACTTGATGATTTCCTTTAAAACGACTTCTTTCATATTCGGATTAAGTCGCCTCTGTGGTTCTCTCGATGGTGTAATATCATCTTCCAGATGTATTTTGTGCATACATACTGATGGATCGATCCCTTTAAGATTAGCTAAGGTCCATTTGATGGCCTTTTATGATCTTTAAGAACTTTTAACAATTCATGCTCTTGTTTTTCTGATAATGTTGATGAGATAATTACCGAAAGCGTTTCTTGAGGTCCCAGAAAAACATATTTGAGTGACTCAGGCAGTTACTTTAAGTCCACAGTTGGTGGCTGCTCGATTGATGGAGTTAGCTCATCCTTCACCTCAACAGGTAATGGTTCCACCTTAGTCGCGATTTGACAAAAATTATCATCTTCACTTGATGAATTCGCCCTCTTCTCTTCTGACTGTTGTTTCTCAGATCCTTTCTCCTCATAGATGGCTAACAAGGCAATTTCGAATTCTTCTTTGGTAAGCATTGATGGTAAAGCTTCATCCACTACTTCGTCCACCTGATCGATGTAGAAACAATCAACCTCATCCTCATTGGAAAAATAGTTTATTGCATGAAATATATTGAGTCTAACTTTCATGTTTCCAAAAGAAACATCCATGACTCCCGTTCGACAATTGATGCAAGCATTCGCGGTCGCGAGAAATGGATGCCCAAGAATGATTGGGACTTGATTGATGGATTTAACTGGAGGTTCCATGTCCAACACAACAAAGTCCACTGGGAAGACAAATTTGTCTATTCCAACCAAAACATCCTCGATGATACCCTTAGGTCTTTTTTCTGACCTATCAGCAAGTTGCTGTGTAACTGTCGTGGGTTTCAATTCGCCCAGTCCTAATTTCTCATACACTGAGTAGGGGATCAGATTGACACTTGCTCTCAAATCCAGTAACGCCTTACCAATTGGTTGCCCACCAATGACACATGGCACAGTTGGGACTCCAGGGTCCTTAAGCTTTCGTGGGGCATCCGATTGCAGTATCGAACTGACTTGATTAGTCAAGATCACTTTCTTTGAAACATGAGTACGTGCTTTTCTTTTTCGAGTGCATAGGTCTTTGAAAAATTTTGCGTACTTAGGGACTTGCTTGATTGTTTCAAGTAATGGGAGATTTATCTTTACTTGTTTGAATGTTTCGAAGATTTCTTCTATTTTTGACGCTCCTTTCTCGATTCTAGATGGAGGTGTTAGGCACTCAGGAAATGGTGCCTTTGGGGTATAGGAACAGGGTTCATTTTCTAGTTCTTCTCCAGGTACTTGTTGGAAAATTTGAGAACCTTCTTTCTCTTTTCTTTTATCTAGTCCTTTGCCTTTTTTTGCTTCTTTTTCTTCAGCCTTGTCTGGTTCCACTGGCATCTCCACTTGATTATCAACTGCTCTCCCACTTCTCAGCACTGTAACAGCTTTCAATTGTTGACTGTTTGATGGTCCTTCATCAGATGATGCATGGCCTCGAGGATTGTTAATAGGTTGGCTAGATAGCCTACCTTCCTCTCATTGACTCAACTGATTTGTCAATTGGCTAAATTGGTCCATCATCATCTGCTAAAAAGCTTGCATATTTCGCACAATTTTTTCTTCCAAATCAGAATCTTTCGAAGCGGTGGTCTTAGATTGATTAAAATTCTGATTGAAATTCTGATTTTTTCGATATTCAGAATATGGATGATAATAAGGAGAATTATGTTGGAAATTAGAATTCTGCAGGAAATTAGAATTCTGTTGTGGACGAAAGTTCTGTTGTCCACTCATTACGTTGGATTTGTACTGCTGGTTCACCTGTCCAGTTTGGTTTGAACCTCCCCATCCTAAGTTGGGGTGATTTTTCTATTCCGGATTGTAGGTGTTTGAGTACATGTTCCTACCCTGTCGCTGATACAATTGAGTCAGATTTACCTGCTCTTGAGGAGTAGGTTCATCAAGGAAGAATGACAAGGTAGTTGGACAATCGTTAGCCATGTGACCTGGGTGGTCACAGATTGAACAAGCGATGGGGTTGCTGGGACTTTTAGCTTGCTTAGTTGCAACTAACAGCATGTTCATTTGCTTGGACAACATGTCAACCTTTGTTGAAAGTTCTAAGGTGTTGTTATTGACATCAAATAGTCCATCTCTAGTTAACACATGAGATTTAGCTGTCATATCCAAACTAGTTAGCCCCAGAGTCACATTTTGTATTGAGGTTTGATACAACTTTTCAAACAACGCCCACAATTCATCTGCCTCCTTCGTGGCACACGATCCTCCACAAGATGTATCAACCATACGTCTATCTTATGGAATTAGTCCATTGTAAAAACTTTGAACCTATTGCCACATTGGCAGTTGATGATTAGGACAACTCTTAATCAATTCCTTAAAGCATTCCCAACATTCATGAAATGTTTCTGTAGGTTGTTGGAAAAAGAATTGGATCTTCTGACGCAACTCAATAGTTTTGGTCATGAGAAAATATTTTTTAAGGAATTGACGATGTAACTCTGCCCAACTCTGAATAGATTATGGTTCTAAGGAGTAGAACCAAGTTTTTGCCTTATCTCTTAAAGAGAAAGGAAAGAGTCGTAGCTTAGCTATCTCGTTGGTAACATTATGTACTCGGAACATTTTACACACTGCAATGAACTCATTCAAATAAACATGTGGATTCTCGTTTGACGATCCATGGTAAATCGGTAACATTTGAATCATTGCGGATTTGAATTCATAATGGTTCCCTGGGATGGGGGTGTGCATGATACTATCCAGATCCTCGTAAAAACTAGGATCATTATAATATTTCAATGTTCTTGGGCCCTCGTCATGAATATTGTTCCAATTATTTCCATTATTAATGTTTTGATTGTTCCCATTCCTTTGATTTGCCATAGTCTCATTATGATGATACTGATTCCTTTGGATTCTGTGATTCTCTCTGCAAGATCTTTCGATCTCAAGATTAAACAGTTATAGATGTGGGTGATGAGATCGAGTAAAGCTCATGCACCAAATACTTCAACTAAGGATTGATGAATCTACAATAAATCCATAAATTTCAAATTCAATCAATTGAAGTAATGCATACAACAAAATTTTCCAATCAAGGACTTTGTCAGTCAATCGATTGAAGCAGTGGTCTCAATCGATTAATATTCAAAAGTCAAACTGAGTCAGCACAGATTTTTCAGCTTATAAGGCAAGTAGCAACGGTCAGGTCAATCGATTGGCAGCGAAATGTCAATCGATTGAAACACTTCCACAAATTTCCATAATGAATAATATTCCAGCTTCAATCGATTGATAGAAATTTTCAATCAATTGATTTCTAAGATGAACAGTAGCCACTATTAGAAGAAAAGAAAATTTTTTTTTCTAAAAAAATTAAAATTCGAATTTCAAAAATCAAAATTAAAATTGAAAATTAAGAAATTAAATTTTTAAATTTCAAATTTCAAAATTAAAAATTCAAATTTCAAAAATCAAAATTTGAAATTAAAAATTTAAAATTAAAAGTTGAAAATCAAAATCAATATTTGAATTTCAAAATTTCAAATTTTAAAACCAAAAGACAATCCTACAAAATCCTATAGAAATCTTACCTAAAAGAGAAAAAGAAGGAAAAGAATAAAAGACTCCTATACTTCCTAAACAAAAGATCCTAAAAATCTTTACTTTCTAAAAGAACTCCACAAAATCTTACGAAAGAAAAGAAAATAAGGGAAAGAAGATTTTGCAAGTCAAAAATCCAAAATGCCAATTTCTAAATTTCAAAATCAAAATTCACACATGAAAATCAAAATTCATTTTTTTTTAAAAGTTAAATTTCAAACTCCGAATTGCAAATTTCAAAAATCAAAATTCAACTTTCAAGCTCCACATTTCAAATTTCAACAATCTCAAAATTTTCATCATTCAAAATTTTAAAATCCAAAATTTCAATATCCAAAATTTGAAATTAAAAATTCAAATTTTTACTTGTTGGAGTTTTAAGAATTAAGCCTCAAAACAGTCGATCGATTGAGGAAAATATCTCAATCGATTGACTGTCAAATAATTTAAACAAATCTCTTTTCGAATTAATCAAAATTTCGTCGATTTCCCCGGCAACGGCACCAAAAACTTGATCGATTTTAAGTTTAACCCTTGTAAGCGTACAAGATCTATTGTAGCAGGGTAAGAACAGGGGTGTCGAACCCACAAGGAAATGTAAAATTTATCTAATCCTTTCAGAGATTTAGAACACCCAAGGAAGTACCAAGGGAGAAATTCAATTTACCACAAAAGTACCACATGATTCTCAATGCAATAAAAGAAAGCTAATCAATCTAGGCCAGAATAAATTATGATAAAGAAGAAAAATGACAGTTTATGAATTGATCAAGGAGTTAGCTAATCATCGATTCGTAACTTTTCTACCATTAAATCTCACAAGTTTATTTTAAGTCAGAACACCATCATTTATTAGGAAAACAAATGAATCGAGAAGAACGCGACTTTTGATCCGGCATACCCTATCTAAAAACTATGACTCAGCCTATCATTATGGTATGAATCATGTAAAGAGGATAGCATATCTCAAAATCCTAAGTCACGACAATGATAAATCAATCATTCTGCAGCCTAGATCGGCCTGCAGGAACAGATCTAGATGGAGTGCTTCTTTTACTCGTTAATAACTACGATCAATGACTGTAAACGAAGACTCGATAGTATTCAACCAAGCACACACTTATAACAGAATGATTCAATAACAATACCATGAAATTATAGAAACAATAACAGAATAGTTACTTATCTCTGGTTCGCCTTCTCCTTGAGCAAATAAATTTAACCGCTCATCCTCGGTGTACAAGCCCGTTGTAGATCTGAAGATATTATTTTAATAATGCTCTTTTATTTTTCATAAAATTATCCTTACAATGCTTTTGTTCCTAGGTACAATCTATGCTCTCAAAACTATAAAAGAGAATTAAAAACCCTAATACAATCTACTGAGAGAAAGAACCCTCCAAGAAAAGAAAAATAGTCTCTCCACAATAATATTGAAAAGTGATTAAAAGATCCCCTACAAAAAGTCGTAGCTTCCTTTTTATAGGGCCGAGCAAACCCTATCCCTAATAGCCTCAATCGATTGAGAATTAAATCTCAATCGATTGACTTTTGAATCGAAGTAAGTGGGACAAAGCTGTCTTCTCCTATCAATCGATTGACACTTAGTCTTCAATCGATTGACACGTAGTGGTAGAATCTTTATTCTCTGGTGGATGTTTAGCTACTTCATGGATTTTGATGCTTCTTTTGACCTTTTTATCCATAACCCTTATGTATCCTTTAATTACCCTCTTTTATGCTCTTTAACGATCCAACGGTCAGAAACACTTGTAATCATTAAAACCACATAATAATCATTAGATGCTTTTATCGGACAGCTAAATGTAGGATTTAGGGTGCACAATATAGTCACATTTCGGCACCGATCAGGGAGTAATTATATATTTTCGATAACTCGAAAGTCAGAGTTCGATTTTCACGAGATATCGAAGTTCTAATATTTCGTGTTATCGAAGAGGTCGCGTTGAAACGATAAAAGTGACATTTATATATGTATGTATATATATATACAATTATTTTTATTAAATATTTAATTAATAATCTTATTATCTTGAATTAAGTGGATCACAACCATCGATCACAAAGTGCAAGTGATTAATATGCACTAAGTTTTGGTCGAGCAAAAGTGTAATTTATAGTGTAAATAAGATTGTCTATATATTCGGACGAGAATCGATTGATTAGTGTTGAAATCAATCAATCGGTCTTAAATGTGTTATATAAACTATTCAATTAAGGTACAGATTGATCGATCGATTTTTGGTATCAACTGGTTGAATTTAAAACAATTTAGGGTACAGTGGTTCGTTTCTATATAAAATCGATAGATCGACGTTAAAGTGTCCATCGGTGGCTGCAACATGGTAAGGAATTTTGAAACAAGGTTTTATGTGCCTTTGTTATGTTATTAAATTAATAAGGTACCCAAGTATCTTTGTTTGTGTAGAATATATAAATAGAAAAATTAGGCATCATCCATTATATAATATATTATTAAATATATAATAAAATTGAAAGGGGCTTATATATTAATTATATATAATAATGTATATGTGCTTTTATTATAGAATGATATAAAAGTAGAGATTATAATATAAAAGTGATAATTACAAATAAGATGCTTGACCGAATCTTGGCTCACATTATTGGAGATATTTATTTCTAAAAGGAGTAAAGAATTCTTAACAATTTCTTAATTGCCATTTATTTTAAAATATAATTATTTACAAAGTTTCAGTAGGCAGTGTGCAAGGGCATCTGATGTCATTTCATATATATTTTTTTAAATTCAATGGTATTGCTATACTGATGGGCTCCGGTGGAGGAGTTAGTTAATATTTGAGAAAAGATTGTGTACTACATGGTATCACCTTATTATTTTGGTACCTTATAGTATTAGGCATCAGTCTACATCCAATGGTGGAATAATAATGTGTCAAAATTCATACACGTGGCACCTTAATTTAGGGCTCTTTTTTGTTTTCAATTAGATCTTGGTTCAATGATATTATCATAATTTATTATTTTTATAAGTTTACATGGGGCAACACCCTATCAAATCTCCATACAATATATAAGTTATCATGAAGACTATCAAGAGTTTCATTACACCGTATCACAGGCAGGTAGGCTATTATCTGACAAAGGTTCACATAATATAATATATTATTACAAGCTAAATCTAAGCAACAAGGACACTTATATAATATTCAGATATTATATTATATAATATAATACATAGACAGCTACGCCAAATCCAAGGAACAAAATGCATTTAATATACCCTCAATCCAACAAGAGGAGAGGTGCCAACATAATAATAGAATTAAAAAAAAAAAAAAAAACGTAAGACGTCTCTTAAGAAGCAAATATAATAAAAAAAAACAAGAGTCTTTATATAATATGTCATATAAGATGCAAATTTAATAAATAAATAAAAGTAAAATGTCTTATAAACTCTATGGAAGCTATAGCTATTGTACTTTATTATACTTTAATCCACGACATCGAAAGTGTAACCCATACATATATAATGCGTCAGTGAAGCTATAACGTTGAACCGAGCGACAACACTAGGGTTTTAAGTTCACGACGACTCTGTGTACCGTGGAACCCAGTGAGCGGCCCTACACACCAATGTTATTTGGGTTCCTAAGTTTACTATAATTAAAATAATACAGGTAAAACAAAACAAGTAGGGTTCAGGATCTGCAAAAAGAAAAGAATTAAAAATATAATCAGAATATTCAAACATAAATAACTATCAATGAGCGGCTAAATTATTCTTTTTTCCAAAATTACTTTTTTTTTTTACAAAATATACACAGGTTTGATTTATTTAACTCGTCGATACGCGATCGATCGTACCCTACATGAGAGATTTAAAAGAGATCTGTAGAGGTTTAAAACTCACGTAATAATGTTTGATTTTTAGACCTCTTGTCTATAATCAAAGCCTTTCAACCACTAGATCACCACACAACTTGTGTCAAATAAAAATAATTTTAAATATAAAATCTTTTGAAAAACTAAAATGTGCATTTTCTCAATTAGGGTAGGTTTCGGTGTAAAATCAATCTAACACTACAAATTCAGTTTAAAATTTTTAGGGTCGTTACAGTATTTTATGTCAATCTTTGGCTAAAGATTTGTATTTACTTTCAAATCAAATGGCTTAAATGATGTATTTACATGGCATAATTTCTCAAAATACCAAATTAACTTGTGTGCAAGGCCAACTTTGTACGTGAAAGCGTAGTCACAAAAAAATGATTTGTTTTTTGAAAACACAAAATGTGCCCTGAACGGATGCTTCCGGCACCCAATAATTTATCCTTTTCTTTTCCATATTACCCCTATTTTTTGTTGCTTTATTGTAAAAAAATTTCATTGTCATTTTATTCCCATATCCTCCATATTTGTGACTGTGTGGAAGTAATGGGTCCCGTCCAAAAAACCCAAGTCTTTCTTTAAACTGTGGGCAAGGGCCAGCAACTTTGTTATGCGTAGATTATGGCTTCCTTAATATATATATATATATATATATATATATATATATATATATATATATATATATATATATATATATATTAGGTACTTCTATTTTGGCTAATCGAATCAAAAGTTTGAGATTAGTTTTCATGACAATCTTTCGGACAGCCGATCTTGACCTTACTGGTGTATGATGAAATAGTCAATTTTTTATTCCAAATAACACTAATTTAAAAAAAAACACTCAAAAATCACATAGTGCACATCACCCTCATATATAATTTTAGGAGTACTTTTGGGGATATATGTAACAATTCGACCCATTTTAATTATTTTAACGGTTTTAGATGATGTATCACATTATATATGATGTTAGCGCTCTACATCGGAAGTCATCCTCTTTTAGAAAGGCTCAATTTTTCTATATTCACTTTTCTTAGTAAATTTTGGACTCATTGTGAAGTGTTCATCAATATAATTCCAATGATATATAATTTGTCAAATTCCGATAATAATATAAAAAGTTGCGTCCGTTTTAATAAATGAAACGGGTTAAGGGATATAACTATAATTTTAAGAGAAAATTACTATTTGTTTTGGTGCTTACACAAAGCGTTGGAATGAAAGCATTTGACAACCTAAAACTTTACTACCATATGACAGTTTTTTTTCTTTTAACTCTTCTCCCTCAAAGTTCTCTAGCCTCTTCCCTCAAATCTCCCGCTCAACCACCGACGAGATCGAAGGAGGAAGAATGAGAAGATGACTCAAACGAACAAACGCTTTAGGCATCGATCTCTTCAAAACCGCAAGATCAACCGATCATGCTTCAACAAATGGGTACCCATTAATCACCTCTATTTTTCTCAGATCCCGTCGGGTAGGGTGCGTCCAATCGCGCATCGACGGGTTTAAAACTAATTAATTCCTAAAATCTAATCTATATTCTTATTTTATTTAAAAGTAATTAAACCCTAAAATCTTGTAAATCTCATATATCTGCATAATTAGTAATTTACCATTCTATTAAAACTGTGAATCCATATTCTTGTTTTATTTAAAACTAATAAAGTTATAAAATATAATCTATATTCTTATTTTATTTAAAACTAATTAAGCCTTGAAATCTTATAAATCTGATAGATCTGCATAATTAGTAATTTATTTTTCTATTAAAAATTGAATCTATATTTTTGTTTTATATAAAATTAATTAAGCCCTAAAATCTTATAAATCTGATAGATCTGCATAATTAATAATATACTTTTCTATTAAAACCGCGAATCTATATTATTGTATTATTTTTTTGTTATCTTCCCTTTGTTTGACCGCCGCTTGCGAATCACAAGTCGGACGGTGCCGAAAAATTGGTAGAGAGGTCCAACCCTACCTAAGTCCTAATTTATGTGGAGGAACCAACCCTAAATCGATTGGATATGGCTCTAATCGATTCGGATCCGTGTCAAACGGACGTCCGTAAGTTTTAGGACAGGCATCCGCAGGTTTAAGATGGACATCCATAGGCTTCAGGACGGATTTTCGTATTTTGGTTACTCCACTGACATGTTCGACGGACATCCGTAGGCTTTCAGGACGGGCATCTGTGGTGTTACTCAGACTCAGACCCGATTCATAGTCCAGTATGCTGAATCATTGTTATCTTTTTGTGATGTGTCAAATACTCCACCCGTAATATATTATAACCAAAAACTCATATTGCATGATAACCTTATAATTGAATTTTTGATCGATGGTCATGATAGATCTATATTTAAAGTGCTATATTTTTTTATGTATTTATCTGATTATAATATATTATATATATTTTTTTTATCTCTTCGACGAAATCTTCACGATGACATGAAAACGTTAGGATTTCAATGTCATCTGCGAAGTCAAACTTGAACATTTCATGTTATTAATTACACATACACTAAGAACTGTACTTATTATATAACTGTATTGATGTATTATATATATATAATACATCAAGTAAGATGTAATTATATTTCTATTATTGTTACGTTGTATGTTTTATGGATATGATATATCATGTATGCAAGTGTGTGAGATCATGTCTATGTTAGGGCGTGGGGATTTACTGAGACGGTATCGAAGCGGAGATTTCACCTTATTCACATGCGCTACAACTCATATATGGTGGTATAAAACATTATGACAAGTGAGGTGAGTGCGAATTCAGTGCAACCTCGTATACAGTGCCTAGATAGTAACTCAATAACTCTGAGATTTAATATAATAAATTAAGTTAAAAAATAAGATACAACACTCGACCTTTAGGCCTTAGTCACGGTGGGGTTCCTTTCATGGTCATGTAGATACTACAAAAAAAGTGAGTTTTTGTGATACTGATTTAGCGGCGTTTTAAGAAAAGTGCCACTAAAAATCAATTTTCACGACGTTTTCCAATAAAACGCCTCTAATTTTTAATGACATCATTTAGCGTCACCTTATCTGCGGCATTTTTAAGGAAACGTCGCACAAATAAAACATTCATGGCGCTCTATAAGCTAAACACTGCGAGTTAGACAATTAATTATGGTGCTTTTAAGTGAATGCCGCGATTTGGATTATGAATTGCAGCGTTTATTTATTAGACATCACGACAAGGTCAACATTGACTATTGACCGGCTTATAGTATGTATATATTTAAATTAAAATCAAACATTAACATATTCCAAGAGCACAATGAAAATTATAGCATAGCGATAGGATCGATCCCACGAAGAAGTGATTATCTTATAAATTTGTATTTTTATTTATACCTATATTCTTCTTTCAAAAACTTCTATTTATCTTTAAGATCTAAACTACTGGAGAAATATGAATAAAGAATGGGCTCCTTAATTTAATTGCATAAAAATAAATCTTAATCCTCATTCTTCAAATTGAGGTCGTCAATCTCAATCTTCAGCTATCGGATGTTTATAAATTTAAAATACCGTTACACCGTATTGTAGCCTTCCAAAATTTGATCGTCAATCAAAAACTAAAATTCTTCAACACAGATTTAATCTAATCAACAATCTCCTAAAATCTGGGCGTCAATCAAATTCGAGAAAATTGAAGATGAAAAAGTAAAATCGTTACACTAATCTGCAAACTTTACCCTGAGTCGTCAATTCAAATCAAAATTTGAAGATGTTTACAAAGCATATAAAATTTAAACTAAAAATAAAATAAAATCTAAACTAAAAAGCAAAAGTAGAACCATCCAAAAGATTGATCTTTCAGCTTCCTCAGCCTTGGTTGTTAGGCAAAACCTCAGAAAACTGTGGACGGTATTACTTTATAAATCCTAAACTACTTTGATCGGGATAAAAAACTGACCTCAGTTGTCAATTGATGTTGTGAAATTCTTCGATGATTTATTCCTACACCGGGCTCTCTTATTTATAGATCATAAGGAGTCGGTTTACAGAGTTCTAATTCTAATAAAAGAAACTATTAAAATAAAAGATTCATAGTATAACTCTAATTCCTAATTTTATTCTTTCTTGCTTTCAACGGTTGATGTGTTCCGGATTTCTTTTCTTGATAACAGCAGTTGAGATCTTACGAGTTTATCTTTATCAATCTTCTCAGATCCGTGACTTCTAATTTTGTTCATAGCAGTGATAGTCTTCACTGACATGATCAGCATCAGCAATAAAGGAAAAACTTCTATTCATACAATCGTAAATCACGATTGTTCTTTTTCTTTAGAAAGTTGTAAATCACGATTTTCTCTTTCTTTAGCTCCCATGACTTTCATACTGGATAATTCTCTATAACAAACGATCGCTTTCTTCTGTATCGCCTTTTACTTTTTTATCGCTTTTTGAAGAATCCATCACTTGAATAATCGTAAATTACGATTGCTCATTTTTCTCTTCTTTGGCTTCAGTATTAGCGCTCAATCGTAAAATACGATTTCTCAGCTTTCAGTAGGTGGCAAATCGCCTGCTTACGTTCAATTATCTTTTTATTATTTTTTGAGTTCATTTTGATAAATATTAATACTCTAGCTTTCTTTTCTATTTTTCTTTAATATCTGCACATTAGCATCTTATTAGTAGCAAACTAACTCCTAGCATTATTTAGTTAAGAGTTATAAAATGACATATTATGTGGCTGATTAGCTATAATTAGCCGAAGTTTGTATTCATTAAACGTTGTGATAGCCGGTATTCCTGACGTTTCTTTACAACGCCGTAGAATATCTGTTGGTTAGCGGGAACTGTGGAAACTGGGCACCTTAATAAAATTATCGAGGTTTTATCTCTTCACGCCATCTGCCATCACTTTAAAATTCTTCTCCATCTCTCTGACGATTAAACCTCCGGCAACCTCTTCGATTCTTTGATTTAAGATTTAAACCCTAAATTTAAACTCTTTAGCTTGGAGAACAATTCCCTCGTCGGACCCATTCACAACCGCTTTGGACTCCTCAATCTCAAGAGTATCTTCTTCACCATCAGTTTTCCCCATCTTCTCACTCCATTGGATCCGAACCCTAGTTTGCGAATCTGATTCCACCTTCCTTTAGCCTTAAGTTTATGCTCAGGTAAGGGTTTAAGCCTTTTTTTTAAGGATCTACGATTTAAATTTTGGTGTTTCAGGTTTAGGGTTAATTGGAGTTCCTCTCGGATAAAAGATTAAAAAGATAAGAACTAACTCCAAAAACTCTGTGAAGTTGCTCTTCTCTTCCTCAAAGGTACTACTCACCACCCAACTCCCAACTTTGTACTCCTATATCTCGATTTCTCTGCCATTAGATTAATATCACTCTGGTTGTTATTAGGGCATATTTTGCTCCTTATCCAATCGCCATTTTCGTTCTCAACTGCATACCTTTTCTTGATCATAGATACCTATCTAGGGCATCAAAATTCTGTATGATATAAAACTTTTGTCCCTTGTAGATCTCAAGTTCAGTAATTTTTATGATTGAATATATTTCGATTTCTTTCCTTTTTTTAATTTCTAAAAGTAGTGTAAAGATCTTCCTCAGATGATAAGTTTGGCACCTTTGAAGTTCGAATTATAATCTCAATGGGTTTCTGTATTGCCTTTTCATCAATTGTTGCCTTTCTTCAACATTTGATTAATGCTAGTTTGTGTTTTCTCTTTTATGTATTTGACGTTGAGTAACTAGCTCATTTGTTATTGCTTATTGCCCACGCTGTCATTTGTACTTTGAAGTTGCAATCATTTAGTTGCTTATATTGAATAAGTATACAAAACTTTTGCAACATGAACATTACCTATGTGACATGCTTAACCAAAACAATAGCTGGATATAGGGTATTCGACCCGTGCATATCAATGCACAAATCATGTTGAAATTCCATTTTTATTAAATTTATTTTAACTTATCTATATCTGATGGGATGATAGTGCTAAATGTATGATTGAAATAGATCGAGATCGAAGAATATTTCATATATAATTATACCATTCGTAATCTTTTTTATCAACAATACTCTGAAAAAAATATATGAAAATATACAAATACTATCGCCTCAGACGATATCGAGTGGATTGGGTTGTATCATTATTCGTTAGCCTCCAATATTGAGACTATTGGGTGATATGTCTTGGTATGGTCTCAGATTTTAATCAATGGTAGGTACCTATAGATATTATGTAGAGATATTTTCTAATGACGTGTAAATTTGGTCAGTGAGTAAAATTTGTTGAAATTACCGTTCTTGGTAATCTTTTTATGTCCTTGGAGGATTCATTCATTGTGCATGCATATTTATATTGATGAAAATACACATATTTGTGATATCTCTTATTTTTATTATTGCAATGATTTGTTGCAGGCGATATTTTCTGCATTGAGGACAAATGTGTACTCTTCTTAGGGGAGTAATCCATATGGGCAACAATCATATGCAACACAATAGGCATATGGGCGGAATGTAAGTGTAGAATTTGGTAGGATATTTTTTAGCTTTTTATTTTTAGCCATCTTCACACAATATTATATTGTAGTTTCTTTAGAAAAAGTTAAGTATTAAGCATTCGTGAGCATGCACTATAAATTTTTTGTTTTTCATTTTAATGCATATAATGTGTTTGATGTTTGGTGTAGAAGGAATGCTGACCATTTCCATGCAGTTTTAAATTTTGGGGCTTCATATGTTTAAATTTTTTATGCTCATTGCTTCATCCATGTTGCAAAGAACATTATGTGTTGGGATACAAATGCCTCTAGCAAGGAGCTGGAATTGTGTGAGCAATTTGTGTTGGTTATATTAAAAAAAACTAGTCTTCAATCTTCCAACATTTCCAAAAATTAATTGTTGTATGCCTTTACCAAGGAAGGGATCCTAATTTCATTAGAGAAAAAAGATTTAACAACACTATTCTTAGTGTTATCAATGATGATGGTGCACTCATCTCTACAGACCAATCAGTGAACATGCCCATCAATTTGAGCAATTAATTGATGTGGCACAACATAGATGGGTATGAGAAAGACAACTCAGAAAAAATCAGTTGCTTGATTTTAGTTGTGAAACAGAGTGTGCTATGATAAAAAAAAATTACTGATGGGAGAGTTGGGACCATTCAATCAATGTGATTTTTGCATGTCCTGTCCAAGAGGGGACCCATTGATTGAATGGTCAATGGGCACTTGCACTGTTAGTGGGTAGAAATAGACGGTTTCACCACTCTCTCTCTCTCTCTCTCTCTCTCACTCTCACTCTCCAATGTGCAAGCAGTAGTCATTCATGATTTGATTGGTGCCAAAGTGATACTTTTATATTTGTGGTGCGACCTACCTTTTGCAACAATCCATGTCATACCTTTTTTTTTAAAGATAAATCAGGCATGACCGACCATATCAGTCTTCTATTTTATATGTGCTTTCTTTTAAACTCCAAATGATAAACCTATGGACGGAGTATCTAATTTATTGGCCGTTAAAATTCTTTTGTTGTATTAAGGTAGACTCATTTTGGTCTTTAATATTGGTATATATCGTCCAATACATTACCAATATATATGTAACGCACCGGAATGTCGTACCGGTGATGTGACAGCCCGTATTTCGGCACCCCAAAACTCGTGCCATCAGCACAATCCTCCAGACCGTGCCCCAAAGCTATGCACGGAACATTGGTATAACAAGTAATAATAAAGTGATAAAACAATTAATTGCATAAAGCGGAAAAAGTTAATATGCTCAACTGACACATTCAAAAGACAGTTCTACTTTAATGCCACTGGATGAACAGAGAACCGATCCGAACCATCGGTGATAAATTGATCACCCCGGATGGTTCGCCCAAAAGAATTATCCATCTAATTATATTGTTTGACAAAAATAAAGGCTTGGCATACCAAGCTGTATGATCTGCTCTCAATAACTACTCTCTGTCAAAGTACACAGCAGAGTCTCATAGAAGAAGTCATCGGGAGGAGGCTCCAACTCGTCTCCAAACACGTAATCCGAATCACTCAGATCTACGTCTCTCAAAGCCTCAGCTGCTGCTAACAATAGACCTGCGACGTATAGTCTAAAGGGTGAGCTACATCCTAGCTCAATAGGGAACAACACAATGAACATATAAATCAAAACTCACATATATTCCATGATATTCAAAGCATGATGTGTCTATGCATTAGCTAGAAAATAGTTCAAAAGATGGTAATTGCATTCAAGATTTACTGGTAATTTGTATGTCTTACTTTACTGTTGATTTATCATGAATGACACTGAACAGGCCTAAAGCAAAACTTAAATCTTCAACTTAAATAATCCCCGAGCAATATAGCATTGAGCCCCGATGGAATACCCACCATCGTCGCCTAAATAAACAGTTGTAAACATGTATTCCCTGAGAATACTACCCAAGCCCCTTTCTCACTAGGCGGTGGGGTTAAATCTCACTCAACATCCCTGGGATGTGCTTACTGTGTACAGATAGACCTCCGCACTGGTGTACGGATTGGCCGCCATACAGATCACGGATATTCTATCGCGTCAGTCGTGGGTATCCCGCCACGTCGGTGGGGTATTCTAAACAAATCTCAAATAACAAAAATAACATGTGCTTTACATATAGTTGTTCACCGTGTAAAGTGCTATCTTATATCAATTAGGCCTTAACAGTAATTATTCAATCATATATATATCCCTGAGATGTATAACTTACTCGCATCACACTGATACCTTTATTACTTTCTCATCCCCTGGGGATGTCTCATTCTCATTAGATTACCTGATCTTAGTTATTTGCATCACACAGATGCCTTTATCACATTCTTGGTGTCACACACACATCCATTTTCATAAAGTTTTTCATAGTTAAAATATTTTTAATTCTGATAAATATATCACTACATACATGCTCTTGTAATTAAAGTATATGTTCAAGGTGTTCCCTACCTCAGGTCTCTGAAGGTCCAAGCATTAAGGTCCCACGCGGCTCCTTGTGCTCGCTTTTACACGTACCCCTATGGTACATTACAACACATGCAATACATCACTAAAGATATAATAAAGAAGTCCTAGACCCTCCATAAATCTCAAAGCAAAACTAGAAAGTTTAAGTAAAACTGCTAAAGTCGATTAATCGATTCCCAAAATCAATTAATCGAAACTCAAATCGATTAATCGATTTCCAAAATCAATTAATCAAAACTCAAATCGATTAATCGATTCCCAAAATCGATTAATCGAGATTCAAATTCAATTAATCGATCCAAAATCGATTAATCGAAATCTCTAACATAGTGAGGTCGATTCTCAAATCGAGTGGTCGAAAATCCGAAATCGATTAGTCGATCCCAAATCGATTAATCGAAATCCAAAATCGATTAATCGATTTCTCAACTCGATTAGTCGATTTTCCCAGGTCATGTTTCTCTAGCCACTGGAGGTACCCAGTCGATTAGTCGATTTCCAAATCGATTAATCGACCTTACAAATCGATTAATCGAAATCCAATTCGATTAATCAAAATCGGGCATCCTTGACTTTTCAACTTTCATACCAAAATTGATTAATCGAATCCCAATTTCGATTAATCGATTTGGCCCGATTCAGCCCCCTTTCGGGCTGTTCTTCAAAAACCCATTCCTTTTCTTTTCCCTTCTTTTTCTAAGTCTTTAATCTATGATATTAACTATGCTAGAATGTATTTAACTCATCAACGATCTATGCATTAATTTAAATAAAAAACTCACCTTCAATTTATCTCAAATTGATCAATGTCTAAGTTGGAATGGCTAGGGCTCCAGATTTAGCCTCAACGGCTCCAAACGCGTTGAATCCGGCAATCAATGCTCAATCTTCCCTCAATCCAACCACAATTACTCTTCTTTACTCTCTCTCTCTTCTTAACTCTCTCTTCAACAACCAACAAAAGAACTTTTAGGGTTATTAAACCCTTATATCTTCTCTCCTGCTTGTGTGTTAAACACATACACCAGAGATAGGTGTATGTATCTCTAAACCAATAACATTCACTATGCTTAAGTCACATCTGTATCGCATCAGTTCATCACATCATGAGTTTATTGTTTGACCATCACTTGGTCAACCCTACGACCAATCGAGCACGGATCCCATGGTCAAAGTTAAACGCTCAATTTTTCAGGTTATTACATTCTCCCCACCTTGAGAATTTTCGTCCCCGAAAATAACCCAAGGGCGTTCGGGTGTAGTACCCCGCACACAACGGTGTCACGTAGTCACTCACGAAAGTGAATTACACATCACACAGTGCGAGAAACAAAATAATGCGAGTACATGCTAAAGAAACTGATCTATATTTCATTAAATTTGTAAAATTTACAAGTATCTTTAACTGTTGTCATAAGTACAATTGAAAATTTAAATACACAGTATAAAATATCCAAAACATCCAAAAAGTGATGACAAAATGAAACCATCGGTGATCTCGATGGCTCGAGAACTAGCATCGGTGGTGGCCGGGTCGTCTCCGTAGGCTGTTGGGGCTGCTGGGGCGCCGAGCCAGATGCATCGGTGGTAGATGTACCCGCTTGGAAACCGAAACCCATGTGAAAAGTTGTCTGACCCGTTGTCCACTCCGCCTCCTGCGCAAGGCGCTGCTGGTAATCCAACGGATAGATGTACCGTAGTGTGTGGAACATCAAGAAGTCCATCCGTCGGTTCATCCTCTCGTTGTTGACCTCCATCCGGGCCAACACGTCCTCTATCGTGGGCTCCGGGCGAGCCGCTCGCCGGCGATATGAAGAAGTCGGTGTGGCTGCCGTAGACTGCGCTGGCGGCATAGGTGAGGCGGTGCCATGCGAGGGTGCCCCCTCAGCTGGTGGCTCTACTGGGTGTGCATCCCCCACAGGTGGGTCCTGATGTGGTGGTGGGGGTGGTGGTGGTGCTACTGCTGCTGCTGGGCCCTGAGCTGGTAGGGTCCGCTTGAGCAAGTTGTAGCTACGGCTCCATGAAGCAATGGAGAATTGCTTCATGCGATCCGTAGCCCTCTCCTCGTGGGGCGAGATGGCGTACCCGGGAGCGTCTGAGTAACACTCCAACATGCTCAAAATGAGACGAGCATACAACATCTTTTCTTTGGGCCTCAAGTTGCCCTTCATCAACTTCCCCTTTATGTAAACCATCCCTTCTAGGATGATCATCGTAGCGTCAAACCAACGGCCACAGAAGGCCGCGTAGAGTGCCTGCTGCACTTTTTCCACCCGCTCGGTGTCGTGACGCATCAGGTAGAGGTTACACTTGATTATGGAATCAAGCATCCACATGTAATGTGGGAGATCAACCCTCCTAATGGACGATCCCGACCCCTTTTTCCCTTTGGTCATACGGGTCATAATTTCTTCAAATTTCACCTCTTTCGCAAAGGGTGGGAAGAGGGTGGTTTCGGGCACGAAGTCTAGGTGGCATTTGAGGACCTCGTGGATGTGGCGACGAGTGAAGGTGTAGTCACGGCCCTCTATCTTGGTCGTGACTATGTCGTCGATAGGCCCCTCCGTCAGTCCTTGGTAAAATAGTCGAACCAATCTAGGGTAGTAGGACCCATAGATTGGTTTCAAAAGGTTGCTGAGACCGGCCTTTACGAGATAATTTCGAGCCCATTGGGTCTCGCCCGCCACATCGGGATTTGTAAATAGTTCTACATCAATAATGTACTCGGTCTCAAAGGTCTTTGCCGCCCACCATTCATTTGGTTGGAGTACATTGACGGGCGGTGGTGGCATTGGTGAAGACTCGCGCGAAGATGCACTCGTCAAACTGGATGTGGTATCCGATGCCGACGGTGATGGAGTCCTCACAGGTGATAGGGTAGGTGGTGGCGGTGCGACGTTCTTACGCTGGATCGGAAGCTTAGACATTGCCTTCTTCGAAGAAAAACGGGTTTTAGGCGGCATTTTTAGAAATAAATTCGCAAAACTAGGGTTTATATGGTTTGAAATGGAAAAGAACGAAAACTAGGGTTTTACCTTAGGTTTTTGATCCGAATGTAAACAATTTCGATCTGAAATCGATCCAAACTCCCCAAAACCCTAGCTGGTACGCTTGCTCGAGAAGGGAGATGAAGTGGCGCGCAAGAACAGAAAACCCCAAATTTTCAAATGGGGAGAAATCCCCCTCGATTTATATATATATAGGCCCCGGTTCGATTAATCGATTTCTAAAGTCGATTAGTCGAGTTCCAAAACTAGGTTTAGCCGCGCGAAATTGATTAATCGATTTCCAAAATCGATTAATCAAAACTCAAAATCGATTAATCAAAATCGTGGTCATTTAAATTTTTAGCTTTTCGAGCTCACTGGCATGAGCCAGTTGATTAATCGAAATTCACTTTGATTAATTGAATTTCACTTCGATTAATCAAAATCGTAAGGTTCTTCAAATTTTTCCCAAATTTCTCAGGTGACTCGATTTGTCGAACTTCCAGTTCGATTAATCGAAATCCCAAATCGATTAATCGAATTCTCTTTCGATTAATCGAAATCGTATAAAATTCTTCAAAATTTTCTAAAATTCTTAAGTTACTCGATTAATCGAATCTCCAGATCGATTAATCAAAATCCAAAATCGATTAATCGAAACCCAAATCGATTAATCGAAATTTCACTTCTTTCATTTCTTGAATCCTCAGTAAATCTCCACTCACTGGCGCATGTCAGCCGACTAATCGACCAAAATCGATTAATCGGTTTTGATCAGATTCTTTAGATTTTTTTTTTAAAATCTTCAGTCTCTTTTGGTTCCTTGATAAAGCATGACTAGTTGGTCATTGGCTCTGTGAAACACGTCATCATGGCATTTCACATTGCATTAGGAACGCCATGTGGATAAAATTGTCTCTCGTGAATGAGTTGATCGAAAGATCGACATTGAATTACAACATATAGTTTAATCCACAACCATGCTTGCAGTGATACACTTTTGGCTCTCAAGCTGTCGCAACCAAGCTCGGATATTGTTCTTTCACATCGGCCTCTCGTTCCCATGTAGCTTCCTCGACCGGATGATGCTTCCATCGAACAAGTACTAATGGAATCACTTTTATTCGCAACACTTGTTCCTTTCGATCTAAAATCTCCATCGGCTCTTCGATCATAGTCATATCCTCATGCATCTCAAATGATTGACCGCTCAACATGTGATCAGGGTCATTAAGGTACTTCCTGAGCATAGACACGTGGAACACATTGTGTACCTGATCAAATAACGGTGGCAATCCAATGCGGTAAGCAACTTCCCCTACTCGACCCAAAACTTCAAATGGTCCAAGATAGCGGGGACTTAGCTTCCCTCTCTTTCCAAACCTCATCACGCCCTTCATAGGCGATACTTTTACGAATACGTGTTCGCCCACCTTAAAGTCTACACTAGTCCGCTTGATATCAACGTAGCTTTTCTGTCTGCTCTGAGCTGCTTTGAGTTTGGCTCTTATCATCCGAACATAGGTGGCATTATCTTCAAGTACCTCGGTCCTAAAACAAAATTTTCACCCGTTTCCTCCCGATTGATGGGCAATCTATATTGTCGTCCATAAAATGCTTCATATGGCGCCATCCCAATGCTCGTCTGAAAGTTGTTGTTATATGCAAACTCAATCAATGGTAGGTGTTGATCCCACGATCCTTACAATTCTAACATACATGCCCTAAGCATGTCCTCAATGATCTGATTGACCCTCTCAGTCTGTCCGTCAGTTTGTGGATGGAACGTCGTACTGAAATCTAGTCGCGTTCCCATTCCTTCTTGAAATTTATTCCAAAACCTTGATGTATACAATGGGTCACGGTCTGAAACAATGCTACTCGAAATCCCATGCAAACAGACAATCTCTTTCATATACAGCTCTGCCAGTCTTCCCGCCGTGTACATCGTGTTGTAAGGCAAGAAGTGCGCTGATTTGGTCAATCGATCGACTGCTACCCAAATGGCATTATACCTCTTTCCAGTACGCGGTAGCCCAACAATGACGTCCATAGAGACTGATTCCCACTTCCATTCCGGTATAGGTAGAGGCTGCAATAGACCTGCGGGATGTCTATGATCGATCTTCACTTGTTGGCACGTCAAACACCGTGACACGTACTCTGCCACATCTTGTTTCAAGCCTCTCCACTAATAATTCTTTTTCAAATCTTGATACATATTTGTGCTTCCCGGGTGAATAGCATAGCTTGACTTGTGAGATTCATCAAGAATTGTTCGCCGTAAATCGGCATTGTCCGAAATACAGAGACGGCCCTTGAATAATAAGGAACCATCCTCCTTGATCGAAAACTCAGATCTAATGCTTTCAATTACATCTTGACGAATCTTGGTTAGCACCGGTTCTTTCATCTGTAGTTCATGGATATACTCAAATATCATCGGTCTCACTAAGATATTAGCTAAGAAGGCTCCTGCAGCTTGTGACTCGATGTTCGCATCATATAGTGCCAGATCTTCAAATAACTTCCATCGGTGCATACCCAAAATTAGACTAGCCAACTGAGGTGAATTCTTCCGACTCAAGGCATCGACCACTACATTAGCCTTGCCTGGATGGTACTGTATAGAATAGTCATAGTCTTTGAGAAACTCCATCCATCTGCGCTGCCTCATATTTAGTTCCTTTTATATAAACAGATATCTGAGGCTCTTATGGTCGGTGAAAATTTCAAACGTTTCACCGTACAAGTAATGTCTCCATATCTTAAGCGCGAAAATGACCGCTACTAATTCCAGGTCATGTGTCAGATAATTCTTCTCATGCTCTTTCAACTGTCTCGATCCGTACACTATCACCTTTTTGTGTTGATTTAGTACGCAGCCCAAACTAGTATACGAAGCATCACTGCATATCATGAACCCTCCACTGCCAGAAGGAATCTCAAGTACTGGAGCTGAAGTGAGTCTCTTCTTGAGTTTTTGAAAACTCTTCTCGCATGCCTCACTCCATTCGAACCTTGCGTCTTTCCGTGTAAGTCTCGTGAGTGGTCCTAATATCTTTGAAAAACCCTCAACGAAACGCCGATTGTAACCTGCTAATCCAAGGAAACTACGGATGTTGGTCACGGTCTTTGGTTGCTCCCAATTCACTATTGCTTCGATCTTTGCTGGATCTACAGTAACACCAAGCTTTGAGATGACATGTCCCAAAAAGCTAACTTCTTCTAACCAAAACTCACATTTGCTGAGCTTGGCATACAGTTGGTGTTCACGTAGAGTCTATAGGGCTACTCTCAAGTGCTTCTCATGCTCTTTTTCTGATGTCGAATAGATCAGAATGTCGTCAACAAACACTACTACACAAGAGTCTAGGTGTGGTTTAAACACCCTATTCATCAGATCCATGAATGACGTCGGGGCATTTGTCAACCCAAACGGCATCACTAGGAACTCGTAGTGTCCGTATCGAGTCCTGAATGCAGTCTTCTGAATATCCTCTGCCTTGACTCTCAACTGATGGTATCGAGATCTCAGATCGATCTTGGAAAAGTACCTTGCTCCTTGCAGTTGATCAAATAGGTCATCTATCCTAGACAAAAGGTATCAATTCTTAATGGTAAGTTTGTTCAATTGTCGATAGTCAATGCACAGACGCATTGGCCCATCTTTCTTTTTTACAAACAAGACCGGTGCTCCCCATGGAGACACGCTCGATTTAACGAACCCCTTGTCCATAAGTTATTGTAACTGCTCCTTCAATTCCTTCAACTCAGCAGGAGCCATTCTGTATGGCGCTTTAGACACAGGCTCCGTTCCTGGTATTAAGTAGATGGCGAATTCTACTTCTCTCTCTTGAGGTAATCCGGGTAACTCCTCCGAAAATACATCGGCGACGTCTCGCACCACGGCTATTTCAGAGATAACATTCTTCTCCTCTTTATGCTCCATCAAAAATGCCAAGTATCCACTACACCCTTTTCTGATCAATCGCTCGGCCCTGACAGCCGAGATAAGTGGCATGTGTGTCGACCTCTCTCCTCGAAATCTAAATGATCTCCTCGTGTTGGATCTGAAGATGACGACCTTGTTCTTACAATCTACCGTTGCACAGTGAGTCGATAACCAATCCATGCCAAGGATCACATCGAATCCTTGCATGTCTAACAGAATCAGGTTCGCCGGTAGCTCAAAGACATCTCCATCCATGACCCTCACGATCACGGAGTTGCAACCCTTTTCGGTATCAACAGATTTCCCAGTAGGAACAGCCATGATTAAAACGAAGTCTAACTTCATCCTCTTGGTGAAGCGAGGGGTAAAAAATGAGTGGGTAGACCCCGGGTCTATCAACACTCGAGCTTCGTATGTCACATCGCTTTCCTTCTTATAAATTTGTAACGTACCTAATCATACATACACATATATATATAGTGTTTATCATCATACTAGAATTTATCACATACAAGTTTTTCTTATATTTTCTATATATGGATGCACCTTTTCTATCTAAAAATTTCAAGAATTGAAATTTTTTATTTAAAAAGAAGCTCACCTTGAATAACATCGTTTGTATTCTGAGCCTCTTGAGTTGTGACTACATAGGCTCTTCCTTGGACGATCAGCTTCCTTGCTTGTATCGATCGGGGAATAGGAGCTGAAGCCGTCTTCCCTTTGTTCATCTCAGGGCACTCCTTAATCAAGTGGCTCACCTTGCCACATCGGAAGCAACCACGAGTTCCTTGCCTACAGTCAGCTGTGCGATGAGACTTGCCACACTTGGCACAAATCTCACGAGGTGTGGAAGAAGCTGCTCGCGAGAACCCCTGAGTAACTGTAGCTCCGATAGTAGCGTATTGGTCTCTCTAATGCGAGCAATGCAAATCTTTGCTGGCTACTCTGCTGCGTCGGTCTCCCATAACCTCCTTGGAACGATGGTTTCTGATTGTTTGGTATGAACCTTGACTTTTTGTTCACCGGTTCATAATTCCCCGTTCTGCTCTGGTCCGTATTCCACCTTCCTTGCTGCTCTCTCTGGCGGTATTTATTATTATTTTCTTCATCCACTACGAGCGCTTTGCTCATGACCTTACCATAGGTCCTCGGTTGGAATGATGCTACTCCTCCCCTCACGTCCGACTTCAAACCTTGCTGAAACCTTTTTTCTTTCATCATCTCTGTGATGACGTAGTCGGGCGCAAAGCGAGCGAGTCGCATGAACTCCACTCCGTATTCTCTCACAGTCATCTTCCCTTGTACTAACTATAAAAATTGAACTTCCATATGGTTCCTCACCACTTTCGAGAAGTACTGTTTGTTAAATTCCTCGACGAACTCGTCTCATGTCCAGGGCATAGTTGGGGTCTCCTGAGCCCTAGTCCGTGAAACTGACTTCCACCAAGGCCCAGCCTCCCCGTCTAACATGTAGGCTGCCCAACGAACGCTCTCGTCCTCTGTACACGTGAGTACACTAAACACCTTCTCCATCTCACTTAACCAGTTTTCAGCTGCCATAGTGTCTGCCTGTCCTGAAATGCTAGGAGGTCTCATCCTCCTAAACTCAGTAAAAGCTGAAGACCCTTTTGGTGTCGGAGCCACTGGCGGTGTTGGTGGCTGATGCTGCTCATGAGCTGTATGAGGTGCCAAAGATGCTGCCTGTTGAGCCATAGCAACCGCCATGGTCTCTATGGTGTGCATCATCCTTTGACGCTCCTCTCTATCCTCATTCCTTTCTCTAACGCTTTCTTGTTCTTGTTGATCTTGATCTTAATGATCTCGATCTCGATTCTCTCCCTGATCTTGGCTCCCTTGGCCACCATTGCCAGAAGCCCCTCCAACTCCTATAGGCTCTCTATTCTCATCCGAGATAAAATCATCTCGACTACGCAAGCTTCTACTATGGCCGCCCCTAGGTCGGCCCCTTCCTCTAGAAGATATAACGGTCTGCACGTGAAAACAAAGTTTTCATTAGCAGAAGTCCCTATGCTCTGACAAAAGAATGATTGTCATAATTTCTAAAAGAAAATGCTTTGATACCAACTGTGACAGCCCGTATTTTAGCACCCTGAAACTCGTGCCATTAGCACGATCCTTCAGTTCGTGCCCCAAAGCTATGCACGGAACATTGGTATAACAAGCAATAATAAAGAGATAAAGTAATTAATTACATAAAGTGGAAAAAGTTAATATGCCCAACTGGCACATTCGAAAGACAGTTCTACTTTCATGCCACTGCATGAACAGAGAACCGATCTGAACCATCGGTGATAAATTAATCACCCCGGATGATTCGCCCAAAAGAATTATCCATCTAATTACATTGTTTGACAAAAATAAATGCTTGACATACCAAGCTGTACGATCTGCTCTCAAAAACTACTCTCTGTCAAAGTACACAGCAGAGTCTCCTAGAAGAAGTCATCGAGAGGAGGCTCCAACTTGTCTCCAGGCACGTAATCCGAATCACCCGGATCTACGTCTCCCAAAGCCTCAGCTGCTGCTAACAATGGACCTACGACGTATAGTCTAAAGGGTGAGCTACATTCTAGCTCAATAGGGAACAACACAATGAACATATAAATCAAAACTCACATATATTTCATGATATTCAAAGCATGATGTGTCTATGCATTAGCTAGAAAACAGTTCAAAAGATGGTAATTACATTCAAGATTTACTGGTAATTTGTATGTCTTACTTTACTGTTGATTTATCATGAATGACACTGAACAAGCCTAAAGTAAAACTTAAATCTTCAACTTAAGTAATCCCCAAGCAATATAGCATCGAGCCCTAATAGAATACCCCCCATCGTCGCCTAAATAAACAGTTGTAAACATGTATTCCCCGAGAATACTACTCAAGCCCCTTTCTCACTAGGCGGTGGGGTTAAATCTCACTCAACATCCATGGGATGTGCTTACTGTGTACGGATAGACCTCCGCACTGGTGTACGGATTGGCCGCCATACCGATCACGGATACTCTATCGCGTCAGTCGTGGGTATCCCACCACGTCGGTGGGGTATTTTAAACAAACCTCAAATAACAAAAATAACATGTGCTTTACATATAGTTGTTCACCGTGTAAAGTGCTATCTTATATCAGTTAGACCTCAACAGTAATTATTCAATCATATATACATCCCTGGGATGTATAACTTACTCGCATCACACTGATGCCTTTATTACTTTCTCATCCCCTGGGGATGTCTCATTCTTATTAGATTACTTGATCTTAGTTATTTGCATCACACAGATGCCTTTATCACATTCTTGGTGTCACACACACACACTCATTTTCATAAAGCTTTTCATAGTTAAAATATTTTCAATTCTAATAAATATATCACTACATACATGCTCTTGCAATTAAAGTACATGTTCAAGGTGTTCCCTACCTCAGGTCTCTGAAGGTCCAAGCATCAAGGTCTCACGCGGCTCCTTGTGCTCGCTTTTACACGTATCCCCTATGGTACATTACAACACATGCAATACATCACTAAAGGTATAATAAAGAAGGTCCCATACCCTCTATGAATCTCAAAGCAAAATTAAAAAGTTTAAGTAAAACTGTCAAAGTCGATTAATCGATTCCCAAAATCGATTAATCGAAACTCAAATCGATTAATCGATTCCCAAAATCGATTAATCGAGATTCAAATTCGATTAATCGATCTAAAATCGATTAATCGAAATCTCTAACATAGTGACGTCGATTCTCAAATTGAGTGGTCGAAAATCTGAAATCGATTAGTCGATCCCAAATCGATTAATCGAAATCCAAAATCGATTAATCAATTTCTCAACTCGATTAGTCGATTTCCCCAGGTCATGTTTCTCCAGTCACTGGAGGTACCCAATCAATTAGTCGATTTCCAAATTGATTAATCGACCTTCTAAATCGATTAATCGAAATCCAATTCAATTAATCGAAATCGGGCATCCTTGACTTTTCAACTTTCAGACCAAAATCGATTAATCGAATCCTAATTTCGATTAATCGATTTGGCCCGATTTAGCCCCCTTTCGGGTTGTTCTTCCAAAACCCATTCCTTTTCTTTTCCCTTCGTTTTCTAAGTCTTTAATCTATGGTATTAACTATGCTAGAATGTATTTAACTCATCAACGATCTATGCATTAATTTAAATAAAAAACTCACCTTCAATTTATCTCAAATTGATCAATGTCTAGGTTGGAATGGCTAGGGCTCCAGCTTTAGCCTCAACGGCCCCAAACGCGTTGAATCCGACAATCAATGCTCAATCTTCCCTCAATCCAACCACAATAACTCTTCTTTACTCTCTCTCTCTCTCTCTCTTCTTAACTCTCTCTTCAACAACCAACAAAAGAACTTTTAGGGTTATTAAACACTTATATCTTCTCTCCTGCTTGTGTGTTAAACACATACACTAGAGATAGGTGTATGTATCTCTAAACCAATAACATTTACTACGCTTAAGTCACATTTGTATCGCATCAGTTCATCACTTCATGAGTTTATTGTTTGACCATCACTTGGTCAACCCTACGACTAATCGGGCACGGATCCCAAGGTCAAAGTTAAACGCTCAATTTTTCAGGATATTACAGGTGACCTCCGATACCAATATGTATTGTCCAATACGTACTAATTTTAGGCAAGATTTTGAACCATGGTCTTTAAGGTTCAAGTTCTTTGATATTTTTTCTCCATATGGAAATACTCGTCCTTGCATATTATGTTCATTCAAGGCCAACTAAGTACAATTTTTAAAATTCTTCATTGATATTTTTTTCCTCAGTTCTTGGTTATATGGGAGACAAAACTTATGTTAATAATATTGCTCGAATTGTGCAGATTGAGAAAACAACTGAACTTTCTAGGCGTGAAAGGTGGGTAAAAGCTCTTATATTAACATCATAAATAATTTATTTGCACCAATGATGTTATCGATATCCACCATGGATTCAAGTTTTTTTTTATTAACACTGTTTGTCTGATTATTTATTGGTGCATGATCCAGGGTAGTGTTTTTGTTATATGGTTATATTTTCACGATTTGTAGGGAGGAGCTAGAGAAACAAAAAGCTCATGAGCGATTATTTTTGAGTAGCTTTGTTTTTTTGGCTGGCTTCTTCTGCGGGCAACTTTGCCTCTATTTCCTTTTTGCTTTGTTGCTTTTTATTTTGTCTTTTTGGCGGTTTTTTCCGTTTTAGAATCTTCCAGCTTATCGCTGGTTTTTCTTTATGAAATGTGAGCCTTTTTACCGATCAAACACAAAAAAAAATGTGATATTAAGATTTTATATGTTTTGTTTGTTTGTGCATTATAGTTTTTCGCTTTGTTATTTGTAATTTGTCGTTGGTAGTTTGTAACTTTGAATTTATAATTTTGCCCTTGGTAGTTATTTGTAGTTTGTCATTAACTCTGTTTTCACACTGGCCATTTAATCTTTCTTTTTTATTTAAAATATTTCTTAACTTCTTTATACCAAAAATCAAAATCGCATTTCCCTTGAGTTTTGAATTGGCTCAAATTCACAAGCTCATTGGGTCTCCAATTTTGAGTGCCGAGCTTGGTTCAAAACTTCAAATGCTTATGATTATGCTTAAGGAATGCTCGCAGTAGTGGAAAAGAGTTTTTTGTGTTGTGCCTGACCTCGTAGCCCACATTTATTTTAGGTGTTCATCTTATTATACACATGGGTGTCAACCCAAACTGTCTAGGTGGCTGATCAATGAGTGCATGAGACTCACTTTGCCAAAGGAGTAATGGCTAATTATCAGATGGTTGGAATTCTTCATTCAACATGATTTCTAGGTTGAGTCTCATCCACTTGATGACCTGCTACCTGGACAGTGCGGATTGATGATCTCATAATCAGCACCTAATAAAGATGATCTTAGCACCATTTACAATATAGATGATCTTAGCACCTAATACCGACCCTTTTTTATTCCTTGAACATTTTTACTATACTACTCTAAGTGTATTTTTATTTCATCTTTGGTTAATAACGTTAGCTCGAGAGCAAACTAAAGTTCCAACAACTTCCTATCAAAGTAGCTTTTGCTACCATAGCTCTGCTGTAAACATTTTGCACTTTACTCCTTTTGCCGCTAATAATCTTATTTTTTCTAGTGTTTACTGAGTCTCTTAATAGGCAACTTGATAATTGAGGAGTCCGTACATGGAGATAGTTTTTTATTTGCTTAGGCTTCTGCTCTTAAAATGCGTTTAACTGTGCATATACGTTATTTTGTATTAATTTGATTATTGAACACTAAATTTATTGACATTTATTGAATTACAAAGATTGAATCACAAAAAAGCTGCGCATTATTGAACACCTTCTCTCCGCATTACATATTCTATTTCTTCGCTATAAACCATAAGAGTGGATGGGAACTCCTCGATGTAGTTACCCTGTGCGTAACAGGTCGGTAAATAGTATACAGTAAATGTTATCATCAATTCTACAAAATTTGTGACAGCCAGATGGGAGATTGACTCTTCTCTTGGTTCTTGTTTGCCTTTCATCAATTGATAGGTGTCGAAGCTATATATGTTCGCTGATTTGGGTCATTTAAATAAGAAAGGGATACATGTGAGTTTTCCATAGACAAGTACTATATCATATGTTATATTATTTAGTTAAGTAGTTAACTTCCAACTCTTTCTTGCTTTCAAACTCGGATAATATCAACACCACCTTTTATAGCTCTGTTCCTAGTCCCATATTTTGGCTAGATTGACATGAAACGCAGTCCTATCATTTGATTCAATACAATCAAAGCCCATAAACTAACACGATGGTTGAATGTGCTAAATTAGATGATAGATAGAGACAGAGTTTCGTGCCAATCTTTGGTACCAAAGATCTCTTACAACATGGCTTTGGTGCTCCACGTGGCACAAGTTTCAAGATACCAAGTCTTTCTTTTTAACTAGTGTGCTATGTACACATCTTGTGTACAACTTGTAGCTCTTTATTTAATTTTTTTTTTTAAACTACCTATACCGGCGTTTCTCTAGAAAATGCCGCTAAAAGAACTATTTGTGGCGCTTTTTATATAGTTTTGCTTGCGAATTCTGACGTTGGTATAAATTTTTGTTTCATTAAAGAAAAATAAGTGTTATGCCATTTTCAAAGAAACGCTGCTAAATGTACCTATTTGCGGCGCTTATTGATATTTTATCCGACATTTGCTAAACGTCGCTAATAATTCTCCTTTAGCGGCGCTTTGTCTAAAACGCCGCTACAAACGCGACAAAAACTATCTACGATGCTAGTATTGTCAACGCTTGAGGAAAGCGCCGCAAAGTATTTTGGCAACATTTTAAAGACTTTTCGCGATATTTTTCAAACGCCGCGAAAAGTCAATTTTTTTATAGTGAAAACTCGAAATGTAGACATCTATTTACGGATGCAACACTATAAGAGTATGTATAGCAACCCCAAATCTCACAATGACTGATTGTAAGATCTTAAGTCGTAACATCGCATATCATGAACCACAAATTTTTTTGTAAGGCATTAAGGGCGCCTTAAACAGTGAAAGAAAAGATTTTACATGCATAAATGAATTGAAATAAAACTCATGACAAACCTCTTATTCCAATTATAAAATCCAACATAATTAAAAGCTTAAAGCATTCTTAATAAACTATTAGCCAATCATTGTCTCGTCCATTTGAAAATAATAAATATTAAAAGAAAATAAATAGTTAGGCTATAAAGCCTCTATCGCCATCCATCTCAGGTTCTTGAACACCACATACGGTCTCATCACCAGAAGCTCATACGTTATCCTCAGCTACATCTGTCTCATCTGACTACCCACATCAATAAGAGTGTAAGTTTACAATTGTATGGACAAGACATACAATCTTTTAAAACATAAGATATCAATCATCGCAATATAAATATTTTCATAATTTATGAGTGTGTGTTTGTGACATTCATAATTTTAATAAGCTGAAAGGAATTGAAACATGTCATGAAAAAAATTATCGCATGAGTTTATCTTTTCTTTTAAGTTCATCTTTTATCCTTCTCTCTCAAGACGTTGACTTCTAGACTCCGTCCCTCTCAAGACGTTGGGTCTAATAAGTCATTATTTTTGTTTAGTTAGATTTCGTTCCTCTCAAGACATTGGGTCTAATCGTTCTTATTATTCAATATTAGTTAGACTTCGTCCCTCTCAAGACGTTGACCTCTAGACTCCGTTCTTCTCAAGAAATTAGGTCTAATAAGTCATTATTCTTGTTTAGTTAGACTTCTTCCCTCTCAAGACGTTGAGTCTACTTATTATTCAGTGTTAGTTATACTTTGTTCCTCTCAAGACGTTGGGTCTAATCAAATACGATCATGACTTAACGTTTCATCATATTCATGTATCTTAATCATGCAATCTGTGAATCATTATAACCTTAAATTGCATGCGAATATAATCATTAAGCATAAATCTTAGCATTTAATCACACTATTGTAAAAGAATTGAAAAAAGGACTTGAACTTGTCTGCCCAGAATTGATCGATTTTGAAGTTCGATCGATCGATTTTTCTCGAGAGTTTTCAAAACCCTTATCAATTAGACTCGATCGATCGATTCTAACCTATGAGCACACAATAAATTATCAGTTGGAAATCGATCGATCAATTTATCAAACTCGATCGATCAATTTCAACCCGTGAGAACACTGTGAATTATCATTCAAAAATTGATCGATCGACGATCGATTAAGACCTGCGAACACTTCTCAAAGTGCCTCAAATTGAATGATGCGATTTTAACTCGATTTTAGCCAAAAAACGTTAACATAAAAAAATGCATCGAGTGTAGCATACAACACATCTAAACATTTCATTCATTATTTATGCAACAAAAACATTTAACTAATGTAAAACTCATGTTTAAAATTAATATTTTAAATTTCAAAAGAAAGTATGATTTCTCCATACCTAGATCGATCGTATCTCCGCTATTCGATCAAATTTCTCACTACGACGATAGCTCTTGAAGGAGGCAAAGGCCGCTTGAAAATAAGTGCAAACTTCTCGCCGATCTTCCAAAAGAAAAGTTCTAGAAAATGAGGATCTAGAATCTGTTATCTAAGGTCTGTAGGGTTTTCTTACGGGAAAAACCTCTATTATTAAGATTTAGAGTTTTTTCTGTAATACACCTTTTGTAACCTATTAGCGGAACATTCGGTATTATGCAACCATACCAAAGAAGGATGTATAGGCGTTTACTTTAAGGCCCAAAATAAATATTTAAAACCTACATACTAAAGTTTGATCCTTATACCTCTTGTCTCTAATTCGAGCCTTTAACCAATAGACTATCACTTAGCTTGTGTCAATTAATGGCGAAGAAAATATAAGAGTTTAAAAGACCAAAACATGTATTTTTAGTTAAAACGTTTAGAAAAGTCAAAGCATACAGTGTATATGCTATTAGACACATATAAACAATTTAAATGTATCAATGAAATAAAATTTGGATCACTACAGTATGAGCTGTCACATGAAATATATTCAGGTTATTATGAAACTCATCCCTTAAAAAGCATAATTTACTAAAATTTATTATATCATGATTCACTCTATATTCAGGTTATAAGAAAATGATAAGAAGAATATGTAAGATAAGATAAGATACAAATATAATAAGATATCATTCTGTAGGCCAACATAAAGTTAAGAGTTTAAGTTTGTATGTGATGTTCCTTACGTAGCCACCATAAGGATTCCAATGTTTACAATCGAGACGGATCTCTCAGATGATAATATGAGATATGTTACGAAGTATGTCGTTCTCGCCTTTAGAAACGTGTAGGCTTATGACCGGTCACCCCAAAGACTGGATGGGGTGTATGATTATGTTATGTTATGGAGGGTGATATATTATGGTGGTATACTACTATGATAACCTTTATATGGTAGGCTCGAGCAGCGACTTTGACATAATTCATATTAGAAATAGAAGTAAGAATGCACGCTCATGCGATGTACAACATGTGACGTAATACGATAAGCTACATTTATGAGGTATAGTGAGGTATGTTAGGATTGAAGTGTGTCTAGATCATGGTCTTGCATGTAGGTTAAGATATGAGTTTGATATAACGCATGATTCTGACATTTCTTTATTTATCATATACTGTCATATTATTATTATCACTCACAAGATGCACCCATAATGCACCTGAGTAGAATAAGATGGATTGGTAATGTATCCACTAAGTTGCGCGTTGTTTAACAACTCATCCCTTGAGACATTTATTCTTTTCAGGAAATTTTATCGACGGAGTGGACGCTGGTTATCCAAGTTCTACGAACGCTAATTTTGTTTATTATGTGGACGCTGAGTACCAGGAGGCAGGAGCCTTGGGAGGGCGACACTACAGGACATCAGGAGGACCTCGGTGTTGACTCTAATCTTTATGTTGATTATTGATAATATAGTTTTAGTATTGAGATTAAAGTTTACAAATTAGACAATTTATTCTTTCATTTCATATTGTTATGATCTATCGTTGGGCATTCATTGTTAGCCTTATATATTTGATTTATTATTGACCTTTATTTTCTCATTGATTAGTTAATATTTCATTCCTTTATTATTGGATTCACAAATTTTCTATAACCATGTTAGTGTGAGAACTCTGATTATGTATATGTCCACTTAGCGTATCTAAGATGCATGCGGGTCATAACACGAAATTCTAAGCCTTCGAGATAGAGTAGAATTTCAGGCCGTGACAATATGTTCCACTCTAAAATCACATGGCACACCCACCACTAATTTGTTAAGGGGTGACTAATTTGTGAGTCATTACCAAGCATACAAAGTTAACCCTTACACAAAACTTATGGGCATGTTTGGATATAGGGAAAACGTGGTAAAACATGGTATGATAAAACATTTTACACATTTATCATAAATTCAGTCATTTGGATATTTTTTAAGGGTGGTAAATGGACTACCCCTCTTCACCATAGAACTTCAAACTAGATTATTACCCACCCCCTCAAAAATTGTGGTAAATCGTGCTGTGGTCAAATACGGTGGCTGGGTCATCGCACTCTCTCTCATCATTTTTTGGAAAGCCCAATTTTTTTTTACGCCATTTTACTTAGGGCTATCAATGGGTCAGGTTGACCCGATACACGACACGATCGGACCTGATATTTTATAGGGTCGGGTCAATCCGACCCAACCCAATATTTTTTACTTAAAAAATTACAAAATAGGATTTTTTTTTTTATCAAGTCGGTCGATTTTTCGGATCAGACGCCCGGTCGGGTAAAGTTCTCAGGCCAGGTCAGGTCTGCTTGTGTGCACTATCGTGTCAGATCGGGTCGGTTCATGTAACAGCCTGAAAATTTTGACTTTGAATAGTGTATCCCGGGATGTATGCCCGACTTTGAACAGTGTACCTCGGTGTGCGTGCCCGACTGGTCAGGTGCTCGATTTTATGAAATTACTTACGTAAGTTAAATTGGGTTAGTCTTGAGTGGAAAAAGACCGATTTAGATTGTGTGTTGAGCATTAGGTGGTTTCTTATGCACCAAGCTTTGGTGTATGGGCTCAACACCGGGTCCGATTAGTGGATGGTTTGGGTGTGTAGGCCCACACCTAATCAAAGAAAACTATTTTGTTATGAGATAACACCTAAATAGGTACGTTCGTTTCACACGAGAGCTAGATCCTTAGATGAGAACTAATACGCCCAAAGACAAGTATATGGGTTTTGTATGGGAACCGATCCCATTTAGTTAAAGAAGGCAATTCCTTCTTTTGGGAGCTAACACCCGGTTTGCACAAGGTTTTTTTAGGTTTTGGGTTTTTGAGGAGAGAAGGAAGAGAGAAAGAGGAGGAGATGAAATTAACGTGTTGAATCCATGAGTGCCGAGCCTTAGATTTGCGCGAAAAACATTTGTGAGATCGTCTAAGGGGAAGATCGCCGTCGATTTCGACGTTTGGTTGTGGTTTTATGGGTTTTGGAGCCGTTTGGGGGTTTTGAAACCCTCTCCTTACCAAGAGATCGTGGGTTTTGATCCGCAAATCGTAGCGTGAGTTTGCGTAAAGTGTGTGTGGAAGGATTGCCGTTAATTTCATGGGTTTGGTTGTGATCTTGGAGCACGGAGATGATCGAGGTGGGTTTAGAAACCCTTTTTGTTTAACGAAGAAAACGGTCTGATCTACGAGTAGATCGCCGATTTAAAGAGGTAAATAATGCAATTCTTCCATGTATTTAATTAAATATATGTTGCTTAGATGTGTGCAAAAGATTAGGATCAAAAGGATTGAATTTTGATGAAAAAAAAATGGGTTTCAAGGTTCAAACCCAAGAAGTGCTCAGAAACTGCCAAAATCGATTAATCGATTTTGAAACTCGATTAATCGATTTTTGACAAGAGATAAATTCAAGAAGAACTCCACGAAATCGATTAATCAAAGAGAATTTCGATTAATCGATTTTGAAATTCGATTGATCGATTTTGAAAATCGATTAATCGAGTTTGCCTGGGCTTACTGACACTATCGTAGTATTTTAGTCATAACGTTTTGTGCCGAATTCTGATTGATGTGATTCTTATTGCGTTGGAAAGAAGACATCAAGACCTACAACTTTTATGAATTGACCAACTTGTAAATCAATCGTTTTAAAGGTCAAAATTTAGTAATAAGTTAGGTAAATTTCTGATTTTTGTCGAGAAACGAAACCGATTAATCGAGTAAAATCGATTAATCGATTTTTGAATTTCGATTAATCGAAATTGGGTCGATTAATCGACTGGCCTCAAATAGTGAATAAGATTTTTTGGCTCTTTGAAAATCGATCAATCTAGAGAAAATCGATCAATCGACTTTGGAAAATCGATTAGTCGATTTTGTCTGAGTTTGCCAGTGCTGCTTTAGTATTTTGACCATAACTTTCTACTCTGACCTCCGATTGATGCGATTCTTGAGGCGTTGGAAAGATAACAAAGAGATCTATAATGTTTTTGTTTTGACCAACTTATGAATATAAATTTTTAAAGGTAAAAATTTAGGAGAAAGGTTACATCAATTTCTGTGTTGGCGCGAACTTGCCCGTTTCGACTCGATTTTTTTAGAAAACACTTAAATAGTCTAAGTTATTAGTGGTTGGGGTTAATCCTTGATGCATCATTGTGTGCTTGTGATGTAGATTAAGGGTGGACGGCCATCAATAGGACCTTGCTTGCTTCAAGGTTAAGGTAGGGGAAATTTAATATTTGATTATATTTTTGAAATTGATTCATAGATGTCTTGATTTAATTAAATGAAAATGATAAGTGTGATTTGAAGTTTTGTTATTTAAAATCGATGCTTGAGTCTAACTGGACGTGTAGGGGAATTTCAACACAAACTTGCATGTTTAACTTTGATTCATTGTTTCTTTGAGGTATTTATATGAAAAAAATGATAAGTTTTCTTTATGTATTTTGATGTTAGTTGATAGATATTTGAATTATAACTTGAACTCCTTGCAAAATAGAAATTTAAAATCCGTGAGTCGAAAATGGTGAATTTTGAACTGTGAACTTAACCTAGAATTTGTACTATGGTATTCGATTTTTAAACTTGATTTTTAAATGGTGAGTTTTAAAACCTTTTAAGCAAGAATGTGAGCTTTGGATCATGATTTAGAAATCTGAACTAGAATGTGAACTCGAAATCTTTGTGTCTTGTAGGTTTGTGAGAAGGTACGGATTTATGTACACCCTTGGACATTGTGTGGATTTGTGTATACCCTTGGACATTGTGGATTTATATACACCCTTGACGTGGCGGGATTTGTGTATACCCTTGGACCGCTGTGACGGGATTTATGTACGCCCTTGGACCGTTTTTACGGGATTTTACGTACACCCTCGGACTCGTTGTGCTCATGTACGCCCTTGGACCGCTTTCGCGAGATTTTACGTACTCCTTTGGACACTGTTGTGAGTCATGTACGCCCTTGAACCGTTTTTACGGGATTTACGTACACCCTTGGATTTCGATGTAGTCATGTACGCCCTTGGACCGCTTTTGCGACATTTTATGTACTCTTTGGATTATACTTCGTAAATCAAACCATAAGTCGTGAGATTAAAGTAGACCGCTATTGGCGGATATTGTGCATGTGGACCGCTATGGGCGGATTATATGTATGTGGACCGCTATGGGCGGATTATGCTTATCATGGACCGCTATGGGCGGAGTGCAAGTACCATGTGGGCCGCCGGGGCGGATTTGAAATCAGTTTTGAAGGATAAATAAATGTTTTGAAATCACTTTTGTGTGTAAAAAGGAAATCAGTTTTGTATGATAAGGAAATCAGCTTTTGAATCAGTTTTATGTGAAAAAGAAAGTCAGTTTTGAAATCAGTCATGTGATAAGAAAACAGTATTTGAAATCAGTCTTTGTTGATAAGAAAAAGTACCTTTGAAACGAGTTTCAGTTTTAAATAAGAAAAGGTTTGATTGTGACATTAAATCTATGTTTCCTTATGATAAGATGTGAATGAGTATTGAAATTTCCTCTACTGAGCTAGGATGTAGCTCACCCTTCGACTATCGTCACGGTATAGCTTCTACGTGGACACGGACTTCATGGATTGAGGAATTGAGGAGGGCTATGATATTCGGGGTCGTAGATTGAGTACTTTGTGGAGATTGGTGAGTTCAGACTTGGTACCCTTTGAACTCGTATATAATTTTATACACCACTGTTTGGTGACGTTGGTACATCACTGGTGGCCATTGTTAGTTATTGTAATATTAGATGTTAGAATTAGAGATTTATTCATGTCATATGTATTATCTGCTTTGATTTCTGTATGCTAGGTTTTGTACCAAGCATTCTGTGTTCGGAACGTATTCTACGACCCGACGGTCCGGGTTTTCCCATTCGTGTTTGAAAAAAATAAATAAATAAATAAATATATATATATATATGTCTCAAAATTCGGGTTGCCACAGTTCAGGTGCACCTTGTAATCAGGGTCGGGTCGAGCATATGTAAATTTATTGTCGGGTAGCCAAAACTTTGACCGGACCAGCCCGATCTGTTGGCAACCTTAATTTTATTGTGTTTTTCTAGACTTGTATCTAAACATTGAAAACATTGAATTTTGAATATTCCTTCATTTCTCACACAAACAAATTGCTATCCAAACGATGGATAAAAATCTCGGTTTCGGTTTCAATTTTGTTTATGACCCGAACCGTAAATTGGTCAAATTATTAGTAAATTTTAGATTTTTTTTTAAAATATGCTCCAAACTTTGCCAAAATTTATTTTTTTTTATTTTTTAAAACTTTTTAACATTATTAGAATGCATATTTACACTAGTAAGGCCAAAAGATTAGTATTAGGTGTTTGGTTGAGCACCAACGAATAGACTAGTGATATTTTAAAATGGTTATTTTGCCCATCTGATGGTTGTATTTTTTTATCCAATAAATGCACTAATGGTGGGTTGCAAAGTGTTTCAACTCAATGAAACATGCTAATAAGTGGATGTGAACCATCCGATTGACGAACTTTAATATCAACCATTAAATTTAAAAAGCAACGGTTGATATAATAGTTAGCAAGCAAATTGTTTAAATCTCCCCAAAACAATATTTTTGAGCATGTTGCACTTAAATCTATGATCTATCCTTTTGACTGTTCTAATCACTCACATCTTAAACCATTGATGCTGTAAGATCATTTAAATGATGACGGTCAAGAGAGTTGGTCCCTTTCTATTTTCGTGTATACACAATAATTAGGGCAGAAAATGATTCATGTCAACCATTCGATTGACGAATATTAATATCGGCCATTAAAATTTAAAAACCAATGGTTGATATTATAGTCAACAAGCGAATGGTTTAAATCTCCCTAAAATACTATTTTTGGGCTTGTTGCACTTAAATCTATGATCAATCCCTTTGACTATTCTAATCACTCACATTTTAAATCATTGATTGTGTAAGATCATTTAAACACCAAGGAAATGACGACTAGGAGAGTCGGTCCCTTTCTGTTTTCGTGTATACATGGTAATTAGGGAAAACATGATTTCTATCGGCCGATAATTTCTAATTTCCGCGTGGGGGGAGGGGGGGGGATAAAATGCATTTTCTCGGCTTGGTTCAAGCCGAAATCGAGTCATCTCGGCTGAAATTTTGAAATTTCGACCGAGATTTTGACCCATGATCCAAACAATGATAAGCACGGTAAAATGTGGGATTCGTGCATATTCCTACTAGTTAGGAATACATGGTAAAATGGAGTAAAAGTTGAAAAACTTTACTCCATTTTACCAGGTTCTATCCAAGAAAGACTTAGCACTGGGTACGTTTATGCTACCCATGTAATCTCTGAAAGCGTCCACGTGTGCAATCCCTTTAAAACCATGGATTGCTTCACATAAAATTATAGAGATTGTGTTTTACCCCAATCTTCCACAAAATGGATTTTGAGATCATGCCGCACCTATCAGATAGTCAGTTTTTTATTCCACATGTCACAAATCCCAAAAAATTGCCCCTTGAATCCTATGGCGCATATCATGCTCAAACATGATTTTAGGGCAATTTTTTGGGGATATGTGACATGTGAAATCAACAACTGGCTGTCCGATAAGTGCAAGATGATCTCAAAATCTATTTTGTGAAAGATCGAGGTGAAACATGATTTCCATCATCTAATCTGAAGCAATCAATGATTTTAAAGAGGTTTTTAATGTTAGCGCTTTAGAAACCTGAATTGTATCCTATGATTCAACACAGTTAAAAGCCATTATCTGATTCTAAAGGTTGAATGTGTTGGGCAATATGATAGAGATCCTGTTTCGTGCGAATCTTTTACACCAAATATATTTAGATCATGACTTTCAAATTAGATGAATTAGATAGTGCTTTCACAAGGCACCCAAACTACCAGTCTTTCTTTAAATTGTCTGTTAGAGCCAACTCTGAGTGTGCAAGTAATGGCTCCCTTCTATCCATATTAGGTACCTCTAAACGCCCCCATTCATTTTCTAAAACCACTAACGGATCCTAGTAAGGTTGAGATAGATATATGCATATCACAACGGATCCTTACTTACCCTTCAACATTTTCGGCGTTAACGAAACGTAACCGTTACGTAATCCACCAAACGGTAAACTTGCGCTAATCTTCGAAATCTCTGTACATTTTACTTTCAAATCTTTTCGGCCTCATCTCTTTGTTTGTTCAGATGAAGCAGCAGTTTTTTTTATTCTTCAATTGTACGGGCACCTGAAGAAAGTTATTTTGCATGACAAATGTTTGTGAAAATGCATCAGAGAAGGTTACGTTGTTGAAAAGCCACTGATTTTTTTTAATATGCGTCTGAATGATTTCTGCACCACCATTGATGGAATTCAATGTGTGTTTCTTCAGTAAAGAAACATGTTATCTCTCTGCTCCAGAAAGTTTATACAATGAAAGAATTGAAGCAAACACATGCTTTAATCAATAAAACAGGCCTTGCTGACCACTCTTCTGTGTTGTGCAAACTCATTTGCTTCTCTGCTCTGTCCCCTTTAGGAAGCCTGGAGTTTGCTCGATCCGTTTTCGAGAAAACAGCCATGGAAAATGGTTTTCTCTGCAATACAATGATCAGAGCTTATTCTCAGAGCATTTTCCCAATCGAAGCTATTCATTTGTACAATCAAATGCAGCTTAGAGTCGTAAAATCCGATAATTTTACCTACTCATTCGTGCTCAAGGCTTGTTCTAAAGTTTTGGCGAGCGACGATGGTAAACAGGTTTTTATTGCTAAAAAGGGGGCCGAACTCCATTGTAGGATTTACCAATTGGGTCTGGACTGTGATTCTTTTGTTCAGAATTCGCTCTTATTCATGTATTCTCAATGCGGAAGCCTCGATCTTGCCCGTCAGATATTTGACGGGATGACGGAAAAAAATGTTGTTTCTTGGAACACCATGGTTGTAGCATATGACAGAGTGAACGATTTCGAATCTGCAGATTTGCTGCTCCAACAGATTCCCAATAAAAATGTGGTTTCATGGAATACCATGATTACTAGACACATGAGATTGGGTAACGTCGAGGCTGCACGAACAGTTTTTGAGAGAATGCCTGAAAAGGATTCGGTTTCTTGGAACTCCTTGATTGCTGGTTATGTACAGAACAGAAATTACAGTTGGGCTTTGAGCCTCTTTCAGGAAATGCAGAGCAATAGAGTTGACCCGACAGCGATAACAATCATATCTGTTCTCCGTGCTTGCGTGGAAACCGGAGCTCTAGAGATAGGTAGAGAGATCCATGGATTCTTGAAACAGAACGAATATAAAATTGAAGGGTTCTTGGGTAATGCTCTAATAGAGATGTATGCCAAGTGTGGTAGCCTGAAGTTTGCTCGCAAAGTTTTTGACGAGATGAGTATGAAACATGTCAGCTGCTGGAATTCTATGATCACGGGTCTTGCAGTTCATGGCTACTGCGAGGAAGCTCTGGAACTGTTCTCATCCATGGAGAATGAACAGAACAAGGTTCGGGCCAACCGGATTACTTTCATCGGAGTTTTAGTTGCGTGTAGTTGTAAGGGTTTTGTTGAAGAGGGCCGTCGTTTTTTCCAACGTATGACTGAAGAATACAATATCCGGCCGGATATAAAGCACTATGGATGCATGGTTGATCTGCTCAGCAGATGGGGCTTGCTTGATGAAGCCCATCATATGATTAAATCAATGCCGTTTGAAGCAAACTGTGTATTATGGAGGACATTGTTGGGTGCTTGCAGGGTCCATCACAATGTAGAATTGGCTGAGGAAGCCTTTAGAAAGGTAGAGGAATTAGAGCCTCCTAGGGATGGTGATTATGTTTTGTTGTCAAACATTTTTGCCGATGCGGGGAGATGGGAAGACGTTGAACGAGTCAGAAACAAGATGATTAACTTGAGAGTTTTGAAGAAACCTGGTTGCAGCCAGATTGAGATGAAACAGTCCAACATATGCACGAGAACTACCCATCTGCTAGATCAAAATTTATCTAAGTAGAGCTGAAATGGACTAGGCTCTATCAAATTCAAAGTTAAATCAGAATTGCTGATCCCATGTAACAGAACCGAGATGCTGGTGACCCCAATGTGTTGGGTGCCACAGGAATAAATCCTGATGGATGAGTGTGCTCAATTTGCTGATTGAATTATGAATATGCGGGTTTGATGTGGATTGGTGTGAAAAAACTTCTCGAGTTGGATCAAACATATATCAGGTAGTCTACTCTAGACACAAGGCTTTTGTTATGGTAGAACTCGTATCGATTTAAATTTCCATACGATTTAGATGTCAAGCACGATATCATCCATCTTACATCTCTATAATGAAAGTAGTGTACTCTGCTTCCTGAATCTTTATTTTGTGCTAGAACAAAACACGTCTACTGGATTGGCGTGTCTTCTAATCATAGAAAAGTGACATCATAATTCAGATGAGATAAAAACCTAAACTCATTTTGTGTGAAGATGATGCAATCATCCTTGCAACAAACTCCCAATTTACCTACCAATATTGATCCAGAGACCTCATATTCTAGAGTGAATTTTTTGTTGATAAAATTTCATGTCATCTATTTAAGTTTCTTGGTATTCTTGTATGGAGCAGGGACCAAAATTACATTATCATGTTTCATTTTCTCTATTGATGGTACTCGTCGTCTGTTACAAACTTCAATCAGTTTTCATGGGGCAATACAATTTGAATAAAGTGCTCTCATTGGTAGTGCTAAGTACCAACTTATACAAAGGATCTGGGTTCACATTGGTATAATAAAAAATTCTGTAGAGTGATATGTATCATATTAAACACAATACTAAGGAGGGAGCTCTATTAGCACCTACGAATTAGTGAGGGCACCTATGCTGAAAACCAATGAAGTTGGTGCTATTAGCACCTATCGAATTACCGAAGGCACCTACGCTGATACCATTGATTGCTTTGAATCAGACGATAGAAATCATTTTTCGACCCATCTTCCACACAATGGATCTTGAGACCATGGGTGTACCATCAGATGGTAAGTTTTTATTTCAATGTGGTTGGGCGCACTTTTTATATTCAACATTTCTTATTAAATACTTCTCTTTTTAATTTATTTTTTTAAGGTAGTTGTTGCTTATGTTTAATGCAACTAAGTAGTTTCTCATTGATTCTAAAGGCCAAGTGATAGGGACATCCGATTCAAGCAACCACTCATAACATATCGGATGCAAAAAAAGAACATCAAAGTAATAAAAAAGAAGAAAATCTAAAATTATTAGCGTTTTCAACTTTCAATCCCGTCATTTTTATGTTTGTCTTATTTTGAAGTGTCAAATAAAGTCGGATTGATGTGAAATTAATCATATTTGAAAGCTTATCGAAGTAGTTTTCCAATAAGCCAAAAAACGTGCAATTCCGGCAAATATTGAAGAAGTTGTGGTCAGTTTTCGAAAGTTGCACAGAAAGTGACGAATTTCAAGAGTCCTAATTGAATTAGGATTAGTCTCTTTTAAAATTTTATTTTAGAAAATAAAATTTATTTCTTTTATTGGAAATATGATTAGATTTTTTTATTTTTTATTTGGTTTTAAAATAGTTAAAATATTTCTTTTATTTGAACTAGGAATTATAGTTACACGAGGATTTCTAGTTTTATGCATTGGCTAGCTTATTTAAAGGCTTGTAAATAATTTTGTTATTACTTTTTGGTTAATGAAAATTGCTTATGCAAAATTGAGAGTTCTAAAATTTCGTGAGAGTGTGATTATCTCAAATGGAAAGCGATTTTTCGATTTTCGCTTGTGATTTAGTGCGAGACAAACTCTTCTTCCATTTCTATCTCCTTTAGATCAACAGTTTGCATAAGTACTGTAACCCTAGTTATTTTATTTATTTTATAAAATTCAAAATCTACCTATTTGTTCATCATAAATCATTATTAGTATTTTTATTTTTTTCGGTATCGAGAGAACTCGCTTGCAAGTTCGTTCGACGCTCTAAAACTATTGGAGATCTAACCGTTCATAAGAACTCTAGTCTTCTATATCCACAATAGGAAATGTGCACGAAAGTAACGCTATTTTAGGCCGACATTAAAACATTTAATTAGATTTTTAGAATTTTCTATGAGAAATTATTATTTTTTAATTGATTAAATTATATTTAATCATAATCTCAACCTTGACAATGCATTTAGTAAGTTCCCGCATCACCAAGGAGCAGGGGTGGAGCCAAGATTTTCTTCTTGAGGCGACAAGTTATGATTGTCAAAAAAAATGAGTTAGGTATTAGTGTTACGTAAGCTGCATGAGCATGATAAGTTTGTACTCATGGTCACTTTTGAGATGTGTACTACGTGAAATTAACATGCATACTATTTGATAGGTAAACCATGATCTAAATATCGTTGATGTAAAAGAGTGAAATGAAAAACCATTTCAATCATTTAATTCAAAGCCGTAAAAACACATCTAAATTAAAGGCTGCCATGAAAATCCAAGATATAGTTAATTTTAGATGACGTTAGATCACATTGAATTAGAGATGAAGATCACTTTCTGTAACAACCCGGATTTTTAGATTTTATTTTAACGGTGTTAGATGATGCATCACACTATGTACTGTGCTAACACTCCACATCAGAATCGAAACCCACCTTTTAAAATAGAAAATTTCTAATTTTTCCCATATCAAAATTAGACTCATTGCGAAGTGCTCGTCGATACGATTCCAACGATATATAATTTGACGACTTCTGACAAGAATATAACAAGTTATACCTATTTTAAGTGATCAAGCAAGTCAAAGGGTATAATTGTAATTTCGGGAGAGAAACACCAATTGCTTTGGTGCTTATGCAAAACGCTGGAACGAAACCTTTTCTCAAGCTATCCAAGTTACGTATGACTTATTCCGTGTAAAAATCTCCTATTCTATTAAATCTCCTACGAAAAGTGTTAATTAGAGTTGACATAAAATTTTATACCATTATAAATAAAACTTTAAAAGCTCTCTCCTCTCTATAATAAGAAATTATTCTCTCTCGAGACTTAGACGAGTCAATGCCTTGGGAATCGACCTTTTCAACCCGAATCGTCGTTGATCTTCCGTTCACGCTTCAAGAGGTGGGTACCCATCAATCTATCTTGTTCTTCTCAGATTCCGTCGCGTAGGATGCGTTCAATCGCGCATCGACGGGTTTAAAAATCTTATTTAAACCCAAATATCTCATAAATTAATAGATCTATATATTTAATATATGCTTTCCCTTGAAAGTTATATATTTTATAAATTGGGTTTATATGTTATTTCTCTTTTCTTTTCAAAAATTCTTTTTGTTTGAGCCATTAATATTTTACCTTATATTAGGTCTGTATATTTAATATGTTTACTTCCTCTTTTATGTCTGTAAAATTAATTAAATTTTAATACTTATAAATTTGATAGATTGACTTAATTGGCATAATATCATATTAATATTATTTATTTCTAAATCTATATAGTATAAATTTATCCTTCTACTAAGACTATAATAATATATATTATTGTTGCAAGTTTATATTATTATTTATTTAAAAATTAATTAAGCCCAAAAAATTAAATTATATTTTTATTTTATTTAAATAAATAATAGATTGCACCAACTTAAAGTTTCGGGTCCGAACTTGCGGCTACGAACCCGAATTCACGTCCACGAACCCGAGCTCGCGACCATTGATGCATCTGTCTCGGTATTTTGATCATAACTTTTTACTCCGACCTCAGATTAATGCGATTCTTGCGGCGTTGGAAAGAAAACAGCGAGCTTTACAACTTTGTGTGAAATAGCCATTTCACGAATCTGACGTTTTACAGGTCAAAATAGAGCAACAAGTCGGGTTCAATTTTGAATGACTCAAGGCTATTCGAATTTAATATTATTTTCTAAATATCATGACCAAAGTTCTTATGTATATTATATTGTAAAGTCTTTCGATCGATGGTCATGATAAATCATAACTTAATAAGTATAAATATTATTTAATTTAATTATCTAATTATTATATATATATATATCAATTTTATCGCTTCAACGCGACCTCTTCGATAATACAAAGTGTTAGAACTTCGATGTCTTTATGAAATTGAACTCTGACTTTTACGATTATCGAAATCACACTTATAACTCTATTCTATAATTATATTGGTGTGGTATATAAATAAATATAAGTATAAGGATAATCAAAATCTAAGTATAAACCATTCTGTATGTGTGATACTTTTGTATTTGCAACTTACTCAATTTATACGAGTTAAGAATATGTTAGATCATGAGTACGAGAGTGTACGAGATCATGCCTACGCTTGGGCGTGGTGATTCGTCGAGATGGTATCGAAGCGAAGAATACACCGTATTCACATGCCTTATAACTCATGGTGGGAGTGGGGTGAGTGTGAATTCAGTGTAACTTCGTATACGGTGGCATATACAGTGATCTTATCACCCCGAGTTTTAATACGAGAGGATAAGATATGAGAATCGGGCTTTGGGCCTTAGCTATAGTGAGGTTTCTTTTACGGTCACATAAAACTCAGAATATTGGCGTCCATGTACGGATGCAACACCTCTATGGTAGTATAAACTATCACACGAAGTACATTCAGGTTACTACGAAACCTTTTTCTTGGGAAGTATGAATTAGGAAGGTTGTTTCACTATAGTTTGTCATAGGATTAAGTATAAGAGTATGATAAGATATGAGTATGAGATAAGATAAGTTATGATACGAGTACGATAATAAGACATCGCTGTGTAGGCCAGCAAAAGATAAAGAACTTAAGTCTCTGTACGTGTCGTTCCTTGCGTAGCCACCGTAAGGGCAACAACGTCTTTCAGCCAAGACGGATCTCTGGGAGAGATTATGAGTATGAGTGCGTTATGAGTGAGTTTGGCCATTATGTCTCCCCATTGGCTAGCTGGTGGAGTATGAGTATGACACGAGGGCGTTATAATATGGTGGTATGATACTATGTTAACCCTCCCATAGTAGCTCGAGCAGCGACTCTGGCACAGGTCATTTAGGATTTCACTAGTATGTTAGTTACGTTCATGCGATGTACAGACGTATGTGCAAGAATGATAATAAGACATGATATAATATGTTATGAGATATGATAAGGTACGTTAGGATACGAGTGTCTAGATCATAGTCTTGTATTTATGATATGATATGAGTTTTACGATATGCACGTGATTTTATCTTCCTTTTGTTATCTGCTTTGAGATATTATATTTATCACTCACCAGATGCACCCACAATGCACCTGAGTAGTATGAGGTGGATTGGTGGTGTATCCCACTGAGTTTACGTGACTGAGTAAACTCATCCCACGATAATCTAACAGTTGCAGGTGATTGCACTGGTGGAGTAGACGCTGGCCATCTAGATTTCGCCGACGCTGATTTCATTGATTCCGCGGGCGTTGAGTACCAGGAGCCTTTAGAGGGCGACGTTGCCGATCACCAGGAGGACTACAGTGTTGGTTTTGATCCGAGCGCCGAATATTGATTTAGTAGACTCGGTATTGGATTTTGTCTTATATTATTATCATTGACTCTATGCTTTTATTTTATTTTTATCGGATTTGTCTCCGATTTGACTTACCTGTTAGTTGTGGATTGATAACATTCTATCGCATTTTATCAGACTTATTCAGTATTTATGATTACATTCATATTCCACCCTATTTGTTAGATCTCACGGATTTTGTGGAACCATTATTGCGCGAGAACTCTGATTAGGTGTATGTCCGCTTAGCATATCCGGGATATGTGCGGGTCATAACTCGGAATTCTAGGCCCTCGGGATGGGGTAGAATTTCGGGTCGTGACACTTTCATTTCAATCTTTTGCAAATAAATCTTGAGATCATGGGTGTTAAATCACATGGAACACTTGATGATTCCACATGGCACAAGTCCTAAAAAATGACTGGAGTACTAGGAGAATCAGCATGGTCGGGTCACGTGCTTAAGGGGGCGCCATAGGTAAAAAGGAGGGGCAGCTCTCTTTTAACTATATAACCTGTGCGTTAGCTTGGGTAAACCTAACATGCCTAGTCCTTACATTTTCAAAAGTTTAGGGGAGCAACTGCCCTTCCAATCTGTTATATATATTTTATTATTTCAAAATTAAGATTATAATTATCATTATATATATTGATAATAATTCAATAAAAAACTTGTAAAAATTATTTACTTTGTGCAAATGAATAAGAATATATATATATATAGGGCACTTTAGAAAACGACCTCTAAATGCAAACGTTTTAGCCTATTATCTAAAAATCAAAGGTTTTAGAAAAAAGGCTTCCACGTTTTTTCTGGAGTTGGAATGTCTGTGAGATTAGAAATTATTCTCACATACTAAGAAAGCTAGTAAGTGTGACTTTACTAAACTACCCTTCTATAAAGGTAGTTTAAGGACAAAAAACACAGTCGTTCCCGATTTAGAAACTGTGCAGGTTCTTCTCTCTAAGAAGAAGGGTAGAGAAGGCAACACAGGCCCGTTTGTGGGGGAATGGATCTATGAAGGATCTCGGATTGCGCGAGCTTGAGCAGTTAGCAAATTTAATGAAAGATCTTAAGAAGAGAACGGCGAGGAGAGCTTACGAGCTCTTGCTCCAGAGACCGCCGCCGCCATTTCTCCTTCTCTTCTCCAGTTCTCCCCTTCAGTTATCATCTTTCCTAAATGGCAAAAAAGGCTTTCGCGATGTTTCGCAGTCCGATTTGATGGTCCAAATAGAGGCGAAACCAAAGAGAACAACCTGCACTAAAATGTGTTGGAACAAAAGCTGTGAGAAGAGAAGAACCTGCGCAATTTCTAAACCTTGAATGGCTGTTTTTTTCCCCTTAAACTACCCTTTATAAAAGGGTAGTTTAGTAAAGTCACACTTGCTAGCTTTTTTAGCACGTGAGAATAATTTATAATCTCACAGACATTCCAACTTAAAAAAAATGTGGAAGCCCCTTTTTCTAAAACATTTGGTTTTGAGATAATAGGCTCAAACGTTTACATTTGGTGGCCGTTTTTCTAATTTCCCCATATATATAAGAAATAAAGAAAAAAAAAGTCCAAGAGACACGGGCCAAAATGTGCAACATCTTTAAGCCTAATGAGGCTTTCAATGGGTCTTAAGCTCAATGGTTAGCTCCAATGGATTTTAAGCCGCAAAGACATTACACAACGGCTAAAAGATCTTAAACAATCTTTTTGTAGGGTCATCTAAAAAGACACAATAGTTCGAAATTTTCTCTGTAAATAGTGATAAGATCTCTCTTAGAAAACACAACAAAATAAATAATTTTTCTCTCTTATGTTCTTATTTTTTTTATTTAAGAATTTTTTTTGTTTATCAAAAAATCTGTGTGGTAGGTTATTTTCTAGAAAGTGCAATCTATAAAAGAACATAAGGTTTTTAGTAAAATCGAACTTTGTTGTATCCTGAAGGCATATTCACTGAAAATCCAATTGCATCTTTATTTATCTGACGGAGTGGGAGCAATTCTATTGACTTTAAGATAGCGTAGTGAACTATGTGCCTCGGAGCTATTTTTCAATACCATTTATATCAATATAATCTTCTACATAACTCCGCCAACATATGACACGCATATCAAAAAGTAACTTGAGTATCAAGAGCGTTAGTACTTAGGCCAGTCACCTAATACTAACTCAAAATTAAAGGAGGCGAATCCCTTAAGTAAAGTTTAGAGGAGGGGGGGGGGGGGGGGACCTGCCCCCTCCAACTCACTACCTGGCTCCCTCAATGCCAAGGAGCATTTGGCAAACATAGCTCGAAGACTAGTCACCTTGCACTATCAGCTCCGTTAAGAGAGAAATGAGTCATGGAGCAGGCCAGTATGATCAACACAACAAGGAAGAAAGATGTTAGTGGCAGACGCCAAGGTCAAAGAGTGGAGACTCAACAAATGCAGTATTAAACGGGAAGAGGGAGTGCCAATTGGACAACACACTTATAAAGAGTTTCTCCTCCCCTATCTTCATTTTTTTGGTCAGAGATGCTTTAGTGCCTTACTAATAAGGGAAGGGAAATTTTTAATTTTCATTTACCTGTGATTTGGCGTGCGAGACATAAACGAGTGTAATAAGTTATTTCTCCTGTGATGTGGCTGTAGCAAAAGTGGTGTAACAACAATACTTCCTTAGGTTGTATTTGGGCTAGCTCTTATAAGAGCTGAAGGGGCTTTGCTCTTTGCCTACTTTCTTCAAATCAAATAAAATCTGCTTTGGAATAGAGCTGGCATAGAGCAGTTTTATCATTTAAAGTAGCTCCTCATTAGAGCAAATGAGGCAAAAAGCTATGTTACCAAATATAAAAATAGTTCTATGACAGAGCCAAAAAGTGAAAGAGATGCTCTTTGCCCCAAAAGAGCTAACTCAAACGTAGCCTTAGAAAATGGGGAGGCGGGTAAGGTTGGGTGGGAAATGGGTTGACTCGGTCCAACCTATTGACAACCCAAATTCCAACCTGGAAGTAGGTATAGTTAGGGTTGCAACCGAGCTGGCCTGAGCCCGAGCTTGGGTCAACTCTAGCTCGTCTCAACCTTATACAAGCCAAGCTGGAACTTGGCTCTAAGCCCTTTGAACATGAAAAGTTTGAGCTCTAGCTCGACTCTATCAACCTCGAGTTGGGCCAAGCTTCGAGCTAAATAAGTTTTATTATAATTTTTTTTTCTTAGTGCTATTTTAAACATTATCTTCTTCTTTTAATAGATGAAAGCTTCAATAAAATTTAATAAATGAAAGCCCTAATATATTTTAATCCCTTAGACCTTTTGGATTTAACGGATCAATTGAATAAAAAGTTGTAAAAATTTGATGTGCTAAATATTGATTAAGAGCATGTGTTGGCCATAGGTATTGATTGGCTGATCAATTGTGTGCTAGTGGCTTTTTCATTGAGAAGAGTAAAAAAAGCTTTAATGGTTGTGGAGAGAGAGAGAGAGAGAGAGAGAGCAAACTTCAAGAAAGAATCATAAGGATTATATATATATATATATATATATATATATATATATATATATATATATATATATATATATATAAGTATTATTCAACTCAAGTCGGGCCGTGCCGAGCTTTAATAATTCAACTCTAGCTCGGCTTTACTTCAACCGAGCTTTAAAGAAAAAGCTTGGCTCTAACTCTGGAGCCGAGCTTAAGAGAGCAAAAGCTCCCATTTTCGGACTAAACCGAGCTGTCGAGTTGGCTCAGCTTTGTTGTAGCCTTAGGTATGCTAGTAACCAGTAAGGGTGAGAATGGGATAGGTAGCCGCCCTGACTCGATAGACTTTGTCTGGCATGGGCTTTATCCCTTGGCCCCTCTAACTCTCACAATGTCATGTAATAATAATATATTAGATTTCACTTACAATGTTTATAGAGAATCCTAAAATAACATTTTTGTTTTTATATTTGGGTTGTGTTTGGTGTTGCTCTTTGGGAGAGTAGAAAATAGAAGCAGCTGCTCTTTATTATTGCAAAGAAATTTGGGGAGAGAAAAAGATTGAAAGAAGATAAAAGGGAGGTTACTCTTTGAAATAGGAAAAACGACCATCCTTAAAAGAGCATATTTTTCATGCCCTTTTGAAGATCATGATTTTTCATATTTCAAAAAGTCGTCTCTCATTTTTCCTACTGCTCTTTTCTACTCTCCCAAATGGAAACCATAACTTTAGACTTTTTTAGAAGTAAATATTACTACTTACTAGGTGTTTGTAATATGGGAAAAGGATTAGTACGCACGAGGTTAGCAGCGTTACTCACATGGGCTAGATTACATGTTAGGTGACATGTGATTGAAAAAATAATAAACGTTTTGAATAGTATAATCATGAGGCATGTGATTTATAAAATAATAATAATAATAATAATAATAATGACAACTTTTTTACCATTCAAATCGTGGGTCAAACATAGGGTAATGCTCACCTACATAATGCATTGATTTTTTTTTTCTCTCAATTTTGACCACATTTTTAATGGTGGATAAGCATCGAAGCCTGCCCAAAAAGAGACTTGATCGATCTTGTCCAAATTTACATGGCATCCGATCTTTGAGTTGGGTGTAATATGGCGCTCAGCTAGCTCGTGGATAGTGCCAAAACACTGTCCCGTGGGTAGCATCATGGGCCTCTTCTAATATATCAATTTTCCTAAAATTTTTTAATATGTAGAGTTAATTTTTTATAAATTTATAGCTAATTTATGAATAAATGGGTGGGCATGGCCGGGCTTAAGCCTGGGCTTGGGATTCGAATAATAAGTTGGCGATCGGATTTGGGCCAAGTTAAGAGGCTAGGCTTCGATTTACCATAGCCTGGTCAAAACTCTATCTTGACCATGCGAGTAGAAATGGTGACAATGATGCATGATGATTGATAGAGATAATTTAATTCAAATCAAATCACGCTGGCTATGCGTTACACCACTGAATCCACTCATTTAATATGTAACCTTTCCACCAGACTTTTGCTAGGGAGTGTCATACAGCAAACGGGTTTTGTGCAAGCATAGTGCATGGGGCCGACATGTCGCGATGCAATTGGCTGCAAGTGCAGTGAGCTCAAGCAATGGAGGCAGTGGCGGAGCCAAATTTTTTTTGATGGGGGATCCCTATCCTCCTTATAGTCGTAAGATAGTAATAATTTTGTGAAACTCGCTTTTATCAAATCACAATCACAAAATAAAAAGTAATAGTAATAATTAAATAACTTTTAAAAAGAAGCAATTCTCACTAAAAATAATAAATTAGAGTTTATATTTTTTATTAAAAAATAATAATTATAACATACCTTTGACTTCAACGAAAAATAGACGACAATCAGAGATCTTAGCGTTGGCGATTGGAGAGTGAATGAAATGCTATAGAAAGAGATGAGTGGCTAAGATTTGAGAGACAAGAAACTTAGAAGAGAGAGAGAGATGGAGATTGGAGAGTGGAGAGTGGCTAGGCTTGGGGAACCGAGAGAGAATTTTGGGATGGGATTTGGAGAGAGATTAAATTTTTGGAGTCTATGTCTATTTAAAATTTTTGTGGATAAAAGCGTAAGTTTTTAAAATATCTTAAGAAGTTTTGAGATTTTTGGGATCCTTATTAAAAGATCTTGCCCCTAAAAAGCATAGTGACAAATTTCGTTTTCGGTAATTTTTCGGTGAGGGGTCCTTTCGGTACATTTCGGATTAATTTCGATATATTTCGAAAAAGTTTCGGGGATTAAAAATATATTTAATATTTAAAAAAAAAAATAGCAATTGATCCAAGTGGCCAAGCACTGACACTGAACTCAAGCATAGAATTATAGAAGATAAACTGACAAAGGGTACAATTATACTCACCCAAAGGCTATTTTTTCACCCCATCTCCTCCACTAGGCATGCATTGACCGCCTTTGATCAGATGGTGGAGGTTATTTCTCGTCCCCATCTTTTGCACAGTGGATATATGGATCGTGAGCGTACCATCAGACGGTCATTTTTTTATTACACGTGGTACACATCTCAAAAAGTGACACTAAAATCATGCCTGAGCGTGATGAGAGTCTTATGATTTTATGAGATGTGTGTTGTGTATAGTAAAAAACCGATCGTCTGATGATATCCCCATGATCCATAGATCCATTGTCTAAAAAATGGGGACGAAAAATGACCTCCACCATCAGATTCAATGGCAGCCAATGATTACCTGTTGAAGAAGGTGGGGTGAAAAAGCAACTAAGTTACAATTCCTTTAGTCCCACATCGTTCAAGTAAAAAACCCTTAACACTCTACCCACTTATAAAATAGGTTCCATGCCCAAGATAGCAACCCGCACGGCTTGGTGGTGATCGGTGAGTGCCCTTTTAGCTAAATTATTAATTTATTTGAAAAAAAAAAAAAAAAATTTTAAGGAAAAAAATGTCGAAATTTACCGAAATTGCAGAAATTTTGTTGAAAAATATCGAAATTACCGAAAAGGGTCGAAATTTCTTTGAAATTTTCGTTTGACCCCCAACTCGGTTATTTTCGCAGAATTTTGACGAAATTTGTCACTATGCTAAAAAGATGGAACTTAAAAGACTTAAAAAAAAAAAAAAAAAAAACTTGCGATGGGAGATCCCGAGACCTCCCATTGAACAACGTGGCTCCGCCACTAAATACAGGTTTGGTTGCACAAAATTTGCCTGCCGTATGCAATTGTCCTTTTGTTAGGTATGAAAGGAGCTATCTTCATGCGTAATAAGATTCTAAGGTCCTCTATCACAACTCTTTTCTGAAAAGAGTATTTTTTTTCCTGTAGCACCGGTGTCTCTAGCTGAAAATGGTGAAGTGCGAGAAGCGGTCCCATGGTGTACCTCAAATCTGCATCTCTGGGATGCATGATAAAGTTTTGGATATGTCACTCATTAAAAGCCTTCTGTCAAAGCACATTATTAGTAAAAAATCAGAACTTCTCAAATATAAAAAAGTATTTTTCGAAAAAGAGTTGCTAAAAGGGGTTTAAACATGTTGTACGATCTTCTTGTTAATTATTTTTTTATTTGTGAAAAAAAGTTAACAAGAAGATCGTACGGCATGAATTTCAAGATCAACAAGGGATGACAATATTGTGGTTTCATAACTTTTATCTATGTTCATAGTTGGTGAAACACTCTCATCGATGCAAATTGTTAAATAAACAATCATTACCCCTAAGAGGGGTGTAGCCAGAAATTTTTGTTGGTGGGGGCTACAAATGATAAATATAATGTTAGTAGTTATTTTAACATCAATTTGGGAGCTTTTATCATAGATTTGGAGGCTTATATACAAACAAAGGTTGTATAAGATATATACTTCATAGAAACTCTAGATTAAAATGGGGCTTGAGCCCCCGCAACCTTCCATGTGGCTACGCCATTGACCCCTAAGACTTTATATAGGTAAACGACCTATTAATTTATTTCAAAGAGGTAAGTGACCTATTAAGTGTACTGTGTGATTTGAAGGACCTGATACAAAATTCAGAAGGGTTAATTCATGAAAGAAAACATCTCCACCATGTCATATCATATATTTCAAAGAGGTCAAACACTTCTCAATCTCTAAAATTGCTTTTGAGAGCTTATTAATTAAAAAGGTGTTGACTTCTTTCAATCACATGATAGAAATGTTTTTGGTATTAATCTTCTTCGACATAATAAATCTTTATATTATGGTCTTTAAATCACACATATCACTCATGAAAAATGGTGTCACGGGTCAAGAAAACTGAACCGCTTTAAATCACCGAGTTGATTTCTAATCTTGGCTTGTATGAAAGTATAAAACTGAGTACGATGAAGTTGTCACTGATGTTTACGATGAGCAAATAAGAAATTCAACCTCGAGCTTTATGATAGTATGAGAGAAGGATGGTTAGAAGAGACAACAATAAACATAAAGGTGGCTCTATTAGCATCCATTGAATTATTGATGGCACTTATGTTAAATATCATTGATTGTTTTGAATCAGATGATGGAGATCAATTTTTATCCTAATTTAACACACAAAGAATCTTGAGCCCATGGATGCACTATTAGAAGGTCAAATTTTGATTCCATGTGACATAAATCTCTAAAATTGACATAAATTCAAGTTTGAATGTTCTATGTGTCAACAATATGACTTTGCAATGAAATCCATAAAAAAAAAGAGACAAATAGATTTCAGGTCACTTTTTAAGATGCATGCCATATGAAATAGAAAGTTGAAAATCTAATGCTACGCTTATAATCTTAAGGTCCATTTTGTTGATCTCACTCTTATTATTAAAATCAATCGTTTTAGCATTGGTGCTCTAATATAATAATACTAATCCACTCGGACAAGTAAAGGAGCATGTCATCCGCGATGGGGCATCGCATTCACTGCAGGCTCTGATTTCTTGAAGGGAATAAGAAAGGGTGTAAAGTTGCACCCAATAAAAAATGAGCACACGCCTCCTAACCCTGTAGTATCACATGAAAAATGGCCTACTTTCAGTTTTCTCGGTCAACAGCTGTGTACTCAATTTATATATATATATATATATATATATATATATAACCTTTTGAAAAACGCACACCCTCCATCTCTCATATAAAAAAAAAAAAAAAAAAAAAACGAACCCTCAAATATCCTCAGAAAAGCCATCTCCTTCTCCTTCCGTTTCTGCGTGTTTTCAGAAGACTCTACGAGGTACCCTCTAATCTGCAATCTTCTGGAGCGTCAGATCTAAGAGTGAGTGTTTTTTTTTCTTGAGTTTTTTTGTTCAGGCAATCTTTTGGAGTGTATTTATTTATTTTTTCATCACAAAACGCTTGCTTTGTGTTGTTTTTTTCTTTTCTTTCATGGCAAAACCCAAAAACCCAAACCCTAGCCTTTTTATCTTTTTGTTCAATTTTTTTCCATCACAAAACCATTACTATTTTGTTTGTTTTTCCCATGACAAAACCATTTTGTATGTTTTTTTGGCTCAAAACCAATAAACCGCTTGCATGTTGGTTTTGCTGAAATGTTTATGGTTTTTTTTTCATCACAAAACCCTTGTTTTTGTGTTTTTTTTTTTGCTTTTTTTTCATAGCAAAACCCACAAATCCAAGCCGTAGCCTTTGTATCTTTTTTTTTTCATCACAAAACCATTGGTTTTGTTCTTTTCCATGAGAAAACCAAAAAACCCTAGGCTGTATCCATCTCAATATACGCATTTGTACTTTTATTTTCTTGTAGCTTTTCGTAGCCCAACAAATAAGGGCTCAAGGCATATCCTTGATGCAGCCCAACTCGACATGGAAGTCGCTCGTCTCTCCATATGTCATTCTTACACTAATTATCGCCCTCTTATACATGTCTTGGATAATCTTAATATATAAGTTTGGAAATGCATTTCTACCATATTAATAAAGACTATATTAATAAAGACACTCTATCACAGGCCTTCTCCAAATCAATAAAGACTATATTTAGGTTTTTCCCTCTCTAAACTTCTCCGAAAGTTGCCTCAATAGGAAAATAGCTTTCGTTGTTGATTATTCCGGCATAAATCCTAAATGGTTTGCTGATATCTTTGATTCATGCCTTAGTCGGTGTTTTAATATTCTCTCAGTTTCATAGTTTGGATCAGTAGTTTAATGCCTCAATAGTTGGTACAGTGTATGACGTAAATCACTATTCAAAAGTCACTAGACAAATTTAGTTAACTTTAGTCTAAGGTGAACAAAGAATGTCAACATGGAAATCTAGAGGATGTTTCAAGCATTTAAAAGGCATTTTTTTAGAATTTATCTAGAAAACCCTTTATGTATAAATTTACATTAATAAGTACGATTCATCATTTGTTTATTTAGAAAACGAATAGTTTAGTTAATTTAAATTTAGTTATGGCAGGAATACTTCATTTAGACTACTTAATCAGTAATTTTCCTTAATACGAAGAAGGGTGTTTGGAAACGAGATAGACTAAGAGGCTAACTAATAGTCATTTTATGAGATTTTTGAAGTCAGAAATTATTTTTTCCAAGATTTTATATTTTATTCCAATTTACAAAAGATGACTAACTGTATTAATGTTATTTAATTTAAGCTAATCTTTTGTCTACCCTTACTATTCTCGTTTGCAATTTTTTTGACTATGCACCATAAATCAATGCATCAGCAAAAAGAAAAGTAAAACTCAAAATCTTGAATCCAAGACCTCCTTGAAGAATAACATATTTTGTTTACATGCATTAAGTGTCTGGTTAATGTTCTAGCCTGCTTAACTAAAATAAAAAAAACAAATTGAAAAAAAATCAGAATCATAGGTCAATTATCATATGAAGCAAAAACAATCCCTAGAAATTGATAGATCATGTATACAAATACTTAATAACAGACCCTAATTACTTAATTTTTGTTCTAAAGGCCTTCTTGATAACAGACATCTCATACAAAACCAGCCAAAAGAACCCTAAATTGAAAGTGACAACTGATTCTCAGTAAATTTCTGCGGAAATCAATAAAGAATGGAAATTAACCTTAATAAGGAGTACCAAATCACGAATCAGAGCTCCTTCTCCACCATTTTCTCTACTGATGATGCTTTCTCTGACTACTGTAAAAGTAGAGAGAGAGAGAGAGAGAGAGAGAGAGAGAGAGAGAGAGAGAGATGAATTGAGAAAAAAATTGAGGGGTTTAGAAGGATTTTGTTGACGAAATAGAAACATAGAGTCTATTCTAGAAGGCGAAAATGATACAAAATGAGCATGCATGTGTACTACGCACACTCTACACGAAATCTCAACCGTACGCTGGTTACCGGTATGACGTTTAGACTGACTATGGTAGTATTGAGTACATGGGTCGTGTACCTACAGGAGTGAATACACACTCACCAGTAGTGTGAAGGGTACTTAAATCTATTGACGCCCATATGTATTATTAACGGCTAAAATTGTACTAAATTTATTTTAGAGATAATGGCTCCTGACCTCTAGTGTTTAAGTTTAAATGATCTAACACCATTACATTTGTAATTTACATATATTTAAAAAACTTGTAACTTTTATATCAAACTGGTGAGAGTGTGATTTATCATTATGTCATGTGGCGGACATCTTGACCAATCTAAATTGTTAAAGTGGCAATCTATCGTTGTAGCATTTTTTAGCCCAAAAAAAACTAGCTACTCGATTCTTTGATATCTCTAGTGATGGCAACATGGCCATTGGGACATACTCAGTGAGCATACCTCCTACTAGTTTGATGGGATTGGTTGGAGCTGGTTGCTGTCATGGATCATTTTTCAGCTTCTAGTATTGTTTTGTCTCTTAGGAGATGGTTGGATAGGTGTACTACCTTTTTGCTAAGCATTACTCTTGGCCGTTGTACTTTTCCTTTATTTTAATATAATTGCATTACCAATTAACAAAAGATAAGCATTCTCATAAATTCACCATAGCTAACGATGCCCGGTACAAATTTCAATACTTAATAAGATAATTGGAATTAATTTTAAACTTCCTCTTCTACTTTCTTGAAGTACTTCTTTGTCCATGGACTCGTCATAATTTTCTTCTAGTAATGTTGTTTTCTAGATTTAATTGATCAATTTAGAAGTGTGTGGCGATTTCCTCTTCTTGAAGATAGTTGGAGCCTCCCAAATGTGGGATTCAAGTGACACTATCGGTCGGATTCAACCAAGCCCGAACTCTATCTGAGTCTATAATTTGTTTTCGCAATATACTAGGCACACTTTAAGTGTCCTTTATGAATGCAAGAAAATAAAGTATTTTGATAAAATAAGATCTGAAAAAACAATCTGACAAACCCATTTTTATTAAATAAAATCGTATAGAGAAATATCTATTAAGAGACAAAATCTCATAAAACAGAGATGGCTTTTGAATTCGATAATCCCGCTTTGTAATCCTTCAATTTGAAAAAAGAGGGAGTAGAAGAGCTTTTGATCTTAGCCTCAGATCTCCAAGAGCAAATTCTCAATCTATGGCCACACACTTGTCTTGTTAATCTTTATTTTGTATTGGTGGAGCCCGTTATTTGGTCTTCTGTTTTGGAAGCACCAATTTCACTCTTTGCCCTCTTATTTATAGAATGTATTTAGGCTGTCTTGCATAGGTGAACACATACCTCACACATGAAATATGAGGAGATGCATGTCACACGCCTCCACTCGCAGATGAAGCTAGTCAATGTTGTAGCTAGGTTCATTGGACCCCATCCATAATGACATAGATTATTGTCACTCTTTGCATGTTGAACCATGATGCCACTGCGTGGAGTTAATCCACTAAGCCATCTCATTTGTGGAAAGAGTAAAGGAGGAAGAAGAAGAGAAAACTCAATTTTTAATTAAAATGTATTTTGTGCAAGCCACAGACGTATCAACAAAGGTTCTAGGCCTTATTTAAAACACATTTAATAACCTTGCCACAAAAGCATGAGCAAACTTGTTCCGAGGGAAGCTTTTGAGAGAAATTAGTTAAAAAATAGATGTAAAGAACATGCCATGTGTCCATGTTAAAATAAGAAAAAGCAATTTTGGTCAAAATTGGAAAAGAGCATTGTTATTCTAATAGAATTTTTGTATGTGTGGGTTTTGGTAATTGTTAAATATATTTGAAGAAGTTGTGGTTTTTGGACAAATCCAAATAATTTTTTTGTATTTATTTTTGGCAAATAAGTTTGAATATATATATATTCTAAAGAGGTCCCTAGGATGGTGTCTGGAGATTGAACCAACAACGGTGCCATTTCGGACTTCCACGTGTCACCTAAATCCATGTTGCACCCGTTTTCCCTAGGGTTCACGGATCCCTACTGTGCTTTAGATAAATGAAAAAAATATATGTACGGTCCTGATCTACCACTGTGAAGCTTAAGGGTGACTTGACTTTTCAAGTCACAATTCATTTTAGTAACCATTTGCCATTGTAGCCAGTGGTGATTAAGATATATATTTTTTTGGATGGTCTTGAACAACCATTTGCATGTCCACGTGGCATCCAAATAGCGCTATCATAGCGTTGAACCTACAATCACGTTCTAGAGAACCGGCTTCCTATATCTATATAGATCTTAACTATTATAAAGCGAGGAGGGCGGAATTGGAGGGACGAAAACATTAATTTTTCGTCCCTCTCGACATTAAGTTTACGTTTTCTTAAAATCTAATAAAATCACTAGAAGGTAATTTTTATTTATAACCCAAATTCTTCCTTCCTCAACTCGGGTTTTATGTGCTTAAACTGTTAGACTGGTTAGAATCAGACATCGGAGATCATTTTTTTGTCCCAATCTTCGACACAATAGATCTTGAGATCATGATCCTACCATCAGACAGTCAAATTTTGATTTCACATGGCACAATTCCTTAAAAGTGATCCAAGAACCACATTTGATGTACAACTGTGATAATGTTCATTTTTTGGGATGTGTGCCATGTGGAATCAAAATCTGACCGTCTGATGGTAGGGCTATGATCTCAAAATTTATTGTGTTGAAGATTGGGATGAAAAACGATCTCTGTCATCTGATTCAAAGTAGTTAATGATTTAATCACATAAAATCCGAGTTGAGAAGGAAAAAAGCTTGGGTTGTAAATAAAGGTACCCATCACTAAAATACTCTTTATAAGCAAAACATGAAGTGGGTGATACACCCCCCCTTTTTTGCTCCCTCAATCTAAACAAAACGTGAAATGGGTATTACACCCTTTCTTCCTCTCTCTCTCTCCCCACACACATGCAGAGAACATGCCACCCACTGGTTATATACAATTAGGAACATGGGTTCGAATTTAGCACATGAGTGCAAGTTGGCCCACATCCTCTAAGGGGTCACTGGTCCATCTTGTTTTTACAAACAGGAAATATATATATTTTTTGGACTACTTTGCACTTTATTTCACGGGACAAAGGTGTGGGCTTCCCACCCAAAAATTTCGCTATTGGAAATTTTCACCCTTGACCACAGAATCAACGGTGTAAAAAAGCTTTTTTATTCTTTTAGACGACCATTGATCGATCTTGGGCATATGCACGCTGCACCCAACCCAACACCCTACGCTAGGTTCGAACCCACACTCCCAGGATGCATATATATACATATATTGTTAATTTTCCAAAAAAATTTATGGAGATCCTTGGACGAATTTATTCATTTGTGTGCGAACAGTTTGATTGCAGTGAATTTTGTTTATTTGTGTTTCTTTGTTTCTATTTCTGGCAGGACATCCTGATGGATAACCCACAAGAAACAAGTATTGTTGAAGCTAGTTCTGCGGCAAAGGAGAGAGTGGTTGAACAATGTAGTTCTTCAACCTCTGTTGGCTCGGGATACCGGTTGTTTGATCGTCAAAGATCAATTCGTCAGATAATGGGAGGAGGTAAAGGTATATATCATACGTATTAATTCATGATTTTATTTTACTTGGCGATCTTTTGAATAGATTTGGTTTTGAGGTAGGAATAATTTGATATTATACACATTGCGACTATAAATGAAAGCATGGCATCAAAACCTACTTTCAATTTGAACCTAATATTACTTGATGATCTTTCCTAAATAAATACAAAAAATATTGTTCAAAACTTTAATATGAAAACTTTCTTTTGAGAGACGTTGGAGCAAGGAAAATTATGGCTTTTATATATATATATATATATACATATACATATATATACACACACACATATGCACACACACCTTAAAGTCCAATATAGTGTCCAACAAGTTAAATTGTAGAATGACTTTCTGTTGCAAGGAAGGAGATCAGAAGATGAATCACCTAATGGGCTATATAAATGTTGTAATTCCAAAGAGAAAATCGGGTTAGGCAGGTTTAGAGAGAGAAACCTAGCCCTTTGGCTAAATGATTGGAGATTTGATGACAAATGAGAGCTTATGGAGAAGGGGTTCAATTACTCTCAACAGAATATTTGGAGTGGTGATGCCAACTCAAAATATCACTTCCGATTTCTTTTTGGAGTCCAATGTTCCCGAAATACCTTCTCTTCATTGCCGGCCATCATATTTGGATTCTAATATTTTGATATGGTGATTCTGACAGGAATTATATGGTTGCCCTGTTACAACAGCTTGGGCCAGGGGAGAACGCAACATTTACATGATGGGGGGGTGGGGGCAAGTAGTCGATATATATTATTTTAAAAATTTACCTCCCTTATTTAAATAGAGAAAAAATAAAAAATTTCCTCCGGAAATCATAAAATATAAAGACAAACAACTATCCAAAAAGTCATTCCACTATTATAATAAAGACATCCTTTACAAATTATAATTTTCCTCGACGAGGTTTCATATGCTGAAAGCATTGGAGAATTTTGTCATTTCAATGCTATAAAAATGTCTCTCTCAATGTATGTGATCAAACAATCATTCATCCACTTGTTTGTCATTTGGTTTCGAAGTTTATTGTTTATAATATGCATAACAGAAAATGCCCTCTCAAGTCTCAGCAGTGGCAGTGACAACTGGTAGAGTTAATGCCAATGTTATGAGCAATTAAACATATGGATATCAAACATTTTTTTTTCATCTCAACCATCTTCTGAGAAAGCCCACTAATCTCGTCCACCTTTGAAAACTCACTTTTAGAGCGTATATAAAAAATGTAAGTCACAAGTTGATTATCAAGAATCGTGAAAGACGTTGCAAAAAATTCAACCAGATAAAATTCAGCAACCCGAACTAATTTTTCCTTGTCAAAAATTGAGAATGAATTGCTTGGATCTAGGCATACCATACAAAGAAGTAATTCGGTATTCACTTCATCGAAACGGTTGTTAAGCTCTTGTAGTTGTTGATTAATAACAACATAAATAATTCAACACGATAATGATGTAGATATGTAATTTCTTCAGCTTTGCGTCGTGACCGCCTTGGTTTTACATACTTATCATACATGTTAGGGACACTTATTTTATGTTTGTTACAAAATAAAGATACTTCTTTGATGATAGAATCCTACTCGGGATCTCTCATAAGTTTAATCTCACCTTAGCTACTTTAACCAGATCTATGACATTCCCATTATCTTGTTCTTGTTTTTGTAATGCCTTTGATAGATCATCTGTAATTCCCAATATTTTTTTCATTGTATTGAAGGTGAATACAAACTCAAAAGAGCATATTGAGATTAATAGGCCCCTTGTTGCAGCTCTTTGATCATAATTTGAGCTATCTTCCCAGACAATCCTAAGTACATCAATCATAGAAAAGAATATGACTTAGATGCTTATCAATGAGTTATAGTGTGAGCCCCAACGTGTATCACCGGCCCGTATTAATGTAGTCCCTTGATTCAAACCTTGCATAGTTGAAAGGTCCCCACTCTTGCATTAATGAATGTAGCAGTTTGATTATCTTGAAGAATATCACGACGTTTGGGAGAAGCTCCAACAATATTAACCACATTAGAAACCACAGTAAAGAGTGTCCCGATTTTAATATTACGTTTTGCAACTCCAATAAGTGTCAATTGAAGTTGATGAGCAAAACAATAAATATAATAGGCATATTTATTCTCCTTCATCATAAGCGTCGTAAGTTCATTATACTGACCTTTCATATTACTGACGCCGTCATAACCTTTCCTGCGCAATCTCTTTATACTCAATCCATGTTTGGCAAATAATGCATCAATCGCATCCTTCAGTGCTACAACAGTGGTTTCCTTAACATGTAGTATTCCAAAGAATCGCTCTATTACACATCCCCTTTTATCCACATAACGTAAAACAACAGCCATTTGCTCTTTAATAGATATATCGCGATATTCGTCAATCAAAATAGCAAATACGAAGTCTCCAAGATCCTTAATGATAGTCTTTGTGACCTCACTCGTAATTGCACTTACAATATCTTTCTGGATATGAGGTGTAATTATTTTGAGATGGCTAGGAGCATTATTTAATGCAATAGTTCTAATTTCTTCATTATGAATGCCCATAAAACGTAGGAGTACACTAAAGTTTCCTTGATTGCTTGAAACATCTGATTCATTATGCCTATGAAAAGGTAATCCTTGATGAAGAAGATACTGAATGTAGTCTACTGATGCTGTCTAATGGATTCTGTATTCTTTTGTGTCTTTATCATTTTGCTTAGACAAAAATGTTTCAATGTGTTGATTTTGATTCAACCAATTTTGAAACTTTTGATGAGCTAGGTTGTGAGTACTGCTAGGCCCTCCAATATGAGTTACAAATTTATCAGGCTTCTTCCAATTATCAAATCTTTTAACCGTAAAACAGTCAATACCCCCTTGCACTCCCTGTTCCTCTGATTGACTATACTCGTGGTTACGGGTGGCATATGTAAAAAAATCAACCCAATAAAAAACTCAACACCCGACCTGAAAGCCTACTCAACCCAGTTAAAAATCCTCTTTTCTTCTTGATGCTATATATAAAATATCGGGTCAAGTCAGGTCGGCCAAATTTTGGGTGACCAACGAAAAATTGGCGTATGACCAACACAACCTGATCCAACCTGTGGTGGTGCACCCGACTCGATCTGACCCAACAGGTACAGGTATATACCCAAATAAACCTAACTTGATCCGATGCCCGACGCAATTCGACCCAATTAAGACCCTCTTATTTTCTTGATTATATATATATATAAAATGGGCCACATTTTTAGTTGTCTATTGAGAAATTAGCATCAACCCGACCCAACCAATGGTGCGCCCAACTTGGCCCTACCCGATGCATCAAAGATCTATACTCCACAAAAGCCCCAGATCTATGCTCCACAAAAACCCCAATGTATAGGAAAATTAACAAAAAGAGATGAGACACTAACACTACATGGAAAGATTAAATCACATTAATGAAAAAAATAGTAAAATGCATCCACACCTATAAGCAATAAATACAGATCGAATACGAGAGATTTAGTAAATTTAGGGATTTGCTAATTTAGTGCTTAAAGAAATAAGGGATTTAGAAGGATTTGGGGTTTAGGGAAATAAGGGATTAAAAATTTAGGAAAATAGAGATTCATTAATTTAGGCTTTAGGGAGAAATTATGATTTAATAATTGAGGGAATAATGGTGTAGGGAGATTTAGGGTTTAAAATGAGGGGAAATAAGAGATTTAGGGTTTAGTTAGGATTTGTTAATTGAGGGGTAGGAGAACCCTAGAGTGAAAAAGAGAGAATTCAAGAGTATACGCAGGCGTGGCACACTTCGGCAACCGACGTCAACTAGGATAAAAGATGGAGTGTAGGAAAGTTGGCGAACCGAGGGAGGTTAAGAAATAGAACGGTGAGTTCAGGTCTACCGAGGAGATACGCCAATGAGAGTCGCAACAGCCAGACAACGCACCATGGTCCTCTGAACCATGGACTTCCGGTGGTGGTGCGAAATGGAGACTGGATGTGCGAGGAGTGGAAATCTAAATTTCAAAAGAAGAATTCGGTGCCATGCAATGGGTTGCGATGCTCATTGGAGCACCGGAGTTCAGATTTCAAATTGTATGAATTTCAGACCTAAGAGGAAGCTACCATCCATTACGCGTAGACAAGAACATGATCTTAAGAACGAATGGAACATCACCGGTAGACAGTACAAACACATCAACTTGATCTTTCAGACCAACGTAGCTGACAATGGAGGGTGGCATGAGGGTTGTGGTGTGGACGAAGTTTCCTGGGACTCTGGCCTTCCTACGACTAAAAGACTGACGAAGCAAACAAAGGCGAAGGGCACGTATACAGCCAAAAGCACTTAACCAACGGAGAGTTACATTACCACCATTATAGTTGCGGGCGAAATCTATGAGAAGAGGAAAGAAAGGAACAACAATAGTTTGGTAATCATCAATGCCAACAACCAACAGTCAAACGAGAATAACGTTAAAGATCATTTAATACATATCCTTGGTAAAGGCTGCAAACCAAGACCTACAGTTTCCAAAATAAACAAAAATATTTTCTCACTGCCTTCTTGGAAGAGGAGACCGCGGCGATCGAGCTTCTCGTTAATCTTGGACCATCGGATTGGGGGGAACCGTCATCAAGTGCAACAGATGGGAAGATGATTGCTACAACACAACCATTCAAAAAGAGGAGGACGATGGCCTCTGGCTTCGTATCTACTGCCTTCCCCCCTTTCCTATGAACCACTGAGGTCTTTAGCGACATCGAATGACAATGTGGACTTTTCTCGGCATTGACACTTTCACTACTAACCGGGTAGATATTCGGTATGCCAGAATTGTTGTGTGCTCATCGGATATTGCCGGAATATCGAGGAGGGGAGATGTCCTCATCGACAGTTGCAGGCACCGGTGGTGGGTGGAACTAGGCACAAAAGGATAACGGTTGGTGACCACAGCAAAATAGGACCCGGTGGGATACATGCCAGTGAGGTACAGAATTTGTCCACTTCTAATGGAGTAATTCTCAGCGAGGAGGGGGGGATTGATGGGAAAAGGCATTACGAGCAAGGTCGAAGCTCCCAATATTCTAGTGCACGCGCATCGAGCTCCATACGGGCAGGAACACGACCGCGGTATCGGATGGCATCGCCTGGGGATCCACTGCCCTTGCTGGTCGACGTGGCCCCAACAATGGGCTTTTTAATTGTAATTTTGGTTTCTAGGAACTTGGGCCGTCAAGATCCATGTTTCCTTTTATTGCTAACTCTGTTTTGGGCTTGGAGTGCAGATGTATAGGGTCAGGTTGCAGGCTCGAAGACCAAAACGGCTCCCCATCGCACCGCACTGATCCTCATGGCATGAAGACGGGCTGCTCCTTTGGGACTTCCAGAATTTCGAAGCCGATGGAAGAGGCAACAGAAGAAAAATAAAGTAATGGAAATATGGCAGAGGATACAAACAGGGAAGGCGAAAGATTGATTAAGATAGGGAAGGAACTGGGAATCTCATATCAAGCTTACCAGAACGGATTACTCAGGATATATGGAGAGATTTTAGAAAGGGGGAAACAGTTAGCGAAGGTGGAGAGGCAGAAGGGTAGAAAGGGCCGGGTTCGATTGAGATGGGGCTTATACTATTCCAGATTAACAAAGGGTCAGCGGAAAGCTAAGACCCATGATGGGCCCTCACATGAGAGAGGGGGGGGGGGGTCTAGTGAGGTCAGTCCTTTTTTGGGCTTTCTAGATGGAGTGTGCGGAGCGAACTCTTATCGTTTGGTTGCTAATGAATGTGCGTGGGTTAGGTCTCTTTGACAAAAGAGCTTTGGTTAAATATTTCGTTTTCCATCAGAGGCTAGAGGTGATCGGTTTTCAGGAAACTAAATGGGGGGAAGTTAATGATGCTATAATTCGTTCTGTGCTGCCAGGGATTTCCTGGGAATGGCTTCGTTTGGAAGCTGAGGGCTCAAAGGGAGGCATTTTGCTTGCTCGGGATGTAGACTGTTTTAAATTGATGGACTCGGAGGTTCGTGACTTCACGGTGGCAGCACAGTTACAGGACTGCAGAAATGGTAAGAATTGGGTTGCGATCACGGTTTATGGACCTAACGACAATAGGAGCAGGAAGAATTTCTTCTTTGAGCTAAGTGCTATTTTAAGCAAATGGGATATGCTGATGTGCATTGGAGGGGATTTTAATGCCCTCCTTAGTGAGGAGGAGAAGATTCTGGCCCGATTGATTATACGACGAAGGAGCTGTTTGCGGAGTGCATCTCGTAAGGGACCCTTTTCGATTTTGGGATGGCCGGGGGGGGGGGGGGGATTTACGTGGTCTAATGGGATTTTTTAGAGATGGTTACAGATCCGTCGGTCACCTTGTGGTTTTCTACTATATCGGATCATAGACCGATGATCTTAGCGTCTATTGAGCACAAATGGGAGGGAACGAGACCGGGACCTTTTAGATTCAATAATGCTTGGCTGCAGAATGACGAGTTCAAGCAACTGATTCATGAGTGGCAGACCCAGGACGAAACTATGTGATCTCCATCTTACATATTTACCTCCAAACTCAAAAACTTTGAAGGGAAAAATCAAGGAATGGAACAAGGAGGTTTTCAGGAAGTCGACGCTGAATAGAGATCAGATTTTGGCTGAGATTACGACATTGGATAGAGCTGAAGAGACGAGGGTGCTCTCTGAGAGGGAAAAAGAAATCAGAGTTGTCCTAAAGAATGAGTTCAATCGGCTAGTTGTAGAGGAGTAGCCGTGGCGTCAAAAATCGAAAGCGCACTGGTTGGGGAGGGGGACGGAAACAATAAATTTTTCCACTTGATGGTAAATGGAAGGAGAAAGAATCATATCTCTTCCATTAATATTGATGGGGCGGTGTATGCGAATCATGCCCTAATTCCGGCAAAAATTGTGGAATTTTACGAGCGACTTTATACCTCTGAGGAGGGGATCATACCTCGCATGGATGGGATCCCTTTCCACTCTATTACCACTCGTTTAGCTACTGAGTAGGAACGAATGTTCGAGGAAGATGAGGTGAAAAGGGCGCTGAATAGCATGGGTTCTAACAAGTCTCCAGGTACAGATGGTTTCATGGCGGAATTCTTCAGGAGCTGTTGGATGACAATTAAAGAAGATTTTATGGCCATGATCCGTGATTTTCATGAGACAGGTAGAGTTGCCAAGAGTGTAAACTCGTCTTTCTTAGTGTTTATCCCGAAATGTGAGGGGTCTACCTCCATGACGGATTACCGACCGATTAGTCTCATCGGGTGTGCTTATAAGATAATTACCAAGGTTCTCGCCAATCGTCTAAAGAGGTTCATCGGCCAGCTTATCTCTAACGTTCAAGGTGCTTTCATTCCGGGAAGACACCTGATGAATATAGTTGTTGCAACGTCGGAAACTATTCATTTGGTCAAGAAGCGTAAAGATCATGGATGAGTTTTGAAGATAGACATGGAGAAAACTTACGATAAAGTTCAATGGGACTTCCTCGATTATGTTCTGCAAAGAATGGGCTTCGGGGACAAGTGGAGAAAGTTGATGAAAGGCTGCTATGCGTCGGTTCGGTTCTCGGATCTCATCAATGAGGCTCCTCATGGTTATTTCCGATGTAAGAAAGGGTTGCGACTGGGCAATCCGTTATCTCCTTTGCTCTTTAATTGTGTTAAGGAGGCTCTTCATGATCTTTTCAAAAGAGTGGAAGAGACTAATTTGATAAAGGGATTTATCACGACTGATGCGGGACCCTCTCTCTCACCTGCAACATGCAGATGACACTTTGGCGCTTTTGTAATGGTAGCAATGGTGATAGGGATCTTAAGAGAACTAAGGATATCTTAACTATCTTCGAAGTGGTTTCGGGGCAGCGAATCAACCTACACAAATCCAGCTCGTTTGGAATTAACATGACCCCGGAGTTTACCGAGTGGGTTGCAAGAGAGGTCGGGTGCAACATGGCTTCGCTCCCCGTTTCCTACTTAGGGATCCCGTTAGGATTCGGTAGGAGTAGGGTTCGATTATGGGATACAATTGTGTAGAGGTTCCAAAAGAGATTGGCAATGTGGAAGAGTAAATTGCTCAGTTATGGGGGAAGACCGATCCCTTATTAAATCTACCTTTGTGTCCATCCTGGTGTTCATGATGTCCTTGCTTAGGGGTCCCATTGGCATCACAAAGAAGTTAGAAAAAATAGTCAGGGACTTTCTATGGGAAGGAGTTGGGGATCAAAAAAAGATTTACTCTAATGGGATCAATGCTGTGAGGCGAAAAAGGACGGGGGCTTGGGAATCAGAAATTTAAAGTTAGTGAACAAAGAGCTTCTAGCCAAGTGGGCATGGAGGATGGGAGAGAAATAAACTTTGGTGCCAAATTGCTTATGCTAAATACGGTGCTCCCCACGAGGCATCCAATCCCAATAAGAGATCGGCTTGGTGGAAGGCTGTTAAAGGGTGTATCTAGAAGGTGCTCGAAGGCACTAAATTTAGTTGGGGAGATGGGCGGCGAATCCGGTTATGGAAGGATGTTTGGGCTGGGGAGCAACCCCTTTGTTGGAGCTTCCCAAGGGTTTTTTGGCTCTCCGAAGCTAAGGATGTAGTGGTCAGAAATTTTGTATGTACCGAGGAAGGTAATGTTGAATGGAATATTCCGCTTAGACGCCCTTTGAGGGACTGGGAAAATGAAGAATATCAGAATCTGTTGACAGTTCTGGGGAGTATTACTCCCAACACCGCAAATAATGCCAGAAGGCTATGGAAATACTCGGCCAAAGGGAGATTCACTGTTAAATCTTTCTATAATATGCTAAAGTCGCAGGAGAGAGGGAGTACAGAGAACATAAAGTGGTTCGGTTTTTGGAGGATCAAGATGCCGCCAAAAATTAAGTTTTTTACTTGGTTGGTTACTAAAGGAAAAATTCATACAAGAGCTGCTCCGAAGAAATATCTAGGTGATTAACAAATGTATGCTCTGCATGAGGGGGAGAGAATCGGCGGGTCACATTTTCCTGCATCGTTCTTACGCGCGGTCAATTTGGAGCAAGATTTTTATGGTCTTTAAGGTGGAATGGGTTCTTTCATATTGGCCTGCTAACATGATGGAAATGTGGAAAGAGATAAAGCTTGAGGACCCGAGAAAAGATCTTTGGCCGCTTACGGTTTATGTGGTTTTTTTGGCGATTTGGGTGGAAAGAAACAACAGGATTTTTAGGCGAAAGGCGAAGCCATTCTCACTGATTATTCGGGACATCAGAGATCTTGTTGTGAGCTGGAATGCTAGCAAGATGATGGTTTTTAATGAAGGTCTTCAGCACTTCCTTCCGCTTTGGGAGGATTGCTACTCTTAGTGGTCCTGGATCAGTTGGTCGACGATGGGGATTTTCTCAGCTCATTCGGTCCTCTCTCCCTCTCCTAATTTACCCTACCCAAACAAAAGAAAGGGAACAAACAAAAGAAAACATACCTTGGTGGGTAGCAAGGGTATGATTAGAGAGAGGTACTGGTGTTGCCGAGGTAGCAGTCTGGTGGTGGCTCAACCTCTGTAGTAGGGCTGGTAGGCGGTGAGACTCGAGTGGCGAGGGGTAGCCCGTTGAGAGAGAGAGAGAGAGAGAGAGAGAGAGAGAGAGAGAGAGAGACTTTACTTATTAACTTGTAAAGTTAATAAGTAAATGGCCTTGGAAGCATTATTGGGGGGGGGGGGGTATAAAAACCCAAACTTAGGCTATGCAAACCCAACCTTATCTTTTAATGAAAAAAAAGCCCCCATGCTCTATGTTCATCGGCCCCTAGCTTGGGCAATACAATCTTTTGAGTAGATCTCTTTGTTATCTCAGTCCTTTGACAAGGAACGTTTCTTTTGCAAGTATATGGGATTCAACCTCTCTCTGCAAGCATAACAATTCGTTATGGGGGATGAATTTCTAAAAAAGATTATTTCTCTCTCTCTCTCTCTCTATCTCCAAATCTCAAATCACTTATTTGCAAATGTATTTTGGCTCACATTCTATTTATTTATTCTTTAATGTTGATTTTTGGCATATTCATCAATATAAATGCTTTCTATTCTGTCATTCATTTATGGAAAGCTTGGTTTAGGCCAAGTGGAAACACTCAAGTAGAATGTTGTGGAAATATTTGTTTTTTGCAAGATTTTGGGCGGTATGGAATGAGCAGAATATTAAGAGTATTCAATCTGATGGCTCTGATTGTGTCATCGTTCCATGGTATTGGAAAATTAATACTATCTGGATCAGAGTTAGCATCTACTACTGTTATAGGAATATAATGGCCCTATGGGACTAGATGAAGTAATTAAAATTACTCGTAATAATGGTAGCTTGCAAAGTAAGATTACTTTAGATTCGAGATATTTATTAAGTGGTCTAAAAGGTGGAACAGTTAGTCAAAGCTCTAATCCAAGCAACATGGAAATCGTTCAACAAAAACAGTCAAGCAGCTGGGCACCCAAGAGGATTGTGGTTGATGTTCTGAGGGAGTGACTGAACAAATTTGCTTTTACGGCATCTCTGTCAAGTTGTGATGGGCAACTAGAAGACTGCTCGTGTTACTTTAGATTTTAAATAGAAATCAATTGAGGGAAATTGGAGGACATATGGGTAAAATTTAACTTTGATGGAAGCAGTACATTTAAGCCGGGCTTAGCTAAAGTGGTTGTTTTTTTTGTCAATTCAGATGGAAAGGAAATTCGTAATTTCTCTGCCCCCTTTGGGGAAGCGAGCACATGCCATGGTGTGGACTCTATGGGTTGGAGTCTTTCGTATCTGAAATTAATCCACAAAAAACTTTGAAGGCAATTCCTAGAATGCAATTAAATGTCTAAATTAACACTCACCTCTGTTGTGGAGACATGTGGCAAAATTTAAGGAGCTTGATTGGCTCCTTCAAGGGGTGGAGATGGGATTTTCATGATATCCGTAGGGAAGGAAATTTTACAGCGGATGAATTAGCTAATGAAGGAGCGCTTATGTAGGGTTTGTATCCTCTTCTTATGAAGCTTTGTGTCTTTTTCTTCCTTCCTAGTTCTTGTTTTTTTAGGCTTGTTAAACTACTATTAGCTTCATAATTGTTTTATCTTTTGTAATGATGTGGACAAGTAAAAAGGAAATCTAATATCAACAAGTTTCAAGAATGTCAAGGATTTGGAGGGTAACGAGGGATCGTATATAAATAAGTTTAATGCTTCGACTAAGGATAGAATGATAATATGTAAGGATTAATGTTTCGAAAATCAGCTAGGGTGGATCGGGTCCCCAGCCGATCCAGTTTATGCTGGGGCGCTGATTGAGGACGGGCGGGAGCGGGCCCAAAATCGGTGCGGGTCAGGCGGGCTTATATATAAGTATTTTTTTTTTTTTTTCATTTGCTAACCTAGGTCGAGCTGGTCTTCCTCTCCTCCCCTTTTCCACAACCTATAACACAGCGGTGGGTCTTCCACAACACATTGACCACTGGTGACCCACTGGTAAGGGTTTTTTTTCCATTTTTTTTCCTTCTCTGTATTTTTATTTTTATTTTTTTTATATCTTATTTTCTTCTTTTTCGAAGCATCGGGGCTCGACGATCCTCCGGTTAGGCGGCAAACGCCCGACAGGCAGGGGTTTTTTTTGGTTCATTTTTTTTCTTCATTTCTTTTTGTTTTTCTGCAGCTGTGTGCTTCTTCTTCGAAGTACTGGCAAGACGGCAACCCTCTAGGCTCCTGCAAGTTGGCAACCTCCGGGCTTCCGCAACACAACATGTATGTTTTTTTTTTTAATTTCTAAAATAGTAGACTATAGAAGTTCTTTTTTCTTTTTTTTTCCTCCTTTTTCTTTTTTCTGTTTTTCCCTTCTTTTTTTCTGTTTCTTCGTCCTTTTTTTTCCTTGGCATTTTTCTTCTTTTTTCTCCATTTTTTCTTTTTTCTGTTTTTTTTTTCCTTCTTTTTTTTCTTCTCCTTTTTCTTTTCCTGGCATTTTTCTTCTTTTTTTTCCTCCTTTTTTTCTGTTTTATTTTTGCTTTTTCTTCCTATTCTCCTCCTTTTTTTTCCTGGCATTTTTCTTCTTCTTCTCCTTTTTTCTCCTTTTTTTTTTTCCTGTTTTTTTTTTTTTTTTTTCCTTTTTCATCTTTTTCTGGTTCCTGCATTTTATTTTTCTGATTCCCTGCATCTTTTTTTTTCTTCTTTCCTATACAGTGCACACAAGTACACAACAGTAGACAATATTATAACATATATATATATATATATATATATATAAATTTTTTACACAGACAGACACTCACACACATAACATATTCATTTTCGTATATATATATATATATCCAATATTCCAATTAGCCACTGACCATTGCTGATTGCAACTATTATATATATTTGAGAATATATATATATATATATATATATATATATATATAGAAGTACTATCAAACGGAAAGAAATTGTTGACTGCTTTATAGTTTATTACAAATTGGTTGTGCCGTTGTGGAAATTGTATTGAAATTTTTTTTATATGACCATTGATTTATTGATTTTTTTTTCCGAAAGATATGTCGTCTTCTATGGCATCGACCGATGCATTTGGAAAAGAAAAAGACGATCCTGGTTGGAAACATTGTTTTCTATAAAATCCAAAAGTGTCGGGAAAGATTACATGTATTTATTGCAAGGCGGAATATACGGCGAGAATCAACCGATTGAAGAAACACCTCGCAGATATTTAGGGAGACATAGCCTCTTGCATTTCCGTACTAGCAGATGTTAGGTAAGAGATGCTTACGATTTTGAACTCGATTAAACTGATGAAAGATGCAAAGGAGAAGGAAGTTCAATCATTACAAGAGTCTATGATGATTTACAGTGATGGAGACTTCAGTTCTAGTGATGATGAGATTAATAGAGAAAGTCGGCGTTTCTTCTCAAAGAAACCATGCACCCAGGGGCCAATGGCTAGGTTTGTGGCCTGTAAATCATTGGAGGAAGTAAAAGAAACGAGAAAATTATATCAAATAGTCATTCCAGAGAAGCTTACGAAGGAGCCGAATGCATGTGTAGATAGCCATGTTGCAAGATGGTTTTATGTAACGGTATCCCTTTTCACACAGTTTGCAACAAATATTTCTTGGAGATGTGTGAATCAATAGGCTTATATGGTCCAGGATACATTCCCCCTTCAGATTTTCAATTCGGGAATGCTTTGTTGGCGAATGAAGTTGAAGAGATTAAGAAGAAATTGATCTCCCATAAGGAGTCATGGGAATGACTTTGGCTGTTCCATAATGACTGATACATGGACGGACAGGAGGGGGAGAAGTGTAATGAATCTCTTAGCGCATAGTTGTTTTGGAACGATTTTTCTAAGGTTAGTTGAAGTGTCAGTGGATGTTTATGATGCACAATTCATTTATGAATTGGTTGAGAAGTGTATCTAACAAGTGGGAGAGAAGAATGTTATATAGGTAATTACTGATAACACTGCAAATAACTTAGCTGCAACGAAGGTATTGAAAGTAAATTACCCAAAGATTTATTGGACTCCTTGTGCTGCGCATTCAATAGATCTAATGTTTGGGGATATTGGGAAGCTACCGAAAGCAAAGATGGTTGTTCAAAAGGCAAAAGACTGTGTCCACATTTATATACAATCACATGAGGGTATTGAGTATGATGCAAAAGAAGACGCAAAAAAAGAGATCTTGTTAGAGTCGGGGTCACACGCTTTGCCACTACATACATCACTTTACAAAGGTTTTTATAGTTGAGGCTCAAGTTGAGGGAGATGTTCTCGTTTGATGAATGGAAGAAATGCAGATGGAACACCGAACGGGTAGGAAAACAAGTAGAGACACCACTTTCTGGAATGACGTGATATATTTGTTGAAAGTCTTTCAACCGCTTGTTAAAGTGTTACGAATGGCCGATTCAGATATCCCTTCAATGAGGTTCATTTATGCTTCCATAGAAGACACAAAAAAAGAAATTAGAACTCTTTCCAAAACAATGAGACTCAAATTGGAGTGGTGACAAATTATTGAAGAAAGATTTAAAAAACACCTTGAACATCTATTGGTTGCGACGGGACACCACTTGATTCCTTTATATTATTATATAGAAAAAGACAGGAAATTCGACGAGGTAAATGGTTTATGAAAGGAGTGAATGATTGCATATCAAAATTTATTGATCTTGAAGTTATTCACCACATTATGGACGAGATGGGTTGTTTTATGAATGCTGAAATATCTTTTGGAGATATTATGGCAATTAGGCAAAGGAATGTGTAGAAGAAGAAACTTCAATTGATTCATAAGAGGCCTAACCCTTATGAATGGTGTGGATGCTCCTAATTTATTTTATAAGTTTCAAATTTTTAATTGAGTAATATAAGTAACTAATGTTTCTAGTTAATTAATTTATTTTTCAAAATTGATTAACAATTACTTGGTGGGAAATGTATGGTGTGGATGCTCCTAACTTGCAGAAGATGACAATACATATTTTAAATTTGACATGTAGCTCTTTTGGATGCGACCGAAATTAGAGTACTTTTGAGATAGTAATAGGCTTTAATTATTTATTTATGTTATAATTATGTATATATAATTATATATTCAATTATTCATAATTATATTTATTATTTTATTTATTCAGATTCATACGAAAAAAAAGGAATTGGGAAATCAAAGTTGAATGATTTGGTGTATGTGCAATTCAATACGAAGCTTCTAGACCGCAACTCTAAAGGAAAGGAGAAAAGAAATACTTTAGCTTTTGAAGACAATGAAGGGGTGCTTGTATGGTTAATTGATCCCAATGAAGAACAAGTATTTCCCGGTGAGTCATTGATGTGGGGTCTTGTTGGTGAGGCTTCGTGTGCAATTGTAGAAGCACAACCAAAGAGAAGCACCAAATCTGTAGCATAGGTATGGAGGGAAATAGATGAAGAGGATGTTGATGGAGAGCCAACAAATGAAGGGGATGATAATATCGAGTTTACTTCTTCCAATGACGAAGAAGATCTTCAAAATGAATCGTTAAATGATTTAGATGATGAGAATTTGGAATAAACACTACTGTATAAGTGATATTTCATTTTGGGCTAAGTGATTGTCGGATTATGTGATTTTGCGGTTAAACTTTTTTTTTTTTTTGCTAAGTGATTGTGTGTTTGAACTTGAATCATGAGTGTTTTTTATTTAAAATAATAATAATTTATTTTGATGTTCTAAGCCTCAATAGTCTAATCTAATGTTGTGTTTTTCATAGATATAAAATTGAATGTATATATATATATATATATATATATATATATATATATATATATATATATATAGAGGCCACCCGAATCTTGGGGCGCCTCCCAACGATTTCCGCCCCAACATCTCCTTGACTGCTTGAACCCGCCCCACGATTAAGAACGTTGGTAAGGATCTAGGGTGAGATATTAAGTGAAAATCAGAGACGTCAGACATGTCCCCATTCTTGCATTCGCCTAACTCTAAACTCAATCTTGTCCTTGAGATACAAGTGTATGTATTACTAACTTTAGGTTGTCCTTGTAAGATAACTTGTAAAGTTAGGTTTTTATAATCTAATGAGAAATAAAATCCTCAAACATTTTGATACGACACTCAATCTTGTCATTGTAATAGTGTCATTCTTGGTGGTGGATTTTTGCGAAGTAATGGTCCATCATCATTCTCTATTCGTCAATCTCAATATCTAGTAGCTCCCATTTGTTTCTTCTTTAAAAAAAATATAATTGTAATCCTTACCATCTTTTTCTCCCCTCTATCTTTTGTTTTGTATATTTAAACCATGATTTGGAAACATGAAAATTCGACTAGACTCGGAAGTCATTTGAGTAGAGTTAGCTCGAAACTCGCTCTGAATATGATTAAATATATAATTAATTAATAAAAATTGTGGAAAAAAACCATAAAAATATTTTTTTCTCAAAATATCTAATAGAACTTATGATCCAAGTGGAAGAACATCTTATTATCTTATTAAAAGGTATGCAGAGAGAGAGTTGAGAGGGTTTTCTCTTGGGGTTTCGACTTTCAAGAGTGACGAGAGACTGGAGTCGAGAAAGATGAGGGTTTTCTCATAGGGTCTCGAGAGAGTTGGGAGTTGAGTCAAGAGAAATAATAGTGTTTAAAAACTAAAAAAAATTCTCGCCAACCCTTTTGTTTAGCTGACTTGAGTCGGTTCGTCGAGTGTACATACTCGGTCGATTTCCTTAGTCAAATTGGAGTGTCAACCAAGTTTTAAACATTAAAATTAGAGTCCAAATCTCTAGGCGAGTTGACTATGAACTTGGTCAAGCCAAGTCAACTCACCGAATTTTTAAACCATGATTTAAACATTCCAATTTGCTTCCACTTCTGCTCTACTTCACTCTCCACTCATCCTCTTTTCATGTCTCAGAATCACGTGTCAAAAGAGAAGAATTTTTTGAATGAACCCTAGGAAAAGGGCCGTCAGTTATGGTTGTATTATTTGTATAAAATTTATTGAACATCTGTGCTATCTTTTCCATCTATATTGTGGTGAATTTGATTTAACTTACTCAGTTCTGATTTTGCCTTTGTTTAGCTGCTGATGTAATCTTGTGGAAACGCCGACACATTTCTTTTGGCATTATTATTGTTGCTACCATTGCATGGCTCCTGTTTGAGCGGTCGGGAGTGTCATTCTTATCGCTTGCTTCGGACATACTTTTAATTTTAATAGTCATCCAGTTTGTTTGGGCCAATAGTGCTGTTTTTCTAAACAAGTAAGGCTGGTTGTTTTAATCCTCAATCCCCTTTACTTCATGCTTTTTTTTGCTTGACTTACTGGGAAGCTACATATGACTTGGACCTTTAGACTTTGGTTATTTTGAGCAGACAACTTCAACCCTTGCCAGAACTGGTCTTGTCGGAGGAAATGGTTAACAATGCTGCGGCTTCATTTCGTGTTAAAATAAATCACATACTGCTCATGGCACATGATATCACTCTCGGCAAGGACTTCAAACTTTTTTTTAAGGTGAGCAACTGTTCGCTATTGGTGGAGACTTGGAATGTTGAGCAATCCTTTTGATCAGAATAATGAGATATGCTTAGTAAACTATTGTTTTTGTCTGTCAGGTGGTGGTCTGCTTGTGGCTCTTGTCTGTCATTGGTAGCTTCTTTTCATTCTTCACGCTCACATATATTGGTATGGTCTTATATTCTTTTCAATCTATCCACTTGCTGCAAGTCTCATTATCATGATAGCTTGATCTCTTCTATTTGGGGTTGGCAAAAAAGAAAAGAAAAAGAAGACTTGGTGCAAGTCTATTGTGTGTAACGAATTAGCAGTCCCTGACATTTTTTTTGGGTGCTGATCATCTCGCTTAGAAGAGCTGTACAGTTTTTTGCTTTTAGCGAAATGCTACTTATCCTTTTTTGATGCAGTCCCCTTCGTGTTAATATTTTTAAGTTGCCTATTACTATTGCTGTTGCATTAATTAATCTTTCTGCTATCTGAAAACTTACAGTGGCATAATGATATGGCTAAGAGTTGCGCCATTTTCACATCCCAAACTTCCTGATTTTGCTAAATAAACATTTAGGCATGCCTCATATGTAACTGTAAGTATCATGTATATGTGTGTACAAATATGTATATGCCTGCAATATGCAAGCATGAATTGTTTCAGCGAGGTATATTTACACACATGTACATATATGTGTAGGTATATTGGAGGATGCATATGCAGGTATTTGTTAGTATATGTGAAGAGGTAGGTTGTCTTAGGGTTAGGTAAGTGGTATTAGGGTTTGATAGATGGTTTTAGGTTTAGGGTAAGAAAGAAGGAGAAAGATAATAGAGAGGAAGAGAGGAGTAGTGGGAAACCTTAGTAAGGTAAGATGCCCTCACTAACTTTTATATTAAGAGATGAATCTAATGCTTACACCCTCAATATTGATGATTACACACCACACATCATACACTACTCTATATAGCTACATACATTTAGTAACACACACACACACCCGCACAAACATACACACACACACACTCACACACACACACACATTCACACCCACACACAACCCAACACTCCCCCTCAAGCTGGAGCGTGAACATCTAGCACGCCCAGCTTTACCATAACATTGTGAAGAGGTCCTGGTCCAACCAAGGATCAAAGTCTCGGTTTTTCGATACATATCGTCCAGCCCCAAAACTGATACGTATCGGACGATATGTATCGGTTCCGGACAATACTTTCTGGTTTTTTCCCCCCCAAAAAAAACATCAAAACCGATAATTTAAAATTATCGGATGATACATTGAACGATACGGACGATACATTGAATGATAATTTGACTGTTTTTTAAGGGGGGCGATAAAAACCCATTTTACCATATCGTTATGGTCCAAAACCGATACATATCGGACGATATTTTGATCCATGGGTCCAACTGCATTTTTGTTCTGTTATCAGTAACAAATGAAATATATTAAGTGAAAAGAAGTAAAAAAAAAGTACATATCTAGTGGGTAGTAAGGCACCCGAAAAAAGAAGCTCAAAAGAAAAACCTCACCTACTGAAAAACCTCCGGATGCCGTGACAGCAAAAAGGGCCTGTGCACCTAACCTTTCCACGAGAAAAGTGTAGAACGAAGCTTAGGGAGGAAAAAACAGAGAGTCCCATGCGGCTAAGAAGGTAAACTCCCCTGTCATAGTATCCGTGTGCGGTGTGCCCCATAGTACTCCAACTGATGACCCAATCCTTGGCCACTTTAATGACAAACTTGTAAGGTTTCCCCACTTTCCTGAAGTCCCTACTGTTCCTTTCCAGCCAAATGGCCCACAACACCTCATAAACTGTAAGTTGCCATAGGTCCCCTATGACATCAGAAGGTTGGAAACCTTCCCAATGTTGAAGCATCTGAGAGACCATGCACGGCAGTGCCCTAGCGACATTGCAGATCCTGAAATAGTGCTTCAGATAAGCAGTGAGAACTTGCAGTGGAGTAGGGTATGATCAACCGATTCCCTGCCCCTCATGCATAAAAGGCATATATTGAGAATAGGTATCCTTCTCTTGATCAGTTGATCATTGGTAAGGATTCTGCTCCACATTACCGTCCAAGAAAAAAATTAATTTTAGGTGGGATTTTGATCTTCCTAAAGTGGGTCCAAACAGGTCCCCCCCCCCCCCCCGCCGCAGGCTAGGGCACAAAGCATGAAGGTAGCTTTAGGTCCAAACGGGTGCCCCCCGTGGGTTAGGGCACAAAGCATGAAGGTAGCTGTAGAGAGACTTAACTGAGAAGACCCCTTTTTGCGTTTCTATCCCAAATTCTGCAATAGTGCTGCATTGGGAGCCATCGTGTGAAGCAGCCGAAAAAGGCTAACATCCTCATCGAACTCGTCATCTCTAAGCGATCTTCTGGTACTAACGTTCCAAGTAGCCTTCGCATTCTGCCATTCCACAATATTCTCAATCTTAGAATGCTGCCTGGAAGAAATGTTGAAAATCCTTGGGAAAGTCAAATTTGGACTCCTTTCCTCCACCCACTTATCATTTCAAAAATTAATTTACAGTTTGTCCCTTTCTCTCTCCCAACCTCCACAACCAGTTCCCCAGCAAACCCTTGTTATCAGTAACCAGTCTTCAAATGCCCAGGCCTCCCTTTTCTTTATTAGTTCATCAAATATCCCAATTTAGAAGGTGGTTTTTTTTTTTTCTTGTTCACCCCTCCTTCCCAGAGAAAATCTCTAACTCTTTTTAAGTTGGTGAGCCACCTTCTTCGTAGCAACAAACATAGAGAAGAAAACCAGTGAAGGTGCGAAGGTGGAATTGATGAGCGTAAGCCTATCCCTGCTGCTTAGGAGTCTTTCGGAAACGCTGTATCACCGGATCCCACAACCTAGCTTTACAGCTCTCGAACCCGGGGGGCAATCCAAGATACGTTATAGGCAGTTATTGGCAGTGTTACTTGGACACGTGGCAGGGGTGCCAATAGATGTTGGGCACGCCAATGTCTAAAAATTCCAATACGGCGGCACGGCCTTAAGAAAAATAAAATAAAAATATAGAACATATATAGAGAAAAATTGAAGGGAAATCTTAGAGAACCAATTTAGATACGTGATGAAAAGATTCATAGTATATGTCGTGAATCTAAATAAAATAATATTATAATATAAAATCGTTTTTAACGACCCAAACCTAAATAAAAGTATATTATAGTATTAAAACGATGATCATTTTAATAGTAATATTTGGTTTTTCATTTATGCCTAGAAGTTTCGTGTTGTTTGAGGGGTGTCCAAGTGTTTGCACGGGTGCCAAGTGCCACCAAGTGTCGGCACAGAAAAATTCGCAAAAGTAGAAGTGCCAAGGTAACACTGGTTATCGGTTCCACATCCGATCCTTTCCGCCAGCTGATTCTCAACGTCCTGGCCTTCTTTTTGCAAAATCCTATGCAGCGCCTTCCCGACAATGTTAAATAACATTGGAGGTAAAGGGTCCCCTTGTCGGAGGCCTATAGAGCTGCGGAAGAACCCTTTTGGACAATCGGTGATGAGGATAGAGAATTTGGCAGATGCATAAGCATAACACCCCTTCATCCGATTCATCCATTTCCCGCCAAACCCCATTCTCTTCATAGATATTGAAGACAATCCCAATCGACCAAGTCATAAACTTTCTCCATATCAATCTTGAACACCACCCTGAATCTCTTCTTTTATGCACAGAGTGAATCACTTCGTGGGCAGTGAACACTCCTGATATATTCTCTAAATTTGTTTGCCCAAATCTTTGCTGCGATTTTGTAATTGCAACTTAACAAACCGATAGGCCTGAAATCCTTGTTATTCACCTCCCCCTCCATCTTTGGTATCAAGGCAATAAATGTGGGATTGATACTTTTATCCAATATTCCGTAGTGGAATAACTCAGAGAGGAAAGCCATGAAGTCACCCTTGATGATGTCCCAAAAGCTAAGAAAGAATTCAATTGTGAAACCGTCTGGTCCGGGTGCCTTATTTATTCCCGACTTCACAATAACTTCCCTGACCTCATCCTCCTTGAACACCCTTTGCAGCTCAACAGCTTGTGGGGCAGTGATCGAGTTGAAATTGAGGCCATCAAGCTGCGGCCTAATAAGACCATCCTTAGTGTATAAATACTCACAAAACGAAACCGCTTGAGAAGCAATAGAGGCATCATCAGTGTAAGTTGTTCCATCAACCTCCAACCTATTGATAAAGTTTTGTCTCCATCGGCCACTTTATATCGTATGAAAGAACTTCGTGTTACTGTTCCCTTCACAGAGCCACTGAGCTTTTGATTTCTGTTTCCTGATGGTTCCTCAGCACACTTCTGAGTATAAGCGATCTTCAGAGCCATCCAGATGTCCCTTTCTTCCTCCGAAAGGCCATTACCCTCCTCAAACTTATCCAAAATACCAATTTTCGTATGGATATGCTCCTTTATCTTGGACGCATTCCCAAACACATCTCTGCTACAATTTTTAATTTTTGCCTTGAGGTTCTTGAGTTTGGAAGAGAGAATGTAAGTAGCCGTCTCCCTGATATTATCCTCCTTCCACCAAGTCAACATCCTATCCTTGTAGTCCTCATTCGAAAGCCAGACATTCTCGAAACAGAAAGGCAAAAGCCCTCCCATCCTGTTGGTATCTGATTGCAAACAATGGGCTTATGGTCAGAAGCTGCAACTGACCAACAATCAACCTCGGCCCTTGGAAAAATCTGTTGTAGTAAATATATTTGCAAGTTGTTGAAATGTAGACACATCAATTAGCCTACATATTTTCGCAAAGTGTATATTCATTTCAATATACTTGGTTCGCCCGTGTAATACAGATTCAGAGAAAATTCTCCGCAGCTTCATTATTGCAATGTAGAGGCATGTAGAGGTATAGCAAATCTAATCTCATACAGAAGACTGGGGCCACAATATCGCGTAAGTTCATGAGCGATAGCTCTATATTCAACCTCAACACTCTATATTCAACCTCAACACTTTATTTGGAAACAATAGATTTTCTAGAGCAAATGAAGACTGTATGACCAGAATGACACCTCTGAAACACCATGAACCATGCTCTGCGTGACTGCTTAAAGCCATAAATTACAAAGTTGACATACTTTCCCTGTCTCCTCTAAAATAGGAAACCAGATGAGGAATCCATGTTTACCCCTTTAGTGAGATACCCATCGAGGAAGACATTCTTCACACAGAGCTGATAGAGAAGCCAATTTTGAAGGATAGTAAGAGAGATAATAACACGGACATAGGTCAACTTCACCACAGATGCAAATGTAATCTTATAGTCAATTCCATAGGTGTGGGTATAACCTTTTACCACAAGGCGAGTTTTGTACCGAAGCACCACGCCATAAGGAATATATTTTACAGCAAAAACCCATTTGTGGTCAACAGTTTTCTTCCCTGGAGGGAGAGGAACCATTTCCCAAGTATGATTATTCTCGGAGGCATTCACATCCTCAATCATAGCAGGTTCCAAGGAGGGTGGTCAAGGGCAACACAAACCATAGGTGAGATGGTAAAAATATCAACAGTTTAAAGAAATGCCTTGGTAGGTTGGAGAAACATCTTGATAAGAAAGATACTTTGCAAGGGGGTAAGGAGTAACACCCTTTAAATAGCAGGAGGCAAATCCAGATCATTTTCATGAATAGATGGAGAACTAGGAGATACAGTAGAGGGTTAAAGGAGAAGAAACAGATAGAAACATTAGACTTGGAATACTTACAGGAGCTTGCGGTTGTGAGGATTGAGGTGGTGGTGGCACTATAGAGGAAGGACCATGCAACCTGCGTCAGACAGAAGCGAGCACATCTTTCTTTTATTGGAATGGTGGCTCAAATTAAGTACAAAAAGCAATGACAAAAATGAAAGAGTGAGAGTTAACCGATTGATAGAGAAATAAGGAACACTTCTCAAAGTAACATCCATAGAGGTAAAGGAAAGGTAATGAGATTAAGGATCATAACAACTAAAGACGAAGATCTTGAAGAAAGGACATGCATCCAAATACACGTGGCTCAATGAGAAACATAGAATCTTCTAGCCGAAGAAATAGATTAGGAGTATTGCCGTGTATGATTTGTGATGGTATGCGATTAATAAGAAAACAAGCAGTAAGCAATGCCATTGACCGATAGGTCTTTGGTACACATAGATGCCACAAATCAAGCATCTAGTGACTCTAAAAGATGTCTATTACGTCCACACCCCCTTGTCCACGAGGACCTCCATGATCACTCCTTTTGCCTTGACCTCTAGGAGGAGTATCTGTTGCAAAAGCAGGACACTCTGATGGAGTAGGAAGCAGTTTCAAGATAGCGGCCATAATGGATCACCTCTTTTTCTCAACAAAAAGGATGTTATAATTAGTAATAAGAGAGGAAGGGGCATAACAGTAAGAATGTTTATCGGGATCTACTTATAAACCCGATGAAGACAATTTACATATTTATTATAAATTTGATCCCTCCCCCCATCTCTTTGCCAGCTTAACTCAAAATTCTTCTCAAAACTCAGACAAGGGCTCATAGTAATTGAGCTCCTCCCACATACTTTGTAAGGTACTATAAATCTAAAATGGATTTGGGTGTTAGGTTTAGCATAGGGTTAGAGATATGAGAGAGAGTGAGAGAAAGAGAGAATAATTTGGTTAGACATTATGTCTCACTAGCTTTTATATTAAGCAGAAAATTACTACTACACATACATGTACCCACATGTACATTCTGCACACCAGTATGGTTCAAGACCCACACATACATATCACAGACCAACACTTCCCCTCAAGTTGAACGTAAATATCATGCATGCCCAACTTTACAGAAATGTTTTGAAGAAGCCATGCCCAACTTTCTTAGTGAGGATATTTGCAAGTTGCTGGGAGGAGAACGTATCAATAAGTATGTTTTGTACGTTCACATGACACTGAGTTGGTTGCAATTTTTTCCGGCTTCTTCGTTATCACAATGCATGGTGTGGGGTCACTAATTGAAAATCCAAGCTCAAAAGTAAGAGAACGGAGCCCTAGTTACTCACATGCTTCATGAGTGATCGCACGATACTCATCCTTTGCACTAGAGTTGGAGATAATAGGTTGCTTTTTACTCTTTTGTGAGACAAGAATGCATCTAAGAAAAAAACACTACCCAGATGTAGAGTGACAGTTGGGAGCCAACCTACATTTGTATGTCCAAATATTTGAAGATGGCCATTTCCCTGATTAGGGCTGGACTTAATGTATTTGAGAATGTGATGAACAACGACTAAATTACGAGCACGAGGAGCATGCATAAATTGACTGACAAGGCTAACAACGAAAGTAATGTCTGGCTGCGTAAGGGTAAGATAGATCAACCAACTTACTAAGCGTTGATACTCACAGGGTCAAATAATCTCCCCATCACTTTCACGAAGAGAGTGCTTAGAATCCATAGGTGAGGAAGCAAGCTTGCAACCGAGCATACCTGTATCACTTAAAAGATCAAGAGCATACTTCCTTTGAGAAAGAAAGATCTCCTTCATCGATCTAGCTACCTCTAAACAAGGAAAATATTTTAGGCTTCCTAAGTCATTCACTTCAAAAATATGATCTAGTTCATCCTTCACATCCTACATGAAGGAAGATTCCTCTCCTGTAATCACTATATCATCAACTTACACCACCAAGATAGTATGACCAACATGCCCATAATGGTAAAAACTGTATGCTTTGAATGGCATCTCTGAAATCCCATAACAATGGTCACTTCACCGAAAAGCTGAAGCCAATCCATATACAAACTTCCTAAGCTACATACTTTCCCAGCCTCTGTCTGAAACAAGAAGCCATGTGGAGGATTCATATAAATCTCCTTAGTGAAATCACCATTAAAAAAAACATTTCTCACTTCTTGTTGATACATGGCCAATTCTGATTGGCCGCAATGGAGATAAGAATTTGCATTGAGGTCAACTTAGCCAATGGGCCAAATGTGACATCATAATTAATCTCATGTTTGAGTGTATCCACAAGCAATTAGTCATGCCTTATATTCAACAACGCTTCCATCCGGATCATCCTTTACAACAAAGATCCACTTGCATCCCTGATCCCATAGTCTTCTTTCCTAGAGTTCCCTTTCCCAATTGTGATTACTCTCAAGGGGATCCACCTTACAACGGTCTTCCATGTAGGATGAGAAAGAGCAACATGGATGGTACGAGGTATAGTAACAATATTAATCTCAGAGAGAAAATTTCGGTACAAATGAGACATAGCCTAGCACACATACTTAGCAAGAGGATAGGGTGTAACACATGCCCCCCTGATATGGACATCAGATTCAAGCAACCGCCCATAACATATCGGAGGCGAAAGAAGAACATCAAAGTGATCAGAAAGAAAAAAATCCAAAATTTATTGCTAAAAATTCTCTGATCAGAGGGTCTTCAACTTTCAATCCCATCACTTTTATGTTTGGCCTATTTTGAAGTGTCAAACAAAGTTGGATTGATGCGAAATTGGTCATATTTGAAAGTTTATCGAAGAAGCTTTCTAACGAGTCAAAAAATGAGCAATTTCGGCAAGTATTCTTATCGAAGTAGCTTTCCAACGAGCCAAAAAATGAGCAATTTCGGCTAGTATTGAAGAATTTATGGTCAGTTTTCGGAAGCTACACATAAAATAACGAGTTTCAAGACTCCTAATTGATTTAGGAGTTGTCTCTTTTATTATTTTATTTTAGAAAATAAGATTTGTTTCTTTTATTAGAAATAGGATTAGTTTCCTTATTGTTTTAGGACTTTGTTTTATTATTTTAGAAGAATTAGGATATTTCTTTTATTTGAACTTGGAATTAGAGTTACACTAGGATTTCTAGTTTTATTCTTTGTAAAAGCCTATATAAAGGCCATTAGTGCTAGAATTTAATTATTGGTGAATTAAAAAAATTCCTTTTGCAAACTTCGAGAGTTCTAAACTTTCTTGAGGGTGCGATTCTCTCAAAACGGAGGGCTATTCTTCGATCCCACGCCCGGTTTTATGCGAGACCAACTCTTCTTCCATCTCTATCTTCTTAGATCTACGATTTGCATAAGTAGCATAACCCTAATTAGTTATTTCTCAATTAAATCCCAAATCTAATCTATTTATTCCATTAAAAAAAATCCAAAATCAAATTATCCGTTCTTCATTAAATCAGTATTAGCCTTTTATTTTTGTACGGTATTGATAAAATCCACTTGCGAGTTTGTTCGACGCCCTAAAACTATCGGAGATCTAGCCGTTCATAAGAAACCTAGTCTTCTAGATCCGATAGGGAAGGTACATGAAAAGTAACGCTATTTTGGGCCGTAATTAAATTATCCAATCGAATTTCTAGAATATTTCTGTGGCAATTTGTCATGAGAAATTGTTATTTTAATTGCTTGAAATAATTTTGATATTAATCTCAGCCCTAGCATTGCATTTAGTAAGTTTATGCACCAAATTGGTATCAAAGCACCAGTTTAGTTTTAGGGTTTTAGTGTTCATATAGGTTTTAGGGTTTATTTCTTTTATTGTTTATTTTGCATCATTTCAAATTTGTCTTTCATAATTTCATATAATTTTGTCTTGTATCGTCATGGATCTCAACAAGATAGAAGCCCTGATTAGACCTTACGTCTAAGTTGACCACCCGGATGGACGAACACCACAATCAATTGCAACAACAGTTGCATGATCTAGAAGGCCGACATGAGGCTTTAGAAGCCCGTGTGGAAGAAATCAATGAGTTTATCACCGAAAACCCCAATAGAGTCAACACCAATGAACGTAGGATAGAAGTTTCTCATCCTCGTGAAGTCCAAACCGATCAGGACGATAAAATCATGAAATCGGTAAAAATGAAGGCCCCTACTTTCGACCGGAAAAGACAACCCAAAGTCTTTCTCGAGTGGGTCATCGACATAGAAACTATTTCGAGTGGTATGCCATGTCCGAGGCGCGAAAAATCCGATTTACTGCGGTCAAACTTACGGGTCAGGCTTGACTTTATTGGATGAGTTTAGAGCGTCGAAGACAGTCCCAAGGTCTTCCTCTCATTTCTACTTGGGGAGAGATGAAGGTCCAATTGAACGAGAAATATGTTCCGATGTCCTACGATGAATGTATTCTTGATCAGTGACATTCATTGCGCCAGGGGAATTCACCAGTCACATAATATATCGATAAATTCAAGGAACTGGAGACTCAGGCCGATGTGAATGAGCCGAAAAAAGTTACCCTATCCTGATTTCGAATGGGCCTCCGCCCAGAACTGCAAAGGGAACTTATTCCATTCCCAATTGCCGATCTAGACGAATGTTTCTCTAGAGTCGAGGAGTTGGAGTGATACCTTAAAGCTGATATTCTGTCTGGTTATAGTTCTAGTTATCTGTCCACTCTGCCTGAGTCAATGCCCAACATGTGTACCACACCTGTTAGGCTCAACCTTGTTACCCCCGTAGTCAGAGTTGATAAGGGAAAGGCCCAATGCTTGAAGGCCCCAAGGGTGGTGGTCAGAACAAGTGTTATAAGTATCACGACATCGAGCATTTTGCAGCACAATGGTCGTCCCGAAACCCGTTTATAGCCAAGGACATTGAAGGTGAGCATGACGAAGGTATTGTTGCAGTCTACGAGCCTGAGTTGTGCCTTAGTGATGAAGAAGATTGCGTAGGGGAACAAACAGTGGCTTGTCTAAGGGATATCTCCTATCCCGTTGAGGAGGATAATACCTCACAGGCTCTTGTGCTTAGATGTGCTCTAACCCAGTCGAAGGAGAGTGATGATTGGCGACAGGATAATATCTTCTATACCGTAGCCAAGTGTGGTGAGAAACACTGTCGAGTCATCGTTGACACTGGAAGGTGTACCAATGTGGTTTCCGAGAGTACAGTTTCTACTTAATGCTTGCGCTCGTAGCTCACCCACGATCTTATAAAATTGCTTGGGTCAATTCATCATCCATCCCTGTTTCACAAAGGTGTCAAGTTTCGATACAGTTCGATTCGTATATGGACACCTTGTGGTGCAACGTTGTACCTATGGATGTGGGGCATATCATCCTTGGGAGGCCATGGTTGTATGACATGGACGTTACACTGTTCGTGAGATCGAATGTGTGTACGTTCACTCGTAATGGACATAAAATCAAGATCAATCCGTTACCTCCTAAACCACCCGCAGTGAAACCAACTAAGTCAAGCGATAAAGGCCTGATAGAGAAAGAAATGACATCTGCCCTCTTGAGTTTGAACGAGGCGCTAAGACTGAGGACATCGTCTATGTCCTTGTCACAGTTGAAAAATCCAAAGAGTCAGGCGTTGTGGTTCCAAAAGAGGTTGAACCGTTAATGAATGAGTTTCGGGATGTCTTTCTTGAAGACTTTCCAAATGAATTACCACCTCTACAACATGCCATTGATTTGGTCCCTAGAGCTACCTTGCTCATCTTGCCTCACTATTGTATAAATCCATCCGGGCAATCAGAGCTAAAGAGTCAAGTTGATGAACATCTCCAAAAGGGGTTCATGAAGGAAAGCTTGAGTCCATGTGCCGTGCTAGCACTGCTCACACCCAAGAAAGATGGAACTTGGAGGATGTGTGTGGATAGTTGCGTTATTAACAAGATCACGGTCAAGTATTGGTTCCCGATACCAAGATTGAACAATATGTTGGATATGATGGTCGATGCCACAATATTTTCGAAAATCGATTTGAAGAGTGGGTACCATTAGATCCGAGTTCGTACCGAGGATGAGTAGAAAACTGCCTTCAAAACAAGATTGCTTGTACGAGTGGTTTGTTTAGCTGTTTGGGCTTTCAAATGCCTTGAGTACATGTATCATGATGCAGGTGTTAAGACCTTTCATAGGCCAGTTCCTTATGGTATATTTCAACAACACCCTTATCTATAGCCACAATAAGGAACAACACCTAGACCACTTAAGGCAGGTTTGTCTGACTCTCAGAGGAGAGAAATTATGCCCGAACGTGAAGAAGTGTACATTCATGTCACATAGCGTTGTCTTCTTGGGGTTTATCGTGACCTCTGAAGAAATGAGTCCGTGCCCGGAAAAGGTCAAAGCTATCGTCGATTGGCCTGAACTGCAAAATATTCACGAGGTTCGTAGTTTCCATGGATTAGCCACGTTTTACAGGCGGTTCATTCGTAACTTCAGTACGGTAACTTCTCCTATCACCAATTGGGTAAAAAGGGAGAGTTTAAATGGACACCTGCTGCAGCAAAGGCTTTCAAGGAGATTCAGTCTTGAATGACGGAAGCTCCTGTCATGCGCCTTCTTGACTTTTCTAAAGTCTTCGAGCTTGCGTGTGGCACGTCAGGCGTAGGTATTGGAGGTGTGTTGAGCCAAGAGGGCCATCCACTAGCTTCAGTGAAAAGCTGAATGAGGCCAGGTAGAAGTACTCTACCTACGACAAAGAGTTCTATGCGGTAGTGCAATATCTTAAATACTGGAAACATTATTTGCTACCACATGAAATCGTCTAGTTCTCTGAGCACGTAGCCCTGCAATTTTTGAAATCCTAAAAGATGTTAAATCCGCGACATGAGAAATGGGTCGAACAACTTCAAGGGTTCACCTTTGTGTTGAAACATAGGGTTGGTGTAGAGAATCTAGCTGCTGATGCGCTTAGCCGTAGAGGCAACATTGCATTCATTAAGCGTAGAGGTAAGCGGATTCGACCGCCTCGTGGAGGATTATCCCACATGTCCGGATTTTGGTGAAGAATATACCTTGCTAATGAGTGGACAATCTGTTAGAGAAAGTAAGTATACCCTTCAGGAGGGGTACTTGTTTCTAAAACATCGATTGTGTATTCCCCACACATCTTTATGAGACTTTCTTGCTTGAGAATCACACGCTGGAGGGGTTGCCGACCATTTTGGTTGCAACAAAACCGTTGCATTGGCTGAAGACCGCTTCTATTGGCCCAATCTCACCAGAGATGTTGCCAAAATTATTAGCTAGTGTCTTGTTTGCCAACTGACAAAACAAAAGAGGTAAAACACACGATTATACATGCCTTTACCGGTGCCACATACCTCGTGGCAAGACCTGCCCATGGATTTCGTGTTAGGTTTGCCCAAAACCCTCCGAAAGCACGACTTGGTGTTCGTGGTTGTTGACTGTTTATCAAAAATGGCCCACTTCATTGCGTGTTTGACGACCTTTGATGCAAGTAACATTGTTACCATTTTCTTTAACGAGGTCGTTCGTTTACACAGTTTGCCTAAGACTATAGTGTCTGATCGCGATGTTAAATTTGTCAGTTGCTGTTGGAAAACATTGTGGCACAAAATAGGGACCCAACTTCAATATTCATCTGCATACCATCCCCGAACAGATGGGCAAACCGAGGTTGTCCATAGGAGTCTAGGTAATCTGTTGCGATGTCTAGTTGGTGAGCACATTAAGAGTTGAGATTCCATCTTACCTATCGCTGAGTTTGCATATAACAATTCGGTTAATAGAACCATAGGCATGAGTGTTCCAAATTGTGCATGGGTATAAGCCTAGGACACCCGTAGACCTCATTCCAATGTCCATTCATCAAAGGTCATCAGAGTCTACATCCACTTGTACATATCGCATTCATGAGTTACATGTTGAGATTAAGAAAAGAATTAGTGTAAACAATGAAAAAGACAAGTTTTCTGCAAATTCTCATAGATTGAGTTCAAAGAATTCCAAGAGGGTGATTTTGTGATGGTTCGGAATAGACCCGAGCGATTTCTGCAAGGAGTTGCAAAAACGTTACAAGCTCGTGGTGCCGAACCCTATCAGATCGTGAAGTGTGCCGGTTCTAATGCTTACATCTTAGAACTTCTGCTGGAATTAGGGATTAGCACGACCTTCAATGGAGAGAACCTCGTTCTGTTTTATGACTCTTCAACCACCCCACTTAACCCCTTTGAACCTTTTGCACTTGATACCCCAATTATTCCCCTACTCACACCATTACCTCTACCTATTCGGTAAATTCGTAAGATCATCGAAGATGTGCTGGCAGATCAGATTGTGTCCACCAACCAAGGGGGACTTCAAAAGTATTTGGTCAAGTGGAAGAACAAAGCCGATTCAGAGAATACGTGAATAACAAGGGAAGAGTTTCAACAGATTAATCCGGATCTCTTGGACCTCTATCACAATCAGCATTCATCGGGGATAAATCCTTCGAACCCGGGGAGAAGGCATTCGATTCAAGCAACCGCCTATAACATATCGGAGGCGAAAGAAGAATATCAAAGTAATCAGAAAGAAGAAAATCTAAAATTTATTGCCAAAAATTTTCTGATCAGAGGGTTTTCAACTTTCAATCCCGTCAAAATTGGTTATATTTGAAAGCTTATCAAAGTAGCTTTCCAACGAGCCAAAAAATGAGCAATTTCGGCAAGTATTGAAGAATTTATGGTCAGCTTTCAGAAGCTACACATAAAATAACGAGTTTCAAGACTCCTAATTGAATTAGGCGTAGTCTCTTTTATTATTTTATTTTAGAAAATATGTTTTGTTTTTTTTATTAGAAATAGGATTAGTTTCATTATTGTTTTAAGACTTTATTTTATTATTTTAGAAGAATTAGGATATTTCTTTTATTTGAACTAGGAATTAGAGTTACACTAGGATTTCTAGTTTTATGCATTGTAAAAGCCTATATAAAGGCCATTAGTGCTAGAATTTAATTATTGGTGAATTAAAAAAATTCCTTTTACAAATTTGAGAGTTCTAAACTTTCTTGAGGGTGTGATTCTCTCAAAACGGAGAGCGATTCTTCGATCCCGCGCGCGGTTTGGTGCGAGGCCAACTCTTCTTTCATCTCTATCTTCTTTAATAGCGTAACCCTGATTAATTATTTTTCAATTAAATCCCAAATCTAGCCTATTTATTCCATTAAAAAAAAATCCAAAATCAAATTATCCGTTCTTCATTAAATCAGTATTAGACTTTTATTTTTGTATGGTATCGATAATCGTTCGACGCCCTAAAACTATCGGAGATCTAGCTGTTCATAAGAACCCTAGTCTTCTAAATCCAATAGGGAACGTACATGAAAAGTAACTCTATTTTGGGCGGTAATTAAATTATTCAATCGAATTTTTAGAATATTTCTGTGGCAATTTGTCATGAGAAATTGTTATTTTAATTGCTTAAATTAATTTTGATATTAATCTCAGTCCTAGCATTGCATTTGGTAAGTTCCCGCATCACCCCCTTACAACGTGCAATAGGTAAATCAAGATGTGAAGTATCAGTGGTGTAGGAGCATGAGTAAGGGGAGAAGCCACACCTGGAGCATGGAAGGATGTAATGGGGGTAGAACTTTCCATTGGATCTATCTACATAGAAGGTTAAGGATGAGGCCTGATAGAGGAGGTCCCATGCTGATGTATGCGAACATAAGTGTGAAACTACCTTCGTTGTTGTGAAGGACGCTGAATAGTAATAGAGGAATGTATTGTGGATGAGGCAACATCAATTGGTTGAGGGATTGGAGAGACATAAGTGACAGGTAGGGATCAGATTTGACCCCGAATGATGAGGGGAAATGTAGGGCACACACTATAAAAGGAAACATCCATAGAGGTAAAAAATAATGAAATTTAGGATCAGCGATCATCTAGCTTATTCCAATTCGATCGAAAGTCTTGAACAAAGCAAGTGCACCCGAATACTTCAGGTTCAATAGGGAACATGTAATTAGTAGGATGTAGGATCAAAAACACAGCATGCCATAAAAAATCCTGAAAGGAGTACGACCGATAGGTCTAAGGCCCATACATACATCTCAATAAGGAACATGTAACTCTAATGATATGTCTATGTTTGCTCTCAACAGATCCATTTTGTTGAGAGGTATAAGGGGGCAACAATTAATTAACAATCTCATGATCCTGAAGATTCATAGCAAATGAGTGAGAGGTGTACTCTTCCCCATTATTAGAACAAATTTTTTAATGGAAGACCCATATTGAGTATGAACCATGGAATGAAATTTCTGAAACTTAGGGAAAACTTCATCTTTCGATTTCATGAGATGGACCTAAGTAACATGAGTGTAATCATCGGTAAAAGCAAGTAATAGTGAAATCTGTTGCAGGACAAAACACTAAACCCTAAATATGCAATTGGAAATCAGCTTGGGATTTAATTGAGCAGCGGAAATATCAAATTATCCCAAAAGCACATAAAATATTTAATAAATTCAATTAGGCAATTAGGTCAATCCAATTTAGTGCATCTACATTCAGTCTGTTCCCAATCTAGAAAATAGGGTTTTAATAATATAACTCGTTTTTACTCTAGTCTAGAGCACCAATTGACAACAAGTTGATGTCTCTTGACTCCGTTCTAGGGTTTGAAGAATTTAAGGCTTGAAAGGCTTAAATTAATCAAAGGAAAATTAATAGGTTCACATTCAAACAAAAGGATTAAAATCAATAACAAGGGGTTCTAAAGAAAATTAATTCCAACAGCATAAACTTGAAGAAGATGTATTTTGTAAGGTTTTAGTAAAAGGATAAAATCAAAATATTGCCTGACAATAATTGAAAAGATAGAAAAAAGGATAAGGAAGATCCAAGGAATTTCACTAGGGAAATTATTGGTGTCACACCAAACCCTAAAATCGGGGATTTGAAAGAATCGCCTTCCTAAGGAAAACTCCTCGCAAGTTCTCAAGGCTTCGCTCAACGCAAAATAACCATTTATTCAATAATCAATCAACCATTCTATAATAAAAAATTGAACGGCTGCGTTTGGGAACGGGTATTTGGAGGTTCAAATTTGGATTGATCAAATCCAAATCCACTGTTTGGATAACTATCAGAGCGTTGGATTTGCATTCGCAAATCCCAGTCATTTTAAATCCCGCTCTATCATTTGTGTTCATGCTAGCTAGATGTGCAGTGCATCATCTCATGAGCACATCATCTTCAACAAAATAAAAGCAAGGAAAATTTTACTTGCAATATGATATTTTGTATCCTCAATCACAAATTTTAGCACGTGAAAACTGTTGACTGGTCTAAATCAGACGATAGAGATAGCTTTTTGTTCCATCTTGCACAAGATAAATCTTTAGATCATGGGATACCGATCAGATGACCAGATGTTGATTCCATGGGAGACTCCTCCCAAAAATAATCATGATACGAGCATGTTATGAGTAGGGGTTATCAGGTCACTTTGTGGAATCAACATCTCACCACCTGATAGTTGCATCATGATTTCAAGATGGGAGCTGCAGCTTGCAATGGAGATTTGTACCGTGGCACATGATTAAATAGAAAGACTGATTTTTGAGATCTATCACATGGGGAACACCATCCATGTCGTCTAATTTGAAGAGCACGATTGAAAGATCTTTGAGGTGATCAAAGATTGGCACGAAACGCAATTTATATCATTTGATTGTATAGAGTCAAAGTCCATCTGATTCAATGGTTGACTCTAACAAATTAGATGATAGAGATCATTTTTCGTGCCAATTTTTGGCCCCCAAAGATTTTTACATCACGATCTTCGAATCAGACGGCTTAGATGGTATTACGCGCGACACATATCCCAAAAATGTCACCTGCTTGGCCCAACCCGATACCCGACCTGCCAACCGGCGTTTTAACCAAGATTTGGTTGGCTGAGTAGAGGAAGATTATAATGAGCAGACCTCAAACAGCAGACCAACAACGGACTGCTTATGTGGCACAATGCAAGTGACTGGCCCGACCTGCATTGTTGGGACCCACTGCGCTTGCATCGCTCCACGTACGCAGTTCTTTGAATGGTCTGCTGTTTGTGGTCCGCCATATATCAGTGCCCTTCAGTAAATACCTGTTCCCAAAATTTTGGTTACCCAATGAGAAATGGCATAGGCCCAACTTACCTATAACAACAAAAAAAATTTATATTTTTCATGATCTTTATATATAAAATATTGGGCCGGATTGACCCGACCACAGCTTAGTCAACCCAACCGAAATGTTGGGTCGGCCGTCTCATTCCCGGCCCGTCTCGATGGGTCAAGTTTATATGCCCGACCCGGTAAAAATATTCGGGCTTGAATGGGTTCGGTGTCGGATCGACCCGACCCATTGATACTCCTAGTTTTAATTCATTCCTAAAATTTAAATCTAATTATTTTTTTTTTCTTAACTAGCCTAATAGCCTGATGAAGGATTTACAAATCCTTAGGCCAAATCCAAATACACATCTTAAGCAGCCAAACAAGAGATTTTGCAAATCAAAATATTTTGAATCCTAGATTTGAAATGCCGAGAATTGAAATGCTTGAATTTGAGATTCTCAAATTCAAATACTCATTCCCAAACGCAGCCTACAAGTATTTATAAGGCTTAGAAACCCTGAACTAATTCTAACCTACTAAGAATAGGGACTCCTAAGCTAACTCTCGAATCAAAACAAAAAAAGAACCACCACCCAAGCACAATGGAAAGGCACCTATTTTCCCCTTCTTCCCCCCTTGATCTTATCAACAACAAAAAACTCCCCTTCCTAATCTATTCTCTCTCTCTCAATTTATCTATGTAAGAACTCGTAACCCTAATCACAACCCTAAACCTCCATGACACTTGAATCCTCATCAATGGATTTCAGCGACAAGTGGGCAGATCACCAACCTCATCATCATCAACAGCCACAACAAAACCCACCTTAAAACGATCCATATTCTAATGCTACAGTGCCCAGCAACCCTACTCATTACCATTACTACCCTCAAAACACTAGCTCTTCAAAGCCTCAAACTGGTCCCATTCCCTTAAACGATTCAGGCGCTGTTGCGCCACCTGGAACCGATTCCTACGCTGCATATGCAAAACCCACCGACCCCTACGCCTTAACTCCTTACATGGGTTTGGACGGGCGGGCAGTGCAGTATGACCACACAAATGCAGGCGGATGCTATCGCGTCATATTACCAAGACCAAACGCAGCGATGCAGTACGGTGTAGAACACCTCGGTTATGGTGCTGCGGTGATGCCCCCCATTAATCCGAATCCGACATATCAGAACAACCGGTTGATTCACCCTTTCGCAAATGGTGCTTCAAAATGGGGACTAAAGAAGAAAACCAAGGTCGTGCAATCTGCTTGGTGTGAGATTTGCAAGCTTGAATTAATTAGCCATGTTGTCCTTGACCAACACAAACTAGGGAGGAAGAACAAGAATAATCTAAAGAACCAACAAGAATTGACGAATGATGCCAACCCTCTCTCCTTGACAAAACCCAAGAATCCAGTGGCTGGCAATATGGAAGTTCCCTCTGGAGAGAAAGGAAAAACTGTTGTAGGAAAAGGAAGAAAGATTCCTCTACGATGAATTTTGAAACGAAAAGACAAAAGATTATGGAAGAAGGGGCGGCAGTAGATGCGGTGAGAATGTGCGAAATTTGCAACATTGTGGTTAATAGCCAGACACTGTTGAATTTCCATCACTGGACAAAAGCATGCAATCCAGGCTGCCATGCTACAGAACGGGATGCAACCAATGGCGCAACCAAACGCTAATCGTAAAAACCAGATAATTCACCTTTTAGCCAATGGCACAACAAAGAAGGGTCTGATGAAAATTAAGGTTGTGCAGTCTACATGGTGCAAGATCTGCAAGATTGAGTGCAACAGCAAAGATGTCCTTGAGAAACACAAACTGGGAAAGAAACATGCGAAGTACCTACAAAAATTGGAAGAACTGAAAACGGACACGAATGCTTTCCCCGCTCCTGCCTCAGCTGCTGAGGAGCCTAAGAATTTAGTAGTGGGCGAAGGAAAGGAAATTTCAGCTGAAGAGAAGGTCGTCAAAGTGGTTGGTAGGCAAATGAGGAAGGAGGCACCTGTAGAGGATTTGGAGACCAAGAGAAGAAGGAACAACACCAGAGTCTGCTCGGTTTTGCAAAGTATGCAACATTGTGTGCAATAGTCAAACCGTGCTCATTTTCCATCTTGCTGGTTCAAAGCATGTTGCATAGTTGAAGAAACAAGAACAAGCAACTATTGCAGTACTACCCTCTCGGAGGAGGCTGCTGCCCCTCAAGAGCTTGTGGCTGCCACTACCTGAGATGAACAAACAACTTCTTTTTCTTTTTTAAACTTATTGGGGTTTGGTTAGTTGCATTGGATCTTCGATCCTTAAAAGATGCACCATTTAGTGAGAGAGTCATCACTTATCCTAAATTAAAAAAAAAAAACAAACACAAAAACTTGCACTTCAAATTGTGGACGTTGACGTAGGTTCTGCCCGAGTTCGCCTGTGCAAGGTATGGGTTTGCGCGCGCGTCTTCTCGCATTGCTGAATATTGTGTTCTGTCCTGTTTCGCGCGCACGAGATCTGAGTCTGAGCGCACGAGATCTGAGTCTGAGTGCACAAGAAACGTGCAGTATATGGGAAAAAGAAAGTGAAGACGATCCAAGAATGTTCCTACGGTAACAGGTGTAGAGGAACCATCAGCCAGCCAAACCTGAGAAGTTGGAGATGGAGGAAAAATAAGATTATCAAATCAGCCCAATTATCATAGAAGGCTCAATTCAGCACCAATCTTCAAATACTTATGTAAACAACCTTAATTCATTAATACAATCCTGTAGGCCTCAATCAGATGAAACAAGGTGGTGTTGTACAATCTGCTGTTGATGTATAGAAGCTAAAACACACTAATTTTGACAAATTGAGAGTCTCTTTTCTTTACAGATTCAATCATAACATTTTCAATACAGATCCAAATGCTCTAAAATCATAGCAAAACGATAGCTATGGAAAATTTGGTCAAACACACATAGAAAAATTCAACCTATATGCTGCATAGAAATCTATGCTTTTCATCTCGTGAAACTGCACAGTATAGTGGAAACCCAAAATCTCTTTGAAACTCTCAACAGACAGATTGAATAAAAAAAATATCTAAATAGTTTTACTCGGCATAGAAAACCGATCCAACTGATCCTTCAGAAGTCCAGATCCAGAAATCTATGAACCCAGATTTTAAGAAAACCGTTTGAACTCATCAAAAAATTCATTCAATCAGAAAAACTCATAGATAAAAGTTCATCTCAGAATTCCAGTCAAAACCTATATATTTTTTGGCCCATTGTGGTAAACTCTTTGACCATTCTGACGTCTGCATGATGTCATACCGATGTCAACAATAATAAGATGGTGGCAGCAAAAATAGGTCCTTCAAGAGCTTTGCTCTGATACCAAAAAAAAATCTAAAATGGATGGGGGTATTAGGTTTAGGATTAATGTTAAGCTTAGAGATGAGAGAATAGCTTGGTTAGAAATTGTCTCTTTGTTCTAGCTTTTATATTAAGAACAAAGTTACTGCATGATCTCAAATACATTCTACATACCAATATGGTACAAAAACCACATATACACATCAACATGGTTATGACTACAAAAATATCTAATTCAGACGGCCTTTTATATATAACGTACTTCGCCCGCTTCCATTCCAAATGATTTGCAGAGTTCCGTTTAATTTTAGTGATACTGGTGGGCAAATTGTTATATCCCTTGGGACATATTTGAAAATTAGGGGATTTATCCTTGCAATTAGCAACAAAATTGTCAATCAATAGTATCAAGTGAGCTTCAGCAGTGTAATTATCTCTCACTAGCTTTTATATTAAGTATGAAGTTACTAAACGATCTCAAATGCATTCTACATACCAATATGGTACAATAACCAAATATACACATCAACATGGTAGTGCCTATAAAAATATCTGATTCAAACGACCTTTTATATATAAAGTACTATTCCAAATGATTTGCAGAATTCCGTTTAATATTAGGGATACTGGTGGGCAAATTGTTATATCCCTTGGACATATTTGAAAATTAGGGGATTAATCCTTGCAATTAGCAGCAAAATTATCAATCAATAGTATCAAGTGCGCTTCAGCAGTGTAATTACATCCCCCAACATATGATATCTTTAACAACTTCAAGTACTTGGTCATTGCCTCTTACGAGTTGATACAGTGATCAAACACGTGCAGGACAAGGTAGAAATAATGTGATTGAGAGGAGATATTTCACTTTGTTATACCACAAACAAAAGATGGGAGACCATATTTCGATCAATCCGCAACAGTAAAATAGGGGATCAGATTTCACAGAGATGGTTAACACAAAATCTAGATAAATTACACAATACTGATAAAAATGGAAAACAACTTCGAAACAAATATTAAATGGACTCAACTAAAAAAAAAGAGTCTCACTGAGATGTTCTGCATGGAAATCTGATCAAAACTATATATGGCAGCCTGATTTTTATGATCTCAGAGTTCAGAATTCCAGAAAACCGTGAATTCCTAAGATTTCAGAAAACTATGTGATACTCTTTTGAAAGCATCTAAAAGCAAAAAATATCTACTATTAAAGATGCTCACGAGAACATTCCAATCAAAATCATGTTACTTTTATCATCAGCTGAGGTCAAATGTTGACCAGATGTTGTCAGCATGATGTAATGTCAATGTCAGCAGCAAAGTTGCCAATTGTTCTGGTCTGATACCAAGAATAGGTTTGCGTTAGAGATGCGGTTAGTCCTACATCAGGTACGTTGTATTATGGATTTATAGGTGGTTTAGGTAGAGGGTAAGAAAGGAGAGGAAGATGGATAATGGTAAGAGAAAAATAATGAGAAAGCTTAGCAAGGTAAGAGGCTCTCACTTGGTTCTACTTTAAAAGAAGGATTTAATAAATACACATCCAATATTGATGACTACACACTCTACATAGCTACATGCATGTAGTAACACACACACACCAACAATATGTGCATATGCCGCATCATGTGTCTTTTGGTGAGATTACATGCATCTCTCTTTTTGTAAAAACAACAATCTCTCTTTTTATATAAACAGCATATTAATATTGCTGATTCTATGGTTTCTAAAACAAAACCTAAACACATGTTCTTTTGAAATGGCATACCTAGAATATTTCAGAGATGAGATTGAGTGCAATACTTGGTGGTTTCTAGAATTTACCAATGTAACTGTTTGAAATAGGCTACAGTGCATGTTCTTACATGTCTATGCCTTTTGGGGGATGTAAAGCATGCACACATGCTATAACATGGTATGATCTGCTATGTGAATTTGTGACAGGAACTATTGTATCAATTACAATACCGGCCCTATATAATAAATATGAAGAACATGTGGATAGATATGCTGGGCTAGTTCATAAGAATTTTTCTAAGCACTACAAAATAGTGGATACTAATGTTATCAGCAAACTTCCAAGGGGCTTCTCCAAGGACAAAGATACATGACCACATGAATCAGATGTAAGTGTTTCAATTAATTGACTATTATTTCCTTTGCTAAGTTTCACACCTTGTATTGTAACCATCGACTGTAAAAACTAAAATGCCCTTATTCTTTTCATTAGACTTGCCTTACCTGAAAAAAGGGCCAAAATGTTTCATTAGATCCATGTGTACAGTTACTTCATGCTGGCTCTGGCTTGGAATTAATTTGACCTTGTAGGTACGAAATGATATTGAGAAATGTCTCATCAACGAATTTATTTTATTTTATTTTTTATTTTTTTATTTATTATTTTCAGACTTCCTCGGATAAAAGTCACTCAATTTTTTGAAACATTTATTGTATGGAAGTATATATTCACAAGAATTCTGGTTTCTCTTCAGTTGGACGAAATTTAATTTAAAAGTTGTGGGACATTCCAATGCCAACTGTATCACAGGCTTTAAAATTTAGGAGGATACACTCTCATTTATATGAGATTTCCTCCAAAGGATATGTTCCTGACATTTTTAATCCTTAATAAGTTTCATAATGGCTTTGTTGTGAATGAATCTGGTTTTGCAATATCTATCATATTAATGCAGCAAGGGGTTCTGCTTGGCCGCTGGCAAAAATATTGCAGATTTCTAATGCCTTGCACTGCCTTTCAAGATGAGATGGATCTGAGCATGGGTTAAAATGCCGGAAAACCGGTACGTATCGTCCGATCAAAAAACCGGTACGTACCGGACGATACGTACCGGAACAGTAGTGTACCGGACGATACATTGAATGTATCATCCGGTATTTGCAATACAAATGAGCGATATGGTACATTTAATGTACCGTATCGTTCACGTCCGATACCGATACATATCGTCCGATACGTATCGGTATCGGACGATATTTTGATCCATGGATCTGAGAGCACAACATTGGACATGGTGATGGGAATTTTGTGCTATGATACTTGGATATTTCTATATGCCTAGCTTATTGTGATCAACATACAGTAAAACCTCGATAAATTAATGTTTGATAAATTAATAATCTCGCTTAAATAATAACATCTTCCAGTCCCAACTCGGGCCAGTGTACTGAATGCATAAGATAATAATTTTTTTTAAAAATCCTTTAGGGCCAACGAATATATAAATTAATAATTGATTAAAACATAAAAGAAATAGCACATAAAACGTCTTGAAGCACTAAATGCATTATCTAAGAGTAAAACTAATGACTATTTATAGAGACTATGTTCTATGTACATGAAATGTCTTGAAACACTTTATCTTCTAGGGCATTAAATTTTGAAGCCACATCCACTGTATGTAGTACTTACTGTATTAAGTATTAACTTTTTTGTATGTACATTAATGTATGTACATACATGTTAACTTTTGAGCTTCCATGTATGCACATATTAACTTTTAACCACATCCATTGTTTTTTTATTTTTAAGTCATACATGTATCTTGGTAAAAAAAATAATACATATACAAGTACTAAAAACATAAAACTCTTTTTAAATTAATAAATATTCATTTATCGATAAATAAACAACCACTCTAAAATAATAATTTTTCTTAATCCCAAGAGTATTATTTTATATGGGTTTTACTATAACATGATACTGATACCAATACTTTGATACCTCAGGTTATCAGTAGGATACAGTTTAATTGTATGCTATCTAGGGATGAAAGTTTTGAACTGAAAACCGCAACCGAGCGTAAAATCTGTCCGCTGAACCGGATTGAAACTGACACAAAATTGAAAAAATTGAAACCGACAATGAATCGGTTCAGTTTTGGTTTTGGGTGGCCGAAACTGAAAACCGGTTGGATAGGTTTAGAAAACCGACCAAAATCGGGAAAAAATGGTAAAAAAATCTCCCAAAAAGATATAAAAAATTGAAAAAACCAAAACCGAACAGATTTTTCCGGCTTGGTTTCAAGTATTTGAAATTTAACCGAACCGAAACCGAACCAATTTGTTTTGGTTTGGTTTCGGTTCAGGATGAATCGAACCGAAATTCCCGATTTCGGTTCGGTTAACTGAATCTACACCAATAATCTTATTGAATAATTTTGTTAATTTTCAAATTTCTAACCAATTTTTTTTTTAAATCTCACAGAAGTATAAATGGCAGTGTGAAGAGCTCAATGTACTGAATGTATTATATCCAATGTGTTAACAGGCTACTCATTCTTGTCCAATAGGGATCAAACCCACTTACGACCCTAAGGCCGGCTTTCATGGGATAGGTATGAGATTAGAAATTTGAATAAATTTGTTAATTTTCAAATTTCTAAACAATTTTTTTAAAATCTCACAGAAGTATAAATGCCATAGTGTGAAGAGCTCAATGTACTGAATGTATTATATCCAATGTGTTAACAGGCTACTCATTCTTGTCCAATAGGGATTAAACCCACATATGATCCTAAGGCCGGCTTTCATGGGATAGGTATGAGATTAGAAATTTGAATAATTTTGTTAATTTTCAAATTTCTAACCAATTTCTTTTAAAATCTCACAGAAGTGTAAATGGTATAGTGTGAAGAGCTCAATGTACTGAATGTATTATATCCATGTGTTAACAGGCTACTCATTCTTGTCCAATAGGGATCAAACCCACAATGATCCTAAGGCCGGCTTTCATGGGATAGGTATGAGATTAGGTCATTTGATTTTGGAGGTCAGTGTGTGGAGGATTCTGTTAAATTAGATCAACAACAATAGTTATAATAACTAAATGAAAATCAAATTACTTGATGTGGAAGCTTTTAGGTAGGCTTTGCTATATTGCTATCTTTGCTGTGTTTCCTGCAATTAGTACCTTTGCTAGTAAAAGATTCCCTCAATGGGAGTACACAGGTTAGCTGTCTGACTTCCTCCTTGGATAGTGTTACATGGATTTGGTTAGAGTTTTATATTATCAAGTCCTTATCTTCTAGAGGAGGCTGTATCGATAGAGAGGTTAATCCCATTAAAAATAGGTTGGAAAATGAGTTGTAGCTTTGTAAGGGTCATATTCTTGTCCTTGATGGCCACCTTGTGCTATTTTGATTCTTGATTGTTCTACTTTACTTGACCTACAAGAAACAGGAAAATCAGTTTATACCCATGTTTGTGTAGGTCTAGACACTATGAGAGAGGAAAAAACTTATGTAGATTCATATTTACATAGACAAGAATGTAATTGTGTTCCTAGCAATAGTAATCAATACGTGTCAATCTTGCTTTCGGAACCCGGGCCTCTGTGAGCTAAGCGCACGGGTCGTGCTCTAGTGTCAGTAAGCAGCTCTAGTCAGACTTGCGTTACTTATGCTTGCATGGGTATCATGGGATGTTATAAATGTATTAGCAACCAGTCAATTTATGCTTGCTCTTACGCTTTGGTTGGTATGATTACTTCATCTTGTCTGCAACTTTTCAGATATAGCTAATCTTATGAGTGGTGATACGCTACAGCTTCTGTAACATTATATTGTGTAGGCCTGTACAGAGTAATTTTCAAGGCTGCTGATGTGATATGTCTCATCAATATCTGTACTATACATGTTCCTATAGCCATATTATCGTTAATTTGGTAGTTTTTAATATTTATCCTCTTTCACTGGCCCATGAAACCCTGCGAACTCTGCATGAGAGAGTATGCTATAGGCCCTTGTCATTCATTTCTGTACTTTTCATGTTCATGATGAGGATTTTTCATTGTTACCTGTTGATAGTAATCTTTTCCACTTTCCCTTATCAAACCCTGCCCCTACTCTCCCATATTAACTCTTTAGAAAGTGTAGACGTCCCTGATTTCCCATTTCAGAAATCTTCTGATCTTTCATTCTGCCTCCTCTTTTTACTCGAATATCAATTTCTAGGAAATTCTTGGTTTCCGGATCTTTTCGTTCCGACTGTGCTATGGTTTGAAGCTTTTGGAGTTACGAATTTTACATACTTTTTGTTGTTGTCTGCCAACAACAATAAAAGTTTCATTAAAAAAAAAAAACAATAAAAAAGTTCAATATGAGATGAAAGGAACCTGTGCTGCTATGAACAGAGAAGATAGGACCTTCAAGTGCCATCAATTGGCATTGCAGCCCCTCTTATGAAGCTTGGAGGTCTAACTCAACATCTTCAAGGGCCAACGAGACTGACTCAGTTTGTAGTAGCAAGGCTGAGGGTTTAAATTGGTGTCTATATTGTATCGAGGTATTAATGGTGTGTAGTTAGTAGTATTGTAGCTGGTGGCTCCCCTACCACACAAGAATAGTATTGCGGAATAATTTTTGCTATTAATAAAAGTGTTGCTAGTGTTCTCTGTGACTAAGCCTTTCCCCAACGTGTCTCCTTTTCCTCTTTTCTTCTTCACAAACCATAACCCTAAAACTACTTAATCTAACTCCAAAACCATGCAAACCTAACTCTAATTCCACTAACCTAAACCTCAGATCATCCATTTTGGTATCAGAGCCGGCGCATTGCTATGACGGCTGGATTGCATGGTTTGACACCAAAATGGACTACCAACACTCACCATTAATTCATCCTATCCTTGTGCAATTTTTCTCTCTTTCTCTCTCACAGCTATAAATGAAGTGGTAACTCTCTCCCCCCTCCTTATAAATGAAGTGGTAACTCTCTCTCTCTTTCTCTCTCTCTCTCTCACAGCTATGTTGCAATTTTTTTTCCGAGTTATGCCTATTTACACTATTTACACTTGCCCCCCGCCTCCCCCCCGCCCCCCCCCCCCACCCCACTTTTATGTCTCTTTTATAAATAGCCCCCTGCCGTTAAATGACAGTTAACTAAGCGTCATTTTTTTAATTAAATGACTTGTTTGCCCTTACTTAACATTATATACAAAATGATCATTGTATATTTCCCAACTCGCATTTTAAATGGTGGATAAGCATTAGATCTTGGGTGGAATATGGTTGATCTCATATAAGTTGCCGTGCTATCTGATTTTTCATTTGGATGTCCATGATGCTCGCTTGACTCGTGGATAGCGCTAAAATGTTACCCCTATTTGTACCATTCGGGCCCTACTATCGTTATGAACCAACTGGGTATCATGGACATCTAAATTGAAAATCAGGTAACAAGGCAACTTAGAGGAGATCAATCATGTTCCACCCAAAAAATTTGGGTAGGATCCAATGCTTATCCACCGTTTAAAATGCGGTCAAAGTTGAGAAAAATATAATGGCTGTTATATATATAATATTAAGTACGGGCAAATGCGTCATTTAATTAAAGAAATGATGCCTAGTTAACTGCCACTTAACGGCAGGGGATATTTATTAAGGAAACATAAAAGTAGGGGGTCCAGTGTAAATAGACATAACTCAGGGGGTTTTATGCAATTTCAGCATAACATGGAGGGGTATTTGCAAAAAACCCTTCTTTTTTTTTTTTTTTTTTAATGGGCGGTGGCTAGTTCATGTCTCTCTCTTCTAGCTAGCTCTCTCTCATCATTGTTTGAAAAATCCTAATTTATTTTAATTGGGTGATATAATCAGGGACATAGATGCCTACAATTGCCCACACTTGGCGATTGTAGGCATCTGCCTACACTCAACTTTGATTTTATTATTATTATTATATATATCTCTATTTAAAAAAATAATTTATATGCCATACCTATACTAAGTTTGTTTGGCAGGTTGTGAATAAGAAAAACCTAATTTTTCTTTTCTTAGTAGAGTCCATTTGAAGATGGATTCTTCCCAAAACAATTCCTTCTCTCTAGTAATTTCGAAAGAGGTACACTATTCTCCCCTTTTTTTGGAGCAAATACCACAGTTTTTCATGGACATTGACTGATTTGAATATTTTTTTATCCAATCTTCCCACGATAGATCTTAAGTTCATGGCTCGCCTATTAGACAGTCAGATGTTGATTCCACCTAACACACATATCCAAAAGTGACTTGGATATCAATTTTACTCCATTTTATTGCGTTATTCCTATAAGTTAGGAATAGGTGGTAAAATGAAGTAAAAAATTAATAACTTTACTCCATTTTATTAGGCTATGTCCAAGCAGGCCGTAAATGAAATCTCCTAACCAATAAGGGGCTTGATGAAAGCCCCTTCTTAAAATTACGGGGTTGGTGAAACTCAAATTGGGATCAAACTCAAATTGGGAGTCAGTCATAGTTCCTAGAGTTCAGACCATAGATCAGACCCTTGTTGGTGGACGGGTTAATCTCCCTTGCAAACCTAGGGAGTTCCACATATACTTTTCAGTGCCCAATCATTAATACATAGATGGGTACTTTTTTTATATATCATTGTTATAATAACGGGATATCCGGCGTAAAGCACCCGACTAAGTCCCCGGCCTACAAGCATATACATTAATCCTACTATTGGCCGAACAAGGAGTGGGACTAAGAACCTCCGCTTATTGAGGCCTGGACTTTACCATTGCGTCAGCTCAATGTTGGTTATAGTTGGGTACCTGATAGGCTGATACTAACTCTTTTCACTAATTATATTTATATATATATAGCTATATAGCTATAATTTAGATTAAATTGAACTTAGACATCAAGTCATGGAAGGGATTTCTACGATTCGATCAAATGCCTTAAAATGGACAACTAAGCTATGGCCAGCGGGTCTGAATAAGGCACAGAAAAGGTTCTAATAAGATACATGTTGGCCTGCCATATGAGCATCTCTATTTATAGCCAGGGTGTGCCAAGGTAGACAAATAGATGACCTATGCACCATAGCTGGTGATTTGGGTTGCGTATGGCATAACTCTCTAGTAGCCCTTTCCAGAGCAGAGTTCACTTGCTTTAGTAGGTTTCTATTTTTTTTGTTAACATCTTGCTACCTGCTTTAGCAGGTATCTCTTTTCCTTGATAACTTCTTGCATAGCAAGATTTATCGGTTCAATAGTTCTACCCTCCTCTCTACTCATTCTTTGTTAGAACTGATTTTATTTGCTCTGGTAAGAAGTTAGTAGAGAGCAGGGAGGTTGCTATTAGAGCAAGTAAATTCTCATTCGCAGGGAGTTAGAAAAGAGAATGAGAATCAACTAAAGCAGGTAATCTCTGTTTGTGGCAGGGGGCTAACAAAGAGCTATGTCATAAGCAGCCTTGGTCTATACAAATTTTACCTTTTTTATATATGAACACTTATAATGTCTGTCAGCTAACTGCTCTTTATTTTCCGGTACTCGCATAAAGTGATTAACATATGCTTCACATGGATATGATCCATTGATGTACAAGCTGATTGATCGCCGCAGTCTGATTGGCGGGCCTCATATAGGGCAGATTGATCGGGGCAGTCCGATTCGTGGGCCTCATATAGGGGCTTGTTATTGATCGTCGATATATGCACACAAGCAATTGTACCTATTTATCAATGCAATATTTGGGCCCCAGCTCAATTTTTTTGACGTTCTGATGAGCGTAGTCACCAAATCATGGTTTGGCAATAATTCAGTAGGGTCAGAAAAATCAAGAAACATTCGGCAAGCTTGGGAAAAAATTCATTGAAAAAATCAGACCAAAAAACGGAAAATAAGATTAAAATTACAATTTATCGAAAAATATGAATTATTTGCAAAGTTCATGAATTTTTAAAAAATATATGACTTTTTTAACAATTTGTGATTAGTTTGTAGAACATTATATTTATGAATTATTCAAATTTTCGGAGAATTTGGTGACTGCACTGATTAGTGGACATAAAATGCCTGCGTCCGCTCATATAGATCTTCAAAATCTAACGAGCACAAGAGGCTAACTTACTTTGAATCTCATGAACCAATTTAAGGGCCTAACTCTCTTGAGTGTCATTTAAATACCAAAATATTGTTTAAATGATTTTACACCAACAATGATTTAAGAAATAGGTGGTCTTCATCTTCAAAGTGATAAATCATAGATCGAATTGCAATAGGTCCAAAAATTGTGTTTTAAGAAGATTTAAACCATCAGATTTATTGACTATAGTATGAACTGCCATTTTTAATTTTAATGGTTGACATTAAAGTTCATCAATTAGATGGCTCGCCTCCTTATATGCATGTTTCTTTGGGTTGAATATGTTCCAATAATGGATTGCCCTTTGGACAATTTAGATTGTTCACATATGTGCACTCTATGACATAATGATAAATCACACTTCAATAGTGTGAGATAAAAATTATAATTTTAATGGTATAAGATCTTTTAAACACTATTTTGGTGTTTAAATGTTGATACTACTAACCCGGCATGAAATATTAAATATCCTGCACTAACCACAATTGAAAATCAGTGACTGTTTTGAATCAGATGTGGAGATCATTTTTCGTGCCACATTGTCACACAATAGATCTTGAGATCATGGACATACGGTCAAATTTTGATTCCACATGACACACATCATGAAAAGTGATATGAGAACCATGTTGATGTATGTCAAGATGATGTTAATTTTTTTTATGTGTGGCATGTGGAATCAAAATGTGTCTGTATGATGGTAGGCTCATGATCTCAAGATCCATTGTTAAAGAATAGAACGAAGAACAATCTCCATCTCTAATTCAAAGCAGTTAACAATTTTCAGTTGTGGTCAAGTGTGTGTGTTGGCGGGGGGGGGGGGGGCTGGGCCAGATTCCTAACTGTTACTTGAGCATCAAAATAGTGTTTAAATGATCTTACACTATCAATAGTTGGAGATGTGGGTGATCCAAAGCATCAAAGAGATAGATCATAGATTGAAGTGTAACAAGCCCAAAATTGGTGTTTTAGGGATATCTAAACCATCTTATATGTTGACTATAATATCAATCATTATTTTTAGTTTCAATGACTGATATTAAAGTTCGTCAATCACATGGTTCACATCCATTTATCAGTATGTTTCATTGGTCGAGACATATTCCAATGATAGATTGCCACTTGGGCAATTTAGATTGATCATAGATGTATGCCACGTGGCATAATGATAAAATATATTTCAATGGTTGTTGGTACACGCTTTTTCTGGGTTCCTCTCAGTCTCCTGAATAAGTGGCCCAATTCGATCCTATGGACTCTGGCTAAGGGCGGTGGAATAATAAACTATGAAACATTAAATTGCTGAAATTAAAGAAGCAAATTGTAATGGAGAGTATCTGGGTGATGCGATTACTAGCTGTAGATATTTATCGATGCTGCAACAAGTCACTGATCACGCTTTACCGGGTGTGGGTCAACTCCTTTACTGAACGCCGGCCTACCAGCTCCATCAGTCATGAGTCGCATTGGGGTTTAACTAGTTTAGTTTTCTAATCCTACTCTAAATCTAATTGATTTTGTCTTCCAATTCTTCTATGAGTTTGGCTAACTGGAGGTTTTCTAGTGTTACTCTAGCTCTAACTGACTGAGTTTCCTACTGTTATTCTAACTCTAATTAATTTAGTTTCCTAATATCATTCTAACTAGAAAAAGGGGGTTGCGGCCCGTTATGCTAAGACTGATCGACCCCATTCTTGAGTACCCTCTGTAAGCTCCCTTGGGCAAATTGATTAGCTAAGGGGTATTTTGTATAAGTAAAACTGAATTTAAATTGAGAATTGATAATTTAGAAATAAAAAATTAAGAATTTAAGAGCTGAGACCTGAAAATTAGAACTAAAACTAAGGACTATGAACTAGATGTAAGAATCAGAAATTAGAAGTAGAACTTAAGAACTAGAACTTGAAATTAAGAATTAAGATCTAAAGCTAGAAAATTAAGAACTAAGAATTTGGAATTAAGAACTAGAACTAGAACTAGAAGAGAAACTAAGAACTCGAAAGAGATTACCTGAAGCCAAATGCTTCTTCCTCCTTCCATGACTGCAGAGAGAAAGGACTCGAGCTTGGGAGAGGGGAGATTTCTCTTGAAATTGATTTGTTTGGGCGTAAGGTTATAGGTATCGGTTTAATTTCGCGCGTGTGGCTATGTGCTTAATTGGTGAATTAAGCGCATGGGACATTGCGTGGAATTGAATTAAGCGTAGGATCCACAACGCTTAATTCCATTTGAGTTGGTCGCGGACTCAAGGATGACCAACTGATCGGGTGTCCTAGTTCCATTAGGGTTTGGAACCAATTTCGCACATGTGTATCGGCGTGGAATCCGATTCTGCACATTAAGGTACGCACGAAATAGTGGAGTTCAGGCGGTCTTGGGAAGTAGAGTCCCAATCTAGCTCTGGAATGATTCCGCACGTGGGCCTATACGTGGGATCGAATTCCGCGCAAGGACGTATGCATGAAATCGTAGACTTTAGGGGGTGCACGACAGTCTATGCCCAATCCAAGTGAGACTAATTACGAGTAGATCTGCGTGTAATTGAATTAAGCGCTTAGTGTTATACACGTAATTCGAATCTTAAGGCAGTCCACGGGAAGAGGAAGCCTGGTCCACGGAAAGAGGAAGCCTGGTCCAAGTGAGACCAATTATACTCGTGTATCCATGCGTGCAATCGCATTATGCACGTCTGTGAGTGTGCGAAATTCGAGATCTTTCTGAGTTGGGTCGGGTCCTAGCCACAGAGCCATTGTTTCAGCCTGGGTCTCAACCATATACTATTATTTTAGTGTATGGTCCCCACATTTAAGGTCTTCGGAGAAGGTTAGTCATTCTCTGAAGATCGTGAGCAAGGTCAAAGATTGATCGAACAGGTTTATATACTCCGAGAGGGCAAAATTGAGGTGTCTATAGATGCCTCTCTTTGGTGCGTTCTTGTGGAATAAGAATGCGTCAAAGAAATAAACACCCCTCTTCTAAGGTGCCTTCTCGTTTCTTTGAAAAATCATAAGTGTGAACTGGGGAGCTGACATGAATTGCTTGGCTTTCTTATCTATCAGCACAAGCTAAAAAGAAGCATTCGAGGGCCTAATGGTAGCTGTCGAGAGGTATATCCTCATTCGTGAGTGCAAGTGGCATCCCGCCTTATATTGCGACTTGCAGCAAGGGGCAGTCAAACAAAAGAAAATTGACGCAATCAAGGTATCGAGGGGCATCATACGAATGTCCGGAGATAAGGTCAAGTGACCGAATAATATAATGGCGAAGGCTTTCGCAAGTCATGTCAGACGGGGCACATCGTTGCTCACACCAACGGCACATCAGGGGTCCCTTTCCAGTAGACGTTTGTGATTTCTCAGAGTTGAGTGTACTTAGTGTTCAATTTTTCAGGGGAAAGAACAGATTGGGGTGATGAGAAATAAGAATTTGATAGATAGGAGTTTTTAAAAATTCAAGTTTTAACTTAAGATTAATTTGGTAGTAAAACTTCGAAAAACGTGACTTTCGAGACGTCGCTGAGCAGATCCATCGGAACGGGATTTGTGGACCCGACCTTTGTTTGGTTGTCAAGACGACGCTTGATATGCCGAGTACTCCATCTAACCTTTTCACGAATATTGATGATTGTCTCTTATAGGAGGATTACAGTGATTCGCGGATCATGGGAGACGAGTTTTGAAAACATTTGACTTAATATTAGTTAACTGTATATTCTACTTTACAAGATTATCGAGTGGACGAGAGGGTGGTACGTACCTGATTTGTCTTGCGATGGGATGTTCGGCTCGTGTGATGAGGGACTCGCGATGGGACTTGATAATTGATGGGCGTTTTTATTTCGTGGTGGTCGGTCATTGGGACATCAAAGAGTTTCCTCTCCTTTTCTATTTCTGTCGTGGCGGGATTTGGTAGTTATTGCGTGGCGGGACGTGCTGATTGTCGCGAGGGGATATTTGGGGAGTTCGAATTTACTACCTGCTTCTTCGTGATGGGACATTGGTGGGCTTTCCATTCTGGTTTGTTGGATTCTAGGTTTAGTTATTGGTTGGTTTATTTTATCGCGGCGGGACTTTTCATCATTGGTGTTTGTGATGGGACGTTGGTCGAGATTGTCGGTGTGGTGGGACCTTTGAGAGGTTTGTTTCTTTTTTTTTTTTCCGATGGGACATTGGTTGAGTCTTCCTTGGTCACGTGGTGTGCGAGGTTATACGGTGGGGTTTGATGGTTATGCGATGGGGTTTGTTATGTTTATTTCTTTCTTTGACAGATCTTGGGTTATATGATGAGGTGAAGTTGTAGTTATGTCCTAACGAGACTTGTCTTTAGTGTCATGGTGTAGCGGAGTTTTGGTGACGGTGTGCTCATGGGTGTATGGAGGGTGCATGCGAGGCTATGCGGTGGGATAGTGTCGTGATGGGACTGTTATGGGTGTGTGATGGGTCACAACAGCCTTCTCTCTGGTCGGTGTGTAGAGTCATGCGATGGGGCCTGGGGGAGTGATTCTGATCGTGGTGGGACAGGTAGCGGGTGTGCGATGGGAATGGTTGGTCTTTTGGCTGCTCTGTCCTCGTTCGGGTGTCGTTATTATATTGCGATGAAACTTTTATTGTTTATTTTCTATTTTTGAGGTCCCGATCGTGGGAGGTGTTTTGAAATCTTTGGGTTGTGTTATGGAGATGAGATTATGAGCGGTGATTTTATTTTATTTCACTTGTATTTTGTTGGTTTATTTACCGTGGCGGAGCAAGCGGTTGCGGTGGGGTTGTAGGGGGCGTGTGTAGGATGTCGGCAGCCTTCTCTCTGGTCGGCGTGTAGAGTCACAGGATGGGACAAGGGAGAGTGATTCCGATTGCGGTGGGATACTATTTGTGGAATAGTGAGGGGATGGTTTGCCTTGTAGCTGTTTTGCTGTCATTCGGGTGTTGTTATCGTAGCTTGTATATCACGATGGAACTTTTATTTTTGTTTGTCTTAGCTTATCACAGTGGGGTGAGTGGTGGATATTAGGGAGTGATTTAAAGTTGAGCTGCGATGGGACTGCAGGGGGATAGTCTCCCTTTTTGGTGCAATCCTCGGGTCGTGGTAGGATGGAAGTAATTGCGTGGCGAATTGTGTTATAGTTTCTTGTGTTTTATTGTAGTCGAGATAGGGCATTTCAATTTTGTACGTGTTTGTTTTGTGTAAGGTTCTTGTTGAGGGCATAGGTTCGTTTTGTCCAAGGAATATGTTTGGTTTGAGGTGTGCCTAATGGTTGGGGAATTGCGCGCATGGATGTGGACGCTTAGTCCGATTATGCGTCAGAGAGAGTGCGCGATATTGAAGCATCGGCGGGTAGAATATGCGCAGATGTGTCAGCGTTTAATCCAATTATGAGCAAGGTGAATTGCGCGCAATAGGAGCATCGACTGGTCGTAAGACAGGAGAGTTTGGGTGACCTTTCGAATTTTGCGCGTGGATGACGACACATGACTTGAATTGCGCACGGGACCACCAGCGCAGGATTTGTTCGTCGTGTCTTTTGGTTGGCGGAGCCCAATTGCGTGCGTATAAGTGTACGCATAATTATAAATGTGCGTGAGTCCTCAGGCGTGCGGGGCTACTTGTGCTCGATTAGCTTGGTGTCTAGCCGAGGTATCTTCATTTTCTTCATTTCTTTTTGTATTCCGTTTTCTATTCGGCTCGAGTTCGGAGTGTCCTGATTTTCGTGTTTTAGTGATATTTTGAGATCCAAGTATCAGTTTTTGATATTGTTTCTTTTGATGTTCGTTGTTTTGTGCGTTCTTCGTCTTGAAGTGGTTCCAGATGGTGGTGTAGTTTGGAGGTGTCGCTATGGTCGAAGTGGGGCGTTGTTAGAGATGTCGCGATGGTCGAGGAGGGTGGACTCCCGACCTTGAAGAATCAAAGTTTTAAGTGGGGTGGCAGAGGAGGTGAAGATAGAGGGAGGGAAGTGATACAAATGGAAGGAAGGAGTGTTACCCAACCATTCCTCCTACTTTTCTGTTGCTTCTGATTTGAGGTGTCGCTATGACTTGGGGGGTGTTGGGATCAAGAGACAGTATACATCCATCCCTTTTGTTAGAAGGTGAAGATGGCGGGAGGGAAGTCCTCCAAATGAATGGAAATGGTGTTACCCCACCATTCCATCCACTTTTCTGTTGCTTCTGATTGGACCTCCCACGCATCACGTTTTGGGCTTGTATTTGTTTTGAGTTTTATGTTTTCGTTTTAGGTTGTAGGTTAGGTTTCGTATTTTTATTTTGGGTTATATGTTCAGGAGGTATGCTTTCGTGACACTTGTACAAATTTTTAGTTATGAATAAAGTTTTTTTTTTGTTTTTGTTTATCATGTTGTTTTGTGTTTAGTTTTCGTTTATGGGGGATTTTTATTTTTTGTGTATGTTGAGCATGTCTTTGTTGTCTTATATTTGATGTGCTTATTTTTAGGGTTCTATGATAGAAAAAGTAAGGACTTGTGATAGAAAAAGTAAGGACTAAAAAAAATGCCCTAGTTTGAGGTGTCGGTCTAGTGACCTAATTTTCGCTACTAAGGTACTAGTGCTTAAAAAAAATGCCCCAGTGTCAAGTGACGGTGGGACTGTTATTTGCCTCATAGATATCCTGTAGTGCATTTGTAATGATCCCATGTCAGAAAGTAGTTTGGGTTATCTCGGCTACATGCTGAGCTTGATTTTGTAAGTATTAATTGATCGTTATGTATCGTAGCCTTCGACAAGGATGAGGTGAATGATGGATAATGACTGATTGTATCACTTGCCATTCAAGAGTTTTCGACTTTATTCTCAAGGAGATTTTGAAAATCATTTGACTCATTGTCCGGAGAGAAAAAAAAATTAAGGGTGAAGAGGAGGAAAGGTTTATTGTTCTGGGGATAGTTTCTCATTTAACCAATTTTTGAAATAGTAGTCAACTTCTTTCTTCTCGGGTGGATAATGCGGTGCCATAAGTGAGCTCTTTGTCATGATCCAATACCATCAAATCATCAAATTCTATGGTTAACAGAAGTTGTGTCCTCCTCCCACCACTGTACGACGACATCAAGTAGTGTGAAGACGTCAGGGAGGCCCTCACGATTTGCTTTTGCTCTCCTAATGATATACTAGGAATGCCCTCACAATTTGCTTATGCTTCCCTGAATTTATTGATTGTTCATTCGTCGCATGCTCTTGCTCGGTTGTGCTTCTTTTCTATATATATTTTTGAAACAACCTGCTAATACAAGAATTATGAGATTTGATAAAACTTTACATTTTCATTTTTTGTGCTATGACATCAACTCCAATGACAAAAGAGGTGTATGAGAATCAAGAATTTTCTATATTTCAAAAAAGGAGTTATATGATCTACTAGATTTTTCGATCAATTCGCCTGAATAGGAAGGTGGTCAATGAGTCGGACGATTCCCAAAATGGTTTAAAGAATAGTGACTTACAACTGGCGAATGCCTTGGATGGCTACGAGGATGATATATATATAAGTATGAGTGTGTAGGCTACGAGACATGATGATCGAGTTATAGGTAGCATTTTGGGGTTTAGGAAGTCCTTCCCTTGTTACTGTTTCCTGGGCATGATGCCAAAATAATTTAAGTACTTCCCTTGTGGGTTTTGATTTCCTCCAGGTGAGGCAGCCATGTAGGCATTGTTCCTTAGCACTAGCTCCTTGACTTCGAGTTCGCGGTCGAGTATGAGTATTTTTGTTTTCGAGTATTTACATTTTGGGCATTTATACTTTTAGTTTTTGTGACTTTTCTGTATTTTTTTTTGTATTTTTGTTTTGTTGTTATTATATTTGTATTACTGTATAGCATTAGTTCCTTAAGCAGACACTGACTCAGAAGGTCAGATGGACGGAGTGACAGTTGGGTGATCTGCTTCGGTCGATCCTTCTCGATCTGCTTGATCTGGGACTGGGGAGAGGTCAGACATGCGCTTGTGTTTTGGATGATGTGAGATTTGTGAAAATAGATATGGTATCTTTTAACTTCTTGTTTTGATAAATCTTTTATGGTTGGAGCCTCTTTGTCGGGAGGGACCTTCTTTTGTTTTTTCGATGGAGTGAGACAACTTGTAGAGTTGGGGCGTAAAGTTGACAGAGTTCTTCAGGGTCGTTTGTGAGTGGTTGGAAAGTTGTTTGCGGGTGAAGTTGGAGTGGAAACCGTTGAGAGGGACGGTAGTGTTGTAAAGGTAATGAGAGGACAAGGCAAATGTAAAGCAAGAGGAGAGGGCGTGAAGGTGTGGGCCAAGGTTGACCTTTCCTTCATGTGGGGAGGTTCAATTTTGTTTTATTATGCTTGTTTTGTTTGATGCGTACTTTGGGCTTATTGTGCGGTTGTTTTAGAGTTTTGTTTATAATTTTTCGGGGAAGCTTTGCGTTGACTTTTTGGCATAGCAGTTTCGTTGCCAGTTGGTGTTCTATGAAGGTTTTGATTGTGAGGTCTACTGAAATCTGGATTTGGTGGTTAGTATCAGTCTTAGTTATGATATCGATTTTTGTGTTGTGGTGGGATTTGAGAGTTCGGCGATATGCCGACTTGGATGTTGATTGAGGTCGCAAGATTTAGGTCTGGTTTGATTTCGAGAGTGGTAGTGATGATCGACACCTTGATAGGTTCGGTGGTTGACTCGAAGGTGAGTGGAGTTGGCGTTATAGGGATAGGTTCGGTTTTAGTGATGGGTTCACATTCGATGATAGACTCGAGTTTGACGACAGGTTTAGGTTTGACAATGGGTTCGGGTTTGATGGTGGGTTTGATCTTGTGGATGGGTGCAGGGTTGATGATAGGTTCGGGTCTAGGTTTGATGATTGGTTTAAGTTTAATGGTAGGTTTAGTTTCGTGTCTGATGACAGGTTCAAGTTCGATCATGGGTTTAGGTTCGGTGATAAGTTCAAGTTTGATGATAGGTTTAGATTCGCCGATAGTTTGAGGCTTGATGTCAGGTTTGTATTCGGTGATCGATTTAGGTTTGACGACAGGTCTAGGTTCAATGGTTGGTTCAGGTTTAGTGCCAAGTTTAGGTTCGGGGTTCAGTTTCGTAGTCGGCAAGGTGATAAGTTCGGTAATGAGTTCAAGTTTCAAGGTGGGCGTAGGAGTTGATTTGAGGGCCAGTTATGAAGTTCGTGGGGTGAGGTTTTTGATCATGTGTTCGATAAGGCATTCGAGTTTCAACGTTGGTTTAGGCGTAAAGGGGCTTGTGATTTGAGGAAGGGGCTCGGTTGCAGGTTTAGGTTCAACATTTAGTTTTGAAATTTGTGGGGTGATTAGTTAGAGAGTTGGCTTGGGAGTGAGAAGGCCAGTGCTTTTAGGAACATATTCGATCATGGGTTTAGGTTTGAAGTTTAGCTTTGTGATCGGTTTAAGTGTAAATTGTGTTGTAGTATATGGATAAATTAGTTTGGGAATTTCTTCTGGAGTTGATAGGTGAGCTTGTTTAGTGGCTGATCGTGGAGTTGGTTTGGGTATTTGTTGAGGGAGCATGTGGATTGATTTATTGATGGGTAGGTCATCGAGTTCAAGGGCAGGTTGAGTTAGTTGGGGATGAGTGTGTCAACTTTGGTGATGGGTTGAGTTGATCTGGGACTGGGTTCGACGATTTCAATGATAGGTTGGGTTAGTTTAGGGGTAAGTGTGTTGAGCTTGGCGATGAGCTTGGTGATGGGTTGAGTTAGTTTATGGGTGAATTCGGTGATAGGTTGGGTCTTAGTGATCTTGGTGACTGGTTCTAGGCGAAAGGTGATTTCGCGTTTATAGGTATGCAGGACATGGTTAGTTGGTTGTGAATGGATGGTATGGATATGGTCTGAAAGGGGTTCAATCCTCCGGATCAGGCTAGTCGGGTGGACTGGGGCAGGAGTGAGTGAGTGTACGGTGTCGTATGTGGGTTGGGGGCTTGATTGAGTTTGGTTACATAGCGGGTCATAAAAAGTGATGTTGTTGTTGTCTTCGGTCATGTTTACAGTGGTATTTTTTTAAGGTGTCTAGGGAGAGGGTTGTCTTCGGTGGTTGTTGTTGTAGGAGGTGCGAGGGGTGTTTGGGTTATGTGTCTGAGGAGCCGAAGGGGTCGACATCCTTTATTCCCGTCTACTTTTCAGAGTAACTTGTCTCAGGTCTTTTACAACTTTGTATAGGTCGGTCAGAGGCTGGAGCAAGACGTCGACTTCTTTTCCTCCTTTTGTGAGTACACTGGCAGTGTGGTCCATAACTTGTCTAGTAGGGCAGCTTCGCTTGGTTCCACTTTCTTTACTGTTGTCTCTATGATTAGTATTTTGTGGAGCGAAGGGATATTTTCGCTCTCACTAACCATATCTATCCGACTGCGACGTTGGGTTGTCCATGAGGACAACCTAACGTTATACTCGGGACTGCAAGGGAGGTTCCATGAGGGTGGGTCAATATCATTAAAGTTCAACTTCCTGATGCCCGACATTTTTAAAATATTTATATATTTTTTTGAAAAGTTGTATACGTGCAGGTGTGTGTAAAAGTGATAAAATAAAACAGAAATAAATAAAAAACCAAACTAATTAACTAGGGGCAACCTCAGCGAAAAATGTCCCATCGCGATCGCCAGTCTGTTGGTATGCATTTTTTCTGAGTTCCTCTCGGTCCCTGGAATAAGTGACCCAATTCGGTCCTGTGGACTTTGACTAGGGGCGGTGGAATAATAATTATGAAATATTAAATTGTTGAAATTAAATAGGCAAATTCTAAATTGAGAGTACCTGGGTGATGCGATTGCCAGCTGCAGATATTTATCGATGCTGCAACACATCACTGATCACACTTGATGGGGTGTGGGTTAACTTCTTTGCTGAATGTCGGCTTGCCAACTCCAACAGCTATGGGTCGCCTTGGGGTTTCGCTAGTTTGGTTTCCTAATCCTGCTCTAAGTCTAATTGATTTTGTCTTCCGATTCTTCTCTGAGTTTAGCTGACTGGGGGTCTCCTAGTGTTACTCTAGCTCTAGTTGACTGAGTTTCCTACTACTACTCTAACTCAAATTAATTTAGTTTCCTAATACCATTCTAACTAGAAAAAGGGGGTTGCGGCCCGTTATGCTAAGAAGGATCGACCCCATTCTCGGGTACCCTCCGTAAGCTCCCTTGGGCAAATCGATTGGCTAAGGGGTATTTTGTATAAACAAAACTGAATTTAAATTAAGAATTGAGAATTTATGAATAAAATATTAAGAATTTAAGAGTTGAGACCTGAAAATTAGAACTAGAACTAAGGACTATGAACTAGATGTAAGAAATCAGGGACTAAAACCTGAAATTAAGAATTAAGATCTAGAGCTAGAAATTAAGAACTAAGAATTAGGAATTAAGAACTAGAACTAAAAAGAGATTACTTGAAGCCAAACGCTTCTTCTTCCTTCCAGGACCGCAAAGAGAAAGGACTAGAGCTTGAGAGAGGGGAGATTTCTCTTGAAATTGATTTGTTTGGGTGTAGGGTAGGAGCGTTTTTATAGGTATCGGGCTAATTTCGCACATGTGGTTATGTGCTTAATTGGTGAATTGCATGGGACATTATGTGGAATTGAATTAAGCGTAGGATCCACAACGCTTAATTCGGTTTGAGTCGGTCGCGGACTCAAGGATGGCCGATTGACTATGTGTCCTAGTTCCATTAGGGTTTGGAACCAATTCCGCGCATGTGTATCTGCGTGGAATCCGATTCTGCGCACTGAGGTACGCGCAAAATCGTGGAGTTCGGGCGGTCTTGGGAAGTAGAGTCCCAATCCAGCTCTGGACTGATTCCGTGTGTGGCCTTCACATCGAATCTAATTCCGCGCAAGGGCGTATGCATGGAATCGTGGACTTTAGGGGGTGCAGGATAGTCTATGCCCATTTCAAGTGAGACTAATTACGCGCAGATCTGCGTGTAATTGAATTAAGTGCTTAGTGCTATGAGCATAATTCGAGTCTTAAGGCAGTCTACGGGAAGAGGAAGCCTGGTCCAAGTGGGACCAATTACGCGCGTGTATCTACGCGTACAATTGCATTAGGTGCGTTTGTGACTACGTGGAATTCGATATCTTCCTGGGTTGGGTCGGGCCCGAGCCACAGAGCTATTGTTTTAGCCTGAGTCTCAACCATATACTATTGTTTTAGTGTATGGTCCCCGCATTTAGGGTTTTAAGGTCTTTGGAGAAGGTTAGTCCTTCTCTGGAGATTGTGGGCAAAGTCAAAGGCTGATCGAACAGGTTTGTATACTCCGAGAGGACAAAATTGAAGTTTCTATGATTGTGTGTGACAATCATTTGGTGTTTAAATGCTGATGAGGAGCCGTTATGCCCTTCCAAATGCCAACTCAATGGATAGTTAATAAAAGGGAAATTTACCTGATCGACCATGTCAGATACACCTTTTACGTCAGAGGCCCTGTATTTTCACCTTTACCCAAACCGACCAGCTTTTAGCCAAGCCATTTTCAGCTAGCACAAAAAGTCCGAAATATCCCTTCTTATACTTTTTTTTGTTCTACATGATTTAAAATTTTAAATATTTATATTTTTCTATATTTACGCGATGTGAAATTAGATCTATGCCGTCTAATTTGAAGGCCACATAATAAAATAGATGGCGCCAAAGATAAACAAAAAAAAAAGTAATAACGCCTCTTTAAAAAAAATAAAAATAAATTTAACAATCGATAGCGACTCTTAACATAGTCGGTACTGACCATTTTAAGAGTCGTCATCGACTGTGTACAAAGTCGTCATCGACTCTGTATATCTGATCGCCTCGACTATATAGAAATCGCCATTGATTGTTAAAATTTTTATTTTTATTTTATTTTATGGTATTTAGAGTCGATGGCGACTCTGTATAGAGTTGCCATCGATTGTGGAATTTTTTATTATTTTTTTAATGGCGACTGCGTACAGAGTCGATGGTGACTGTGTACAGAGTCGATGGCGACTCTGTAAACAGTCGTTGACGACTCTTAAAATGATCGGTACCGACTGTGTACAGAGTCGATTTCGACTGTGTACAGAGTTGATATCGCCTTTTTTTCATATCTATTTTTGGCGCTATCGATTTTATATTGTGGCCTTCAAATCAGATGACATAGATCTCGTTTCATATCGTGTAAATATAGAAAAATGCAAATATTTAAAATTTTAAATTATATAGGTGTATCCTCTTTTTTCTCATTTTAATCTGCTACAGTCTCTGACGAAAAAGGTGTATCTGGGTCAATCCACATAGTAGATCGGATTAGATTGGACTGAGGAGAAGACACCCTCACATTCGCCACCTCTGACTTTTAGAAACTGTAGCAGATTAAAATGAGGAAAAAGATGATGCTTTTGAGCCTTAAAGAAAGGGGATAATTTGGACTTTTTGCTATCCTTAGGGTTGGCTAAGCTCTCGGCTGGTCGGTTTGGGGTAAAGGTGAAAATATAGGACCTCTAACATAAAAGGTGTATCTGAGAGAGTTGACGAGATAAATATACCTTAATAAAACAAACTATGAGCAGCTGTTTGCACTTGATGGCAAAATTGCCTTGATGATGGCCTATTATGGTTATGAATCATATTTTGATCACTGACCTAACCTGATATATGGTTGATGATGACGAGTTGACGGCAATGATAACCCTTTCAATAGTCAACTAAAGTTCTTATGAGGTCCCCTACAGCAATTGCTACATGCACTCTCAGTTGCGCACACATCTCCATGCTCTTGAAGTGCAGACGCATCTCAAGGACCATGTATTTCAGGGCACATAATACCAACTTCACCAACCAAGTCCACTTAATGAGATAAAAAGGTAAGTGAAGTGGTTGCTTGTAGAATGTGGGTTAGGGGTGCAGATTTGGTTAATCGAATCGAAATTAAAAATTTCAGTTTTTCGTTCGGCTTAGTCTAACTTATACCAAATGATTTGGTTTCAATTAACTATTTCCTCATTACCAAAACCGAACTCAAAAAAAAAATAAAATTGGTTCAGTTCGGTTGAATATGATTTTTTTTTTTTTGTGTTGTTGTTTTGGCTGCATTGGTCCACATAATGCATGGCGCAAACGCTGTGATCAGGTCTATGTATTTTTATTAGCTCATTGTCGGCCGGTCCATTTTCGTCTCCTTTGACCGTCACGAGTCACAACTAAGGACTAGTTTGAAAAAGTTTCTAAACGTTTGAAGGAAGTTTCCTAAGGAATCTCTGTAAATGAAGGTATTCACATTGGGATTGGCTCTTCTCACCGGCATAATAAGATTAGTACGCTTACTACTACCTTGTAATAAGAGAGTTTTGTCAAAGCTTGACTTTCACACATTTTTTTGGGGCCTAACACTTGTGGAAGTAAAAAGCTCTTCGTAAGATAGATGATCCGATGATGCCGTCGATGCCCAGATATTAAACAAACTTTGCGAGGAGATTATGCCTTGTAAATTAGGTTTAAATATCTCATTACTCGTGTCGGTTGGACCGTGGTTGGTACTAGTACGTATCACTTGTACTAGCCGATAACTACGGGCCCGACAATTGGCCGGCTTGGGACCTACAACATCTTATAAACGGTTTAGGCTGGGACCTCAGCCCATAGATTTTTTTAATAAAACGAGTTAATAACGTGATGGATCTGAAAATAAGTTTTTTCAAAAAAAAAAAATTGATAGACTAACTAATGTTACCTCACACCTTTCAAAAACAAAATAAACAAAAAACTAATGTGACCTCACTTAATAGCCCGTTTGGTGAAACTTTTTCATTTTGATTAGCCCCTCAACCTAAATAACCCTTTAAATACCCCCACAAAATATATTTTAAATTTGAGGAGTTTATATTTTCATTTACCTACCCCACATAAGATTAACGAAACAGAGGCATTTCTTTTCCGACGAATTTTTTGTATTGTAATCTTCCCTCAAGCTAAAGATTGTGGGAAGTCATCTCTCTCTTGTTAGACATTAATTATAAGCCTATAACAAAAAGAGGAAAACTATAACATGATGTGCAGTTAAGATTTTCCCATTCCAAGGATAGCGGATGGGTAAGACTAAAAATCCAATTCTACCGAGGTGAACCTGACCATTCTCCTTCCAAATCTGAAGTAAGTCTTTGCCTTTGAGTCCTGTAGAAGTCAAATAGGTATCCTGTAATAACAAAAATATAAAATTACAGTAAGAACTAAAGACTAAGGAGCATGGAAAACCACACAATGTGATCATTACATCCTAACATGCCAAGACAACCGTTCATTATTGCATTGTACCGAGTCAATTATATTCAGATTTACACCGGAATTCTTTTGCTACGTTGTCGAAAAAGCTTTCATACCTAATTCAAACATATGGATCAAACCTGCAACCTGCACCATGTTACGTGCCTTGTTAACGGTGGACTTTAGTCAACATGACTCATAAGAGAAAGTATACTCTGTGATGCTTGTGTAGCAAGGTTGCTACGGAATCCCTCTTTACCACTTGATTTCACCCAAATCATTGTCAATCTGAAGTGTTCATTTGTTCTCATAGCCCCGTATATAGGGCTGTTAATGGGCAAGTGGCATTTTCCAGACCCGACCCGATGATGCACCCGACTTGATCCCGACCTAAAAATCTGACTTAACATGATTAAAAAAACCCTCTTTTTTCTTTCATTTTTTTATATAAAATATCTGGTAGGGTTGACCCGACCTGATCCAATCCCATTTTTGCCTGACCCAACCTGAAGGTCAGATCATATGCTTCATGCCGACCCGACCCGACCCGACCTGACAGGTAAGATTGACGTGCCCAAGCAAATAAAAACTCGGGTCAGGCGGGTCAGTTATCAGGCTGAACTGACCCATTGATTCACAGATTTCGAGATGATAGATAATCATGACCGAGGGAGATAGATTGACCATAGATTGACGAGAAAACCCAATAGAGATGCCCAAAATTCAGACAAAACAAGTCAAATCCACCTCAGTTGTCTATTTAGCAGGGGAAATTTACCTGACAGGCCCTGTCAGATACGCCTTTTACGTCAGAAGCCTTATAGTTTCACCGTTATCCAAACCGACCAGCTCCAAGTCTAGCCGACTCTTAGGTTAGCAAAATGCCTAAATTACCCCCTTTCTTTAACGCACAAAAACATCATCTTCTTCCTCATTTTAATTTGGTACAGTTTTTAAAAGTCATAGGTGGTGAAGATGACGGCGTTTTCTTCTCAATCTAAACTATTCCGATCTGCTATTTGGATCGACCCAAATACACCTTTTTCGTCAGAGACTGTAGCAGATTAGAATAAGGAAGAAGAGGATACGCCTATATAATTTAAAATTTTAAATATTTACATTTTTCTATATTTACGCGATTTGAAACGAGGTCTATGCCATATGATTTGAAGGCTACAATATAAAATCGATAGTTCCAAAGATAGATATGAGAAAAATGAGATATCGATTCAAAGACACGCCTGACATCGACTCGCATATTAGTCACCATGCACTTATCATTTTAAGAATCACGTATCGACTCGCATGAAAGTCACACGATTCTATACAGAGTCGCCATCGATTATATAAAAAAAAAAAAAAAAAATTATGTAATCGATGACGATTACTATTCGAAGTCGATGACTTACCATAAAAAAATTTAATTAATTATTATTATTTTTTTTATATAATCGATGACGACTTAGTACAGAGTCGTCATCGATTACATAAAAAATTAAAAAAATTTAAAAAATATTTATTTATTTATTTATTTATTTTTATGTAATCGATGACGACTCTGTACCAAGTCGTCATCGACTTGGTACAGAATCGTCATCGATTACATTATTTTTATTTATTTATTATTATTATTTATTTTTATATAATCGATGGCGACTCTGTATAGAGTCGATGACGACTCTTAAAATGATCGGTACCGACTATGTACAGAATCGATATCACCTTTTTGTCATATCTATCTTTGAAACTATCGATTTTATATTATAGCCTTCAAATCAGACGACATATAGAAAAATGTAAATATTTAAAATTTTAAATTATATAGGCATATCCTCTTCTTCCTCATTCTAATCTGTTACAGTCTCTGACAAAAAAGGTGTATTTAGGTTGATCCAAATAGCAGTTCGGAATAGTTTGGATCAGAATAGATCTCGTTTCACATCGCGTAAACATAAAAAAATGCAAATATTTTAAATTTTAAATTATATAAGTGTATTCTCTTCTTCCTTATTCTAATCTGCTACAGTCTCTGACGAAAAAAGTGTATCTGGGTCGATCAAAATAGCAGATCGGAATAGTTTGGATTGAAGAGAAGATGCCGTCACCTTCGTCACCTCTGATTTTTAAAAATTATACCAAATTAAAATGAGGAAGAAGATGATGTTTTTGTGCGTTAAAGAAAGGGAGTAATTTGGACTATTTGCTATCCGTAGGGTAGGCTAGGCTCGCGACTGGTCGATTTGAGTAAAGGTGAAAATATAGGGCCTCCGACACGGCCGGTCATGTAAATTTTCCATTTAGCATAGATCACCAAAAGAGTCAATGGCTTTGCCTTACGAAGTCTTTTGGAGTTTGGATACACAATAAACACAAAATACCCATCAATACACTCGGAAAAAGCACAAGTGCGAGCAAGATCTGAAAGAATCTTCAAACTCCTGTCCAATAAAACTACATCCCATCAATTCACCTGTTCATTAGATAAATTTACCTTTTTTCTGTTTTTTTTTATAACTTTTTCTTGATTTCTTGTGGGTTTCTCTCATTTTTTATTTTTTTGTGCAAAAAATGATCTGTAATCCTCCATTGGCTTTTTGAATCATCTTTTGGGGGTTTCTCAAAGAACCCGAGTGGCAGATACAAAATGAGATTGGTGAATTTGGTCTTTGGTCACCAATTTCCTTGTGCAAGTTCCTAAACAAAAAGCTCTGATTTTTTTTCAATCTTTTGGGTTTTTTAGAAAGAACTCAAGTCACAAAAAAGAAGAGAAAAATATTGTTATTGGGTCTTTATAGAGAAAAGTTCTTATTTTTTTGGTGGGTTTTTTGCTTCTTCATTTGGGACCTTAATCCCAACATCAATGGGGGTTTGTGATTTGTATTTGGGTTTCTGGGAACCTGGGTTTTGGTCCAGATTGGATTTGGATTGGGGAGATTAATTTTTTTTTTAAATAATAATAATAATAATAATAATAATAATAATAATAATAATAATAATAATAATAATTTTTAGTTTTTTTTGGTTTTGTTGTTTGTATATGCATGATGAGAATGGAGAAAAATGATGCATTTTGTAGTACTGTGGCGCATTCAGTACAAGCTGTGGGGAGGGGTTTTGATGTGAACTTTGACACGAGGTTGCTCTACTGCAAAGGGGTTGCTGGTTCAAGGATTGTTGAAATTGATGAAGACCAACCCAAGGATCTGAGAGTATCTGATTCTCTCACTCTCCCCTCTGTCTCTAGAGATGTCAAGTGTTTTCAAGAAAGCATTGGGCGTGAGACTAAATCAGTTTGTAGTTTTGATGAGGTATGTTGGTAGTTTCTTCCCTACGCAATTTGATGTAATTGGTTCTTTTACGTTCTTTTTTCTTTTGTTTTCCACTTGCTGGGTGGTTTATGAGTAGGTCAAATTCTTTTCTTCATCGGTTTTTTAATGTTGATTTGTTTTTTAATAGTTGGGTTTTTATGTAATTCTCTTATTTGGTTTCTATTTTAGTTGTTTGTTCTTGTTATATTTGACTGTTTGGGATCCAAGGGTTGTCTGTATGTATGTGGATTTGGATTTGAATTTGTGGAACATTTATTAGTTTTCATTTAGATTAGAAAGGGGGGGGGGGGTTAATTCTAGCTGTAAGTTCTGTCAATATAGGCTGAATCAGAATTTCTAGCATTCTGATTTGATTGCCATAACATTAATGATGAGTGTAGCATGCATAATTAATTTCCAGATTGATGCGGGACAAACGCTAAAACCCTAATTATGCAAGTTTGGGATTAACTTGAGATTTAATTGAATAGCAGAAATATTCGAAATCACCCAAACACATAAAATAATTTAATGAATTCAATTAAAACAACTAGAATAATTCCATTTTAGCATTTGCACGTATTAAAATTTCCCGATCTAGAAAAACGACTCCAATGGGGGGAGGGGTGTTAATTCTAGCTGTACGTTCTGTCAATATAGGTTGAATCAGAATTTCTAGCATTCTGATTTGATTGCCATAACATTGATCATGAGTGTAGCATGCAGAATTAATTTCCAGACTGATGCGGGACAAATGCTAAAACCCTAATTATGCAAGTTTGGGATTAACTTCAGATTAAATTGAATAGCGGAAATATTTGAAATCACCCAAACACATAAAATAATTTAATGAATTCAATTAAAACAACTAAAATAATTCCATTTTAGCATTTGCATGCATTTAAAATTTTCGATCTAAAAAAACGACTCCGATGAAGAAACTCGAGTTTCGATCTAGTTGGCACCAAGCGACAATTATGGTATCGTCTCTTGACTTCTCTGGAGTTTGGAAAAATGAAGACTCAAGGGATTAATTCAATCAAAAGGGGAAGATCAAAAGATATTAATTAAAAGGGTTTGGGGTTTTGATTTTATCAAAGCAAATAGGGAAAATATTACTTGACAATAATGAATGAAAAGATAGAAGAGAAAGATAGGGTCTAAGGCTTCACACCAATCCAAGGCTTCTCACCAAGGATGTATGCCGGCTTCACACCATATCGTACGAGAAATGAAGATTCACTCCTCAGGTTTTGAAAGATTCACTCTTTCGGTTGAAAACTCTTCACAAGTCTTTTAGGGTTTGTACAAAAGCAAACTCTCAATTATCACTCATTAATCAATCTCTATTACAAAGTTATAAGAACCTTATATAGTACGCCTCAAAAGAAGAAAATCCTAAAACAAATAAACACTAAAAAGACAAGTTTGCCCAAAAAAAATAAATTCGTTCTTTTGGTTGATTTGCCTCACGCGAAAATCGATCGATTGATTTTAAAATCGATCGATTTATAAAGTTATAAATCGCATGAAGTTTCTGTTCACATTCGATCGATCGAAAATAGAGAATCGATTGATCTACTGAGAAAAGCAATTCGCCAAAGCTCTGAAGCCTCTGGCCTCGATCGATCAACCAAAACATGCCCCCAATTCTACTTCACGGGTCATTTAAAAGCCCATTTATGAGTCCACTTTTTCTTTGTCGACTTTCTTCGCTTGACCCGGTTACGATCCAAACATGCGGATCTAAATTTCGCATCATAGATAGTTGCTAAAATTCAGCTCTTTGAGTATCTTTCCTATTTTAACCGAAGCATACTCGGATTTTGAAGGTGAACTACAAGAACTAGGTTTACATCTATTGGGGAGTGGCTTCTTAGGTCTCTATTTTTAACTAGGTTTGCATCTAAGGGATTCAGTGTTTGTGTTGAACACTTGGACTTGTTTATCCAGTGAGTGGGATTGTGCATCTTTTTTCGTTCTTTACGTTGTACAAGTTTTTTGTCTCACCTTCTAGACTACTCTGTAATTTTTCTGTTCATGGTGCTTTGTCAAATTTTATTTGCATAGAAAAATCCAAAGAGGATGAGAGGCTGTTGTAAATTTTTATACTCCATTACACAAAAATATTAAATGATGTGCAATTTTGCATAGGTCAAAATGGAGAAAATAATAATATTAAAAGTAACATTGCTTACTAAGGTACTTAGACACCGGAAACCCCAAAAAAAAAAGATGATGAGACAAAAGACAATAAGCACCCACCCACATGACACGAGCACCCAAAAAACAGAGGCTATAGACATACAAAAACATCCTACCATCTCCCTTAGCTGAGCCAAGGAATCACTCACTTTTGTGTTAGTTTCGAAAGTCTTCCATACTGTCTCACAAGTCGGCACTGACACTCCCGGATGCTAGCGCCAATGATTTTTAGCAAGTTTAGAAACAATGGGTAGGGATTTTCGTAACCCCATTGAAATGCTATCATTTCATTCCATCCAAGTAGCACACATAACTGCCATATTTAACACCCTTCATAATACTTTTTTGCTACCTTGAAAAACAGCCCCTCCTCCCAAGAGCTAAAAAACAAGCCATATCTGACACCTTTCATAATGATTTTTAGCTACCTTGAAGAACCTCCCTTTTCCAATTGTCAAACAACTTGGCACACAGGCTTGAGAAGCACCAACTAACCCCCAAAATGGAAAGAACTGTTCCCCAAATCTTATGAACGGCCATACACTGGGTTTTTCTATTTGATTTTATTTTTTTATTCGCTAAAAATAAGATTGTATTAAAAAACAGAAAACAATACAAACCTGTAAAAAACACAGCAAGGATCTGGAAAAGACACGGGACCTTACCCAACTCGCAAACACTAAGGAACCCAAGAGCATAGTCACAAAAGTCTGACTTTTTCAAAATATCGGAAAAAGTCGGCGACTGCAAGTCTCCGACTTTATCGCCAATTAATCGACCAAGTCGCGTCTTGGTCGATGAATTTGCGATGCGGTCCCTTTTTTTCTTATTTTTTTTCACTTCAGGGGGAAAATAAACCTTTAGGTTTTGTACTATTTTGTTCAGTTTGTTCATAAAAAACCTTTAGGTTTTGCCTATCCTATACTGTTTGTTCAATATAATCATTATTTTTAACTTGAAATATATTATTGTGTACTTTTTATGTTTTTTATTTTCCCTGATTTTTTTCGACTTTGACTGACTTTGACCGATTTTTCTCGACTTAATGCCCTTGCCGATTTATTGCCGACTCCTAACTTTGTCACTATGCCAAAGAGGCATCCTTACCCAAATGACCATGGTGGCCATTCAATGGATGAGAGGGCAATCATCACTTTCCTCACTTTGAGTACTCTTTACATATTCATTCCTTATGTGCACCCCTCGTTTTAGAAGCTGATTAATAGTAAGAACTAAGAATTCTACCCCGAGTCACACAGAAAAAGGGGGAGCACATCTCTTCCAAATTGAGCTCCAATTGTAAGTGATAAGCGGTTGACGACAAAGAAAAGAGGTAGGTCTTGACAGAGAAAATCCGTTCTTCCCCAGTGCCCAAACATTCTCTTTTCCCCACTGCGCTCTGGCGAACACTCTTTAAGCATTAAGATCCATAACTAATCCAATCTCACCGTCTCATAGGTTTCGACGAATCTGAATCTCCCATGTATGGCTCGGCTTGTACACACGGTGCAAACAACATCTGAGATAACCTCATTCCAAACCATACTTAATTGATAAAGAGACTCAGAACTTTCAATGAATGGATTCTTGTTGATCCATCTATCCTCCCGAAATCGTATTCTATCACGGAAGCCCCATTCAAATCTAATGCATTTATCAAACCACACCTTAAATAAGCACACCCACCTTCCATCAAGAGACCTTCTTTGGTTTTTTACTTGGTTTTGTCTCCCAACCTTTCCCTATATCGTTGTATTTAGTAGCAAGATCACACACCCAGAAGGCCGACCCCCTTTGGTTTCTCCTTGGGATAATCTTCTAACCAAGGTAGTTAAGGCGATGTGGCGATTTCATGGTGAAGAGGCTCGTCACGCCATAGTGAGGCCATATATTAATTTATTTTAATATTTTTTATTATTTATTAATCATTAATATATATTTTAATTTTTATATTTTTTATAGAGGACGAAAAAAATTTAACCAATTAATTAGGTAGATTAGCTGTGGGGAAAGATTGGAATGACCATCTGATGATATTTTCATGATTTCAAGATCAGTTGTGGAGAAGATTGAAACGAAAAACGATCTCTGTCAGTCCGATTCAAAGCATCAACGGTCAATTATATCATATGGGGAATATTCAGCATATGGTGAGGGGTTAGTTGTAGCCATGGATCAAAATATCGTTCGATACCGATACGTATCGGTATTGGACTCGAACGATACATTGAATGTATCGTTCGATACATTCAATGTATCGTCCGATACAGATCGGTAGCGATACGTATCGTCCGATACGTATCGTTTTGGAGCTCGGACGATATGTATCGGTAACCCGATATTTTAACCCATGGTTGTAGCCTCTCCAAAATATACAAACCTGCGTTGAGAGATAGAGAGAGACAAGAGAGCGAGAGAGTGATTGCGATAAAGACTAGATGGTTTCACTTAAACCCCCAAATATCATGGATATAACTTATCAGACATAAGTTATAATATAAATATAACTTATAACTTATAAGTTATAATTTATAAGGTTATAAGTTACAAAAGAAAATTCAAAATAGCGGTCATGGTGGCGCCATTGCACCATTATGTCATGGCGCCACCATGACTTTGCCATATATTCATTCTTGCCATATACGTTCATATGGCAATTTGCCTCCCCATTCGCCATGACATTGCCATGGCGACGCCATGGCCTCGCCTTGACAACCATGCTTCTAGCCATATATTGTATCACCATATTTAGCAACAAGAGCAACCCAAAAAGCCTCATTCTCATCTCCAACACTCAGAAAGTCATTTACGCACAAAGCCAAATTCATCTCCTTAAGTCATATAATGCCAATACCTCGGCTTCCTATTTAGAGAAGTGACACCTCTCAATTTACAATATGAAAGCATTTCTTTTCCCTCTCTACCATCCCAAAAAAATTTCTTCTTCATTTGTTCAAAATTTTCTACAACGAACCATCAGGCATATTGATATATTGACATGCTAAAATAAAATAAATTTTGTAAAGTTGACTTAAGCCCCGTTTGGCTATGATATTCGGGGCCCTGAAATCTCCTTTAGGCCTTGGAAAGTCATTTCGGATTTCTAATTGGTGTTTGCTAAGAATCTGCTTCTCACTCAATCAATTCCGCAAAAGCTAAAGAAGCTAAAATTTGGGGAAGAAGCAGAAGCTGGTCTGACTAACTTCTACTTCTCACTTTTGTGGGATTCAATTGGGTGATAATTCAAGCTGCTCCAAATGGGGCCTTAATAAATATAAGTTGTCCCCTGACTAAGAGCAAGTTCCCTTTCCAAATCGCTCCACCACAAGGCCTCAAATAGCCCTATTAGGCGTTCCCACATATTACAGTAAGCGCATATGCGTTGAAAGCATAGAGTCCCATATACAACCAATTAATTGGGTGAGTTCCAGAGTAGCAGCGTCTCAATTCTAGCATCCAACATGCTACTATAGTGGTCTTGCTCAAGTTCATCTTTTGACCTGAAATCGCTTCATAATATCTAAGTATAATTTTGACATTCCAAAATTCTTTCTTTGATGGCCCACACATATTGAAGAGGGAAGGGGAAATGAGGTCCCCTTGCCTTAGCCTCCTAGTGCTCTTAAAATAGCCCTTTGGTGTGTCATTGATCAATATCAAAAGCTAAGTTGAAGAGTAACAAGACCTCATCCAACCCCTCCACAGAGTGCCAAAACCCAATCTATCAAGCATGTATTGTAGGCACCCCCTAATGCACCTTGTTATTTGCCATTTCCATGTCTATTTTGCATATGATACTTTGTGCCACAAGTCAATAGCTTCATGGGTAAGTACTGCTACGTCTTATCATTATTCTTGATGTTTGATTGCTAGATTTTATTTTATTTTATTTGAATTACATAGGTTGCTTATTTGGCTTTATCAATCAACGTTGGGAAGCTAGACTAATAAATCTACAGTAGTGTGGATTGCACAAATGAAATGATGAATATTCTATTAAAAGCATCCCATCATTGGATGAGATTTTTCCAGTAACTACAATTATAGAGAAGTTTAGTTTCATCATATAGGTTAACTCAATGCTGGTGACTAAGTGAGTCGAGACTCTCGGTCATGACTACTTCCCAAAAGATTCTGAGTATTCAGAGTAGTGTCATTTGTCAAACATATATACTTATTGTTAATCTGTTATAAGTTTTATATTGTAGTTCCCACTTTCTGTAAGTTATGATGTGCAATAATAATATGTACATATATCATCATCATCTTCATCATCATCATCATCATCATCACAGGCTTATCCCATCTATTTGTGGTCAGCTTTGCGAGTCATATTTCTCTACTCATTTCTGATTATCACTAAGCTCTCTGAAACTTTGCAATCTATCATGTCCCTTCTCACTGCTTCCCTCCTGGTCCTAGTTGGTCTTCCTCTTCTCCTATTTCCTTGTTCTTGTAGCGTGTCAATCCTTTGTACAAGATCTGCTTGTGGCCTCCAATGGACATGTCCAAATCACCTCAAGCGAATTCTGTAAAAAAATTTCATTTATAGGTGTCACTCTCAAATTTCTTCTTATGTACTCGTTCCGAATTTTATCCTCTCTTGTTACTCCACACATCCATCTTAAATTCTCTTTTTTCGTAGCCCAAACACTTTGCATCATATAATATGGCAGGTCTAGCCGCCTTATAAAAACATCCCTTCAATATAAGAGGAACTCTTGGGTCGCACAAAACTCTGCTGGCTTGTTTCCATTTCATTCAACTTGCATTAATCCTATTTGAGACGTCCTCTTTAAATCCACCATCCAATTGTAAAATAGACTCTAAATAGCTGTATATATGTGCATTTTTGCTCACTTTTTTTTGTTTGGTCATTTAAATGCTTTTTCACCATGTGGTTCTTGGGGAAGGACGCCTTGGTGACTATTGGTCATTAACGAGAGAGAATCAAACCTGTCATTTCATTGAAGTCCTTTATATGTCAAATGAGACTATATTTTGAGTGAAAATAGGTCAATTTTTCGTTTTGTCAAATGTATAAATTGATTTGATACATTTCAGTTTTCTGTTTGTCCTTTTCAAATCCCATGCCCTAGGGCTCATGGAAGAAGATTGCTCAGTTAAAATGTGTAGACTACGCGCCTGAAACAGAAACCTAGTTTTCAAACTTTGTCATTTATAATATAACCATGAGTTCAAATTTGAATAATTTTAAAAGATGGGACTAGGCATATTGTACCCATGATTCCAAACTTGGAATTCTGGTGCAAAATGAGTTTGTTTTGTTTATTCACGTCATGTGAGGTAATAGAAGTTTCTTAATTGGTTTAGTTTTGTGTAACAATTTTTTCCAGATTATTAGAAGCTTCTGTACAGTTCAAAATATATGTTCAAAATTGCACAGACTTGGCTTATATCATTGTCTTGATTTATGAATGCAGATGGCAGAGTATTTTAATAAAAGGGCTCATCTTTCGGGAAATATTCCTCTTGGAAGCTTCAATTCTGTATTTTCTTTCAGTGGCTCAAAGAAAATTGATGCTGCGGCTACAAAAAGCCTTGCCATGGATGGAGTTATCATCCCGTTGTCCAAGATTGAGCTGATGAAAACCCCGTCATCATTAAAAGAAAATGTTAAGCGAGCTGTCCCGGTGACATGGGATCCATCATCTCTAGCAAGGTGAAAATTCAGATAATATCATAAAGAAATTGCAACCTTAAGTCACAGGTTCAATCCCAGCATACCCATAAAAACAAAACAAAATACTTTAAAAAAAATTGAAGTTCTTGCATGACTTAATTCTTTCTATTTTGTTTTGCCAGCTTTATTGAAAATTTTGGAACACATGTCATCACGTCAATAACAATTGGGGGCAGGGATGTAGTCTACGTCAAACAGCACCAGTCATCACCTTTGTCGACAATGGAGATTAAAAACTATGTTCAAGATATTAGAGACCAGAGGTTCTCCGATACAGAAAGCCAGACAAGCTCAGGTCCAATCAAATTCAAGGATAAGGCTAGTGCCACCAATTTTTTTTGTTTATGCAAATACTTCTTGATCAAATATATGTTGTTGTCTCTGTCTGCTTAACCTATATGCCCCGTTTGTGTGAACTGGCAGGCTGTGGATCCTGGTTTATTCAACAGTCAAGGGATATACCCTCAACCACCTAGCGCTCCGTTTCTTTCTGGGAAAGAAGTATGTATCAATCTTGTATTGTTCCTTTTTAAAATTATTTTCATGATATTTCTAAGGGTGCTACAACTTGCACGCGAGATTTGTACCGTGCACATCACTTAAAAGGAAATACTTGACATTTTTTAGATCTGTGCCATGTGGAACACCATCTAAGTCCTTTGATTTGAAAGCCATGATGTAAAGATCTTTGTTGCTAGAGATTGGCATGAAGCATGATCTCTAGTTCTCTACCATCTGATTTGTCTCAGTCCAACTATTGAATCAGTTGATGGTCTTTGACTGTATTGAATCAGACGATGGAGATTCCATTTCAGGCCGATCTTTGGCCAAAAAGAACTTTACATCATAGCCTTCAAATCAAAGGGCTTAGATGTTGTTCCACATGACATAGATTTCAAAAATATCAAGTCTTTTCTTTTTAGACGATGATCCACGGCACAAATCTCGTGTGCCACTTGTAGCTCCCTATTTCTCAATTTAGTCAATTACTATAAAAGTTGCACGTATTAGTTTCTTTTTGGATGCATTTATCTGTGATATTGGTGAAGGACATCGAGATTCAGTGTAATTTAATTTATTTCAATAGATTTGACCATGTGGATGAGTGAAATACCCTTTCATGTGTGATTAGTTTGAAATTCAGGAAATGATCTTTTCGTACATACATTTTCTGAATTTTTTCACCATGTTTTATTCTATTTATTTTATTTTATTCTTAAGGTTTGTTTATATCATGTTATTACCATCCAATTTAATAAAATGTTCTTTCATTTTGCTTTGTTTGATGAGGTAAAAGCTGTTGATAAACAAATGTTAGTGTATATATATTAAGAGAACGGAAAAATAAAGATTAAACCTGAGTTACAGCGAACAGGCCAAGGACCAACCGAGCCAAAGGAAAGCAACAAGCAAAGCAAAAACTACCCAGCCAAAACCTAAGGCCACAGGGGAATCCCAAGATCGTTTCGGACGTCCACCAAACTTCTCATCTCCTCATCCGTAGGCTCTTTGTGAAGACGGACCCAACTAAGACCCAACATAAAAATATTTCGCATAATAAAGGAACTTGGCTTCCGCACCTTGTGAAACACTCTTATCAGTTCTCTCTAACCACACCGCCCTCAGAACCGCAAAAAAAGATTCCCTCCAGAGGGCCCTCTCAGATCCTGTAGAAGCACCATAATCCCGGGCAACAATAAGGTCTCCACAAGATCTAGGGGCAACCCAACCATCATATCTCCCTAGTGAGCCAAAAAATGAATAAATAAGTTAGGTAGCGATTTCAGGTTCTTGTTGTAAACACAAAACACTGATTGTGAACAGCTCTGCCTCTTTTCATGAGTTGGTCCACCGTAAGAATTCGGCACCAAGACAAAGTCACACCCAAAAACATGAATCCTGGTGGGTGCACAACCTTTCCATGTCGGCAACCAACTATGACGAATCAATGGCTGACGGCCGAGAAAGATATAAAAGGATTGAATAGAAAAGATACCTTTATCCTCAAGCGGTCAAAGCCTATTATCTGTCAAGTAGTAGCCTACATCCTTTAAGAAGATGGTTTTTTTTTACTAACATTCCAACCTCTTTATCACGTAGAACTCGGTGTATGCAATGTCCGACATACACCCATTCCCCTCAGAGATACAGGAATCCCTCACCAACACCTTGATTATTGGCAATACTGTAAATACCCTGGTATGGAAATCTAAGAGCCATCTCACCATCTCACACACTCTCCTAGAAGAAGATTCTATCTCTTTTCCCATTCTAACCCGGCGTTGGTTAAACTCCCTCTTAATCAAACAAACACCTCTCCACCATACAACAGCTCTTCCATTCATACTGCGGATGCTCCACACATTATTAAGTCAGCCATACTAAGCAACCAACACCACCTAAACTCAAAATGTTTCCTCCCCCCCCGCCCCCCCCTCCCCCACAAAAAAATAAAATAAAATAAAATAAATTCCCCACAACCATTTACTGAAATGAGCCTGTTCATTTCACATAATCTATGGACGCCTAAACCTCCCTCCTCTCTAGAAAAGTGTCACACCTCCCAATTGACTAGATGATATGTCTTCTCCTCTCCCCTTCTGACAAAAAAAAATCTTTTATTGGCTCCAAACGGTCTATGATTCTTGGTAGTCAAGGTGATGCCATAGCCTCGTTATGGCCTCACCATGGCAAATGGCGATGGGAAACGCCATATATAACCAAATAGCCATGATGGCTAAATAGCGATGTCATAGTGTCGCTGTGGCATAATAGCACTAGGGCGCCGCTATGCACGCTTTTTTTTATATAATAACGTATAATACTTATAAAATAGATAAGTTACAAGTATGACATTGTTATAACTTATAATACTTATAAGTTATAACATTTTTATAATATATAAGTTACAAAAGTTAACTTACAAGTTATAGAAGCCCAACTTATAAAATATCGACTCTCTCTCTCTCTCTCTCATCACGAAACCTTAGCGTGTTACCGGTTGACGGAACTTCAGCGTTGGTGATACTACGGTATGTGTATTTGATATTTAAATATTTTTTAATATTTCATATTTGATTATCTTTCGTATTTATTTATTTATACTTATCATGTTGCAAATTTGTTGATGCTCCGTATTTGATTTTTATTTATTGATATTTGTGATGCTTAGAACATGAAATCCTCAATATTAGAATCAAAGTATGATGCTTCAGTAGTTGAATTTTTTTTTCTTCTATATGTATTTGCTTGTTCTTTATATATAAAAATATGAATAAATAATAAAACTACTAATTAATAGATATAATAAAAAAATTAAAAAATAATTTGTAAAAAATTAACAAATAGCCTCGCCATGGCGTAGCGAGCCTCTTCACCATGGCCTCGCTACACCGCCTTAACTACCTTGCTATGATGGTCATAGGCCACCTAAACATAGACATCAAGTGACCTGGAAGGCTTGTTAGAATCAATCTTCCACCATTGGACAATGAATTCCTTTTCCAAACAGCCAACCTAGCCTCAATCCTTTGCACCTCCAGCTTCACTCCCAGAGTGACGCACACGACTTCCCCACAAATGAGGGAAGCCCAAGGCAGGTAGAAGGAAGCAAATCCACAAGGCAACCCATATTCCTAGCAAGCAACTCCATCAAACTAGAGTCCACAGCAACCCCCAAGATTCTAGTTTTGTGAAGGTTTACACATTGTGACGAAATGGCTTCATAAATAGTTAAAGTCGCTCTCACATGCCACAACTCCCTGCTAGTAGCCTCACAAAAAACCATAGTGTCATCGGCAAACTAAAGATGGGATATGGATAGGCCATTCCTCACAATCTGGAACCCAAAGAAAAAACCATGGCTCGAAACCCTCTGCAACAGTCTACTAAGAGCTTTCTCAACCATATTAAAAAGGAAGGGAATGATGGATCGCCTTGCCTAACCCCCCTTGAACATTTAACGTATCCCTTAGGAGTCCCATTTAACATAATCGAGAACCAAGGAGATGAGCAGCAAACTCTCATTCAACTTCTCCATCTCACCCCAAATTTCAATCTATGGAGCATATAATCAAGGAATCCCCAATGAACACGATCGTAGGCCTTTTCCACATCCACTTTGCAAATGATACGCGAGCTTTTGCTTTTATGATGAGAATTGATCGCTTCGTGAGCTACCACAACTGCATCAAGCATTTGTCTTCCCAGAATAAATGCCCTTTGGGATTTAGCAATGATAGATCCAATAAGCGGTCTTAGCCTATTGGCCGAAATGGTAGCAAGTTTTTATACATGCTGCTGAGTAAGCTAATAGGTCTGAAGTCCTTAATCTTCTCCGCCTCTTCGATTTTAGGGATCAAGGACATGAATGTGGAATACATAGTCCGACCTAAATAGCTCCAATTGTAGAACTAATTGAAGAACTCCATCAAATCATCCGTGACCACCTCCCAACAAGCCCTACAAAATTCCATGGTAAAACCATACAGGCCTGACACCTTATTTCTTAGGACTTAGAGACAGCTCTTTTACCCTCTCTAACCTCCTCTCAATATTGAGACTCTCGATCTCAGAAATACCAGTCTCATCCCTTTTCCTCACTAACTCCCTCCATCATAAGATGTTGAATAGTACTAACCTTCCTTCTCGCATTAGCCCTAGAGTGACAATACCTGGTATTGTTATCTCCCACTTGGAGCCAATTAGCCTTGAACTTTGTCTCCAAAACATTCCCACCTCAAGATAATTAACATTATATCTCAACTTCACATCCACTCTCTCCTCAGATTCGTTTTCCTCGACAGCTCTTCCTTAACCAAATCCGATCTCCAAATTTCCTGAAGCAACTCCTCCTTGACTCTGGCAGTTACCCCAAACTTCTCAAAATTCCAACTCTTGATTTCATCCTTCAAGAATTTTAGCTTAGACATCAACCTATAAGCAGTTCTACCACTAACCATCAACTCATTCCACCATAAATCAAGCCCCTAAGTTCATGTAGCAACATATTCCCAAATCGAAATGGAAAAGGCCCCCTTCCCCCGGACATGCATTTCAAGCTAATAGGTATGTGGTTCAGAAATGACCATGAAACTAAGCAAAGAATCTGATCAAGGCGACACATGATTGGATTGTCCTACAGATTGCACCAAGTATAGGAATATCCATGAGCCCACATTCCCCTACAAAGTTTGCAAAACCCGTCATGCCAACCCTATCTAGATTCCTCTCATCCTACTCATAATCAAACCTAAATATTTTGAGCCCCTCCCCAAAAAAAAAAAAAAAAAAAAAAAAAAAAAAAAAAAAAAAAAAAAAAGGAAAAAAGAACAAAAACCAAAAAACCAGCCAACAAAAACACCACGACACATCCCACACAAATGATGTGCTCGCTAATTCGAACTAAAAGCCCTCCCTTTTAGCATCATCATTTGGGCCATAGACCCCACTAAAGGTCTACCTCTTGCCATCATCCTTTTTTTTGAAAAGCACAAAAACACAAAACTCTCCAGCCTTCGACTCCACTCCATCGAAAACTAGGGAATTCCATGCCACTATAATCCCACTCAATGCCCCATAAGAGTCGGGGCAAACCCACTCCCATTTATTAGTTCCCAAGATAGATTGGATCTTAGGAATGGTCGTAGACGTCCACTTCGTTTCTTGGAATGTAACAACCACTAGATTATTAGCCTCAGCGTCAGCTTTAATCGAAGCGCTCTTATTCAAATCGCCCAAACTTCTAACGTCCAAGGTAGAAAATGCATAATACCAACAGATGGATACAAACATGAATCACTTGGCATCATCCCTCCTACTAGCCTGTCCTTCCGATCTATATGATAGACCCCACTCCAAATTGTTTAATTCACTACTTTGGACTTACTTGCCAGAGTCCCTGCCTTTCTTCTTTTCTCAATAAATTCAAAATGCGCTTTTAAAGCCCATCAGTTGCATCATAGGACATCCCTGTTTGATATCAAAGTCAATTATCTTGTTTACTACCCCATTCCTTGATCTACATAAGACCATCTCATCACTTGTTACTTAATCTGGCCTGAGTTATAAGTGCTCTAACTGTTATAAGTAATATATTTTCATCTATGGCTGGGCTGTACTATTCTTGGCCTCAACTTGTAACTATCTACCAGAAAATCGAGATTTTTGTAACCTCCGTTTGCTGCTATGGAAGAAGTTCACGTGGGAAAATGCAAATTGACTAAATTTAGAGATGGGGGTGAACTTTCCCATAAAAAAATGGAGATGTTATGAGGTTTTACCTGAAGGCTGAGGAGTGATGAATCATTGTTACATTATGTGGGCATTGTTACACTCCTTAATGATAATGATGAAGCTCCGATGATTATAAATTAGTGGGAGTTGAAGATTAAGAAACAGATTATATATAATAGTCTTTGCAAATGGAATTTGCCAAACAAGGACTAGATGTGAGCACCGAGATCAGATGGTTGGGTAGGGAAAGTCTTCCTCCTCCTTTTACCTCTCCTTTAGATGAAAATTTGTACATTGTATTCCATCATTTGTAATCTTCTCTATTTTCAATAAAGGGTGAGGACCCAAAATGTATGTACTTTGCTCTCATTCTTAACCTATTTTTTGGATGAGACTCTTAGCAGCATTGTCTATCTTTTTAATAGATCTGCTGACATTACTTATTAGAAGCATTTCTCATATTGTGCGTATGGGCATTGACCACATATCTATTCGGGGCTTTTAAGGGAAATGATGTCGTTAGAGATGGTGCCAGGATGCAAAGGGTATTTTAAAAGACCTGTGGTATGGCGAGCCCAATGTTCTTAAAATAGCCGGGCGGTCGGGAAGATGTTCGGACAAAAATCGCTAGGCAGCACCCCAAGATCCGGCCGTTATATATATATATATATATATATATATATATATATATATATATATATATATATATATATATATAGTGTTGTCATAAGCGATCGCTTATGCCATTTTTTGACATTATGCGATGGCATAATATGACCGTTGGAGCACTTAGATATTTTTTGCCCTTTTTGTATTCCCATTACCTCTATAAAAGGGTGGGTTGGGTTCTCTACTCTTCACACTACTATTTTGGCTTAAATTTCCTCTCTAATCTCCATTCTAAAGTTATAATTTTGAATATTAGTATGAAAAACTTTTTTAAATGGAAGAATGTCTATTTTTCCTTTCTAGAGACTTGAATACTTGCTGTTAACTTGTTTTTTTTATCATTTTTTTTTGAAAAAAAATAAAAATTATGCCATGGCTTATGTGATTAAGCGATTTCGCTTAAGTGAAATACAGTCAAATGGCTTAAGCGATTTGACAATATTGTGTGTATATATATATATATATATATATATATATATATATATATATATATATATATATATATATATAAAAGTTAATTTATTAGGGTTAGATTGAGAAGAAGGAGAGAGAAGAAAAATATTAGGGTCGAGTGTTAGTGCTCAAAACCCAATGCAAAATACTATTTATATCATCTTAGCATGTTTACGTATTACATAGTTCCCGAGTTAAGTGAATTGTACACACACCAATTCACTTAACTACACACACACACACACCCAAAGATACTTACTACACACCCATACAATAAAAATAACATATCTAACACTCCCCCTCAAGTTGGAGTATAGATGTCGATCATGTAGAAGTAGAAAAGCTAGCTAATAACTAAGGAGGAGAAATACCCATTTAGGGTTTATTAGAGAGAGAGAGAGAGAGAAAGAAAGAAAGAGAGGAAAAGGCTTAGTGAGTTGAATGTTCTCACTAGCATTAATATTTATATAAAGTAAGAAGTTACATGCACACCCTATATTAATAGATACACCCACACTCTAACCAACTCTAATAATATTACTAACACTCCCTCTTAAGTTGGAGCATGCATATTGACCATGCCCAGCTTGACAACAACATCATTAAGTGTACTAGGCCCAATGGCCTTAATCAAAATATCTGCAAGCTGCTGAGAGGATGTAACATCAATTAAAAGCAGTGTCTTGTCCCGCACTTTCTCTCAGACGAAATGAATATCGACTTCAATATGCTTAGTCCTCTCGTGAATAATAAAATCAGAAGCAATCTTTTTGGCTGCCTCATTGTCACAATGAAGAGGAGTGGAATCTGAGAGAGGAAAGCTAAGTTCAGATAGAAGAGAGCACAACCATAAAACTTCGCATGTTCCATGTGCAATAGCTCTGTATTCGGCTTCAGCACTAGATTTAGACACACCGACCTGCTTCTTACTCTTTCAGGCAACCAGATTGCCTCCCAACAATACACAATGTCCTAAAGTAGACCGACAATCAATAATGGATCCAGCCCAATCGGCATTAGTATAAGCAGAGATGCTCATAGAATCATAAGCACGATATATTAATCCAAAGCCCTGGCTGGACTTGATATATTTGAGAATACGACGGACGACAGTGAGGTGAACTGTGCGAGTGACATGCATCACTAGACTGACAACAAATGTGATATCAGGTCTCGTGAGAGTGAGGTAACTCAATTTCCCAACCAATCTCTGATATTCATGTGGATTTGGAAGTAAGTCGCCATCCTTCTCATGAATAGAAAGCTTCTTATGCATGGGTGTGGTTGCTAGTTTTCAATCCAGCATTCTAGTGGTCACGCAATAAATCTATGACATACTTCCTCTGAGAGACAAATATCCCTTTATGAGATCTAGAAATTTCTAATCCAAGGAAGTACTTTAGATTTCCCAATTCTTTAACTGTAAAAATTCTACCCAGTTCGCTCTTAGTCCAACTGATAAAAGCATGATCATCACCAGTGATAATAATGTCGTCCACATAGACAAGAAGGATGGCATGACCAGAAGGATTAGAGTGAATGAATATAGTATGATCTAAGTGACATCTCTGAAATCCAAAATCAACAACGACAACGTTAATAGATTTCCAAAGGCGGTGGACATTGTCAGTCTCCCCCTAAAGCAGGAAACTAGGAGGAGGATCCATATACACCTCCTTTAAAAGATCACCATGAAGAAACACATTCTTCACATCAAGCTGATAAAGGGGCTAACTCTGAATGACAACTAGGGATAAAAGAACTCGAACTGAAGTTAACTTAGCCACAGGAGCAAAGGTAGCCTCGTAATCAATTCCATAGGTTTGAGTAAACCCTTTAGCAACAAGTCGGGCTTTATACCGAGAAGCAGAACCATCCAGATTGTGTTTGATTGCAAAGACCCATTTGCAGCCAACAGTTTTCTTTTTTAGCGGAAGAGGAACCATGTCCCATGTATGATTTTGCTGTAAGGCACTCATCTCATCAACCATGGCAGCTCGCCAGGAGGGGTGGTCAAGGGCGACACGAACAATCCGAGGGATCGCCTCAGAGTCAATGGCAGAGAGAAAGGCCTAAAAAGCTGGAGAAAAATCTCGAGAACAAACAAAATTGGAAAGGAGATGAGGGGTCACTCGATCGCGAGCCCCTTTCCTGAGAGCTATAGGAAGATCCGAATCATTAGTAGAAGATAAAGGAGAAATAAGAGTTGGATGAAGGATACTTACAGGAGGTGGAGTCACCACTTCTGAGGATGTTGGAAGAGGCGCTGGGATGGTTGGATCACGCCACCTACGGCGTACATAAGTAATTACCCCCTTCTGTTGCTGAGAGATCGGAAGGTCCTGAAGGGCAGGTAAAGGAAGAGCAGGAGCAGGAGCAGGAGCAGGAGTATGAGAATCCTTAGTGAAATATGGGACATCCTCAATGAATGTGATGTCCATAGAGGTGTAAAAGTGACGGGTATGAGGATCATAACAACGGTACCCTTTAGAGACAATGGAGTATCCCACAAATAAACACCTGATAGGCTTATCATCTAATTTTTGTTGAGCAGGATGAAGATCGTGGACAAAACAAGTACATCCAAACACACGAGGCTCAACCACAAAGAGAAGATCTGTAGGTTTAAGAGAATGATAAGGAGTACGACCTGCGAGTGCCCGAGAGGGTGTGCGATTCATAAGAAAGCAACCAGTAAGTAGTGCCAAAAACCAATAAGTTTTTGACACATACATACCATAGAGCAAGCAACGAGTTAATCCCAAGAGATGTATGTTCTTACGCTCCGCGACACCATTTTGTTGGGGAGTGTAAGGACAGGAAAACTGATGAATAATGTCATGCATTGTCAAATAGTGATCAAAGGATTGAGACGTCTACTCTCCTCCATTATCAGACCTTAGAATTTTTACATAAGCCTCATATTGAGTCTTGATTAAAGAATGAAATTCTTGAAACTTAGAAAGAACTTCACTTTTATTTTTCAACAAATGTAACCAAGTTGATCTAGTGCAATCATCACTAAAAGTGACAAAATACTGAAAACTATCAATAGAGATAATTGGGGATGGGCCCCACACTTTAGAGTGCACGCTATGAAAAGGAGCGTCAGATTTATGCATGTGAGATGGATAAGAATTTCTAACATGTTTTGAAAGCTCACAAACATCACACTGAAAGTTAATAGAAGTGCTAGTAGATTTAAAACGGGAATTAAAGTGCATAGAGTCTGAAACCCAACATGTCCAAGTTTGGCATACCACAAAGATAAAGTGTTTAAACTAATGCTAACAGGAAAAGGAAAAATAGAAGTAGGCATAACAATGGGTCCATCAACAACAAAAGCTGTAGCGGTACTGAAGTCAGCCTGCAGGTAGTAAAGTCCGCCCCTCTCAACACCTCTACCAACAATCCTCTTCGTAGTAAACTCTTGAAACACACAATAATCAGGATAAAAAATAACGCAACAATTTAGTTTCTTTGCAATGCTACTCACAGAAAGAAGATTAGTAGAGAAGTGGGAAACATGTAAAACATGAGAAAGTGACAGGGAAGAAGATATGAGAATGGTGCCAACTCTCAGGATGGGAGTGTAGGAACCATCATCAATGCGAACTTGAGCTGAAGAAGTGGAAGGATAATAAAGAGAGTATTCCTGAGACTCACCCGTCATGTGATCAGTAGCCCCTGAATCAATGATCCAACTGGGAGTAGTGGTCGTAGCGAAGGCAGATGAATCAGAAGTACCTGGTGCCTCAGAAGTAGCTGTCGAGATCCCTATATGCTCCGTAGGAGGAGTTTGCGAGGCAGGATGCTCATAGGCGCGAAATAGCTTTGTCATTTGGGATCTAAGGGAGCTCCTGAGATCACTAACAGAAGTAGCCTCGGGGGTGTCAACAGTAGCAGTATGAGCAGAAGATGCATATCTAGGCTGATAATCCTCTGGATAATCATGAAGACGATAACGATGATCACAGTCATGTCCCGTAAGACCACAATGTGAGCATATGAGAGTAGAACGACCACCTCGACCACACCTACCACTTCTATCACTCCCCCGACCCTGCTTCCAAGAGAACGAGTATCTGACGCAAAAATGGCCCGCTCAGGTGGAGCAGAGGTGATCGGAGCACTGATAGACATAATAAGGCGACACTGCTCCTCAGTAAATAGTATCCCATAGATGGTGCTCAACGAAGGAAGAGGTCTGGTAGTGAGTATCTGAGTGCGTGTTTGCTCGTAGTCAGATTGTAAACCCCCAATAAACTTATAGATCTGGTCTCTTTCAAATCGCTTTGCTAACTTGGCTCCTACCTCCTCTCCAAACTCAAATAGGGGCTCATAATGACTGAGCTCCTCCCACATACTTTGCAGTATGCTATAATACTCCCCCATAAAGGCATCTCCCTGCTTACACTCGAGATCATTTGCTTGAGTTGATATATGCGTGTATCATGATCAGAATGAGCAAACGTGTCAGCCAACTTGGCCCATAGCTTTTCTGCAGAATCGTAGAACATGAAGATTCTGTATACAGAGGGGTCCATTGAATTTAGTAACCATCCAAGAATGATGGCATTATCGGCATCCCACTTCTCGGCCTCACTAGTACTAGTGCTAGGCCTAGGGGTAGCTCTTGTCAACAAACCCATTTTCATATGACCCTAAATATAAAAGGTGATGGCCCTTTTCCATTCCAAAAAATTTGCAAACTTCAGTTTTAGAGGGGCGATGGTGGTGGGTAAATTCTCCCCACTCATATTTTTATACCCTTCGGTCATTGTGATTTATAAATAACCCAAAAGGGAGATTGCAGAAATGGTTGGAGAAGACGACCAGAAAACTGATTGATAGGGAGTAATAGCTACATCAACAGTCAACGTTGTTCAACCAAATCATCAAGAAGACACCGACAAAAAAACTCGCAACTGGTCACTACAGCCTTTTAACAAACACTTTATGGACAACAAGCAAGTGTGGAAAAAATCTGCACACTTGTATATATAAAATCTGCATCACTGTGGAGAAAAAAAAATCTGCATACCGTATCGTCTTGCAGCGACAACAACCATCAAAAGAGGAATAACAGTCCATATAAATCTGAAGTTGACATCTGACCACGTGGTTTTGAAGAAAAATAAAAAATACCCAAATCTGAAAGAAAAAACAAGGCTGGACACAACTTGAATCACACAAAATACCAACTGATCTAGAGGCTTCACATTTCTAAAAAAAACCAATCACACAAAATACCAGCAGCGTCTTTGACAAAGCCATTGTAAACCCTCAAAATCCGAGTACATCAGCTCACAAATATGTGCAGAATTTGTATAAAATCTCGGTAGTATGCACCAAAAGAACTAGTGAATCATAACAACAGAATCTCAGAAAGTTTAAGAAGCTGAAAAACGTGATCCAAAAAAGGCACAAAATACCTCTGATTTTGAACAATATACACCCGATCTGACCATCGATCAGCAGATCGTAAACAGTAGGAATGCTCCATAAAAAGAACCTGATCAGGCTGCACAATTTGATCAGCCTACACAATCTGATTGTTGTTGTAGCTTTAAAAGAGACATAAAGGAGAAGATGATGGTGCAAAGCATACGACGAAACCCTCAGTTAAGACGCGCGAGATCGACCCGCTTTGATACCATGTAGAAGTAGAGAAGCTAGCTAATAACTAAAGAGGAGAAATACCCATTTAGGGTTTATTAGAGAGAGAGAGAGAGAGAGAGAGAGAGAGAGAGAGAGAGAGAGGAAAAGGCTTAGTGAGTTCAATGTTTTCACTAGCATTAATATTTATATTAAGTGAGAGGTTACATGCACACCCTATATTAATAGATACACCCACACTCTAACCAACTCTAGTAACATTACTAACAGATCATACCCAACTTGAAGGAGATGTTATAAAGTCTCTTGCCACCAACACCTTTAGTCAAGATGTCGGCAAGTTGATCCTCAGTTATAACTTGAGGAATACTGATTTCTTTGGGCTCGACCTTCTCACGAATATAGTGACAGTCCACCTCAATGCATTTTATTCTTTCATGAAAGACAGAATTCTTTGCAATATGATGGGTGGCCTCATTGTCACCATACAAAGTAATTGGAGAGGGTAGAGCGACTCCCAAATCTGACAAGATGAATTTAAGCCCCATGCCTTCTCTCGTACTCTGAGACAGCGCGGTACTCCCCCTCAGCACTGGAGTTTCATACTACATATTGCTTTTTAGATTTTCATGTGAGCAAATTACCTCCCAAGAAGGTGCAATATCCGGTAGTTGATCTCCTATCATCCAGAGACCTGGCCCAATCAGCATTAGTAAATATCTCTACATCCAAATGACCACGATTTTTATAGAGAGACCCTTTGTCAGGACTTCCTTTCAGATACCTCAGTATCCTGTGAACAACCTCCAAATGTACGGTCCTTGGTGAGTGCATATATTGACTCACCACGCTTACTGCATGAGCAATGTCTGGACGAGTCATGGTTAGATAAATCAAATTTCCAACTAATCTCTGATAGGTGCGTGGATCCTTGAGCAGGTCACCTTCTTCACCATTTAATCGGTGATTTTGTTCAATAGGAGTCACAGTACGCTTACACCCCAAAAACCCAGTATCATAAAGGAGGTCTATGGTATACTTCCGCTGGGATAACGAGATGCCTTTTTTAGATCTCGCCACTTCAATGCCAAAGAAATATTTCAAACTTCCCAAGTCTTTAATTTCAAACACTTTGCTCAAATACTCCTTCAGCTTCAGAATCTCATGACCATCATCAACATAGACTAATATGATCGTCATCTTGATCCCCCTTTTTACAAATAGAGTATGATCATAGTGACTTCTTCGGTACCCAATTCTCATAATAGCATCACTGAATTTATGAAACCAGGCCCTTGGGGATTTCTTTAATCCGTAGATAGATTTCTTCAATCTACACACTTTTCCCTTCTCTCCTTTTATAAACCCAGGAGGAAGGTCAATGTAGACTTCTTCCTTGAAATCGCCATGAAGAAATGCATTCTTCACGTCAAGCTGAGATAGTGGTCAGTCTTTGTGGCCAGCCAGAGATAACAATACCCTGAATGTGTTGGACTTGGCTACAGGTGCAAAAGTGTCCTGATAGTCCACTCTTTGTGTTTGAGTGTGCCCCTTTGCTACAAGCCTTGCTTTGTATCTTTCGATAGTACCATCAGGTCTATACTTAACTGTATACACCCATTTGCAATTAACAACTCTCTTTTCTTCTGGGAGTTCAACAATTTTCCATGTTTGATTCTGTTTCAGAGCATTCATCTCCTGCATCATAGCATTCTTCTATTTTGGCTGCAACAAGGCATCGTAAACAGTAGAGGGAAGGGTGATAGAATCAAGAGAACAAATAAAACTATAATGGGAGAGGATACGACAACTCCCAAGTCTGACAAGATAAGTTTAAGCCACATGCCTTCTCTCGCACCTTGGGACATGGTGCGGTACTCCCCTTCGACACTAGAGTTGATACTACATGTTGCTTCTTAGATTTCTATGTGACCAAATTACCCCCCAAGAAGGTGCAATATCCGGTAGTTGATCTCCTATCATTGAGAGACCCGACCCAATCGGCATCAGTAAATATCTCTACATCCAAATAATCATGATTTTTATAGAGAAACCCTTTGTCAGGATTTCCTTTCAAATACCTCAGGATCCTGTGAACAACCTCTAAATGTACTGTCCTTGGTGAGTGCATATATTGACTCACCACGCTTACTGCATAAGCAATGTCCGAACGGGTCATGGTTAGATAAATCAGTTGACCAATTAATCTCTGATAGATACGTGGATCCTTGCGAAGATCATCTTCTTCACCATTTAATCGGTGATTTTATTCAATAGGTGTCACGGCAGGCCTACACCCCAAAAACTCTGTATCATGACGGAGGTCTATGGTATACTTCCATTGGGATAATGAGATACCCTTCTTAGATCTCGCCAATGCTAAAGAAATATTTCAAGCCTCCCAAGTCTTTAATTTCAAACACTCTGCTCAAATACTCCTTCAGTTTAAAAATCTCATGACTATCATCACCCGTAATGATGATATCATCAGCATAGACTAGTATGGCAGTCATCTTGATTCCCCTTTTTACAAATAGAGTATGATCATAGTGACTTCTTCGGTACCTGAATCTCATAATAGCATCACTAAAATTTTGAAACCAGGCCTTTGGGGATTGTTTTAATCCATAGATAGATTTCTTCAGTCTACACACTTTTCCTTCTTACCTTTTACAAATCCAGGAGGAAGATCCATGTAGACCTCTTCCTTGAGATCACCATGAAGGAATGCATTATTCACGTCAAGTTGAGAGAGTGACTAGTCTTTGTGGGCAGCCAGGGATAACAATACCCTGATTGTGTTGGACTTGGCTATAGGTGCAAAGGTGTTTTGATAATGAACTCCTTGTGTTTGAGTGTACCCCTTTGCTACAAGTCTTGCTTTATTTCTTTCGACAATACCATCAGGCCTATACTGAACTCTATACATTCATTTGCAACCAACAACTCTCTTTCCTTCTGGGAGTTACAACATTTTTTCAAGTTTGATTCCGTTCCAGAACATTCATCTCCTGAATCATAGCATCCTTCCATTTTAGCTGTAATAAGACATCAGAAGCAGTAGAAGGAAGGGTGCTAGAATCAAGAGAACAAATAAAACCATAATGAGATGATGAGAGATTGTGATATGACACATACTTATTGATGGGATGACGAGTACATGATCTAGGAAGTTTTCTGTGAGCAATGGGTAGATGAAGATCAGAAACAAGAGGACCCTCTTCGAGTAAGGGATCTTGGTCGGTATTATGAGAAGGTGACTCATTTATATTCTCATGCGTAGTGGCTTCAACGATGATTTTCTTGTTCCTTCGCACATACATCTTTCATTTTCCATATTTATCAAAGGTGGGTTGTTCGCTTTTCTGTGGCTCAACAGCTTCATCATCCCCCATAGGCTCAACAACTTATTCATTCCCCATAGGTAAAACTCTAAACACCTCAGAGTGCTCTTCATTTAAAAGTTGTTTCTCCCTTTGAAGAGGACTCATAGGACTGGAAAATGAGTGCCCTCAAAGAATGTAACATCTATGGTGACTATCACACGACGAGTGAGAGGTCAAAGCACTTGTATCATTTCTGAGAAGAGGGATACCTAATAAAAATACACTTGGTAGCCGTGGGATCAAGTTTACTTCGCTAAATATTGAGGGTATGTGTGAAACGTAAGGAACCAAATATACGTGGTGGCACCAAAAACAGAGGCTGATGGGGAAACGCAAGTTGGAAGGGAGAATGTCCTTCCTGAATAGGTGTAGGTATTGGATTGATGAGGTAGGCAGCGGTGAAGACAGCTTCACTCCAGAGATGCTTAGGAACCTTCATATCAAACAACAGTGATCGAGCAACCTCAATAAGATGCCTATTTTTCCTCTCAACAACCCCATTCTGTTGGGGGTAAGGATAAGTAGTTTGCCACACAATTCCATGAGAGTGAAGATAGGATTTGAAAACGTGAGGAATATTCCCCACCATTATCCGATCGAAGAACCTTAACATGCTCATGAAATTGTATGCTAACTAGTCTATGAAACATAGGAAAAATAGAGGCAACTTCATCTTGGGTGTACATAAGAAAGAACATAGTGAGTCTAGCACAGTCATAAATAAAAGTACCAAAATAACGATAACCATTTAAAGCAGTAACAGGGGAAGGCCCCCACACATTAGAGTGAATAACTTCAAAAGGAATAGCACATTTACTACCACTCAAGGGATAAGAATTGCGAACATGTTTTAAGAGCTGACAAGTTTCACAATTAAACAAACTACTATTAAATCCATGAAATTTTTCTAAAAATAAAAGTTTCAAATGACTAATATGAGGATGACCACTGCTGGAGTGCCACAATCTGGCTTCATCCACAGAAACCACCATATTTGAAGGAGGAGATGCAACACGTAAATTTTGAAAGAGGTGGAGTCCCTTCTCTTCAGTATCATGATCAAGGATCTTCCTCGATTTCAGGTCCTGGAAAACACAATATGATGGAAAGAATGTCACACTACAATGAAAGGAATTGGTAAGTTTACCGACAGATAATAGATTCATATGCATTTTAGGAATCAAAAGAGTTGAGTCAAGGGACAAGGTGCTTAATTGAACACTCTCTTTGCCCTTTACAGGAACAAGGGATCCATCAGCAATGCGAATATGAATAAAATCATAAAGACTAGACACAAATGAAAATAAATCTGTCATACTAGACATGTGATCCGTAGCCCCAGGATCGATGATCCATGGAGACCGAGAGGATGAGGTCACATGTGCAGACCCATAGGTACTTGACTCAGCTATGTGGGAGGAAGATGCCTATCCCTATGTTACCATCATGCACTGAAGGCAACCCTGGAGATCATGAAGCTCTCTTTGTAAGCTCTGGAAATCAGATGGAGGGGGAACTGGAGTAGGGATACTCTGACCACCAATTGGATTAGAAGTTTCCTTAGTGGAGGACTGTAATGCACGACCTGAAAGGAATTTTGGTTTCCCATGTAATTACCAACATCTTTCTCTGGTATGACCCTTCTTGCCACAATGAGAACACAATAATTTATCTCTTTCCTCACGCGAGAGGCCCCCACGAGCTCCACCTCTAACACTAGGTTTGCCTCCACCACGACCAAAAGAAGTGAATGATGGTAGGGCAGATCTCTCTGATACATCACCACCAAGAATCTACATAAAGTGTTGCATGCTCTCCTCATGCTGAAGGAAGGCATGCACGGTACCAAGTGCAGGACACTCCTCTCTGCCTAGAATGTTTGATTTAACATTCTCATATTCAGGTCCCTTTTAGGAAGTCAAACACTCTCCTCCTTTCAACATTTTTACTAGCCTTACTGGCACACAAACTATACAGTTCTTCTTGATACTGGGCTAGTGCATCCCACAAACTCCTCATTTGAGTATAATACTCTCTAATAGTCTTATCACCTTGCTTCATAGTGTTAATTTTGTCACTAACTTGAAATTTTTTTTTGAGGTTTTGTTTCTGCGAGAACGCATCCCACACAGCCTCCCATAATTGTTTAGCATTACTGGCATACATAAAAGAATCACTAATGTCTGGTTGCATTGAGTGTGGCAGCCATGTCATGGCAGTTAGAGTGTCAACATACTTAGGGTCATCTTCTTTGGGTTTTGGGATCATTCCGTAAATGTAACCCAATTTTTTCTTCATCCCTAAGTACATAGCAGCAGACCGTGGCCACGAAAGATAATTGGCCCCATTCAATTTCTTCGTAGTAATTTGTAAGTTATGAGATATATCTCCCCCACCAACGATCTCGGATTTATTCTCGTTCATGATTAAGTGATACCGAGATCAAAATAATTCAAATATATATATATAAGGTCCACAGCTTCCAAGCAAGGAAAATGACTATTGACTAATTGCAACTGTCAGCAAATGATAAATCTATTCATAAGATTGGGTTACACAACCCACTACGATACCACCACTACCATCTGCACACAACTCTCCAAGAAGGGGTCTCTACTAGTACCCAATCACCACCAAGTTCACAGAATTTAAGACAACTACACAGTCATAGCAGCTTAAAAAAAAACAGTAAGACACAAGGCTGTAAATTTGTAAATTTAAAGGAGCAGATTCAGATCAATATTACCAAAAGTTTCAAGACAATCTATTACATTTCCGGCGAAAAACAGACACATCCGGTGACTTAGATATGATTCCGATACCTTTCAGACACTTTTGACGACTCAAATCTGATCCCAGCACCTTAGACTTGTGTAACTGAAGAAAGTTTCTACACTTCCGATGACATTCCATGGAGTCTAGCTGATGAACAAGCTTCCATCAATATTTCTGGAACAAGCTGTGAAATTTCTGGGGCATTTCGGCAATGTTTGATGGTTTTCCGACAAGATTACAGCTTCGACGACGTTGATATAGGTTCCAGCAGCCCCAAATCACCTAAAATACATCACTAACAGGTCGCAGAGGCATCGAAAATTCTTTATTTACCTATTTCGATGCCTCTTATAGAGATCAGAACAGATCTGAAGCACAACAACTCTTGCTAGGGTTTCTGCAATTGTTGGCAACAAGGTGGCTGAGGTAGAAGACGAAGTTAAAGTCTATGTTCTGCTTCTCAGATGGCTGTGGTCCAAGAGATAAAAATAAAGAGGATAAAAAACGGACGTAGACGTAGTCGTCCCCGATGGATTCCGATAGGGTTCCGGCAACGGCTTACGTCAGCATGATGCCATTGCTGACGTCAACAGTCGTCTGTTAATATCGGCAGCACCATGGGTTAAAATACCGGTTTTCCGGTACGTATCGTCCTGACCTCTAGGACGATATGTATCGGGTATCGGCCGATACATTGAATGTATCGGTTTGATACATTGTTTTTTTTTTTGTCTAAAAAATTCCAAAAAATATTTTTAAAATCAAGAAAAATAAATTTAATGATTTTCTATTTATTTCAACTTTTTTAAAATTTATTTAAGGTTTGTTTGATGCATATTTCATAATTTTATCAACGCATAATCTAAATTTTATCATACATGACTCATGATCAAAATTAAAAGGTATGCTGTACATGAAAAACTACTTTAAAGCCACATTGAATTTCGCGGTAGTTCTTGGCCCTCGTGATCATCATTATCGATGCGCGAGCTTTCCCTGTAATGTTGGCCATATTGATATCCATGATCATATGTGCCCCCTTGAAATTGAGGCATTAGCGACGAATGTGGCTCAGTGTAATAGGTGAAGGTTGGTCTTCCAAAAATTCGACTAACGAAGTCATATGGCCCGGGGTAGGATGGTTGAGGCCGATAGTATGGGTTATTAGTTGCTAAATCTTTGGTATTGTGCAAACTAAATTCCCTGAAGCTAGAAATCATATAACCCACAACATCTTGTGGACCTTGTGGTGGTGGTGGTGTTTGATAAGATTTTGACGCTCATCTTCCTTCAACCCCTCCACCTCTAAATGTAGGAATGTCATACATTATTACCGGCTCATCATCCCATGCGGCAATACCTCCATAAGAATAAGGATCAACATCATCCGCTCTACCAGTAGTGCCAGTGTAGGTTTCATCACCCCCACTATCACCCCCATCATCGTCATTATGACTACCGGGCTGCGTTTCATTATCAGATCCAACCACTGAATGACTATTCAATCTTCTTTTCCGCCTCGGTGGTTGGGAAGCTTGCTCCTCCGCTATACTTTCAGCATTATCCAGCCATGCGGTGCCCTCAGTATCCAACACTGGCTCTTCTCTCTATTTGATCCACTGATTCAAAGGGTCATCCTCCGTGAATATATAATCTAACTGGATGAGATCAAAATATTCACTATCTGTAAGGTAGAATATGATAAATGAATTAGTATATGCTTTATCAATTAGACCAAATAAAAATTGTATGAATTAAGACTTCATATAATTGTTTACCACGGTTGGTCCTCTGCATATTTTTGATCCTTAATCGCATCTTGTAGTGGCAATAGACTAACTTTTTCAATCGTTCCATAGTTAGCTTATTCTTTGTCTTCGTGTGAATGAGGGAGAAGGTGTTCCAATTTCGCTCACAGTTGGACGAGAAACATGTTTGCGATAAAACTCTCATTGCAACCCCCTTCAGTATCGGGCCATCACCTTCATAATGCATCCACCAATTAGCGGGTTTATCGTACTTGATTTGGGATTGTGCCAACGGGGTCCCAAATGACCCATGTCTCTTACGAAACATGTTAATTTACAAAGATGGAATACAACAACCCACATATCAGTATAATGTTCATATGACATTTGACTTATTAGTCATAAGGTATGATTACTCACATCTCTGATGGCTTGACCTTGGTCGGTCAACACAAGGAGTATTCGTTGGATCACATTAAGCAAACCGCTGTATACTTCATCGGCCTCATTCAACTCGAAGCGTTGCGTATACTGGAAGGCCGGATTTAAGTAGTCTGTTATACATTAAATGTGAACAATCTCATCAATATATGAAAACAATGAATAATATGAAAAATAATAAATAAATAAATATCACTACATAAGCAGTTTAGCATGTTATACCTGCGGCATGCAAGTACTATGGAATTGTGCATCCCACCTCTTATAAATGATCGCCCAACATCGTTTATATTTTGTAAGACATTTGGTTTTAATAGTCAATTTTGCTTTATCCATCGACTCGTCAATATACCCCATCGTTGGTTTTTCATCACCATCTACCAACCTCAACACTTGCACCAATAGGGTAGTGACGACAATCAGGTGGTCAACATTTGCCCAAAACTGGGGGCTGTAGATCAGGTCAGCAATTTCATTGCAAGCAGGTCTCTTTGCTCGTGGGAATTCTAACTCATGTTTTCTCTATTCTTCGGAGTTGATCATGCTTTTCAGCTCACGCCTATATCTAGCCAAGCTCTGTAGGGCTAGAAATTGTATCGCAAATCGTGTAATTGCAGGCCGGAGCAGCTCGTTCTTGGTGAAGTCTCTCATCAAATTCACCAACTTGTCACTGCTGTATAGGTAGAAAGTAATCGTTCTTCCCTTCTGAATAGTTGCTTGTGTTTTGCTTCTCTTTCTCAAATCCTCAAGAATGAGGTCCACGCAATGAGCAGCACACGGGGTCAAGTACAAGTGACGTCTCTTCAACATTAACTGTCTTATTGTGGCTTTGTAATTGGTGGCATTAGTTGGAAGAGGTAATCAGCCGTCTTCGCGTGTTTAGAAGCATCAACTGATTTAGAAATACTGTCCCGACATCGTTGTAGACTAAAAAGTTGATCAAACTCTTCCTTGTGGGATCGGTCCATCCATCGCACATAATTGTGCAACCTCTCTCATCCCATACTTCGTGGAAGTTGTCCACATAAGCTCCTATCTCCTTGTACTCATCATCTAATAAGGGCCCAAATATCTCGTATGCGGAAGACTTTTTGACTCCTAGACCAACTTCTGCACTTGTATCAATCATACTTTTGAAATACGGCAGCTCCACAATTTGACTCGGAATGTGATTGTATATCACGAACTTTGCAATCGATTTTCCAAGTCTCTTCCCCCATTTTCCAGTGAAATTGTACTCAATTTACTTTACTTGGAGACTGTCCAATACATGAACGGATCCATGGGACCTGTAGTACGACCTATAGTAGACGACCTAGTCTCCCTCACTGATACTGACTTACGCAACCCGGTAGTCTCATGAATATCCTCATCATCATCAATATGTGGCCTATGACTAGATCCACCACCAGGAGCAGGCATGGATGGGCCCCTCAACCTGAACCGAAACCGATAATCGACTTCTTCCTGATCTCGTCGCTGTCGTGCTTCTCTAGCACTCTCCCTCATGACTCTCGCTGTCTGTTCATCCTCATCCTCATCATCCTCAGGTCCAACTATAGGAAACTTTGAATCTCTCCTTATTCTCTTATACATTTTTCTATCTCGGTCGGCTTCTGCTTTTTTCTTTCCCTTAGTCGCCTGTAAACTGGCTCTGACATCTTCTCTCATCTCTTTGGGTACACTGGGACACCCTTTTGTCTCTCCCTTAACTTGAGTCAAACGCTCCTTTAACCGTATGATACCTTCTCCCAGTAATTTTTTCCTACAAAGATTACATTGTATTTGGAGTCTATCACCATCTATTGTTGTGCCGTACTGCCAGGCTGGATCTGATGATCATACCATATTTATTTATTTCACCAGCATGAATGAGCAAACGATTGGATTAATTAAAATATTTAGATTACACTTGAAAATAAAATTTATTTGATATTATTCTAATTTTTATAAATTTTATATTACATTTGAAAATTTATTTCATATTATTATTATTTTTAAAATATTAGATTATATTTTATCAAATTTATTTGAGATTATTCTAAGTTTTAAAAAATTTAGATTACATTTGAAAGTTTATTTGATATTATTCTTATTTTTAAAATATTAGATTATAGTTTACCAAATTTATTTGATATTATTCTAATTTTTGAGAATTTATTTGATGTTATTCTTATTTTAAAATATTATATTATATTTTACCAAATTTATTTGATATTATTCTAATGTTTGAAAATTTATTTGATGTTATTCTTATTTTAAAAATATTATATTATATTTGACCAAATTTATTTGATATTATTCTAATTTTTAAAAATTTATTTGATGTTATTCTTATTTTTAAAATATTAGATTATATTTTACCAAATTTATTTGATATTATTCTAATTTTTGAAATTTTATTTGATATTATTCTTATTTTTAAAATATTAGATTATATTTTACCATATTTATTTCATATTATTCTAAAAATATTAAAAAATTTAGATTACATTTGAAAATAGTATTTAGTTGATATTATTATAATTTTTAAAATATAATCTAATATTAGTCTAATTTTTAAAATTACATTAGAAATTCATATTATTCTAATTTTTAAAATATTTAAAAATCATATTTATTTGAAATTGATGTGCCACATGCATCATGGGGTATCAGTGTGACATGTGTAATTGATGTGTCACATGTGTCACATATCCCATGCCGCATGCGACACATGTGTAATTGATGTGTCATGGGGTATGTGTCACATGTGTGATACATGTGATACATCAATTACATGTGTCGCATACCCCATGCCACATGCGACACATGTGACACATGTGTAATTGATGTGTCATAGGGTATGTGTCACATGTGTGACACATCAATTACATGTGCCGCGACACCTGTGTTACATGTGTTATGGGGTGTGTCACATGTGTTGCGACACATCATGCGTGACACGTGTCACATGTGTCACATGTGTCACTTACATTAAGTATTTATAAATAACTTTATTAAATAAATAAATTAAGTTTTTATATTTTAAATAAATTAAATGTATAATAAATAAATTAATTTTAAAGGGTAATTAAGTTTTTATATAATACAAAAATACTTAATTTATTTTTAAAACTTAAATTACTAACATAATTTATTTTTAAATATTATATAAAAACTTAATTTACTAACACAAAAAAGTTCTTAGTTTTAAAAACAAAATTAAAAATGCAAGTAAATAGATCTACCATGGGTTAAAATATCGGGTTACCGATACGTATCGTGTAGTTAAGCGATAATACGACGGACGTCATACGATCAGTGCAGTCGGACGATACATTGAATGTATCGTTCGATACATTCAATACATTTGAATGTATCGAACGATACATTCAATGTATCGTTCGAGTCCAATACCGATACGTATCGTCCGATACGTATCGGTATCGGACGATATTTTGATCCATGAGATCTACCCATATTTTTGATATCTAGAATGGGATCCATTAAAAAATTTAAGATCTACCATATTCTTGGATAAATCTACCCATAAATATAGCAGATCTAGTGAATATTTTTTTTAAATGCAAGTTATATGATGGAAAATAATACATTTTCTTAAATATCCGGCGAAAATGTGACTATCCGGTGGCTAAGATTTCGATCTCCAACTCCCCGTTGGCTAAGAAAGAAGAAATGCTGAGGTTTTTTCCTTACAGGGGAAGAAGAAGAATGTTGGGGAAAGGAGAAAAAGGGGAAACAAAAAACCCCAAAATAAGGCTTAAATCGCGGGTGAAAAGGTAAAGGGGGCCCCAGTCCGATAATTTGAAATTATCATTCGATAATATGAAAAAAAAAAAAAAAATTGCTTTAAAAAAATTGAACTTATCGGACGATACATTGAAATTATCGTCCGATACGGGCGATAACTTGCCCGTATCGGAAGATAATTACCTTCTTTTAAAGGGTATACGATATATAGGCTATGTATCGTATCGCCCATGTCCAAAACTGATACGTATCGGTATCGGACGATATTTTGACTCATGGGCAGCACAGTGAAAACAAGCCTACGATTGAATGACTTCGATACCAAGTTAATTTGTTAGGGTTAGGTTGAGAGGAAGAAGAAGAGAGAAGAAAAATATTAGGGTTGAGCTTTAGTGCTCAAAACCCAATGCAAAATACTATTTATGTTATCTTAGCATGTTCACGTATTACATAGTTCCTGAGTTAAGTGAATTGTACACACCAATTCACTTAACTACACATACACCCAAAGACACTTATTACACACCCATACAATAGAAATAACATTTCCAACAATATATATATATATATATATATATATATATATATATATATATATATATATATATATATATTTGCACCCGTTTTTCTTGTGAAGTTATTTGCACCCTACAACTTAGGGTGGATTATTTGCATTATTTGCAACCAATTTATAACTTAGGGTTGTGTTAATTGCACTCAAGAAGGGTTCTTTGCTTATTTGTCCCCATTTTATAACTTAGGGTGGTGTTAACACCCACAAGATCTATTTTGTGGAATATCGGGGTGAAACACGACCTCTATCATCTGATCTGAAGCCATCAATGGTCTTCACATGTCACATATTCCTAAAATACTGTCTTTTTTTATAGTCAGTGCAAGGGCTAACCTTCCGTGTGTATGGGCCCTTTCAAAATTTACCAGGTAATGACTCCCTAAAAAAAAAAAAAAAATTTTTTAATGGAAACTGCGGTGGGGCGGCTGCCTGGGCGAGCACGGGGCGGCTTGGGCGGGCGCCCCGGCCTAAATCGGGGTGCCCAAACCGCCCAGGCAACTTTCAGAATAATGGGCGAGCCAGATTTTAGTATGTGCTTTCTTATTTTATATCACCTCTTCCTGGTTCTTAGAGCTGCGAGTAGACGAATGAATGATTTGAGAAAAGGAGGAGGAAGTTTATCATAAGTTTTTGGAGATGGGAAAGTGGAGTTTCTCAATCTGATTCTTCTATGATGTAGTGATTTTGGGCTTGGGGCCTGTAGTACGATGGAAGGTTGACAATATTGCAACCTCAAGGCTGCAGGTTCAAGCCAAGCTTACCCCATGGAAAATAAAAAAGGTTTGAGTGTGATTTTAATATTCCTCATTGTTCCATGGTATATGAATTGGTAATGATGGCCCCTCCTGGTGTGCGGGATTTACATTTAACAGCAGGTAAAGGATATGTTTCTCAAGGGCAATTGTCCATCTCATCAGGGTTTTCTTTTAATTTATCGATATGAACTTTGTTGAAATTCTAGAGGATATTGTTTATCATCTACTCTTCTATTGTTCCTTTTCGAAGAAGGGCTTGTACTTTTCCAATTTTTAAAAATAAAATCAGTTTAGAAATCAGTCTGTGAATAGGTCTCTTCAGACGATCTGTTAAAAAATTTGAACAGACTCTCCAAGTTTTAAGAAATGCAGTCTAAGATCTAGTGCTCAGTCCGAAGAAAAATTTTGTGCTTGATTGTTCTCAAAGGCATTTATTTGCAAGGAGTTTTACTTTACTAAGGTTGATGACCGTCATAGATGTTCATTAGAGGTGGTGGTTAGCAGGGATAGTGAGACAACCGTTATGTAATAAACCTCAACTCAAAGGGGTTCTCAAAAAACAAATTTTGATGCTAACTACATTGGGGGGACTTGAAGTTGTAGAATTGGAACCATTCAAAGAATAGAAGGCATTGGTTTGGGTCTTGGAGGTGATAAGGCACAAAGTTTAAATGGCTGCACCCTAACCCATTCCATCCCTTTTGGGGACTCATTAGAGAAAAGATATTTTATGTTCAAGGATTTGTTTCTTTTTTATTGTGATGTTAATGCAATGTATTTTACATTAGTCCTAAACAAGAAGCGCAGTGGATCCTCTCAATTTAATTGAAAGGTTGACAATATTGCAATCTTGAGGTCGTACGTTCATTCCCAGCTTACCCAAAAAGATATATAAATAAATAAATAAAGGAAGAGGGTTCTCTCAACTTTCAGCTAATTAGCCTTTGCCTCTAAAAATTTTGCAAAGATTTTGAAAGGTAGATTTAAAGGCATGATGGCCCACATTATATATTCTACCCAGGGTGCATATTTCAATGGATAATAAATTTTGGATGGAGTTATCTCTCACTAATACTAATTGTAGCCATTGATCGTGAAAAACAGGAAGCAATATAAAGTTGATATGAAGAAGTATAAAATTTTCCGGATTGGGGCTTTTGAACTACTTTTTAAGACCATTAGGTTTTGTAGTTGCATACTGAGCCTGACTGGGAGAATGCTATTCTGCAACTCTTTTCTTTATTCTTATAAAATCCATCCCATTTTAACCTCCCCATTGAGAGTCTGTGGAAGAAATTTCCAATACAAATCAATGTAAAGATACTATGCATGGGTGGCACTTGACAAGCCAAGAAGTTAACCTCTCCAAATGCATGGGGATCAACATAAAAATGGACAAATCAATGTTCAATAAAATTGCTTAAAGCATTGGATGCATCAAATGCAATCTGCCCCTCACATGGGATTGCCATTCTACTGGAGAAATCATCGAGTAGGTAATTGATTTATTGAGTGTTTAGCGAGTGCTGTGCTCCACCTAGGAAACACCAAAGGGACTTTAAGCAATACCTATAAATTATTTAATTGGTCCAGGTCTCCAAAAGATAAAGGAAATGAAGTGAGCATTGTTAGCAAAGGGGCTTTGCAGGACCAGTGAGAATGTGACACTTTATGGGGTACGATTTTTGTAATGAAAGATCTTGATTTGGATGGAAATCAAGTTTCCATTAATTGATTAGAGTCAGTATTTTAGAGAGGGGTGTGAGGTGGCGGTGCATTTCATGAAAAAAAATTCAATTTAGAGTGGTGGTGGTGGGGGTAGGTGGGTTGGGGGGGGGGGGGGGGGAGTGAATAAATTTTGGGGAGATTTACAGTGTTGGTGTGGTGATAATCAGTTATGTTTAAATGTTGGAAGTTCCGTATTTCCTCAAGGGTGATTGCCTTTTGCTGAGAAAATTTGTGCAATTGATCACTCTCAATGAAAGGGTTGGTTTTATATATATATATTTGATCGGTAAAGAAGATTTTATAGAGAAAGATGCCAAAAATACAAACCTACGAACACAAAGACAGGAAGCTGAACCAGAACCTAAAAAATTACTACCCCACTCTACACATACAAAACCTCATCCTCGGGTCTTCAAATGTCGAAGACCATGAAGCTCTCTCCCTAAAGCGAGAGGAAAAAAAGATTAATCGAGCAAGTTGTCCCAATCCACACTATCCCCAACTTTAATACTAGTCTTTATCCAATCAATAGCGAAATCCTTTACAGGCTTCATAATCATAGAGACTGATTTTTTTTTTTTTGTTACACACCCTGTTGTTCCTTTCTGCCCATAGAGACCACATCACCGCCAAGTCCATAAATTTCCAATATTCACCCTTTAGATCCTTCAACTCAAAACCATCCCATTCTACTAGCAGCTCGGCACAATGCTCAGGAATACCCAAGAAACTCCAAAAGTTTGGAGAACCATACTCCAAAGTTGCCTAGCTACCCAACAATGAAGCTTTAAATGATTAACAGATTCCTCCTCTTGAAAGCACATCACACATCTATTTCTTAGTCTCATCCCTCGTCTATTCAGCTGATCAAATGTGAGAATTCTTCCCCATCCAACACTCCATCCGAAAAATTTAATCTTCGACGGAATCCTAAGATTTCAAATCTTGACCCAATTTTGACAACTATTATGACTTTGATAAAGAGAGGAGTAAAAGGTTTTCACCGAAAATCTCCCCTTCGAATGATACCGCCAAAAACGAAGGTCCCTATTGGCTTGATTTCTAGTACATGAATTAAGTTTTTGCAATAAGTCTATCATAGAAATCACCTCCTCCTGCAAATTTCTCCACACCCGAATATTCCAAACCACATTCTCATTGACCGTAGCAAACATATCTTTAACACAACCTTCTCTATTCAGAGAAATTTGATATAAATCTGAAAATTTATCTTTCAAGGGCATATCAATAACCCAAATATCATCCCAGAAACGAATTTTATCACCAATCCCCCAGCTGAAACTGACTCCCTTCCAAAACTCATCCCCAACTGAGCAAACACTCTTCCACCATCCGGAACCTCTATAAGCAGAGCTTCTTATATTGGAAAAATTGCTAGGATCCCCATATTTCCCAGAGATCACCTTCCACCACAAATGATTTTGTTCCCTCACATCTCCCATTCTCCAAATCCACTTGCCCAACAAGGCTTTATTTGTCAGGCTTAAATGGCGAATACCTAAGCCTCTATCTTTCTTAGATAGACAACAAGTCTCCCATTTTAAAAGATGAAAGTTCTTTATATCTCTACCCCCTTCCCAAAGGAAATATCTTATTATTTTTTCCATCCGTTTCACCATTGTTTCAGGAGCTCTAAACATAGACATGTAAAAGATACGAAGAGACAACAAAGTAGCCTTGATATGCGCCAAACAACCCTCGTTACTAAACATTTTGCTCTTCCACACAGCTAATCTCTTCTCAAACATGGTGATAACTGGATCCCATAACTTCACACGAGGTTTTCCCACTCCCAGCGGTAAACCTAAGTAAATAATCGGGAGACTTTCTACCATGCACCCAACACTGTCGGCTAAGGAAATCAACATCTGTTGCTCTACCGGATTTTAGAAAGCTTTGATTTATGGAGATTAACTTTTTGACCTGAAACCGCTTCGTAAATATTGAACACATCTTTTATTGCACGAACTTCATTCAAACTTGCTCCATAAAACACAATTGTATCATCTGCATATTGAAGATGGGAAATCATAGGGCCCCTACTGGAAATCATAAAACCTTGAAATTGTTGTAATTCAGCCGCCTTAACAAGCAAACCATTTAAAGCTTCAACCACTATATTAAACAACATTGGAGACAAGGGATCACCCTACCGTAACCCCCTAGTACTTTGAAAGTACCCTCTTAGTGACCCATTTACCAAAATAGAAAACCAAGGTGATGAAAAACAACCATGCATCCATGTCCTCCATCTCTCTCCAAAGCCCATTCTACCCATCAAATACAATAAGAAGTTCCAATTGACTCTATCATAAGCCTTTTTCATATCAATTTTTCAGATAATGCCTTCCCCACCACCTTTGTTTATCTAATCAACTGCTTCATGAGCTACAATAACCATGTCTAACAATTGGCGGCCTTTGATAAAAGCACCCTGGTTCACCGATATAATGCATTTTATTACGCTTCGCAATCTATTAGCCAAAACTTTTGAAAGAATCTTGTAAAGGATGCCAAGAAGACTAATGGGTCTAAAGTCTTTTATTTCTTCAGATCTCTCCATTTTAGGGATAAGAGTAATAAAGGTAGAATTCATACTCCTATCCACATTGCCCTTCTCGTAAAATTCATTTAACAAATCCATAATGTCACCTTTGATGGTTTCCCACATGAATTGGAAAATTTTCATAGTAAAACTCATGATAACCTGTCGAACTCCTCCTCGGTAAAGGAGCTTTCCAAACCCAGCTTTTGATTTTCGGAGAGGCGACGAAAATTTAAACCATCCAACACAGGTCTCTCTCTGATTTCTTCTGTGTATAGCTTCTCATAAAACATAACAATTTCAGCACATATTTCTTCTTTCTCAACCACCCTTCTACCATCCACATTTAAACTGCTAATATAGTTTCTCTTACTCCTAGCATTGGCCGGCGTGTGAAAGAACTGTGTTATTGTCACCTTCTTGTAACCAGTGAACCTTCGACTTTTGCTTCCAAATGATCTCTTCTTCCACACAATTTTCATTATAATGCATCTTAAAGGCTATACGGAGATCAGACTCCTCATTAAGAGGCCTACACTCCTCCCAAAGATCTAAACCCTAATTTCCTTAAGGATATTATCTTTTGTTTGATCCGCCTTTTCGAAAAAATTTGCATTCCAAACCATAATCTCGCCCTTGATTTTTTTAACTTCATTGCCAATCTGAACGCCACACATCCCTGTATCTGGTAATCATTCCACCATTTTATAACAAATTCCTTGAAACTCTCATCTCTCAACCATGCGTTCTCAAATTTGAATGAGCCTGGGCCACCATCTCTAATCAGACAACTGAGCAAGATGGGATGTGATCAGAAGTAGGTCTAGGGGTCCCTTCTAAAATCGCATTAGGATTAGCTTCTATCCACTCATTAGTACAAAGAAACCGATCCAATCTGCTTAATTTGGGCATATCTTGCAGATTCGACCAAGTATAGAAGCCCCCATTCATATCAAACTCAACTAACCCAAATATGTTAACAAAACTAGCAAATTCTCTCATACCATACTTGTCTAGTCTTTCACCAAACTTTTCTTATGCAAATCTGACAACATTAAAATCACCTCCCACACACCAAGGACCTTCCCACCGAACTGCCATACTAGCTAAGTCAAACCAAAAGTCTTCATTACGAAAATCTTCATTAGGTCCGTAAACCCCAGTAAAAGCCCAGACCATCCCATCTGATTTATTTTTCAGCAACACTAACATTGAGTGCTCACCAACTTCTGATTCCAGCCCATCAATCTCTCTACTATTCCAAGCCATTATAATACCTCCTGAAGCCCCAATAGAATTCAAGTTTTTCAATCCCCATTGATTGCCACCCAAGGTCAACGATATCTTTCGATTATCAATGCTTCCCCATTTAGTTTCCTGAAGAGTAATCACCAATGGGATGTTGTTTATAATAACCTTCTTAATTGTAGCCCTCTTATTTAGATCACAAATACATCTTACATTCCAAGATAAGATCCGCATTCTAACACGTCAATAAAAAAAAAACAACCCTAAACCATTCATAAGAACAGTTATACCTTGCAGTTACCTTTCTTATAAGATAACCCCCAATCTAGTTTTTGAAATTCCCTCATTCCTTTGCCTTTTCTACTAAAAGCAGATTCAATTCTTTCTTTATTAATCGCTTCAAAAAATTTCACAATTGATCATCAGTCCCCCGAAACGTCATTCCATGCTTCCTTCCAATTTCAATAATTCTGTATGTGCTATTCTGATTTAAGTGCTCTTTGTCTTGTGTCTGATCACCCCATAATTCATTTTCAAGCCTTTCAACCACCTCTTGCACTGTCTCATTGTTCGTGGATGACTATACTGATTCATCTGATGTCGACCCCACTGAAGTATCATTGGATTCAACTGCTTTCTCCCTACAATAAGAAGGTACTTCCATGGACTTGACAACAAGATTTGATGACCCATTACATGGATCCACATCCCCAGAGTTATAAAAAAATCCTACCTTTTCTAATTCATTACCTAGGCTTGCATTGTGATGAACAGTAATAAGATCATTTAAAACCCTATCAATTTTAGAACATGGCGAAAATACTTGTAGTCCTAAGACCGAAGAAATAGTACCCAAATTATCACGTGTACCCATCCTCGAACAAGGAGAACACGTGGGATGAACGAAAGTAGGGGAAAGTCTCATAGTTTCTCTACTCGCGTCAGCTCCCCCATAAAGTACTTCGCGATCCCTGCCATCTTGTTGATTCTCTTCCTGACGTTCCCCCTCCAACAATCCAGTTCCCACTGGATCTAATTCATTGGGTCTCATTGACAAACTCGATCCAACATCTTGATCCAAGTGAATATGCGCAACTCGATTTGTACTGAGTATCAGATCCTCCGCATGTGCCTCATCATATAAAAGTGTCTCGTCAATATCTTCCATTTGATTCCACGTCTCAGGCTGATTATGGGCAAACTTTTACAGTGGCCTATCACCTTCCAATTCAGGAACAAGCGTACTACTCTCCCCGTCACGTGCCCCTTCCATTTTAGATTCCGGAAGTTTTACATTGTTCGCCTTACTTCTGCCATTCAAAAGTCCCTCATTATACTTATTCTCATCCCGACGTACATCCCTGATACAAGCTTCACCTCGTGTTTCCATCAGGACCATCGGATCAAAGCCCTTCTGTACCTTTTGTCTATTAAAGGAAACTAAGTCCCACATTTCAAATTCCAAATTTGAGGTGGAAACAGCATCCCCTAAATTACCTCCCACAATCCCTTTACCCTTAATCTCCTCCTGGTTCATAGCTCCATTGACCGTGGTCAGCGAATGTATTATTCATACTTTTGAGCGAATGAATTTATTTATATTATTATTCATACTTTTCAGTGGGTTCCAATGTAGGGGTTTTCTAAAGCACAACAGATGCGTTCTTTACTTCAAGCAAGAAGAAACTGGGGATCATTTAAATTAATTGCCAGTTCGCTCAAAGAACCTGATTTTCTTTGCTCTTTTTAATCTTTATTTTTGTCTATTTGGCCTGTCTTGGGTGATTCCATCATCTGCTATTGAGGTATTGGTGTCTTGGTCTAGGAGGGTCATTTTCAACTAGGAGACATATTCTATGGAATTTATGAGAGGGGTTTGTGAGGTGGTGGGGCATTTCATGAAAAAAAAATCAATTTAGAGTGGTGGTGGTGGTGGGTGGGTGAGGGGGAGGGAGGAGTGAACAGATTTAGGGGATATTTACAGTGTCTGTGTGGTGATAATCCGTTATGTTTAAATGTTGGAAGTTTTGTATTTCCTCAAGGGTGATTGCCTTTTGCTGGGAAAATTTGTGCAATTGGTCACTCTCAATGAAAGGGTTCACTTCATTTATTTATATTATTATTCATATTTTTCAGTGGGTTCCAATGTAGGAGTTTTCTAAAGCACAACAGATGCGTTCTTTACTTCAAGTAAAAGAAACTGGGGATCATTTAAATTAATTGCCAGTTCGCTCAAAGAACCTGACTTTCTTTGCTCTTTTTAATCTGTATTTTTGTCTATTTGGCCTGTCTTGGGTGATTCCATCATCTGCTACTGAGGTATTGGTGCCTTGGTCTAGGAGGGTCATTTTCAACTAGGAGACATATTCTATGGAATTTATGCCCCATCTCTACCTCTTGGTTGATTTTGAAGGAAGGAAATGATATAACTTCTAATCTCCTTTGCATACTACATCAAGGTTAATTTGGAGGATAAAAAATTATATGGTTGTGGGCCCGACCAACTAAGGATTTTCCTTAGTCGCTACCATTAACTTGCAGGGGTGTTTGAAGGAGATTACATATATGTATATACAGCAAAGATTGTGTAAATTGGAGAAGGGATAAATGTGCCCTCCTGTTGCTATGTGGAAACTTAAGTTTGACGGTATCTTTAACAGGGATCCTGTTATAGTTGGTGTGGGGAGCGTTATTTGAGCTTGTGAGGGTTCTATTTTGAACGTTTATTCATGTCCATTAAGTGAATGCAAGTTCTTGGAGCCTACACTCTCCAAAATTTTCACAATCTTTTGTGTTTTCGTTACATTATTGAAGACCACTCTAAAGTCAAATGTGGACTGTTTTGGCACTTAGGTTGATGGGTGCAAATATCAAAGTACCTATGTAAGAGATGAAACCCTTTGTTCAATCACATTCACTAAGAGGCTACTCTGGTGGCTAACATGCTTGCTAGAGAGGGAATTGGTTTCGCATGTTTTACAGAATGGTGATTCCCTTACATTATTATGGTGATTCTGGCCCATTATTAATTGTGGTCTATTGGCTTCTTGGTTTATTCCCTTCAGCATTTTGCTTAAGGAGTTTAGAAATTTACTTTTTATTTCTTCATAAAATAGTTTTTACTCCGGAAAATGCTGGCCATATATTCTCAAAATTTCTAAAACTATATTCTGTTCCTAAGCTAAAAGTTCAAGGTGACTTTTGGAATGATATCATTAATCAGATGGGTGAGAAGTGGCCATCAGTTCCCATGTGATCAGTGGATATTTGAAGATAATGTATATATAACTCTCGATGTTCCATTCTAGTGTGCCACCATGAGGCCCACAAAGTGGGGGATTCCTTTTTTAGGGGAGAGGTTTCTTGCTCGATGTTTTTGTTATTGTGGATGACATATTCTTTGGCATTGCAATTTTTTAGGGTTGGATCCTGTTTTCCTAGATGTTTTATTCCTTTTTAAAAAAAATTCTTCATTCGTTCTTCTTGGCTTTTAATAAAATCTTTGTTATCAATTGGGGAGAGAGAGAGAGAGAGAGTACTCGTTGCATAGATTAGATGCAGTCCTGTTTATGAATTGATGCACTGCCTTCTCTATTCTTTTCTTGCAGCATGCAATGGATTGCCAAAGCTTCTTTCTTTGTGAAATTTATCTTTTCTTATTTCCTAGATAAGCATGAAGCAGTAAACAATTAGACTCCAAAGCTGAGCCAAAATATAAAGTTTTTCTGTTCCTTTCATGAAATTTGGTTCTTACATTTTATTATCCGACTTTGCCCTTCAACGTCATCTCCAATCCATAGCGTTAATAAATCCTACTATATGGCCTCCATTTCTTTCACAGGAACATGAATCGGATTACCTTTGATTCTCTCTTACAACTTAGTGTGAACCTCAAAACTATAGGTTAAAGGGAGGGCAAAAAACTTGCATCTGGACATTGTAACATTTCACGATGATGTAATTTGTGGTCAAGAACACTAGATACACATTTCTCCATTTCTTGCTTTACCTTGTCAAATAACCATGAAGTCAGCTTTTGGTATTTGACTATACAGTGGCAGCTTAGTGAAATTATATATAATTTTCGTGGATCTCATGCACAAGCACAAGCTTCCTTTCCACTGCTTATTTTCTGAGGCCTAATTAATGCATGCTAACCATTGTTTTAAATCTCAGTATCGGCTGCTGTTTGGTTGGCGCCCATTGTTTTACAAGAGGAATTTAAAAAAAGAAAGAAAAACCAAGATAAAAACAAAGCAAAACAAAATGTAAAAATAATTTTTTTTATATGGATAGGCCAATACCTACCGAGTATCTATAGCTGGAGGTATCAATTGATACTGTGCTGGTATCGGCCAGGCCAAATACCGATACTTATCGCCAATACGTTTTGATATTGGCCGATACTCTAAAGTTCAATCATGATGCTAACGGTAGTCATCAAGACGGAGTACGGGAATAAAATGCCAAGTGCAAAATACGGAAAAAAACGACGTACGAGAAGTGTACAAGGGAAAAAGTTAGAAAAAGGGTAAAAAAACTGAAAGTACAGGAAAAAAAAAGTTCAAAAATATAAAAATTTAAATAGATATTAAAATAGAAAAAATAAAAGATATAGTTAATTAAACTTTTTTTTCGTTTAAAATGCGTTTATACGAAACAAATGTATAAACGAGTTTTAAACGGGAAATATGTTTTGTGTACATTTTCCTGTATAAAACGGCCTTCTATATGTTTCTTGAAAAAAAACGTGTTTTATATGCATTAAAAAAAAAAAAAAACGCTGTTTTTGTGACTATGATGCTAACCACATGAAGTGTGTGCATGAGCATATGGGCCTACCTCGTGGAAGCAGTTAATATTTCGGGTTGGGCCCGTAGCTTAAGTGGAAGCTGCATTGTGACAACCTTGATATCACAATCCCAGTTTGTCCAACGAAACAAAAAGGAACAGTGTATGATCGAGATTTCATTGCCTTCCCGTTATCTGAATTATTTATTGATGCAGGATGTTACAGTCATTTTCAGGCGGAGGGGAGGAGACGATCTGATCCAAAGCCACAGCCAATGGGCAGAAACTGTCCGTAGTTCCCCAGACGTCATTGAGATGGCCTTCTTCCCCATCATCTCCCTCCTTAACGGCATCCCTGGAAAGGACCATCTCACTCGTGCGATCACTCTCTATCTGGAGTGTAAGTATACTCCAGCTTTTTTTCTGCTCAAAGCCTCAAATGCCAAAAGACATTCTATTGTTGCAAACCTGAATTTTTGGTTCTGGAAATTCCACAGACAAACCTCCGATTGAGGAGCTGCGATATTTTCTAGAGTTTCAGATCCCTCGGATATGGGCACCAGTTCAAAATGAACTCCCGGGCTACCAAAGAAAAGAACCAGTTTGCCCCTCTTTGCAGTTCAGCATAATGGGGCAAAAGCTTTATGTTAGCCAAGAACAGGTAAGTCTTTCACGTAGAAGTTTTAATTTCTCGAAGCTCTGAAAATCTTGGTTGTTTTACACTTTTACTACTATTGGATTTGAAATTGAACAACTCCAACCCGAGAAATAGTTGCTTTTATGACGACACACACACATAGGCACAGCCAATAAAGGCATCATCTCACCAATTTGCAGCAGGTTTCCGTTTCATGGAAATGTTATATGGATGTAATGGGGTGTTATGCAGCCCTTCATAAGTTTCCGGGTTAGCCTTTTCGACATAGATTTATAATTGACTTTTCGAAGAAACTGCAAATGCTTTGCTCAAATGACCAAAAGAGCTTGTGTTAAAAATTTACGGTGTTACCGAGAAGGTTGACATGGCTTCAGGAGTGGCCGAGGTATTCTGGATTGGTCTAAATACATTGATTGCCATTCAAAATGCAACTATCCTAGTCAATTTCATTATTTATTTATTAATAAAGGGTAAAAGTAAATACTACAAAAGAGGACAGTTCCCGCTAAACTATAAGCTAAAATGAAAGGAAAGTCGGCACAAATGACATCTTAGATGCAAATAGGTGCAATATCGTAACTGCCTAAAAGCAATCGTCCCCAAATTCGAAACAGAATTTTGAAATTCTAAACCAACTTAAAGTGTTACTGTTTAGTGAAATTGGAGTCATCTCATAGATTCCTTGCTTGCTTACTTACCGATAAAATTAAAAAAAATGGAGTCATCTCATAACATGGCTTACACATTTTTTCTCTTGTTTGCCCACTGTCCCGATTTAAATAAAATGCAGGTATCGGTTGGACGTAAGCCCGTCACAGGTTTAAGACTATGCATAGAAGGAACCAAGCAGAACCGTCTATGTATTCGGATTCAGCACTTGGTCTCTCTTCCCAAGATCTTCCAACCATACTGGGACACCCACATGGCAATCGGTGCACCCAAGTGGCAAGGTGCTGAAGAGCAAGACAGCCGATGGTTTGAACCAGTTAAGTGGAAAAACTTCTCCCACGTAAGCACAGCTCCGATAGAGTACAATGAATCCTTCATAGGGGATCTCTCTGGCGTGTACATAGTCACTGGAGCACAACTCGGAGTATGGGATTTTGGAGCGAGGAATGTGTTGCACATGAGACTTTTGTATTCTAAGGTACCAGGATGCACTGTCAGGAGGTCCTTGTGGGACCATACCCCAGCTGGTTTAAGCGACAAATCGAAGAAATCAACTGCTGGGAATTCTAACAACTCGAGTGGCTCGAGTTCTGGCTCAAAAGATGTGGGGAAGTTGGCGAAGCTTGTTGATGTGTCGGACGTGTGTAAGGGACCTCAGGACTCACCAGGGCATTGGCTGGTAACAGGTGGGAAACTCGGGGTCGACAAAGGGAAGATTGTTTTGAGAGTTAAATACTCATTACTGAACTATTGAGTTCCAGGGCTCTGTTTTTTTTCAGTTTACTATTTAGCTAGACAAGTTACCTCCGGCATCGAAGAGGGTGTATTTATTCCTTCTATATGTGTTGGTGTTCATCATGTGTGTAAATTATGTGAGCTTGATGGACAGATTGTGAATTTTGTTCATGTAATGCCATCTGAAATTTCTTGAAGTTGGTTGAATTTTCTGTGGCAGGTGCCTTGAATTAAGGATCTGGCCCTGTGCACACTTGTTGCTAGAGATTTGCTGTGTTAGTGATTTGGAAGAGCATCTTCATTCCTTTTGTATGATCAATAGTCCCTTGAATGAGAATCTGATAGCACTCTTTTTTTTCTCATTTTATTTTGTTTTTTGCTGGGTGAGTTATGATTTGATGCCCAGGGAAGTGTTATTGCAGAGTTAGTCTACAATGGGTGTCCACCCATCATGGGTGGACATGGCAGTCCACACGTCTGACTGTGTGATGGGCACGGACTTCTAATGCATGGAAGTCTGTGCGTCATGCAGTCACACAGACATGTGGACTGCTTTACTGCCCATGATGGGCGGACACCCATCATAGACTAACTCATTATTTGATCCTACATTGCAGCGTAAGGTCGTCGAGGTTTGCAATGAGGGTTGTCAAATGGAACAGGTTGGTTCGGTCCAAAATTTTGGCTGCCTGACAGTTAAAGGGTATATGCCCAATGTGACCAATGCTGGTCCGTGAGTTCCTGTGACCCGAGTATAGGACTGAAAAAATGATCCGACCTGGCCTTGTTCAAAATCCCTTATCGTGTCGGGTGGACCAGCCGCAAGAGACCTTTGCATCGACCTGATCCGACCAGAAAGTCAGGTCAGATGCAGCCCAATCTAATGGGTCAAGTTTCTGCACCCGGCCCAGTTTTCTAACGGAATCAAGCACGTTACCTGACCCCTTGAGAGCCCATAATCTCAAGAATTATCAACCAGCTCTAACGATGGATGAGGGCAGCTTGCATTCCGCAATTTTGTTTGGGGCCTGATTAGATATGGATGAAAAAATGGGGCCATCCAAATCATTGTACCCTTTCTGTTTGGGGACTGTTTAGATATGCGCGAAAAATGGGGCCATCCGAATTATTGTACCCTTTCAACCAATGTTATTAGATTCGCTGGTTCAGATTCCGGCTCAAGATTCCCAATCTTCAAGCGGAACTAGTTAGGTAGAGTTTTAAAGAAAAAATAGAATATATCTAAGGTAACTCTATGTACGCCAACACAGAACCGTTGACTGCTTTAAATCTGGTGGTGGAAATTGTTTTTCATCCCTATATTTCCCACAATGGATCTCGAGACCATGGGAGTTACATAAAGAAAGATAAACATAAGAAAATTAGAAGAAAATAGAAAGATAGAATAAAGAAATTTTCATAAACGATTACATTGTTTACCGTTTTTTTAATTCTCTGATAAGAAAGTGTATAAATAAAATTACTTACAAATATAACCGTCAGCGATTGTTAGAAGTGAAAATGAATATGGATAAGTGGATAGTTATCTAAAAGTGGGAATGATACGGTGTTGAGCGTTATTATCTAATATTATCCTCAAGTTGGAATGTGAGGGCGGAGAACATTCAACTTGGAAGTTAAACATAATCTTAAACATTTGCGATGATATTGTCAAAACTCGATCTTGCTTGTTGGTGGTTTCCGCCTGTCTATGAAGTTCATCACTGTCGCATCCCGCTCACCTGAGTCTGTCGAGCCGGTGACATAGTGGATCGAAAAGTGCGTAAGCCATTAGGGCTTTGATACATTAAAGAAAGAGATAAACATAAAAAAATTAGAAGATGGAAAGATAGAATAGAGAAATTTCTATAAACGATTACATTGTTTAAGTATATTAATTCTATCTAGAAGTGAGAATGAACATGAGTAAGTGGATGATTATCTAGAAGTGGGAATGATACGATGTTAAGCGTTATTATCTAATAGTTTATGCCACATGATTTTAGGCCACTTTTTTTCATAATTGTGCCACTCAGTATCAAAAAGTAATTATCTGATGGCACGCTCATGATCTCAAAATTTGTCCTATGATAATCTAGGGTGAAAAATGACCCCCACTGCCATATTCAAAGCAGTGAATAAGTTTCCTGTGTTGGCGCCCCATGGTTGGCGCACAGAGGTATCCTATATCTAATCAAAGTGTAAGCCAAAGTTACAAAGTCGAGGGGGGATCACCTCAGGAAAAACTCGGCAAAACGGCACTTCACTATAAAAGGAGAAATTATCGGGAAACGGAAGAAAAAAAATTTATAAGATTTATATATCACAACTTCTTTCAAAAAGTAGGGAGAATTTGGCTACAACCTTTTAAACATTAGGGTACCTCTTTTCGCACCTATGCGTTTAGTAAAAGAGCCTACCTAGGCTCACCCCTTAAAACTCATGATTGGGTTGGATCAAATGATGATCGTGTGTAATCCCGATCTTCCACATAGAGGATCTTGAGATCATGCCCCACCAATCAGACTGTTAGTTTTTTGTTTCACTTGTCACTGATCCCCCAAATATGGCCCTAAAATTACTTTTGAGAGTGATGTGTACCATATGATTTAAGGGCCATTTTTTTGGGATCTGTGAAACATGAAATCAAAAAATGACCATCTTATAGGTGAGACATGATCTCAAGATCCTTTGTCTTGAAGATCAAGGTGAAACACGATCTTCATCATCTGATCCAACCCAATCAATGGGTTTTAAGGGGTCTCCAATCAGTTGTCATTTCAAATGAAAATCCGGTAGTCTTCTTCCTTCCGCCATTTCGCCTAAACATTGAAATCAGTGAAATCACTTGCCGAAAATCCCAAATAGCTCAGTTCGGTCTCGCCTATCGTTGAAATCAAAGCCTACGAGCCATTTGCTAGGCAATCGAAACGATAATCAAAACCTTAATGAAGGATTCACCATTTTCTATGCAGAAACCCCCATTTCAGAGAATCATAGCCGTCAAATCAAAAAGTCTCCTTGATCCATCGGTCGATTGATGGTTTGATTTTTTAAATTTGTGATGGCACCGACGGTGATTCCTCAGTGCCATCGCAAATTTTAGGGTTTACCAATAAAGGGTTAGTAGTTCCTCGGTGCCATCACAAATTTTGGGATTGGAAAATAGCGAGGGAGGGACAACATGAGGCGGGAGGTGTTGGATGAAGGACACGAAGTGGGTTTTTGGAATATAGAGGATTTTGGGTACCTTTCTTTACAACAACAAATTCATCCTTCTCTGTTGATCAATTTGATTCAGGTGATAGTGATCGCTTTTCACCACAATCTTCTAACCAATGAATCTTGAGATAAGGGACATACCATCACGGGGCCAGATTTTGACCCAAAAAGTGAACACAATCATTGTTGTACGTCAAACATGGCTCTTGGATCACCTTTCGATGTATGCCATGTGAATCAAATCTGGCCATCAAATGGTAGGCCCATGATCTCAAAGATCCATGATGTCAAAGATAGGAGCGGAAAACAATCTTCATCGTCGAATTTAAAGCAATCAACGATTTTAAGCATGTGCAACCGAACTCTAGATGCAGATGAGACTGAATCGGTCAGATAAAACGTGTCATGAGCTATGATTGGGTTAAGATATGAACAATCAATGGTCGCCAATTGACTTATGGTTGGGTCAAGATCTGACGGCAATATAGTTGGGTCAAAGATTTGACGCCTGGTAGATGGCCTGGCTATATATAGTGATCTGGCTGTACATTGTGTGCCGCATAGAAGGTCACATAAATCTTGGCTAAGATCATGATAGATGGCTATAATAATGGCAGATTAACCTGACTTTAGATTTGGTGCTGGTGGGCTATGATAAAGGCAGAACATTAATGAAGTAGTTGCAATTGTGCCATACTTTTTGGCTGGTTGCAGCAATTAATTGTTGGTGAAAGACTTGTAAATATTACAAGTCCCTGCCATACAAAAGGGCAAAAGAGACATTTGGTATACCTTTTGACAGCAAGTTACTTTCAAAATTACGGCTCCCTTAATAGGCTTAACACGGGAACGTTGCTATCTGCAATTTCAGGATAAGTCGTGGGGGTTGGGTTGGGGGGATGCAAAAATCCTCCATCAGTAAATGATTTGCTAGTGTTACCCCTCGCTTAGTGCGCTCTCAGGTTTTGGGTTCGAAACTCCCTATCCACCATTTGAATAATTAAACTTGCTCACCAAACCGGTCTAGACAGAATTGAGTAACCCTTGGTTTAAAAAGAAATGATATTAACCTCAAGTAATTTATTTTGTGGCTATTCGGAGTTGGTAGCCCACAGTTTTTCACACTGATTTTAATGACGAGGGCAATTTTTTGGTCGGAATCTTCCAGAAAAAAAGAAAAAAAAAAAAAAAAAACAGTATCTCATCGCACCTATTAGATGGTCAGATGTTGATTCCACATATTAGATGGTCAGATGTTGATTCCACATACCACCCATCCCTAGAAGTGAAAGTTAGGTCAATTTTGGGGATGTGTGCTATATGGAATCATCTAACTGTCTAATAGGGACAAGATCTTAAGATCTGTTTTTCGGAAGATTGAAAATAAAAAATTCAATCACCTGACTCAAATCAGTCACTAATTTTCGCGCGTGAAAAACTGTGCGGTCCTTACTCCGCAAACAGGTGAGTAGTTATACCCTTACTGAAAATACTTACCCTACAGAAAACTAAATTAAAAAATAACGGATTTATGGGGCATCAAAAACTAACCTTTTGAAAAGCCCCATCAAAACTTACCTTCACAGATGTCAAAGCTCCTGGAATGTGGCGCATTAGAAAATTTTGGTGGTTAAAGGCCTATATATTTTTTCTATCGATAGCAAAAGGCCTACTCCTAAGCTTGATAATCTTAGAAGGTTGGTGAATCGATCCGCCATAAAATTTACCACCAGCATACGGTAAAAGACTGAACGAAAAAAAAAACAAATAAATAGTGAGTACCTGCAGTTACTAAAAATGCCTAAGTCCAAAACCCGTTGGCTTCTTAGAATCAGATGATTGAAATCGTTTTTCACCCCAATCTTCGCCACAATGGATCTTGAGACCATGATCTTACCATCACATGGTAAGTAATTTATTACATGAGGCACAAATCCAGTAAACATGGGCCCTAAAATCGCATTTAAATGTGATGTGTCGTGCGAGTTTAGGGCCACCTTTTGGGGATATGTGCCATGTGAATTCAAAAATTCACCGTCTAATGGTATGTTCATGGTCTCAAGATCCACCGTGTGGAAGATTGGGTTGATAAACGATCTTACTCATCCAATTTCACGCAGTCAATGATTTTAACTGGGCTTCAAACGTAGGTGCTTTCAGTAATGCTGCAGGCACGAACAGAGATTCCAATAAATAAAGTCCTAACAAGAGGTTGGCTAAAAAAAATTAGAGAGCCACTCGCACACAAAAGTGTTCTTTTGCAAGAGAAGACTTAAATTTTTTTGAGCAAAGGCGAGTTTGTGTGGAGTAGTGGCTCCATATAAAAAATATCATTATGCCTCAGTTCAGAAAATATTCTCCACTGCTATCGTTTGAAACCGAGTCCCTAAGGTGTCCAGCCACTATCATAGCTACCAGAGTGTTTGTATATGGTGCACTACCCGTCCACCAACATAGACCTTCTGACATGCACAGATTTTATGGTCCCATCATCATTCCACATCCATTTTAAGGTCCGTGCAGCACACATGGCGCACACCGTGAACAGGTAGATGTGCCATACACTATAGTGAAACTCATCTACTAAATGGCCATATAAGTTTTTGCTATATATGTACATTTTATATGGATAAATTTAGACTGAAAGCTGATGAAACTGTTAGAGCAATTCGTTGGCCTTCTCCAACCAAACACTATAACTATCATCCGAAAACAGAACGAAATGCACCTGCAACCAACATATACACACATGTTTTAATTGATGCAGGCAAGGAATAAAAAAGTCAATACGATCAAATGATCTTTAGCCTAAAATTTATCAAATCTCTCGTTTACTTGAAAGCATCCCCTTTGAAAAGAATGTCTTAAGGACAGGTCGCATCCATCGAGCACGATATGATGTTGGACGTAGTAGAACAGCAATATCAGTTAAACATAAATAAGCAGGAAATCAGGAAAAGGAGAAAACTTTCAGTTTTAGCAAGATACGTTTAATTGTCAATTTCCCATCCCTACTAGAATGTGGCAAAGCAATTTGAAGAGCAGATATTACAGGGGTTTTAATTAACCTATAATTAAAGAAATAGGCATTCAATATCTAAACACTAAAAATTAGCTTGAAATATTTACTTTTCGACTCCCTCAATAAACTCTTTTCCTACCATAGAAGTAATAGTTGTAGTAGTAATAATAATAATAATAACAATGATGACGACGATAATAGTAAGGGAGCCATTACTTGCACGCACAACGTTCATCCTTGCAAATGATTTAAAAGAAAGACTTGCTATTTTGGGGAGCTGTACCATGTAGAAACACCATCTAAACCTTCTGATATGAAGGCTGTGATCTTAAGATCTTTGGTGCAAAAGATTGACACGAAACACAATCTCTATCATCTGATTCACAGGTTAACTGATTTGAATCATATAGTGGGGATCGTGTTTCATGCCAATCTTTTATTCAAAGATCGTTAGATCCAGGCCTTCAAATCAGAGGGCTTAGATGGTGTTTTCATATGGCAAAAGTACCCAAAATACCAAGTCTTTCTTTTAAATTGTGCTTGGGCCACTTTTGTGAGAGTAAGTAATGGCACCCTAATAATAATAATAATACCTGATCAGGATTATTAGTTACACAAATTAGCCCCCAAACTTGTATTGCTATAGGACTTAGAGTAGGTTAGGAGTAGGATATTGATGTGTTTGCGTGTTTATAGGATGTAAACGCCTAAGGAGCAGCATGGAGGAAGTTCTGCTACAAGAAGCAGGAACTGATATGGGTCGCTCGAGTGAGAAGCGTTAGAAGAAAGCACTAAAATTTTCGGTAGAAGTCGCTCAAGCGACTTAAGTTCTCGTTTGAGCGACCTCTCGCTATTTGAATTGTTGTTGACAATTGTCGACTTTTTCGGGGAAGCCCTAACCGAAGGAAATGGGACTTCTTGGGAGTTGGAGGCTGAACCAGAGAGCAGAAAAACCCTAACTCTTGGAGAGGAAGGTTGGAAGAGATGGAGCATTCAACCATTGTGCAAACCTCTGTCGTGTGGCTAAACCCACATTCTAGGGGAGTAACGAAGCGTAGCTTCGTGTCGAGGGGTTTGTAGTTGTTTGTGGTTATGATTGTAAACGTTGCATTACTTTGATCTTTAATGGAATAAAATTCTTATAGGTTGTTATTCACTTTTATCTTTTACTCTGACCATAGTTGTCATAAGCGATCGCTTAAGCAGTTTTATGCCATCAAATCGCATAAGCCATGATGGCTTATGCGATTTGGCTATTATGCGATCGCATACTTAACATGCGATGACATAATACTCCAAGCACTTAATTGTTTTTTTTTTTTTGGCTTTTTGAAGTCCCATTGCCTTTATAAAATGGTGGGTGGGGTCCTCTACTCCTCACACAATTACTTTGGCTTTAACCCTCTCTCTAATCTCCATTCTTTACTCCCAATCTCCTCTCATCTTTCTTATCTAATTTTTTTTATTATTTATTTTATGCTTTATAATCCTTTTTTAGTGAATTAAATTGTTATAAACTTAGTTATATTAAATTGTCATAAACATCTTGCTTATGGAGCCAGATCAAATGCTAGGGCTTGTAGAAACGCTATTCTGAAAATCCGAAAGAAAATAATGGAGTATATAAACAAGCGTTCTAAGAAAAAATATGATCAAGATGTTGTTTTAGAAGGCTATATGAAGATGATCATGATGATTATGAAGATGATAGATCTACACCATCAACGGTCCAAAGTAGACGATGTTGGTACTCGATATCAAAATTAAAGTTATAATTTTGAATATTAGTACGTAAAATTTCTTTTTTAAATGCAAAAATGTCTATTTTCCCTTCTAGAGACTTGAATACTTATTGTTAATTTTTTTTTATTTTCTATTTTGAAAAAAAAAAAAAAAAGTATGTCATGGCTTAAGCGAAATTAAGCCATTTGACAACAATGACTGACGCTTTTTGCAGAAACAAAAGCGAAGTTAAATACCTTTTGATTAATTCCAAATCTGCAATCTAGGATTAAACTGTGTGCAACAAGTGTGCATGTTTCTTAATGTCATGTGATTAAAATGAGACTATCTAAAAAAGTATGGATCATCATTAATTGATGAATCATGCAAAATCAGTAGTCTCATTTTATGAGCAAGAAATTGAATGATCTCGAAATCTGAGCAGAACTTGTAGCTCGGTAAAGGATATTTCTTTCATAAATCAATTCAAGCAATCTCGAACCCGACTCACGAAAGCGACGTGGAGTTACCAAACCCAAGATTTTCTCTTTGATTGCACCAAAGATTTCCCTAATTAGTTTACGAGTTTCCTTTCTTAATAGTTTTATCTTTCACAACAATCTTTGTGTTAGAAAGTAACAATCAATTAGGTATATGATCTCATACCAATCCCTGTGGAATCGACACTTGGTGATGGGGGATGACCCTAAACTATGTGAATGATGATGCAATGCTTTGCCGAAATTAAACTAATTAAATCAAACGTAATCTCAAAATTATTTGCGATACCTTAGGGTTTCATAGATTTCCAATTGTGTGATCACGTTTGGTTTGGCTAGGGTCCAGTTCGATGCATTAGATCTGTTAGCTTCGCAGAAGGGGGATCTTAGAGATAGAACTCCAGTTGCTTCCAGATTAGGGCACTTGCTTGCAGATCCAAGGCAGAATCACTGGTTCTTTCAGGTTTGTTGATTGGCTTGGTTTAATGGCTCAGGAGAATTCTAGGGTTTAAGACTTCGGGATATTCAAAAGAATAATGGCTGAAATAGGCTTTATGGGTTCGATAAACAATGCAGAGAATAGATAAATAAAGATATAAAGATAGAAATTAGATATTGTGGGCTTTGCACCCATGGCTTCACACCAAACCCTTCGCGGGAGAAGAATCACTCTTCGAAGATGCTCATCTCAAGCACAAAGCAAAATAGTTATTTTCATTCATCAATAATTAAACATTATAAAGTTTATAAGGACCTTATATAGTAGGCATCAAAAAAAGAAAACCTTAAAACAATAAAGCACGAAAATGACAAGTTTGTCCCAGAAAACTAGAATTCCCTCTTTTGGCGGACCTGATTTTCGCAGATAGTTGATCGATCGATTTTAAATAATAAAATCGCTTGAAGTCAGTCATCAGTCGATCGATCGAAAGTTTGAAACCAATAGATCCAAGGTTCCTAATTTTAGATTTTGTTTCGATTTCGGTGGGGACCGAAACCGAAATTTTGGACCGAAATTTCGGCCGAAATCTTTCCCACCATACTTAAATGACCGAAATTTAGAGTTATCGTTTCAACTTTGATGGGGACCGAAACCGAAATTTCAATTATTTTGGCCGAAATTTTGATCCTTGGATCGATTGACTCAGACGAAAAGTTCGCCAAAAATTAAGAGCCCCTTGTCCTTAATCGATCAATAGAATACTAGGATCAATCGATCAAATACGGAGATCGATCGACTAAAGTATGCATCAATTCTTCTCTATCCTTCGCTTGAATCGGATGCCCATATCAGTTCTGGTTCCCTTTCCATTTGTTCTGACGCTGGTACACGTGATATGGTCCATAGATGTCCACAATGTCAGCGCCCTCGTCAATTCCCCGAAACCAAAAAGGCTTCATCACCGATCAAGCAAAGTAGTGATATCAATCGAGCATGTCGGGGTCTCAGCGACGAACCTCATCTTCATTTATCCACGTGTTTTCGGAGTCCGGCTAACCCATCCACTTCACCAAATATTTTTGAAATCCTCCACCATGGGTGGATACCACAAGATCATCCAATATCCCTTCGATTACCTCTTTCATCTGCTTGCTTGGGGAAGGAAGTGGTAGAGGTTGCAAGGTGGGTTGGGATTGTGACTTGGGACCGGTTGGAAAGGATTGCAAGGAGGTGGGGTTGGGCCCAGGGAACGTTGAGCTAATCCCTGCATTTGGAGGAAGCTCAAGAACGTAGGCATTAGGACCACTCATTGCCACAATTCTAAAAGACCCAACACCATAGGCTTGGAGTTTCTTCGCGACTCCCGATGGGAATCACTCAGGTCTAATCCGAATCATCACATGTTCGCCAACTTGGAATTCTTTGAAACGCTTATGTGCATCCACCGATAATTTGTATTGATCATTGCTTGAATTAATTTTATGTATAATTTCGGCATGCAAACTATGAATATGTTGTGAGAATGCATCTGCGAACTCGGACACTCGATGTGATGCAGACATGGGAATCAAATCTAGGGGTGTTTTAGGCCTATGACCATGTACGACCTCAAACGGACTCATGCCTATGGACTTATTGACTGATATATTATATGCAAACTCGGACATTGGCAAAGTGGAATCCCAAGTCCTAATGTGATCACCGACAAGACTACGAAGAAGATTGCCTAAACTTCTATTGGTGGCTTCAGTTTGGCCATCGGTTTGAGGGTGATAGGCCGAAGAGAACTGCAACATGGTACCCATCATGTGCCACAAGGTCTTTCAAAAGTAACTAGTGAATTTGGCATCCTTATCTGACATGATGGTCTTGGGCAACCCATTGAGACGCACTACCTCTCCGAAAAATAATTTAGCAGTGTGAGCCGCATCGGAGGTTTTGAAGCACGGTATAAAGTGAGCCATTTTGGAGAAGCGGTCCACAACTACAAAAATGGAATCGTGTTTTCACGGAGTCTTGGGGAGCCCGAGCACGAAATCCATCGAGATGTCTTGCCACGGTGTGTGTGGCACGGGTAAAGGGGTGTACAGTTTCGTATTTCATCTACTATGTTTAGACACTTGGCATGTATGACATTGTTTCACAACCCGAGAAACATCCCTCATTATGCCAGGCCAATAAAACTTATCATCAACGAGCGCAATAATTTTGTTACGACCGAAATGTCTGGCAATCCCTCCGGCATATACCTCCCAAATGAGAAAGTCACGCAAAGAAGTGTGAGGGATGCATAGGCGATTGCCTTCGAACAAATACCCGTCTTGCAGGGTATACTTGGAGCTAGTGTTGGTCGGATTATCAAGGAGAGCATTGTATTCCATCCCGAAATCTGGGCACTCGGGATACTCTTCTTTCAATCGCTCAAACCCGATAACTTTAGTGCTCATGGTTTGCAAAGTCACCACCCGACGACTAAGCGCATCAACCGCTTTATTTTCAACACCAGCTTTGTGCTTCAACACGAATGTGAACCCTTGGAGGTAGGTATTCGACCCATGTCGCATGCCTCGGGTTCAACTTCTTTTGGGAAGCAAGGAAGCCCAAGGCTTCATGGTTGGGAAGCAACACAAACTCTTGCGGTATTAAGTAATGTTTTCAATACTAAAGGGATCGAACGACTGCATAAAACTTTGTCATAGGTGGAATACTTTTGCTTAGCCTCGTTAAGCTTTTCGCTAAAGTAGGCCACTAGGTGGCCCTCTTGGCTAAGCACTTCTATGCCCACACCCAACACATCACATGCTACCTCAAAGACTTTAGAAAAATCTTATAGACGCATGACGGGTGCACTAATCATTTTCTCTTTAATCTCGGCAAAGCCCTTCGTCGTGACTTTGCTCCATTGAAACTTCCCCTTTTTCATGCAATCAGTGATGGGAGCCATGATGGTGCTAAAACTTCGAATGAAGCAACAATAGAAAGTAGTCAAGCCATGGAAGCTACGGACATCGTGAATATTCTTAGGTTTGGGCCACTCCAAAATAGCCTTAACCTTTTCGGGATCCGCAACCATCCCGTCGGCCGAGACAATGAATCCCAAGACAACATATCATTGCATGAATGTGCACTTCTTGAAATTCGCATCCAATTTCTCTCCTCAAAGTCTCACAAACTAATCTAAGGTGGGCCAAGTGTTGCTCCTAATCATTGACTGTAAACTAAGATGTCATCAAAATACATAACAAAGAATTTGCCCAGAAACGGCCTCAACACTTGGGTTACGAGCCTAATGAATGTGCTCGGGGCATTAGAAAGCCCAAAAGGTATGACCATTCACTCATAAAGACCATCTTTGATCTTAAAGGCGATTTTCCACTCATCACCGGGGCAGATACGAACTTGATGGTAGCCACTCTTAAGGTCTATCTTGAAAAAGATAGTGGCACCAACCATCATATCCAATATGTCATTGAGCCTCGGTATAGGAAACCGATACTTGACAGTAATCTTATTGATGACCCGACTATCCACACACATTCGCTAAGTACTTTCTTGGGTGTGTGTAGTGCGGGTACGACACAAGGGCTCAAGCTCTCTTGGATGAACCCCTTCCGAAGGAGCTCATCGACTTGCCGCATTAACTCGGCATGCTCAACCGGATTCAGCTTATAATGGGCCAGGTTCGATAGAGTAGATCCGGGAACTAAGTCTATGGCATGTTGAATGTCACACATGGGAGGGAGCTCATTGGGTAAGTCTTCTGGGAAGACATCCGCGAATTCTTTCAAAATCGGCTCAACCTCCTTTAGGGTGTTCGCCCATAGACTCGAGACCACGCTCGACGGTGATGACAATGTACACCTTGTTTTCATCCACAAATGATCTTTCAAACTCCGAAGGGTTTTCGCCCATGGGAGGGAGCTCATTGGGTAAGTCTTCTGGGAAGACATCCGCGAATTCTTTCAAAATCGGCTCAACCTCCTTAGGGTGTTCGCCCATAGACTCGAGAGCACGCTCGACGGTGATGACAAAGTACACCCTGTTTTCATCCACAGATGCTCTTTCAAACTCCGAAGGGCTCACACTATTGATGATCTTAGATTGACCGCCTTTCTTCTCAATTCTGTCAGTCAATGGTGCTTTGGGAGGCAAGGGGTTTAAAGTGATCTTCTTGCCTTTATACATGAACATACATATGTTAGATCGACGAAGAAGGGTCACGTCCATGTCATAAAGCCACGAACTTCCTAAAATGATATGGCTCACATCCATCGACACTACATCGCACCACAGGGTGTCCGAATAAGAAACCAATTGAATTGACACACAATACCTTCAAGACACGGGAATGGATGAAGAGTCAACCCATGCAACTTTGTATGGTCTCGAGTGAGCTTCGGGTGTAAGCCCTAATTGGGTGATGGTGTGTGTCGACACCACATTGGTGCAACTCCCGCTATCCACGATAACCCCAGAACTTTTCTTTCCACATGTGACAAAGGTGTGGAAGATGTTCTCCCTATGCCAATCCTCGTTGAGGCTGTGCAAGGATACACCTCACAACTAAGGCACGACCACTAACATCGTCTTCCTCTCACTAGGCGTGACGTCCGGTTCGTATACTTCTTCCTCAACATTTCCATCATCCTCATCTTCCTCTCCATGAAGGAAGACATTCCTTCAGGGGTCTCTTGTAGGGCATTGGGCGGTAAAGTGTCCCAACCCTTGACATTTGTAGCACTTGATGTGAGGACCATCATTTGAGGATTTTCCAACCGTACATTTTCCTTTGTCAAACCTCACATTGGTGGGAGTGGGTTGAGTAGGTTTGGGAGGTGGGTTTTCGGCATACAGCCTCATCTCTCCGGCGCGATGTTGATCGATATGTGATTCAAGTCGCCTCACCCCCCGTCATTTTCAAATATTGTTCAAGGTCTTGAACAACGGCGTAACACTCTTCAAGAGTTTCAATGGGGTGAGAGATCAACTCTTTTTGCAAGTCCAATCGCAATCCAATGCGAAATCTGGAGAGAGCGATTTGAGGATCTTCCGATACCTTTGTTCTCATCATGAACTCTTCAAATTTGCCAATGTATTCGATCACAGGCATACTACCTTGGCGTAAATTTTGTCATTTATTAAGTAGGTGATGGTAATATGATAAAGGAACGTACTTCTCTGTACGTCGTACCTTCATGTCCTCCCACCGGGTAATGGGCGGACAACCCGCATTTACTCTTATGGGCTCGAAGTTGATCCAAAAGAGTCAAACTTGACCGATGAGTTTCATCTTGGCTAGCCTAACACATCGCTCATGCTATACCACTCCAAATGTTGATCCATATCGGAAAGTCAATCGAGGAAGACTTTAAGGTCCATTCTCCCATCGAAGATCGGAAACTCAACTCGAACAATTTTGAGTCTCCCGTCCGGATCATATCCTTACAGTTTCGATTCTGATCATTCTGATGACCACCGCGCTCAAAGCGTGGACCATCACCCTCAAGGGTGGTTTGGGTTTGCTCCATGGCAGTAATCTTATCATTGATCGCACACAATTCAGCTTTGATGTCTCTAAGGGCATCGCCAACCTCACTCATGTCTACAGTGATCACGGCTTTCTAAAACGGGTTCTAAAATGACATGCAAGTATGAACCAACAATGAATGAGACTTTTGTCAAATACCAAACGTGCACAAATGAACACAAATGAAATAAAATGCAATAAAATTAAAATGACATGCAAATATGCCCTAACCTAGAACCTAATTCTCTGATACCAAACTGACGTGGGATAGCGACCCTAAACTATGTGAATGATGATGCAATGCTAGTTTGTCTAAATTAAACTAATTAAATCAAACATAAGCTCAAAATTATTTGCGATACCTTAGGATTCCGTAGGTTCCTGCTTGTGTGATCACGCTTGGTTCGGGTAAGGTCCAGTCCAATGCACTAGATCTGTTAGCTTCGCAGAAGGGGGACCCTAGAGATAAAAGTTTAGCTGCTTCCAGATTAGGGCGCTCGCTTGCAGATCCAAGGCAGAATCACTGGTTATTTCAAGGTTTGTTGATTAGCTTGGTTTAATGGCTCAAGAGAATTCTGGGGTTTAGGATTTCGGGATATTCAAAAGAATAATGGCTGAAATAGGCTTTATGGGATCGGTAAACAATGCAGAGAATAGATAAATAAAGATATAAATATTGAAATTAGATATTGTGGGCTTCGCACCGGTGGCTTCACACCAAACCTTCGCGGGAGAAGAAGAATCACTCTTCGAAGATGTTCATCTCAAGCACAAAGCAAAATAGTTATTTTCATTCATCAATAATTAAAAATTACAAAGTTTATAAGGACCTTATATAGTAGGCTTCAAAAAAAGAAAACCTTAAAACAATAAAGAACGAAAATGACAAGTTTGTCCCAGAAAACTAGAATTCCATCTTTTGGCGGATCTGACTTTCGCAGATAATCAATCAATCGACTAAACAATCGATCGATCGATTTTAAATAATAAAATCGCTCGAAGTCATGGTCATCAGTTGATCGATCGAAAGTTTGGAACCGATCGATCGACTGAGACGAAAAGTTCTCCAAAAGTTAAAAGCCCCATATCCTAAATCGATCGATCGAATACTGGGATCGATAGGTCGACTAAAGCATGCATAAGTTCTTCTCTATTCTTCGGTTGAATCGAATGCTCATATCAGTTCTGGTTCCCTTTCCATTTGTTTTGATGCCGGTACACGCGAATACGCGATATGCTCTATAGCCGATGTCCACAGTGTCAGCGTCCCCGTAACCTGGACTCAAGTGCCATGCTATACGTTAAGTCACTTGCTAGGGTTTAAGAGATCAAACCAAAGTTTCAATCAAAATCCCCTAGTAAAATCCCTGATCATTAATTAAACTGAACTTCCCAATATGTAGATCCCAACCAATAACTCATTTGCTCCCTTGGACCATTACCAAATCTGTATAAAAGTTCTGGACTGATCTTTCTTCAAGCAACTCTTGAGGAATACCTGATAGGAAATAAATCTTTGAGACACCTTCACCTTTCAAATGAAGAAATTCCAATGAAAACTTTTAAATCCGCAGGTGCAAAGCTCCACAAAGAGAAACTCCAAGCTTCTTAAAAAAGCCGCCCTTCAATCTAACATTTTTTGCAACTAACTTCATCCTTCTTAGTTCGCCAGTGGATTGAGCACCAGTTGCTCAAAAACCATAGTTAACCAGAAATCTCATTTTGCTTATCGTACCAGTCCCCAATACAACCCATTTGCTTCCATACAAACCTTACTTTGCTCATCAGGTGGACCATTTGGCTCGAAAGAAACGAAAGGATTTTTCAGGAGGATCCAATTTTGCTCATTCTCATATTGGCCGAGGACCTAGTGGTACATTGGGTTAGCCTTTTGATTTCCAAGAGTAACGAGGGAGGGCAAAGATTTGTTGGAAGATTCCTTGCTCTCGAGGAAGGCATATTGGGGTTTCGGGCTGCCTTGTAGGTGGGGCGGATTGGGGGTTTTCCTTTGCAACTTCTTGTTGCTCTGTCTCTGTATCTTGCTTTGCCTTCTTGGCTTTTTCTAATTTATTTTGTTACCGTTCAATATATATCGCATGTCCCCAAATCAACAGCATTACCAAATCTGAATAAAAGTGCTGAACAAGTTCTCTTTCTTATATGGAGTTACATCCGGCAGCACCAATCCCTGAAATTCCCCCACCATAGCTATGAAGAAATCCCTAGAAAACTCTTAAACATACAAGTGACAGAGTCTCCACATAAAGAGAACCTGCGACCTAGACAATGCAATTTAGTCAACCTTCCATTGTGTTATAGGCCCAAACCCAATACATGTTTTATAAATTAACTAATGCTCACCATCATGGCATCATCATCATCATCACAGCCTTATCCCATCTATTTGGAGTCAGCTTTGTGAGTCCTATTTCTCTACTCCTTTTTATCAGGGCTAAGCTCTCTATAACTTCGCAATCCTTCATATCCTTTCTCATGGCTTCCCTCCAGGTCTTCATTGGTCTTGCTCTTTTCGTTTCTTGTGCTTGTAGTTTCTCAACCATTCGTATAGGGTATGCTTCATGCCTCTGAGGAACAAGTTCAAACCACCTCAAGCGACATTCCACAATTTTTCCTTTATAGGTGTCACCAAAAAAAAAAGAATTTTAAAAAAGCAACTAATGCCTACCAAAAAACACAGTATGGATTGTACAACTTGTCAGCCCTCACTTCAAATAGAAGTCTTAATTGCCATAATATAACGCTAAAATCTACAAGTCCTCAAAACAGATGGGTTTAAATATAACTCTGACCCTAATGTCATGTATTTTGTAGCTTAATGTTCAATAGTATAAATACAATATTTGCCTATAAATACATATAATATATAATCAGAAGAGAGGAAAACACTGTTAGAAATTTCCCACCTAAAACAGAGCTTATAAAACTACTATTTGGATGTTGATGAAGCTCAAAAGTCAAGTTTCCTAATTTCTGAAAGTCATGCTAAGCATTGGTTCGCTTCCTCCAGATTGGTACTTGCTGATAATTTTCTGTCTCAATTTACAGGGTTACTACTATGAGCTGACAGTTTTCATGTTTTAGAACCTGTACCCAAAGATTCTCAAAATTAATATAACAACAGTTCTAGTATACAAAATTCTTAATTGAATTTGAAAAATAAGATCACAGCCAAAATAAGGAATTCAACAATATCAGAGAGGCAGCAACACAATGAAATAAACTAAAGGAAGTGCCTGTCATGAAGCATATACAGAACAGATGATACCTCTTTGAAATCATCTGCGAACTCCCTTACTGTAGATATAGCTATTCTTGAGGCTTCATTCAATGGGTAGCTGCAAAAACAATACAAGTTACAAATACAAAAGAAATAAAGATCAGATCTTGCACATGCCTCTGTTGATCCAAAGTAGCAGAAGAAGTTAATTCTGCATGATACCAGTAACATCATGATGACTCATTAATAAAAGAAAACTTACTGGAAAATACCACATGATATGGCGGGAAAAGCAATATATTGAATGTTGTTCGCTTTACCAAGCCTTAAGCAACTTCTGTAATTAAGATGGGCAAATGGGTGCTTGAGGATCAAATCAAATCACATTAATTTCAAGCACGAGATTCACCAACCAAATTTAATGGTAGTACCAGACATGCACAAAATGATAAAGGGAAAAAAATACCTATATGCATTTCTTAGGGAAACCTCAGGCTGAGCATCGACATCATAGATTGGTCCAACCGTGTGAATTACACGAGAAACAGGCAATCTAAAAGCACTGCATATTTTTTAAAATATTTCAGGCAATCAGCACTTAAAAATTTTCTTCTGTAACAAATGACTAAATGGACATATATCAAGAATAAAACAATAGCTTGAATTTGATTCACTGGCCAGTGCACCAACTGTGGTGAATTGGTCATAAATTCTTACACATGGCACACTTCATCAATTCTGTATATGTCGTAATGCCCATCATATGCCCATCATTAAAATTTGTAACGGACCAAAAATTGTGCCATCGAGCAATTTCTATTGTCTAATAAAGATCCTACAAATGAACAACTAAATGGCATACGGGCAACAGCCCTAATTGAGGTACAAAAAGTGCTTTTATCAGATGTTTAGAAACCTCTGACAATAATTAATTTTCACTGAGTCAGCATATGGGCAATGATCCTCATTGAGACACAAAAAGTGCATATGGTTGGAAACTTCAGAAAGAAGAGCTTAGTCCCATCTGTTTGGGTAGAGGGAAATATGTTGGGTGTGTGTGTGTAACTGTCCTTATATGGGTCGTTATGTAGTAGTGATGAACATATTATCTTTGTCAAGGGATATATATAATATTGAGAAAGGGTGTGAGTGCATCAACTCACAACCATAATCTCTCTCAACTCTCTCTACCTTCTCTTCTTCTACTCTCTAACCTTAATCTCCTCTAATTATAATTTGGTATCAGAGCAGACTTTTCCTGGGCCTGGGCCTGCTAATCAAGGATGTCATCTGTCATTGTTGATGTCGGCATGACATCATGCTGATGTCAAAATTAATCAAAGTTTGACCTCAGATTAGAGAAAGAAGGATAGATCTGATCGGTTTTTACTGTGGAACATTTTTAATGAAAGACGTGCATGATTTGAAGAGGTTTTAGTATATATTTTCGAAAGTTAAAAAAAGAGGGGGGGTTTTAGTCTCTGACCTTTGTATTGTCACAATCATGGGATCTTAGCCATGAGTTTGGATCGGATTGGAGCTACTTACCTATTGCAGTTGGCCTTGTGTGATTTCGATTAGTATTGAAGCAGATATGATGTTTTTTCTCTCGTTGTTATTTTTCTCAGCCAATTTCACAAGTTTCTAAGTTATATATGTATGGGAGATCCACATTTCTTATTTCTTCTGTGGGGTAGCATCAGAATACATACAGTTTTCCTGCTGGATGTGGTTTTATGTAGTTTGGTTTTACGAAGGAGTTGTGATGCTTTTTGTGAATTAAGGTCCCAGTATTGATACCCATCGTGTTTTTTGGAACCTGTGCCATGTACTAATGAAGTTTGAGATGGTTTTTCATAATATTCAGATGTCTATGATTTAATTGGATTCATCTCAAATGAAATGTGATGTGTCTTTGAAAGTGATAGTGCTCTCAGCATCTCGTTTTCATCGTGTTATGGGTGAGGTGCATCATTTGTACAGAAATTAGAGTTGATAGCTGGGTTTTTTTAATGCATTTGAAGCATGTTATAACCTACAATAGTTGGTGTAGTACCTCTTAATGCTGATCGTTGGGGTTTTTTAAACAGTTCGATATGATAGTTGATGTTTATGGCCTAACTTCTGTTATACCTTTGGAAATAAGGTGGACCCAGGTGTTCTTATTGGGCTGGGGGTTGAAGGACCCGCAGGGCCCTTGGCAGGGGTTGGGTGTCAGCAGGCCCCCAAAGGAACCCTGCATTTGTGTCGTCACCGCACGCCAGAATTGTGCCGATTTTGGCATCCATAAACTTATTGGGGGTATTTTCGGTATTAGAAAATGCATTGGAAGCCCTGGCGCTATATATTTTCTCTTTCGGAAAAACCCTAAGTTTTGCATTGTATTTGATGACCACCCGTGAACATAGGCAATCTTGCTGAACCACGTAAATCTTTGTTCTTGTGTGTGGATTGCTTTTGATTTATCATTTTTTTCTCTGTTCGCGTTATTATTTAATCGTTCATCATGTGGATCGTTGGTGAATTTGGGTGCTTCTGTGCAACAATAGTTGGTTCTAAAATTTGTCTCTAAACTGTGATAGCATTTATGGAAATATTGTAGCTTATTTTCCGATCTGATTATGCTTTAGATGATGTTATTCCTTGACTGCAATGGTATAATGTTATTTGGGGATATATTGTTGACCAAGGATCAAAATTTCAGATTTCGTTTCAGTTTTGGTGGGGACCGAAACTGAAATTTTGGCCAAAATATTCCCACAGTCCGAAAAATACTGATAATTTGAGTTTTCATTTCGGTTTCAGTGGGGACCGAAACCGAAACAGTTCGGCCAAAATTTTGAACCATGTAGTTGACGGTGCAGCCTATGTAGCCTTTAATGAAAATTAAAGGCTAAAGCATTGAGGGAAGTGTGTACACCGTACAGCATTGCTGCATTGTGTTTACAGTGTGGCATTGTTATTCTTGTTTGTGGCAGCAGCTGTAGTGCAGCCAGATTGTGACCTGTAGAGGTCTTTGCTACAGTAGTGTAGCGTATTGTGATTGTTCATAGGGCTGGTTAGAGCCTAGTTTGAGTGCAGAGTTCTGCAGTATTTGCCAAGGTGATCGAGATAGTGTAACCTAGTGGATTATTGTTTGTGTCAGAGGAACCGGATTTGTACAGTTTCAGCAATTCTAGTGCATTATCTGAAGTTGTTTTTACTATGGAGTTAAACTCTCAAGGTGTCATCAGTAAGGACATTCCTACAGGTATTTACTCTGGTTTGGCTGGGTCAGGTAACAGTGTATCAACCAAGTTGTCTACGCCTCCTCAGGCTCCATGGATCATAGATTCTGGAGCCATATCTTTCTCCTTTGTCATCTCCCTATAGTGCTCGCATGGCTGATGGACCCAAATTCCAGATATTGGGAAAGGGATTGCCCATGTTGTTCATCTACCACTAGAATCCACATTACATGTTCCAAAGATTCATATTAACCTTCTTCCAGTCAGTAGCATTATTAAACATCTGAATTGTAGTGTGGCTTTTTTCCCTATCGTCCCTTCTAGGACTTGTCTACAGGAAAGGTGTTTGGTTATGGTCGTGAGGAGAGAGGCTTATATGTTTTTTAGGATCATCACAGTCAGAGACCAATAGTTGTTGATGCTTGGCCCACTAAGAATGTTTGGTGGCACACTCGTTTTGATCATCTTCCCCTACGACGTTTGCGTCTCTTGTTACCACAAAAACTCAGTCTGGTTGATATTTCCAAGCTTCAACGTGATGTGTGTCCAAAGGCAAAGCATCATAGAACATCTTATCTTCTTAGTAGTAACAGAAGTAATACTCTCTTTCACCTTGTGCATTCTAATGTTTCGGGGGACATCTCCAATTGTTGCTCTTTGTAGTTATCGCTATTTTGTTTCATTCAATAATGATTCTACTCGATTTGCCACTCTATATTTGTTGAAGTTCAAAGATGAAGTTGCTGCAGTTTTTCCTGTCTTTCACAGTGAGAGTTTGAAATTTGATAATGGTAGGGAGTATGTTTCCCACCATCTTCAGTCCTACCTTTGCAATCATGGCATTGAGTGGCAAACCACTTGTCCCCACACCCCACAACAAAATCGGGTGGTTGAAAAAAATAATCGGCATTTGCATGAAGTTACTCGTGCATTATTAATTGGCATGCATGTTCCTAGACATTTATGAGGTGATGTCATTCTCACGGCCAACTTTTCATTAATAGAATGTCTATTCTTGTGCGTATGAATAAGTCTCCTCACCAATCGCTGCATCCTCAAAAACATCTTTTTTCCTATTCCTCCTTGTATATTTGGATCCTTTGTTTCGCTCATATCCCTCATCTCATCATGATAAGCTATCCCCAAAGGCTACCAAGTATATCTTTATTGGTTATCCCCCCACTCAAAGAGGATATAAATATCATTCTTCTATCTCTGGTAGAGTTAATTGCTAGAGATGTTACCTTCTGAATCCACTCCGTTTTATTCTCTGACAAAGTGTCCTCTTCAGGGGGAGAGTTCTAAGGAAAATAACACTACCATTGTTACCCAATCTCCTAAGTGATGTTGCAAATGATATTGATGGTGAAGCTAAACTTGAAGTCAGGCACCAAGAAATCTTAAGTCGGCAGCAATGAGAAGTTGTTAATAAAAAAGGAGTTTCGCACTTTTAACAAGTTTGAAAAAGGAAAAATCTTCGTCCGGGGTGAAGCCTTTATGAAGGTGAAAAGAACTTTTCTGCTTAGACTAAAGATCAAGATCCTTCTCCTAAAGCAAGTTCACCAAGTAGTGATTCTTCTCAAAATGATTTGGACCTTCCTATTGCCCTACATAAAGCCTCCAGGTCTTGTACTCGTGATCCTATCAGTAAGTTTGTGTCCTATCATGTCATCTATTCTACATATTTGTCATTTCTTTCTTCCATATATTTGATTTTTGTTCCATCAATTTTACCAAGGCCTTATCCCAGCCGCAGTGGAAAGAGACAACGATACAAGAAATGAAAGCATTGGAGAAAAATAATACATCAGAATAACTTCCCTACCGAAAGGAAAGAAACTAGTTGGTTTCCAACGGGTTTATATGTGAAGTATAGACCAGATGGTTTTGTAGAAAGATATAAAGGAAGGCTGATAGCGAAGGGGTTTATGCAAACTTATGGGATTGACTACCAGGATACTTTTGTCTTCATAGCGAAGTTGAAATTTATTCAAGTGTTACTATCATTGGCTGCATACAAGAGATGCCCCTCTACCAATTTTATGTTAAGAAAAGCCTTTCTACATGGTGACCTAAAGGAAGATGTGTGCATGGCACCATTGCCTTGCTTTGCACTTCAGGGGGAAAGAGATCTCGTTTGTAAACTGAAAAGGCTATCTATGGAATGCAGTAATCTCCATGTGCTTGGTTCAAAAAGTTCAGTGATGCCATCATTAAATTTGGGTATTGTAGAAGCCATTATGATCACACCCTTTTTGTAAAACGGATGACTCACCTTACTGCTCTCGTAGTATATGTTGATGACATCATGGTCACATGCGATGATGAATAAGAAATTATGAGACTCAAGTATTACTAGATTCAACTTTTAATATAATGAACTTTGGTCCTCTTAGATACTTTCTAGGCATTGAGCACGGTCACATGCGATGATGAATAAGAAATTATGAGACTCAAGTATTACTAGAGTCAAGTTTTAATATAATGAACTTTGGTCCTCTTAGATACTTTCTAGGCATTGAGGTCGCTCGATCAACAGGAGGGATAGTTATTTCGCAAAGTATACTCTAGACCCGCTCAAGGAAACTGGAATATTGGGTAGCAAGCCCACTAGATGCCCTATGGATGTGAACCATAGAATAATCCCGAAGATTAACCTCGCAAGGACATGTGGGCAAGTTAATCTATCCCACCATCACTCGACCCGGCATTTCTAAGTGTGGTCAGCCAATACATGCACGCTCCTCAAAATTGCCATTTCGATAATGTTTATCAAATTCTCAAATATCTGAAATCCAATCTTGGAAGAGGTTTGCTATATGGAAATCATGGTAACCTTGATGTCAAAGTTTTATTGACGCAGATTGGGCTAGATCTCTAAGTGATAGGAAATCCACAACTGGTTACTGTACATTCCTTGGGGGTAAACTAGTTACTTGGAGAAGTAAGAAGCAATACTTTGTGTCGAACTTGAGTGATGAAGCAAAATACAAGGCCATGTCACAAGGTACATTCCTTGTCGACATTGGAATACGTGTCAAATCTCCCTATGACTCTATATGGGGATAATGAGATTACCTTTCACATTGCTGAAAATCCGGTCTATCATGAGAGAACAAAACACATCAAAGTACACTATCACTTTATTAAGGGAGAAATGGAATCTAATAAGTTCATACTAGAGTCACATCAGAAAATAAATAGTATAAATTCTTCATACAGTTGTTGGGAAGATGAGATTGCAAGACATTACTTCCAAGTTGGACATAATATATATCTATGCTCCATCTTGAGAGTGTTGTAGAAAGAAATATATTGGTGTGTGTGGGTAGGTCATCATGTATTAGTGATGGACATATTATCTTTGTCAAGCAGGGTATATATTAATAAAAAACAGTATGAGTGCATCTAACTCACAACACCCTCATTTCTCCCACCTCTCTCTCTTCTACCTTCTTCTCCTCTCGAACATTAATCTCCTCTGATTCTAATTCCATCTACATGTTGACCTGCCACCTGGATATCTCAATTGATGATTAGGATTGCCACGATGTACCAATTTAGATGACGCATTGACCCATGCACCACAGGTGGTGCAGAGGCCAATACCCCTATTACCAGCTCATAAAACAAAATAGTTGCAGAAGCACCTACGGAGTAATCCTCGCTTCTCCAGTGGGACAACGGACTCCAGGCTGGACTTCTGGGACATCCCAGCATGCTGCTTTAAGTTCTGGACCAGCAGCTCTATGTATTGCTGAGACAAATTTCCAATGTTATGATGGATATGTCATATGTGTAACAAAATGGTGCAGTAAAACCAAAAAGTAACCATCAAGTACTACAATGAACCAAACAACGCAAATTTAGAACCAAAGATGTCGCAAAAGTATCAGACAATAGTCCCAGTCAGTTAATAGCATACCTCCATCTACGCCGCCACCCCCAAGCATTCGATTATTAGCAGCATTTACCTGAAGAAAATTCCCATTATCATGCAATTACCTCAATATTTTCAGACAAAAATAAAAGAGATAAACAGACAATGTTAAGTTACGTTACTAATTTATTGTACAAATTCCACAAGAAACCTAGTCACTTAATTCTGGCCAACAGCTAGCCCCTGGGTCGCCCTGTAAAGATTAATCTTAGCATCAAAGAAACAAGAATTAGTAAAGTAAAAGCTAAATGCCACGGAATCAGGCCATGAACATGTCAAAGCATCTTTTCACAAGAACGACATGTGTACTAACTTTCCCTACCAATTCTGAATCAGAATCACCTACTTCCATAGACAGACATTTAATGCAAGTTAGGACATTGTTATTGGAATGGCATATTTGATAGATCTCCAACATTGTTTACATCATTACCATTATCATTATATCATTTATTACCTTATAATTATTATTAGTATTATTAAAACTGTATTCTTGATGAATGCAGCAATTTTTGCCTTCACAAATCTATTACCACCCAAACAAGGTTTACGTATCGAATCACTGCTTTAAAGTGGAATACAGTTTGTATTACACTCAGTTTCAATTGCAGAAGTGGAAAAACTGAATTGTTGAATCCCTATTGTAAACTAAGTTCAATATATCATTTCTCGTGTTTACGAATCTATTACCATCCAAATACAATTGACTTAATGAATCCCTACTAATAAATTCGAAGCTGAAACCAAAGATATTTTAATTTTCTCATAGTAGTAGAGTACAAAGTAATATATGTATGTATGTGTGTTCGGGTATGCATGCATATGCGCGTATGCATAAATATATATATATATATATATATATATATATATATATATATATATATATATATATAAACAAGAACAGGGAGATCTTTTGATTTTATCTTCTAGATTTCTTTTATTATATTTAATAGAGAGAGGATAATAAAGAATGGGAGAAAGTTTCCATCTTCTATATATGTGGGAAATGATCATATGACTCGAGTCATGCGTGACTTGAGCTGTGAGAGTGTTCAGATCACCGCGGTCAATGTTGACCGCAGCGATGTATGGTGACTATGGTCTCACAGCTCGAGTCAAACCATGACCCAAGTGAGAGGATCATTACCCTATATATATATATAGAGAGAGAGAGAGAGAGGGTTTCTATTTTATGAAATTTATAACAATAAATAGATAGAGATTGCATATGGTTTATCTCATTTCAGTTGTTACTGAAAGAAGACAAGAAAAGATGGGTGGTTTTATGTTTGAGTTTCTATTTCCAATCATAATTAACAAAGAAGAGAGAGAGAGAGAGAGAGTAAGAATACAAGGGATTGGAGTTTCTAATATCACTTACTAGAGAGATTAGAGATAAAAAAGAAACATGGGTGGGATTTCAAATTTATATTTAATCAATTAAAGGGAGGGAGAAAAATAATGTGTGAGACTTTGAGGGAGGAATAGGACGTAGACATGGGATCTAAATCTCCTTATTTTCAGTTTGATGTGTTCTGGATTGTAAATAACACACAAATTGGAAGGCATGATCCAAAATGTAGTACAAATTGCATTTTTAGGTAACCCTGTCGTGTGACAAAGAAAATATTATATTCACTAAGTGCAGACACCCAATTTTGGACGGTCGATTTCACTTGGAATGAAACCTGAGGATAATAGGGCCTCAGAACACAGCATGTGATGCTATTTCTCATGTACAACCTTCACATATAACACTACCCACCTCTTTTGGAAGTTATAACTGTTTTTGATGATGCTTAAGGAAAAATTTAAGTGTTGGGCGTTGCTTTGTCAGCTGCATGCTGATAGTTGGCTGCTTTGTAACTTCTAATTTTATTTTTACTAGACTCCTAAACTTGGACTACGTAAATTCTACTTTAACTCTATCTCCTACTTTCTAGACCATTAGAAACTAAAATAGAAAATATAAATTACAGATTTCAAGGCCCCACAAATTTAATACTGTGAACCTCCTATTTTATAGGAACTGAAAACCCAGAATTCATACTGAGTTACTGAGACTCCCCATATCAGAAACTTTCAACTTTTGGCCCATTTTTTATCTCCTTTTAAATTCTCATTTTTACTCTTTGTAATAATTCTAAATCCCAGCCAAATTTAAGACCCAATGAAGTCCCATGTTAGGCAATGTTTAAGCCCAAATTGAATCTCAGGTCCAGCCTCTTTCATATCACACGGCACCCGGATGAAACCACATGACATGTGTACCAAAATATGACCCGTGGAACCCAATCACCTGGCGCTTGGGCTGCTTATCTAATACCAACTCCTGCACTAATAGTATCTCTAGAAGACCAGCGAATGAGGTGCTCCCAACTTATTAGATTAAAGTCTTACGAGGTTTATCGAATCGCTTAGTCCTTACTGATGTTGAGATCCCATGTAACATGCAACATGCCACAAAGCATTCTCATTCACTGTTCTACAATTTTTTTTCTTTTGATCTTTTTTTGAAGTCATTGTTATACAATTTGATGTCCCACTTTTAGACACATGCGTTATTTAATAAAATGCTCATGAGCCCAATTGAAAATGAAAGGTAGTTAGCTAACCCTAGCAGCCTGCCATCTGGACCTACCTGTGGAGGTTATTAGTTAACAAAATAATTCCAAATGAGATTATGCTGTGACTCAGTTATAAATCAATACATATTTCTAGTTTTTCAACTGTACACCATTGGGGATAACACTATTGGCCCTGAAAGACTCCCATGTATTCTCTATCTTTGCCCATTCCAATGAACAAATATTGCAAATTAAGGATTAAAATAAAAGAATTTGTGGAAGGTTTAGGGTTTAGTTATAAAAGAGAAAAATGATAGATTGAGGTATTAGGATTTGGGTTAGAAAATGAGAGAGAGAGAGAGAGAGAGAGTGATGAGAGAATAGCCTAGGTGGACTTTAGAGACCCACTAGCTTTTATATTTGTAACAAATAAAAGGGTAAAAACAAGTGTACTCCCAATACATGCAACATTCTAACAGACACTGTACATACACCCATAGTAAACACATACACCAACAATCCCCCTCAAGCTGGAGCATAAATGACATACATGCCCAGCTTGACAGAGAGGTTCTGGAGAAGCACAGGCCCAACGGCCTTGGTGAAAATATCAGCAAGCTTAGGGTAGTCAATGGGTCAAGCTGGCAAATAACTTGGCCCGGATCCAGAACAAAAAAGTAGGGTTTTTTGGCTTATAAACCCGGCCCGGTCTAGAGCGGGCCAGGTTTGGATTAGAACTCAAAAAGCGCTATATATATAAATTTTTATATCTAATTAATGTTTGTTATATCATAATTTTTCTACATGTGTAACTTATTTGTTTGGCTTCGTTGAGTTCCATATAGTTTTACCAATAAAGAATAAGAAGCAAATGATCAACAAAGAGTTGCTATTGGAGCGTAATGGGGTGTGTGTGTGTAGATATAGTCTTATGTAGCACTTATGCTGTGTGTAGTATGTAGTGGGCTGTGTACATCATATTGCTATTATTAGTAGTATAAAGGCTAGTTGGGGATCCCAAGAAACCCTAATTGGACCATTCACTTATGCTCTATTCTCTCTCCTCTCTTCTACAAACCATTAAACCCTAAAATCAAGTTGGTATCAGAGACATCAATTAGTACCTCGTCATCGAAACCTTGCTGACATCAGCATCTCCAGTGATGCAATCTCGGAATCCGGTCGCTGAGATTCCACGGAGACGATCTGATCATCTTTCCCTTTCATCCGATGGTCCATAACCCCCCCCCCAACCAACTTCGTCTTCAACCTCTCGTCATGAACCAGAAACCCTAAACCACCATCATCACCATCCCAGACCACAAGATCAGCATCTCCTATCATCCACCATCTCCGAACCAACATCGGCCATCTTCACCATCGCTGAACCCTAAACCACCATTGCTTCAACCCTCCATCTTGATAACTCGATAACCCATCATCACATATCTTGACAACCCAATAACCCACCTCGATAAACCAGCCCAATAAGTTGATAAACCTATGACCAGATAAGCTGATAGCCCAGCCCAACTCACTTGTCTCTTTGCCTGCTCAGTTATACTTGGGTTGCAACAGCAGATGTGGACCTTATTTGCAGCCAGCATTGTGATAACAGGTGTGTGAATTTGCGGCCGTGGGTTCCTGATCAGCTATACATGGGTTGCAACAGCAGGTGTGGAGTCTATTTGTAGTCGTGGTTGCGACAGCAGGGGTGTGTGTATTTATAGCCGTCGGTTGTCATCTTCAGGTTCATATTAATTGCAGCTTAATTCTATTTTTTCATTGAAATATGCTTGGTATTTGGGCCTAGTTTTGTGCATCTGGAGCACTCAAGCGAATGTTCTTTCCCACTAAATCTTTTACCTACTTTTTTTTATCTAGTGATTTGTGAATTAATTGTGGACGTTCTTTCCCACAATGGAGCCAAACTCTTCAGTTCCTCTTGGTTCTTTCTATTCCCATCCGAGTTATGGGATTACTAGCTTAAAATTAAATGGGAAAAACTTTCTTCCATGGTCACGGGCCATGAAACTCTACTTAGGAAGTCGTGGGGACACCCTTGGATCTATGGCCCGAACCCTATCCACTAATCCTATGTTTTCCCAGTGGGAGATTGACAATTGCACTATCTACGCTACTTTTTTGTTCCATGATACTGTGGCACAGCTTTGGGAGGCATTGACCTAGATGTATGCTCACTCGAAGCATGATACTCGTATCTATCAACTTCTCATGGAGATTGCTCGGGTTGAGTAGGGCAATCGCATTGTTTCTAAGTTTTTGGCTATCTTCAGACTCGTTGGGATGAGCTAGGCCAGTATGAGCCTCTATCTGAGTATCATGGGGATCGTTGCTCATAGATTGGAGCGCCAGCAGGTTTATTATTTTCTGATGGCTCTTCGACCCGAGTTTGAGCAGCTCTAGACACAGATCCTTGCTTCAGATCCTCTTCCGCCTCTTCGGACTGTATATGCAACTATTGATGGTGATAAGCGACGTCGGGCTCTTATTCTCTCTTCGCATCCTACTCTTACAGAGAATTCTGCTCTTACATCAGATATTCAAGGTAAGGGGGGGTGGACGTGGCAGCCGAGGAGGTCGTGGTGACTGTAGTGGTGCTCGTACTGGTTGGGTGTCTTGGTGCTTCTGATGCCCTCACCATTTGCTCTTTTTTGCTTTCGAGTTGGGCATGATCGCTCGAAATGCTCTAAGCTCCATGGTTTTCCACCTCGTCAAGGATCCTCAATTGCACATATTGTCGATACTACTATGGTCTCTGGCTATGGATCTTTTGATGTTGCAGTGTCCACCAATGCTTCTACTGAGCCTACATTTGCTTTAGCTACTCTACAGGTTGAGCTCGCAGATCTGCATGGGCATCTTCATGCTTCTCAGCCTACTCCTCCACTTGCACCAGGTACATCTTCCTACTCAGCTACCATGTCCATAGCTTCATCTTCCACATCTGGATCATTGATTATGGAGCATCTGATCATATGACTGGTGAGTCCCATTTATTTTCTTCTATTTTTCCATTACCCACTCTTAGGCAGGTGCATATCGTTGATGGTTCTGTCACCCCCATCACGAGTCAGGGTAAAGTTCCGCCATCAGCTAATTTATCTCTTCCAAATGTTATACATGTTCCCAGTCTTAAAGCTAATCTTTTATCTGTCAGTAGTTGTACAATGTCCTTGAATTGTTCAATAACCTTTTTTCCTACTCATTGCATTCTTCAGGACCTGACTACGAGGAAGACTTTTGGCATGGGATTTGAGTAAGGAAGATTATACTACTTTGGCGCTGAGAGACCTCGTGTTGCTTCAGCTTTGTCTTCCTTCCCTGTTACTTTGAGTAGTAGAACCTTAGGCCTTTGGCATGCGCATTTAGGACATGCCAACGTGCAAAGTTTGTCTTCTTTTTCCAAAATTTAAAATTGTCTCTAATGGTTTTAAATTTCAATGTCAGAATTGTCAACTTTCATAGCATAGTAGATTCTCTTTTCGTTCGCATAATAGTCAACGTGATTCTTTGTTTGATCTTATACATAGTGATATGTGGGGATTGCTCCATTATCTTTTGTTGATGGCTATAGATACTATAAGACTTTTATTGATAACCAGTCTCGATGCACATGGGTATATACTTACTGAAATCTAAAGATGAGGTACTCAATACCTGTATCTTCTTTTCTGCCATGATTCAAACTCAATTTGGGAAGACCATTAAGATTCTTCGCTTTTATAATGGTGGTGAGTACACATGTTCGGCATTTCAAGAACACCTCAACACGGTTGGGACTTTACATTAGTTTACATGCCCTTATACTCCTCATTAGAATGGTGTTGCGGAGCGTAAGATTAGGCATCCATGGAAGTGATTTGCTCACTTCTTGTCTCATGCAAGTTCCTAAATCCTATTGGTCCATAGCTTTGCTCACTACTACCTTTCTCATTAATCGTACACCCACGCGCATTTTGAATGGTCAAACCCCTATGCATATCTTGAGACCAGGTGTACTATTCTCTGTCGAGCCTCGTATTTTTGGGTGCACTTGCTTTGTTCATGATCTTTGCATCCAAAGGCAGAAGTTAGATGATAAGGGAATTCGGTGTATTATTGTGGGATATTCTGGTGTGTCAAAAGGGTACAAGTGTTATGATCCAAAGACTAGAAAACTCTTTACTACTATGGATGTCTCTTTCTTTGAGGATGCTACTTATCTCTCCTCAATCATCTCCATCTAAGGTGCCTACTAGGGTTCGTCCGATCCCACTAAGCCTACTCCCTCGGATGGTTGGTTGCCTAGTCGCCTCACATATCAACGCTGCAACAAAATTGTACCTCCTGCTTCTACACCACTACCAGAGGTTCCTTTGGCGTCAACGCCCCCAGGTAAACTTGCTCCCACTTCTCCTTTGGACTCTCCGGTTACTATTATATCTCCCTCCGCTATAATGATCTTGATCTTCCAATTGCTCATCGTACGGGTAAAGTTGTACTACTTATCCTATTGCTCAGTATGTTTCTTATCAAGGTCTTTCCCACTCTTATCGTGTTGCCCTTGAAAGGGCTTCTATTGTCTCCATTTCGCGTTCTTTCAAAGAACCTCTAAAGAATCCTGTGTGGACTGCTACCATGGCCAAGGAAATGGCTGCTCTTGAGCGGAATAGGACTTGGGAACTTATTGATCCTCCACTAGACACACATGTTGTTGGTTGCAGATCGGTATTTGCCTTGAAATATCGTGATGATGGCACTATTGAAAGATATAAGACTCGGTTGGTGGCAAGGGTTTACTCATATCCATGGCCTAGATTATTCTGCTACATTTGCTCCTGTTGCGAAACTCACCTTTGTTCGCATTCTCATTTCTCTCACTGCTCACCATCATTGGCCTCTTTATCAGCTAGATGTGAAGAACGCATTCTTTCACGAGCACTTAGAAGAGGAAATCTATATGCCCCCCCTCCTGGATATCAACTTAAGTGGGAGTACTCTGGGAAAGTGTGTCGGCTGCTCAAATTTATTTATGGATTGAAGCAATATCCCAAGGCTTGGTTCAATCGCTTCAATACAGAGGTTCTCACCATGGGATTTACGAGATGTCACTCTGATCTCACATGCTTTATTCACATCAGTGTTGCTGGTCTTCGAACTACCCTGATTGTTTATGTTGATGATATCATCATCACAGGAGATGATGTTTCATTCAAAGCTCATGTAAAGGCTGGTTTGCGTAAAGCCTTTGATGTGAAAGATTTGGGTCTTCTTCGATTCTTCTTGGGTATTGAGATTGCTAGATCTGCTCGAGGCATTTCTCTCTCCCAGAGAAGGTATTCGATAGAACTATTGAGGGATACTACATGCTTGGATGTAAGCCAGCTAAGTCTCCTATGGATTCTAAACAATATCTTCATGTGGATGGTGGAGAACTCCTACCTAATCCTTCAGAGTATCAGCATTTAGTTGGTAGGTTTATCTACCTTACCAACACCCGCCCTGATTTGTCATTTGCAGTCTCTTTGGTGGCTCAGTTCATGCATGCTCTTAGGACTCTTCATACGGTTGGTGTTCATCAGATCCTCTGCTACATTAAGGCCTCTCCTGGTTTTGGCCTCTTCTGTGGTGATGTTGGGCACATCTTCATCTTAGTTGCTATACTGATGTTGATTATGTTGGGGCTCCAATTGATCGTCGACCTACCCCTGGATATTGTACTTTTTTAGGTGGTAATCTTGTGGTATGGAAAAGTAAGGAGCAAGATTCAATATCCAAGTCTAGTGCTAAATCTGAGTATCAGGCGATGTCTCATGGGACTTGTGAGCTCCTTTGGCTACGTTCTCTTCTCACAGAGCTTGATTTCCCTCCATCTCTCCCTATGCCTCTCCATTGTCACAACCAGGCTAAAAGTGATATTGTCGAGGACTCGGTTCTTCATGAGCGAACCAAGCACATTGAGGTTGATATTCATTTTATTTGCGAGAAGATACAGGTTGTGCTCATACAGACTCCCAAGGTCACGTCATCTCAACAACTGGCAGTTGTCTTCACGGAAGCCCTTAGTCCGTCTTCACTTCATGAGATTATTGTCAAGCTAGGCATGATAGATATCTATGCGCCAGCTTGAGGGGGAGTATTGGTGTGCATTGGTGTGTGTGTGTGTGTAGATATATTGTCTTATGTAGCACTTATGGTGTGTGTGTGTAGTATGTAGTGGGGTGTGTACATCATATGGCTATTAGTAGTATAAAGGCTAGTTGGGGTTCCCAAGAAACCCTAATTAGACCATTCTATTCTCTTGTCCTCTTTTCTCTCTCCTCTCTTCTACAAACCTTTAAACCCTAAAATCAAGTCTATTAAATGATGGTTAGTAGCATTGAAATATGAGTGTTCCCATTGTTCATGTGCTCTTAATCTATTTTTAATATAAATTTGTTTAAAATATATTTTTCTAAATTATACATAAATAATTTTTGGCCCGCATCGTGGCCCGAGGCCAGTTCGGCCCAGCCTAATGCTGAGTATATGGCAGCCCGGGTGGCCTAGGGCCAGGCTGAGATTGACCCCGGCCCGACCCATTGACAATCCTAAGAATCCTTGTGTGAGGAGATACATCAATAAGCTCCAATGTACAATCCCAAACTTTTTCTCAAACAAAGTGAATATCCAGTTCAATATGTTTTGTACCCTCATTGCAACAATAGGTCGTCATAAACAATCTTTTCGGCTGCTTCGCTATCACAATGAATCGGTATGAGACCACTAATCGGAAATCCAAGCTCTGAAGTGAGAAAATGAAGCCATGATAACTCAATGCTCCATGACTAATCACAAGATACTCAGGCTCATCATTTGATTTGTAGACAACAATTTACTTTTTGCTCTTCCACGAAACAAGATTGTCTCTAAGAAAAACACAACACCTAGATGTAGAGGGATAGTCGGTAGGAAAGTTAGCCCAATCTACATCAGTATATCCAAATATATGAAGGTGACTATGAGAATGATACACAATTTCCGCTAGGACTGGATTTAAGTCTCTAAGAATGCTACAAACAACGACTATGGAGCACAAGGAGCGTGCATAAACTGATTGACAAGGCTAATAACAGAAGTAATGTCTGGTTGCGTAAGGGTAAGATAGATCAATCGACCCACTAGGCGCTGATACTTACGAAAGATGAGATAATAACTCTCTTTCTCATGAAGTCCATAGGGAAGGAAGTAGGCTTGAAACCAAGAATACTCGTATCACTCAAAAGATCTAGACATACTTCCTATGAAAAAGAAAGATCTCTTTCATCAATCTAGCTACCTCCAAGCCAAGAAAATATTTTAGGCTGCCTAAGTCCTTCGCTTCAAAAATATGATCAAGCTCATCCTTTACAAATGATATGAAGGAATGGTCATCTCCTGTTATCGCAAGCAAGGTAGTATGACCAACAGAACCGGAGTGATTAAAAAAACAGTATGCTATGAGTGACATCTCTGAAATCCCATGCCAATGAACACTTTACTGAACGTTGAAACCAAGAGACTACTTCAATCCATATATAAACTTCCCAAGTCTACATACTTTCCTAGCCTTCCCCCAAAGTCGGAAGCCAGGAAGAGAATCCATATAAATCTCCGCTATGAGATCAGCATTAAGAAAGGCATTTTCTGCATCAAGTTGCTAAAGGGTTCAATTTTGATTGGTCGCGATGGAGATGAGAACTCACACAGAAGTATAACAGTGGGGAAAACGGGTCAAGTTGCATCTCACGGTCCTCTTTCGTAAAGGAAAGATACCATATCGGCATATCCCAAGCGATTGCTTTCAAAGGCATTCATTTTATCCACCATAGTGGCCTTCCATGCAGGATGAGAAAGGGGAACATGGGCGGTAGAAGGTATGGTAACAATATCAACTACAGAGAGAAACACCCTATAAAAAGAAGTTACAACCTAATAACACACAAATTTAGCCAAAGGATAGGGTGTAAAACGTGAGCAGATCCTCTTATGAATTGCAATAGGTAAATCAGGACTAGATGTATCTGTAGGCGTACGAATCGGAGTAGCAAGAGAAGCTACAGGATAATGTACCGTAGTAGAACTCTCAATTGAATCTACCTACATAGATGGCTAAGGCCTGATAGAGGAGGCCCGTGCTAATGTCTACGAACATAGGAGCGAAATTGCTTCAGTTGTTGTAAAGGAGGTTGAGTAGGATGAGTACCAACCGGCTATTGTATAAGAGGCTGAATAGGAGATAATAGGTAAATTGTACCAATAGGATGAGGAATAGGAGAAGTAGCAGGGAAAAATATTGCACATGCTCAAAAAAGCTAACATCCATAGAAGTAAAGTATCCACAAAATTGGAATCATAGCATCTATATCCCTTAGATACACTCGAGTAACCCATAAAGACACTAACATAGCGATCCTCTAATTTATGCCAATTAGAACAAAGGTGTTGCCCAAAACAAGTGCACTCAAATACCCGAGGTTCAATAAAAGTATGGAATCATTATGACATAAGACTAAAAAGAAAGTGACCTCCTAAGAATCCTCGAAGGAGTATGACTAATAAAAAACAAGCAATAAGGCAAACAAACAGTAGGGTTTAGGCACATGCATACCCCTCAATAAGGACCAAGTAACTCTAATAAGATGTCAATGCAATGTTTTCAATAGCGAATAGCGTAGTATTCGACCACTCGTGTAGCGAAGCAAAAGCCTCAAGGCGTGCAGCGTAAGCTTCACGATTTTTTATAATATTTAATTTTTATAAACATAAATAAATTTAAAAATTAGGAAAAATATTATTAAAAATTATTTAAAAATGAGAAAAAAGAGAAAAAAAATTATATGAGTAAGATTTCATAAGTAGAACATGACAAATAAGCTATAGAATATGCTACAAGCTCTGCTCCTAACGAAAATAAGTATTGAATCCCATAGGTTTTAAAATGTAGTGGCAGTTTTATAACTTTAAAAAAAAAAAAAAAAACTTAAAGCTAATATATTGAAGTGTACGCACACTATATAGTTGTAGTGTATGCTATATAGACTGTAGTGTACGCTACAATCAAGCTACATAGGCTAAAAGCTATATTGGTGTGCTACGCAGCGTTTAGGGTGTGCTACACTATGAGGCGCATAGCATATCGCATATTGCATATAGCATAGCCTATCTAAAGCATTGTGTCTATGTTTGTGCTCAGTAATTCCATTTTTGTTGAGGAGTATAGGGACCCGAATATTGATCGGCAATCCCACAATCTTGAAGGTATCGAACAAAGGAATGAGAAGTATACCCCATTATCAAGGCGAAAAGCTTTAATAGAAACACCGTATTGAGTCTGAACCATGTAATAAAACTCTTAATATTGAGAAAATACTTCAACTTAAGATTTCATGAGAAGGACCCAAGTGAGTCGGGTGTAGTCATTAATAAAAACAACATAATAGTAAACCCCTCAAGAGAGGTAACAGGGGAGGAACCCCAAACATCAGAATGACTCAACTCAAAAGGAGAGTTGCACATGTGCATGCGCGAAGGATAAACACTTATGCATGCGCGAAGGATAAACACTTGTGCATTGTTTCAAAAGGGCACAGATACCACATTGAAACTTAGAAGACATGCAAATAGTTTGAAAGGAAGGAATCAAAGAGCACAAATTCTTAAATCCAACATGTCCTAATTTGGCATGCCATAGAGAAAGTGTATCAAGGCTTCAATGGAAAAGAAAAACAAGATGAAAGTTCAAGGAAAGAATTAGTCACAACGGTAGTGCAAAAGATACTTATGTTTAACATCTATATAGTATAGTCCTCTTTTAATGCTATTACCAACGGTTTTCTTAGTGGCCAGATCTGGAACAAGACAATGAGAAGGACAAAAAGTAATGGAGCAGTTTAAACTTTTAGCAAGACTATTAACATATAGCAAGTTGTAGATGAACGAGGAACATGAAGTGCATGGGACAAAAAAAAGGAAGACGATACTAGAATGGTTTTGGCTCTTATAATAGAGGCAGAGGAACCATCAGCCAAGCGAACTTGAAAAGATGGAGGAGCAAAGAAGGGTAACCCTGAGAGTCCAATTATATGGTCAGCTGACTCTGAATCAATCACCCTGTGTGAAGACAAGTTATAAGTGGCCGCCAAGAAGGAGGTAAGATGTTGTGATATCGGACAAGATATAGCAAGAGTAGGGGTTATTGCAGTCATCATCAAATATCCAGCCATGAAATATAAACCATCCCAAGCCAAATCAATCCTCAATAGACAAGAGGTAGCATAGCAAACTTTAACTCTCACCGCCACACAGAGGTCACAAAATAAGAAATAAGTGGAACTAACTTCCTTTCTGGGAAATTAACAAACACCAATTGAGCGAACAAAACTACACAATTGTATCCATGGCTCATCATTGGAATAGATGAGAAAACAACCCCATTGGAATAGTTTAGCAATAACAGCCCATATAACACATCTATAATAGCATTATTGTTCCGGTATGCTGACAGCCCCTATGATATGTCCACAAGCATTTACAGCAAATCTGAGAAACCGGGACCTCCAAACCAGTACAATCAAGATCATAGCAGGTTCAAATTTCCACCAAAAAAGCCCATTCTTCCTCCGGAGATGGGATTCTAAAGACCTGGAACCATAGCAAGCCCACTAATTTTGGGAGTGCGTCCCTTTGCATCGACGAGGAAACCGTGGACGACAATGGGATTAGACTTGATTAGAAATTATGGCACGCAAGACTTGGACATCCTCACGACAAGATGTTGGAGTTAGTGAGCAGCGCTCAATTAAGAGTCGGGAACATGCAAATGCATCTTCGGCCCAAAAGTAATCATCCCCATTGCTCTGCGTGCGGACTAGCCAAACATCACAAGCTTCCTTTCAAAAAATAAAGGAAACCTGGCATGCATTCTAGTCTATGATTAAGGAGATTCAATGCCTTCATTTCTTCAGTGGACTAGGACTCACAGCCAAAAGTTTTCAGTTGGAATTCTGATGTAAACCTAGTCAATAGCCAGACCTAACAACTCCCACAGAAATCATGCTTTTAAAAACTCATGACAGAACACGGTGAAGATGAATATACAAAACACTTCAATACACAGGTCAAATGGATACAAATAAAAAAAATCTTTACTGGCATGTTCTAGACAACATTCCGATCAAAACGCTATAAGCTACGTACAGATTTCCTTGGCCTAGAAAGCCGTGAATCCCTAAACAATTGCAAAAATACCTTCAAGAGCTCTTCAAATCCAAAAAGTTAATATTAAGGTTTCTTAGCACCTAATTTCAGTCAAAATCCTTTCATATATTTAACATTCGAGGTCAAATGTTGACCTGCTAATGTCTGCATGATGTCATGCTGGCATCAACAGGAAAGTTCTGGATAGTGTTACTCTGATACCAAAAAGGTTTTGAAGAAGGTTTAGGGTTTAGTTATATGAGAGAAAAAAATGATTAGATAGAGATATTAGGATTAGGATTAGAGAATGAGAGAGAGAGTGGAGAAAGGAGAAGAGAGAATGCCCAATACATGAAACACTCCAACATACACAATACACACACCCATATACCATAAGAAGGCATATACACCTACAAGAATAAGTTAAAAAGAGGTTAAAATTTCACAAACAGTGATAACCCGCAAATTTTCTTTTAAAAAAAGAATTACTAATGCCTGAAACTTTTATTTATGAACAAGTCCATACCCAGGTGCTACGTTATAAATCTTACACTCATCTTTTGGAAACTAATAAGAACTAAGTAGGCGTAGCAAAAATAACAAGAACTAAGTAACTAAACCCTAGACAGATACGAAGTCCTTTTACACATGAAGATTTCTTGCCAAACTATGCACACTAAAGTACATAATGTTGACACAAAAGGAAATTCAACATAAATAATTGTCAAGAAATAAAACAACAAGCCCATCCGTGATAAGTAAATAAAAAATAATTGCACAACAGGAAAATTCGGCTTCTCTTTCCGAGTTTGACGGCCAAGTCCAAAGAGAACACGGCAATTTTGAATAAGATCAGTGATCTGACACGTTACTCGAACCTCTACCAAACCGATTCAACTTGAAGTTTATAGGGCAGCAAACACCAAATCCAAACAAGTCAAGGCACCAAGTAGAATTCAAACATATCAAAACATCAGAAAAAAATCAGATGAACAAAAACTAATCATCTAAAACCAACAGTTAGAAACAATAACCTGCTTCGAAAACGAGAAAAGATTATATTAGATCGAATAGAACAAAAACTCACAACCGCGTCCGAAGATCCATTGACGAACCACTTGGTAATATCCCCTTTCTGGAGCTTTAGAACGCTCGAAGGAGACAACGAGAAAGCTTCAACTTGATGATTCTCTTCCCCTCGAATGCTAACCCTAGCTGATCCGCCATTACTGGAGCTCGAAAGTCCAGATTTTGATCCAACGGCGCGGGTTCTATCCATCTCAGAGGCGATCGATGAGGTTTTTAGGGTTGATCTAGGGTTTATTGAATTCGAATTATTGAGATATTTTCTAGGGTTTGAAGACCAAGTGTACGAATTATTGAGATATTTTCTAAGGAATCGACCTCCACTGAAGTGTACGAAAGAGACGCTCGGCATTTGAAGACCAAGTAACTAAGTAAAGCCGTAGCATTGGGCCGGTTTTTTTGTAGACAACAAGCAAAATTACTTAAAACTCCCGGTCAAAATAGGGGAAGCGACCCGTTTGCTCCCTTAAGTTTAGACGGGTCAATCTCCATATGCCAAGACAATGTCACAAAATTCTCCGAATTAATCAAAAGTTCGTAAAAAAATTCTCCACATAGATGGTCTGCCAAACTTTTTAGTTTTTTCTAATTATTCGCTTGATTTCGTTGATTCTTTGAATTTTTTCCAAATTTTTCATTTTTTAAAAACTTTTATTATTCTGATAAATGATTTAATTGTACTTTTTACTTTATTTTTTTATAAAAATTGTAATGCATGTAAACATTATAAAATAGTTCTTTTATTATTTAAAGAAAACATTTTAACTTTAAATACTTTAACCTATATTTTTAAGTTCTTTTATTCTTTAAAGACAACATTTTAACTTTAAATACTTTATCATGTATTTTTATATATTTTAATAATTTATTATTATTATTTTGATAGTTCCCGATTTTTTCCCGAATTTTCTCAGAGTCCTTCTTGAATTTATCAGAATTAAATCGAACTCGCTCCCTGCCAAATAATTACTGAGTCCGAACTTGGTTATTATGTGCTGAAATAGCTTAATTTAAAATTTTGCACAGATACTTATGAGTATAGAAAATAGTGAAAGTCCATGTTTGACCATTTTAAAGTAAGGAGATAGATCTATTCACGCTTAAGAGCATCTCCAGCATAGCCTCTATCCCACACGCTAAAACCCAATTATAGCCGTTTAGCGTTTCAAACTCAAAAAAAAACACTCCAGCAGGCACGCCATCCAACTAGCCAAAATAAGCTATTACTGTAGCAGAAACTAAAGAATATAAATATAATTTATAATAAAGCTCCTTCTCTCTCCTCTGGTTCTCTCCCTCTTTTGTTTCTCACTCTTTTCTTTCTCTAGCTCTAGAAGAAGAACGGGCGGCCATCTACGACCCACCAAATTCAGAGCTCCGATTGGGCTCAACTAAGCACGTCATCGTCTTCTTCTTCTTCTCAGTCTCTCTGTAAAAGGTACGGGTTTTTCTGATTTGATTTATTTTGATTTCCATATGAGAGATCACTTGTGGCTAAGTGGTTTAGATTTCAGCTTGATGATGGATTTTTAATTGAATTAAAGACCCTCTCTGTGATTTACCCTTTCTGTGTTTTATTAGATTTCAGCTTGATAAGACCCTTTCTGTGGTTTGAAGACCCTTCTCTAGATTTCAGCTTGATGACTTTTCTTCTATATTAGGCTATGTTCCTATCGAAAGGGATTTAAGAATCAGAATGTATTTTTTGCTTTTCGTCGTTTGGTGTGAAACTTATGGTCTTCGATGCACAGTTCAATTTGATCGAATTAAAGTAGATATTGCAATCAGACTCTGTTGAAAAATAGCCAAATATGTGAGCAGAAGTGAGAAGACGCTGAAAGGAATCCATAGATATTTCAAAATGATATTGGTATAATAGGGCATGAATTTGAAACTTAGATTACTTGGTAGGTAGCTATGTTATGGAGATGAATCTTTCATAACTTGTTATGGAGATGAATATGTCATCCCGTTCCCTTCGCAAAATCCCATGCTTCTTGTTTCCCTTTTCGCGCCCATTTAGGTCGCTGCCAGCATCATTATCATTGCCTTGCCACATGTATTTGGAGTCGACCTTGCGGGTCCTGATTCTCCACTCATTTCTATTTTAGGGCTAAACTTGCTTTCACTCTGCAATTCCTTAATTCAAGTCTTTATTAGACTTCTTCTTTGTCTTGTAGCCAGTTTTTGTAGATAGGCTGTTTCAGGTCTGCAATGGACATGCTAAAAATCTCTCTTTTTTTCCCTTTCAAAAAGGTGGGTAAGCTGGGAACGAACCTGTGCCCTTGAAGTTCCAATTTGTCAACCTTCCATTGCTTTACAGGCCCAACATAACATGCCCGAATGCCTAATCGAACCAGCGACCTTGAGGTTGCAACAATGTTAACCTTTCATTGAGCTATAGGCCCCGACATGCCAAACATCTCAAATGACATTCCTTCATAGTATTCCCTTCTATTCCCTAATAAAAGAGAAAATTTGTGATATGACAATCATACTTGTCATTATTATTACAAATGTGGTATAATGAAATGTTTCTCAAATTCATTTTTCAGTTTGGCAAATTTGATGTAATGTTTCATTTTCATCCCCTAAAATACAATATCATGGGAGGGAAAATCTGCTGGTCATATTACTTTATGATGTTACTAATAATAGAGTACATTTATGTCTTGCCATCCTGTTTATTGTCAGTTGGCTGAAATAAACTTATTTGAGTTAGTATTTTGTTCCATAGTTTCCAGAATAAGAAATAGGTGCGAGAAATATCTCATTTACGTAATTTGAGATAGTAACTACCCAAATGTCTGGAACAAATGCACAATATGAGAAGTACTAATTGTAGGTAATTTCTCTGTTGTTAATACTGTTGTAAAAACTTAGATTCCCCTTTATACCCCCAGAAGGATACATTTGAACTAATTTTGTGATAACTGATGAGGCTTAAGAGATAAGTTGTCATTTGCATGGAATTCAGAAATTAAATAGGCAATTTAAAGTGCAAAAATAGCAAAATCTGAAAAGTGAAAATCTCCCATAAAATTTGGTTATTGTATTGGACTATTACGCGGCAAAGATTCCTCACGATTAACCAGCTCGTTTGTAAGGGAGTCCGCATAAGAAATAGGTGTGTGCTTTGCCGTAGAGAGGTGAAAGTTGTTGACCATATCCTCTTGCATTGCTCTTTCACCTCCGAGGTGTGGTGGGCTGTTTTGTGCATCTTCAAGACTTTGTGGGTCTTCCTGAAGGAGTGTGCATCTTCAAGACTTTGTGGGTCTTTACTTTAGAGTTAGACTCCCCAAAGGACCTCTTTAACAACTAAGAAGATTCTAAAAACTACTAGCAAAATAGTTATAAAAGTTAAAGAAGATTCATACACAACAAACTATTGTTATCTTTTTTCACCTTCTCTTGAACTCCCAAATCCCAATATACTTAGAGGAATTATAGATTAACAACACTGCCAAATTGGTGGTATCCCTCATCTCAACCAGTCATTGGACCATGTTCTCATCAATTGGGAATATTCGATAGGTCAGTGCGCTCTTGAATTCTTTATAGCCAAAATATTAATCTGATTGGTGTTCCCATCTATCCAAAAAAACTGCCCTTTTTTATTATTGGCAAAATGGATTGATACTCATTGGTTCCTTGGTAAATAGATATGTTATCTAGTTCAAATCCTTGAGAGATTACTTTAATTTACTTGTTTTCTTGTCTCCTTGTTTGGATCTTTGGTAAATTAATTTAAATTTCTTTTTTTTTTAACATTAGATCACTCGTTCAATGGAATCACAAATGAAAGAGAACATGTCTTTCACCAATCTCTTAAATGAGGGGTCCTATGCTGCGGATGAATCAATGAGATCTCCATACCGAAACGATGCTGCCGATGAATCAATAAGATCTCCATACCGAAACGATGGTCCGTTTGACCCTCGAGTTGAACAACAAGCTAGCACAAAGAAAACACAGACTGAAAATTTCAGTGTGGAAGAAGATATACTCCTGGTAGATGCGTGGATAAATACTTCTACAAGCATTGTACGAGGAATTGAGCAATCAAAAAGTGCATATTGGTCTAGAATTTATTCTAACTACCACGCTAATAAGGCCTTTGATACTTCACGCAATCAAATATCTCTAAGTAATCGTTGGTCTACAATTCAGAATGCGGTCAATAAGTTTTGTGGATGTTTGACTCAAATTCAATCAGTGCGTCAAAGTGGGTTGACTCAAGCAGACAAGGTAAAATCTCTATTAACTCTTAGGTTGGATTTCAAATTTTGTGTATCTAAATTTGCATCACTTGTTATTTTGTATATTTAATGCATACCTTTTAATTACACAGATTGCTCAAGTAAAAAAGGTTGTATAAGGTGGAGAATAAAGCCTCTTTTCAGTTCGAACATTGTTGGACGATTTTGAAGGAATATCCAAAGTGGGTGGAAGAGAGGGAAAATTTGGGTAGAAAATCAGTTCCAATACCGTCTTCAAAGTTTGCTGAACCCGCGGTCAATCTAGGAGAGGACAATATCTCTACCAGCAATTTTGTAGAATTGGAGAGACCTATGGGGAGGAAGGCTGCAAAAGTACAAATGACTAAACGAAAGAGTACAGATGGGCATGATAAAAAAAGTTTCATGCGGTTACTAACAGAGACGAAAGAAGGCGTGGAAACTGCAAGGAAGGAAAAACTAGAACTTTTACGAAGAGCGGATGCTCGAGAGGAAAGAAAACTTGAAATTCAACAAGGTGAACTATGTATCAAGGAAGATAAAATTATGATGATGGATACAAGTGAATTGTCGGATATCCAAAAAGAATACTTTCGTACCTGACAAATGAAAATCATTGAAAAGTCTCAAAGATGAATAGTTTGACTTAACTGATTTTGTCTAGATTTAATAGTTTGCCCTAGGGCCTTTTTATTTGTTTAAGACAATCACCAAGTAAACTTTCTACGTTGTGTATGATTTTTTGGTATAAGATAATTGGAGAGTTTCATATCCTAATTTATGCTATAATTAAAGTTTATGAGGTGGTAAGGTATTCTTTGATAGTTGTCATTTTTTGAAGAGATGATATATTTGAAAAAAAAACAGGGACATAAATGAACATTAAAGTAAAAATATTGTTATAGAAAAATTAAACGTCGAACATTGAACATTAAACTTCCAAAGGTAGAAAAAAAGAAATACAACAATTGCAGCATATTATTTCTTCAGTTTTGGCCATGTAGTTGCCATTGGTGCTCGATGAGATCCAATTGCAGCTGGGAATGAGTTTCACTATCTCGAATGTTCAAATGCCTTTGAATGAATTCTGTTAATTCAACAGTGCGCATACGTGAAACTTCTACATTGGGAGTGTCATCGACTTGTTCATAGTCAAAGTCAATGGCATCATCGCTATTTCGCTCGTCTTCGATGATCATGTTATGTAATATTATGCACGTTTTCATAATCAATTTTAGTGCTTGACGATTCCATCCACGTGCAGGTCCACGAACTATTGCGAAATGTGCTTGGAGCACACCGAATGCACATTCAACATCCTTTCTTGTTGACTCTTGTGTTGCAGCAAAATGTTTTGCCTTCCTTCCTTGTGGACGAGAAATTATCTTTACAAAGGTCGACCACCGTAGGTATATACCATCAATGAGGTAGTATCCTATAGTGTAATCATGACCATTTATTGAGTAATTGGCATGAGGAGCACGCCCTTCAGCAAGCGCAGAAAATACAAAAGATCGCTCTAATACATTGATGTCATTATGTGAACCGGGTAGCCCAAAAAAGGCATGCCATATCCATAGATCATATGAAGCCACTGCTTCTAAAATAATCGTTGGTTCACGGGAATGACCAGAAAATTGCCCCTTCCACCCAGCTGGACAATTCTTCCACTTTCAATGCATACAATCAATGCTACCTAACATCCCTGGAAAGCCACATTGTTCGCCAACTTCTAGCAATTTAGCGACGTCATTGCTATTTGGTAACCTTAAGTACGTGTCTGAAAAAATTGTAACCACCGTTATAACAAAATGTTCCAAGGACTCAATTGTGGTAGATTATCCAAACCTCACATACTCATCCACGTAGTTAGCCGCTACTCCATAAGCTAACATTCTAAGTATGGCTGTCATGTTTTGAAGGGAAGATAAGTCGATAGTTCCAACACAATTTTTTTTTTGGATAAAGTATGGATCATAAGTTTCTACCGCAGATAGAATACGAAGGAAAAGAGAGTGATTCATCCGAAACCGCCTTCGAAATAATTTCGGAGGATATACTGGTGAATCAGCAAAATAATCTTGAAAAAGCTTCTGGTGGCCTTGCATAGTATCACGATTGATGAACACACGCCTTGAAATAAATTCATGACATGCTCTACTCTCTCTCTCTCTCCATGAAAAAATTCGTGTGCCGTAACAATTGCGGTAGTTAATACCAACTCATCGTCAGAGTCAGAATCGTCAAGTAGCATTTGATATACAGAATCCTTAGATATTTGGGCGAAAGCAAAAAATGAATGATGTAGAGAATTAGGATATAAACTTGTGAAAAAAGAGCTAAAATTTTCTTGTATGGAACACTAGAATAGATTAACATATTTATAGACCAATCTGATTTCTATTAAGAGAATATGATCGTTTGAAAATATGACCATTGGAAAAATATAGCCGTTATAAGAGAATATGACCGTTGGAAAAATATAGCCGTTATAAAAGAATATGACCGTTGGAAAATATAGCCGTTATAGGAAAATATGACCCTTTGAAAATATGACCGTTGGAAAAATATAGCCGTTATAGAAAAATATGACCGTTGGAAAAATATAAATGTTACAGAAAAATATTACAGTTTGAATAATTTTTATTATTATAAATATTTGGCTTATACGTATCAGTATCGGCCGACTCGCATCGGCCTCGACAGACCGATACTCGAGACCGACAGCGATTTGAAACCTTGCGTTCAAAAATACGACCGTTGTAAAAATATAGCCGTTAGAGAATTTAAATTTTTAAAAAATAAGTGTTGATAGTAAAATATATTAAAACAAGAATGAAAAATAAGAGTAGCTAAAATAGAGTGCCTGTTGGAGTGATTTTTACTGTAGCAGTAGCTAAATTGGTGTTTAGCTACTCAAATTTAGCTTTCCCTGCTGGAGATGCTCTGAGAGCAAATTAATTGGGTTATCCTACAAGCTGGAAACCTATAAAAAATTAATATAAATGTGATAGAAAGACAGCCATTAGGGTCCCTACACCATTAACCTTGTAGTAACCACGTGGAGAATAAGGAGAAGGCAAAAAAAGCATGATTCAAAAATAAAAATTGATACATTCAAGGAAATTATTCAGTAAAAATATGGAATTTGAAAGTTATTGGGTGAGAAAATTGCAGTTTGGTAAAAGAGGCTAATTTTAGGAAAAAATATTTAAAAATTTATGAAACTTAGAATTTTTTTATTTTAAGGAGTTCAAGCCCATGTTTGAAATGAACAATTTTCTCAATTTATTTTCAAATAAATAAGGACTATTTTAGCATAAAATTAGATGACATGAGTCACATGACATATGTAAAGCCTATGCAAACTTGCACGCATAAAGGATCCGTTTTTGGCACAACACGATAGGTGGAGATCTGATACAGCGCAATTGCAAGCATATGTTTAGAACCCACAACCTATTGCTACCACAAGGGAAGAGTATATCAATTGGGCTTTGTCATGACATACTTTCAACACTACAAAAAATAAGGCTATTAGCGGCAACCAATAACTACAGCTATTAACAAAAAAATTGCCACTAATACTCTTGCCGCTAATACTCTTAATAGTTTTTTTTGTTAATACTCTTATTTTTTGTAGTGCAAATAGTGTATTTAGGACACTACACAAATACTCTATGTTCGGCTGAGTTTTAATTTAAAAATTCGACTCACTTATGTTAGTTGAAATTTAAAAACAAAAACTTAATTAAGCATTTAAACTAGATAGTTTACAAAGATTACATTGTTAAACTTAATTAATGAGGAAAAATACATTTGTGGAAACAAAATGTGGTTAAGATGTAAATTTCATAATTTAATCCTAAAATTTTAGAAAATATAAAATTTTGAAAAAAATTTAATGTCACAATTAAATGGTGACTAAATTATTTTAATAAAAATTATTGATTCTTATTTAAAAAAAATTATCATACAGGCTAAAATCAAAATCATATTTCTAAGGCCTAAGATTGCCAATGGCCACAGTAGCCTGCTCGGTCTGATAAACTTTATCATTTGATTTTAACACATCTAACTATATGTGAAAGCAACTTTTCGTTAAAAAAAATAAACAAGCCATTTTTTCTAAACGTTAAGAATTGCATGCTTACTAGGGGAATTTAAGTAACATATTATCATAAAAAAATTCATAATATAAAATTAATCATTTGTAACAAAATAAACATATCATGTAGTCCAAACGCCACATTACCATAAAGTGAAATTTGAACAATATAACTTACACCATCATAAGCTAAAAGTCTCATAATAAAATCCAATAGTCTAAATCATACTAGCGCAAAAATTCAAAACCAATTAATACTAGTGCAACAAACCAAATAGAAAACTTCTAAAGATAAAAAAAATTTCATATTGAAAATCCTCCGCTGAAATGTGGTCTTCCAGAAGATCGTGGTATGAAGATTGGTGGCTCATATCACCAATTCATGTCTTAGAATTTCATTCTTATCCTCATTCAGTTAATCAAGATCACAAATTCCAGTAACATGTTTATTAATATTTAATTATAGTAACCATGGGTTTAAAAAGGAAAATTATGAATGATGGACAAATTTTGATAGACAATTTTACAGGCAGCCTATGTAGCACCATGTGACTGGCTGCATTGCTTGGGCACCACTACGCAAGCAGCCAATCACATCGCGTCACATAAGTTGCATGCAAAGTTGTTTACCAAAAATTGTCCATCATATAACACTGTCCGTCTTAAAACATTTCACACAAGCCTACACTTAATGTTTTATTGAAATCTTATCATCCTGATTTTTCTTATGTTCTTACTTAAAGCAAATACCTAAATTATCCTCCCAAACTAAACATAGTGCATAGGCCTTATGTTTAAAACCAATGGGGATCCATGTCATTTGAATTCATGAATCGTTCCGTCATAGCCCGTATGTTTGTGCAATTCTACCTTAGGGATCTTTACCAAATGTGGAGAAAATATGTTGTGTTAGCTTGCGGTCATAGCAAATCATATACCATCATATGTTTTGGAAAGTGCACATAATGAGACTTTCGATTGTGCAAGTGTGAAAGGGCAAATAATGGTAAATGGGTTACGCTCCCAAGCGTGAAAAGTGCCTTCAAGTTCAGAGAGCAACCACTTTATAAGAAAAAATGAGAGGTTAGGTTTGTATCTCGTCCACTCCTCCCAGCACGTACCCTTTACTTATATATGGAACCAATGTTGAATAATGGCTTTTTTTATATTCATATGCTATTTAGTGGTCCATTTGAAGGATCCTGAACAAACACTAGAAATTGTTACTTACATACGAATTAGGCAAAGGGATAAAATTGTGGTTGTGATGATGATAATGAGGATGCTTAGAAGAGGCGAACACGTATTCCATGACCCGTGCACCTAGTACTGACTCTTTTTAATTATTACTTATGTTTCTACAATGTCGAACGGAATGACAGGGGCATTAGGGCACGTGAGTCAGTAAAATTTAGATTCAGTTTACATCCCTTTTAGCCACATCTCATGAAAATTTTATCGGCACAGTTTAGACTTTAGAGTATAAAGTTTAAACAAATAAGTTGCTCACCTTTGAAATCCACAAAAGTTAATTTTTTGTATTTATGATATTTTGCAATATCGGATGTTACATGCTAGACCATGAAAGACATAATTACCAAAACAAAGGATCTGCTCCTTTGCAATGTCGGTGATTTTGTCTACATAATTTGTGTAGTCTACTCATGAACTGTCATATCTACAGGTGCACTCCTTTGCTTTGAGGCTGTCTAGGCAGTGCGGCCTTATTAAAAAAAAAATAAGGAAAAAAAAAAGAAAAGGGAGAAAAAGGAAAAAAGAATGCATCCAAATTGAAGTCATACCTATGTGAAATCAAGAGTTAGCATTGGCACCCAGACTCATCTCTTCATTAAAATGGCCAAGCCTGGAAGGATATGGCCTATAGCATTGGACGGTTGATAATTTTGCAACTTCAACAGGGAAGGTTCCAGCCCAGCTTATCCATTAAAATAAAAATAAATGGTCAAATTAACAAGGGTTTAACACAGTGGTCAAGACCGCGCATCAAGAAGTGAAGGTTTTGAGTTCAAATCCTATCTCTTGTTGGTCACTTGCAGGCATTTATCCCTATGGACCGATTACACATATCCGGCAACTTGCATACAACATTGAGTCTTGAGCTACACGGGGATGGATCTTTGTGCTCTTTAAATCTGCATACGTCTCAAGGTCCATACAGCATGGCTCACATGCCATGTACCGGTAGTAATGCATGTAGACTTTATAAAACAGTTATTTTATTCTATTATATATGTTAATAATTTATTTTTATTATTTTGATAGTTCCCAAATTTTTTTCCGAATTTTCCCCTAGTTTTTCTCAAATTTATCAGAATTAAATCGAGGTATTGCACAAAATTACCATTAAAAATTGTTTAAAGATCTAATATCACACAATGGATCTTGAGATTGTTGGTGTACTATCAGACGGTTGGTGTTTTATTTCACGTGGCACACATAAAAGAAAAGTAAGCTTAACATCACACTCACGCTTAAAATTGATTTTAAGGTCACTTTATGGGTTGTACCACATGAAATAAAAGATTGACCATTTGATGGTACACCCCTGATCTAAAGATCGATCACATGAAAGATTGGGACGATAAACAATCTCCATCATTTGAACTGTGGCAGATGATGTGACTTAAGGGCAACCCATTTTTTTAAGGGAGCCATTACTTGCACACGTTTTTCAAGTGATTGCACCGGATTGTACCAAATTTAAAAGAAAGACTAACAAGTTTGGCTACCTCTACTATGTGAAAACACCATCTAAGCCGTTTGATTTGAAGGCCATGATTTAAAGATATCAATAGATCATATGCCAAGTATCCTGTTTTGTACCAATTTTTTGTACCAGAAATCTGTTGATCATGAATTTCAAATCAGACGGCCCATATTGCATTTTTACATATCTCACATGTCCCTAAAATACCAAGTCTTTCTTTAAATTCAGTGCAATCACTTGAAAAACGTGTGCAAGTAATGGCTCCCTTTTTAAAGGGGTTTTCGATGTTTAAGGGGTATAAAACCTATTTTTTTAAGGGATTTTTGTTTTGTAAGCTGCTTTAAGGGGTAATGGACATATAAGTACTTTAAACGGACGAAAATTAGCCTCACTAGTGTAAACATGCGTTCTAATAATGTTAAAGAGCTTAAAAAAACTAATAAAATAAAGTTCGACAAAGTTCGGTAAAATTCAGAGCATATTTTAAAAAATACCCGAAATTTACCAAAATTTTGACCAATTTACGGTTCGGGTCCTGACCAAAACCGAAACCGAGATTTTGATCTATGCTACTTGCAGGTAAAGGTGATAACTCTATTAAGAGCGTTTGACTTCCAAATGTGCAGCCATGAGAGATTCGGAGTAACAACTCCCTCTAATTTCTTGTACAACACATTAACCTTGAATAATCCATCCGAGCAGTCAGACCAAGGAGGAGAATCAAGCTTCGAGAGGTTGAAAGAGAGGAACGAGTTAAGGAGGTTCAGAAGACTGGTAACCTCACTAATCTCAACCTCATAGAGCCTTCTTAAAGTAACTAAATTCCAAAAAATTCTACCTTCGGAATCGGACTCTGCCATCTCTAAAACTGAAGTTTGTTGGTTAACACAGATCCCATAAACATTAGGAAAAAGGGCTTTAAGGGGTTGGGCAAGCAGCCACCTATCATGTCAAAAGGAAGTAGTAGTTCCATCACCAATAATAATTATGACTCCCTGTTTAAAAAGCTCATTAACCTTGCTAAGAGAACACCAGAAATCAGAAATTGATCGCGGGATCTCAATGTCCCAACTGTTGCCTCTAGAACCATACTTATCCAGCAGAATATGCCTCCATAAGCTGAACATCTCTAGTTCAATGCACCAATACCATTTGAAGAGCAAAGCATCATCAAATGGTCTTAAACTAATAATACCCATGCCACCATCTTCCTTACTCTAACATAACAATCTCCAATCGACAGAGTAGATTTTTTATTTACCTTCAATGCCCGCATAGAAAATCTCTTTGCAGCTTTTCTAATCTTTGGACCACCCAACTAAGGCATCTAAATAACGACATGTAGAAAACAAGCAGTGCCGATAAGGTAGATTTAATCAGCGTAATTTTTCCAGCAAAGGAGAGAAGATTCCCCTTCCACCCTTCTAATTTTTTCTCGGCCCTTTCAATAATCGGATACCACATATTTCTTTGCGGATTTCCTTGGCCAATAGGAAGACCTAGGTACATGAACGACAAAGAAGCAGCATCACACCCAAAGATCCCCACCAATCTCTGAACCTCTCCTCACACATGGCAATCTCAATAAGAGAAGACTAGGACAAATTTACTTTCAAACCTGAGACTGCTTCAAAACAGATTAGAGCTGCCCACACTCCTCTAAGAGCAGCTTCATCCCCGTCAATAAAAACCATGGTATCATCAACATTTTGAAGGTGTGAAATTTCACAATTGCTTCTATTAACTTTGAAGCCTTTGAAGATTCCAACATCAACAGACTTGTTGATAAGGGTAGACATCCCTTACGCAATTATCAAGAAGAGAAAAGAAGAGAGGCGATCCCCCTGCCTTAACCCCTGCTCTGAAGCTAAAAAATCCTTCCACACCCCATTAACAATAAGAGAGAATGACACCAACACCAAGCAACTCCTAATCCAGCCTCTCCATTTAATACTAAAACCCATTCTTTCCATTAAATAGTCCAAGAATTCCCAACCAACTCTATCAAAAGCTTTTTCAAAATCCACCTTGAGAATTAAACCCGATTTTTTCTTCTTATGGTAAGAATCAATCAGTTTATGCGCAATGAGAACTTCATCCACAAGCTGCCTGTCTTTGAGGAAGGCCGATTGATTATGAGAAATAATCCCAACCAGAATTAATCTAAGCCGATTAGCAAGGACCTTGCTAATAATTTTAGAGTCCATTCAATAAGTTGATCGGTCTAAAATCTTGCACCTCTATGGCTCCTTTTTTAAGAATTAAAGCTATAAAAGTAGCATTCATCTCATGGCTAATCTCACCTTTTTCCTTAAATTTCAGAAATACTTTGAGAAGATCATATTTGATGATTTCCCAATATTTGTGGTAAAATGCCATAGGGGAGCCATCCGGACCCAGGGATTTGTCGCCGCAAAGATCAAAGACCGCAACTTAGATTTCTTCAATCAAAAAGACCTTGTCCAAAGCAGCCTTATCAACCTTTGAAATGATAAGTAAATCGACCCCATACATCTTCGGTCTCTTCCACCCGTCCCTCTTAAATTTGATATGAAAGTGGTCCACCATCACCTTTGTGATATCCTCATAGGAATTGTATTCAGCCCCACCATTGTGAATAACTGGAATAAAGTTTCTTCTTCTTGCCAACACCTGAAAATATTTAGAATTACGATCCCCATCACAAACCCACTTGTCCCTAGAATTTTGTCTCCAATAGACTTCTTCCATCCGTAGAATCGATTGCAATTTAGTTTTAAGAAGCACTCTGACCTCCCTCTCCGCAGCAGCCAGATGACCAGATTCCTCTTTAGTATCCAACTCTTTGATTTTAGAGAGAAGATTCCCTTCAAGGCGAAAATATCTCTGAAAACCTTTTCGTTCCACACAACAAGAGACCTCTTAGTAGCTCTTAACATGGCCATGAACAGAGAGCCTGCTGATCCTTCTTCTGACACCGAACCCCAAGCTTCTTTAATAACTTGAAATATTCTAACATCCTCAAACCACATAAGCTGAAACCAAAAAGGCTTGGGTCTAGGAGTCAACTCGCAGTACGACAAAAGCAAAGGACAATGGTCAGAGACAGGATGAGCCAAGATTTCAACTTTAAAATTAGCACACATAAGATCCTAGTCGGAAGAAACCAGAAATTTGTCGAGCTTAGAGAGACAGAGATCATCTTCCATGCTAGACCAAGTAAACAACCCACCGACCATTGGAACATCCAATAGGTTATTTTGAAGGAGAAAGTCCATGAACAATTGCATAACATTCGATCTTCTAGAGGCCCTATTTTTGTCGCCAGCGAATCTAGTGACGTTAAAATCTCCGACAATGCACCAAGGGCACGGATCATTCGCAAGATTATTCCTTCCAACCAAAATTTCCCCCCAAAAAATCTCCCTAGCAGCGTCGTTGTAAGGCCCATAAACATTAGTAATTACAAAAAGATAGTCTGTCACTAATTCTTTGAAAAAGAATTGAAATGCTATGATAACCTTTAAAGAAACTCACCTTTGAATAAAAATTGTTGTCCCACCACGTGAAAAGACCGCCATAGGATCCATAAGCCTCAAGAGCTTCCCACTCCATAGAACTTCTGAGACCCAGGCCACCCCTATTGAGAAATTTTGAAGGAGCCATCTTCGATTCTTGGATAAGAATTAAATTAACTTTGTATCGAAACACTAACTCTTTTAGAGATCTTCGCTTCTTCATGGCACCCCAACCCCCTTATATTCCAAGAAAGCACCATCATTGACACAAAGGAACTCCATCTTGCGGTCTATCAACTCTGCCTCTGCCGCGCTTAAATGCTATAGACGTCTCCAAACACCTTAATTCCTTATCCCTCTTAGTTAACTTCAATTTCGGCGATTCCTTCGCAGTAGAGGATAGAAGATAAACATTTATGGCTTCAATAGCTTCTGATAAGTTTAAGAATTCCCCTTCATTCTCATCGTAGTGTACACCTAAAAGCTTATTGATCTTTAATAAAGCCTCGGCTTTATTTCTCATATCCTTGTTGACAACTGGAGAACAAATCGGAGTGGCGAGATAAGAGTGGTTGACGTCCTCGTCCACCTCATTATCTACCGATTCAGCTGCCTCTTTTTTGGACTCAGCGACATTTGTCTATAGTATTCCCCATTATCGCTTCCACTGAAGACACTCCCCTCAAAACCAGGTGGGCTAATAGGAGGGCTATTGAAGATAGTATGTCTAGATTTTATTTTTAAAATAGTCTCTTGAAACTCATTGGAATTGGATTTGGGCCTAGCCCCAGCAGAGAGGTGCATAATGTCGAGATTCGGCCTGTCACAACAAAAGTCCGTTGGAGGACAACTTGCAGCACAATCTTCAAAATCCTTTTTTGAATTTCGATATATGAAATTAAAAAAAATCCCGCTCAGAGACTCCATGAGTGTCAGCAACATCGTCCTCCATACTCTCCCTCTGCAACTCTTTTGCCGCCTTATCCTTCTCCAACAGTCCATCACCATTTTTCAAAATCGGTTTAGCAACTATTCCATCGAGAAATATATTCTTTTTCCCCTCTTTAGGTACCCACTTGGAGGAAGGATCCACAACCACCTTTGACTGCTTCGTTTTCTTGGGGCAGAAGCTAACACTTCTTCAATAATTACCTAAAAAATGGTATTCTCCACTTTTAAGGAAATCGACTCCAAGATTCGAGCACTCTTTTAGGTAACTATATTAACTAGCAGGGGGAAAAGGTAGTCAAGGTCAGATGATGACTTGCCAATGGAGATAAAATTACCACAAAGATTAGCAATCTGGATAAAAGTCTCTGAGCACCACGCATGGAGTGGAACTTCTCTTATTCTATTTTTTCTCTGAGTCTCAATTTTTTTTGCTATCCAGTCATTTCGTCGAATTCCATTATCTGAACTTGACTTCCCATTCTCCATTACAACATCCTTTCTCTTTCAGGCCTCTATTTTTACCAGCTACAGATTTAAAAATAAATAAGAAGCAATTCTTCTTCTCTAAGGTAGTCACTTCGGGCTGATATTCAAAAGGCCATGAGTCACAAACCCATCTTCTAATCTCCTCCAAACCAGCTCACTCAGAGACCTCTCCGATAAGGCAACTTCTTTGTAAAAAACCACCTCAGTCAGAGGTGTTTTTGATCATCAGATCAGCTTCCGGGCACTTTTCTCTATGAACTACCATGTTCTCTGCCCAACCAGGATATGGCTCGAACGGCTGCCTCTTGATATTCCCAACGAAAAAACCTTTGCGGCCTTGAATACCACCCATCATTGATATATCGATGCTGTTCCTCCGTTAAGTGCTTCCCATAGCTCCTTCTCTGTACTTCCTGATTTCTGTAAGTTTCTCGACGAGCACGACATCTACTTCTGTTGCATACCAACCTAAATGCGAAGTTGTGGTTATTGCATTTAGGACACATCCAGTCTCCTCTTCGAAACTCAAGGCTATTTGTTCTCCCATTAATCCTACATGCTAAGTTTTGCAATCTCATCTTGTACTTAGACTTCCATCTCCTTCAAAAATATCTTTGACAACAATGATGGAGATTCAATCGGAGGGTTTTTCTTTTTTTGGCTTTTTATCGAGCAGGTGATGTGCATCTTTCATTAAAACCCAACCTCAAGATTCCTTCACCATTGTTGCCTTGTGATCGGAGTTTCTTTAACTACTCAACAAAACTGATTAAATGGAGAAGAATCCTGGGTATCTATGGATAATACCAACATAAGTTTCTTTAACCATGTTTTATAATTTTCCTTTTAAGACTCATAGTTAATATAATAAAATATTAATAAACATGTTATTCTTGAATTTGTCATATTGATTAATTGAATGAGGATAAGAATTGAATTGTAAGACATGTATTGGTGATGTAAGTTATTGGATAATACCAACTCTTTCCTATTCAATATAGTGACAATTTAAGGGTGTGTTTGGGATTGCTCTTTGGAGGCAAAGAGCAGCCCTTTGCTTTGGTGCAAAGCACTTTAGCATGGGATTGTGTTTGGTTATAGGTACTCTTAGTTATTTTGGAGGGTTAGAGCTGAATTTAGGTCTCTTTGAAAGAGCAATTTAAACATGCTCTTTTAATTGGGCTGCTTGTTGCCTCCAAAGAGCAATTCCAAACACAACCTAAATATCCTTTAACTGCAATATCTCATGAAAGTTTGTAGAAATTGTAGCAATAAAAAAACGCACACAACAAGCAAAATGCAAACACAATATTTACGTGATTTGACAATTTGCCTATGTCTACGGGTGATGTTGAGTCCTTTCACTAATCTGTGAAAACTAGGATTATAAATCTCTCATATCTCACCTCACTCAATACAGAAATCGAGTTTCCTTTTAATACAACTCTAATATATAATTAGAGTTTATATCTAATACAAAGTATAACCGCCCAATATAGAATATGACGAAAATACCCTTAGTAACCCTAGGAAAATTCAACTTGGGGGCTCCGCCCCTAAACCCCAGTAGGGGCGCACGCTTCAACGAGCTCGATATGAGCTCGACCCGCCTGATTTTGTGGGTGTACAATACAACCTATTGATCAATATTGTCAACAAAATTCAAGGCACAATCTCAACACCCTTTAACTGCAATATCTCATGAAAACTGGCACAGTTTAGAGTATAAAGTTTAAGCGAATAAGTTGCTCTCCTTTGGGATCCACAAAAGTATATCGGGTGTTTCATGGAAAATTATAAACGGAGGATCAATTTGATGCAGACAAAGTATAAGCGGCTGGCATGGCGCAATGTGATTAGCTGTACCGACCTACATTAATTGTGTCCCACTGCCCATGCAGCCAATTGTATTGTGCCACATCAGTCACCTGCACATTGTCTGCATAAAATCTGTCCTCCGTTTAACAGTGTTCGATGTTTCATAGTAAATTATGAAGGAATTTACCAAATCAACATATCTGCCCCTTTGCAAAATTGGTGATTTTTTATTGTTCCTTACCTCGCGGAGTTAAATTTTTTTTTTAGGACTCGTTCATTCCTATAGCAAATTTGAGTACTCTGTTTTTAGAACGTAGCAAGAGCTGCAAGACTGAAGAGAATGTGTCCAAGTTGAAGTCATACCTATGAAATCCAATAGTTAGTGTGAGCACCGAGGTTCATCTAATAATCATTAAAATGGTCAAGCCTGGAAGGCAATGACCCGTAGCATTCGAAAGTGGATAATATTGCAATTTCAACACGGGACGTTCCAGCTCAGCTTATCCATCAAAATAAAAATAAGCGGTCCAACTAAAGGGCTTTGGCACTAAGGATCAAAATTCTGGATTTTGGCTTAGACTGAAACTGAAATTTTAGATCGAAATTTCGGCCGAAAACTTTACTTTGAACCGAAATTGCCGAAAATATATGTTTTCATTTCGGTTCGGTTTCAGTGGGGACCGAAACCGAAACATTTCGGATTTTGAACCATTTTTGGCATAGTAGCAACACCGTGCCTCAAGGAGCGGAGGTTTTGAGTTCAAATCCTACCCCTTGTTGGCCACTCGCAGGCATTTATCCCTATTGACCGGTTACACATAGCGATTTTTACCAAAACACTTGCGTACATGGGTTTTAAATATGAAAAAATGTTACAATTTCTAGATCACTAAAACGTCAACAAAATGGATTTACAACCCGTATTGTGAACTAAAATCCAACTTCGGTGGGGCAGAGCCTCGAAGCATGTATTATAATATCGACACAGTCCCACTGAAGTAGTTCTCATGTTTCAGTGGGCTAGCTTGCCCCAAAGTGGGTTTAATTCAGAGGGAACGAATTGACAGTGCTAAACATGCTTTGGTAGGCTGACTCCGAAGTAACCCGTATTCAGCCTGTGTTACAATCTTTTGGTCATCTACAAATATCCTCTATCTTTTAGTAACTAAAATCGGCACGGACAACCTTTCAGTAAAAAGCTCTTACACTGTTAGGCATATCGGGGACTTAGTCGAAAATCAATATAAGTATACTTTTGACCTTCACGATTTGGCGCTCAACAATATATGCACATTACCAACTTGCGTACGCCATTGAGTAATGTGCTGCACGGACTCAAACACGGGCATGGATCATTGTGCTCTTTAAATCTGTATACGTCTCAAGGTCCATGGAGCATGGCTCACATGCTATATGCCATGTTAAGGGTGCAAATTATTTAGTTAACAGAACTAAATCGAAGCCCATTTTTTTGGTTTCACTTTGGTTCGATATACCCTGAATCAAAGTCAATTTTTTGGTCGGTTTCCAAATCCCCGGCCGGTGCAAAACCTAACCGATGCAATTTGGTTTTGGCTCGGTTCGGTACCCACTTAGTTTGGTGGACCTATTTTTCTGTACAAAATTTGCACCCCATGTGCTGTTGCTCTCTGTATACTAGCTCTTGCAGAAATCAATCAAGCTTTATGAGTTTTTCATCCCCGCTAGCCATGTGGTCTCTTCCTGTCCACTCTTAGAAACTGATAACCTAACTCACGTTCCCAAAAGTATACCATGTTCAACTATCTTAACAACATGGTTGGCGGACCCACCTCTTTACTCCAAATAGATTAAAGAACAAAAAGGCTTTGCTGGAATGGGTCATAATGCTTATTCGGTTGCCATGTGGCACCGGATTTAACCCTCTTTAGAAGCTTTTATAAAAAATAAAGTATATTAACCGTTGATCTAACACGGGGAAGATGAAATGATAGAACGTTTCACCTTTCATTTCTAAAATATATCGCACTCACACATTCTATGAAAGCACCTGCCTCAGGGACTAGGTGCGAAATGGTCATCCATTGTGTGAAAGATTCGGGTGAAATATGAAGTCCATCAGTTGATTCGACCCACTCAATGAGTATTATGAGGTTGCACACGTGAGTGCATTCAGAGAACATGTGGGTGCAAACAGAGCTACCCAATATTGGTCGCTCATAAATTGACACTGGTTAATGCTTTATTTTATTTATTTATAATGATAATGGATCAACTGGTAGATGGGTGCGACGTTGCATCTTTTTTTGTAAGGGTAAAATTTAAAGAAAATGAAAAATAATAAAATAATAAAAAACTATAGCGAGAAAGAAAAATATACATTTATATAAAGCTTGAAATAGCAAAAGCTACAATTTTTCAAAAAAAAAAAAAAAAAAAAAAAGCTCCACGCCAACATACAAGAAAGACGATCTCTAAATGATATTGTACCCCACCACATATTTCTATATCAATGTGGAGGAGCCCAATAAATATACAACCTTTTTGATACTCATGGACTAAAATTTGCCCAATAAATTAGAATATCAAATAACTATGCAAATCTCATAAACTTATATTGAGGCCTAGCGGGTGCTATATTAAGCTACCTCAGCATTCAATGGCCAGGACTCTCAAATTCTAACCCTCCCTAGTTCCTCCTAAGTCTCACACATTAACAAGTAGAATAGGTACTCAAATTTTCACCAATCCACTTCATTCTACACCCTAGAATTGCGCGCCTGCAAAAGTTTGTCCGAATTGCCAACCCGAAGGTGCCACGTTGAAGCTAGTGACGGTCCGGCCGTCGCTTGTGGTCACTTGGAAGGAGAGGCTTTGGCCGTTGAGGTAGGAGTTGCTCTGCCAATTTTGGCCCCAATTCCTTGACATGGCTTGCCACCCTGTTTTCGACCCTTTGATGGACACTGAATGGACATCACCAGCACCCCCAACATTGGTCACTAGGACCAAGTTGAAGTAAGAGTGGCCATTGATTGTGAACCTTATGCCACCTTTCTTCATGCAAGGGACCCTGCCAAGTATAAGACAAAAATATAATATGGTAAGTATGGGACAGGTCGTAAAAGGGTGATGATGGGATTCAAAGACGAATAGCGTAAAAAAAGTTTACAAAGATATTTAATTTTTTTCATTGCGTGTTTGGTTAATTTTATTAATTTAATATTAACATTTTAAGAACATGTGTTTTATGTGAAACCATTTTGCAATTAATGTTATTTTAAATCTTCTGCATCAAAACGACACCTTACCTACTGAAAGAAACCGGCACTATCCCGGCCCTGTATTGTGCAATTTGCAAGAAAGCAGGCTCGGCCAAATCGAAGTGTTGGAGGGGAGGATTACACCATCCACCATTGTCATTTGACAAACCCAAGTTTGGGGGACAAAAGTTTGTCGCTGTTACGGTGATCGTCCCAGGAAGGCACCACTTCGGGTCATCGTTGCACCTTATCTCGTAGCATGACCCGCAACTCAAGCCATTGTTGAATAGGGCCGTGCTTAGGGCCGCCGTGTTCGTCCCGTACCCTTGGCTATACAAATTTCCATACCCACATGCTCCGCCTATAAAACCCACAACATTTCCATAATTAAAACAAGTCCAAAAACACATAATTATGTAGTTAAAGATAAACAATGCCGAAAAGTTAAACGTACCCATCGTGCCGGAAGCATCACCCCCACCGTAGAACGTAGCGTGACCGTAGTCCCCACATGCTCCTTGTAAGCAAATGCAGAAGAAGAAGCCGAAATAGATAGCTACAGAGATGCTAAGAGTGGCCATTAGAGGAGTCTTGGAGGAGCAGAGGAGTTGTAAAGAAAGATTGATGAAGAAGAGGAGAAGAGTTGGTTTGTTAGTGAAGTGTATAGGGGAGGGGGGCTATTTATAAAGGAAGTTACTAAATGTGTGGTGTCGTGTGGTGTGGTATTTTTTATATAAAGAGACAAGTTAGCGGCTCTCACGTTTGGACCGCCCAAATGAAGTGCACATGCGTTTGTTCCGGTTCGGCTACCAACCGCTCGGCCCAGGGGCCCAACCGCACATGCAAGTTCCAACCGTTCTACTTTTTCTTAATTTTTAATATTTTCAGATTTTAATAAACGCCGGAAACACTATATTAGGATAATATTTTATTAATTTTTATTTTTTTTTAGGGTACCATTATTTACACACTCTGAAATTGTAATCTCATCTCAGCTCCTCCATTTATAATGCATTGATCGTTTTGAATTAGATGATAGAGATTATTCTTCATCTCAATAATCTACAAAATGAATCATAAGATCATATGCTCAAACGGTTAGAGTTTCATTTTAGGTGACATATATCTCAAAAATTAACCCTAAAATCATATGATAGTCATTACACTCAAATTTGATTTTAGGATCACTTTTGAATATGTGAAACATAGGAATAAAGAACAGAGTTACTCTAGGGTGTCTACTTACCATAAGTGGACATGACACGCCACACGTATATGTGACTGGGTGAGCTCTATGGTTGGACTCCCACAGTAGGCTAACTTTAAAAAATAATCCTTTGATGGTTATGATTTTAAGATGGGTTGTGTTGAAGATTGAGCTGAAAAATGACCTATATCATAATGAAAGCCTTTTAATCCATTCCGAATGTCAGAGATAGGGTAAAAATAAAGTGAGAAAAAGCTGTGCGCACGTTAGCACAACTGACATGCTATTAAAGGGTGCTTTGAGGAACATGTGACGTGGCAAGCGGTTGGTGTCAACGTGTCGGCGATCTGTTGGACATGAAGCTATAGTTTGTTTCACATGGGGGATCCCTCTTTATTAGTTGGCGGGCGATTTGGCCGTTGGAGGAGTAAATAACGCGCCCTGATTCGAGGAATTGCCATGTGGCGATGGTGACGTGTAACTCTGTTCACGCTTTGCCCGTTGGGGAGTAACATCAGCACGTTAAATAGAGTTAGGCCTAGTTCGAGATCCACGAAAGTACCCGTTTCCGAGCCATTTTTAAGAGAAACTGTCATTTCCTCATACTTTCTAAAGTTTTCCGGTGTTTGGGAGTTGTTATTGTGCTGCATGTTTTCATTACATTTTTTTAAAAAAAAAATTTTTTATTTTCGAAGGATTTTACTAAGAAAAGCTTAATCTCTGAGCTTGGGGTATTATAGTATGCATTAGGAGTCTCACTGAAGTTAAATATACAATTAATTGTCATTTAAATGCAACTTTTAAATATAGGGGTTGGCGGTTGAGGAATAAATCTGACATTTACCTCATGCACCCACTAATGACATTTAAAAGTGTCATTGATAATTTCCCATTGCAGCCACCTTGAAGTTGGTGGGAGACTTTTCAAACAATGCCAGATGAAGATACTCTTTACTGGCACCCTCTCTGTTAGGGCTTTCAATGGTCTGGATTAGGGCCGGGTTGGAGTTTAATCCGACCCTAACCTATCCGGGCCGGGTTCCCAATTTTTTTAGTCCGGCCCTAACCCAGACTACGATGTACTCAGCCCAAGCCCGGCCCTTATCAGGCCGGACTGGGCATGTGTGTTTTTTCGGACTTTTTTCCGACTGTTTTCTTTTTAATAAAATTTGGTTGGACTATTTTTTGGGGGCTGTTATTTCTAATAAAATTGGGTTGAGTTGTTTTTTTTCTAATAAAAGTTTGAAGAAGGTTAAAAATTGAATTAAATAATTATATTACTATTATAAAGGCTAAGTACACGATTTTATTCAAATATTTTATTTTCATTTGTTGTACAATGATTTTAATGGACAGTGGCTGCTTGAAAATCCATTAACAAGCCATCCAAGTTGTGTAGCTAAAAAGCTATGTAACGGTTGTTTGAAAATAAATTAAGATATCCAATTTGTCCAACCAAAAAATATATGCATAAGGTTATTGTACTTTCGACTTAAATGCTCCAAGTTTAAACCGTTCAATGGTTTAATCTCAAGGCATTTAAGTAAATCATATTTAACTATATAAAAAAATTTATAATTTTAAATATATATATATATATCCGGGCCGGGTGCGGGCCGAATGTTGCAACACTAAACCCATGTCCGGCCCGAATTTATCCGGGTTGCAACATGCTTAGCCTAGTCCAAATACCGGGTCGGGTTTGCTTAATAAAAAATATACCTTTTTTTGTGTGGGTGTAGGCCAAAATCCGAGCTGGCCCGGCCCATTGAGAGCTCTACTCCCTGTAGTTGCAGTTGTCTATTCTCCCGTGGACACCTGTGGTGCTTACAATCATGGTGTCTTGCATCTAATGGATGTTAGAGGGTGGCAATACAAATATAGGTTTGCAATAAGGCCTCCTAGCGATTTCCAACACACACATAATGTAGTAATAATCATATAAAAGAACCCATGTTTGAAGTATTTTTTCATAATCTGCCCGATAGAAGTTTTCAACACATTGTCGATTGAATTTCTATAAATTTTGATGATCATCCGATCAACATAACCGCTTAGATGAAGCTCATAAATACGTGCGGCTATAGTGAGCGGAAGAACACAATGCACTTTCTGACATTTTCTTGAGAAAGTGTAGAACACTAAAAAAAACCAAAAATGAGAGGAAAATGAGTTTGAGTAATTCAAGAGCGTTCCCAAGGAAAGTCATTTTCCTCATAAAACTAGTTTATGGGTAGAAACTGAGGGAGTAATTTTCTGAGCTTTCTCAAGGAAAGCTTAGGAGCTGTTGCACGAGCCCTTATAAGTTTGACTAGAATGCCGCTTACGACATAATCGTTAAGGAGTTAGTATTATACTATATTATCTATCTGACTCTTTTTTTTGGGATGTGTGGCATGTGGAACAGTGGAAGCACCATGTTTATAGTTATTTTCATGCGTTTGATCTAAATTTTTTTCGTATAAAACATTGGGTAGAGAATAGATCTATGTAGTTTGATTCAAATCGGTCAAAGACAAGTTGAAATTAATGGTATGTTATATGGGTAGTTCCCTGATGACACCTATAATAAAAATCATTGACTGCTTTGAATTAGCCGATGAAAATTGTTTTCCATCCCAATCTTCCACGGAATGAATCTTTAGATCATAGGTGTACCATCAGACAGACGGACAATTTCATTCTATATGGCATGCATCTCCAAAAGTGACCTGAAAATCATGTTTGAGTGTATGTGCCCCATATGATTTTCAGGTCACTCTTTAAAATGTGAAACAAGAAATAAAAATTAATCATATCATATATGGTACACCTATTGTCTCAAAATCCATTGTATGGAAGGTTGAGATGAAAAATGATCTCGATAAATGATTTTTAGCACAATGCCCTCAATAACTCGGTAGTTGCAAATAGAGCTACATATATGATATTTAGATGATAGCCCTAAATTTGAGATGACAGTTGGTGTTTCCTCTGAGCACTGTGCTATGGTCATTTGTACTGGCCAGTGGCGCATATGGTCATCAAGACCATTTATTAATTGTACATGCTTTAACCGTCCCTTGACAGCACTTCTTAAAGGCTCTTCATCGGACGGTCAGGACTGTCAGATGGAATAATTTTGAGAATCACTCCCATCCACAAGAGGCTGCAAGATCATTTAGGCCACGTAATAACTTTAGTGTCCACCAATTGCTCAAATCACATTCACCGACGAGAACGTGCAAAAACCTATACACTTAACGGTTGGTGAATTGAATCTAAGGGTATCTCTGTTCGCGCCTACATCTAGAACCCATCATACTGCTTGGGATCTTTTTTCACCCCAATCTTCCACACATGAATCTTGAGAGCATGAGCAAATCATCAAACGGTCAGTTCTTGATTTCACGTGATACAAATCCTACAAAAAAAACTTTAACATCACAATTGATCGTGATGCGAGCCCTGGGATTTTAGGGCGGCATTTATTAGATCTGTGCCATGTGGAATTAAAAAAGGACCATTTGATGGTACGCTCATATGGTCTCAAAATCCATTATGTGAAAAATGGCGGTGAAAATGATCTCCATCATCTGATTCCATACAGTCAATGGGTTTCAAGCGTAGGCACCCTCTGTAATCTTGTAGGCGCGAAAAGAGGTAACATTGTATGGGTACGTCTGTTCGCACCTATAAGATTACTGAAAGCACCTACATCTAACACCCATTGAAATCCATTGACATCTTGGAACTAGAAGATGGCGATCGTTTATCACCCAATCTCTCACAAAATAGATCTTGAGATCATAATCTCACTATCATACGATCAATTTTTTATTACATGTGGCTCATATACAAAAAATGACTCTAAAATCACGTTTGAGTGTGATGTGTGATAAATGATTTTAGGGGCATTTTTTGGGATCTGTGCCACATGGAAAAAAAAGTGGACCGTGTGATGGTAAACTAATGGTCTCAAGTCCATTATGTGCATGATTGAGGTTAAAAATGAACTCCATTGTCTCATCCCAAGCTGACAATGGGTTTGGAATGTAGGGGCTTTCAGTAATCGTATAGGCACAAACAAGGGTACCCTTAATGTAATTACCATTTGGGAGCTACAACTTGCACACATGATTTGCACAATGACAGTTTAAAAAGCAAGACTTGGTGTTTTTAGGGATATGTGCCATGTGGAGCACCATCTAAGCCATTTGTTGTGAAGGCAATGATGTGAAGATCTTCTCTTCCAAAGATTGGCACAAAACACCATCTATATCAGCTCGTTGTTGGCTTGATTTGGATTTTTTTGTCCTACAAACTTTTGCACCAAAGTTTTTTTAGGACGTTGTCGCACCTGTCAAACAGCACGCATAATAAAAAGTGACCCCAAGTTTCAACTTCCAAGTCACCTGGTATTAGGTCGCTTATGTAATGCTAACTCCTCATTTGCTTGGTGACCTTTTATGAGTAAAATGTGAACAGATGCAGACCAAGGTTTCTGGAGTAGATGAATGCGAACCTTTGTATGAGCTATGGGTGCTATCGGGTTGGTTTGAGTCAGTTTTAGGATAAAATCGAAATCGAATCAATAATTATCGGTTTTTATTTTATAAAATCAAAATCGAATCGATAAGGCTCAAAATCGAAATCGAACCGATAGTTATTAGTTCAGTCGGTTTTCGGTTTCTAAACCTCAATTTTTAAATTTTTTTATTAGGAAGTCTTTGCCAATTCATAAGAGTCAAATCACTGAAGACTTTGTAGGTTGTTGCCTATATCGCTATTAACCGTCCAAAAGTAGGTGATTGATTAGATGACTAAGAATATTTTCAAGAAATTGATGCATTTATTGAACAGTCCAAATCGATGGGCAGATGCACAAATTATTAGTACACACTAGTAGGTCTCGAGGCATGAATCCATACAGTATTATCCACAGGTAGGCCGCCATTCGATAGAAGACTGTCCAAAAGTAGAATGTCAAACAACCCTAACCATCTAATTGCATGTCAAATTTTAGACAGTTGATCATAAAATTTTCAACCATCAATTTAGCAATCCTCTGATCTGTGAAATGCCAAGTATTTTTTAAATGCATGATATGGGTTGCCAACATATATTGTCCAGATCGATCAGATTTATGACACATGACCCTTCATAGCTATTTCATATTTTCATTACATTACAACTTATATATATATATATATATATATATATATATATATATATATATATATATATATATATATATATATATAGATTTTTTGCATAAAGAGAGAAAACATAAATCAAAACAGAGAACCTAAACGGCTGAAACATATTTTCCACAAACCAATTCAGAAGGCAATGCATGAACAAGATCTATCTAAATACATGCATGCAGATAATAGAAAAATCATATCGAGATCCCAATAACTTCACAGAACCCCAATCTCAAGCATGCACCACTATCGGTTTCTTATTGGTTAAGTTTCGATTTTTTAATGTTAAAATCGAAACCGAACCGATAACTATCGGTTTCTATTTTTTGAAACCGAAATTCAGGTCGGTTTCGGTCGGTTTGGTCTGTTCGGGTCGGTTTTATGCACAACCATAATATAAGTTAATGTTTTATGATTTAGAATATTGTACAACACCCGAATGAGCACAATAGCTTTGAAAAATGCATTTAATATTTAAATCAGAGAATGGTCAAAGTAAAAAAAATTCATTTACTGTCATAATGCTGTAAATAAATAATTAGGCTAAGATATCATTTACTGTCACCGATACTGTATCGGTTATTATTATTTTTTTAAAAGAAATAAAAATTAGTTGTATTGGTCAGTATCGGCCGATACCAAGACAGTAACGGCCTGATACTGATACCACCCGATACATGTATCAGGGTGGTATCGTTGTCGATTTTTGACGAAATCGATATGTAATGCTGATATGTATTTGTATCGACCAAGTTTTAATATCCACGATTTAGGCTTTGATAGTCAATTTGATGAAAAATTTGAGGAAGACAATCTTCAACAAGATTGATCTAAACTTATTGAAGCAGAAACATACAAATTGTGTGTTGTGTGATCAAGGAGTGTCATTCCGATTGAAAGGGATGCTTTTATAGAGTTTGACTCTACAACATTTAGGTGGAGATAACCCTCTCGCCTTCCTACTTTTAAGCCATATATGTGATGTCATAAGGCATACCTTTTGTATAAATCCAATTGATCTAAGTGGCAGAACATCATATAAACTTCACTCAACCCAAAAAATATGATGATAAAAGGATCTCTAACATCTAATCCAAGCACTTCAATATTATCCTAAGTTAGATATAGCAACGGTGACATTTTCTTTTAAGTTGAGAGACGTTCAAATGATGGTTAGACAATTAAATGGTTTGGATGGGTTAAAAAAGCCTAATATGGCTTTAATAGTGGGATGATGAGAGTATTATCTCCACAAGAATGGTAAACTCGTATTAGACCTTTCATAAAACAAAGGCAAAAAGACAATTTATATAGTTGAAAAGAGAACTTAAAAAATGTCACTAATGAATTGGCTGTATTCATCGGAGATCTAAAATATCTCATATACAAATGATTCAAAATAATACAAGTACAAGGAGGAAAGTGAGGAAGAGCATTAAAAGATTAATTTTTTTTTTAAAGACGTAGAGAACAACTATGAAAAGACATAACAATTTATTGATATTTCATCATTAAAAAAAACAACAATTTGTTGGCATTTAGACTTAGAGAAAAGCAGTGCAAAAGTAATAAGGGATTGTAGAGCAACATAAAGTATAGCTCTAAAGATTACGAGTTGAGCAATAAGAGTCCTAAAGCCAACCCACAATAGTGGAGTTAAGAGTACAAGAAATGGTAACCTCGATACGTGAGAACTTTTTTTTTATATTTCCTCTATAGACAAACATTTTAAGCACATTAAATCATGGGCACATATCTTTGATTAATCCAACTCATCCAAGTAATAGAACATTATAAGACTTGATGTCAACCTAAAAATGCCTGTTAGAGTATTTGAACCATTCATTCTGGGTAGTTCTATAAACCTTACAATAGATATATACACTATAATAAAAATTATTTTGGATGGATAAGAAAAATAAACATCCTATGATGTATATATATTATATTTTAGGAAAAATCAAGACTAATTTCGATTTTATAAATATATGAGGAAGTATTTTAAATCATTAAAGATCAGTTGAGATTTTAATTGAATATATTCACCTCTATTTAAAAAGGCTTCTCTTCATACTGAAAGATAAAACTCATTTGAGATGTAATAATTAAGTTTCTTCTTAGTATCAAAGTCACCATTGGCTTCGATTGCACGATTAGGCCGGTCATGATCTTGAGTTTGCTTCTCGAAACTCTCTCCTTCTATTCTTCTATTCCCTTCAAAATTTGCTTTACTTTTTTTTTCGAATAAATTAAATGTCTTTCTTTTATAAGCTCCCTTAATACATACACTCATGCCTTTCGATCTATCTCTCATTTTTTCTATTTAATTAAAATCTCTTGAGTGAGAGGTTTCAGCAAGTCGTATGATCCTATATTGTAAGCTTCTGAAGGAAATCATGACGAACCTAATCTAGTGAGTTGTTGTGAAATTTTAAATGTGTACTACTCACAAGGGCACGAATCGTATCGTAGTTAATGAGTGCAGGGTACGAAATCGTTCCCACAGGGATTTTAAATAGATTTTTAAAGAGAAATAACTACCAATCACAGAACTCCTTAGAATTATCACAATATTAATCTAACCTAATAAGTTCGATGAATGTAAAAGAAGAATAAACTAAACAAGATAATATTATTCAAAGAAAAACATGTGAGATTTAAGATACTAAATTCTCCCATCCTTGGTTATCATCCATGAGTTCAGATCTAAAGGGTGAAATATTAGAGACGAAAATACATAAAGATTAAAATAAATTAAAACTTTATGGAGAATAAAGACAATTAAATCGGTATAAAAATCTAAGGTACTATTTTTCTAAATTCATGAATGAAAAGAATCAAAACATTCATCGAATTAAACTAAATCTAGTCACGACAAATTAATGAATCTACTTTTTGCATTTACAACAAGGTTAGGGCACTTAATCATAGATCTAAAATCATGAGAAAAACATGACTAGTCTCCATATCTCGGATTGATGATTAAATCCCAAAACGGTAAAAGCATATAAGCGTAAAAATCATAAAGATTTCTACTAGCATTCCAACCACAGATCTAACTTCATGGATGAATCCCTAAGATGAGATTCATCAAATCCTAAATCTCTAAGAAATTAGCTACACATTTCAATAAGAACAATACAAATAAATTAAATAACTGAAATAAATTTCATCATAATATCAGAATTTATCGTTAAAATAAATCCAACAACGACTTTTATCAGCCTGGTATAATCTTTCTCCCTAAAAAGAACCACTACTCTATGTTCTAGATCTAAGAACTAATAAAAGAAGGCTATAAAACTCAAAGAAGAATGCTAGAAAACTCAAGAAAAGACCTAAAAATATAAAGACGGTTAAGAAAAATGAAAATATCAAAACTAATGTACAAAAAGAGAGAGCTCTCTAACCCTAACTCTAACTTTACCTTTTATAGGGCTTTTTTTCGAATAATTTTTTTCCCCAATTTTGACTAATTTTGGACCTTAAAAATATAAAAATTTGGCCAAAATCGATCGATTTTCCTAGATTTTCGTAAAATTCGGTCCAACTCTTGAACATATATAGCCAGGGTATTTTGGTCATAACTTTTTACTCTAAATTTATATTGATGCGATTCTTAAGACATTAGAAAGAAGAAAACGAGCTTTACAACTTTCTCTAAAATAACAATTTCATGAATCCGATATTTTAGAGGTCAAAATAAAGTTATAAGTCGGAATAAGTTATGGATGGTCCAAGGTTACACGAATTTGACGTTATTTTCTGAATTCTTGAGCTATTTTATGCTCAACTTATCTCTAGACCTATAAATCATTAAAATTATACAAAATATATTAAATAATTTTCATCGGACGACAATCTATAAGCACATGATAATTCCAGCGGGCCTAACTCAACCTCACAAAATCGGCTTGTAAGGTGAGGAGTGCCCAAATTATATATAGCTCAAGACCTCCAAGCCCATAGACAATGTGCGACTATTCTAACACGCCCCTGCACATATTGGCAGGATTGAGCCTAGCCAAATCACGTGGACAATTGAATTGGGTGATGTGGAGTAGAGAAATACCTGCTTTGATACCATGATAATTCCAACAGGCATAACTCATCCTCACAAAACCTGCTTGTAAGGTGAGGAGTACCCAAATTATTTATAGCCCAAGACCTCCAAGCCCACATACAATGTTGGACTATTCTAACAGGACGATCGGATGTTACAGGTCACTCCTGGAACATGATTTGGGAAAATATTCTATGTAATCAATTTTATGTTCATTCTCAAAAGAACATGCTATTGTGAGAGAGTAATAAAATATTTTTTGGATTGATAAAAACAATACGCATTTTATGCTATGTATCTTATACTTTAGGCAAGATCAAAATGAATTGAAAGTTTATAAATATGAATGGTTAATGGGGCATCACCTACATTAGATAAAATATTCACTAGCAAATTTTTAAGGCCGCTTGGTGCACACCTTTAATCACTTCAAGTCGTCTAAGTGCAAGAGCATTATACGATACTAACTTAAAAAATTGTGCTAATTAGAGTATGTTGAAAAAATTATTAGAAAGATAGAAGCAAATATAAAGGAGATGAAATCAATGGTAGAACTTAGAGGCACATTAAGATAAACGATTTTTCTAAACGTTATTTGTCTCTTTTCGATTAGAATTGCGATAACAAAAGAGAAGAATAACAAACACGTTTTCGGGATACAACCAATCCCAACTCTTTGTAATTCTTTTTGTGTTTGCACTCACAAAAGAGAATCCTGAACACTACATAATATGAACAAAAAAAAAAAAAAAAAAATTCTTATTTCTTGTGTTTGTAAAAGATAAAAAAATCTCTTTAAATAAACACTAATGCAACCTTTCGGATAAAGATAAACGATAAGACATCTTTTCATAAGAAAAGATAGTCGCTAAAACCTTTTTTACAAAACTAACTGTTAAAGCATCTTTTCGTAGAAAAAGATACTAGCCATTAAGACACCTTTTTAGAGAGAAAAATTCTTTAAAATAACTTAAATGAAAAATTTACCGTAATACAAAATAAGTGTATCTGATATAAAGTTACATAACTCTATCACTAAAATTGTAACGGTTATTTGTACCAAAAAAAAAAAGTGTATCTTCAAATAAATCTAGAAAGAAAGTTATTTAAAACTCTTTAAATTATATATCAATCTCCCACAATTTTAAAAAGTTTTTTAAAAATATACAACAATCCCCCACTATTTTAAATTTTTTTTAAAAAATAATCTATTTGGGCATATGAAAATTATAATGCATAAATGAAAGTATTTAAAAGATTTGAACTTTCACTTAGTGTAAGTATATCAAAGTTTATCAAACTACTTAGTGACTTATAAGCTTAAACTAAGGATTTTATCTAACAAACCGGATATCCTACACACATTATAATTTATAAAACTTAGTGTTATTAAAAAAAGTCAGCACATTTATGGTTATGTGCTTTACCCCAGTTTATTGAGTGCTCTATGAGAGTCTATTGCTCTATAGGAATCGACCCATCTTCCACACTCAAATAGGTGAATCTATCAAGAATGACTCATGTATATAACTCCAACTTAAATAAGGCTATAGATTCATAAAGAGAATCAATCTCATCCTCTTTTATAGGAATAACACTAGTTTGGTAGACATATGTGAATAAGTTATTTTTGAATATATAGTTCGTTCTAGTGCCAACATAATTACTCATTCAATTTAGTTTTCCCATTGAACTAAGTGATGATTCACAAGACTTAGCTTGGGTTTCCATTGAAGGTGACTTTTATTTTATAGACCTCAACCGTATTCCATTAGATGACTTATATAAGTATTCTCTTGCAAGACCTTCGTAATAGGATTGACCATATTCTCTTTCGACCTTACAGAATCTAAAGTTACTACTCCACCCTTGAGTAGACTTTTGACATAATTATGTCTCAAACTTATATGTTTATTTTTATTATTATACGTTTTATAATTCACTCTTTTAAAAGTCACTTCATTATCACAGTATATGATAATTGCAGTGACAGATTTATCCCCGATAGGTACGTTTACCAATAGATTTTTAAATCATTCAACTTCTTTATATGTCCAATAAGTGCAATAAACTCAGCTTCCATAGTGGCATGAGTTATGCAAGTTTGCTTTTTAGATCCCCAAGAAATAGCTCCACTTGCCATAGTAAAAATCTAACCAGTCGTAGAGTTTGAATCTTCACTATCTGTATTCCAACTGACATTACAATATCCTTCTAGAACAATATGATAGTCAAGATAATGCAAGACATAATTTACAGTCCCTCTAAGATATCTGAGTACTCGATGTATAGCATCCCATTGTTCTTGACCAGGGTTATTAGTATATCTAATAAGGTTACCCACAACATAAGTAATATCTGAACGAGTATAATGCATTGCATACATAAGACTATAAATTACCCTTGCATATTCTAATTGAGAAACACACCTTCCATTATTCTTTCTCAACTTTAAGTTAGGATCATAAGGGTAGAAACTGGATTACAATCATAGTGATCAAATTTTCTAAGGAACTTCTCAATATAATGAGATTGGGTTAAAGATATACCCTTATCATTTCTTATTAATTTGATTCTTAAAATTATATTTGCTTCTCCCATATCCTTCATCTTAAAATTGGAAGACAAAAATAGTTTAGTCTTAATGATGCACTCTATATCGGTACCAAATATGAGTATATTGTCAATATAAAGACAAATAATAACACCAGAGGATTTATTAAAGTTACGATATACATATTTATCTGCTTCATTGACCTTATAATCATTTGATAACATCACTTTATCAAATTTCTCATGCCATAATTTGGGAGCCTGTTTCAAACCATACAATAAACTGACCAACTTGTACACTTTATGCTTTTGACCTTTCATGACAAACCCTTCGGGTTGTTCCATATAGATCTCTTCAGTGAGATCACCATTCAAAAATACTATTTTTACAACCATTTGATGAATGATGAGATGATGAATTGAAGCTAAGGCCAACAAGAGTCTAATAGAGGATATTTTAACAATAGGTGCATAAGTATCAAAATAATCAATTCTTTCTTTCTGTCGAAAGCCTTTAGCCACTAATCTGGCTTTGAACTTATCTATAGCCACTAATCTGGCTTTGAACTTATCTATGAATCCATCAGCTCTCAATTTCTTTCTAAATATCCACTTACACCCTATTGGTTTTGAACCAGGGAGTAAGTCAACTAACACCCAAGTATTATTAGATAAATTGAGTTCATTTTATTATCGATGATTTTGTTCCCAAAAAATAAATTAATTGATGATAATGCGGTCTTAAGGGTTATAGGGTCGCCCTCAACATTAAAAATATAATATTCCCTCTTAATATTATTTCTATTTCCCTCTATAAGAAAAATATAAAAGTCAGGTCCAAAAGTGATATGATGTCTCGCTCTTTTACTCCTTTTAGGTTTTATGGATTCAGAAGTAGGATTATTACTCACAACAATATCATTATTAGAAGTAATAATATCATTGCTAGAAGCAACAATATCATTGTGAGAAGAGTTAGAGATACTCAAATCTTGATTTGATTTGTAGCGATCGAACTAGAATATATTCTAAAATATTTCGCATCTCTAGATTCAATAGTGACATTATTTTCTAAACCCCCAAACCTATAAAATTTGTTATGTTGTGCGTAACATATAAATAGCCCCTAACTTAGGTCTCTTAATGTTGGGAATTCTCACATATGCAAGACACCCCCATACGTTCAAGCATCCTAAGTGAGGTTTATGATTGAACCAAAGTTCACATAGAGTTATATTCTGATTTTCTAAAAGTACTCTATTCAATATATAACAAGATGTAAGTAAAGCTTCACCCCACACATTCTTCAGTAAACCATAATTTAATAACATAACATTCATCATATCTACAAGAGTACGATTCTTCATTTCTGCAACTCTGTTTTACTGAGGTGTATAAGGGGTTAACTTAATGGATAACACCATGAGATTCACAAAACTCATCAAAGTTGTGTGATAAATATTCTCCACCCCTATCACTCCGTAAGACCTTAATTAAAGTATTCAATTGATTTGCAATCTTTGCTTTATAAATCTTAAATTTGTTAAGTGCTTCATCCATTGATCTCAATAAGTATATATATGTAAACTTAAAAAAATCATCAATGAAGGTAATAAAATATTTCTTACCCCACGAGTTTCAGTATTTTTTAAGTCACATATATCGGAATGAATGAGCCGTAATTTTTCAGACCTCATTTCCACACTTGGAAAAGTTTTCGAACAATCTTCGCCTGCACACAAATTTTACATTTATTTAAGACAGACGTATCATAATTTAGGAATTAAATATAAAGTTATCATACTCTTCATAGAACTAGAATTTAGATGTCCTAATCTACCATGCCACAAACTAAAAGAATCAACAATATAAGTAGAATTAGAAATTTCATTGACAATATTAAGTTTAATCATCCCATTACAAGAGTAACCCTTGCCCAAAAACATCTCATTCTTTGATAAGATTAACTGATGCCACTTTTATTCAAGATGTCACCCGATACAAGATTTTTACACATATCAGATGCATAATGAACCTTAGTAAGAGTGGCTTCTTTGCATGAAGTGAACTTGAGATCTACTGTGCCAATTCCAAGAACCTTTGTTATGATATGAGTACCAAGTTATACTGCACCATCATTCATAGGTGTGTATATTTTGAACATATTACGGTCATTGGAGATATAAATTGTAGCACCGGTATCCAGACACCATCATTCATCTTTCGTCAGAGTTGACTTCACTGATCATGGTTATGATCTTCTCAGTGAGATTCGTTTGAGATGATGCTTCTTGCGAAAGCAACAATCTCTAGCAAAATGACCAGATTTATTACAAACATAACAAACTCCATATTTCTTCTTGGATTTGTCATGGTCATTTTGATCGGCATTGAGTTTCCTCTTGAACTGATTTTGATTCTTATTTGATTTCAAATTCTTATTTGGTTTGGAATCATTTGATTTAATATTCTCAACCAAATTTGCCTTGGGATCAACTCGTTTATCATATTTAGAATGTTTAAGTCTAGATTCTTCCTCAATGCATAGATGACGTAAAAGTTAAGTCATAGATAACGATTCATTATTTTGTCGATGATTCATCTTCTTTTTATAGTTATTCTAAGAAGACGGTAATTTATAAATTATAACGCCAACTTAAAATTCTTCAGGAAGCTTAATCCCAACAGAACTAAGATGATTAATGATAAGTTGCAAGTCGTATACTTGTGCAAGAATAAAGTTATCATTTTTCATCTTAAAATCAAATAAATTGGCAATAAAGAAAGTACGATTTTCAGATTCTTCTACTCAGTATTTCTCATCAAGTGCATACCAGATTTCTTTTATAGTGGGCACACTAACGTAGATGTTGTAGATAGAATCCGTGAGCGCGTTCAATATATAACCCTTGCATATGTAATCATCATCTTTACATTTCTTTCACGTAGTAATGACTTTCGAAGTGTTGTCTGATTTTGCAGGCGACAAGTAAGCAAGATTCTTGTCTAAAATATATACAATATTCAAAGTGGTGAGGAAGAATAAAATCTTCTGCTGCCAACAGGTAAAGTTCGTTCCATCAAATTATTTCAATCGCACGAAATTTTGATTCATCACTTTGATTTATGTCATATATGTTTCCATGTCACAAAATAACGCTTAGAATTGTTGAAAAAATTATTGAAAATATAGAAGCAAAAATAAAGGAGATGAAATCAATGGTAAAACTTAGAGGCATGTTAAAAAAAGAGCTTTCTCTAAACGTTATTTGCCTCCTTCCGATTAGAACCGTGATATTAAAAGAAGAGAATAACAAATACGTTCCGAGGATACAACCAAGCCCCACCCTTTGTAATTCTTTTTGTGTTTGCACTCACAAAAGAGAATCATGAATACTACGTAATATGCTAAAAAAAAATAAAATTATTATTATTTTCTTGTGTCTGTAAAAGATAAAAAAGATCTCTTTAAATAAACATTGATGCAACCTTTCAGATAAAGATAAACGAATGACATCTTTTCATAAGAAAAGATAGCCGTTAAAACCTTTTTTACAAAACTAACCGTTAAAACATCTTTTCGTAGAAAAAGATACTAGTCGTTAAGAAACCTTTTCGGAGGAATTTAAAAAAAAATAACTTACATGAAAAATTTACCGTAATGCAAAATAAGTGTATTTAAGATAAAATTATATAACTTTATCACTAAAATTGTAATGCTTATTTTTACCAAAAAAAAATATATCTTAAAATAAATTAGTAAGAAAGTTATTTAAAACTCTTTAAAATATACAACAGAGTATTTGAACATTCGCCGATCTTTGTGTATGCATGTTCATATATCAAAGCATGCATATGATAGCAACAGATGCACAACCAACATATGTAGAATAATTAGGTTTGTCTACTGGTTGGGCCGAGCTTTTGATACGCCTTATTATTTTCAAACCTAAAAAATTGAGCTCGAAATTGGCTCGCGTATAATTCTGAGTTGGGCCGCTTAAATCCAAACCCGACCTGAAGGTCCAAACCTAGCCCAACTAAAAATGGGGCTGGCTTTGACAAGGGTACATTTTGGCTCAAGTTTATTATTTAAGCTTGAACTTGACTCGGACTAAGCGGATCGGGCTGAAGCCTTGCCTATTGGCAACACTACAACTAGAACACAAACAAGCAACTTACCAAAGACATTACTCAACTAAATTTTATTGACCAAAATGATGAAGGTTATATTTAATGACTAAAATGTTTCAACTCTGTAGAAATTGGGCTAGCTATTGGTAAAATTGCCTTAACATTTTTCTATTCATTCGGTGAGTATTTGTACAATAAAAATATAATGTTAAAAAGGTCCTGACAAGTCATTATTCAACGATAATGTAGTAATATATTATCAAACACTTCATATAAACCTAAGCCCAACATCTATCTTATCAGTGAGATCAAATTTGTTGATAGTATTTGAATGTTTTGATACTTAAAAATCACATCCGCTTTTTTGACTTAGTAGCTGGTGCAAAACCCACCACCCCTAGACAACGCATGTGTCGCATCGCTTGCAATGGCGCCCAAGCCATGCTCATTGGTAGTTATATGATTGGATGGTACTGTTAGATTATCATAATACTACATTGGTGGGCAGAGGCAGGTGAGGGCAGAGGCAGGGGTCACCATTATTTTATTGTGGTAATCAAGGTATAAAAAAGCGGCTGATACTGATACGTATTGACAATATATATCGGTTTTTGGCCAAATTGATACGTATTAGTATCTCGTATCAGCCGATACAGGCCCGTATCGATTTTGACCAAGATTTTAATTTTTTTAAAAAAATTGGCCGATGGGTGGTATGGTTAACCAATGGCCGAAATTAAAGTGCCGAGATCAAATTGAAACATATAAATTAGAAAATGTGGTGATGCGGATTTTATCCAAATTAATTCCAACAAACAAGTTAGCAACATAGACTATGGCCTGGGGAGTATGGACCCCTTATTAGGGATATGTAGGGTAGCATGTTGGCTCAAGTATTTTTTAAGTTATAGTGATTTATTTTATTGATTATTCTTTTTTCCCTCGACGCACTTGTTTTTATATCACCGACCTTCGAATAATTTATTATTTAATAATAAGGATAAATGACATAAACTCATTTTATTATTTAAAGGATTTTTTATAAATACCCCTGAGTTATGTTGATATTATAAATAACCCCTCAGTTATAACTATTTGCTTTAAACCCCAGAGTTAGCATTTTGGTGTTTATAAAACACCCTCTTTAACGGATGCTACTTTAAATGGTTAATTAGCCATTAAAGAATACCCTAAATACCATATTTATCCTTTTTAAAATTAAATTACTAAACTGCCACTCTCTACACTTGGTAAGAGTAATTTTAAATCCACCCCTCTACTTACAAAAAAGAATAGTTTTAAATTCACCCACCAAATATTTGAGTTCACCCACGCTCAAAAACATTAACTGCATTGAATCGGACGATGGAGATCTTTTATTGTCCCCAACCTTTCACACGATGGATCTTGAGATCACGGTGGCACTATTAGACGGTTGACCGCATTGAATTGGACGATGGAGATCATTTATCGTCCCAACCTTTCACACGATGTATCTTGAGATTATGGTAGCACCATCAGACAGTTGACTGCATTGAATTGGACGATGGAGGTCGTTTATCGTCCCAACCATTCACACAATGGATCTTGAGATTATGGTGGCACCATTAGACGATTGATTGCATTGAATCGGACGATGGAGATTGTTTATCGTCCCAACCTTTCACACGATGGATCTTGAGATCATGGTGGCACCATCAGATGGTTGATTTTTTATTTCATGTGGTACACACCCAAAAAAATGACCTTAAAATTAATTTTAACCGTATACATGATGTTAAGGTCACTTTTCTCAAATGTGTGCCACGAAATAAAACACTGATCGTCTAATGGTATGCCTAAACGATTTCCATCGTCTTATTCAATGCAATTAATGTGTTTTAGCGTGGGTGAACTCAAAGATTCGGTGGATGGAAGCAGACGGGGTTAGGCAATCCAATTCCTTAAAAATAGATCTTGAATCATATAGGAAATTGGAGGGACGAATATTTTGAGTGGAACATGTAGATTGGAGGTTTTCTTTTCAAGAATAATTGCATCGTTTGCCACAAATCCTCCATTGATTGAGTATTCGTCCAAACGTTGGCATGCTTTAATGGGGGAATCACCCATCTGATGAGTCTTGAATCTGATGGGTGAATGAAAGGCCTTTTAGAAGAGTACCTTTAAATCCACCCACTGAATCTTTAAGTTCACCCACGCTAAAACACGTTGATTGAATTGAATTGAACGATAGAGATCATTTATCCTCCCAATCATTCACATGATGGATCTTGAGATCATGATCGTACCATCAGACGGTCAGTATTTTATTTCACGTGGCACACATCTCAGAAAAGTGACCTTAACATCATGTGCATGCTTAAAATTGATATTAAGGTCACTTTTAGGGGTGTGTACCACATGAAATAAAAAGTCGACCGTCTGATGGTACACCCATGATCTAAAGATCGATCTCATGAAATATTGGGACGATAAAAAATCTCCATCGTTTGATTCAATGCAGTTGATGTGTTTTAGCGTGGGTGAACTCAAAGATTTTGTGGGTGGATTTAAAGGTACTCCTTTTAGAATAGTGCTAAATTATAATGGCATGACCTGTAAATAAAAGTGAATGAAGGGCCTTTTATAATGGTGATAAACTTTAATGGCATGACTTGTAAATATAGATGAATGAAGGGCCTTTTAGAATGGTGACATTTTTAAAATATTGGTTTCATTAAGGGCAAAATAGACTTTCCGTCCATAAACTCACGGCTAGTTAACAGCAGGGGATTATATGAAACAAAAACACAAAAGTAGGGATTGCAGAATAAATACTCATAACTCAAGGAGTTTCTTATAATATTAGCATAACACAGGGGGCTATATGCAAAAAAACCCTTATTTAAATTATAGATCTCTTACATGGTGGATAAAATTTTAAAATAAGTTTTGTTAAATATATAAGAAGCTTTCTTCATCGATTTTATGCAAATAAACTTTTGTCTCTTAAGCTCTTATTAGTGGGTAATCCTCTCTTACAAAAGGACGACCAAGTGGCCCATTTGGATCACTATTAATCTTTTTTTTTTTTTTTTAAATTTTGGTCAAATTGTTCTAGGCTGTTGATAAAAAGATCAATGACAAATGACTAGCCATGTGGCGTGTAATTGTTAATGATTCAATTCATTAAAATGGTAGCTCATATTTGAAACCTCATGCAGATTAAAAATGCACTTATTAGAGGATTTGAAAGCATATTAGTTCAAAGATTGAAATTAAAGTGCACCAGTTGGATGGTTCAAAACTTTTATGATAAACTTTTTGGTGGAAAAATATATCAATTAAGAGTTGCTAATTGGACAACTTAGATTGATCCCACATGATATAAAGTGAGTTGCCATAACCGTAAAATATGCCAATTGAGTCGGTCTCTGTACAAATGTAGAGGTGTGGATATTATGTAAGTAGAGCTGTATATATAAGAAGGAAAATGGCTCCTTGATCGTAGAGTTTAAAATGATACTCGTTTTCCTTAAGGTTCACCGGTTCCCATTGGGTTTTAGAAATAATAATGAAAAATTGAACTTGTTTGCCCCAATCACAAGTCAAATGTCTTGATTCACTAAGAAACATGATGCATTGGATTTTTTTCCAAGTTTAATCCAATATTCAACATTGGAAAGCATCTGCTTTAATCTTTTTCTAAATGATACTTGATCGATCTTAGGTATGTTTCCACGACGCTAGATCCTCAGGTTGATTGCCACGGGACTCCAACTGGCTACGTCACAGGGTTCAACTCTACGGTCAACTATTTAAACAGATCTCGATGAGCATAGTGTGGATTTTATATTGATATGTCTTACAAAATATGCTAGTGCTTAAATTTATGATACTTAATTCTCCGCTTCACTTGCAAACTGCAAACTGCAAATTGGGTACAACGAAATAGTTCACGATCCAATGCAGTCTAATTGAGTAAACAACGAATAGACTATGGGAGCCATTACTTGCATACACTTTTTAAGTGATTGCACCGGATTGCACTGAATTTAAAAGAAAGACTTACAAGTTTGGTGACTTCTGCTTTGTAAAAATACCATCTAAATCGTTTGATTTGAAGGCCATGATTTAAAGATATCAATTGCCAAAGATTAGAACAAAATATAATTTTCATCATTTGATTAAATGGAGTCAAAGACTATTATATAATTCAGCAGTTGACTATAATAAATCATATGACAAGTATCGTGTTTTGCTCTAATTTTATGTATCGAGATCTATTGATCATGAACTTCAAATCAGAAAGCCCATATTGCATTTTTACATATCACATGTCCCTAAAATACTAAGTCTTCACTACAAAAAATAAGACTATTAGCAGCAGTTTTTTTAACAGAAAACTGCCGCTATTAGTCTTGTTGCTACGAAAAACTGCCGCTATAAGTCTTGCCACTATAAAAAATTGCCTTAAAAAAAAGTGCCGCTACTACACCTTATTTTTGTAGTGCTTTCACTACAAAAAAACTATTAAGATTAGTAACGGCAAAGATATTAGCAGCAGTTTTTTTGTTAATAGCAGCAGTTTATGACTGCCGCTAATAGTGTCATTTTTTGCAGCGAATTTCTTTAAATTGGGTGCAATCACTTGAAAAACGTGTGCAAGTAATGACTCCCATAATAGATTAATTATTAATTATTTTGTTTTAAAATAAAAAGAAATAAAAGTACAAGGATGGGATTTGGACCTAAAACGTTGACTTTTAAGTTTTATAGCTCCCAAGTGGTTATAAGCATTTCTTAATATGAGCGGGGAATCATTCAGACGCAGCCTTCACTACAAAAAAGAAGAATATTAACAAAAATACTATTAAGACTATTAACGGCAAGGATATTAGCGGCAATTTTCTATTAATAGCAACAGTTTTTTGCCGATGCTAATAGTCTTATTTTTTGTATTGCTTGGAGGGCAGCATCCGGACCCCATATTACATGTCACATGGCATGATCAACTCAAAACAACACCTGCTTTTGGTTGATCAGTCGTGGGGCATATGAGTTTAAATAAGATTTATTTATTTATTTATTTTTTGTGTGTGTATGTGACTTTTTTGGCCTCTCTTTCGTGGATCAAATATAATGTGACTTTAATCAACCTGATGCATTGATATTGGGTATCTTTGATCATATTTTCAATGGTGGACATGTATTGGATCTTGTCCAAATTTTTTGAATGATATTTGATTGATCTTTGTCTAAGTTTCATAGCACCCGATCCTCACAATCAGTGCCACATGGTGCACATCTAATCTAGATCGGACACAATTTCGAGCCTCAATTTATATTAACATAAAAATTTCTTATATTGATATATAAACTCATTCTACCCCTAACGAACTGCGAACCTGAATTCGAGCTAGACAGTGAAGTAATTCAATATTGAACATATCTTGATCACCAAGGCAGCAATTTCAGATTAGTAGATGTAACTACTTCTCTTTCAGCAATGCTCGAGTAAGACCAGTCTCTCACCACATTAGACTGTAGATGGGACAAGGTGACGATAATTATAATGGATATAAAGTAATTACTATAATAAAGAATGAGCTAATAAAGTGACTTTGCTCTACCCTACCATGTTACATGCACATGCAGGTCCCTGGTTTCGCGGTCCCAAAATTCAAATATCGCTTTCATTAATTATATATTTATATATATGAGCTGAGCACGTCTTCGGTTACCACCGAAAACTCAGAAACAAAAAAAACTGACGGTGACATGGGACATCACCAAACGTAGATGCCTTGTATGGGTCGTTTTCTTTTAATTTTTTTATTCAAATGAAAAAAATCATGTCATTTATCTATTGAAACATCTTTTCCTACTCCCATAATTTTTTTTTTGGGATTTGTGCATTTTGCTTCTTACAGTGACAATTCAACTGTTGACTATTCTAAATCCTCACTTTAATTGCTTGGAACAAGATGATGAAGATTATTTTTTACCATAATTTTCTACCCAATGGATCTTAAGATCACGAGTGTATTATCAGACGGGTAAGTTTTGATTCACATGACCCACATGTTGAAAAGCTATTTAAAAATCATGTTTGATGTACAACAACAATCATAATCACTTTTTGTATTATCTGTCACATAAAATCAAAATCTGACAGGCTGGTAATAACCTCATGATCTCAAAATTTATTTAATAAAATATAATGATGAATAATAATTTTCATCATCGGATTCAAAATATTTAAAATTTAAATTTTTAATAGTCAATAATTGATTGGTAACTGTCGGACTTATTAAATAAAAGACAACACAAAAATAAAGACCGCCGTGTAAATAAGTAAACATGAGGGCCGAGTGTAACTAGTATACTATACTACATTTCTTTGGAGGTAAATACGAAAATGCCTATTTTTACCATACCGAATCTGAATCTTCCTTGTCACCGGATTTTGTTGTGCGCAGGGTTTCACTTGCGAAATGCAGACTGAAGAAAGCATATTCTGCTTCGATTTGATTCTTCGGAACTACTATTGTAATCACGTGTTGGCCTGACACTCTAATGGTTCTGATTGATTTTGACATATTTAACATACTAATAAATTTCTTTTTAGGCAATATATTGTTAGGTACTTAGGGGCCGTTTCGATTCCTTTTCGATATATTTTGGAAAGAGAAAATGTCGGGAAAGTTTGAGAATTATGTAAAATTTAAATAACAAACCGAGAGAAATTGAAAAGTAACAGTTTTAAAATTTTTATTAATTTCATGGAAATTAACATAATTTCGACAAAATCCGAGAGAAATTTCGCTGAAACTTTTGTTTGACTCTGCCTTGGAGAATTTTGGCGAAAGACCTGGAGAAAATCGCTGAAATTTGTCACTTTGATATGGAGGATCTCTCTCTTTATATTTATGCAGGAAATGATTGAGCTGATTTAAAAAGGAAATTGATGTGATATATAGTTGATGGTAATTTGAGTTATATATATATATGTGAGGACCGGAGATATACACTCGGGCGTAGAGATATCTCTACGCCAATATATATGAGTGCGACTTGTAGCACTCTTTTTGCGAAGCGATGAATGACATGGGGTTCATTTTATATATTAACTAAAGTTACACTTTTATAATATTTTAAAAATTAAATACCCTTCCAACCGTTATTTTTTACTTTTTTAAAGTCTTTTTCTTTTCTTTGTCTTCTTTTTATTTTTTCAAAAAAAGGTCAGATTTGTTTTTTCAGATAAAGTGGTTAAGGAGCCAAGCCAGGCATTTAATGGGTAACTCTGTTTGGACCTACGCGTTTTCTGAAAGCGCCCACGTCCCATACCACTTGAAAATCATTGATTCCCTCTAACATATCTAGAGATCATGGTGCACCTATCAGAAGATTATTTTTTGATTCCATGTATCACGGATCCCCAAAAAATGTCCCTTAAATTATATGGCACACATCACACTCAAACATGAATTTATAATTTTTTCTTGGAATGTGTGACACATGGAATCAATAACAAATCGTCTGATAGGTGCGCTATGATCTCAATAACTATTATGTTGAATTTCAGTTTAAAACACAATCTCTATCGTATGATTAGAAAAAATCAAAGATTTTCAAGGGGTCTCGGATGTTACTAATATAGGTACCCCATTTACTTTGCAATCCATATGAGGTGCGGGATTATGTGTTTGTGTGCAATGTTTGACGTTGCATAAGAGCCAGTTGGAAGCTACTTAACACCCAATCGAAGGATCAGGTGCAATTACCACATACCCAATGTCGATTAACACCCAATCGAAGGATCAGGTGCAATTACCACATACCCAATGTCGATGGGCTTCTACTAAAAAATAGTAAAAGGGTCTTTATGGTTTTGTTCTACCATACGGTTTAGAATTAAAGTTGGAAAATGTTTAATACTCCACAATTGGCTGACAAAATATAAAGTTTGATTTATGATTTGAAAGACAATAATTCAAAACTTTTTATTTGTTTTATTTTAAACCCTTGGGGACTAGGTGATTGAACTTGTGGAGGGTGTACTGGAGCAAGCGGTCACGTGCCACATGATCTTGACAGTGGGACCTTGCATTTGAGTCATTTGGGCTCTGTGCAATTGAAGATCATATGACATGTGACATGTGATTTCTCGTTATAGAGTTGGAACTCTACAACTCAAGTGCAGGGACTCCTGTTGATATGGCTAGTGTATACTGTATATATTGCTATGTCCACAAGTTCCTGTAAATAAAAAATCCAAAATTTCATCTCCACCGTATATTTTTTGGGACTTGAAATTTGGACCGTTAATTCAATCAATATTTGGTAATTGTTCTCGACAATGTATGTACCGCGCTCTACATGGGCATTGCAATATGCTCCCTGTATAATGTTGAGGCAGCTTATCGAAGTCCTATATAATATAACTAAGAGCACTGAGAAATAAAAAATAAAAAATGAATTTTGATGGATATTAAAAAATTAAATCTTTTAAAAAGATAGATTCCAATGAAAAATCCCGTGAAAGAAGTAAGTTTAAAACAAAATAAAGATAAAAAAAAAATCTCATTTGCTCAATCATTTTCCAATTCCAACTTAAAAGAAATGAATATTAGCTTTCAACTTTTGCTCTATTTTACGAAAAAAGAATTTGCATATTCTAAGTTTTGCAATTGTGGGGTAGGATCCCTGCCCTGTGATCCTTAAGCCCCCATCACATCCATATCTGCAAACAAGTGAAACAAGAAATCACAACCACTAGTGCATATGGATTTCAATTTAGTAGTATTGTTGGTTAGGGCCATTGAAAGTGTCCTTCACAAGGGTTGTCTCCTGGGACCATTGGTCTGAGGTTAATACACCCACCAAGAAATAGACCCCATAATCCAACGGTTGTGATTGGTTGCATTTTAAGTAGTTAATAACATGTAAAATTGAAGCCAAGGGTGGTCCCATTAGCACATTTTAGCTACCATGAGGTTTCGAGTCACATCACAAATCTCTATCTACAGTCTACACACCATGTGCATTTGGTTGGTTGGGGGGGGGGTGTCCTTATATGGTGGGCTGGTGGGGTACACATGATTACAACTGGGTAGGCATGTTAGAGATGGTTGGTCATGAATCAAAACAACATTACTGTTGGTACTTGGTACTGAAAATAACTACTTTTTGGTGTCCTTCATGAGGTGCAATTAATAATAAAGAAGGATAAAACTTCATTTTCTTTTCGGGAATTGATAGTATGTGAAGCTGACTACAGAAATCTATCTATATTTGGGTCGGGATTGGCTACACAAAATGGCCTCCGCTATTGACATGCTCTAAAGATCGTAGGGCTGTCAATGGGTCGGTCCGGGTTGGGCTAATATGTAGGTTGACTCGACCTGAATTGATCCTGCATTGGACCCAACCCGACTCTTTATATTTATACATAAAATTTAAGGGTAGGTCACGCAAATTTTTTCTTCTTTATCCAACCTGATGGATGCTTCTAGGCAGGCCCTTCTAACCGTTCAAGTTTAAGCGTGCCTAACATGGTTCAAAAATTGGGTTGGAGAAGCCCAAGAGCTACAAATGGGTCGGGGTTAAGCTGAAACCAATTATTAAAACTCTTAACGCAAACCCGACCTGGCTTAACACAGTACTCGCAAAAAAATGGGGTACGCTAGGGTCTGGTTAAGCACTTAAGTTAAAATACAAGGTAGGGGTAAGATCAAGTCAGGTTCATTTGAAGAAACTAGTGCCCTTTCTAACTGGTTGCATTTAATAAACAGGTGGAGACTTCTGATCCGAATCGACGGGATCCAATCCTACGGGTCGAAAATCCGAACCCAAACATAACCCATGGCGGGTTAAATGGGTTGCTTGACCCATCAGGTGGACCCCTAGAGAGCTCTACTAGAAGTCAACAGGTTGTGGTGGCAAACTCATCTTTTGAGAAGTTGACTGCCATTGTGGGTTTCTGGGTTTTTAACTGATAATGACAGATTGATTATAGACTCATCGTCACCGTACATGATATCTACATCTCTCTTTTAGTTCAACTCTAGCCAGTAGGCTAGCAATGATCAATATACATTAGTAGTTATTTTAACATAGATTTGGGGGCTCGTATGACATAATTTTTGAGGCGTATACATTAAAAAAGAGAGGTTGTATAAGAAGCATGTTATATACATTTTGAATAATTAAATGGGGCTTACGTGATGCCTCTGCCTCTGCCTTCTAAGTGACGGATAGGTTTATCCTCAAACCAATTAAAGATAGGAAGCTGCTTTTTTGACAACCTATTACGCTTGAGTTCCTTTAAATTAATCCCAACAAAGAAGATAGCAGCATACACTTAATGATCAAAGATAGGAAGCTGCTTTTTTGACAACCTAATACGCTTGAGTTCCTTTAAATTAATCCCAACAAAGAAGATAGCAGCATACACTTAATGATCCTAAAATTAATTTTGAGCGTGTACGTAATGATAAAATTATTTTTTCCAGGGGTGTGTCTCGTGAAATAAAACACCAATCATTTAATGATACGCTCATAACTTCAAGATCCATTTTGCGAAAGATTGGGAGAAAATGATTTCTATGGTCTTGTTCAATACAGTTGATGTGTTTCAACTTGGGTAAACTTAAAGATTTGTTGGATATTTTAAAATATAAGTTTGTTTTGGTGGTTTTGTTTGTGAAATAATAGTCCCACATCAGGTATACCCAATTGTGGGTTTTGAGTTTTAACTTCAAACTTTGGCTTAAGGATTGTAGCCTTCACCCAGAAGACACCAAATTTTGTAGTTTCTACCGTTTAGCATCTCACTAGCCACACACACACTACAAAAAAAAAAGATTATTAACGACAACCATAAAATGCTTCTATTAACAAGAAATCTGCCGCTAATAGTCTTACTAGTTTTTTTATTAATAGTGGCACTTTTTTACTGTCGCTAATAGTCTTATTTTTTGTAGTGATGCGCGCGCGCCAAGTCGGGACGAGGATGAGCATGTGGAGGTGCGGTGCATTTAGTTAATTTTTTTAATAAAAGTGTAACTGCATTTTTACAATTTTGTTTATTATCGTTTGAATTTTAAACCGCTCTTTTGTAAACGGATATGTTCATTTAATTACTTTTAATGGATATGTCCGCTCAGTTACACCTGTTGATTTCTATAAAAGGGACTCGAGACCCTCGTTTTCTACTTTATTTTTTCCATTTTAAAGCTTTATTTCAGAGTTCATCTTCTCTGTTTGGTGTTCTAGTAGCGTGATCAGATTCACCAAATCTAATCACACGAACACACAGTCGGTTTGTTGTATCCTGAAATCATTTTACCGGTAACCTGTTAGTGACCACTTGATTGAAGTGGCGGAGGTAAAAATTGGTCTAAAGACAACGAAATTCATCGTGTCTTGAACCGGATCTGTGTATTTCGTTTTGCAATCTGTACCAATTTTTCTAACAATTTAAAACCAAATTTATGACTCAAATCACATCCACGACTTCTCCTGTATTGACCAGCAACCAGCAACATCCATCCCGCGTTACCCAACAACATCCACAAGTTGGACAGTTTCGATGGTTCGAACTTCAAAATGTGGCAACAAAAATTATATTTTCTGTTGATTGTGTTGAAAGTTGTGTACGTTCTCATGAATTCATGTCCGACTGTTACCGAATCATCAACACTCAATGAAGGTCGTAAAAAGCAGAAATGGAAAGAAGACGACTACACTTGCAAGGGTTACATTCTCAATACATTATCAGATTCTTTGTTCGATGTCTATCAGATTCAAAGGAACTCTGGGACACACCTGAGAAGAAATATAAAACTGAAGATACAGGGTATAATTCTTAAATAATCAATCAAAATTTTAATTTTAAGATGGTCGATGATAAATCTAGTCTTAGTCAAGTGTATGATTTACAAATTGTTATAAATTATATGATTGTTAATGGTTCTCATTTCGATGAGGATTTTTTGGTTGGAGCGGTAATCACCAAGTTGCCTCCATCATGAAAAAATTACCTAAAAATCTTTAAGCGTAATAATGAGAAAATTTCTATGCAAGATCTTCTCATTCATTTATGTATTGAGGAAGAATGTTGAGTTAAAGACAAAACCGAAGATCACGATGATATGACCTCAAAGACACACTTTGTTAAGTCTAAGATTGTTAGTGGACTGATGTGCAGTGAAATATGACGATATTTCACCCCTAAAAATCTACACTTAGCCATCCGATGAAAGCTATCTAACATGATTTAGCAAGTTTTCTAAGTTTCAGGATAAAGTGGCCAGTAAACACATTAAGAAACGTAAAATGGTGCAAAAAGCTGAAAGGAATTGGTCAAGTGACGAAAAATAGAGAAGATTGACTTTTTGACTAGGTCGATCGATCGACCCTTTTTGGTCGATTGATCGACATGATCCGGAAGAATTTAAATTTGAAAATTATAAATTTATCTTGGTCGATCGATCGATCTAAACGGTCAATCAATCGACCAAGTTCAAATTTAAATTTGAATTTGAATTTTAGTTATGGATCTGGATGCTATTAAAAGAAAAATCTGAGGATTCGCAAGGGATCTTCCGTTTTACATTTTTCCATTTTATGTTCTTTCACTTTAAGTTTGTTGGAGCACTTTTCATTTCGGGGGGTTTAGATTTTAGAATAGTTTTATTTTATCTGTATTCAAGCGAGGAGCCATACGGAACTGGGATTAAAGCTATTTGTGGAATTTGTTAAAGCCTTTTTACGGTATTTTAAATATTGATGTTGATGTACTTTTCCATTATGTCATTTACTTTTATTATGAGTGGCTAATTTCGTTTAAGGATAGGGATCTAATGATCTCCATCCGAGTTATTAATTTGTTATAATATAAATCAGTGATGAAGATATTATTTTGTAGTGGACTCTGATTCTATCTTTCCAGGGATAATATTTCCTCGGCTTTGAGATACGGGAGCTAATCATGCCGAGTAACCTCAGATTTGTAATGGAAATGTCATCCTAATCTCCTCTGCCTCAAGATAAACTCTACTACTTTCTTAGGTGTGAGTGCTAATCATACACTCACGGGATGTTAATCACACATCTCCTTGATCTCAGATCTGTAGTGTGGACTTTACCCTGAGATCTGATTCTAAGTACTTTTCTGAGGTGTGAGTATTAATCATACACTCATGAGATGTTAATCACACATCTCCTTGATCTCTGATCTGTATTATAGAATTCGTAGGTGTTCAGATCCCAAGCATCTTTTATAAATCTTCTATCTTCATCACAAATTTGTATATCATAAATGATTAACCTACGATGGAAAGATTTAGTATCCAAATCCTTATCTTTCATTATTTGTTTAAATCTTTAGTTTCATTAGTATTTATCTTATTCATCAAAAGCTTTCGACGTGTTAGATTAGTAGTTACTGTGATAAATCTGTGCCTGTTCTTTTAATTAGTCACTATTTCTCTCTTCTGAATTTTCTAACCAATCCTCGTCGGAACGATCTCGTACTCTGTACTCACTGACTACATCACGATTCGTGCACTTGCGAGTACAACTTAATTTTCACAAGTTTTTGGCATCGTTGCCGGGGATTTGGGCAATCAAAAAATTTTGGAAAATAGAAAATTAATTCTAAGAACCTTTGTAGGTTTAACTTCAGTAACTTTATTAAAAAAAAAAAAAAAAATTTTTTTTTGTGAAAAAGAAATTTTTTGTGGTTGATCAATCGAGCTAAATAGTCGATCAATCGACTCAGTAAAATTTTGCACTAATTATCTCTTCTGTATAAAAGAATTTGTGGTCGATCAATCGACCTAAAAAGTCGATCAATAGACTCCACAATATCTGAAAAAAAAAAAATCTTGTTCCTAATCTCCGGATTGCGGATTTTTCGAATATATATATATATATATATATATATATATATATAAACATTTATTTCAAATATCAAAAATTCAAATTTTGAATCCTCGATCAATCGACCTAAACAGTCGATCAATCGAAGATTGTTTCTTGGGCGATCGATCGACCAAAATAGTCGATCAATAAAAAAAAATAAATTAACAAAGCAAAATCTGTGCACTTTGTGTATGCACACAAGATCATCTAAAGATAAAACTTTAGAACTTTTTAATCCTAAGATTGAGCGAACGTGCCGTTCAAACCGAAAAGAAGTTAGAACAGGTCGAGAAGCTAGAACCGAAACATTAATTCAATTCGAAATGAATGCAAACGGTTGTGAAAATCAACAACATGAAAATGAGGAGGAACCAACTCTGAGGGAGTTGTTTGCCCCAATCACTACAAATATCCCTTCTTGCATCACGTATCCTGCCACACCTGGTGGCAGATTTGAAATCCGTACCAATGTGATTCAAATTCTTCCAATTTTTCATTGTATGGAAAAAGAAGATCCGTATCAACACATCAAAGATTTCACCGAGGTCTGTTCCTCGGTGTATCAAAATTTCAGTGAAGAATTTGTGAGACTACGTCTATTTCCTTTTTTCATAAAGGATAAGGCCAAAGCATGGTTAAACTCTTTACCAGCTGGATCCATAACGACTTAGGATCAGATGGTTAAGAAAATTTTGTCCAAATTCTTTCCTATGGCAAAGACTAACGCCTTAAGACGTGAAATCACTAATTTTACACAAGAAGATGATGAGATTTTATGAAGCCTAGGATAGATTCATGGATATCTTATCGAAGTGCCCTCACCACGGATTCTCGAAATGGAGATTGGTCCAATGTTTTTACAATGGACTGGATCAAGCCAATCAACATTTGGTTGAATCCATGAACAATGGAGGATTCTTGGGATTGAAGGAAACTGAATCTTATCGATTCTTGGAAAAGTTAGCGGAGGATTCACAACAATGGGACTTCTTTAGCAGTCGAGATCAGCCAAAGAAGAATCGAGATCAAGCAGGAGGCTCAGCAAAGAAAGGAGGATTGTATGTGGTGAAAGAAACACCAAACCAAATGGTAAAAATAGATTTCCTCACTCAATAAGTTGAGGAATTAAAGTTGAAGAAAAACGTAAGTGTTGTAAATGTGCAACCAGATCCATGCTCATATTGTGCAAGTTCAATGCACATATCCAACGGTTGCCCGTCAATGTAAAATTACTCAGAAGACCCTAGTGAGCAATTGAACGCATTGAACACTTACGAGCGAAATAAGGGAAATGCTTTCAATGAAAACAACCCAAGCAGTTGGAAATATCATCAAAATTTCTTATGAAAACAAGGAAATCAAAGACCTCAAGGTAGAGGTCAAGGGATGAATTTATACCCGAATCAAAATTTCAATCAGGGACCACAACAACAGTTTGGTCAAGGATAATTCCAAAATCATTATGGAGGAAGAAACCAATTTTACCAGAATCAAAATCAAAGTGTGTAATCTAAGCAATCGAACCAGAATTACCAATTCTCACAATCAACAAGTCAACCGGGTTTCGCACAAAATTTCCCACCACCAGGATTCAATAATCAACAAGGAAATGTTACACTGCATCAGTCTCAGAATCAATACCCTCAGAGTGAGGATATGGGAAAATTCATCCAATCCAATAGTTCTTCAATATCAAGGATAGAGACGTAAATTGGGCAATTGGCGACGCTCCTCTATGAAAGAGAGAGGGGATCATTCCCGAGCTAACCAGTCCCGAATCTAAGAGGATAGATGGCTATTGAGCATGCCTCAACCTCATCTCCGGAAGAGAGCCAACAACAGATCAAGGCCATTACTACATTAAGATCTGGAAAGCAAATTGACAACAAAGTGAAAATGTAAGAAGAAGATGAGAAGTCTGAACCTGAAATCAAAATTGAGATAAACAAGAAAGCAGGAGAAGAAAAGAAACAATAGAAGCAAGAGAAGAAGATTGAAGATAAGAGCGAGAGAGAAGAATTTCGTATCCAAGGCCTCATATCCTCAAAGGCTAATGGGACCAAAGAAGAATCGCGATCAGGAAGGAATCATTGAAATGTTCAAGTAGCTGAAGATAAATATCCCCTTCCTAGACGCCATTCAGCAGGTGCTGACATATGCGAAATTTCTAAAGGATTAGGTCACAATCAAACGAAAGACTAACGTCCCGAAGAAAGCCTTCTTGGCAGAGCAGGTAAGCTCAGTTTTACAAGCGAGACTTTCAATTAAATATAAGGACCCTGGATGTCCTACGATTTCAATCATCATAGGGGAGAATCTCATTGATTAAACACTTTTAGACCTTGGAGCAAGTGTCAATCTGTTGCTATACTCTGTGTACAAAGAACTTGAGTTGGGGGAACTAAAACCCACAGCTATGACCCTTCAACTTGCAGATAGGTTAATTAAGATTCCTAGGGGAATAGTCGAGGATGTCCTTATCAAAGTAGATACTTTCTACTTTCCAGTTGATTTTGTTGTCTTGGATACGGAACCCATTCCTCAACACAGAAATAATGTTCTGATAATTTTAGAAAAACCATTCCTAACAACATCGAATGCACTAATCAATTGCCGAAACAGGATAATGAATTTGTCATTCGGGAACATGACTGTGGAACTAAACATCTGTCACATTTCAAAACAGCCTGTTGAAGATGAGGAATATGCACAAGTTTGCATGATTGACAACATTGTGGAAAGTAAATTTTTTGCATCAGAATATGAGGACCCTTTAAAAGTTTATTTAGCACATTTTGGTAAAGACTTCGATGTGGATAAGATAATACACGAAGTTAATGAGATACTAGACGCAACGCCACTCTTGGGAGAAAATGAATGTCAACTGAAAGATGAGAACAAGGAAGAAGATAGCCGAGAAGAATCAAATGAAAGAGAGAAATCAAGGCTGGAGCTACAATCTCTCCCTGCAGATTTGAAATATGCATATTTGGATTCAGATGAAACTGAGCCAGTGATTATTTCTGCAAACTTGAATGAGGATCAAGAAGAAAAGCTCATCGAAGTACTCCAAGACCACAAAAGTGCGATCGGGTGGTCTATCAAAGACATTAAAGGAATTAGCCCAACGGTGTGTATGCACCGAATTCATTTGGAAGAAAGCGCTAAACCCTCAAGAGAACTACAACGTAGATTGAATCCAATAATGCAAGATGTGGTGAGAAAGGAGGTTATTAAGCTGCTAGATGCTGGGATTATATATCCAATTTTCGATATCACATGGGTGAGCCCGACACAAGTGGTACCCAAAAAGTCGGGAGTTGCTGTGGTGATAAACGAGAAGAATGAGCTGGTATCAACTATGGTTCAAACTGGCTAGAGAGTGTGTATCGACTACAGGAAGTTAAATTCAATGACCAAAAAAGATCACTTTTCCCTCCCATTCATTGATCAAATGCTAGAAAGATTGGCTGGACATCAATACTATTGTTTCCTTGATGGCTATTCTGGATATAATCAGATAGTTATTGCGCCAGAAGATTTGGAGAAGACGATGTTTACATGTCCCTTTGGAACGTTCTCCTATCGACGGATGCCTTTCGGACTTTGCAATGCTCCAGCTACATTCCAAAGATGTATGCTGAGTATATTCTCTGATATGATGGAGAGGTTCCTAGAAGTCTTCATGGACGATTTTTCTATTTATGGAGATAATTTCAGTGATTGTTTGTACCATTTATCTCTTGTTCTTACGAGATGTCAAGAGAAGAATCTTGTTCTGAATTGGAAAAAGTGTCATTTCATGGTGCAAAATGGTATTGTTTTGGGACATATCATATCGTCTCGAGGCATTGAAGTGGACAAGGCTAAGGTAGATCTGAATTCAAACCTTCCACCACCCAGGACAGTCAAAGAAGTAAGGTCTTTCCTTGGACACGTCGATTTTTATTGACGATTCATAAAGGATTTTAGCAAAATTGTGAGACCATTGTGTAATCTACTGGCTAAAGATGCCTCATTCCTTTTTGATGAAAAGTGTAAAAATGCCTTTGAAAGTATCAAGGCAGAATTGGTCAAAGCTCCTATAATCCAATCGCTAGATTGGACGCTTCCATTCGAGATCATGTGTGATGCACCGGATTATGCAATCGGAGCTATTCTGGGACAAAGGGTAGAGAAAGTGTCGCATGTCATCTACTATGCGAGTCGCACTCTCAATGATGCGCAACTGAACTATTCTATCACGGAAAAGGAACTCCTAGCAGTAGTCTTTGCCCTGGACAAGTTTCGATCCTATTTGTTGGGATCAAAAGTTGTAGTGTTCACCGATCATGCAGCTCTTCCCTACCTCTTTGCAAAGAAGGATGCAAAAGCCCGTTTAATCCGGTGGATTTTACTTCTGCAAGAGTTCAACCTAGAAATCAAAGATAAAAAGGGGACAGAAAATGTGGTCGCTGATCATTTATCTCGAATCATTGTTGAAATGTGACAGCCCGGATTTCGGCACCCCGAAGCCCGTGCCATCAGCACGATCATCTTGACCGTGCCCCTTAGCTAAGCACGGAACACTGGTATATCAAGCATTGCAATAAAATAATAAACGAAATTGCGGAATTTGAATCTATATTAATTAACTCTCCAAAAGACAGTTCTACCCTCATGTCTCTACATGAATGGAGAACCGATCCGAACCATCGATGATAGCAATCATCACGGATGGTTCGCCCCAAAAGAATAATCCCATCTATATATATATACATGGTTTAAACAAAATCAAGGCTTGACATACCAAGCCGTACAAAAATCCTCTCCAAAATCCCTCAAAGTGGCACAACGGAGTGATCGATTTAGAATGTAACCCTTGCAAGTGCACAAGATCTATTGCAGTATGGCAAGAACAGGGGTGTCGAACCCACAGGGAAACGTGAATTTTTAATTAATTCTTTTAGAGATTTTAAAAACATCCCTAAGGAAGTACCAAAGGGCAGATTCAATTTTACCAAAAACTTAACGCACTTTTCCTAAATGCAGAAAAATAAATTAATCTAAACAATTAATTACTGATAAATCTACGAACAATATTAAAATGAGATCAAGGAATATGCTACCCCAGATTCGTACCCCTTTTCTATCATTAAAACCCACAGTTTCATTAAATCATCATTCACACCATCATTCATCTAGAAAAATGACTTGAAATAAAATATGATCATCAATCCAAGATACCTATCTAAAAACAATGACTCAGACTAACATTGCGGTATGAGTCATGTAAAAGCATAAGCGTATCTCATGATATTTAGATCACGATAATCAAGACATAATCATTTACCTAGATCACCATGCGGTCCAGATCTAGCGATTACGGCTTGATACGTAATCAACGGTCATAACAAAGCATTTAAAATATTTTCAATCACACAAACTTTGAGCAAAACGATTCCATGATAACAATAATAGACTGCGGTATTAATCATAAACATGGGTACTTATCTGGGGATCGCATCTTCCCCGATCTACTGATTTAGCCGCTCATCTTTGGTGTTTGATCTCCTTTTTCTTTCAAAGTCATTCCTCTTTATTTCTTCCAAAAGATATTTGCAATTGTTTTTCCTAAATACAATCTATGAATTTCTCGAGAAAAATAATGCAAATAATACAATCTACTGAATAAACCTAGAAGAAGGAGAGAAGAAGACTTGAAAAGATGAAGAAAATATTCCCCCAAAGTGAAGAGCCCTAAAAACTAAAAAGAAAGAATGAATAATATTCTAATTGCAAAAAATAATAATGATCCTAAGAAACTCGTGGCTTCCCTTTTTATAATAGCCTAACCCTAATACCTCTCTCGATTGACATCTAAGAGTAATTTTCGTGAATTCCCGCCTAGCTTTGCATCGATACTGCCTCGGTATTTTGCTCATAACTTTCTGCGAACTCGGATTGAGGTGATTCTTGAGGCGTTGGAAAGCTGACGACGAGCTCTACAACTTTTATGTTTTAGCAATTTCCTGAATCTGACATCTTGAAGGTCCAAATTGAGCTGCAAGTCGCACTAAGTTCTCAATGACCCAAAATAGCTGTTTTGACATTATTTTCGGATTCTTTTTTAGAAACTTGAGTATTTACTGAAACACTTCAAATCTAGCAAATCTCATCGATAGCCTTCATCGGATGGCTAAATATAGGTATTTAGGGGTGAAATATCATATTTCACTACTCATCACACCCCAAACCTACACTTTGCTAGTCCTCGAGCAAAGAGAATGATAGAAATATAAAGCAAATCAAACTAACATCCTAAAATTTAAATGCCACTTTGTAGGAAACACGATTGCACTTAGCATGTGCAACAAGCCTTTAAACCCCAGGTGATCCCTAGTGGAGGAGTTGTGTCTCCGAGGGTTTGCAGTGAAGTTACCCACAAACTTCCAAAATTTCAAACCATCGGTAAAATTGAGTTTTCAAAATCGATTTTTATAATAAATATATAACTTCAAAGCTCAAAATCAATAATCAACTCAACATGCAAAGTCTCAATTTTAAAAAACAATGTTACACTAATCATACCAATATCCATTCAAATTAGTCTAATGCTCCAAAACGTTAGATAACTCATCCATTCATGCTTAAACGTGTAGTGTGTGCATACCAAAACCAAGATTCATCCATCTCGTAACTAGTCCAACGGGAAATCATCGGATCTGTTGTCTTGACTCAATCCTCACTTTAGGTATACTCTCAAAATAAAATCACTCCGATGATTGGTAAGTTTTCACATGTGAGAGATCAATACAAAAGCAAATAAAAGGTCTCACATGATAAATGAAACACGATGCAATCAATGAACAAAATAAATCTCATAAGAACGGATACTTGTATATCCTAAGCATGTCATATCAAGTGTCATAAGTATTATATATTGACTTCCACAAGACAGCTTACCAATGCAAGATCGGATCATGAAGGTCTTTGTAGGGTTGTAATGGGGCTCGTAAGGGTAAGAAAGAAAGGAATTGTGATTCAAAATTTAGAAATTGGAAAAGGAACTAACTTCGATTTTTTATTTTATTTTTTTATTTCTCTTCTTTTCTTTTTTCTTTTCTAATTTCTCACCATTTTTTTTTCAATATTTTTCTTTTCTCATTCTTTCTTCTCTTTTGAATTTCCTTTTCTTGAAGCACCTCATTTTTCATTCCTTTTTTTTTTTTTTTTTTTTTCTCTCCCTTTTTTCTTTTATATTTGCCATACACTCTCGATAAACACCATAACTCATTATCTCTCCACTTACTCTCTTTTCGCTCATTTTCATCCCTCGTTCCTAATTTCTAAATAAGAAGGGTAAAGCTAAATTTTAAATTGTGAAGGTTAAAGTTAACGTGGCTTATCAAAGAATGTATAAGGGTAAATTTTCTATAGGCTCAAAGTACTTAAAAGGATAAATTTATATGAGGTGGGGCATTTTAAGCACAAACGAGCCAAAGATGGCCTTCAATCATTTCCTTAAAAGATGGTAACCTTGCCTATTTGTCTTGAGTAGATATACTGATGCGTTCTAACACAATAATATGAATTTGATATCATGCAAAGTCACAAGCCAAAATAAAATGTATGAGATTATGCAAAATAATTCAGATTCAAAGAAAACTCAGTTTATATATTCACTCATCAATGACGGAAATTAGTTCTAAAGCTTCGGGTTTAGTCTCCACTAAGAACCTAAGATTCAACGTTCAAAATAGTTCATCGATTTCTAAGTCTTAGCTTGGTATAAGTGCAAAAATTCTAAGCATGAATTTGAGTCATCCACAAATTATCACATTGCTTCATCATCCTAGATACAAGTATTCAAAATATGACATCAATATTCTCAAAATTAAATTCACATGCATCATCAACTAAAGTTTGAAAACTATTGCAAAGTAAATCATGTATGATGGTTCCAAAAAATTTTTTTTTTTTTTTTTTTTTTTCAAAGAAAATCAAAAATAAGTGATGAAAGATAGATAATCATACATACCCCCAAACCTAAAAATGACAATGTCCTCATTGTTTGAAATAAGTAGGTACCCCCAAACCTGTTGAAAAGTACCTCAACACAAAGATCAGGTGCAGAGAATATGGGCATCAAATTAGAACATGACCAAAAATAGATTGAAGGTAATGTGGCTACACTAATTTGGAAATTAAAATAACCTAAACTAAACTAAAACTAATATTCTAGAACTAAACATACGAAAAGAGAAATAAATCCTAAATCCTAAACTAAACTCGTGTCCAACTCCTAAATAAAACACAGGTTGCCTCCGAGACGAGTTTAAGTGTCGATACCGACCTCTTCATTGATCAAGAATCTGGATCACTAAGGTGCATCGCCTAATCTTAAATCTGGGTCATCGGCTCAAACATTGGTTTGAGTCTTTGCCCATTCACTTTGAAAACTTCGATTGTCTGAAGGCTTTGAATTTCAATTGCACGTGCTCACTAATGGAAACAACGAAACGGCCTTCCATCTAGATTTCAATTTCCCAGATGAAGCTTAAGTCGGGAATTGAATAACCAAACTTTGGCCAACATGAAACTCCTTCCGAGAAATTAATTGATCGTGCAACTTTTTGTACCTTTCCTTGTACATCTTTGAATTTTCATACGCATCGTAGCGTAACTCTTCTAATTCACTCAAGCTGTAACCTTGATTCGACCTACTTTGCTTGCATATCGAAATTAAATCGTTTGATCGCCTGAATGCCTTATGCTCCAATTGACGGGAAGATGACATGCCTTCCGTAGACAATTCAAGGAGACATTCGATCGGTGTCTTGAATGCGACGATAGGCCCACAAAAGCATCGATAGCGGTTTGACCAATCTCTTCTATCTCGCACTTCTTTCTAGAATTCGCTTGATTTCGGTTAGACACTTCCACCGACCACTAGTTCTGTGGATGGTATGCAGAAGCGACTTTGTGAGTGACGTGCTTCTTCATTAAAGTGGCAAAATGGCTATTGCAAAATGCGAACCGCCATCACGATGATTGCTCTTGGGATCCCGAATCGGTTAAACACATGTTCTCTCGTAAATTTGACCACAACCTTGTGATCATTTGATCGGGTTGCCAGCTTCAATCCATTTGGAGACATAGTCAATACCACCGGAATATATGAATACCCAAAGGATGGTGGAAAAGGACCCATAAAGTCAATCCCCAAACATCGAAAATTTCAACAATCGAATTGGATTAAGGGCATCATATTTAAATCGTGAAATATTGCCAAGTATTGACACCGTTGGCATTCCTTGCGGTATTGACGTCACGAAAGATTGAGGGCGAAGAGAATCCGCTTTGAAGGATTTTCATGCGGTCCTCGAAATGGCCTCCACGAGCCCCAAAGATGGCAAAAATTTAGGGACGCTTAGTTGCTCGTCTTGCACGCATCTCTAATGATCGATCCGAAGCGAAATTTAAACAAATATGGTTCATCCGAAATAGTATTTTATTTGGGAGAAAAAGAGATTCTTATCATTCTTACCCCACTCGGTGGGAATTACGCCGATGACGGATAATTCACGATGTTAGCAAACCACGGAACTTTTACCCGGCTACATCAATTGCCATCAAATGTTCATCCGGAAATGTGTCACGGATGGTCTCGGTATAGATGATTCTTCGTGAATTCTAGATGATGATCACCACAACGTTCTCAACCCCTTTTTATCTTTAATCTCAAAGTTGAATTCTGGAGAAGCGTGATCCAACGGATCGCCTTGGTTTCGCATCCTTCTTTGCTAAAAGATATTTCAAAGCGAGTGGTGCGAAAAGACCACTATTTTCGATCCAAGCAAATAGGAACGGAATTTGTCCGGAGCATACACGCTAATAATTCCTTCTGGTGGTGGTGTAATTGATTGGGCATCAATTAATGTCTTGCTAGCATAATAAATTACGTGAGGTAATTTATTCACCCTTTGCCCTAAGACTCGATCGCATAATCAGATGCATCACACATGAGTTCGAATGGTAAAGAATAATCCGGTGGTTGGATTATTGGTGCATTTGATAAGAGTTCACGCAATTTTAGGAATGCCTTTATGCAATCCTCATCAAAATCAAAAGGAACATCTTTGCCAAGCAAAGTGCACAATGGTTTAGCCACCTTGCTAAAATCCTTAATGAATCTTCTATAAAATCAAAGATGCCCCAAAATGATCGAATTTGTCGAACACTTTGGGAGGTGGTAAATTTGCAATTAAGTCGACCTTAGCCTTATCAACTTCAATTCCTTTCGTTGAAACAATATGCCCCAACACAATTCCTTGTTGAACCATAAAATGGCTCTTTTCCGGTGAGAACAAGTTTGGAATCTACAACGCGCAACACTGTGAAAGATGATTCAAACAAGAATTAAATGTTTTCCAAAAGCAGAAGTCGTCCATGAAGACTTGATGAATTTGTCGATCATGTCCGAGAATATGGCCAACATACATCGCTGAAACGTGGCGGAGCATTACATAAGCGAATGGCATCCTTCGATATGCAAACGTACCATATGGACACGTGAATGTTGTCTTCTCTTGATCACCGGAAAAACGGCACTTGATTGTATCCCGAATAACCATCAAGAAAGCAATAAAACTCTTGCCCATTAACTTCTCAAGAATTTGATCAATGAAGCGGAAGGGAAAATGATCTTTTCGGTGGTCGTGTTCAATTTTCGATAATCAATGCACACACGCCATCCAAAGAGTTTCACGAGTGGGCACCAATTCTCCTCCGTAGTTTCTTTCATCGTAATTCCGGACTTTTTCTAACGATTTGTACCGGACTAACCCATTCACTATCGGAGATCGGATAGATGATTCCAAAGATCGAGGAGTTTAATGATTTCCTTTAAAAGCGACTTCTTGCATGTTCGGATTAAGTCGCCTCTGTGGTTCCCTCGATGGTTTACTCTCATCCTCCGGATGTATTTTATGCATACATACCGATGGGTCAATCCTTGAGATCGCCTAAGGTCCATCCGATGGCCTCCTTGTGCTCTTCGACCTTCAACAAATCATTCTCTTGTTCTTCCGATAATGTGGATGAAATTATCACCGGAAGTGTTTCTCGAGGTCCCGAGAAAAGCATATTTGAGGGACTCGGGGCAATTGTTTCAATTCCACGGTTGGTGGTGCTCAATTGATGGAGTCGACATCCTTTACCTCGATGGTAGTGGTTCTACCTTAGTCACAACTTCACATAAGTTATCATCTTGACATGATGAATTTGACTTTTCTCTTATTGCTTCCTTTCAAGCCCTTTGTCCTCATAGATGGCTAACAGCGCTTTCAAATTCCTCTTTGGTGAGCATTGATGGTAATGCTTCATCCACCACTTCGCCCATCCATCGATCGATGTAAAACATTGACCTCATCCTCATTAGGGAAATGGTTCATCGCATGGAATATGTTAAGCGACTTTCATGTTTCCAAAAGAAAGCGTCCATGACTCTGTATGCGACAATTAATGCAAAGCGTTGGCGATGGCGAAAGCGGACGTCCAAGAATAATTGGGACTTGATTGATTGATTTCGGTGGTTCCATGTCTAAGACAACGAAGTCCACCTGGAAAGACAAACTTGTCTATTCCAACCAAAATATCCTCGATAACACCCCTCGGTCTTCTTTCTGATCTATCTGCCAGTTGGAGTGTGACCGTCGTGGGTTTCAATTCACCCAATCCGAGTTTCTCGTACATTGAGTATGGGATCAGATTAACACTTGCTCCCAAATCCAATAACGCCTTTCCAATTGATTGCCCACCAATGACACATGGAACAGTTGGGACTCCAGGGTCTTTCAGTTTCTGTGGGGTTTCCAATCGCAATATCGAACTGACTTGATTTGTTAGGAACACTTTCTTTGAAACGTGAGTACGTGCCTTTCTCTTCCGAGTGCACAAATCTTTGAAAAACTTGGCGTACTCAGGAACTTGTTTGATTGTTTCAAGTAATGGAAGATTTATCTTTACTTGCTTGAATGTTTCGAAAATTTCTTCCATTTTTGTCGGTCCCTTTCCCATTCTAGATGGAGGAGTTAGGCATTGAGGGAATGGTGCCTTTGGGACATAAGGTGCAGATTCCATTTCCGATTCTTTTTCACGTCCTTGTTGGACGGTTGAAGGAAACTCTTCCTCTAATACTTTTTCTTTTCCTTTCTCTCTTCCTTGCTCTTGCACTTTTCTTATCTCTGGCTCTTTGTCTCTTTCTTTCTCTTTTCCTTTTCCTTTCTCCTTTCTTTTCTCTGATTCTTTTTCCTCTATTGCTTCTCTTTCTTCATCAGCTTCTACAGGCATTTCCACTTGATTATGAACCTCTCGTCCACTTCTCAGCACCGTAACAGCTTTCAACTGTTGACTATTCGATGGTCCTGCTTCAGATGGTGCTTGGCCTCGAGGATTATTGATGGGTTGGCTGGGGAGCCTACCTTCCTCTCGACTCAGTTTGATTGGCCAATTGATCGACTTGGTCCATTATCATCTGTGAAAAGATTGCATGCCAGATAAGCTTTTCTTCATCGAATCTTTCAAGCATCTTGGCATGAGATTGATTAAGATTCTGATTGAAATTCGATTTTTCGAGTCGAATTTGGATGATAATCTGAGCATTCTGCTGGAAATTGGAATTGCTGGAAATTAGAATTCTCGGAAATTGTGGGCGAAAATTGTGTTGAAAATTTGGTTGAAAAGGTTGTTGCCCACCCATTGTGTTGGCTCTATGTTGCTGGTTTGCCTGGCCAGTTTGGTTCGATTCACCCCAGCCTAAGTTGGGGTGATTTTTCCATTACGGATTGTAGGTATTGGAGTACATGTTTCTACCTTGCCGATAAGATTGAGTCACATTTACCGCTCTTGAGGATTAGGTTCATCGGGGAAGAATGACAAGGTAGTAGGGCACTCATTAGCCATATGACTGGTGGTCAAATTGAACACACTGGGGGGTGACAGAGCTTTAGCTTGCTTGGTAGCGCAACAACATGTTCATCTGCTTTGAATGACATGTCAAACTTTGTTGAGAGATCTCGAGGCATTATTGTTGACATCGCATACAATCCGTCTTTTGTCAACACATGAGATTTAGGTGCGGGTTCAAGTTGGTTGGATGTCTCACTTTGTATCGAAGTTTGATATAACTTTTCAAACAATGCCCACAATTGTCAGCCTTCTTTCGTGGCACAAGATCCACCACAAGATGCATCAACCATGCGTCTCTCTTGAATCGATCCCATTGTAAAACTTTGGACTTGTTGCCACCTTGGAACTTGATGATTTGGGCAACTTCGATCAATTCCTTAAACGTTCCCAACATTCATGGAATGTTTCAGAGTTGTTGGGAAAAGAAGCTGGATCTTCCGACGCAAATTCAATGGCCTTAGTCATGGGAAAATATTTTTAAGGCTGGCGATGCTCAACTCACGAATAGATTGTGGTTCTAAGGAATAGAACCATGTTTTTGCCTTTATCTCTTAAAGAGAACGGAAAGAGTGAACTTAGCTATCTCATCGTGACATTGTGGACTCTGAACATTTTGCATACCAGTGAATTCATTTAAGTGAGCGTATGCGGATTTTCATTTGCTAACCCATGGAAAATTGGTAGCATTTGAATCATTCTTGATTTGAATTCATAGTGGTTCCACGGAATGGGAGCATGCATAATACATTCTGATCCTCGTAAAAACCGGGGATCGTTATAATACTCCAGGTGTTCTAGGGCCTCATCAAAATTATTGTTCCTATTATTTCCATTATTGACATTCCCATTGTTGTTATTCTCATCTCTCTCTTGCCTTTGGTCCTGCCATGGTCTCGGTTTGTTGATATTGATTCCTCTGGACTCTTGATTCTCTACAAGCTCTTTCGATCTCAAGATTAAGCGGTAGAGATGTGGGTGATGAGAACGAGTAAAGCTCATACACCAACACTCAAGCAGGGTTGAAGAATCCACAACAAACCCACAAAATTCGCTCAAACGATTTAAACAAAGATGATAAGCAGATATCTAGGAAAGATTTCTTCTTTTTTTTTTTTTTTTTTTTTTAATTAAAATTCAAATTTAAATTAATTTTTTTTATTCAAATTAAAATTAAAATTAAAATTAAAATTAATTAATTAATTAATTAAATTTTTTTTTTTTTTTTTAAATTCAAATTAAAATTAAAATTGAATTTAAATTAAAAAATTTTTTTTTTTTTTTTTAAATTCAAATTAAAATTAAAATTGAATTTAAATTAATTAAATTTTTCTTTTTTTTTTCTTTTTTTTTTTTTTTTTTTTTTTTTTTTAAATTGAATTAAATTTTAAATTTTTTTTAATTTTAATTTTTTTTTTTTTATTAAATTCGAAAATTAAAAATTAAAATTGAAAATCTTATAAAATCTTTAAAAGAGAAAATAAGGAGAAGAATGAAAGATTAAAAATCCTAAAACAAAAGTCCCACAAAAGTTAATGACTAAATTTAGAAAATCCTAAAAATATCTAAAAGGAAAATAAGGAAAAGAGTCCTACCAAATCTAAAATAAGAAGTCCAAAAATCTCTACTTCCAAATTTCCTAAGGAAGGTATCGCAAAAATCTAAACTTCCTAAAAGACTCCACAAAATCTTATCAAAGAGAGAAAATAAGGAAATAAATTTTAATAATTATTATTTTTTATTTTATTTTTTTTAAACACTCAAAAGAAAATCCCTATCCAATTAATCAAAATTTCACCGATTCCCGTAAGCGCCAAAAACTTGATCGATTTAGAATGTAACCCTTGCAAGTGCACAAGATCTATTGCAGTATGGCAAGAACAGGGGTGTCGAACCCACAGGGAAACGTGAATTTTTAATTAATTCTTTTAGAGATTTTAAAAACATCCCTAAGGAAGTACCAAAGGGCAGATTCAATTTTACCAAAAACTTAACGCACTTTTCCTAAATGCAGAAAAATAAATTAATCTAAACAATTAATTACTGATAAATCTACGAACAATATTAAAATGAGGTCAAGGAATATGCTACCCAGATTCATTTTTTCTATCATTAAAACCCACGGTTTCATTAAATCATCATTCACACCATCATTCATCTAGAAAATGACTTGAAATAAAATATGATCATCAATCCCAAGATACCCTATCTAAAAACAATGACTCATTTAACATTGCGGTATGAGTCATGTAAAAAGCATAGCGTATCTCATGATATTTAGATCACGACAATCGACATAATCGCTCTACTAGATCGACTGCGTGTCGGATCTAGCGATTACTGACCGTTGATACGTAATCAACGGTCATAACAAAGCATTTAAAATATTTTCAATCACACAAACTTTGAGCAAAACGATTCCATGATAACAATAATAGACTGCGGTATTAATCATAAACATGGGTACTTATCTGGGGATCGCATCTTCCCGATCTCGATTTAGCGGCCATCTTTGTTGTTTGATCTCCTTTTTCTTTCAAAATCATTCCTCTTTTATTTTTTCCAAAAGATATTTGCAATTGTTTTTCCTAAAAACAAACTATGAATTTCTCAGGAAAAAATAATGCAAATCCTAGTACAATCTACTGAATAAACCCTAGAAGGAGAGAAGAAGACTTGAAAAGATGAAGAAAATATTCCCCCAAAGTGAAGAGCCCTAAAAACTAAAAAGAAAGAATGAATAATATTCTAATTGCAAAAAATAATAATGATCCTAAGAAACTCGTGGCTTCCCTTTTTATAATAGCCTAACCCTAATACCTCTCTCGATTGACATCTAAGAGTAATTTTCGTGAATTCCCGCCTAGCTTTGCATCAGATACTGCCTCGGTATTTTGCTCATAACTTTCTGTACCGAACTCGGATTGAGGTGATTCTTGAGGCGTTGGAAAGCTGACGACGAGCTCTACAACTTTTATGTTTTAGCAATTTCCTGAATCTGACATCTTGAAGGTCCAAATTGAGCTGCAAGTCGCACTAAGTTCTCAATGACCCAAAATAGCAGTGTTTTGACATTATTTTCGGGATTCTTGGGCTGTTTTAGAAACTTGGACTGTATTTACCTGAAACACTTCAAATCTAGCAAATCTCATCAGATAGCCTTCATCGGACGGCTAAATATAGGTATTTAGGGGTGAAATATCATCATATTTCACTACTCATCACGGAGTCCTTTAGAAGAAGTCCTCTGGAGGTGGCTCCAACTCTTCACCGGCCGCAAGGTCCGACTCGCCGGGATCAGCGTCTCCTGAAGCCGCAGCAGCTGCTAGTAGTGGACCTGCGACGTATAGTCTATAGGGTGAGCTACATCCTAGCTCAATAGGGAACAAACACGGTTGAACATATAAATTATAACTCACATATATTCCATGATATGCCATGCATGATGTATCTATGCAGTTGTTAATGAAACAGTTAAAAAGCATTTCGTTTTACTGTTGATTACTTATATTTTCATTTACTCATGAATGATGCTGAAAAGGCCTAAAGCAAAACTTAAACTTTCAACTTAAGTAATCCCCGAGCAATATAGCATCGAGCCCCGATGAGATACCCATCATCGTCATCTATATAGACAGTTTTAACCGTATTCACAGGAATACAAATAGTACCCAAGCCCCTTTCCCCTGGGGATTGGTGGCGGGGTTTCACTTGTCTCAATCAACACTCCTGGGGTGTGCTTACTATGTACGGATAAGCCTCCGCACTGGCCTACGGTTTCGCCGCCGTATCGGTCACGGATATCCTGCCGTGTCAGTCGTGGATATTCCGCCACGTCGGTGGGGTACCCTATCAAACCTCAAATAACAAAAATATCGGTGCCTTACATATAGTTATTCACCGTGTAAATGTGCTATCTTATATCAGTTAGGCCCTATCAAACATGATTCAATCCTTGGGTACATCACAGGATGTATCCATTTACTTGCATCACACCTGATGCTCTCATCTCTTTACTTCTTCATCCCCTGGGGATGGCTTATTAGAATTTCTCTTATGGATGTCATACGCACACACACTTTTCACAATTCTTAAGCAATTAAACATTTGAATGGAAAACTATATCACTACATACATGCTCTTATAAAATAAAGTACATGTTCAAGGTGTTCCCTACCTCAAGTCTTCATTTGATCAATGCATCAAGGTCCCACGTGGCTCCTTGTGCATCAGTTCACACGTACCACCTATGGTACCACATAACAGGTGAAACACATCACAAAGGATGCAATAAAGAAGGTATAAGACCCTCCAAGAATCTTAAAGTCAAACCCAAAAGTCAACATAATTTATCTCAGTCGATTAATCGAATTCCAAAATCGATTAATCGAAGGTCAATATCGATTAATCGAAGTAGTTTCGATTAATCGAAATTCTCCTTTTCGCAAAGTCGATCCTCAGTTCGAACAGTCGAGTTTTCATTCGATTAATCGAATCCAATTTCGATTAATCGAAATTCTTCTTTTCGCAAAGTAGACTCACAGTTCGAACAGTCAAGTTTTCATTCGATTAATCGAATCCAATTTCGATTAATCGAAATTCTTCTTTTCGCAAAGTCGACTCTCAGTTCGAACAGTCGAGTTTCACAAGTTGATTAATCGATCCCAAATCGACATCGAAACTAAATCGATTAATCAAATCCCTTCGATTAGTCGATTTTCCTCAAGTCATTTCCTCCAACCCACAGGGTCCACTGAGTTCGATCGATTAATCGATCCTCAAATCGATTAATCGAAATCCAAAGTCGATTAATCGAAATCAAATTTGATTAATCGAAATCGGGGTCCTCTGACCTTTCAACTTCCTGGCCAATTTCGATTAATCGAAACCCAATTTCGATTAATCGAAATTGTCGATTCACTTCGAGTCATTTCTTCCCAATCTTTTTCCATACTTTTTCCTCTATTTTTCTAAGCCATTATCCTATGATTTAACCCACATTCAAACACAACTTAACCCCTATAATCTATGCATCTTATTTATGAAAATTTTTACCTTGAATAGATCTCAAGTTGATTTCAAATCAAATGGTTGGAAGGCTAGGGTTTCCAGCTTTTGTTCTAACAGATCCGCGTTGAATCCGGCTTTTATCTCTTGAATCCCCCCTCCAATCAGTTGCAATAACTCCTCTCCTACTTCTCTCTCTTTCTCTCTCTTCTTTGCTCTCCTTCAACAACCAAAAATACACATCTAGGGTTATTAAACCCTTTTATCCTCTTTTCTCACTTGTGTGTTGAGCACATATACCGCGGTAGGTATATGCGACTTCACATTTACATCACACACTACATAATCACTCAAACTATCACATCTCGTCCGTTCATCATATTCTATGCTAACTCATGATCTCCTGATTGGTCAAACTTGTGACCAATCGGGCACGGATCCCAAGGTCATAGTTTAGCGTGATTTTTTGGGCTATTACATGAAAAATCTAAGGATTTGATTCCAATTCTGAAAAATTTTCCTGATGAATAATTGCTCGCTGCTGAATATTTACCGTGGTATGCAGATCTGGTCAACTATTTGATGACAGATCAGATACCTAAGCATTGGAATAAAAACGAGAAAGCTATTTTTCTAGCACGAGCTAAGAATTATTTTTTCGAGGACCCGTACTTGTTTAAATATTGTATTGATCAAATTATCAGAAGATGCATCCCGGAACAGGAGCAGTCAAAAATTATTTCATTCTGTCATGAGTTGTCCTGTGGAGGACATTTTAGCTCAAGAAAGACTGCGACTAAAATTCTTCAATGTGGATTTTATTGGCCAACAATCTTTAAAGATTGTCACCAGCACTGCATTTCATGCAGTGACTGCCAAATGTTAAGCAGAATTTCAAAAATAAATATGATGCCTTTAAATCCAATCCTAGAAGTCGAACTGTTTGATGTATGGGGAATAGACTTCATAGGCCCATTCCCGAATTCGTTTGGAAATTTATACATCCTAGTTGCTGTGGATTATGTTTCAAAATGGGTTGAAGCAATGTCCTGCAAAACCAACGATCATAAAGTGGTTGTTAAATTTCTTAAGAATGAAATATTTCCAAGATCGGTACACCACGCTCGATTATTAGCGACGGTGGAAAACACTTCTATGATAAAGTGTTTGAGCAGCTCATGAAAAAGTATGGGATCATGCACAAAGTGGCGACACCATACTACCCTCAGACCAGTGGACAAGTCGAGGTTTCAAATCGGGAAATCAAACACATCTTAGAGAAAACGATAAAGCCTAATCGAAAGGATTGGTTGCTGAAATTAAACGACGCACTTTGGGCATATCGGACAGCGTTCAAGGCTCCCATAGGAATGTTCCCTTATAGAATGGTTTTTGGCAAAGATTGTCATTTACCTATTGAATTGGGACATCGAGCCTATTGGGCTGTCAAGTCTTTAAATTTTGACTTACACAGAGCGGGTGAGAAGCGAAAACTTGAAGTTACAGAATTAGAAGAAATAAGAGCTGATGCATATGATTGTGCCAGGTCCTACAAAGACTGCATGAAGCATGTTCATGATCAGTCTATTATCAGAAAATCATTCACTGTGGGACAGAAGGTACTGTTATATAACTCAAGACTCCATTTATTCCCAGGGAAGCTCAAAACCCGATGGAGCGGTCCACTCCTGGTGAATCAGATATTTCCAAATGGAGCGGTTGAACTTTGCAACTTGCGAAATGAAAGTAAGTTTCGAGTTAATGGGCAACGGGTAAAACCATTTTTGGAGAATTTTGTTGAAAATTTTGATGAAATTGTGCTGAAGAATCCCGATCAATTGGGATAAAATTGAAAATTCTGAAATGTCGGGCTGGCGACATTAAACTTAGCGCTTCTTGGGAGGCAACCCATGCAAAAAAAAAAAAATATATTTTTTTTTCGGGTTTGGTCGATCAATCGACATCAATCGTCGATCGAGCGACAATCAGACGATTGGTCTATTGATCGACCATCTTTTGTCGATCAATCGACAGTAAATGTGGAAATTTATGATCAGGAATGTTTTTCTTTATTTGTCTTTATTGTCGATCAATCGATGTTCTTAGTCGATTGATCGACTCTAAACGCCACATAGTTCCAAGGTGAATTAAGTGTCACGTCGTTTCATACTCTGCATGCGCTGTTGTCGATCGATCGACATGTCAGGTCGATCAATCGACTCTCTTAGAATTCAATTCCAATGCCTGGGGAAGTGCATTGGTCAGTGTCGATCAATCGACCTTAAAAGGTCGATCGATCGACATTTATTGGAAACCGTAGACTTTAAAAGGCGTGCCTTTTCAATGTCTGCGTTGATAGATCGATGTATATACATCGATCAATCGACATGTACGTTGTGTCCGAACGAAACAGTGCCTCTGTTTCTATTAAAAGGACCAAACATCCTTTCTCTTCCACATTCTCTCGAAAATTCTTAATCTTCTCCTAGTTTCTCTGAAATTATTCCAACATTCTTAGAGATGGGTCATCCTCGTCTGCAGGACTGCCTCAGCGTCAAGAGGGAATTTTCGAGAACGACCAAAAGGTCGTTTTTGTAACTAAGGAATTGTCATCAGAATATGTTTATGATGTGTCGGCATTCAGTGCAATGCCGGAGTGTGCAATCTTGCTTGCATACATCGCTGCCCTCAACCTTCACTTTCTGCTGACGCCTCTAGAAATCAACGTCTCGGAACGGGTAGTCCGCCTGTTCTATCAAAATATGAGGTGGAAAAGTCCATCGATCGAGACTCATGATGATACCCATTTCACCATCTCCATTGACGGCTGGAAGAGAAAAATTTATCCAGATACGATCACGGATGTTTTTGGAATTATTGCTGAGCATCCTTTGAACCATGAACTTGGGGAAGAACTCACTGCTGATCAGGGACCGATGATTGATGATATGTGCAATGGCGTATATGCATCAAGAGGACTTGCTACCAAACGATCAGCCCTCCCGCGCGATATTCTATTTTGGGACATTGTCGTTTCTTGTAGTCTTTGCCCACGAGGTCATGCCAATGAAAGAACTGGACCTCGGGTGAAAGCATTGTATGGTGGCTACAAGCGATCATGGCTCAAAATTCCATGGTTTCTGCATGATTCAATGTGGTGATGCCATGATGAAATTGTAAATCCTCCTGCTGGTGATGCGGCTCTCATCTATTTTCCCCATCTGGTGATGCAACTTTTTCATTTTCTTGGGTTCCCTTTTTATCTTGATGATAATATTGGGAACCTTCCATTCTATCACTATGGGCCGACGCAATGGAGTCGAAGCATGCGTATGTTGGAAAATATTGATGCACAGCCTGCTCCCCCTGCCCGTCAGCGCCGTCGAGTGCGCCAAGAAGAAGTTGCAGCCGAGCCAGTGCTAGAACCAGTTCACAATGAGGGAGTTTCCCTCGAATTGATGCAGGCTCAGATCAACTCGTTGATCGACGAGTAGCAGCGGCAATACAATCTTAATCTCTGTCGTGGCCGATATGATCAGGCTTTCATGCATCAATTGGGCCAGAGATTGTGGCCCAATGGCTACAACGAGATGAGGGCTTGTGCAAGGCAGGCTGAGGAAGATGAAGAAGATGATTAAGATTAGATTTTTTTCTTTATCCAGCATTTATGTTAGTTTTTAGTTTTAGAATTTTTAATTTTTAAGTTTTATTAGGATTAGGATTTCTGTTTTTCAGTGTATTTAGGATTTGTAAAAAAAAAAAAAAAAACTCATTAATGAAAAATCAAAAGAAAGTTTATTTTCGTGTTACATTCTGCGTAAGTTTATCAGTCGATCGATCGACCCTCACTGGTCGATCAATCGACTTTGCAAAAAAAAAAACAAAATAAAATTATTTTGATGGCTCACTGTTTGGTTAACCTGTCGACTGATCGACCTAAACAGTCGATCAATCGAGGTTATATAAAGTCATCATAATTGATTGTATTAGTCGATCAATCGACCAATTCAGTCGATCAATCGACCAATACACTTGTCGAAAAAAAAAAATCCGTTCTGAATCATTTTAGAAGTTTAATATTTGAGGACACTTTGTTTTCCTTCCTAGGAGTCTTTTAGCAAATCTCAAACACTCTTTCTCTATTTATATCCAAAACCCTGATACTTTACTTAAAATTTTCATCATCATTTCATCTCTTCATTCTCATCATTGGCCGGAAGAAGTTATTTTACAAGGTCAACTTTAAGGAAGATGAATGAAACAGCAAGAAAAAGGGAACGGGATATTGGATCACAATCTCCACTAGATCTAACTAACATCAATGTGGTAGATCTTATCCGATACCTCTTCAGCCTTGGGATGAGCCAGTACGAAAAAGAGCCAATAGATCAGTAAAGCTCACCCCAATCTTCTCCAGCGATATCGAGATGATTGATTTGGATTCGATTCCATCCCCATCACCCATTCCTTCCTCTTCGTCGATACCACCACCAACTCCATTAGCTGCATTTATTCCCAAATCAATCCCAAAGGAGGTTATTGATCTCATACCAACTGAGACTTGGGCGAAGTTATATCCGGCTCCGACACTTCGAGATCTGGCCACGAGTAGTAAGGCCAACCCATCAACACCACCACCCCCGGATGTGACTCCTGATTCTTTGAATCCGAGGAGTATCACCGAAGCAATGTGAAATTTTGCTTTTCCAAAGCCAAAGCCAGGGTCAGGAACTGATGTTTGAGAAAAAGAAATTAACAGCCTTTAGGATGTGTTAGGATTTTTAGCTAGGTTTTATTCTTAGTTCTGCATATTTTCTACTTTTAGGTAGCTTTAGAATTTCATATTTTCTATTTTCAATAAGTGTAATTTACAGTATTTTCTTAATAAATTTCCTTTTAGTTTCACTAATGCGTGTCACTTCCTTTACCTTTTTGGTCTATAAGCACTTTGATTGTAGGTTTGGGGGTGCCCCCTTAATTTTGGTCCAATGAGGACATTGCACAATATAGGTTTGGGGGTGGTAATATGGTTTATTAAAAAAAAAAAAAAAAAATAGAAAAGGAAATTTTCGGATTTGGTCGATCAATCGACCAATTCAGTCGATCAATCAACCAAATTTGTCGATCGATGGACTGAGCGAAGTGAAGTTTCATCCAAGAAATCTTTATATGGTTTACGTGTGAATTTAAAATTGATAAATTATGTAATCATATTAAAAGAATATTAAATGCCATTTCATTTCATTGCTCTTAGGAGAGAAAAGCTAGGGTGAAAATTGACATAAAATTTTAAACCTACTCTTAAGAAGTTATAGTGTTTGACTCACTTCAAAGCGCTTAAATCATGAAAACTTATATGAAATTTTGAACTGTAAGGATTTTAGTGGAGATTAATACCGTATGAGCTTTAAAGCTAATTTCCCGTTCTTGATGAGAGCATACATACACTCGGAGTTGTCTTTGAATACGAATTATTCCTGCATAATCTCATACTTTTTATTTTGACTTGTGACTTTGCATGACGTTAAAATTCAAATCATTGTGCTAGAACGTATTATATGTTTGTTCAAGACAAATAGGCAGAGTTACTATCTTTTGAGGATATGATTGGAGGCCATCTTTGGCTCGTTTGTGCCTAAAATGCCCCACCTCAGATAAATTTATCTTGCTAGTACCCCTTTGAGCCAATTTGAAAATTTTACCTTTAAAAATTCTTTGATAAGCCACATTAACCTCTAATCCTTCACCTTTTCTAAAAGTTCAACTTTACCTTGCATATCTCTGAGAAATTAGGAATGAGGAATGAGGGACAAGAAAGTAAATAGAGAGATCTTAAGTTGTGATGATCACTGAGAAAGTGTGTTTAAAAAAAAAAAAAAAAAAGGGAAATATGTGAGGTGCAAAAGTCAAAAGAAGTAAAGTGAGAAAGCAAAAAAGAAAAAGGAGAGAAATAGAAAAATGAGAGTTGATTCTTTCTCCAATTTCTCAGAAACTTTGAATCCCAACTTCCGTTTCTTTCTTACACTTACCAAAGCCACATTACAACCTTATAACAAGACCTTCATGATCCGATCTTGCATTAGTAACTGCTTGGTGGAGAGCAAATATGTGATACCTATGGAACTTGATATGACATGCCTAGAATATACAAGTATATGTTCTTATGGGATTTATGTTTATTCATTATTTATGTTGCATTTTTTCTATCATGAGGGACCCGTTTGTTCGCTTTGAATTGATCTCTCACATGTGAGCGAAAATGAGCCCATCATCAAAATGATCTTATTTTGAGAAGTACGCCTATTGTGAGGTTCGAATCAAAGCATAAATCTGTGCAGTTCACAAATAAGAATTTTCGGATAAATAGAATTTGATCCGATGATCACATTGACACATCTAAAGATGGGCGAAAAATTTATCTGTAAATTGAATCACTAGCTTAGCTTAACTAATTTTCAATAAGGATGACATGGCATGCGTATTTTATTTTTGGAGAAAATGCATAGCCAAATCAATTAACAAATTCCACATGAATCAATGTCTTGAAGTTTGTGGGTAACTTCACTGAAAACTCTTAGGAGACAAAACTCCTCCACTAGGGATCACCTAGCGGTTTAAAGGCTTGTTGCATATGCTAAATGCAATCGTGCTCCCTACGAAAGTGACATTCTTTATTTTTCTTAGGTTGTTAGTTTACTCTTCAGTTTTGGTTATCCACTCCTTTGCTCGAGGACTAACAAAGTGTAGGTTTGGGGGTATGATGTGCAGTGAAATATGATGATATTTCACCCCTAAAAATCTACACTTAGCCATCCGATGAAAGCTTTCTAACATGATCTAGCAAGTTTTCTAAGTTTCAGGATAAAGTAGCCATTAAACACATTAAGAAGCGTAAAATGGTGCAAAAAGCTGAAAGGAACTGGACAAGTGAAGAAAAACAGAGAAGATTGACTTTTTGACTAGGTCGATCGATCGACCCTTTTTGGTCGATTGATCGACATGATCCTGAAGAATTTAAATTTGAAAATTATAAATTTATCTTGGTCGATCGATCGATCTAAATGGTCAATCAATCGACCAAGTTCAAATTTAAATTTGAATTTGAATTTTAGTTACGGATCTGGATGCTATTAAAAGAAAAATCTGAGGATTCGCAAGGGATCTTCCGTTTTACATTTTTCCATTTTCTATTTTTTCGCTTTAAGTTTGTTGGAGCACTTTTCATTTCGGGGGGTTTAGATTTTAGAATAGTTTTATTTTATCTGTATTCAAGCGAGGAGCCATACGGAACTGGGATTAAAGCTATTTGTGGATTTTGTTAAAGCCTTTTTACGATATTTTAAATATTGATGTTGATGTACTTTTCAATTATGTCATTTACTTTTATTATGAGTGGCTAATTTCGTTTAAGGATAGGGACCTAATGATCTCCATCTGAGTTATTCATTTGTTATAATATAAATCTGTGATGAAGATATTATTTTGTAGTGGACTCTGATTCTATCTTTTCAGGGATAATATTTCCTCGGCTTCTGAGATACGGGAGCTAATCATGCCCAGTAACCTCAGATTTGCAATGGAAATGTCATCCTAATCTCCTCTGCCTCAGGATAAACTCTACCACTTTCTTAGGTGTGAGTGTTAATCATACATTCACGGGATGCTAATCACACATCTCCTTGATCTCAGATCTGTAGTGTAGACTTTACCCTGAGATCTGATTCTAAGTACTTTTCTGAGGTGTGAGTGTTAATCATACACTCATGAGATGTTAATCACACATCTCCTTGATCTCTGATCTGTATTATAGAATCCGTAGGTGTTCAGATCCCAGGCATCTTTTATAAATCTTCTATCTTCATCACAAATTTGTATATCATAAATGATTAACCCATGATGGAAAGATTTAGTATCCCAATCCTTATCTTTCATTATTTGTTTAAATCTTTAGTTTCATTAGTATTTATCTTATTCATCAAAAGCTTTCGACGTGTTAGATTAGTAGTTACTGTGATAAATTTGTACCTGTTCTTTTAATTAGTCATTATTTCTCTCTTCTGAATTTTCTAACCAATCCTCGTGGGAACGATCTCGTACTCTGCACCCACTGACTACATCACGATTCGTGCACTTGCGAGTACAACTTTCACAACATGGCCCGCCGAAGAAAAAGAAGAGAAGGTATTCTCACTCCAAAGAGAATAAAGGAGAATAAGAAATTCGTCAAGACCATGGTACCTAAGAATGGTGGATGCTACCACTGTAAAAAATTCAGGCATTTCAAACGAGATTATTGCCTCTTCAAGAAATTGAAGAATCAAGCGAATGCAGTGAAAGAAAAAAATAACTTTGTAGTCGTTCTCTCGGAAGTCAATATGATTGGTGACATTAATGAATGGTGGATCGGTACGGGTGTCACAAAGCATGTGTGTAATAATTGTGACATATTTGTCACGTATGATAAAGTTGACGATGATCAAGATCTCTTTATGGAGAACTAATCTACGACAAAAATTATAGGGCATGAAAAAGTAAAATTGAAATTCACATCCGAAAAAGTCGTGACGCTTACTAATTTGCTCCATGTGCTCGAAATTTATAAGAATTTTATATCGGGTGATTTCCTAATCAAGTATGGTTTCAAACTTGTATTTGAAACAGATAAGTTTATCTTATCCAAGAATGGTAAATTTATTGGAAAATGATATGCCATAAGTGGCATGCTCAAATTAAATGTAACTGATAAAATCAATAAAATCTCTCCTTTTTATTCATTTTCTCTTTCTAATTTATGGCATATTAGATTAAGACATGTTAATTGTATGTCGATGAAATGAATGACTAACTTAGATTTAATTCCTAAATATGAATTTTTGATAATGGTGTGTGTAGTGTATATGCTAAGACTAAAATTATTAGAAAATATTTTTCTAGTGTAATGAGAAATTCATATTTATTAGATTTAATACATAGTGATATTTGTGATTTAAATAATATTCCTACTAGAGGAGGAAAGTGATATTTTATTATTTTTATAGATGATGTTTCAAAATATGCTCATATATATTTATTAAATACTAAAAATAAAGCTTTTGAAAAATTTAAGATTTATAACGCTTTAGTATGAAATTAATTAAATAAAAGAATAAAAGTCATTATATCAGATAGGAGTGGAGAATACATGTCAAAGCAGTTCTCCGATTTCTATGAAGTTCATGAAATTTGTTATAAGGTGACGACTCCTTACACGCCACAACGAAATAGAGATGCCGAAAGAAAAAATAGAATATTAGTAGAAATGACTAATGTAATATTGGTCAACGCTAATTTAGATAAGAATTTATGGGGTAAAACCTTGTTAATCGCTACTCATATTTTGAATAAAATTCTACATAAGAAAACACTAACTACACCTTATGAGCATATATTGAAAAAATAGAAAACCTAGTCTAACCTATTTTAAAGTGTGGAGGCGACGAGCACTTGTTATATTAGTAGATCCTAAAAGGCTTAAGATAGGTCTTTGAACTATTGAGTGTGCATTTGTTGGTTATACATAAAATAGTATGGCTTACGGATTTCTAATTATGAAATCTAATGATAATATAGATAAAAATACTATAATAGAATCTAAAAATGTTATATTCTATGAATCTAAGTTTACTACTCTGACTAATAAATTAAATGATGAAAGTCAAATTTATGAAGATGAATAATTTTCTAAATCTAAAGATGTTATTGAATCTTCGAGTGATTAAGAAATCATTATTGAACCTAGAAGAAGTAAACGTCAACGAATTGCAACTAGTCTTTCAAAAGACTATATTATCTATCATATTGAAGTGAATGGGACGAAAAGTAATAAGAAACATTTATGTTTAAATATAGAATATGATCCTATAACTTTTATTGATGCAATGAAATCTAGGGATAATGTTTTTTGAAAGGAAGCAATCAATGATGAAATGAACTCCATAATGAGAAACAAAATATGAAAATTAGTAGACATACCCGAAGAATCTAGACCCATAAGGTGTAGATGAATATTTAAAAGAAAATTTAGAACGGATGAAACTATATATAGAGAAATTTAAGGCAAGATTGATTGCCAAAGGATATAGGCAAAAAAAAGGTGTTGACTATTTTGATACCTACGCACCCAGTGCTAGAATTTTTACTATAAGACTTTTAATTGCTTTAATTTCTATACACAAGTTAGAAATTCATCAAATGGATGTTAAAATCACTTTCTTAAATGGTGATTTAACAAAAGAGGTCTATATGGAACAACCAGAAAAGTTTGTTCTACCTGAATAAGAAAAGAAAGTTTGTAAACTTATTAATTATTTATATGGATTAAAGCAAACACCAAAATAGTGACATGAAAATTTTGATCATACCATTACTAATTTTGGATTCGAAACTAATGAAGTCGACAAATAAATGTATTATAAATTTTCTAATAATCATAGTGTTATAATTTATTTTTATGTAGATGATTTACTTATTTTTAGAACTAAGTTAAAAGTTATTTTAGAAACTAAAAATTTTTAAGTTCATCTTTTAGCATGAAAGACATGGAAAAGACAGATGTAATTTTGGGAATCAAAATTGTAAGAAATGAGAATACATTAACTTTAACTCAATCTCACTATATTGAAAAAATTCATTTACTTTGATTTGAAACCTGCCAATACACCTTTGGATATGAATATTAAATTACTTAAAAATAATGAAAGATGTGTGCAACAGTTATAATATACAAGAGTTATTGGTAGCCTTATGTATGTGATGTATTGTATAAGGCCGGATATTACATTTGCGGTAAATAAGTTAAGTAAATTTACAAGTAAACCATATCTATGTTCATTAAAACGTTATTTATCATATTTTAGATATTTAAAAGGTACTATTGATTATAGTTTGTATTTTTCTGGATATCCTCATGTGTTAGAAAGATATAACGATGCAAATTGGATATCTGATTCGGAAGAATCGAAGTCCACAAGTGGATGGATATTTACTTTTGGAGGTACTGCGATCTCATGGGATCAAAAAAACAAACTTGCATCACACATTCCACTATGGAATCGAAATTCATTTTCTTAGCGACAAGTGGAAAAGAAGCAGAATGATTAAGGAATTTACTAATAGAAATTCTAATTTTGATTAAATCATTGCCACTTATCTCTGTATATTGTGATAGTGGAGCAATACTATCAAAGGCTTATAGCCAAACGTGTAATGAAAAAAATAAACACATTGGTGTAAGATATAACTATATAAAATAATTACTTAGAGATGAAATAATCTCAGTAATTGGAGATAGATTTGTGGAGAACCTGACGGATCCGTTTACTAAAAGCCTTGGCAGAGATGAAATTCACAAGATATCAATCAAAATTTTTTTAAAGCTATTAAACCTAAACAACCACTTATAATGGGAACCCTACCTAATATTTATTTAATCAATATTTAGGTTCAAAAGAAAAAATAAGTCGTAAATATATAACAGTAAAAGGCACTACATTGATGAGAAATAAATCTCATATACATCCCAGGATAAGTAGTGTTTCACCTGTAATGGATAAGGGGATGCTGAGTATTGTTCTTAATAGTCCTATTATACTATGTGTTGAGATGTTAAAGTTACAGGGACATCTCTTATAGGTCTACCTATATAAGTGTGAGAGTGGAGCAGCTTTCAATGAGACATGACTTTATCTTATAAACACTTAAGAAAATTAGGGTACTAGCATAGGGCCTAAATGTACTAATCTATTTATTGAACATCAAATATGAGAAATATGTGTGACATAATTCTGATTTGTCGTTTAAGATCATTAATTTAAGACTTAGTTTCACTAAAGACCTTGGCAAACCTTGAATTATTTTCACTAAAGTAAAAATTCAAGCCTGTAAGATATTTTCATTTATGCATATATTTCTGGGTTTACTCTGTTTTTAAAACTTTAAAATAGTGAGGGATTTTTAGATACTTTAAAATTGTGGGGGATTGTTGGATATTTTAAAATATAAGTTTATTTTTGTGGTTTTGTTTGTGAAACAATAGTCCCACATCGTATACACCCAATTATGGGTTTTGAGTTTTAAGTTCAAACTTTGGCTCAAGGCTTGTGGCCTTCACCTAGGGGGCAACGAATTTTGTAGTTTCCGCTGTCATGCACCACATCAGTCACACATACACACACATGCGCGCCGAGCCGAATCGGGTTAGATCGGGATAAGCACGGGCATGTGTACGTGGCGTGGCAATGCAGTGCATTTAATTAATTTTTTGAACAAAAGTGTACCTGCATTTTTGTAGTTTTGTTTATTATCTTTTGAATTTTAAACCGCACTTTTTGTAAACGGATATGTCCGTTCAGTTACTTTTAATGGATATGCCCGTTCAGTAACACTTGTTGATTTTTATAAAAGAGATCTGAGACCCTTGTTTTCTATTTTATTTTTCCTGTTTTAAAACTTTATTTCAGAGTTCCTCTTCCTTGTTTGGTGTTCTGGTAGCATGATCAGATTCACCAAATCTGATCACACGAACACACAGATAGTTTCTTGTATCCTGGAATCATTTTGTAGGTAATCTGTTGGCGATCATTTGATTAAAGTATGGGGGCAAAAATTGATTTAAAGATAACGAAATTCATCATGCCTCAAACCAAATCTGTCTTTCATTTTGCATTCTGTACCAATTTTTCAATAAGATTCGGTGGGTGGATTTAAATGTACTCAATACACTTTTGTGCGATTCTCTACACTGCTATTAGGATAAATAAGGCATGACCGCCCCAATTTTAAGCCAAGTGGTATGTTTTTTAGCCATCAGATTCATCAAAACGATTTCTCATATTGGATAGTACCATAAGCCTGAAGAGGTTTTGAGCCGGGCTATACACTGTAATAAAGTGTACCGATGGTGCCAAATCTGTTGCAGGGTTGGTTCGTTTGGCTGAGAAGTCAAAGATGTGCACCAGATGGCACAAGGGGGTTAGCATGTCCCTAATCTGTGGACATATCCTCTTCTTTAGTAAAGTGGCGAATGGTATCAAAGCCCGGGGGTTTGTAAAGTTGGGGGAGGATGGCCTTTGGAAGAAAAATCTGTTCTTGAGGGCACAAGAATTGCAAGTACCACTAGCATATCGTAAAAGGAAATGATGCCTTCCAGCGAAAAATTTCAATTTCACTTCTTCCCTCTCATCAGATCGAATCATCTTTAGAGAAGAGATATGCTCGGCCAATGTGCTCCACTTCTTATTGAACTAAAATGGCAAATTAATCTCTCTCCATTTGTGTTTTGTTCTTTTTTTTTTTTTTTTTTGTCTTTTCTAAATGTCATATTAATCAATGCCTATTTACGGCTGACAGGCGTTTCTAACCTAGGGGATAGTTCCCGAGCACACGAGTAGGGCTGTCAACCATATTTTTTTTTCCTAAAAATATGGAGGATTTGATGAACCGCTTGGATCTCCGGATTAAAATGTCACATTTTTTTTCTCAAAAGAATTTTCTGTACAAGCCTGTGACTTATTTTTCTGTTGACAAAAAAAATAGATATTTTAAAATTTTTAATTCCACCAAAATAGGTGAATTTTTTTTGTTATCAAAATTTGAAACAAACTTGTTTTAAATAAACTTGACCTTACACCACTCAGACCAACCTATTACCACCACCACCACCACCACAACCACAACCAATGCCACTAGCACCACCGTCACCACTATCAGGACCACCATCTCCCCACCACCACTTTCTCTACATCACCTCCACCTTGGCCACCACCACCCACCACTTTCTCCACCATGACCACCACAACTTCTCCATCTCACCACCACCATGACCACCATAACCACCACCACCACCACCACCCACCACTTTCTCCACCTCACCTCCAGCATGACCACCACAACTTCTCCATCTCACCACTACCATGACCACCACAACCACGACCACCACCACCTCATCACAATCATTGCCACTACAACCTCCTCCAACGTGTGCATCATTTTGACAGCATCCAGCAGAGCTTTAGCTTCCTCCTCATTATTAGTCCTAGGGCCATAAAAATTAGTGAAAGCAGAAAGTAACTTGCCTTTAGAATCGCGAATTAATGCCGCGACCAGTAGATCTAGTAGCATTGTTCATACTGGGACCATTGGCGTTCAGTAGTTTGAATCCATGGCATCTATAGTTCGTATATTTTTTGTCATATACTCGTCATAGGAATGGTTTGACTCAATAGGTTCATGACTTCATTAGCAGCTTGCTTGTGATTGCCCTTTAGCTGAGAAGACTAGATATTGAAGGTCTCGGATCCAATTATCAGAGATGCCATAACCAGGTCCAAATATTTGAACCGGGAATTGACGGAGCCATCCAATTAACTTTATTTTATTTTATTGGGAATTTGAAGATGCCAAAACCAGGTCCAAATATCGTCGGTGAGGTGATGGTCCCGACTTCAAGGTAAATTTTCCATTGAGGCTACCATAACACCTTATCATCTCCATCTGATCAAGGTTTAGTCTTTCAGATCATAGAGGCCTCCAAAGGGCCAGCCTCCTCCACTTCGCTAGCATTCCACTTAATAATTATGTGAGCATTTAAAAATAGTGCAATCAACAATAACTTTATCCGGATTCGCATCAATAAACCAAGAGTCTTAGCGAAGCATTGTAGATCTTCCATCTCCAACACACCAGTAACTATTTTTCACAATAAATTTCATAGATCTAAATTCGTGCATGCCCCACCAGATTTAAGGGCACCAAATCTGTGGGAGCACCAGGTACACTGCCCTTGTACCTAACGCTATCTCATAATACTGATTAAAAGAAAAACAAACTCATAACTACATAGCATGGACCTGAATACGTAGGCTTTTCGGGGGGGTAAAAGCATGTGTTTCGATTCAGTAAAGAAAATTTGGTGGCACTGGAGCTCCATGCAAGTTAGATAATAAATTTGCTCATGACTGTTTAGGGGAGGCATTTTGTGCTGATGGAATTCTATAATTTCTTGTACGATTTGTTTACAAAGAATTTCTGTAAGTAGAAATAAGATTCAAGAAAAAATTCAAACTCTAAATGTAGATCGCCCAAAAAATAATTAATCAATTGGATGGATTTATATAGCTGGATCAGCATCCACAACTCAGATAAATCTACTATCTTATTCTTCCCATTCTTCTTTTTGGCTTGGGAAGAGAAATAATTTCTGCAATACATGTGAAAGCTTCCAGTGTTAATGAATTCATCTGCCTCTTCTCAACAGAGGCTTGGATAGAACTCCGCTGACATTTTCAAGGCTGCAGTGTCTTCAATAACTTTCCCAAACTTCTCTTGCATTCCACTCTCTTCTTTCATGTCTGTGTTGCAGCCCCACACATGAATTGCAAGTTTCCGACATTTTGGAGATGCTGGTTTCAAGTATGTTTTGAACCATTCTACAACATCACTCTTCTGAATACTTTTGAGCTCCTCGGCTTCCAACTTTAACACATCAAATAAGTACCTGAAGTTCAAATGTATTGGAACTATGGTGAGCATAGAAACTGAAACCGAGAATCAGATGATACTCAGAAACACCATAAACTTGTTAGCTGCAACAAGATAACCATGATAAATAAACAGATTTATCGGTCTGGTGCACAAATACATTTAAAAGATAAAAATATCTAAGCCACAGTATAATTTAATTCACTATGACACCTAGTTTTATGACACGCATATAATCTTTCCTGGATTTGTGGTAGTTCTATTCAATACACTGAATAATAATTGAGGGATTTCCGCAAGCAATTAGGATTTTCAATCTATAGATCTTACAGGCATCATACTTGAACATGTAGAATACACTAAACTGCAAGGATAGACTATAAGAATATATTTACCTGTTATCCACAATTTGACTCCAAAGATGATTGGTTTCATATGCAAGTGACGGATCTTTTTCCAATTTCTTCTCTATCAACCCACTTCTATGATTTTCAAAGGATTCATCATCAATTCCATCCTGTAATGGTTAAAGATACATCACACATTAAACCACGTGCTCACAGAAGATATATATGCCAAGCAAAAGACATCATATCAAGAAAAGATGTCTAGAAAAAATGAATCATTCTTCGTAGCTATGCTGATAGAATGTTGAAACTACACAAGCATAATACAGATCAAAGCCCCAAAACATGAAGGTGAACAAGAAACAAAAAGCTTTGTATTTTGGCATGGAATCCTCATAGTGCAGCCCTATCTGGAAAACATTGCATTTTTTTTTTCCCGATAAGAAAAGGGGTTATAAGGTGCCCGCCCCTGTATTAATACAAAAAGAATATACATCAAGGATTAGAGGCAGATCAAAATACAGGATTTCCAGTACGTATCGTTCTAGGTCTCCTGGACGATATGCACTGGTGTATCGACCGATACATTGAATGTATCAGTCTCATACAATTATTATTATTATTATTATTATTATTTTTTTTTTCCGTTTTGAAGTCACAGTCTGAAGCCACGGAAGTCCATCACTTACATTTTATATGAAATTATCGTCCAATACGGACGATACATTGCCCGCATCGGACCATAACTTACCTATTTTTTGGGGTGCCTGATAAATACTGTATTTATCGTATCGCACCCCTAAAACCGATGCGTATCGGTTTCATCCGAAAATTTGACCCATGATTAGAGATCATCCCTTAGTAGCACGAAGCAGGAACGGGTGCGAATTCGCGAGTGGGAGCGATGAAGCGACAATTTTTAAAAATCTAGGAAGCGGGAGCGCCGAGGAAGCGTCTACAATATATATATATATATATATATATAGCATTTAAACATTAATTTTAAGCACATATATGACTGATATCGTGTACATTTTGCCAATGCTCATGCTCAAGATGGAGACGTCTGCTTTTGCAAATCCTAGCCTGTACGAATGTGCAATCTATTATAGATAGATGTTTAGTTGAGTACCAACTAATATAATATTCAATCTCTCGCCACAGATACTAGCTGGTGCGAACCAAGGCAGTTGATATAATATTAAATTTGAAATTTGAAAGGTAAAGCTAGTAATTGTGACCTTTCGTTTCTAGCCCACTTTGCATGCATGATGTAAGGCAGACTGGCAGAGAGACTCTAAAAATCGTGGGCCCACTTTATATGCAAATATTTTAAGGGAATGACTCTCCTGACCGTCATTTAAGCACCAAAATGATGCTTAAATGATCGTATACCATTGATGGGATCAAGATGTGCGCAATCCACACCGTTAAAATCAAAATTTTGATCAAAATTTTGATCTGTGCACTCTAATATCAACCGTTGTATTTAGTTTTAATGGCTGATATTCAAAAATGCAAATCGGATTGTTCACATCCACTTATGGGCATGATTCTTTGCCTAAAATATTTTTCAATGACGGATTGACGCCTAAACCGTTTAGATTGCTCATTAATCAATGCCACATGGCATACTAAGAAACCACGCTTCAATCGTGTGAGATAAAAAAATTTAATTTAGTGGTAGTAGATCGTTTAAACATCACTTGGAGCGTGTGATGTACAACATCAAAGCTATCTTAAGACTTAAAATTTTAGAGTACAATTAAATCCACCCACTAAATCTTTGAGTTCACCAACGCCGAAACACATTGACCGCGTTAAATCAGATGATGGAGATCGTTTATCCTCCCAATCTTTCACACGATGGATCTTGAGATCCTTGGCGTACAGTCAGACAATCAGTGTTTTATTTCACATGGCACACATCTCAAAAAAGTGTCTTAACATCATGTGCAAACTCAAAATTAATTTTAAGGTCACTTTTTTAGGTGTGTACTACATGAAATAAAAAACCGACCATCTGATGGTACGCCCATGATCTCAAGATCCATCGTGTGAAAGATTAGGATGATAAACAATCTCCATCGTCTGATTCAATGCAGTCAATGTATTTCAGCGTGGATGAACTCAAAGATTTGGTGGGTGGATTTAAAGGTACTCAAAGATTTAAACTAGCACTGCCTTATTTTCTTTTAGATTGAGAAGGGTATACATGTAAAAACCCTAACAGCTGAGGGGTATTATGTTTCTAAAACCCCTAATATCTCTAGCACGTGTCTCGATAAATAGAAAGGGATATTCATTTTAAACCCTACCTTATAGTTGTAAGGTTTTAAAATGGAGAACCTAGACTCTCTATCCAACATACTTATCCAGAGATGAAGATATCGGAAGATCGAAAAAGAGATCGGAAAGAAGCCCAAAAATTTTGAACGATGATCCATCGGACAAGCTCGACAATTAAGAGATTAAATCAAGCCCATTAAAAGTTTCAAATAAGCCCTAAATGACCAGGTATGATAAATCTTTTTTTGTTTTCTTTTTCTAGGTAACTATTTTGCTAGTAATTTTTTTTTTCTTCATCGTAATTTTTTCTTGTTTGTATTTTTTTTTCATTGTGACAATTTTTTTTTTCAAATTTGAGAATCGTCAAAACTGCGGTTCCTAACTTGTAGGAATCGCGGTTCCTATACGGTTCCAATTCCGAAATGCGGGTTAGCGTTTCCAATAAGAAACGTTGAGGCTACAAGGCGGTTCTTGCTACTAAGGATCATCCTCCATACACAAAGGGTAACAAAAATTTGTTAGTGTGACAATCCACAACAAAAATCAGTACCGAGTCAAGCTAAAAACGATGGCAAAAAGGCAAGAACAGCTTCAACATATGCTCAAATGTAGCTCAGCAATTGCTTCTTGTGTCGTTAGCAATGCTCGAAAGTGTGGACATTTCGCTCCTTCCAAAAATGAAACACGATGGCCCAAACAGCATGGAGGGAGGGGTTCTGTTGGTCTTAGGCAAGGAGGGACATCTACCCCAGCTGGCGATTACCCAAGGGATACCAAAGGATACCATCGTCACCATCATAGCCTGCCTTCTCCCAATTTATTTGGAGTTGGCTTTGTGAGTCCTATTTCTCCACTCGCTTTTGTATAGTGCTAAGCTTGCCATAACTCTGCAATCCTTCATGTCATTTCCTACTGCTTGCCTCTATGTCTTCACTGGTCTTCATCTTCTCCTACTTCCTTGTATTTGTAACATCACAATCCTTCGTATAGAGTCTATTTCTGATGTCTGACAAATACTAATCTTTTAATAATGGAATGCCAAATCCAGGCGCTATAAGAACAGGTGATAATGGTCTTCCTTATTGGAGGAGCACAAGACGCAATCCGGTGAGGATGATCATGCAAAACCTCATGGGACCATCATGTGTAGATAGTCTGCCTAAGATGGTCTTCTAAAGTGTACAAGAAAATTTTGGGATGTGGTGTTTATGCCAAAGCGATTTGGCCCAAGGTGCCGCCGAGTGGTTATCACGAATTGCGTTCCAAGTAGAGGTAGTAGAGAACTTCCCTGTGTGAAAGGGTCCAAATATTGTTATGTGAGGCATCAGGACTCTGAAAAGGAGCAACCTTACGATGATGGGCATCCAAGCCTCTGTGAGAGCGATCGAAGTTGCAGTTGGAAGATTCCATCCCTCCATGCAAGATGAAGTTTCCAACTTTGAGATTAATATCCAAACCCAAGTCTCCAGGCTTGCTGTAGCTAGTGATATCAATTAGCCTACTGTCGTCAATCCACGGTCAGCCAAAAGTTGCTGGTTAGATTGCTTCTCAGTTTACGTCGGATCTTGCAATCATCTCTAAAATTAAACAGGGCATGAAGACCCCAAGAATAAGTGACTGGTATCTTTAAATCCCAAATATTCTCTCTGTGATATGAATGTACCAAAAGCTCTGGCATGTTTGCAATATAATCATCAAAAGTGCTTCATCACGAAAGTTTAAATGATAACAGAATGTCTTCAAGCTTGCGCCTACAAATATCTTTCTATGAAACTTTGATATATTTAGAGGCGCCCCATGAAATCCTCATCATAAATTGCTCACACTTCATTTAATGCCTTATAAGTGATATAGATAGGTTATTGGTGAATCAATGTTTTATAAGGGTAAGCTGAGCTCGAACCTGCGACCTTGAGGTTGCATTATTGTGAACCTTCCATTGTGCTACAGGCCCAAGTTCTATTGTTGAATCATTAAAGGTCTCAAATTTTCATTCACAGGAATGGAGGCGTCGGAGAACGATTTGTTAATCTTAATAAAATGCAGGAAGAAGTTGGGGTAACGGGAAGGCAGCTAGAAGCAAGCGAAACCATAGAGCTCTAGGGAGCAGTCGGGGAGTCGCCACACTGAGGAGAAAGGCACAATGGACAAGGAGAACAGAGGTTGACCAAGTGGTTGCATTCAACTGTTTTAAATATTTACAATGTAGAGACCAGACGTTGGAACTGAAAATTGGCATGATCAGTTGAGTTTCACAACCATTTTTCTCAAAATCTAGGGACTAGGGCAAGTTGGTGAAATAATCAAATGTGCTTACCTAAAGGGAAAGCTACACCAGTAGAAACATGAGAAATATAACAAAATTATCAAGAACTGACCTTGGATCATTATTTCTGCAAAGGTGAACAATAGGGAGAGCCACACAGAATAGAAGTAAAAAGCCCTTCAGTATTTTAAATATAAAACGTAGACTTTCAAGTGATAGAGCAAGGTGAAGAAGGTCATTGGATGAACATCCATTTTTAAGTGAATGGGAAAAAGGGGATTATTAAAGGAATTTAAAATTACTAGAAACCTAGCACCTCATATAATTAAAAAAAATACGAACAATAAAGCAGAAACGGGAAAATAAAACTTTCAGCTTCCACATATAACTTCATTGGAAAAACTGTGATTTTGAAACCAAAAGTCTTATAGACCATCCTTTGGAACTCGGTGCTTGCCTTCAAAACCAACACAACTTAAAATACTAATAGAAGTGCCGAGTATTTAAATGTCAGTGATCCGTATCGAATCAATGACATGCCAGAAAAAACTACAGCATTATGGTAGATACATTTTTTGACTCGCTGTTTGATCATGTAAGTACTAAAATTCGAAAAAAAAATATAGGGGCATAATTCAATGCTGAACAATGCGATCTTCAGAAATAAAGTGTGGACCATACCAGCAATTCTTGCATGCCATTTATGAAGATGTCAACTCTCCTGTGCAAGTAAGTGGGGCTATACTTGGAAGATTGAACACAAAAGCAAAATCCTAGAACTCGATAAGTTATTCGTGGACTACATTGGACAACATATCCAAGCTGCTCCTTTGTCCTGCATTTCAGCAGAAATTAAGAATATTATCAAATTAGATCGGAAAAAGATTTATCAACTAAGCAATACCCTTTTCTACATTCCAACAATGACCATTATCTAACTTAATCCATGAGAAGGTTGAGAACCCAGTAAAGCAGATCTAACTATAGATTCTATAAGGGAAACTATTTTACTGAGAGACTGAAACTATTGCAAATCAAGGCAGGTGAGAACATAAGAGAAATTAAGCCATCTCATGTCTGTAGTAAATAGGAGATACCACAGACTGTGTCCCATTGCAGTGTCACATGGCACCACGCGCCCTAGGGTTCACCCTCCCTAGGGGGTAGAATATATATATATATATATATTTTAAATGTAGACATATGATGATGTGAAAATGAACGACTTTATTCAATTCAATGTTCATTTTCTACCGTTGACCAAACTGATTAAATTATAATATATATATATATATATTTTTTCATTTTTTAAGGGTTTTTGATTGACCTTGCGCACATCCGCATGACACCCAAACATGTGTGTGGATGCCACATGGTGCCCAACTGGCCCAGTCCCAAGCCTTGGCACCCATATGTATGTGCACGTGTGTGCATGCGCTTTGAAGGCACACCTTATCGTGCATCAAGGTCCACATGACACTGTGCATTGAGGTCCACGTGACACCCAAAACATGTTTTATTTATTTATTTTTGATCGATCAGTAGCCCAAAAATATATTAAAGACAACGAGAAGCTGGAACAATACAAAAGAATACCAGACCGACGAGGGGGGAGAAAATGAGAACGAAACAAGGCCACCCAAAAAAAAAGACCTAGCCAGAAACAAGAAAACCCCAACGCAGAGAGGCAAGGGAACCAAAAAGAGACAATCCCGGCCTAGTCCGAATTCCATTGGACCGGGTCCCCTCCAGCCCCTACCTGGTCCAAGTTCACTCATAAGCACATAAAGTCCCGGACTGACTTCAGAACCATCCCTATAGGGCGTCGCTTCCGGCCGAAAATGCGAGCATTTCTTTCGGGCCAAATGCTCCAGACGACAGCGAAGAAACCGATTCTCCAGAAAGCCCCCTCCAGGGTACCTCCATGCTAGGCCAGAAAGTGCTGAGAGACGAAAGAAGGGATAACCCAGAGCATGTCAAAAGATCTAAGGATAACCCCCAACCACCCATAAATTTATTCATTTATTTATTTGGTAGGAGGTGAGGGGGGAGAGATACTTATTGGATTGCAATGGACCTTTCCTAACTCAAATAGACCATCTAAGCTAAAAGCGAAGAAAGCTGAGGGCATTTCGCACTGGGGGGGGAGGGGGGGGCAATGAAGATCATTAACCTTAATAAGGACAAACCTAGTGTTTTTTTTTAATGAAATTGTCCTTTAATGAAAATGAAATGTCACAACACTCCCCCCAAAATCACAAATGGTTCAAACTGTTCTTGCAACTTCATGGAACAAAATCTTCACCCCTCATAAGGGGAATTTTTTTTTCAATAGTTGGAGTACAACAAATTCATTGAAGCTCATCGGATTAAATTGAACATGTCGCCTTCTTTGCCCCTCTATTTGACTAACCTACAGACTACCACATCACAGATGTTCCAAAATTTCCGATTAAAAAAATCTTTCTTATTGACATCCGTTTTGAGTGTCCATTAGATATTTGAATATTTAACAATTGAAAGGGCCATGAAATGCCACCTTGGAGCCCAAGGTGGACTGGACCTAAAAAAATTTCCATGACATTGGTAACAAATCATCCTTCATAGGTTTGGGCGGTCATATACCAAATTGTGTCTCCACCTCGACCTGTGTCAAAAAGGACTCACGGACCCAATTCGATTCCATAATTTTCTCCTTCACTTCATTGCAGGAAGGATCAGAACCCCTATCCTCAAGGTTGTTCAAACTGCAAATTTCCTTTATCACTTCGATGATAATATACATCCCAGCCTCCTCTATTAGACCCTCCACTTCGCCAATTAGGCCCAATTGCATATTTGGTTGAATCTTCTTCCCTAGATCTGCCACCCACAATCCAAGGGTTTCTTCCCTAGTCTAGGTAAGCTATGGGTAGATGAGGCTTCTCCTTTTCTTCTCAAAGCTTTGAGATAAGTTTCCACCTTTGGTCTTCAAAACTGATGTGGTTGCATCTTGAAGCAGAATTTCAAGTTACCAGAAGGGAGTTCATTCACCTTCACACCACCAAGGAGCTGTCATCAAAGTGGGTTTTCAGGTTTCCAGAGGATATTTAGATGGTTTTTTATTGATTTCCTGGTGGATTGTAAGTTTACTATAAGGTGTTATATAAGATTGAGGGTTCTTGGAATGTTTATGTACACTTTTACGAAGGTTGAAGCTTTCAATAAGGTTAGATTAGCGTTACTGGTAGAGGATCATGTTACACATCCAGGACTTAAGGAAGGTTTCAACCAATGTATACCGAAAGTAATCAATGGGTCTATGTCTTCTGCTTTGTCTTTAGTGATTTTGTCTTCTTGTATATGCATGGGGTGTATTTGTGTAAATATACATGATGGCATGGAAAGAAGGGCCTCCTTTACTTTGACAACGAAGGCTGAGGATTTGTTGCAGCCTGTAGGAGAGTCCCACCTTTCCCCTTAAATTACAATCATGCCATTGAACATATTGCGCAAATACCCTAACGCATATAAAATATAAAAAAAACTAGACGCATAAAAGTAAAAAATACAAATTCACTTGTGTATATATATATATATATATTTTCGAGAAAGCGTAAATACATATTAATACACATGATGGCATGAGTGAAATTAAAGGGAAAGGAGGGGCTCCCCAAAACGACTAATTATTGGTTGTAGATGACCGCAACTCTCCCCTTAAATATTAGGGTATTGGTGCTATTTGACATATTTTCACCGATACCCTAATGCATATAAAAGATAAAAAAATCTAGAGACAAAAAAGTAAAAAATACACCATCATCTACATGGTGAATTCTAACATCACTTTGTCCAATCTATTTGGTGTCGGCCTACGTGAGTTCTAGCATGCAGAGAGAGACATAAAAATACATACATACGTATGTACAGACATACATACGTACATTTGTAGAACAATAAGATACATTTGTAGAACAATAAGAAATATTAACAAAACTCTAAAACGATGCAAGAACATCTGGGAGCCACACTTTATGCTCAATTGTTGTCCTATTGCTCATTTTGAAGATTTCTTTTCAGCTTTTGATGGATATATATGCATACTTTGTGAGATTGTATTATTCGAAACTTAAAAAAAATATAGCCCAGAGTTTTAGTGAAAGGTTAAGAACAAATTTTGAGTTTTTGGGGGATATATGAATAATATTTTACGTAGTTTACATTAATGCCAGGGTCAGGTTTAGGGTTTGTGTTCAATTTTTGAGAAACTTTGGGCAGGCCCAGATTAAAAGGTGAGTTTGTATGATCAGCATTTGAGTGTAAGAATCCAATTAGGGTTTATCTAATAATATGATGTATGTAGATGATGGGCATAGTTTTGGAATCTATCAAAATTGAATAATTTTTTCTGTGTATTTCCCATGAAACACCTGCAGAGGAGGTCTAGACCATAGATAATTCCATACCATTTACAGTTTTCTCTATGAAGCCCTTGCAAGAGAGTTAGGGTTTTCCTAGTCCTTAATTCTTTTATAGTTTTGTACATCAAATAAAGGATACTATAAGAAAAATTGTATCACCTTAGCTGATTGAAAAATGGTTCTTCCACAATATCATAAAACAGATCTGCTACGGCTCTAAGTTTGGTTGATTCCATCCCCTTGTCCAGCTCAATTTGAAAATAAATCTACAAAGGAAAATTAAAACAGAAAATAGAATAAATTCTTGGAAATAAAATCAAATGCTATGAGTCCTATGAGGAAATAGATTGAAAGCAAAAGTTAAAAAATCAGTCCCATTATTGATTACCTCAGCGACAGAATTCACTTCTGACTTATTCTTCACAGACACATTTCTAACAAGGGTGACATCAGTTGGAAGATGTAGGACACGTTCCTGATGCCTCAGTTCCATTGATAATGGTTGTACACACAAAGTATTTTTTAAGATATTTGATATATTGACTGCCTCTCTTTCTGATAGATTGCCATGGCAAAGGCCCTCAATATATAACTGTTAATTTTGACACCAGAAAAGGCAGAATAAATTAAATTTCAAAATGATGACAAAAATTGGTCAGAGGGTGCAGCTGCTATATCATTAAAAATGTTGCAACAAAAAAATTATCAATGCATAAAACAATATAAATATTGAAAAGGAAAGATAATTTACATACCTGAGAAAGAAGTTCGGGGATATAAGCATTCAAATCAGAAAGAGCAATGTTGGCGAGGCAAGACATCTTGTCATCTACGTCCCAAAACTTCTCACGCAAGACTTGCAATCTCAAATATGATGAATGATTCAGAGGTTTCATATTGGCATTTCTGAAAGCTCTCTCCATATCCTCTTTAATAAGCTGTAACATTACAGCTCTTTAACATGTATAAAGACGAAATACACAATTTTTAGACATGTAAATGAAGGAACAATGATCATTTGCAAATTTCATAAAATATCTAGAACCATATATCTTACAAGATATTTTATATTAACTAAGTTGGAGTTCAGGAATAAAATGGCAAGGGAAAATTTCGGCAAAATATTGCGAAATTGAAAGAAAAAATAGAAAAAAAAATGTAGTGAATTTCGAAGAATGAGAGGAGACAAGATGCATAGTAACAAAAAAAAGGCATTTTAATAATATAAAAACCTGCATTTAAAATGCGACTTATGAAGTTAACATTTAAATTGTAATAAAACACGTTTTTTTTTCAAATATGTGAGTCAGTGAGAGTGTGTGTGTTTAAAAGACATGTTTTATTTGTTTAAATCAGAAATTTGTGTTTTTCTTTTTTCAGAAAATGAAGAGTTAAAATTTTTCTAGAAAAAATAACATAAAAAAGGTATATGTAAGTAAAAAAAAAGCTCTAACCTAAATTAAATTCATTGCTTGTAACCCTAAACTAAACCCTAACATTAATTTGCTAAAGACAGCTTCATTTAACATGTATAATTGTCTATGGGATTATAGTATATGTATCATTAGTATGTTAGTTTTCTTAAAAAATACGTTAAAATCTTGGAATAAATGTTCACATTATAATATTTTATAATTATTAACATATTTTATTTATTTATCCGATTTTTCCCACTTCGCCAATTTTTTCCAAATTTTTGTCTTAGAATTACCCAAACTTCGACTTTGTCACTATGACAAGATGGAGGGAGCTCCATTAAGACTTAGATTATGTCCCTCGCTATCTTTTTTCCTGAAGGTATATATACTTACAGTTTTTTTTTTTTTTTTCTTTTGAAAAGTCTTGTTTTATTTGCAGTCTAAATGTGAAATTTCCAATTTAAAAATAAACTGCATTTTTTAAAGGAACATGTTTACTTGTTTAGAGCAGTCAATGGGTCAGGTCAAGTGAGGCAGTGGCGGTGGAACCACATACAGGCGAGTGCCCACACTCAAACCCAAAAAACTGGAAAAGAATTTTTTTTTTAATATATATTAAATCCCTCTTAATAACCCACAAACTGAAAAAGAAAACTTTTTTTATTATTAAATCCCTCTTAACCCAGCGACCTTTCTCTCTCTCTCTCTCTCTCTCTCTCTCTAAACTCCCAAGTTCAGTGGCGGAACCACATAGAGCTCAGTGTGGGGCAGGCGAGCGCCCGCACTAAAACCCAAAACCCCAATTTTATTTTATTTTTATATATTTAATAATATACAACTTAACTCTGGCAACACATCACCCTAAACCCTAAACCCAAAAGACTTAAGCCGCCCTCCCTCCCTCCCTTCTCTCTCCCTCTCTAAACCCATGCCCTCCCTTCTCTCTCTAAACCCACTCTCCCCTTGCTCTCTCTCTCTCTCTCTAAACCCACCTTCCCTCTGTTTTCTCTCTCTCTCTCTCTAAACCCACGCCCTCCTGTTCTCTCTCTAAAAGAGGAAAACCCTCTCTAAACCATCTGAGAGTGACCTTGAAGGTTCAATCTCATTCTCTTTCCCAAACTGCCCCTCTTTTAACAATGCCTTTTGATTCAATGCCTCTTCTCGGAGGAGGTGTAAAGCCTTAAAGGTTCGTTCCTCAACAAATCAAAGGACTCCGATCGCATAATCTCAGTCGTCAAGAACTTTGAGAAAGTCGATTCTTCAAAGCCAAGGTATCCAATTGATTTCTCTGTTGATTTATTCTTTATATTTAATGTGATTTTTGTCATTTTGTGCCTAGGGTTTTGATTCTGATATGAGAAAATTAGGGTTCAAGTTGGATTTTTCTATGTAGACTACTAGTAGAGTTGGAGTATCTGTTAAATTTACAGGAATTTAGTAACGTTAATGCATGATATTTCTCTTTTATTTTATTTGTATGGCATGTGGAATTAGTCTTTCATTTCTCTTATATTTTCAACCCCAATATTTGTTAAAATTTGAATGTAAGTTGTAGCTATTCATGAGATATTAGGGATGCAGGTTCGGTGTACTGGACCAAACCCGATTTTTTCGGTGTCCGGTTCAATGCCCAAACTGAAATTGAATCGAAACCCATTTGGTTCGGTTCGATAAATTTTTTTTTTTTTTCTGAAACCGAAACCGAAACCGATTCAGTTTGGTTTGGTTAAAATACATATTTTTAGGGTTTTTTTCCGATTTTTTCGGTTTACTCAACCTACTTCCTCGGTTTTCGGTTTCAAGCCATCCAAACCGAACCGAATTGCACCCAATTGTCAATGTCTTATTGTTAATTTTTTTTAAAAATGTAATTTTATTGAAAATTATATTTTATAATATAAATTAGTTTAAATTTATATTCATTGTACAAAATTTATCTCTAGTTCATCTTGTGCCCCGCCTAGATGAGAATCCTGGTTCCACCACTGCCCAAGTCTCACTGCCACCCCTTGCCATCGGCGCCTCTACTTTGCACCTGGCGTGATAGTCCCCCACCTGAACCCGCCAGCTCCAACACCATTCCCAACTTGGTTGTTGGTTACTACAATGATTTCCATCACCTATCTTGAACCATGTTGATGGGGCTTTATAGAATTTCTTCTTCCGGAATAAGCTGGTCACCCCTTTCAATTCTAATTATCTATGGTTAATAAAATCCTATAAAACCTCTCAATTTCTTGTCAAAAATGTCATCAAAATTATCCTCTTTACTTTGATAATTGCGAGAGAAAGCATTATCAGTAGAGAAAATGGTGAAGCAGCTCTAATTGAATGCAATCAACGATATAAGCAGGTGAAACCCAATGAACCTTTTTTCCTTTTTGACGGTTTAGACTTGAGAAGAGGGTTCGGGTGGGGCTTGATAAGGGGCTTGTCGCATGATATGAACCAATAGATCTGTGTTATGGTTTAGAGAAGGGGGCCTATTTAATAGTAATTGGGTGGTGGTGAACAATGGGTACCTTTGTTTGCGCCCACGCATTCCCTGTAAGCGTCCACGTTCCAGACCCTTGAAAATCATTGATTGCTTCAGATCAGATGATAAAGATCGTGTTTCACCCGAATCTTCCACACAATAGATCTCGAGATCATTTCGCACCTATCAGACGATCAATTTTTTATTCCATGGGTCATAGATCTCCAAAAAATGGCTCTATATTCATGTTTGAGCATGATGTGTATGGTATTTAAGGGCCCTTTTTTGGGGATCTGTGACACATGGAATAAAAAACTAACCATCAGATAGGTACGTCATGATCTCAATATCTAGTGTGGAAGATCGGGGTGCAACACGATCTCCATCATCTGATCCGAAGCAATCAATGGTTTTCATGGGGTCTGGGGCATGGGTGCAAACAGAGGTACTCGTGAAAAATATACACAGGGGTACCTCTATTCGCATCAACATGTTTTCTAAAAGTGCCACCATGTGCTACCCCTTCTAACCCATTGACTGCTAAAATCAACGTCTGCTACAAATCCCAAAAAAATTGCCTTAAAATTACATTTGAGCGTGATGTGTGCCATATGATTTTAGGGCCACGTATTAGGCATCTGTGCCATGTGAAATCAAAATGCGACCGCCTGATGGTACGCTTATAGTCTCAACATCCATTGCATGGAAGATCAAGGCGAAAAATGATATCCACCATTTGATTACAAGCAATCGATGGGTTTCAAGCGATTTCAAACATTGGTGCTTTCAGTAAACCTATTGGTGTGAATAGAGGTACCCTATACACAAACAAATGTAAGTGCCGATTGCACCTCATAAATTTTGGTGGATTAGACCATCAATCATGCGATTGAATGTAACTCTATTTTTAATATCAACTGCATTGTTAAAGTTGCAAAAGTTGGGCTACTACATGTCTATTTGCAAACGACGAGAAAATGCATTTTTGAGTCGATACATGTAAAGCCTTTTGTGCTCTCAAACAAGGATGCAATAAGTGCAATACAGATACAAGCGAAACGCGTATTGACCCGAAAACGTGTTTGGCCAATACGAGCAATCAAACAGGAGCTTGGGGTCTTCTTCTCTCTCACAAGAGTTAGGGTTTTCTTCTTTCTCATACCAGATTTAGATATATTTTTTTAATTGATTTAGGATTAGGGTTTCATTTCACATTTCCACGAGATTTAGGATTTTATTTTCATTAAATTGAGAACTTTATTTGTTAAAATATTAAAATTATATTTTAAATTTTATTGTGTAGATTGTCAACAAATCGAATTTGTCAGTTCACGTAATGATACGATCGCTAATTATTTTCAAAACATGGGAAATAGTCGAGGACAATTGCCTTAAAAGAAATCTTTATGATAGTTGTGAATGGATTCAAAGTTAATTTTTTTTGTAAATGAATGATATACAATGGTCAATGTCTGATTGTTAAAATTCTTTTTTTGTATGTAATTTTAATAAAAAATATGTTAGATATATAAATTAGTATATATTTATATTTATTGTAAAAAAATTATATCTAATTCATCTTGCACCTCGCCTAGATGGGAATCCTAGTTCCGCCACTGAAGCCAGGTAAAAACTAAGCTATCTGATGAGTCCAAAGCATATGCCCGACCCGACGTTGCAACCCGACCCGACCAAATGGGTCAAGGGTATATGTCTGACCTGACTCGGTTCAAAATACCCTAAACCCTCCTAATTGTTAGTTGATGTGATACTAGTTATAGTAGGGTGTGTACATAGGTATTATAGGATACACGTATAAATGTTAATGATGCCTATGGGATCCTATCGACCAACACACCTCAAGCATCCGACCCTCAGCCAATGTGCACCACAGTGTCCCACGTAGCTCACGAGTGACTCCTGCATAGCTTTAAACACCACCTCAAGCCAAATAGCAGGAATACCTCAAACGTATTGGTTTGACATACTGCTCATAGCACACGACTCCTATCCATGGCACACGAGACCCATGCAACACCAACACATGCAAGTCAGCTATCCACGCCCATCAGCGTCTAGTCGCCACACTAGCACGCCACCTATCTCGAGTAGCCATCTACGCCATACATATAGGGAGCACACACACGACGCAAAGCCCCATGCCTTCCCGCTTGCGCGTCACACACCTAGCTCTAAGTCCCCCACGCATTCCTGCTAGTACCCAGAATAATGACCCCGTCACATCCTCCCCCACTCTATAAGGTCGGCGTTCTTGTTGACGCCATATCAGAAGGGAATGACCACGCCACCTCCTCCAATCAGGTAATGTCAACACCCATGCTGACGCCAAAACCCCGCATCAATTCGTTGATCTTCGTCTACACCCCATGCAAAGTCTCCACAAATACCTAGCCCCAAGATCTGGTAGCTCTCCGCTAGTTCAACTTGGCCCCATCCACATTCCACTCGGCATACGAACAAGAAACACACTGATTCTTCACGCGACTCTACACCAGCGCTATCCATCACCATGAAATTCACCAAGCATTTGTGACCCCAACTCGCTTTAATACCTCAACACGAAGTGTCTTCACCTAAGAGTTCGCCCACTGCTCACTCTAGTACCTCAACACAAAGTGTCTTCACCCAAGAGTCCGCCCAGCAAATTTTGCATTCGAAACACCTCAGTACCTTCACCCCTCTGTTTCTCAAGCTCTCCTTCGGCTCAACCTAGCTACAAGGTCCTCCCACGTTCCTGCTAGCTCATCAAATGTGCATCTCTAAGCACTAGGGTCGTGACCACGTCACATCCTCCCCCACTCAAATGCGTTAACACCCATGTCGACACCCGAACTCCTGCGTTAGTTCCTTGACACAAATTTAGTCTTCACCCGAACACTACCTGTATCTGAACCCCAACTACTACCCTTCGTTGTACCCATCTGCAATTCTGTGTTAGTACATCGACCATTTTGCTGCCCTTCGACCCATGCAACTTTGTCAGTTCCTCAACTACTATCATTCGTCTTCATCCAAACATCAACACTAGCCAAATGACAAGCAACACTCATCACATTGCATCTGCACCAGGACATTGACTATTATCATTCATCTTCACCTAGGCACAATCACAATAGTTCTTCAAGACGAGCTACATGCATCTTCACCTCATGCCTCTGCATCAGTTCCTTGATGATGTAATTGGTCTTCACCTCATGCCTCAACATAACAGCTCAACCATTGTATGTGTCTTCACTCCACGCAGTGGTCTGAATAACTTGTCATTGTCAAGATTTCACCCATGTATTCCGACATACCAGTCCCTCGTGCAACCAGAAGCAAACCGATCCTTAATATCATATTTGTCAATTGCCCGAATCGACTGCAGAAACCAAGCAAACCACGCCTTTGATGTTCCCATCGCTAACTCCAAGTTCACACAACTCATTGCGCATTGCAGCCCTCTAGTTTCTCAGCATAGTGTCTTCACCCAGGAGACTAACTATCATCAGAATTGTCGGATTCTAGCACCTCAACACCTTTGTGTCTTCGCCCAAGAGTTCAACTCTCGTTTGACTTGTAGACCTCCAATACCTCGACGTATGTTTTCAACTACGAGTCTGCTACCCAAGCTGTCTCAGCTTGTTCCCATTTGCAATGTTCTAGTACCTCGACCATATGTCTTCACCCAAGAGTCCGTTCGTGAGCTTCCCATGCTCAACCCAACAAAGCACTTGCCTCGCATTACTATAGTCCGCAACACTGCCTGTATCTTTTGACTATGGCATCCAACGGAATCCAATTTTCTTGGATCTTTAGACTTGATCTCCATCACAAACCCTCAATTGTCCTGTAGCGCTCTAATACCTCAACACCATTGCGCCTTCACACAAGAGTCTGCCACAAGCACCTTGCTCAACCAACGAAGCTCCACGCTTTTCACTGCTATAGTACCTCGACCTCTGTCTTCACCCATAGTGTCGAGTCACCTCTTGCAACTCAATTTACGGTTCAATTCTCTGCCTTGGTGCATGCTTCCAGTGTCCTAACGAGCACACAATACCTTCACTTTCCAACAGCTATCATGCCTTGGTACCTCGAACATTGATCTCTTCACCCCGAAATATAACACACTTGCCTTGAACTGTTTTGTTCCAATATTATGACCACACTGCCTTTGTCGTGTTCAAAAACTGCCTTCGACCCCTCTCGCAGACCAAAGATCTCAACGATCGCCTGGGGTTCGCTTCCTCTGAATATACCCATCTGGCTCTCGCATCTGCTTCCTCTGAAGCTGCACTGGATCACATATCCAGCCATCCGTCTCTCATGAACAAACAATGCCTTGTCGTCTCACAACAAAGCTACAAGCTTCTTACCACTTCTTTGATTCAATATAGCTCATGTCAATTCTTGCAGTATCCCCATAACTATACCCTCGATCTTGGCCAATCGCAACACATTGATCTTTCACAATTCACACTACCCCATACCAACGGTCTCAACCATATGTCATGTACCAGCAACCGATTCTGAAATCTTAGCTTCCTCATGAAGTGAGAAAGGAGCATCCTCCTTGCTCTATGGAAACAGTGCATAGCACCCGTGTGACCCAACGTCTCATGTCAGAAGTCACTAGCATTCATCTATTTCGGACCGACCCGCTTTCTCAACATGTGGCCCTTATGGCCAACTAGTATCAAACATCATCAGATTTCCGCAACAGCGTATCCCAATAGTAACATCTCTGTGTGCGACCAAGCTTCGAAACTCAGTGTATCGGAGCGCATCTCAACCGCATAAGTGCAAACCTGGCTCTGATACCAATTCTATCGGAGTGCAACACAACTGCACACGAGTAACTTTGGCTTTGATACCGTCACAGGGGCATGGGCACAACTCGACACCAGCTGCCACACCCGTGCGGCGCCTCGCTGCCACAACAACAAGACTAGCCTAACCCTACACCAATTCTGATACCACCCGCCTAGAGGACGAGAACTACCGCACATGGTTACCTTCCCACCTAGGCCTACGACAACAACGGATCATGCCTCTTCCAACATGCATGTCAGCACATTCGTGCCTCACTTAGCCTGCTCAAGCTTTACCCTGTGCCATGCACTAGTACCTCGCACGCGACAGTAGTTGAGTAACATGCAGCTCCTCATGTTGTCCCATTTCAACATGTCTCACAGTCACAACTGAACCAAGCCCACCATCGTGTGCAGCCCACACGACCAACACACCTCAAGCATCATCTGACCCTCAGCCAACGTGCATCACAGTGTCTCACGTAGCTCACGAGTGCCTCCCGCATAGCCAACCTATTTGCATCACAACGCATAGCTCAGGCACATAGCAACCTCACCTTGGGTGACACGACATGCCTGAAGCAAAGTCCTAGGCCTACCCTTTCAGACCTAGGAGACCACTATGCACCCTCTAGTGCCACAAGGCCGCATGTGTATGAGAGTAGCTTCACAACTCCCCTCTCATATATATGGTTTAAACACCACTTCAAGCCAAATAGCAGCAATATCTCAAACGTATTGGTTTGGCATACTACACATGGCACACGAGACCCATGTAACACCAACACATGCAAGTCAATTATCCATGCCCACGCGCGTCTAGTCGCCATACTAGCACGCCACCTAGCTCGAATAGCCATCTACGCCATACATATAGGGAGCACGCAGGCAACGCAAGGTCCCATGCCTCCGCGCTCGCGCGTCACACACCTAGCTCCAAGGCCCACACGACTTCTTGCTAGCCAAACAATCAGCTCCAAAGCCCCCACGCCTTCCTGCTAGCCAACCAATCAGCTCCAAGGCCCCCATGCCTTCCTGTTGGTGCCCAGAGTATGACCCCGTCACATCGGGCTCCACCTGACGACTTCCATTAGAACATCCACCCAACCGCCCAAACCCGCCCAACGTCTTTTATGAACATTGCCAAGATCTTACCATGACTCTGAGAGACACAAAACTAAAAGTTTATGGGGTCACTTTTGTAACTAGATAACCAACACTGAAAACTGTCTTTACCTAGCCTAAAGAAGATAGAAAATCAAACCCTCATCATCAACATCAACAATCATGAAGAGGTTTATTTTCAAAAATCAAAAGGTATACATAAGATTTAGACTAAACCCACAACTTTTATTTGATTACATTACGTTGTGAAACTTAGTTTTGGATTGATAAAACCCACATGTTAATTACATTACGTTGTGAAACTTAGTTTTTGACAAAACCTTATTTCTAAATAATTCTTTTGTACAAAGGAGCTGGGGAGTTTGAATTTTATTGTCTTTCAAAGTCATACTATCTAATACCCACATTCGCATCCATTTAGCATTGCTAAAAGAGTTGGTTAAATTATTAGGAGACGATTGACCCAATAACAGTAGAGTTTTATTTGGGATTTGTTTTGCCTTTGTTCATTTAATTATATTAAAAAACCCATAGGTTCTTGTTACAAGCGTTCTTGGGTTTCATTGTAGGGACAAAAAGCTTTAGTGGAAAGTTGGAGGGTTTCAGTCTTTATTTTTGGTAACTTTACCTCTAAAAGGAAACATCCACTTATACATATCAAAAGGGGGGGGAAGAGGGAAAATTCTCTCTTGCGAATAAGAAGAAAACTTTCTTTCCGCTTTCCCAATATCCTAAAAGAGTGAGAAAGCCCTTATATATACCAAATATCCAATGGAATTTATGTTTACGAAGGATTCTTGGTTTCCCACCAGGTTTGTGATCTATTGGAGAACTCTACAGGTATATCATTTTCTCCATCGACAGTTTATGGCTTAGCCGAAACACGTGGTTGCAATCCTGATGTGTTTTACTAAAGAATTTTTAAAGTCCATTAAACTTGAAAAAAAAGATGTGAGAGATAAATATTCTTAGTAAGGACCTTCCAAAATCTTGTAAAATTTTCTCAACAGCTAAAAAATTTTAAAAATGGGAGAGAGAAGGCGAGAAGCATCAAAATATTAACTCAAAGAAGAAATTCAAAACAAGAAACAAAAAAAATATAGCGAAGGTTTTTATGGCTAAAAAGCTACCATATGCATACCTTAAAACGATCAGCAGTTGGCATAAAAGACCTTGCTATATTCAAAATTTGAAGCAGAAGAATTGAGAGTTTATCATTGAATCCATAGAGCCTTAGCTCCAGTTTGTCCCCCAAAATAGACAGGGATGTCTCAAGCTTCGCCACACCAGCCTGCACAAAAGAGTTGGAAGATTCAGGGCCATGGAAGACACTTAAAAAACATCATAATGACGAGAATATAAACAAAAAATTCAAAGAAATATGGAGTTGCACTAGCAAGGTCAAGGAAAAGTGTGTGTGTGTACGTATACACACACACACACACATATATATGGGGTATGCTAACTTGACCCTCGTTATTGTGAGGTTAGCATCGTCCCCGGCCAAAATGCCCCCATGCAGTGGCATTATGGTAAACACATGAAGGGCAAGATCACATTTTTTATTTCTTAGGTTGCCAATGAAAAAGCACAACACACACACACACACACATATATATATATATATAAGGGAATGGGACAATGGGTTTGAACCCATACTGGGCGAGTTGGGTTCGAACCCCTAATCACATGCCACGTGATTCCAAAACAACACCTGTTTTGGGATCATGTGCGATGTGGCATGTGATTCATAAAGAATTTAAAATTGTGATCAAAAGTAAAACTATGGTCAAAGGTTGGGTACCGCCCGCATGTCCTGGTGCATTGAAATTTCCCTCCTTTGACCACATTTTGGACAGTGGATATGCAGCGGATCATGCCCAAATTTTTGGGTTGGCCTTTGATCGCCCAAATTTCCCTCCTCTGACCACATTTTGGACAGTGGATATGCAGCGGATCATGCCCAAATTTTTGGGTTGGCCTTTGATCGCCCATGAGCAAGTTGTCGTAGAACCCGATCCTTCGGATGGATGCCACATGGAACCCAGCGCCATGGACTGGGTTTGAACCCATAGTCCCAGGCCTCATATATATATAATCGATCCATATTGGTTCAGGTGGCACAAGAACATGGGTTAGTGCCACATGGAGCAAGGGGGCACTGCATAAATCACCTTTAAAAAGATTAAAAACAGATCTCCATGGCATGATTTTCACCGTTTGAATTTGGACCATTGAAACGCTTCTGTTATCACCATCCATTTTCTGATTCAAATAATCAGTTTTCAATTTTTTTCAAAGATGATCCAGGCAACGGGGCCTTGCTCCATGTGCACTCCAGTTTTGAGTGCCACCTGTCACTGTTATAGAGGCTCAGTCCATGAAGCCTATAGTATCTTCAGTCCACCTTAGCCTTTTCTTGTATATATACATATATATGTATATAGGAAAAGTTGTCCTAGGAAGATGCCATAGATATTGAACCCTACGACGGTGTCCTTTTAGGCAGCCACATGGCACCAAAATCTCATGTGGCACCCATTCCCCCATAGGGTTCACCTGCTGTTAACAAGTTTTAGGAAAAATTGAAAAAAATTATCGGCCTTGATGTAATTGTGTGAAAATTAAAGGTGACTATTTTAACAACCATTGACCATTGTAGTCAACAGTAATTAAAATGGTCTTTTTTTTAGAATAGGCTTGGAACGACCATATCCACGTACACATGGCACCCAAACAATGTGTTTTGGGTGCCACATGGCAACCAAATAGCGCCGTCGTAGGGTTCAACTCTACAATCATATCCTAGGGAAACGGCTTCTATATATATATATATATATGGGAAAGGTGAACGTACTCCAGGCGGAGTACCCTCACTGTACTCCAACATCCACATGGAGGTCCACGTAGACATCCAAATACTGTTTTGGTGCCATATGGAGCTTCAGCAGCCTGTATAGATCAATTTTTTTTTTAAATGCATTCAATAGTGAGTTTTAAAATTTAAAATCAAATTTTGACTGTGATTCAAGGATATAGATTTTACGACCCAAAAAATACATGGTGGAGTTGTTTCAGATTTTTCTTTTTCAAAAACGATCTAAACAACACTACCTTGCTCCATGTGGCACCCAAAATATGCTTTGACTGCCACGTGGACCTCCATGTGGATGTTGGAGTACGGTGAGGGTACTCCATATGGAGTACCTTCCCAACTCCTTTTATATATATATATATATATATATATATATATATATATATATATTAGAAGGGATTGCACTCCAATGGAATACGCAAGATAGGCACACCAAGCTCTAGTAGATCTCCACGTGGCACCAAAATAGTGTTTTGGGTGTCAAGTGGAGCTCCAGCAGATTGTATAGATTAATTTAGAAAAAAATTCAAAATGTAATTTTAAAATTAAAAGTTAAATTTTGACTATAGTTCAAAGTACAGATTTTAGGTCAAAAATTACACGGTGACATTTTGTCTTGAATTTGTTTGTTTGTTTGTTTAAAATGATCTAACAATGTTACCTTGCTCCATGTGGCACCTAAAACATGTCTTGGTTTCACCCCCCACCCCCCCCCAAACAACACACACACTCAAGGAATGTTTCTACTCTAATGTGCTAAAAACACTGCTTTTCATTTTCATATTAGATGAGAACCATTGTAGTTCCTTCCATTGTCATCAGTCACAAAATATGTTCTACGATCCAATTGCTGTTAAGATAGAAATTGTATCTAAAATAGCTTATGAAACACTCATAGCCAGTGTGGCAAATAGTTAGAGAAATGTTTCAGAGACAAATACAGATTATATATATTGAGGTACTTTAATGTATTATTCCTTTTGTACAGGGTGGATTTTTGAGAGACAACAGTACCATATAAACAAATAAGGAAAAATGGAACCAGCTATAGTGTTTCATGAAGGTATTTACCTGATACAAGATCTCATTCATCTCATCTTTGAGAAGATTTACAAACAATTCAGTCAAAACACAATTTCTCACACTTCTGTATCCATCCTTCACAGAAATCAGGAAATATGTGTTTGCACGAGGAACGTTGAAGGTCGAATCAAGCTTGTACCAAATTTTTATTAATGGTTCATCGATAATGCAATTCGGAAGATCTTTAGTAGTAAGATTCTTCGGTACTTCTGCACTGCGAATTGAGAAGTCATGTGGAATGAACTCATTTTTTCGAGGCAAATGCAGAGAAGGGTCAATTTCTGGAGAATTCCTCCACAGTTCCAAAAGTGATGGTGAAATATCTTCTACCACATAGTGAGATCCAAACCATGGTTCATCTTGAATACCTGAAACATTGAAGGAAGGATTGACTTAAGGACATGGATAAGAAAATGGAAGATGCGTCAAACATATCTTCATAGTTAACTGCATTTAGAATTATCTCGTTGCATACCAAGTGCAAAGTCAGAATTTAATGTTGCTAGAATGAATATTCTAGGCTTCCGGTGCAAGTATCATCCTCAAATATGTTAAACAAATAAGCCGTTAAGAAATAGAGATGTACCGAGAAGAAAAGAATCAAAATATCACCCAAAGGTCAAATGGTTAATTTTGGCATGCCAAAAATAACTGCTATTTCAAGCACAGAACACCTTCACATGCTTTAAAGAAAATCACGCAACCGAAAGCACAACATAGATTCCGAGAAGATTAAGTGACCATACCTCGTTTATTCGTATATGCTAATGAGGTCATCGAATAAATGAGAATCCCGCAGATTCAGTACACGAACGCATTTTGGAGATTAAAGAAACACAAAGATATTGTTCTGGAAAGAATGCAAAGAAAGACAGATGCCAACTTTTATGGGAGAAATCTACTCAACTGAGAAAGGAAACGCAGAGATTGCAGCCAGTAAAACAAAATGCTTCTGCAATTCTAATTTCAGGATACTGTCAGCAGCACCCTAGTTGCATTTTCTAAAAAAACCTCAGTAGAGTTAAGCTTTTAACATTTTAATTTCAAAATGACCTTCAGGCACCCAACTACAGTGGCACTCATCATAATAATCATTATCATCGCCTTGTCCCATCTACCTGTGATCAGCTATGTGAGCCTATTTTTCCACTCATTTCTATTTAGGGGCTAAACTCCGTCACCCCACAATTCTTTACGTCACTTCTCACTGTTTTCCATCAAATCCTTATTGGTTTTCCCTTTCCCCCTTCCTTGTGCATGTATCATTTTAGCCTTCATATAGAAGCTGTTTCAAGTCTAAATCAATGGTAAGAACTAATTTAGACAACATAGATTCAGAGAAGACTAAGTGGCCGTACCTCGCTAATTAGTATATTCTAATGCAGTAATAAAATAAATGAGGATCCGGCAGATTCTTGACAAGCACCCATTTGGAGATTAGAGGAACACAGATAATGTCCTGAAAAGAGTTCATAGAAATACACAGATATCAACTTTTATGGGTGAAATCTACTTAGCTGCAAAATCACAAGCCGAGATTGCAGCAAGTAAAACAAATTTTTCATCATCATTGCCCTGCCCCATCTATTTGGGATCATCTTTGAAAGTCCTATTTTTTCACTCATTTCTATTTAGAACTAAACTGTATCTCCACAATCTTCATATCACTTCTCACTATTTTCCTGCAAATCCTTATTGGTTTCCCCTTCCCAGTTTCTTGTGCATGTATCATTTGTCCTTCTTACAGGAGTTGTTTCAAGTCTAAATTAATGGTAAGAAGTAAGAACGAACTAAAACAATTTATTATCAAGGATTCAAATTAATGTCATTCTCACTTGGAGCACTTCATCATATTAGTTGCCAGGTGTCAGGCATTCCAATGGTAGAAAAAGTCTGACAGTTTGAAGAAATGTCCAACATCGCATGAATGACTCCAATTCAAGGTTTATGGAGCCCGGTTCATAGGAAACTTGGTCATCAAAGAGGCTGACTCAGCACGCCAAGTCCATATCAAGATAGACAAGTGACTTCATATCCAAAGATTCTGAGAAAATTAAAAAAAAATAAAAAAATTGTAAAGGTTTTGAACTATATCAGATTAATTTTAGATTTGACCATTAGATGCTTTTAAAATCCAAAAATTTTAAAACTATTATGCTTTCTAATTCTTATTATTTTTTGTCTGTTTAATTAGTTAATTGTTGGCTGCTAGTTGTGATTTGTTATTTTACACTTTCAATCTACTATTTTGCATGTTATGGAACCTCTATAAATTACAATAAAAAGTAAAAACAATAATAACAATATTACTACGCCTCACTGCCTAGGCCCCGCCTGGCGCATTTAACCACTATGCTTTTGGCTAATCTATCATGGCCTCCCTATCAGCTTGATGTGAAGAATATTATTCTTAAGTGGGAATAGAAGGAGGTGTATATGGAGCCACCACCAAGTTTTGTTGCTCAGGAGGAGATGTCATCTAAGGTATGTCTGCTCCAATTGCTCATTTTCCTCCAAGATGCTTTGTATGAAGTTCATGGATTTAAAACTCCCACCTGCAAAAAAGATTCATGGAATTATAACTCCCACCTGCAAAAATTTGTTGCTTTGCACACTTGGCTGTATTGTATTAGAAATGTTGAGAAACGACTTGCACTTCTTAAGGCTTTCACTCATCAGTCGCTTCTTTCATTCATTCCGTTTTGCTTTTCCTCGTTACTTGACTGAGCATAGCGGGCTCCGCGCCCTGGCTTCTAATAAAACCACCTAGTATTCTCTCAAGGAAGGCAGTATATGGCCTTAACAGTCCCCTCGTGGGTAGTTCAATAAATTCAGCACAGTTACCTCTTTTGGGCATTTTCAAAGTGAAACAGATCATTCTGCTTTATTCAGCACAGCAACTGTTGATAGATAGTTTTGATGGTAAATGTTGATGGTAACGTGGCTACTGGTAGTGACGGTAAAGGAATTGAGGATCTCAAAAAAAATTTGAAAGAGCAACTCTACGCTAAGGTCCTTAAGCAACTCTGATATCTTCTCGGGATTGAAGTTGTCAATTCCAAGGTGAGAATCAATTTGTTGTAGTGAAAGGATGTCATTGACAAGTTAGCGGATAAACTTGTTGATACCCCCCTAATTGGTCACCGACGAAAGAGATATTATGGAGATCTTGGTCGGTACTATAGATTAGTATGCAAACTTATTTACCTCAATAATAGTCAGGCAAACATTTCATATGCAATAAGTGTGGGGAGTTGATTCATTAAGGCACATAGGTTTCCTCATATGGATGCCATGGTTTGCATTCTGAGATACCTAAATGGCACTCCCAATCATTGCTTTCTATACACATTGAATGAGCATCTCAAAGAAAAAGGATATTTCGACACTTACTGGGCATGATCTCTATTTGACAGGAGATTGACTATCGGCTCATGTACATTCATTGATGGCAATCTTGTTATATGGACGAGCAAGAAACAATATTGTGGATAGTTCAAGTGTTGAAGCCAAGTATAGAGCCATGGAACATACTGCCTGTGAATTACTTTGGTTGAAAATGGGGCTTAAGGTGAATGAGCCGTTGAAGTTATATTGTGATAATCTCAGGCTATATTGCATAAAAGTACAAAGCAATATTGAAGTAGAGTAGTAGACCGGCACTTTATTTGAGGAAGAGATGACAAATAAAGAGCTCCACTCAACACGTCAAATCAATGAATCACTTGGCTACTATGTTCCCCAAAGCATTTGAGCAACATAAGTTAGATAGGGGATTGTCCAAGGGAATTAACCATATCTATGCTCCAATTGTCCCAGTCTTACATTCAACGCTAGAACAAAGCATATTGAAGTAGACTATAACTTTATTCGGGAAAAGGTGACAAATAACAAAATCTCCATTCCATGCGTCAAATAGGTGAATCAGTTCGCAAATGTGTTCACCAAAGCACTTGGGAAAAATGAGGTAGATCAGGCCTTCTCCAAGTTGGGCATTAATTATATCTATGCTCCAACTTGAGGGGGAGTGTTAGAATTAGTTTTCAATGCTTAAATTTGAATTCACAACAATTAATGTTAAGCATATACACTGTTTAGGTTATTATTTAATGAAGGGTAGTCCAGGCATTTTTGTTTTTCATTGATACTTGTCTAAATAATACAATCTTATTATTAGTTAAAGAGGCAGAGGATACTCCTACAAGTTGCACTACTCTCTCTCTCTCTCTCTCTCTCTCTCTCTCTTTTCTATTCTCTCTTCCATTTTTTATTTTATCTTATTTCTTTCTTATTTTCTTCCTTAAATAACGTGAAACCGAAATCTTCCACTAATCTTTACTATATATATATATATATATATATATATATATAGAGAGAGAGAGAGAGAGAGAGAGAGAGGTAAATACACATGCATATCAGATATGATATTACCAAACTACAATGAGATACATGAATGTAGGTAGCAACCAAAACCTAATTGAAAAGAAATTTGGGAATACAACTAAGTTTCTTCGTTTTTCTAGATGTTGAAATGTACCATTCAAAAAAAAGAGCCAATATCTAATAGTTGAATCGAAAATGCAGTTTCATATTAAACACAAAGGTAGCGTCGTCACTCAGTCAAGCAACTGCCCTTGCCTTACGATAAATGGTGGGCTTCTTCCTTCAACTCGAAAACTAGGAAAAACAAACCATTCACATTCTTTCAAAACAGTATCTACCCTTTAAACATGCAGGTAATATACAGAAATCAAATATCAATGATAGACTGTTACAGTTGAATGAAATGCAATGTGTGAAAATTACCTTGAGACTGATTATGGAAAGATTTTGACAATATATCAATCCTCATGTTTTCTGGAGATAGAAAACTCAAAACATTTTCTATCAGTGTGTCATCCCACACTTCAAAAGCGTATTCTCCATAAATGATATGTTCTTCCGAGTATAAAAGCAGATTCTCTGCAACATAGAATCCTCATACATAGTCAGCCCCAAAATGGACAATGATGAACATGATCAACAGAACTTTATTGTCACTACACATGCCTAAACACAGTCTGGAGGAACAAAAAAAAAGTAAAGTATTAACCATTTTTTCTCAACTTCAAGATAATATGTGTGCTTATGATCTTTAAAATGCTCCTTAAAGGATATCAAATATGTTCCATAAAATATAGAAAAAAAGAACGTTACACCAATAATAGTTCTTGATGGTTGCCCTGTTACTTTATTTGGCAGAAACTAAGATTTCCGCCCCCACCCCACATGGGTGCCGGGTGGGGGTGGAAATCTTAGTTTCTGCCAAATAAAGTAACAGGGCAACCATCAAGAACTATTATTGGAGCCGGTGAACATGGCAAGGAGAAAATTTGAAGCATTAAAAGGACATCTCCAGTCCATATCTCAAAACCAATCGGATGGACAGGTCACAAGTTATGATCTCCGCGGCCGATCTCAATATTTAATAAAATATTGGTGTGGACATAATGATGAGATGTTCACAACCGTTTGAAGGACAATCACATCAAAGCTCGTTTTTCAACCAAAGGGATAGAACACAAAATTTTGTTTTGGATATGTGCACACATTGCCCTGTTTTACAATCACTTACTTCTTGTTATATCAAGTTTTTTATGCTAATGGAAGAGAGTGGTTTGGCAATATATTAGTTCACCCCTCAAACAAGGAGAAAAGTTGAAGCATCAAGAGACCGTCTGCAGTCCATATCCCAAATGCAATCGGGAGGAGAGGCCACAGGTTATGGTCTCTAATGACAATTTCACTGCAAAAAATAACGGTTTGTACATGGCCCTTTCCAATTTTGAGATATTCACAACAATGACTAAATCATGTGAACCATCATTTGCAAACCAAAGGGATAGAACACTTCCCATAGCCTTATTCTACAGTTATTATTTTTTGTTATATCAAGCTTTATTTGGTAATAAAAAAGAATGACTTCAATGCATACTAGATCCCTTCATCAAATCCGGTAAAAGAAATTATATTGTTTGCATTTGGCATGTTGGCGCACCGTCATTCTCCTACTGGATAAATTGTACCCATCATCTATACAGAAGCAAAACAGAAGACATATTAAAAGATTCAAGTAGTTAATGGTATCGCACATGATTAGTGTAGTCTAAGGTGTGCCAAGATGCAAAAGGAAAAAATAGAGTGAGCCTCCGGCCTTTATTATCAAAAGCCCCACTTAGGGCCCCACCTTGGCACCTAGGCCCCACTTTGAGGGGCTGGCTGCCTAGGCATAACCTGCTTATGCTAAACTCGCCTTAGGCATCATAGGGATTGACATGTCAGCTTTCTAGCAGGGTGTCTAGGACAGCCTTCCTAGGGCTGCCTATAATAGTTTTAATTAGCAAATGCCGCTCACAAGCTTCACAAAACATCTATTTTCCTCCCTTTGTAGGAAAAATTCTAATAGCTCTCATCAAGCATCATCCTTAAACCCTTAAAAACACTATTTTATGGGAAAGAGTGAGATTTTTTTTCTGGTAATATGGATAAAGGTGTGAAATTTGAATTCTTGAACTCAAAGCTATACGCTACCTCTTTGATAAACGCAAAGTCCTATAATCTCTATTTTTTATCATCAATCAAAACAAAATTAGATAACATCAGTTTCCTGAATTTTTTCTAAATAAATTAGTCTTATCAATTAACTTTAGGCCGCTGTGACCTGTGAATGGTTTTTTGTGGAGATTGGCCATTGTTATATGGATATTATGAGCAGTCTTGGCTAAGTCTCATTTATGCTTGGCTAGAATTTTTTTTTTTAATTGAGAAATTGGCTGGAAAAACCTTTTTCTGCCCTAGTATCTGACCTCTGTTCTCAGTTTTGTTTTTGGAGAGGTACTTTTTTGGGATGGTTTGCTGCTATAAGTGAGTGGACCTGCAGCCATTGATGAACTGTATTCACGTGTTTTCTAATCCTGTTCATCAACTGTTTGTTAAAACAACAGCCAGTTTATGTGTCAAATTTTTTTTCAATCACTGAGCCCTGATATGGCTGGGATGCTATTATACTTACTTGAAGATGGACGAGTGGGATCAAGCTGATTAATGAATTTTTAATAACTGGTCTGAATTTTTTGTTTGTGTGGCTGCTGGTTTGAAGACTGCATTGCTGAGTTTTTTTCTTCTCTGTGAGTATGATGGCTTTATCTTTGCGTGCATCATCCAACAAAGTGCCTCTTGATTCTCCTGGTACCTCCGCTACATCACCACATGTTATACTCGTCTCGGCAGCCTCTTCTACATTGTCTTCAATTTGGGTGATCAATTCCGGGGCTAGGGATTGGAAATTCGCAAGGCTATGCATCATATTCTTCTCATACATCAGCTTCTCAGAATCCCTTGGTTGACGGTTCCTCTACATATGTTGTTAGGATCGGAGCCATTCTTGTGTCATCCTCCCTTTCATTGTCTCATGTGCTTCATGTTCCCATCTTGCTAAAACTTTACTCTTCGTCGGTAGCCTTAACAAAAACTTAAATTGTTTCATTATCCCTGCATTGTTCAGGATCTCATCCCTCATAGGGTTGTTGGCAAGGGCATTGAAAAAGTAGGTCTATATTATTTTGATGATGAGCATAAGTTAATTATTACTGCTACTATTTCGGCCAATGCCTCCCTTGCTCTTTCTCAACATTGTTCCTTTCCCATTAATGCCAACTTTGCTACCATTTCCCTTATGTAATGACCGAGATTTATACTTAGCTATGCTTTATTATTTTTGCATTTATTTGAGTTTGTGACGATGATTGTCTTGAATTTAATTGTCTGAGACACTTAACTAATCACCAATCACCATATAGAAGGGAATCATTAATTTTAATTTAATAAAATGTGAATAATTGAATCAATAGAGTTACAAAACCTTTAACTTCACTTTAGTAATAATTGGGGTGCAATTAGTAAGATTAATGGACCTTTAGGACCCATGGGCTAGGCTAAATATATTAAATAGATACTTAGGCCCATTGGCAAATTAATTTAGGAAAGACCCATTGCTAAGTTATTTGGACCCAATTTTAAGACCCCTAACTAGTTCTAAAAGTAGAAGTAGACTTTAATTAGAAGGCTTAGGTTATAATTATAAATAGAGGAGAGGTTAAGTTAATTGTTACAAAAATTTACAGAACTTTAGAGAGCCTTAAGAGTTTTAGGGAGAAAATTGAAGAACCTTAAAGCTTCTGGAGAAGAGGATGTGAAGAACGTGAAGGATTATCATGCTTTGCGAGATTGAAAGCTTTGGAACGAATTAAAGAGGAGATCTACGCCTATTTTACGTCAAGGAATAGAGGTACGGAAAAATCATATGGTTTTTAATGCTTGAAATAAGTATCATGTTAGGATAGGGTTTAATTCAATGGATCTTAAAAAATAATGTTAGAATCAATTTGAGATTTTTGTTGTTAGAATGATATGGGATGGATCTAAGGATGTTGAATGGATTTCAGATAAAAAAGGCTTCGATTTGGGTGCTAGTAGTGATTGTTTTCGAACCAAGGATGTGTATCTATGAAAAGTCACTAGAGCGAATTCCAAAGTCGCTCGAGCGACTTTGAACAGAAGGTTTGAATCTTGATTCGTGAGAAAGTCACTCCAGGGAATTTGGTTGTCGCTCAAGCGAATTGCCTCATAAACGTGAATTTCAGACTTTTCCTTTAAATTTTTGAATACTAATGCCTCATGTCACTCTTATATTGTCTTCCATATGTTTTAGATCATTGTTAATTAGCAAATCACATGCTGCTTACTATGCTTATGTCATATCACTCTCACATAAAAGTTATGTTAATGCTCATATCACTGAGATGATTCAAACATGTGGATTAATAATTTTAGATCATGATAATGAACCATGTTATGAACTAAATAAAGTGGAATATGGCATGATGTTTTTACCAAGATTTTTGGATCATAATTTGTGCATCTTATGGGCATATGAAAGTGGAAAGATTCACGTTCAAACAAGAACAAATCATGTTACAATCAATGATATAAATACCATGAAAGATTATGAGTAGATTTAAGTCTACTAATTAAAGTAAAGGATACGATATGATGAAAAGAAAGGAAGAGAATGACTTAATGAAAATACAGTCAAGGTAGTTAAGGTGGCGTAGCAAAGTCATAGCGAAGAGGCTCGTTGTGCCATGGTGTGGCCATGGCGGGGCTATTTATTAATTTATAAATTTATTTTTATTTTTTTAAAGAAATCATTGGTATTCTTTCTTTCTTTTCTTATAGAAAGAAAAAAAATTAACAACTAAAGCATCATACTCTTATTCTAATATTGAGGATTTCATGTTTTAGGCATAAACAAATATCAATTAATACAAATCAAATATGGAATATCAACAGATTGTAATATGGTAAGTATAAAGAAATAGAAATATCAACAAATATGAAATATTATAAACTATGAAATATCAAGTACACATCGTAGTGTCGTCGACGCTGATGTTGGTAGCTGTCGTGACAAGAGAGAGAGAGAGAGAGAGGCGAAGATTTGTAACTTATAAGTTGGGATTTTGTAACCTATCAGTTAACCTTTGCAACTTAATTTTATTTCACTAGAAATTCTTGATATGTGACAAATATCAATGCAATGAATTGTTTCAAGACTGATCCTAATTGCTTTATTTGACCAAGGTAAGAAGATAAAATATCACATCACGGTTCATTCGAAAACTAGATCAGAATCATTCTCAACGAATTCATAAGTGATCCAATTTTTTTCATCGGGTCCGGGTGGAGACCAAAGAACTTGAGCGACCGACCCGCATGGCCCAATGATCTTTTATATATTTTCCCAGTAGTAATTATAGGTACTATTGCATGTAGTGTGGGCCTAGCGGTTCTAGAACGGGAGTAGAAACTACAGCGATTAAGAAATTGCAGCCTTCCAAATAGGAACTAGCCAATCCATGGGTATACCATGAAGTTACAAAGGTTGTACCCGTGAACCAACCTCCTAATAAGATCTATCCATACAGTGACCACATTTAATTATAAAAGTTGGCTAGGCAGCTGACCCTATCAGTCTGTTCTTGCAAGAGTAAGAGCATAATCTTACTGCTTCTTAAATATCATTTCATATTACGATCAAAAACTTTTTTTCTTAAAGTTTAGTCTTTTTACCTCTCAATGCCACATTTGAGGAAGAATATACATTCTCATGATTTGTATAAGTTATAAAAATGTTATAACTTATAAGTATTATATAAGTTATAACAATGTCATACAAATAATTTATCTGTTTTAGAAGTATTATACGTTATTATCCAAAAAAAAAGAAAAAGCAAATAGCGTGTATAGTGACACGATAGCACTATTCTGCCATGGCGACACTATGACATCGATATTTAGCTATCATGACTATTAGTTGCATATGGGGTTTCCCATCGCCATACACCATGGCGAGGCTATAACATCGCCTTGATAACCATGGATACCATGCATGCAAGCATTAACGAATATGTAAAGGAGGTTACCATTGCACGCCATACCCAGCCTGAATCCAATGGGAAAGTAACCTATGATATGATATGACATGGTAACTACGTGTCCGATGCATGAAAGGGTGAAGGCCATATAGAACTCCAGAGACTAATCAATGTACGTAAAGGGTGACGATTGGGATGACAGACCAAAGATGATTTATGATCATATAAATGAGATTCATGTTGCATTGCATTAAATAATAATCATGAAAAGAACCACACTGAAAACTAGGATACAGACATGAACAAGTAACAATGTCATATACTGATGCAAAATTCTTGTTTATTATTTTATATTGCTCACGTATGTCATAATTATATTGCTCATTGTTTCTCACTATTTCCCATTGGATTATTATTGCTCTACGAGGCTTGCATACAAAATTCTTGTATTAGCGATTCTATAACTGGCTCATATTGAGTTCTTTTAGACTCATGTCTTCATTGTTTACAATGGGATAGCCAGGGGATGATTTCAATGCAGGCAAAGAGGATACTAACGTGGAGATTTATGATGCTAACCAGGACTTGAACGAAGACGGTTTCAAGCGTTAGAAGTTGGTTTCAGTTTCTTGGAGATTAGATTTTATTTCATACTATACTTGAGGATTATTGAGATCTTTAGTTGAGTCAGAGATAGATAATTGAGTACATTTAATTTATGAGTAGTTAATTAATAATTTTCAATTCACTTTTTAATTGTTTATATTCCTTTATATTGAATGGGGATCTATTTTGAGCTTTACATTCCGTTGTGCTATAATTTTGTATCATTATTTCATTGTATATATTATTTTTTTATCGCTAGTTATGTATGTTATGTAGTGCGGCGTCTCTAGATGAGCACATAGATCCGGTGTGTAAATTTGAGGATGTCACACTTTGGCATGCCAAATTAGGACATGTTCAATTTAAGACCTTGTGCTCATTGATTTCCTCCTTTCAAAATGTTCGTATGAACTCAAAATTTCAACATGAGATTTGTACCATTTTAAAACATATTAGAAATATTTATCCCTCACATATGCACAGGTGCAGTACTCCCTTTGAATTGATTGATTCAGATGTTTGGGGTCCAACTCCGATTACCTTTTTAGAGGGGTTTCGCTATTATGTTGTCTTTAATACACATGTGTTACTCGTGTGTCTCTCATGAAATTAAAAGATCGAGTATTCTCTATATCTCAAGAATTTCATTCAATGGTCCAAACTCAATACGGTTCATCAATTAAGGCCATCCATTCAAAAAATGGCTTATATTTGGGAGAATGGCATTGTTCATCAAGTCTCATGTCCCTACACTCCTCAACAAAATGGAGTAGTTGAGCACAAATATAGGCATCTTATTGCAGTTACACGTTCCTTATTGAGAGGCATGTCTGTGCCTAGCCTATTGTCAATGGCCTTACTGCCTATGTTTTAATCAACCTACTCCCCTCTAAGGTTCTAGATGGTCATACTCCCTTTCTTACCTTCATCCGACTGAACCTATGATTCTTGTTGAACCTCGCATATTTGGGTGTCCATGCTTTGTTTAGGACCTCCATCCGAATCGACATAGGCTAGATGATTGACCTATTAAGCGTGTCTCCATTGATTACTCGAGTATTCCTAAGAGATATAATTGTTATGATCCCAAAGCACGACTATTGTTTTTACTTAGATAGACGTGACCTTTTCTAAACATGTTCCCTATTTCTCCTCATCGATCTAAGTCCCCTTATAGGTCTGCACCTGCCATTCCTGCTTCACTTACCCCTCAGCTCATAGATATTGCTCCCTCCTTATCTGCTTCTACTGCACTTACCACTGCATGTTCATACTCCTTCACCTATTAGGCTTCCATTACAGCAAAAGTCTTGCTTGTATGTTCATGGCTTCCTCTCTAGCTGGCTTCCTCCATGATCAAGGAGTGATTCATCAGTTCTCTTGTCCTTATACCCCCTTAACATAATGGGGTTGCCGAAAGAAAAAATAGGCACTAGTTGGAGGTCACTCATGCATTGCTTTTTGAGAAGGATGTTCCTATACATCGGGATAAAGATGAGCATGGGACATCCTCTCAGGCCTCATCATCAACCCTTCGTGCAAGTAGGTCCAGTTGAAGTCCTACCCCCTTGCATACTTCCATGGATTATGTTGTGGATTCTCTCATTTCCCTTGCTCCCCCACCAGCTGATGCTTGAGATCTAGATTTGCCTAATGCTCTCTGCAAGGGGGTCCGTTCTTGTGCTACCATGTATCCTCTTGCTAAATATGTGCGCTATCGGGCAGTGTCTTCTACTCTTCTTCTTGCAAGGCTTATTTCTCTAAGATCGACATAGATACTACACTGTACTATTCATCTTGCGCTTTCTCATCCTTCTTGGCGAGCTGCTATGATGGAGGATATGGATGCTCTTGGGAACAATCGTCCTTGGGATATGGTTCCTCTACCGTCCGGCAAGAAAATCGTGAGGTATGTGGGTCTTTGGAGCATTGAACCAGTATCGGTTATCTTCAACCGATACATATCGACCGATACGAATTCGATATTGCCAATATCAACAGTTGTTTTCTTCTTTTTAAAAATAACATCAGTCATTATCAGCCAATATTGGCCCATATCGGCCCGATACGATATTGATAATAATACCACCGCGATAACTGTATCGGGGTGGAATTGGTTCTCGACGAAACTGATATGTATTGCCCATACGTATCAGTATCGGAAGAGTTTTGACACCATGCTTTGGAATGAAGCATAACCTTGATGGCAGTGTTGCACGCTAAAAGACTCGTTTGGTTGATTGTGACTTCACACAAACCTACGGTGTAGGTTATGATGCTGCATTTGCTCCAGTGGCTAAGCTCTCTTCTCGTGTTGTCATCTCTATTGTGACAAATCGGAATTGGCCCATGTAGCTGGATGTGAAAAATGCATTTCTTAATAGTGGCATCGCGGAGAAAATTGATATGGATCTACCGCCAGGCTTCCTACTTCAAGGGGAGAATGGGAATGTATGCAAACTTAGAAAGGCCGTATACGGTTTGAAGCAGTCACTCATGCTTGGTTCGACATTTCAGTGGCGTGATTATCGATATGGAATTGCAGAGAGGCCAAGCAGAGCACATTTGTTTTTATAATTCTGGCCCTGCAAGCAGCACAATCTTGCTGGTATATGTTGATGATATTGTGATTACTAGGGGTGATTCTTCTTTCATAACCGATGTTAAACAGGAACCTAGTCGGATTTTGGAGAAAGATTTAGGCAGCCTAACATATTTTCTTCGGCTTGGAGGTTGCCAAGTTGAAGAAAGGGGCACTTCTTCCGCAAAGGGAATGCGATCAAGATTTAATGAGTACTAGAGGTATGTTGGGATGCAAGTTTGCTCCTCCCATATGGATGTGAAACACACTCTCAATGAGAGTGTGAGTAACCCTTGAGAGTAACAGCATCTTACGGGCTGATTGATTTCCTACCCTTACATGGTTAGTCTAGTCAGCCTCTTTATGCATGCTCATTGTTCTCATTTAGATGTTCCGCATCGTATTCTCAGATACATAAAGTCTAATCCTGCTTGTGGGATCATGTGCCATTCAATGTTCTTAAAGTTATTGGGCAGGTTTGGCGGTCGAGGGGATGTTCGGGCGGAAGTAGCCGGGCAGCGCCCCAAGATTCGGGTGGCCCGAAGTATATATATGTGCATATATATACATACATTTAGTAATATACATACCTTATTTCAACATAAACGTATATAACAGTCAAATCCACTTATAGGCTCATCAATCGTATGATTGAAATCCACTTATAGGCATGTTTCTTTGGGATAAGACATGTTTCAATGATAGATTTGTCACTTGGACAATTTAGATTGATCATAGATGTTCACCAAGTGGCATAATAATAATCACACAGACAGTGTGCGAGTAAAAGTCATAACTTTAGTGGTATAAGATCATTTAAACACCATTCTAGTGTTTAAATGTCGGTAAGGAGCCATTATCCCTAGGCAATAAGGGCTTTAAAGTTTAAGGGTCGTCGATGGGTGGTGTCCACTAAATCAATGGCATATGCCTGACCATTTGATAACTCGACCCGACCTGGTAAAAGCTCATTAATTTAGAAATCGCCTCACCCCGCCTCGAGTTTAAAACACCTAGGCGGCTGCTCGGACCGCCCAGGCAAGCTCCCCAAACCCGTTCCTCCCAGGAAGCCGCCGAGGGCTAAACCGGGGCGCTCAACTGGCCTCCCAGGCTGCCGTTAAAAACATTGTTGCCATTCTCTTGGTATTTTAGTTTTCTTTCTTTATTAATATTCATAATAATTTACTAAAAAATAAATTTTAGCATTATGACTATTTTCAATGGTTTGTTCAGCATTTTTATTTAACATAGTAGGAACAACATAAATATTATATTTTGAACTAGCCAAATATATCTCAACACATTTCGCAAGCAGTCCCCGCAATTGAGGTCTAGGAGTTTTGCTTGGAGAAAGAGATGACAAACTCATTAAACTGAGGCCTCGATAAACCGGAATGCAATCATCCAAATCTCTTGCTCAGCAGGCAACCAGCATGTTTAACAAGTCACCCAAGAATGACAATACATTCTCCAAAGGAGCCATATCTCTAAATAGAAGCACTCTCTCTAGCCTCAGCCAGTTTCATCAGTGGCTTCGCTCTGGCTGAACTCAAAACATGTTGACAAAAGTCTCCGGCAGTTTCAAAAAGTAGCGTTTTAATCACGAGTTATTTTCAAACAAATACATCACGAGTTATTAAGAAAATGTGAGATTTTGAATAAATTGTGAACATGATTTTTCGAATAAGTCATGATTTACAAGTAATTTATTACAATCTATAATATTGTACGATGGCCATTAGTCATGAAAGATGTTATGTCAATGAGATTATAATTGAAATACTAAAAAAAATATTAGAAAAGTTATTTATCTTATGATCAAGAAGAAAAGTAAATGAGACGAAAGCTGTTAGAGATTATGAACTTTATGAAGCCTGTAAATTGCAATTAAGCTATATGGCAACAATGAAAAACAGAGTGTAGCCTATTGGAAAAACCAGAGTAGCTAGAAACAAAGCGTCCATAAGGTTTTTACAGCGAGAACATAAGCAAACCTAAGTGGGGACAACATTATCCGATATATCTAGGCTTTTCAGGGATTGAGTGAACCTATAGCTCACTTGGACACTGCTTTCTATATCGTGAAATCATAGATTGGATCCCAACTTACCTACCCAAAAAATATGTAGGTTTTGACAAAAGCCAAAAAATATGTAGGTTTTGACAAAAGTTACATAAGTAGTATTGGCTTAGAAAATCTAATAATAGCCTTGGCACATTCTGCAGAAGAATAGACCATACAATAGAACAAATTTACGAGAGGTCGTACCACTTGAAATCATATGACAGCCAAGCTCACATATTGGTATAGCCCTCCTTGTAGTAGAAGCCAAGCTATTGGCTTAGAAAATCTAATAATAGCCTTGGCACATTCTGCAGAAGAATAGACCATACAATAGAACAAATTTACGAGAGGTTCATTCTGCAGAAGAATAGACCATACAATATAGGAATGAAAAGCAAACCCTTTTCAGGGAAAAGCAGAACCAGGAAAAAGTAACATAAATCTCATAAATGTCTCATGTAGAACAAGAAAAAAAAAAATGGGTTGCATCACTGGAGCGGGGGAATGACTACAGGAGTGCAAGGAAAATCATAGAACTTTCTTGTACATTCGAAAAAAAATATTGAAAATGGAATTTTGAAACTGTAAAAACTGGGGAGTGGCTAGAGGACTGCAAGAAAATTTATAGACCTTCCCTGTACATCAGAAAATATATTAAATATGAAATTTTGAAACTTTACTCTTGCATATTGCTCTCATCCTATTTCTAGTCATTTAGCATGGCCCATTAGTAACTTGGGTCATAGAACAAATTGTTTTCTATCGATAGCAATAACTAGTTAAGAGAGAAAGTAGGGTGGGGTAATGGTATAAATATACAACGCATTAGTAGAAAAAGAAAACAAAACATAGAAGAGTAAACAATATAGGGAACTAAGAACAAACAACCGGTCTCAAATATCTTCTGTGCAGAAATATGACTATATTTCGTACCCTAAATACCAACATTTAGCCATCCAATGAAGGCATTCTGACGGCTGCTGTGTAGTTTTGGTGATTTCGGGTGTTCTGGACCGTGGGATGTTGAAAGAGCTTAAGTGAGCATAATTAAGGGACTATATGAAAATTTTGGACCATGGAACCAGCGAAAGCACTGAAATCCGTGAAGATTGATTGATCTAGCCACAGTTTTGAGAGATAAATATGTCACATGCCCAGTTCAATCGATTGAGATTTGAAACTCAATCGATTGAGTTTATGGAGCTACCCAAAATCCGAATTCCAAAAATCAATAGATTCAATTCTAAAATCAATAGATTGATTTCCAAAAATCAATAGATTGATTTCCTAAAATCAATAGATTGAATTCTAAAATCAATAGATTCATTTCGAAAATCAATCGATTGAATTCCTTAATTCAATAGATTGATTTCAAATTCATATGAGCCGCCAAAATTCAAATTTCGAATTCAATCGATTGAATTTTGGAAATCAATCGATTGACCTAGATATGGAAGTTTTATTCTCCGCACCCTATAAAATGACTGCTAATCCTAGGGTTTTGGAGTCTTCTGCTCTGTTTATTTTCTTAGGGCTCGTAGCAATTTTTCTTTTATATTTTCAGTCTGTAATTAGATCAAAGCTTTGTAAGGATGTAATATTCTCCAAAAAGATCAAACAGTTGATAAATAAAAAGGCAATTTTTATGAAAAAAAAAAAAAAAACTTGATCGGTTTTAAATTGTATCCTTACAAGTGTACAAGTTCAATTGTAGCACGGCGAAATCAAGGGTGTCGACCCCACAGGGAAATACGAAATTAAATTAATTTTAACGAGATGGCACTGACCCAAGGAAGTACCTAGGGCAAGAAATTTGATTTCTTAGGTTTACCACTTCACAACACAATAATCAAGATAACTAAATCAAGCTATACACGGATGAACTATGATTAAAAAATTAATTATGATGAGATGATCAAAGAGTTTGCTAACCCTAGATTTGTAACTTATCTACAATCAATCACACAATTTCATGTTAAATCATTATACCATCATTTAACTACAAGAAAAATAAATTAATGAAAATACAATTATTGATTCGGCATACCCTATCCTAACACTATAACGCATCCAATCAGGGCATGCATCATGCGAAAGGCATAGCGTATCTCAAATTGGAAATCACAACAATAAGAATCAATCACACAGCATCCTATATCGATCTAGGTGGAATAATTCGTTTATTGTTGCCGATCACACGGTCGACGGATATAAACAAGTATTCGATGATAACACGATGAAGCACACACTAAAAGTCGTACGATTCAATAATTCTAACAAGAAATTGTAAGCTTAAAAGTAAGTTAGTTACTCATCTAGGGGCCGCTTCCTCCTTGAACGAGGGGTTTAGCCGCTCATCCTTGATCCACACGCACAATGTAAATCGAAAGCCACCACAAAAATTGCCCTTTTATTTATCAACCGTTTGATCTTTTTGGAGAAGATCACAACCTTACAAAGCATTGATCTAATTACAGAGTAAAAATATAAAAGAAAAATTCCTACGGGCCCTAAGAAAATAAACAGAGCAAAAGACTCCAAAACCCTAGGATTAGCAGTCATTTTATAGGGTGCGGAGAAGAAAACTTCCATATCCGGGTCAATCGATTGATTTCCAAATTCAATCGATTGAATTCGAAATTCAAATTTTGGCGGCTCTTTTGAATTTGAAATCAATCTATTGAATTAAGGAATTCAATCAATTGATTTTAGGAAATCAATTGATTTTGGGAAATCAATCTATTGATTTTAGAATTCAATCTATTGATTTTTGGAATTCGGATTTTGGGCAGCTCCATAAACTCAATAGATTGAGTTTCAAATCTCAATCGATTGAACTGGGCATGTGACATATAAAACAGTGGCTAGACCAATCAGTCTTCTTCACGGATTTCAGTGCTTCCGCTGGCTCCATGGTCCAAAGTTTTCATGCAGTCCCTTAATTATGCTCATTTAAGCTCTTTCAACATCCCACGGTCCAGAACACCTGAAACCACTAAAACTACACAGCAGCCGCCAGAATGCTTTCATCGGATGGCTAAATGTTGGTATTTAGGATACGAAATATAGTCATATTTCTGCACAGATCACACCCTCAAACCTACACTTTGCTAGTCCTCGAGCAAAGAGAATAATAAATATGTCAGAAAAATAAACTAGCATCCTACAAGAAAATAAATGTCACTTTCGTAGGGAGCACGATTGCATTTACCATATGCAATAAGCCTTTAAACCCCTAGGTGATCCCTAGTGGAGGAGTTGTGTCTCCTGAAGGTTTTCAGTGAAGATACCTACAAACTTCAAAGCCTGCAAATTTCATCATTAGTTTTCACAATTATCAATTGTTGGCAACCTGTGAAACCTTAACGTTAAATTCGATGTTGTGCCAATCTTATTAATGCCTATTCAAATTAACTCAACGCTTTTTTTTTCCGATGACTCTTTAATTTATGCCTAGAGTGCCGTGTGTGCTTTACCAATGCTAGAATCCTTCCATCCAGGGATGAGTCTAACAAAGAATCTTTAGGTTCCATGTCTCAACTTCAATCCTTACTGTATCAAAATAAAATCACTCCGATGAATGGTTTACCTTTTCACTCACATGTGAGATGGAGTTACAACATGAATTAAAAGATCTCACATGATATAAGAGAGACGATTCATCAAAGAATTTAAATTATCTCATAAGGAATGATGTTTGTATCCTAAGCATGTTATATCAAGTACCATAAGCATTGCATCATTACTCTCCACAAGACATTTACCGACCGAGATTGGATCATGAAGGTCTTTGTTAAGGTGGTAATGGGGCTCGGGTGACGGTTATGAAAGAAAGGGGAAATTGGATTCAAATTTCTCTGAGAAACCGGAAAAAGAAATACATTTGATTTTTGCATTTTTCACACTTTCTTTCTCGAAATTTTCAGAACTTTTTCTCAATCACCTCGTATTTTTCACCCATTTCTCACTTTTCTACCTCTTGCACACTTATATATTTCTTTTCTTTTTCATTTTTTCTCTCCCCTTTTTCGAGTATATTTCTACCATATGCTCCCTCTTCCCCAATTTCTCAAGCATTACTACCATGTCTTTCTACTTTCTCTCTTGCTCTTATCCCTCTTCCCCAATTTCTCAGAGATTGAAGGGTAAAGTTTTACATTTATTTTTATTTTTATTTTTTTTAAACTGATGTGAGGTATGGTTAATATAAGTTAACAAGAAACATCAATGGCAAAAAATTTCAACAAGGCTCAAGGGGGGTGCAAAGAGATAAATCAATATAAGGTGAGGCATTTTGGGCACAAACGAGCCAAAGATGGCCTTTGATCATTTCTTTTCACGGTGTTAATGATGCCTAATTGTTTTGAATTCAGACGCAATGTGTTTTAGTACTATGTATGACAATATAAAGTCAACAAACCGATGAGAATGTATGAAATTTAAGCAACAAGCACGAAATTCAAAGATCCTCCGAATTTGTTTAAACACTCATGAAGAATGAGGCAATAGGCTCTCAAAATTTATGGGTTTTTAGTCTCCACTAGAATCCTAGGATTCAATGTTTTAGACTAATCCCATGACTTCAGAATTTAAGCATGGCACTGGTGTCAGAATTTCTAGACTTGGACTACAAAATCATCATTAAAACTTTCATTGCAATTAATAGTCACAGGCATTTCTTATTTGAACATGGCATGGTGATTTTTTCGTCAAAATTTTCAAGTGCCATCAATTAAAATTATGAAAATACAAGGAAATTTGGGAAACGGACTTAACTATTGCACAGTCAATCAATTGACAACTCAAATTCAATCGATTGATATTTGTGAACCAATTAATTGAGTTGATGTAAATCCATCATATATTCTCGGGCAGGATTAATAGTTAACCGATTGAGTTGAGTAGTTCAATCGATTGACTGACAACAATTTTCACAAAATCCGAGAACAAACCCACATTATTTATTTATTTATTATTTTTATTTTTTCAAAAATTGGAACCTAATTTCCACCCCCAAACTTGATGTTTCCAATGTCTTGTTGGATTGTTGCAGGACCCCAAACCTATTTTAAACTGATCATGGTTCTCAAGGCAAAATAAGGTGAATTGATATGAAGAAAAATAAAAAATAAGCAAATGGAGCACTTACTAAAATAAACTTATATTAATTGCAATGTGGTCACACACTTTTTTATTTTTTAAAAAACTAACCTAATGCAACATTTAACGAAAAATAAAAGCAAAGTTACGAGAACAAACAAAATTAAATCCTAACACACTTCTAAAGAAGAAATTAAATCCTAAAGCTAAAACAAAAAATCAATCCCTCAATCCTCGTCGCTTGCCATCCCGAGTTTCGATTTCGGGAATACATAACGCCACATCTCCTCAGTGATTCCGACCTTGCCTGGTGGTGGTATGGGGGCTTGTGGTGGTGATGTTAGTGGGGTAGGAGGTGACGGTACGAGTGGCGGTTGCGGATTCAATTCCGCCCATAAGTAGGTCGGAATTAAATTCATTGTCGGGTCATTTTCGGCTTCAACGGAGCGAGCAAAATGTGGACGGGTACGTGGGAGCGGTGAGTCTATGGACATGAATTCCAATGCTGATATCGGCGAAGTAGGGTGTGGAGATACCAAGTCGAGATCAATGACTTTTCGATTTGATAAATCGAGAGGTTTGTGACGGGGCCAATACTCGAGCTTGCAGCATGGTGCTTGGGGCACGACATGTGGTGTCAGGAGGGCACGCGACAAGGGGACCAAGAGGGCCTTGTGATGTGGTCGCGCTGCGGGGACGCGACGCGGTCGCATGGGGGGGAAGATGCCGGAGCGACACGGACGCGACACAGCCAAGGTGGGCTAGCGATGCAGGAGGCGTTGCGGTATGTCAAACCAAGGGGTTTGAGGTCCTCCTGCCATTCTGGCTGAATGACTGTTTTACCCTTCTATGTGGGAGAGGAGCTGGAGAGTTGCCTTCCACCCACAGTGGCCTTATGCGTTGTCGATGAAGTCTCCTAGGCCTGAAAGGGTGGGCCTAGGACGTCGACGCAACGATGCCGTGTGGCACCCAAGGGAGGTTGATGTATGGCTCCGGACTATGCATCGCGGTGCATACGGCTGGGCAACAACCTCGTGAGAACACCAACTGGGACTCTGAGCACCATGATGTGGGCCAAGGATGAACGAAAGTAATTCTAAGGCACACGGCAAGGTGCTGGGGACTTCTTGAGCACGAGGCACAAGGCTGTGGGCTTGGTTCGGTATGTGAGCAAGACATGGTGGCATGGGAAGGTGCATGCCAAGACTGTTGCGAAGCGAGGTACTAGTGCAGTGCACAGGGTGAAGCTTGAGCAGGCCAAGTTTAGCACAGTGGTGCAATAGAGTGTGTCGTAAGGGGCATGATAAGCTGGGTGGTAGGCCGTGAAACAGAGGTAATCACGTTGGGGGAGTTCCTGTCCTCTAGGCGGGTGGTATCAGAGCTGAAAAGTAAACTAGCATCCTACAAGAAAATAAATGTCACTTTCGTAGGGAGCACGATTGCATTTAGCATATACAATAAGCCTTTAAACCCCTAGGTGATCCCTAGTGGAGGAGTTGTGTCTCCTGAAGGTTTTCAGTGAAGATACCTACAAACTTCAAAGCCTGCAAATTTCATCATTAGTTTTCACAATTATCAATTGTTGGCAACCTGTGAAACCTTAACGTTAAATTCGATGTGCCAATCTTATTAATGCCTATTCAAATTAACTCAATGCTTTTTTTTTTTCCGATGACTCTTTAATTCATGCCTAGAGTGTCGTGTGTGCTTTACTCAATGCTTTTCAGCTCTGATACCACCCGCCTAGAGGACAGGAACTCCCCCAACGTGATTACCTCTGTTTCACGGCCTACCACCCAGCTTATCATGCCCCTTACGACACACTCTATTGCACCACTGTGCTAAACTTGGCCTGCTCAAGCTTCACCCTGTGCACTGCACTAGTACCTCGCTTCGCAACAGTCTTGGCATGCAGCTTCCCATGCCACCATGTCTTGCTCAGATACCGAACCAAGCCCACAGCCTTGTGCCTCGTGCTCAACTGAGTCCAACGCAGCCTGCCTTCGTGTGCGTTCCGAATTACTAACACTCGTTCATCCTTGGCCCACATACTGTCGTGCTCAACTGAGTCCCACGCAGCGCTAGTGTTCTCACGAGGTTGTTGCCCAGCCGTATGCACCGCGATGCATAGTCCGGAGCCATACATCAACCCCCCTTGGGTGCCACACGGCATCGTTGCGTCGACGTCCTAGGCCTACCCTTTCAGGCCTAGGAGAGACTTGCGCCCCATCTGGCAACGCAAGGCCCTGTGTGGGTGGAAGGCAACTCTCCAGCTCCTCTCCCACATAGAAGGGTAAAACAGTCATTCAACCAGAATGGCAGGAGGACCTCAAACCCCTTAGTTTGACATACCCGATCGCTAGCCCACCTTGGTCGTGTCGCGTCTGCTCGCTCCCGCTGCCTTCCCCATGCGACCGCTGCGGCCTCGCAGCGACCACATCACAAGACCCTCTTGGTCCCCTTGTCGCATGCCCTCCTGGCACCACATGTCGTGCCCCAAGCACCATGCTGCAAGCTCGAGTATTGGCCCCGTCACAAACCTCTCGATTTATCAAATCGAAAAGTCATTGATCTCGACTTGGTATCTCCACACCCTACTTCGCCGATATCAGCATTGGAATTCATGTCCATAGACTCACCGCTCCCACGTACCTGTCCACATTTTGCTCGCTCCGTTGAAGCCGAAAATGACCCGACAATGAATTTAATTCCGACCTACTTATGGGCGGAATTGAATCCGCAACCGCCACTCGTACCGTCACCTCCTACCCCACTAACATCACCACCACAAGCCCCCATACCACCACCAAGCAAGGTCGGAATCACTGAGGAGATGTGGCGTTATGTATTCCCGAAACCGAAACCCGGGATGGCAAGCGACGAGGATTGAGGGATTGATTTTTTGTTTTAGCTTTAGGATTTAATTTCTTCTTTAGAAGTGTGTTAGGATTTAATTTTGTTTGTTCTCGTAACTTTGCTTTTATTTTTCGTTAAATGTTGCATTAGGTTAGTTTTTTAAAAAATAAAAAAGTGTGTGACCACATTGCAATTAATATAAGTTTATTTTAGTAAGTGCTCCATTTGCTTATTTTATTATTTTTTATTTTTCTTCATATCAATTCACCTTATTTTGCCTTGAGAACCGTGATCAGTTTAAAATAGGTTTGGGGTCCTGCAACAATCCAACAAGACATTGGAAACATCAAGTTTGGGGGTGGAAATTAGGTTCCAATTTTTGAAAAAATAAAAATAATAAATAAATAAATAAATAATGTGGGTTTGTTCTCGGATTTTGTGAAAATTGTTGTCAGTCAATAGATTGAACTACTCAACTCAATCGGTTAACTATTAATCCTGCCCGAGAATATATGATGGATTTACATCAACTCAATTAATTGGTTCACAAATATCAATCGATTGAATTTGAGTTGTCAATTGATTGACTGTGCAATAGTTAAGCCCGTTTCCCAAATTTCCTTGTATTTTCATAATTTTAATTGATGGCACTTGAAAATTTTGACGAAAAAATCACCATGCCATGTTCAAATAAGAAATGCCTGTGACTATTAATTGCAATGAAAGTTTTAATGATGATTTTGTAGTCCAAGTCTAGAAATTCTGACACCAGTGCCATGCTTAAATTCTGAAGTCATGGGATTAGTCTAAAACATTGAATCCTAGGATTCTAGTGGAGACTAAAAACCCATAAATTTTGAGAGCCTATTGCCTCATTCTTCATGAGTGTTTAAACAAATTCGGAGGATCTTTGAATTTCGGTTTGTTGCTTAAATTTCATACATTCTCATCGGTTTGTTGACTTTATATTGTCATACATAGTACTAAAACACATTTCAATTCAAAACAATTAGGCATCATTAACACCGTGAAAAGAAATGATCAAAGGCCATCTTTGGCTCGTTTGTGCCCAAAATGCCTCACCTTATATTGATTTATCTCTTTGCACCCCCCTTGAGCCTTGTTGAAATTTTTTGCCATTGATGTTTCTTGTTAACTTATATTAACCATACCTCACATCAGTTTAAAAAAAATAAAAATAAAAATAAATGTAAAACTTTACCCTTCAATCTCTGAGAAATTGGGGAAGAGGGATAAGAGCAAGAGAGAAAGTAGAAAGACATGGTAGTAATGCTTGAGAAATTGGGGAAGAGGGAGCATATGGTAGAAATATACTCGAAAAAGGGGAGAGAAAAAATGAAAAAGAAAAGAAAAATATAAGTGTGCAAGAGGTAGAAAAGTGAGAAATGGATGAAAAATACGAGGTGATTGAGAAAAAGAAAAAGTTCTGAAAATTTCGAAAAAGAAAGTGTGAAAAATGCAAAAATCAAATGTATTTCTTTTTCCGGTTTCTCAGAGAAATTTGAATCCAATTTCCCCTTTCTTTCATAACCGTCACCCGAGCCCCATTACAACCTTAACAAAGACCTTCATGATCCAATCTCGGTCGGTAAATGCCTTGTGCAGAGTAATGATGCAATGCTTATGGTACTTGATATAACATGCTTAGGATACAAACATCATTCCTTATGAGATAATTTAAATTCTTTGATGAATCGTCTCTCTTATATCATGTGAGATCTTTTAATTCATGTTGTAACTCCATCTCACATGTGAGTGAAAAGGTAAACCATTCATTGGAGTGATTTTATTTTGATACAGTAAGGATTGAAGTCGAGACATGGAACCCAAAGATTCTTTGTTAGACTCATCCCTGGATGGAAGGATTCTAGCATTGGTAAAGCACACACGACACTCTAGGCATGAATTAAAGAGTCATCGGAAAAAAAAAAGCATTGAGTTAATTTGAATAGGCATTAATAAGATTGGCACAACATCGAATTTAACATTAAGGTTTCACAGGTTGCCAACAATTGATAATTGTGAAAACTAATGATGAAATTTGCAAGCTTTGAAGTTTGTAGGTATCTTCACTGAAAACCTTCAGGAGACACAACTCCTCCACTAGGGATCACCTAGGGGTTTAAAGGCTTATTGCATATGGTAAATGCAATCGTGCTCCCTACGAAAGTGACATTTATTTTCTTATAGGATGCTAGTTTACTTTTCTGACATATTTATTATTCTCTTTGCTCGAGGACTACTTAGCACCAAAATCTGTCACCTCGTTTGCCTTCACATAAACATGATGAAAAGAAATATTGAGGTGTGCACCAATGTAAGATCTACTCCAAAGTATCTTAAAGTCTTGGAAAGCATTGATTTTCATTACACACTCATGAACGGATGTTAAAATTATAACCGCTAGGAAATGAGTTCCCGACGAACGGAGTATTTCTGGAAGAAGTGACCTTCGAAATGCAAACGAATGAATATGAATGCAACAAGAAGCACCTTGGGTAATGCCCCAGGAAACTCAAAACATAACAAATAAGGTCATTCATCTATTTTCAGTGTTTGGTTGCCAATCCTAGCTTTAATAGTAAGAAATAGCTTAGGTAAAAATAGTAACTTATATAAAAACAGAAATTAAAGTTGATTTTGCCTTTAAAAAATCAAGTCATTACATGTGATTCCAGTATGAGTAGTTAAGCATCACTCTTCTTCCATTTCAAGCAAGGCATTTATCTATTTTGGAATTATTTCTTTGCTCTCCTCCCCACGGGTCAAAATCTCAGACGAAACAGGTACTATCGCCGTTATGTACTGGTATTGCTGGCCAGCAGTACGATACAATGGCATATTGTCGTACCTGCAATGTTTCGTGTCAATGTATCGTTTGTATCATCAGGGATTTTGGTTTTTTTCAAACTCTTGGACTATACATCTTTAACTTACCCGAGAATGAGTGTATTTAAACACTCATTTGTCTCATTCCCTTTTCCCTCACCTCTCCCTCTAGCTTCCACCTCATCCTTCACCCCAATCATAGCAATTTGAACCATGGATCAAAATATCGTCCGATACCGATACGTATCGGACGATACGTATCGGTATTGGACTCGGACGATACATTGAATGTATCGTTCGATACATTCAAATGTATTGAATGTGTCGAACAATACATTCAATGTATCGTCCGATACAGACCGGTACCGATACGTATAGTCCGATATGTATCGTTTTGGAGCTCGGACGATACGTATCGGTAACCCGATATTTTAACCCATGATTTGAACACATCGACGCCTACGAATCTTCGGATTTACATACATTCTAGCACTAGCCATGTTAAAAAAATATAGATTTTTTGTGATTTTTTAAGTAGTTTTATTTTTATTTTTTTAAAAAAAGCTAGCCGATACATATCATTCAGGAGGCCTGGACAATACATATCTGATTTCCGAGATTTTGACCCATGCTCCCCTACAAGAAATGACTCTCCTTCGACCTTGTTTCTCTTCTCAATGGCCATCTAGAGAATTTTGTGGTTACATCTTACAAACCATCTATATCCTTTCAATCCCTTGCAGTTGGCGACATTCACATCCCCGTACCATTATGCAATCGTATTTTCTTCTCATTTCTACGCATCTTGATTTTCCTTGATTGATCAGTGTGACAATCTTAATACATATCAATTTTACTTAATGGGGTGATAATCTTAATTCTTAAGGTTTCAAGTAGATTCGATATCACAAAAGAGTGTTAATCTCAGTAAAAACTAGGATATTGATTTTTCTTGCTTTAATAGTTTGCATTTTTCATTTTTTTAGATTATTTAATCTTTGTCTCCAATGAATGTTAGGTTTTGTCTCACTTTTTTTTTCCGTCATTTTTGGGATTACTAGTTGAGTAGTTGTCATAAATACTGATTGTGCCTCTTAAATATATATGTTCAGTTCTAGGCAGGGAAAAGAGCAATACTCAAATTACTAGAAGAAGACCAATGAATATGCATATATATGTTATGTTCAGTAACTCGTAATGTCATGTATTATGTATTAAAAAGAATCCGATTGATGTAACTCTTGGGACATGGCATATCAGTTGGACAATATTGATGAATAAGCACACACATTATCTGGGTGTAAAGATATCTTACAACTTAGTTGTTAGTAGAAGACTTCCAGGATAGCCCTTCCCTCGGAAAAGATCATGAAATCTCACAACATAAAAGTAAAAAGGCGCTGGCGTTGATATTTCTCCATGCTTTTGCAGTCTTGTTTAATACTATGAAACTGACTGTTGAATTATTTATTGTCCTTGAAGGTTGCTTCCTAACTAATATGATGTGCATTTGTGCATGCAAGAATGTGTTTGCAGTGACAATGAACTCCCATTAATGTTGTTACAAAGATGAGGTCAGAAATTGTTTCCATGTTCAACCGCCCAAACAAATGAACTAGTTTATTTTACATTTGTTGCAATTAACTTGTCCCAAACCATGATGCATGAAGGTGGTAATAATTATCCTTGGCTTGTATGCATTCCCACGCTTCATACTCTTGATCTTAGCACTCCATTGCTTGCTAACTCAAGTACTACTAATTTTAGGCATTTTTAACCTTTATCATTCTTGTGACATATCCGCTAACACAACCCTTACCAAGACTCTGTAATAGGACTTATTTAAAAGTACTCCATTGGTTTCTTACTCAGGTACACTAATTGTAGGCATGTTTAGAATTAACAAAACCATTACCATGAGTGTCTAGTAGGACTTATTTACACCAATAAATTGATCCTAGGATAAGATGGTCTCCAATAAAGAGAGAAGATAAATAGAACCCACGCAAGAAACCCTAAAAGATTTGTGTCACAGATATAGATCTGTATTATAGACACAAATAGTTTTGTCTTTTTCTGATAAATTAAATATAAAAAGAGGAGAGCATGCACAAATTATTTGTCTTTTAAATATTATATAATAAATGATTGGAGAAAATAGAAGACACAAAAATGTGTCTTTTCTTTCGGAAGAGATGAATAAAGGATAAAAGAAAATAGAAGACACAGAAATGTGTCTTTCTTACGGAAGATATGAGGGTCTCCCTATCATTTCTTTTTCTTTCTCCTTCTCCCTATTTCTCTCGTCTCTCCTTCTTTCTCTCCCTTCTTTTTCTTTCTATCTTATTTCTTTGACTTTTGTCCTCTTATGGCCCACGCAGGACCCCTGCATGGGCCATCGCTCTCCATCTCCTTTCTTTCCTCCTCCGCTCTCTCTGTTCTTCTACTTTTTCTCTCTCTATTATCCTTCTCCCTTCAAGTGACCTGCGTGGGTCACACAGGTGACCTGCGTGGGTCATCTCTTTCCCATCTTTCCTTTTCTCTTTTCTTTTCTCAATTTTCGTGTTCTCTTTCTCTCAAAATATGGCCCACGCAGGTAACCTGTGTGGACCCTCGCTTTCCTATCTCTCCTTGTCTCTCTCTCTCTTGAAATATGGCCCTCACCTGTGTGGGCCATCTCACTCTTTTGTCCTCTTTTTCTCTTTTTTTCCTCTTATGGCCCACGCAAGGCCACCTGCATAGGCCATCCTACTTATTACACTTTTTTTCTTCTCTTTTCTCTCCTCGTTTATCTCTCTATGTCTTATTCTCTTTCAAAATGCCTCAAGCAGCCACCTGCGTGAGTCATCTACTTCGAACATGGGTCCTCTTTTTTATCCGCTTAAGCAAATAACTACCTGCGTAGGCCAGATATCTCGAAAAGATTATTCTCTCAATCCGCATGAAGGTTAAGGCCCACGCAAACCCTCGCAACTCTTAGTTTTTGTGAAACTCTTGTAAAACCATAAGATTATAACTTCCCGTAACTGCTACCATAAATCTATAAATAGCATATCCCCTCTCATGCTCTAGGGAGCCAAAAATTCTTACGCGAGAGCCCTGCCAAAGACTTCTTCGACTTAAATTCTTTTGCCAAGGTACTTTAAGGTATCTCCGAGATTTTTTTCGTTCCCCTCTTCTTTTCTCCTTTGACTTCTATTTAGAGTGTACGGAAGAGAAAAACCCAAATTAAATTATGAATTCAAATTGCCTCCGATACGGGTGCATCTAGGATAAGAGTTACAACCGTTATCTATATGTGGTGCGCTTAGGATAAGAGTTACGACTCTTACCTAAATGTGGTGCACATAGGATAAGAGTTACGGCTCTTACCTAAATATGATTTAGAATTGCAATTTGGGATTATGCGTTACGGCACGTACCCAATTCCTTGTGTATTTGGAGATAATTAAGCTACATAAGTACAACCTTCGCTTAGGTCTTAGTACGCTCGAATTGCAACCATAAAATCTGATAATTCCTATGCGTTGCAATTTGGGATTATGTGTTACGGTACGTACCCAATTTCTTGTGTACTTGGAGATAATTAAGCTACGTAGGTACAACCCTCGCATAAGTCTTAGTACACTCGGATTGCAATTGCACACAAAGGGCATTTTTTGGGGATTTGTGACATGTGGAATCAAAAATTGACCGTGATAGGTGAGACATGATCTCAAGATCCATTGTGTGCAAGATAGGGATGAAACACGATCTCAATCATCAGATACGAAGAAATCAACGGCTTTTAAGGGGTTCCACATAGTGGCGCTTTCAGAGAACGCGTGGGTGCGAATACAGCTATTGTTAATTAAATTGCAAAGTACCCCCCTTAGTTATGATTGAATCATTAACTAAACCTCACTGTAACAATTATTTATGTAAAAAAAGTACTTAAACTATAGGTATGCAGACAAAAAATTGCCATAGTTATATTGAGAAATATTTTTTCAATTTTTAAATTTGTTAGGTCTTTTTAATGAGGGAAAAAACTCAAATTGTACTGCTCCTACACATCGCCGAAACTGATACATAGGTACTTGAGGAGTTACTGATATAGCTAGCAGTGCCAGTTTTTCAAACCTTCCTTCCTGAAATTCAGATTTACTTTGAGCTCATCGTTCAAAACTATTGGAAGGGGAACTTTCAATGCCATAAGATGGATTAGCAAGAGACAAACAACTCTGTGGTGTCTCTTGTATTGAATAAAGGTAAAAAATTACCTTGCAAGGTCGTATGCTAAATTTGTGTTGTGTGCACTAGAAGTTTAACTCAATTGCAAACCCAATACCCAGAGAATCTAGTTAAGAATTATCCATCATTTAATTAACTTTTTGAGATTATTAACACAAGTAAAAGTATATTCTCTTTATGTGCACATAAAATAAGTGGAGACAATAATTTCCAAAAGCTGTAAACATGTAGTACCTTATCCAAGCCAGAATCAGTAAGGTATATAGACATGCCAAAGATGTAAGCTATAGAAGATCGATGCATTCCATCACTGCCAACACCCGCAGATAATGAAGTTGCCCATCCTTTAGCTTTCAAAACAAAATGCAAGCTTCCCTTGCCCTCTGAAATAAAAAGAGGCAGTCTTTTCACATTAGACTATCCATAGTAGTAACACAAGAAATATAGGAAAATATTCAATATGCACTAAAGCAATATATGAAACCACTTAACTGACCGAAAGTCAGCAAAAGCCATAAAACCATTCACTAGAAGTTACACAATATTTCGCTCGAAGCCAAGAAGAATAGTAAAAGCAAAGCCAAGTAAGAACGGTAAAATTGATCATACAAAGCGAACACAACAAGCTAAATAAACTGTGACTCCTTAAATGTGAACAGGAAGTTAGAGAATCACAATGCTCAAAGTACAGCAGATGAGTCTATAGGCTCAGAACTCCCAATCTATGGTTGAAGATAACAAATAAAATGTGTGTTGCTATAAGAGAGGTACAGATTTATGTCTAACAACAGGAAGAAACGGACCATTGACTTCTTTATAGTAGTCCTTTCAATATTTATGGAAATTGTCCTCTAGAGGGTCAATAACATTTCATAAAATAGAACTAAAAAAGGATGTGAAATTCACATAAAATAGTCCCTAGACAGATCATACATCATTCAAGTGCTACCACTTAAACCTGATGATTTTTTATCAAATATGTCATCAAACTTGCCTGCAGACACATTTCAATGTAATGTGCACCAAAGGGTAAACTAGGAAAAAATCCAATACCAATTAATAGTATAAAGATTAGATGATCAGATTCTCGTTTTGCATCAAGGAATTACACTGGTAAAATTTACAAAAATTGTACATGTAAATGGGAAGTCCATTACCATCAAATGTCATACCAAAGGAAATGAAGTAAACAACTAAAGGGTATATTAAAATCAATTTATAAAAATTAGACATGACGACTTTATCCCATATTCAACAAAATTAACAGCATAGTAGCTTTTGAAAAAAAAATGCTTACCATGCCCCATAAGATGTGCCAAGTAGTCTTCTGGCTTCTTCAGATATTCTTTATCAAGACATGGCAATGTCCATGTTAAATTGAGAATATGAACATCTTTAACTGCTTCTAACCTGTAAAGTTTACCAGTTTTCCAGATGGGTGATATATCCTTTTTAGCGTTTGCCTGTAAACAATGACCTTCTTTAACATTACTAAATAGCTCCACCACCCAATCCTCTAGGATGTCTAACGACTCTGCAAAATTGATGAACAATACGATTGATGAAAAATAACTCAACACCACCTTAGTCACAACAATATACATTTTAGTTCCCATAGCACATACGCACAATGCTCTCACACACTACTGATGCATGCACGCAAGCACAACCCACTAATATTTGCAGCCAATGCTTCGGCTGCTCAAATCAATTTGCAAAATAAATAAATAAAATAAACAGTAAGCATTTTTATATTGCTATCCAAAAGAAAAAGTGTGTCCAATATCATCTTAATAACCTCACCTCCCCCAATGACCACTAGCTTCATTACTCCACCATGGTAATTTTCTCTGTACAACTGCATAATTTGTTCCCGCAAATTTATACCTTTTTCCATAGCATCAATCAAGCTTTTCTTGTTCCCTTTCATACAAGGAGAGAAAAACATGAATCACTGTGCACAAAAAAGATAAAACAATAATTATCAGGAATAACAAATGGTTTCATGCATACCCCAAAAGAACCTGTTCAAAGGATGACCTGGAACAGATGTATGACACTGTAGTTGTTGAAGGCGACAGCCATCATTTTGCAGAACCTGATTGAATTCTATATTTGTTTTTGTTTCACATTTAAAAAAAAAATGCATCATACAACCAAATAGTAGCTGAGCAACCAGATTATATTGGAAGTAATTGATGTCTGAGCAAACGAAAATTAAAACCAGTAGATTCAGATGTACTCACAAACTACCTGAATCTACGACTAAAACCTCCCGTTCCATAGCTTCAGCTTTAACTAATGGTGAAATAAAGAATTGAGAAAATCTGTCAAAACACAATAATCAGATTTAACATGTGCAAATTATATTTTATTCTCCATCTGCATAAGCAACATTAGTAATCTCTTAAAGTTTGAAATTATAGAAGCAATTAGAGAATCAGAAAATAAGAAAAATAACATTTCCAGAAAGACATATCCGTCGATAAGTAGGTTCTTTGTAAGTGTAACCATCAGTATTTACCTTTCCAAGGCTCCCTTAAGAAACTCCCGATTAACTTCAAAATGATAGCAGGTATATTCAGTTTCCGTGTAAGCATTTGACGAACCACCGTGCTTGGACAAGTAACTATCATACTAGAAGACAAAAGAGTAAATTTGGATGGGCAGTCGCCTACAAATAGGAATTCTCAACCAGTATATTGCTAAATTCAAAGTGCCACTGCTTATGCACATCAATCTACAGATTGGCTGAATAACTTCTTAAACCAAGTACGAGTAAAGATTTTCATTAAAGAATGAAAATAAATTTAACCATTTGAATGATCAATCAAACTGCATTCATTAATATGCCTTGTGATGACATGCTCGATGAAAATTCATCACACTATCAGCACGAAACTTTAAAGTCAAAATCATTAATACAAGGATAGCAGATCTAGTTTTCAAGCATGATAAAACAGTGTGAAAATTCCAAAATGAGTTATATATTGTATACAGGAAACCGATTTCAGTAGCAGACCTAGTGTCTTATATTAAGTAGGAAATCTCAATAAGCACTGTGCCAGTAATTTAGGGAGCATACTTTTAACTTCTTGTGCTCATTGAATGTTATGATGTACATACTCACATCACAATAATTCTGTTAATTTACCCAATGAGGTCGGCGGAAGGCTCACGTGTACAAAGATATCTCTATATAGGGCCAATGCATTCAGCTTGGATGAGCAAAACCGGTAACATAATTTTAACAAATAAAACACAGGGTAAATTAAACTTATATAAAGGCAGTGTAAATTTAATCAGCACAGGCAATTCAAGAAAGAGATTGAATGGTTAAAGAGGTGAGACAAGGACAGAGAACCTCATTTTCATCTGGAAATTTAGAACTCCCCATAAAGAGCATGTGTTCTGCAAAATGCAATGATTGGGAGTAATTGTTCATCAGTCATAGTAGGCACAAAGCCAATCTGGAAATTATATAGCCAAATTAGAGGAAAGCTTTAATTTACCGCATCACAAATAAATGTGCGAGATATACTTGCGCAGAAGCAAGACATACGACAGTCATATAGTGGATTCATTGTCAGCATGCAATTTCTTAATTAATTAATTTACAAAATGTTTCACATTAGCATTATATCCTCATCATCATAGCCTTATCCCATCTATTTGAGATCAGCTCACAAAAAGCATTACGGTAACTGTTCATACCCACATGTTGCAAGCAAGTTTTTACGCTACTGATTTTATGCCTCATTTAGTAAGTACACATTGATGGTGTTTGCATGGACTTGTTCAGTTGTTTGAAGTAATTATGTTTGACCACCTGCAAGGAAGTGTATCTTCCAAGAACATTGCAAGGCCTCACCAACAGGGGATGTGAAGGAAGAAGATTGCGTCTGACAGACTTCTACCATAGAGAAATTCACATCCCCACAGGAAGACTCTTTTATGACCTTTATTGAGATGCATGGTATGAATCATACAATTCAAATTGAATTGTTTGTGATTAGTATTGAATCGTTGATTCAAATTGAAATCACAGTATATCGTCTTGAATTATGTCAAAGCGACACTGCAATTTGAATGATACGATTCGAGATGGTCTCACAAGTCACGATATGGTGACTTGCAGGAAAACCTATTTTCACTTTTAAATCTTTGTTTTTAATATCTTTTACTATAATGCCCTATAACACAAAGTGTTTAGGGTATTTTATAACATTAAAAGGCCTTTTTAGTTGCTTTAGATAGTTTTTGTCTTTTGGGAATTATTTTATGGCTTACACAAAAACCCCATTATCTTTATTAGTGGAGGGCGGAATCAAAACAAGAACATGTGCATATATTTTTCAAAGGATTGGTACCTACATCAGAATCTGCCATTGAACAATAAGTAGTTTTATGTTTTTATAGTTTTATTCTAAACAATTATTCCGTTCTTTTATAGTTTTATTTATTTGAAGAGGATGAGTAAGGCAAATTCTACATGGGATTATTGTAGACCGGTACATGAGGGGAACTAACAATTTTCTGATGTAATTATTGTGAAAATACATTTTGGGGTGGTGTTTTCTGTATAAAACATCATGGTGAGCATACTAGTAAAAATGCAGCTGCATGTACACAAGAACAGATGATGTTTGTTTATGTTTAAGAAGTTATTGAAATATTGTAAAGAAGATGATGATATTCAAATTGTTAATAGGAAGGGAAAAAGAAAGATGGCTATTTTTGTTTCAAAAGGGAAGAAGTGATGCACATTAAATGAAATATGGAAAAAGTATTATAGAGAGGAAGCACTTATAGATTTGTCGCTTTTTTGTACTAATAATTTGGTGAAAGGTCCCTTTTTTAAGTCAATCATGGAAGCAATATGTGTGTTTGGGAAATGGTTAAAGCGTCCTTCTTACCATGAAGTACAAAATACGTTTTGAAGGTTGCATTGAATGAAACATCAAAATTAGAAAAGTATTTAGAGTTAAATGGAAGAGCACTGATTGTACAGTAATATCCATTCGTTGGACTGACGGAAAGCAACATTCAATCACCAATGTTTGTGGTAAACAGTCCTAAAGGGACTGTATTTTTGTGATCAGTTGATATTTCATCAATTTGTAAGAATACTGAGAATTTATTTAAGTTGCTTGTGAGGATAATGTTGCGAGGTTGTAAAAGACAATGCTGATCAGTTGATATTTCATCAATTTGTAAAAATACTGATAATTTATTTAAGTTGCTTGTGAGGATAATGTCGCCAGGTTGTAACAGACAATGCAATTGCATACATAAAGGCTGGAGAGTAGTTGTTAATGGACAAGAGGAAGAAGTTATTTTGTCCTCTATGCATGGCTCACTGCATGGATTTGATATCGAGTAATATAGATGGATTGCCCAACATAACGAGATTGTCACAAAGGCAAGGGAAATTACAAGCACAGAGATTTGATGATGAGGCAACACGCGAAGAGTAGAGATTTGATGATGAGGCAACACGCGAAGAGTAGAGATTTGATGATGAGACAACACGCCAAGCATAGAGATTTGGCAAAGGTCGAATGCCGCACAATTTGCCACTTTCTATCCTACATTGAGGAGAATTAGTGAGCAACGTGTGGGACTTGGGCAAATGTTTACAACTTCACATCAGTTGAGTGAGAATAAAGCTCATAGTCTAAGAAATCAAAGGGAATAAAAATTAACGGCATTATTTTAGCATATTATACATTTTGTGACATCATTAAATGCCATGGAAATTTCCAAAATACAATTGGATGATTGTAACCTTATACAACACCCCCATGGAAAGTTATTGCCAAATTCAGGCTTTTGATTTCCAAAATACAATTAGATGGTTGTGACCTGATATTACTCCTCCATTTTAAACATATTACCAAATTCGGATAAATCGATAGGACACGAATGATCAAAGATAAGAAACTACAACATTCAAAGCAAGATAAATACGAAGGTGAGTAGCTTAGCAAAAGATGGGACATCTGCAATTAGTTTTATCTAGAAGAAATATTGACGTGGTACGTTTAACAACATTGCTTATTTTGCCAGTGTCAATTTGGCATGTATTTTCATATGGTTAGTTTCCATGTACAGAAAGGTTTTATGTATGGGCCAACGGCCCCAATGTTGTCAAATTAAGCTTTCGCACTCTTTTTATAATACGGAAAAAAAAAAAATTATGTTGTTGCAAAAAAAAATAAACACACTGCGCCACAAAGGACAATAGTTAAAAGGAGTATTAGCGGGGAAAGGACTAAATTGAATTCGGTGAGAAGCTAAAGGGGCAGGAGCAAGACTTCAAAATAATGGGGCAAATGTCATTAGCATGATAAAATCTTATTCGCTAGTAAAATATTATTCTTTTTTGTGAACATTATCAATACATTACATGACATTAGTATGATCAAAGAGATCCTAAAGTGCTTGATTGCACGAGTGATTGCCCCCAGGAACGAGGGCTACTGATGGGGACATCAATCGATCATACACGCATGAACCACGTGAGAAGACCCCAATTTGGGAAGGCATGTCCGGAAAGCCAAAGAAGACAAAGAAAGCAGAGACAAAAGCACGAAAATGGAGTTTCTGCCAAATTCGCTTGGTCGAATGCAGTTCTCAATCGATCGAATTTGTCCAAAGGTTTCATCAAAACACAGAATAAATTTAATCAATCGACCGATTGAATTCGCGCAGAAGGTTGACGGTGTAGTTCCGAAGGAACTCAATCGATCGAATTCGCACACGAAAATTTTAATTAGATGCGAATTTTAGGATTTAGTTTCCTTTTCAGATTAGAATTTTTTTCTTATTTTGTTTCCTATGCTTAGTTAGGGTTTCTAAGCCTATATAAAGGCATGGAAAGATAATTTTAGGAGAATGTAAATTATAAATTAATGAATGGTTTGCTTTGAGTGACTTCTCGAGAACTTGTAAAGAGTTTTCAACTGAAAGAGTGATTCTTCCCCCGAAGAGCGAATCTTCTTTCGTGTGCGGTTTGATGTGAAGCCAATTATCTTCCTTTGAGCAATTCCTTGGATCTTCTACCTTTTCTATCTAATTTTCTTATTGTCGGGTAATTTAATTTAGTTTGCTACCGGACGCTAAATCAGATTAATCAAATTGTCATAGTAAAATTATTGAATATTTATATGTTTTGAAAGGATTTTCTTGAATTTCTGCTACTCAATAAAATCTAAAATTGATTTCAAATCGCATAATTAGGGATTAGCGTTTGTCCTGCATCAAATTGGTATCAGAGAAAAGAAGGGTTATGTTGTCTTCATTCTAGATTGGTCGCATATAGCTTTGTGTTTGTGTTAGTTTGTTTTTGCTTTAAGTGTCACCATGAATGCAAACAAGTTAGGTGTTCTCATAGAGAGGTTCAACACTCAAATGGCTGCCATACAAGTCCAATTGCAAACCCAACAAGCCCAACAGGACTTAGCAGTTGTCTAGATCGATCCACAGTGAGTATCATAGGGTTAATCTCAATGATCGAGGGAGGGATTCTCCTAGGGGTGAAAATCATCCCAGCCCGGATTATAAGGTCACGAAATCGGTTAAGGTTTACGCTCTCACTTTTGAAGGAAAAATAGACTCAAAAATCTACATAGATTGGGTAGCCGTCATGGACAATTATTTTGATTGGTATGATATGATGAAGGAGCGTAACGTGAGGTTTGTCAAGATGATATTATTGGGACAAGCACAACTTTATTGGACGAGCGTGGAGCAACATCGAGAAACCCTCGGCCGCGGTCCCATCTCCACGTGGGCGGACATGAAAGAGAAGCTTCATGATAAATATGTTCCTCTTTCCTACAACCAATGCCTCATGGATTAATGACATGGTTTGAAATAGGGAAACATGCCCGTTGGTGACTACATCAACAAATTTGAGGAAGTCATGTTGTGGGTCAATGCAATCAAGAGTCCTCAAGTCATCATTTCTAGGTTTCGGACTGGTCTATGTCCAAAGCTACAAAAGGAACTCATCCCTAACCCTGTTGAAGATTTGGAAGATTGCTATGCAAGGGTACAAGAGTTAGAGAGATAGATTGAAGCGCCTAGCAATGGGTGAAATAGTTCCTATAACTCTGAGTCTAGGGTCATTCTTATTGAGAAGGTGGACAACTCCTACCGTCAACCTTCAAAACCCGTGAATTCCTAGGTTTACAAGGGTAAAGGAAAATTTATTGAGAGTTCTAAGAGTGCAACAAAAGTGTTATAAGTGTCAACGATTTGGACACTTTGCCACTCAATGTCCTACGAAAATTTAAACCTTGTTTATTAAAAAAGAACAACACGAAAGCAAGGAGAATTTGAATAAGAAATCTATGAACCTGATACGATCCTAATGAATGAGGAAGAAGATGTGGTTGTCAAGAGTTTAGGTTGTATTAGGAAAAAAATTTGTCCCAATAAGAGGATTCAGTGTTTCTGACTTTCTGTTCCGCAAGAGACGTTAAAGTCGCTAGGAACATATCATCATCATGAGTTGCATAATATAAATGAAAAGGTTATATTGAGAAATGGAAATAAGCAAAAAAAAAATAATGCACATAACTTGTTCAATGATTTTGCAACAGGTGAATTTCTTATGGTTCAATTTAGATCCGAGCAAATCCCACAAGATATGGCGAAAGGTTTGCAAATTTGCAGTAATCGTTGTGGTCAAGGTGTCAAAGCGGGTATAGGTCCGTGGCGAGTTGAGTATCGGGCATTTAAAAAAAAAAAAAATGATTCCAGTGTACTTACCAGTTATAGCACAGCACAAAGAAAGCAGTGTAGCCAATTGGTCTACTTCTGAACTCTAAACCGGATTGATGTGACATGATAGCAGTGCAAAAAAAGCAGTCGCCCAGTGTACTTACCAATTACCACAACCCACTTCTCATGGAGTAAATTGCCACCCAGTGTACTTACCAGTTACCACAAACCACTTCTCATGGAGTAAATTGCCACCCAGTGTACTTACCAGTTACCACAAACCACTTCTCATTGAGTAAATCTTGAAAAAGTCGCCCAAGTGATACCTAATGTGACATGACATACCAGAAAAAAACAGGCGCACGGACTTCCAATTTCCTTAACTCTATTGGTAACTGCATTGGCAGGAGACTATCGCCCCAGACAAAAGAGACGCTGATCAATACTTCATAGTGATACCTGATACGGATCAGGGCCAATATGTATCGGTTGGCCAGAAAACCAATTCGTATCGGTTTCGGCCGATATTTGATACCTTGGTTGTGGTAGTCTAGATTTCCCTCTAGACGTGGGTACGAAAGTGAGGATTGAGTTGGAGGATCTTACACCTTTTCTAGGTCCAGCAATAAAAATCCAAGACCCATTCCTTGATGTCCATTCACCTGAACCCAATCCCATCTACGAATTGATTTGGAAAATACATCCTGGAAAATATGAGAAACAGTTAGATGGAAATGTTTTGAGAGATATGAGTTTTGTTACCAACGTGAAGAAGTACCATGAGCATCAAGAGCACCTTACAAAGTGGAAAGGGAAGCCAAAGGTGGAGCAGCTAGTATTTACGATGAGTAGGTTTCACAACTCATCAGAGATGAGTTTCTCCCACAGTCCCACCCGGGGAGAATTGATGTGTACATCAACCGATCATACACGTATGAACCCAATTTGGAAAGGCATGCACAGAAAGCCAAAGAAGACAAAGAAAGTAAAGAAAAGAGCAGGAAAATGGAGTTCCAACTCAAATTTGCTCGATCGAATGCAATCCCAATCGATCGTCTAGAGGGTGTTCGTCAAAATGCAAAATAAATCAAATTTCAACTTTGATTGATCGAATTCACGCAGAAGGTTTACGGTGTAGTTCTAAAGGAACTCGAACAATCGAATTCACGCACGAAAATTTTAGTTAGATGCGAATTTTAGAAATTAAATTCCTTTTTAGATTAGGAATTTTTTATTTTCGTTTCTTATACTTAGGGTTTCTTAGCCTATATAAAGGCATGTAAAGACAATTTTAGGAGGATATAATGATAATTAATGGTTTGCTTTGAGCAACTTCTCGAGAACTTGTGAAGAGTTTTCAATTGACAGAGTGATTCTTTCACCGGAAGAGCAAATCTTCCTTCTCGTGCAATTTGGTGTGAAGCCAATTATCTTCCTTGAAATGATTCCTTGGATCTTCTACCTTTTCTATCTAATTTTCTTATTGTAAGGTAATTTAATTTAGTTTATTTCTCCTATCGAAAACCCATAAAAACAAAAATATCTTTTCTTCTCGTATTGTTGGTGAGATTTTGATTTCTAATTCTCAACCTTAATTTGGTGATTCCTTTTGAACGATTTAAATCCTTTGGGCCTTAAATTATTCAAACTCTAGCAAGGAGTCAAGAGACAACATCGAGATTTTCGCTTGGTGCCTAAACAAGATTAGAACTAGAGTCTATCTTCAAACCCATTTTCCTAGATTGGGAAAGTTCATATGCTAACAGACGCTAAATCGGATTAATCAAATTGCTCTAGTAAAATTATTGAATATTTTTGTGTTTTGGAAGAATTTTCTTGAATATCCGCTACTTAATAAAATCTAAAATTGATTTCAAATCGCATAATTGGGGTTTAGCGTTTATCCCGCACCAGCTTCCCTTTCAGCTCTGATTAATTCAGTACCAGAATATGGTTCCTTTTTTGTTAGTACTTACAAATCCATCGCATTATACATGCGGTAGAATCTCCACACATGATCAAAGGAATATCAGCGGGAAAAAGGATCAAACTGAATTCCGCGTGAAGGTAAGGGTTTTTTTTTTACTCCTAAGGCCTTTGAGTCATTAAAGGCAAAGGAAGATATAAATTGGTGTCGTTTTTTTTTTACTCTTAAGGCCTTTGAGTCATTAAAGGCAAAGGAAGATATAAATTGGTGTCGCCTGGACTCGAACCGGAGACCTTCAGTGTGTTAGACTGATGTGATAACCAACAACACCATGACACCGTAATGCAAATATTGGAGGTGGGAAGAGTTGAGCCCACAACCTATTGTGTATAAAGCAAAGCAATATCAGCCGCTTAACCAACTAAACCAGTAGCTTAGTGTAACATACATATATGTTGAGATTGTGTCTTGAATTCTGTTGACAGTACTGATCAATAGGTTGGATTGTACACCCAACCAAGTTGTGCCTGTTACTGAGGGTATTTTCGTCATATTTTATATTGGACGGTTATACTTTGTATTTGATATAAATTTTAATCTTAGATTAGAGTTATATTGAAGGAAACTCAATTTATGTATTGAGTGAGGTGAGATCTGCGAGATTTGTAACCCTAGTTTCACAGCTTATGAAACAACTCAGCATCACCCGTGGACGTAGGCAAATTGTCGAACCATGCTTAACCACATAAATCTTGTGTTTGCATTTTGCTTGTTGTGTTTGTTTTTTTATTGCCATAATTTCTACAATATAAATATAATGTAACATACATGACATTAGCAGGATCAAAGTCTTATTAACTACTAGAATACTATTATTTTGTGTAAGTAACATCAATATATGAAGTTAGTATGATCATAGAATAATTCACTAGCAAAATAGGATTCATTTTGTGTAAGTAGTATCAGAAAAAATATAATGCAATACAAGAACTAAGCTTCCATCTACTCAAACAAAGAATCGATACGAGCAAAGAAAAGGGCAAGCAGACCTAAAAAATGTGCAAGCCCCTGTGCCTCAAAAGGGTCAGAGAAGCTCCCAATTCCTACACACATTGCTGCTGCTGCCTGAAAAAAAACATACTAGTTATTAGAGTGGACTTCACACCCTAGCACCACTGCCAGTGCTCGGGTCAGGGATCTAATCCCAACTCTATTAATTGTTAGAGTGGACTTCAGGTACACAAAAGAAATAAGGAGCTAGTATTACATCAAGCAAATAAATTAAACTACAAAGGCAGATAATATCAGGAAAGAGCACAACCAAGCCACAATAAAAATAAAATCAAACTCAACATTTTTTTTATAAAAACAAAATCAAACTCAATATAAAAAACTCTTCTATTGTTTAGTCCTGACTGCAATTTTTTTATCAGTCTGACTGCAATTTTGGTGTACGCAATATCCTCATAAAACAAAATAGGACTCAAGTTTCAACAATTTGGAACTGAAGAAAATCTTTCCATGGAAACTTCTATTTTCTGAAAGATAAATTGATGGGGACATCACGATCAAGAGCATCGGACGTGAACTGCAAAAGATTCTTAAGCGCCGAAAGAAACCAAAAGGGAGCCGAAACAGAAGAACCGAAAAGAAATCGATTGAGCAATTCAAATTCGGAGAAACTAAAGGTTGTTATAGTAACTCGATTGATTGAGCTACAGTGCGAATTTTGAAAGAATTTAAGTTTTAAGGGCATACTCGTTTTTTTTTAGTATTTGTTTTATGGCCTACTATATAAGGTCTTTATAACTTTGGAATAAAAGGTTTTTTTATTAATGAAAATTTGAGAGTTGCTTTTGTGCAAACCCTAGAGAACTTGTGAAGAGTTTTCGATCGAAGGAGCGAATCTTTCGAAACTTGAGGAGTGTTTATGCATTTCCCGTGCGACTTGGTGTGAAGCCTCGGAAATCCTTGGTGTGAAGACCTGGACCTCTATCCTCTTATTCTATCTTTTCTCTGATAATATCTTTTTTTTTGCTTTGATAAATCCCAAAACCTCAAAATATTATTAGTTTATCTTTGATCTATCCCTTTTGTTAAATCTAAAATCCCTTGAGCCGTTATTTCAAAATCGAGTGGAATCAAGAGACGGTGTCGTCACTGTCGCTTGGTACCCTAAACTAGAGCGAAACTCGAATCCTTCATCGGATCCGTTTTTCAATATCGGGAAATATAGATGTATGTGAACACTAAATTGAATTAACCTAATTGTTTTATTGAATTTATTAAATTTATTTTATATGTTTGGGTGAATTTGATTATTTCCATTATTCAATTTAATTTGTGGTTAATCCCAAACTTGAATAATTAAGGTTTTAGCGTTTGTCCCGCATCAGTTGGTATCAAAGCTCAGTTCTAGGTTAGGATCTATTGGTGTGTCATTTTAGTCTTATTGCATTTTAATTTTCATTACATATTATGTCATTGGTGTTCATTAGTGTGCATGTCTAGTGTTTGTTAAAAGTCCTCACTCACTGTTGGTTCATAATTGCATATCATTTTAGAATCCGTGTAGTAAACCGTGACCACAATGAATCCGGAACAACTAGCTACTTTCATGGAAAGCTTCAACACCCAGATGGCTGCCATACAAACTCAATTGCAAAATCAACAAGCCCAGTAAGCTGATTTGGCAGCACAACTCCAAGAGTTGTCTAGATCAACTCATGGTGAACACCATAGGGTTAATCTTAATGAGAGGAGGGACCTTCCTAGACGCAACAATCATCCCAACCCGAATGAGAGAGTCACAAAGTCGGTAAAGGTTGATGCTCCCACTTTCGCAGGAAAGATGAACCCCAAGATCTATCTAGATTGGGCAGCCGTCATGGACCATTATTTTGTATGGTATGAAATGTCGGATGAGCGCAAAGTGCGGTTTGCCAAGATGAAACTTGTAGGACAAGCCAAACTTTATTGAACAAGTGTCGAACGACGTCGAGAAGCCCTCGATCGTGAACTCATCGCCACGTGGGCAGACATGAAGGAAAACTTCATGATAATTATGTTCCCATGTCCTACAACCAACGACTCATGGATCAATGGCATGGTTTGAAACAGGGAAGCATGTCAGTTGATGAGTATATCAATAAGTTTGAGGAGTACTTGTATCAGGCCAACACTTACGAGAGCCCACATGTCACCTTGTCTAGGTTTTGCACTGGTCTACGTCCGGAGTTACGAAAAGAACTCATCCCTCACCCTGTTGAAGACCTAGAAAAGTGTTACACTAGGGTGCAAGAATTAGAAAGGTATCTTGACGCTCCAATCCACGATCAATCTAAACCTTCCAATTCCGGTCTTCGATCTAGTCTAGATGAAAAGGTGACTGATGCCTATAGTCAATCCTTCAAACCTGTGATCCCTCAAATTGACAAGGGTAAAGGGCAACTGATCGAAAGTTCTAGGCGCGCACCACATCAGTGTTACAAGTGTCAAGGTTTTGGTCACTTCGCGTCTCAGTGTCCGAGTAAGTAACAAACCTTGATTATCCAACATGATATCGAGAAAGAGAACAATGAGTTGGACGAAGAAGTTTATGAACCCGTTGAAATGCCCAATGACGAGGAGAATGAAACTCCCGTGAAAACGGTAAGTTGCCTTAGGATGGTTCCTATTACCGAAGAAAGTGTTGGAAGTGTGTCCGTACCGCATGAGTCATTAGAGTCGGTAGGAACATATCATCATTCTAACTTGCATGGGATTAACAAGCAGATTTTATCGAATAATGGAAATACACGTAATTGCACTGACACATTGAATATGTTTACTGAATTTAATGATGGCAATTTTGTATTAATTCACGATAGTCCTAAGCATGTGGAACCTTTTCCAATCTTGAGGAGTAATGATAGAGGTCTAGATCTTCCTCTAGACAAGGACAACATCCGATAGTTGCAATAACGGATCTTACACCTAGCCCAAGTCCAGACCATACCTTTGGATCCATTCCTTATTATCCGACCAAACGAGCCAAATCCATTGAACCAATTCAAAACTTGTATCCCACCCAAGCCGTGTGAGAAAAGTCTTGAGCATCCAAGTTTCACCACCAACGAGAAAAAAATCAGAAAATACCTCACCACATGGAAGGGCAAGCCAGGAGACAAGCATCCAAAGTGTACCACACGTGAGTTCTACAACTCATCGAAGATGAGTTTTTCCCACCCAAGGAGAATTGATGGGAACATCACGATCAAAAGCATCAGACATGAACTGCAAAAGATTCTTAAGCGCTGGAAGAAACCAAAAGGGAGCCGAAACGGAAGAACCGAAAAGAAATCGATTAATCAGTTCAAATTCGAAGAAACTGAAGGTTGCTACAATAACTCGATTGACCGACCTACAGTGCTACAGTAACTCGATTGATCGAGCTATAGTGCTACAGTACCTCGATTAATCGAGCTACATTGCGAATTTTGAAGGAATTTAAGTTTTAAGGGCATACTCGTCCTTTTTTTTTTAATATTTGTTTCAGGGCTTTCTTTTGTTTTATGACCTACTATATAAGGTCTTTATAACTTTGGAATAAAAGGTTTTTTTATTAATGAAAATTTGAGAGTTGCTTTTGTGCAAACCCTAGAGAACTTGTGAAGAGTTTTTGATCGAAGGAGCGAATCTTTCGAAACTTGAGGAGTGTTTATGCATTTCTCGTGCGACTTGGTGTGAAGCCGACGTGCAACCTTGGTGTGAAGCCTCGGAAATCCTTGGTGTGAAGCCTTGGACCTCTATCCTCTTATTCTATCTTTTCTCTGGTAATATCTTTTTTTTTACTTTGATAAATCCCAAAACCCCAAAATATTATTAGTTTATCTTTGATCTATCCCTTTTGTTAAATCTAATCCCTTGAGCCGTTATTTTCAAAACCGTGTGGAATCAAAAGACGACGCTGTCACTGTCGCTTGGTACCCTAAACTAGAGCAAAACTCGAATCCTTCATCGAATCCGTTTTTCTAGATCGGGAAATATAGATGCATGTGACCGCTAAATTGAATTAACCTAGTTGCTTTATTGAATTTATTAAATTAATTTTATGTGTTTGGGTGAATTTGATTATTTCCATTATTCAACTTAATTCGTGGTTAATCCCAAACTTGCATAATTAGGGTTTTAGCGTTTGTCCCACATCATAAATCTATAGAGAAAAAAGGAAGAAACAAATATAATAGATAGAGGAAATTGACTAAATATACAATACTATAAACTAAACCCATGGACCTAAGCAATCACTAAAACAGTTCAAAAACCTACTAGACGTACAGGATGTTCTCCAGCATATTTTGTTTGAACAACCCCTTCATTTGCTTTCACGTCAACATTTGAATTCCCGTGCTGGTGAATGAGTGATTCTTACCTCTTCTAAACCTGAGACGATCCTGAACATTTCCAGAGACTTCATTGTGTGCCTTCATTCTATGGCACCTTCTATCAATGAGTGTATCCAAAAACTACTAGCAAAATTGATGGAAAGAATAATTCGTCCTTTGAAATTTTCATCCACTCCATAATCAAATCCCATCAGATTCTTTTTTTTACAAGTAAATCCCATCAGATTCTTTAACTAAGACCAGTAGGTTCCAAGAATTTCCTCACCTCCTCTTCAATGAAAATCTATTGTTCTTCGAATCACCTCCCAGTCTTCCACAATCGGCCGAAAATTTAGATCACTTATGGCATCCGGATACCTACCAAAGCAGCCTAAGCTTGTTTTGATACTATCACAGTCACCAAAAGGACCGGAAGAGGTGGAAAGAACAGCACCTTTGGAATCACAATGATGTCATTTCCCTAGAGCTACAATTAGTTAATCTAAGTGTTGGAAGTGATCTATGGTTTAATAAAGAAGAGAGAGCAAGTAGAGAGAAAAGACTTGTATTTTGGGAACACTTGGCCCATTCAAATGGGCACAGATACTTTATTAACATAACAAATAATTACAAACAATTAGTTGATCCTGTACATTCATGAGTCTTCCAGGATTTCTCCATGATCCGCTTCTTCCCATGGGAGGAAGAGCTGGTTTTGCCCCCATCATCCCGGTTTCCTTAAGAAGATCAAGCATATATTTCTTTTTTGATATATAATTACCTCTTCCAGACCTTGCTACTGCAATTCCTAGGAAATAGTGAAGATTTCCTACATCTCGATGCCAAACTTCTTACTCAAATGACTCTATTATACCCTGTAATGATTATATCATCAACATATGCCAAAAGAATAGTTCATCCATCCATGCTCCATTTAACAAAAACTGAATAATCAGACACTTCTTGAAACCCAGCTCAATAAATTGTCCTACTCAATTTATTAAACCAGGCTCTAGATGATTGTTTAGGCCATAAATGGATTTCTTTAATAAACAAACCTTATTTTTCTCCCCCCTTAAATGTGAAACCAGGTGGGGTTTGCATATATATTATTTCTTGTAACTGATCATTAAGAAATGCAATTTTAACATCAAGTTGTTGTAGATTCCATCCCATATTAGCAGCAATCGATAATAAGACACGAAGCGATTTAATTTTAGCCACTTGAGTAAAAATTTCTTCATAATCAATTCCTTTTTTTTAGAAAAGCCCTTTGACATCAATCTTATTTTATATCTCTCGGTAGACCCGTCTGGTTTAGTCTTAATTGCGTACACCAATCTACAACCAACAGATTTGCAACCTTCAAGTAAAGTAACAACATCCGTGCCATTATGGTGTAATGCATCCAGCTCCTCCTCCATTGCCTTCCTCAACATAGGATCATCCAGAGCTTCTTTTCACACATGAAGGATTTTCAACTGAGGCTAGTCATGAAACAAATGTCTTATAAAAATCAGACAATGCTAAATAGTATACAAATCGCTCAATTGGATGTTTAGTGCATGGTGCTCTCCTTTGAGCAATTGGAAGATCCAGAGTGAAAGCCTGGTCAGTAGGCATAGGAGAAGGAGAATTACTCAAGTCAGGGGTCTACTCATGGTGGGATTCAGAGGGTATAAAACAAGGAAAAATTACTTGGACCATGAATAAGGGTTAGAATTATTGGTTCTCCTTCATGAGCATCTGAACTATTTTTTTCAAAGTGTTTATGTACATCATAATCTCTCATAGTTAGGGGCTCTTGTATGCCATAATTTTTAATAGGAAAAGGATCAACATAAATTAGAGGAGATGCGTGTCACTTCTAACCAAATTCTCCCCCTGAGGTGCAAACCCACAAGAGCCACACAAGGGTGTCGAGTCACCAAATGTGACATCATTAGAGACAAAGGTGCAACCTGATTCAGGATGATAGCAAACAAACCCTTTTTTATTAACGGCATAACTAAGGAAAATATATCTAATAGACCTATAATCGAGTTTAATACGTAATACGATTCGAATCTGTATTATACTCAAATGCCATACATCCAAAGACATGTAAGGGAAGGTGAATAGTTTAGTATTAGGTGCAAAAACAGGAAAGGTACTTTTCTCAGGCAAGATATGATGGAACACGGTTAATCAAATAGCAAGCCAAGAGAAAAAAATCAGGCCAAAAATCATTTAGGTACACTCATGCCCGTTAAAAGAAGCCTAGTAACTTCAAGAAGATATTGATTTTTCCTTCAAATTTCGCTTTGTTGAGGAATACATGGGCATGTAGTTTGATGAAAAATTTCATGCTCTTGCAAATATGAATATTCATTAGCACTATCATATCGCAAACACTTGAGACAACCATTGATTGTGCGGAGATCATGCGATGAACTGAGATATCACACTATGGAGTCCAGCTCGCGTTCGAAGCAAACAAACCTAAGACACACGAAAGAAATCATCAATAAATGTGACAGAGTATTTGACACCATTCCACCTACCACAGGAGTTAGTCCCAAATACCCGAATGAACAATCTCAAACAAGTTGGATGAATGTGAAATACTGTAAGAATAAACAGTAACGGTTTGCTTTGAAACTTTACAAGTGTCACAGTCAAGAAGAGTGTCAACACGAAGTATTTAAACTGGACCAACTTCTTCAAGATCATAAGTGAAGCATGCCCAAGTCGACGATGTCATAGAAACAACTCATGGCCCAACTGTGCAAAGTGGGCTACAAAAGGAAATGAAGGTGTTTGAAGAATATACAAGCCATTCACATCATGCCCCCAATCAATTGTCTTCCTCAACTGGGAAAACACAATGAGAGAGAGTATAACACTACAGTTTAACAATTTAGTGAGACTACTAACAATAGATTGAGTAGGAATATAAAGTGGAAAGCAGAGAAATCATCATCATGTATCCCATCTATTTAGGGCTGGCAGAGAAATGTGATCTAAAACAGAAATTGTACTAATTCAAGTGTTGAGTTTTTAAACTTTGCTATTGACATTAAGCTAGAAAATTTAAGTTTTGAGTTTTTAAACTATGGGTTTAGAGTTTAGGTTCTCTCATGTTACTAATTCAAGTGTTGAGTTTTTGAACTTTGCTATTGACATTAAGCTAGAAAATTTCTCCCCATGAAAACAAGTAGACAAAATAACAATTTCTTTTGTATCAAGAAGTTTATCAGAGAAAAATAAAAGGTTAAAAGAGTACAAGAGATGAGCAAGGCATCTACAATACATAAGTAAACTCTAAATATACCCTCTCTTACGAACAAACCGAAAAGCTCATTACCTCTCTTTTATATGCTTAACGAAATATGTAAGTCTGTCAAATGGAGACAAGCGAGTAGGGTATTATGGGATCCAAGAGATCCACTTTGATTGAACGGGTGTTTTTATAAGACGGAAGTAAGAATTGCATTACTTTATGGTGCAGAATATTGGGCTACGAAGAAGCAAAAAGAAAATTAGAGTGAGGGAATAGAACTTATAGCTCAATGGAAAGTGCAATATGACACAACCTTGAGGTTGCAGGTTCAATCCCATGTTACTTATTAAAAGAAAAAAAAATAGCGTACATGTGGCTGAAATGTGTATGCCAAGTTGGATGACTAGAGAAACAAGAAAGGATAAATTTAGGAATGAGTTCATGAAAGGAAATTTAGGGGTGGCTCCTACAATGGAGAAAATTACAGAATTTCATTTGATATGGTATAGACATTTCCATCAAAAGCTAGAACAGTCCTGTACAAAGGATTGAGACGATAAAAGCACGAGTAGGAGAAGACGAATACCAGTGAAGACCTGGAGAGAAACAGTGAGAAGCAATATGAAGGATTGTGTACTAACAAAGAGTTTAATCCTGAATAGAAATGAATGGAGAATTAAGACTAGCAAAGCCAACCCCAAATAGATGGGATAAGGCTATGACGACAATGATGATAATGATGATGAAACAAATATGTAAGCCTTGAGATAAATCTACCTCATTGATAATGGCAACCAATCTCCACAAGGCATGACTCTTCTTTGATCAAAAACCAATATAGTTGCTCAAGTGTCTCAAGTCTCCTTACTAAACCCTCCCGGAGATCAATGAAAATTGCAGACCCCATAGTGAAGCTCTAGCTTCTTCCTGAGAATTATTAAGATCAATAATGAAAGCTATCATAATCTCAATTCTCATAGACTAATATTCTCTTTTTCTCCACACAATAGTTTTCCAAATTCTAACAAATTCTAATATAAAGAGGGTGAAAATTTGGATTATAACATATGCTCACGGGATAATATAGTTGTTAATGGCAAACACTAGAGTGATGGGATTTTAAGCAAAGCCATTGATGATGATAATACAGTCCACAATCTTTGCTCATGTTTTGAGTTGTCTCCAATTATCCTACTATTCACTGATTCATACAAATTAAAAATAAAAATAAAAATAAAAATAAAAAATTCTACTAATTCTCTCCTTTCAAATGGCCCATGATATGATAAAAAATAATAACACTAAAAAAATCAACCTCCAGCACCAAATAAAAAATCAACCTCAACCGATCAAAAAAAAAAAAAAAATCAACCTCCAGCACCAAATAGATATCACGCCACCCACCGACCACCTACGCCAATTTAGCCTAAAGCCTAAGACACCTAAATAAAATTAAAGATATTAGTAACAAATCTCAAACCTTTTTTTTTTTTTTTTGAATACTTGGGCATCCGGGCCTCTTAGAGCCAAATCTCAAACCTTATGGTAATAGAATAGTGAAAGCAAATATGATCCACCATTTTTTTGATGCTTTGAACATAATAACACCAATTAGAAAACCATAAGTTCCTATGTTAAAGTTACTCATATGGACGATCCCTGTATGTCTTAGTTGCTCAAAAAACCCATCACCTTAGAAGGGATGAAGCCACTTCCGACTTTGACACAAGAAATAAACACATAAACCTAAAAAGATAACTAAAAAAAGCATAAACCCAATGTAATTCCTCCTATCAGTACTATCCCTCAGAATGAAACCCTCCTCCAAAAACTCCAATAGAAACCAACCTGCTCATCTTAAAGTCCTTCTTAAGCTAAACTTCCATTATCACTTTCCCACCTATTTGAATAATACACTCTTTTGTCACAACCTCCTTCTTACACATCAGTTTATACGAACTAGAAAAAGAAAACATGCAAAACGGAGTGCCCAAAGTGAATCCTTTCGAAAACCAAATCCTATGCCCATCCACCCATCCCATATTGAACCCCATTGATTACTTCGCATATACAAATGAACTACAATACCGGCTAGACAAATTCTTCAGAAAATGCCACATTCCCACCACAAATTCTCGCATCAGTAATTGAGTTAAACAAGGACGACGCCCTGTAGTCAATATTGCAATTCAATGAAGGAATGTATGCCGGTAATAAGCTTTATTTCTTTCATGTCTGTCAACCAAGTAAAGGATATTCACACACGATAGAAAGGAGAGAACAATAAAGGCCTTTCAGGCATCACACAGACACAAAGTAATAGGGATAGTGAAGGCCAAAATAACACTGCTAAGCCCTCTAAAACGCCACTAACATTAACATCTATGGTTTTTGGTGTGCCTACATTGATGTCATCAAAATATAACTCAACAAATTCAAGACAAGAAATAAGGAAATCAGAAAATTCCATGCAGCACCAGAACGTCTAAACATACCATTGCCTTATCTTTGGAAAGCAAGGACATATAACGCCATGGAACAAGGAACTTATAAGGTTGGCTCGGCTCTACCACGCTCACGGTAATACAACAGATAACCATTTTTATATCGCAACTCTCCCCTATAACTCCAAATTGATGGGATAAGGCTATGATGATGATGAATGTCCAATGTAACTAAACCACGAGACAAATAACGATCTAAGCCATTTAACAGCAGAAACCCTCTCGTCTAACCCAATTCAATAGTTTTCTTAGGAATTAGGAGCCGCTTAGTACACCATATATAATCAAAGAGCTGCTAAATATTCCATGATCATGGGATAGATGGTGTAATAAGCAATATGCATGATGGTTGTCTCGAGCAAATATAATAGATCTAATTTCCCTCCTTCTTGACACGTAAATGTATATAGGACCCCAAATCTGGCCCATGATCAGTATGAACAGCCATTTTTATAATGAATAGCTCTACAAATCAAAGCACAAGAAGAAAAACCACCAAACCTGTCAAAGTATTACATTTATCTAGCCCACGTATCACCTACCCCCTTAACAAGGTCTTGGATATGCCAAGAAAGAGGTTTACCCTCACAACTCCCATCCTCTACCACAAAATTCTCCAAATTAATTAAAATTTTGGAAAAATTATCCGAATAGGTGGTCTGCCGAACATTTCGCAGAATATTTGATTGATTGTCAATTCTCCAAATTTTTCTCAATTTTTTCTGAATGTTGTCATTGTGATATACTTCGTATTGTTTTTTTATGATTGTCAATTGTCAATCATGCCAATTATGTCATACACTTATTTTATCATTTAAAGACATAGTTTTTTCTGAAATGTTGTCATTGTGATATACTTCGTATTGTTTGACAATCATAAAAAAACAATACGAAGTATATCACAATGACAACATTTCAGAAAAAAAAGATCTCTTTAAATAATAAAATAAGTGTAACATAATTGGCATGATTGACAATTGACAATCACAAAAAAACAATACGCAGTATATGACAATGACAGCATTTCAGAAAAAAGCAATGTCTTTAAATAATAAAATAAGTGTATGACATAATTGGCATGATTGACAATTGACAAGCATTAAAAAACAATACGAAGTATATCACAATGACAACATTCAGAACATGCCAATTATGACATACACTAATTTTATTATTTAAAGGCATTATTTTTACTTTTAAATAGGTTAACTGATATTGTTATATATTTCAATAATTTATTACTATTTTGATAATTCTTGAATTTTTTTCCGAATTTTTTTTCAAATTATCTGAATTAAACCGAACTGACACCCCATGAACTGACACCCCATGGAACAATTGCAGAATCCTAACTTGGTCATTATGCTCACATCAAATATTCCATTATTCCATTATTCTCTCGAAGAAAATTTCAGATCACTCCTTTATCTTGAAACCCACTTGCACCGGTATCGACTAAGAACATTTAGCTAAAGCGAGCAATTTATTTGGATAGAAAGTTACATATAGTCCTCTACTCAATCACACTACAACTTTCTTCTCTTTAGCAGAACTTTCTAATTAGTTAGTAAATTTTCTAATCAAATTAAAGGCATTTGAAGTCAGATTGTGGCCACAAACACTTCGCTAGAAGGATAATCCCAAAAAACTGCATTCAAAATGATCAATTTCGCTAAATCCTCTATTGCATTCACAACAGTCAATCAAATCCTACACTCTATGAGGCCTTTGGTATAAGTATGGGAAATGAAAAACTCCTTGTCTGCAGGCTACGAATTGGTCTTCGGAGAAAGAATAAAATGGATCTACAAATAATAATAATAATAAAATAAAATAATCAGGGCATTAAGAATTAGCAAAAGCATTTGGTACAAGTAAATCAGTTGGCAAGAATAATAAAAGGGAGAACTTTCTAGTATTGACCAACTAAATCCCTACGCCAAGCCATTGATCTCCACAAATCCAATGATCCGAATCTATTCCAATAGCTAAATAATAAATATAAATTTTACTAAATCAAAGTAAACTTAACCATAATTAGTCATCGAAGGAAGCATCCACTAACCTTCTTCGTCGTCGATGCACCCTTTCCCTTTCCACTCTCTTCTTCTTCCTCCTCATCATCCTCCTCATCATCATCTTCATCACCATCTTCTTCGTCTTCTTCTTCGTCATCCTCTTCACCTTCTTCCTCGTCGTCATCGTATCCATTTTCTTGGACCCTAGAAGGTTCTAGAGATCCATTAGGGAAGATCTCGGGATCGTGTATGAGAAGAGCGCAGAGGCCATTGGGTAGATGAAGAAGTCTGTATAAACGGTGGTCAGATGGAGCTTTAATTACAATATTGTCTGAAGAAGAACGATCGACCGCCATCTTTTCTCTACAGTAGAAGGAGAAAGGAGGAGGAGAATAAGATTATAAGCTTTCAGATTTTGTTGCTCTCTCCCTTACTTATTCTTTCGTCTTCGATGCTTTGCAGGTCTTCACAAGGAATTTGCATTAGGTACACAGACCGTGCACCGTAGAACCATTCGATGGGTACCTCTATTTGCGCCCACGCATTCTTTGAAAGCCCCTACGTCCTCTTTGAAAACCATTAATTACTTCATATGAGATGATGGAGATCCTTTTCCACCACGATCTTCAATAATATATATTTTGAGATCGTAGTGCACCCATCAGACGAATCTCCAAATAATGACCTTTGAATTGTATGACACACATCACATTCAAATGTGAATTTAGAGTCATTTTCATAGGATTCTATTACATATGGTATCAAAAATTGATCGCTTGATAGGTGCAACATGATCTCAAAAACCATCATTTGGTTAGAAGGAATCAATAATTTTCAAGGGATCTGAGACATGAGCGCTTGCAGAGAATGTGTGGGCACTTTCTAAGTTATAGGGGCTGATTTTATTATTGGGGAGCTAAAACTTGCACATGAGATTTGGACCATTGCACATGGTTAAAAAGACTCTGGAATCTATGCCACGTGAAACACCATCTAAGCCGTATGATTTGAATACCAATAGAATGTTCTTTGACGCTAAAGATTGGCAAATCTCTATCATCTAATGAAATACAATCACAAGCCATCATTTATTTCAAAGGTTTACTATAACAAATTAGATGATAGAAATCACATTTCATGTTAATTTTTTTGCATCAAAGATCTTTATATCATGATTTTCAAATCAGACAACTTAGATGGTGTTGACACATATCCCAAAAATAATAAGATCTTTTATTTTAATCACATGCAACTATACAAAAATCAGTGTGCAAATTTTAGCTCCTATTTTATTAGGATAACTTTATTTATATCCACCTGTCTACTGAAAGCGCACACTTAATGATGTCTGACAATGTGGTGAGCGCTAGCGGGCTTTTTTGAAGCAGGTGCTTTCAGTAATTGGGTGGCACGAATAGAAGCCTCCATTTTATGTCTTTTTTATAAAAACGAAGCCTCCATATTATTACCTCACAATGAGTGGTCTCTCCAACAAATTGAAGGGTATGAAAAATTATGGACTTCGTATAAGGGACGTGATCCAAAGGGTGATTTAGAGCGGGTCACTTCCTCTCTCAAAAAAAAAAAAACAGAAGAACGGGTCACTTATTTTAGATGTAGTTCCACGTGGTTTTATCAGTTGTACTATGTGATTTAAAGATCCTGATTCTAAGATTTAGTTGCTAAAAATTACATCGAAAAAAATATCTCCCACCAGATATATAAATCGTTCAAATATTTTTAAAATGAACAGCTAGCAAATGAAACTTTGAAATCAAGATAATTGTTCATGTAAAAGAGTTGAATGATTTGAATTACATGATACAATTGTTTTTTCTTCCTATAGTTCACACCAAAGATCAGACACATATATACATATGATAGTTGAGGAGCAGCGTGAGGGAATACCAACTACAGTGATGAGGGTTAACTAATAAAACCCAACTCACACCTTATAAAAATAAGGGTGAGAAATAACACGGAGGACGAATATCGAACGCACGACCTCCTCCCTCACAATGGAGGGAGGTTATCAATTGGGCTAATGCCTCTTTGGTGAAACACCACCTTTTACCTCAAAAATAATGAGGAAAAAATTATTATAAGGTGTGGGTTAGGTTTTGTTCGTTAACCCTCATCACTATAATTGGTGTTCCCTCACACTACTTCGCAATTGTCACTTGTGTATGCGTGTTTGCTCCTCGATTTTTGAGGTTGTCTCGGCGGAATAATCATATAAAAAAAAAAATCTTTATTTCCCCATAGATAAAACACGGGGAAACGTGGGAAAATAAAATAATATTCTTATATTTTCCCATTGATACCTAAATTGTAGGAAATCATGGTATTCCTTTATTTTCCTTTGTTTTCTGCTGTTTGGATAACCACATTGCTAGTTGGGAAAACTCAGGATTAACCAAATCCTGTGTTTGGATACATATGCAGGAAATTGTAGGAAAATAATATATCCTAACAAAAAAAAATAGTCAAATGACAAAAAAATTATATATGTATTAAGTTTTTTTTTTCTTTTTACATATCTTAGTGAATTGCTCTAGTGGTAGACTTGGTGCTTTGTGAAGGTTAGGCTCTAGGTTCAAACCTTGTTACATGTAATAAATTATTATTTTTTTTATTAATTTTACTAGAGCATATACACTATATATGTGAGTATACTTGTAGAGTCCTTGTGAGAAAATAAATTATTTTTATTTTTATTAATTTTACTAGAGCATATACACCATATATGTAAGAATACTTGTAGAGTCCTTGTGAGAAAAATCTCTCCAAAAATAAGTTTGTCTAACACCTAAATAGATGGAGGGGAGCTTAAAAGTAGGTCAAAATTATGGGATTTAGTTAAGCAAAATCAAAGAAGAAATATTTGGTATGAAAACAAATATTATAAAAAAAATTATTTGAAGATTTTTTATCATTTTGAGTGATCAAGATAATTTTGGATGGATGAGAATCCACTAATATAAATTAGGACTCTTAAGGCTTAGTAGCAAATTTTTAGAAAGTTTGGGTGGTCAATTGACCACCTAAATCATAACGTAGTTCTGCCTCTAATTTTTGGGGATGTGTGTCATATAGAATCAACATCAAACCATTTGATAGGGGCATGATCTTAAGATCTCTCATGAGGAAGATTGAAAAAAAAAAAATCTCCATCGTCTTATTTAAATCAGTCAATGGTTTTCGTCCGTGAAAAAATTGTGTTGTATTATAAGAAGAGTGTATGGATGAGAAGTCCGAAGGTTTGGAAGATAGAAAATCGAGTGACCCCCTCGACATTTCTTCTCGGATTTTGACGGAAAATGTGAAAATAATTTCCGACTCTTTAAATGTTATCCAAATAACGGGAATCTCAGCAATTCATTTGCCGCATATGAGCTTTCCCTTATTTTCTCCTGTTTCCCTTAAAATCAAATAGGCCCTAAAAGAAATCTAGATTTTCACTTATACTCATGATTTTAAATCTAAGAAATCCCAGATGTTTTGGATAGAGCCAATAGGTGAGACATCTCAGAACTCGACAATACAAAGTGGGACAAAAAAACCATTTAAATGATCTCACACTGTTAAATGTGTGTTTTATCTTACACAATTGAAGTACACTTCATTGTCATGTCATGTCATGTGACATGTATCTATGATCAATCTAATCAGTTCAAATGATTGGCCACAATTGAAATATATTTCAATTAAAGAACCATACCAATAAAAATAATGCAACTTTCATGTCAATGAGCTTCAATATTAGCTGTCAACAAAACAAGAACAATAATAGCCGTTCTTGAGGTCATCAGCCAAACTTAAGATTGTATCCAGATAAAATACATGATGAAGCAAAAGAGTGCCAAGTGTATAAAAGTGACCATCAGTACAAGTTAAGTTGCCAACGGGAAAAACATCTTACAAAAATTTATGTACAAAATGGTAAGATTTTGTACAACATCCTAGGGTGAGATGTGGTCATGGGTCAAAATATCGGACGATGCCGATACATATTGTCCGATACGTATCATTTTTGAGAGTCGCCGATACAATAAAAATGATTTTTATCAGGTACCCACCAAAATAACCTAATTATCGGATGATACATTAAAATTATTAGATAATAATTTGAATGTATCGTTCGATAATTTAGCAGATTGATAGGGATCCCATTTGGCCAAATTTTCGGATGATACATTCAAATTATCGTCTGTATCATTCGATACGGATGATAATTTCACATTATCGGACGATAATTTGAATATATCATCAAATAATTTGGCAGATTGGCAGGGACCTCATTTAACCAAATTATCGGACGATACATTCAAATTATTGGACGTATTGTCTGATACTTTGATTTTTAGAATTTTTAGAATTTTTTTTTTTTATCAAAACAATACATTCAATGGATCGTCGATACATTGAACGTATCGGACGATATGTATCGTCTTGGAGTTCAAGACGTATCGAAACTCCGATATTTTGATCCATGGATGAGATATTATTGTTTCGCTTGAAATGAAACGTATCTCTTGAGACGCCTTGTCTCAAGCGATATTTAAAATCATGTTTATTACATTATACATTTAACAACTTTACCCTGTCTAAATAAAAAAATTATAACCTAGAAATCTCCCACTCAAATCTACCAAAAAGGGTGTGGTTTTGGCCCTAATCATGGTTTTAAATATCCATCATAACCAGTATGCCCCATGCACTGCCATATACACCCTCAATTTTTTATAGGGTCAAATATCGAGTCAGACAGATAAAATTTCAGACCATATCAAGTCGTACCGGCTGATATATATTGGATATAAATTGGACAAAATATCAAAAATGCTTTATAATTTTCTTAATTTATATAATTTTTAATATTTTTAAAATAATAAAGGTACTTGAAATATCGGTCAATTTGGCCAATACATATCAGACATATCCGATACCTATTGGCCTGGGACCCACCTGATATGCCGATTTTATTGGTCTTTTAATCCTTAGCTCTAATTGCTCGACTTTGATAGGAGAAATCTCATTTTTATTCGGCCACTTGCTCGAGTCGAATTGTAAAAGGCTTAGTTTTGATGTTGTGTTTGATCGGATATAGTCGGACAAAAGTGAATCTTGGCGAAATCGGTGGTTGACAATTGGGCTAATTTTCCTTGTCCGTTTAAATCGGATCCAAAAAGGTCAGTTAATATGAAATTGCCGTCCTAATTGCATGAAGGGTACCTTTATATTCACCCGTATCTTGAAGAGCACCCCTATAATTGATGCTCCATTGTCAAAGGGTCAATCTTGAAGAGAACCTACATAAGCACTCCCATAAGCGCATGCTCCGATGGTATTCTGATCTTCTCCTCTGGGGAGTCGCAATGACATCGATGACGATGCCGAAGATGTTGATGCAATGTCAACAACGCCAAAGAAGAAGAGGACGAAGTAGCCCATGAAACGCTCTTGAAATCCATGAAACCCTCTTGAAACCTTAGAATAAAAAAAAAGGACCACAAAAACCATGTACTCTTCTTGAAATCCTTGAAACATAAGTGTTGGGGTCCCTGTACAACCCTCATGACCAGAAGGGGGGCGGGGGGCTGGAAACGCTCTCTCAACACCTTAGTTGTACCTCTTCCATGACCATTTGATTTTGGTTGGAATGATAGCTCAATGGGTATAAGATTCTACAATAAGAAAAAGAAAAATGGGGAAGTGACACTATACATGACAGTGGGTGCCCATCCTCACGCACATAGTCACTTTCTTCCTCTTCGTATTCATGTAGAATGAGAGATATGAAACTCATTGAAATGAGACCTGTGAAACCCTCCTAAAAATCACTTCTTATTCTTCCTTTAGAATGACATGAAACCCATTGGAATGAAATTCATGAAACTCACTTCTTCTTCTTCTAGAATGAGATGCTGGATTTCACGGATTTATGTGGCCCTTAAGTCACACGTCATGGTGAAGGTTAAACAGTCAAAGTTGTTAATTTAGAGAGATTGTGGAATACCATTTATACCCAAACTAGAAGTTTCCAATTATATTAAGGGTTGTGATTTTACCCTAACATAAGTATGGTAATTTTAACCATTAGATTTCTTGATGGATAAGTTTCTGACCTGTTTAAAGGGATGTAGAGTCTCTCTTTCTACACACAATATACGTATCAATTGAATTGAAAGAAGCTTGGATCGCTCAAGGCTAAATCCTCGTGTGAAAAACTCTACAGTATAACGTATGCTAAAGTTTTATTTAATTTCGCTTTTGATTGCAGGAAGATCCTAATAGTTTCCACCAAGTGGTATCAGAACCAAACGTGTAATCGACTTTAGCGTTCCGATTCTCATCGTTATTTTTCGCAGGATTTTTTAACCTGTCGATGTAAGATTTTAAGGATCATATTAATTGGGTGTCGTCGATTTAAATTATTTATTGGCGTTTGAATCTAATTTTCAAGTTTTTCGGGTTTTCTGCGATGGTTCATCGGGCGATTGGCTCATCACTGGTCGTCACCGATGTGACCAGCCATTGACGAGCAGACCAGCCAACCTCCTTTTACCAGTCGTTGACTTACATCGGCCGCGATTTTATTTGGTTAGCTGTGGTAGGTTACAGAGAAAAGACACGACATCTATTGTTTCTTGACTTTCTTTCGTAAGGAAGAAGGAAACTTTCTCTTTGAGTTGTTTAGGTCTTTTCAATATTTAATAATACAAGAGAGTTTTATTATTAATAAAATGAGACTTTCTATTTGGATCTTTTCCATATTTAATGAAAGGAGACTTTCTCTTTGGGGTTTTTTTTTTCCTTATTATAAAGAATACAAGAAAATTTTACATGTGTAGTGGGAGCACCAAAGTTGGTGCTTTCCCAACTTTTTATGACTTAACCCGGTTCGACCCAAATTGACTCGACCCGGCCCATAGACCCATATAAGCTCATGACTTAACTTGGTCTGTGACCAGGCCTGGTCTGCGACCCGGCCCAATCGACAATTGGGCTCGAGTCATGACTTGATCTGACCCATAGTCTGGCGTAATCAATTTTTGGCCCATGGTCCGGTCTATTCCCGGCCCATGGTACATGACCCGGATTCGGCCCGTTCGATTAAGACCCATTTTAACCCATATTATTCTTTATTCTTTTTGGGTTATTTCTGGGTTATCTACAAGTCTTGTTTTGGAACATTATATATAAATTTTGACTTTCTCGGATATTCCGGATATGTTTTTTAGGTCTATTTTTGCATAGGAGCTCTCTGTTATGACATTTTTATGATCTGATGTCTTTTTGATATTCTTTAATCGAATAATTATTTTATGTTTGAGTGCCTTTAATTAAAGTTATAATTAAATTTAAATTCATGATTTATTTGTATTTAATTGCTCAAGATACATGTCTCATGTGTACTCTTAAAGTTTTATCATTCATGAAATATTCACTTAAGATTTTGATCTACATATCTATTTCACTTAAAGTTATGTGTTAGAAATTTTTGTACCATCTTTTCATATTAAATTTCAGATTATTTTTTAATGTTAAAGAATTCAACTTAAAGTTAAATATGTGAGCATATTAAAATTGAATTACACTTTATTCCTTACATTTTAATTTGAACATGTATAAATTTAATATTGGATCCCTAATTCTAAGAACGACATTTATGGATCATAAATGTTAGGTTCTTTCCTATGGGGTTTATGGAGAACCGAGTGATCGTTTAGGGACGCTTGGCAAGTGAGTTGGTTCTTGCCCAAAGGTAGACAATTCACAAACTTTATTGTTTTCGAATCTTAGATGTTTTTTCTATTAAGATCACTAGGCATATAATTTCATTGAGTGCTTGTATACGGCCCAAAGGTGTCATAGGTACTTGACGTAGTGTGTACGAATAGAATAGTCTTGTATGGGATGGTTAGATAGGATAACCCTATTTGCCCAAAGATATAGGAAGTGTCTGATTCTAATCAAACTATAGAGGCTAGGTCTATGGCGTATTTTACGTGGTGGGAAGCAAGGGCAAGTCATGGTGTCTGCCCAAAGGTGAGCCTTGATGTTGTCAAGTGCTTTCCTTGAAGTTGGTATGTGCACATAGTGTCACTTCATACGTTTGAACCGAAACCCTTGATTTAAGTGAAAGAGATTAAATTTAAAGAATTGATTAAGTTTTGATTTTTGTGTTGACTTTTAAAAGGTGATCCAAAATTGAAATTTTTACAGCGATGGATTTCTTGTTAATTATCAAACACATAGCAAGAGTTGAGTCTCTTTGGGTCCAATTTCAATACTTGGAATTGATTAAGTTTTGATTTTTGTGTTGACTTTTAAAAGGTGATCCTAAATTAAAATTTATGCAGCGATGGATCTCTTGTTAATTATCAAACACATAACAAGAGTTGAGCCGCTTTCTGGGTCCAATTTCAATACTTGGAAAATGACTGTCGATGTTTGTTTTGGGATTTTAGACATGTCCTTTGTATTAATAATACCTAAACCTGCGACGATTACCTAGGATTCTTCTGCCAAGGATAATAAATTTTTCGAGAAATGGAATAAGGCTAACTCATTAGCTATGTTAATGATTAGGGCCACCATTAATGCCTCTTTTAGGGGTGGCATACCTGCTACTGAGACCGTTTTTAAATTAATAACTCTTATTAAGAAATAATGTATTGACAGTAAGAAGCAGGTCGTATATGATTATATACATGATCTTATGTACCTTCGGTATAATGACAATGGGAATGTGACAGACCACTTATTAAAGTTATCTCAAATCTTTTTAAGTATTAAAGAATATGGGCTCAACATAGATGAAGAGTTGATAGTTTATATTGAGGCTGCTTCCTTCCCTAAGGCTTTCGACATTTTTAAAGTAAATTATAATTCGCAAGAGCAAAACTGGGACTTGAACAAGTTAACTCAGGTGTGTGTCATTGAAGAAAAGAGGCTTAAAGGCGAGCGACATGGGTTTACTCATTTGGAGACTTCTAACTCCAGTAAAAAAAAATTTAAGAAGAAGGGTCTTAAGAGGAATAAAAAAGGAAATTAACCACAATAAAAATTTTAAAATAAGGGTAAAGGCAAGGGTCAAAGTTTTGGAAAGGCAACGCGGCCTCAGGGTCAATCTGAAAGTATAAGTGGTTGCTAGTTTTACGACAAGGAAGGCCACTTTAAGAGCAAATGTGTGAATTATAAGAAGTGGCTAGCGAAGCAGCCTGAAGGTATTCCTAGAATTTTAATACTCTCCCAGACATTTTCAGTTAATAGTCCTCCTCATTCTTAGTTGGTTGAATCTAGTGCTTCTGTGTATGTTATGTACTCTTTTCAGGTGCTCAGAAGCAGGAGAAGACTCAAACAGGAGGATAGGTTGCTCCTTGAGAACAATCAGGCGATGCAGGTGGAGAGTGTCGGCACATGCAATTTAGTTTTCGACTTAGAATATACTTTGAATTTACATGAGACATATTTTATTCTCTTCTTTGAGAGGAATATTATTTCATTATCTAGACTTGCGGACTGTGGTTATATTTTTACTTTTAGCAGTATGGGGTTTGAATATTTCTTTTGATGGTTTTGTGGTTGGTCGTGACATTTTAGTTGATGATTTATATTTGCTATCTATTGATTCTTCTCGGACCATTATTTTGGTTGCTGAGGCCTCGAAGTCGACACCTTCCGGGCCAAAGCACTCTTTGCTTAGGGATGATTCTGCAGCCTTATGGCATATGAGGTTAGGTCACATATCAAAGAAAAGACTGAAATTGTTAGTTAGATCTGATATTATTAAACCATTGGAATTAACCGATTTTAGAAATTGTGTGGATTGTGTGAAGGGTAAAACTTTCAAATAGAAGTTCTCTGCCTCTCTGGCCACTGAGGTTTTGCAGTTGATACATATCAATATTTGTGAGCCTTTTCCGAATGTTGCTCGTGGTGATAAATTTTTTTTATTACCTTTATTGATGACTATGCCAGATACACATACGTCTTCTTATTAGAGACAAAAGATCAAGCTTTAGAGGTCTTCAAGACTTATCAGTTGGAAGTAGAAAATTAACTTGGGAAGAAGATAAAGACTGTGTGTTCAGATAGATGTGAAGAATATTTCGGTAAAATGGGTCCTGATAGTGTCAATCATGGACCATTCGTGGAGTACTTACAGACTCAAAACTTTATTCCACAATAAACTTCTCCTGACACTCTGCAGCAAAGTGATGTTTTAGAAAGGAGAAATCGTACTTATCAGGAGGTTGTTCGTACATGCTAAGTTACTCTATACTTAAAGAAGAGTTTTGGGCTGAAGCCTTGAAGACAACAGTTTATATTTTTAACAGAGTTTCTTGCAAGGCCGTACCTGAAACTCCTTACAAAAGATGGACAACTAAGGATCCAGAGCTCGAACATTTACATATATGGAGTTGTGAAGCTGAAGCTAAGTTTTATAATCCCAACATTAAGAAGTTGGATCCTCGCACAGTCAGTTGCTATTTTATCGATTATGAACATCAATCTAGGACTTAGAGATTTTATTATCCCAAAAGAGTCATTGATATTGCTGAGACTCATATAGCCAATTTTCTAGAGAATGACAAATCCAGTGAGAGTTCACGTAAGAATAATATTACTTTTATTGAGAACTCTGAATTTAACTTTGTGCCTTTATCTGGTGGTAATATTTTTCTTCCTACAACACCTGATCCCATACATGTTGATTCTTTAATTCAGACAAATCCAGTGATGGCTCCAATTAAAGAAGAATGTCCTATTCCACCTCATGTTTCACCTGTACCACCAACTCAGCCCCGAAGAGCTGAGCGTCAACGTAAACCTGTTATTCCATATTTCTATGAGGTGTATGCACAAGAGGCTCAGTTTGAGGGTGTTGATCTTGATGATCCATCGACCTTTCAGCAGGGTATTGATAGCAATGAATCCTCACATTGGTAGGAGGCCATGAGAGAGGAGTTATTGTCTATGAAAAAAATAAGGTTTGAAACCTTGTGGATTTGTCAGAGGATCGTAAAGTAGTTGAATGCAAATATGTTTATAAGACTAACAGAGACTCCAGAGGCAAGATTGAAAGATTCAAGGCCAGACTTATCGTGAAGGGTTTTAGACAGAAGGAAGGCATTGACTATGATGAGACCTAGTCTCCGGTCTCTTCTAAGGATTCATTGAAGATAGTGATGGCTTTAGTTGCACATTACAATATCGAATTACATCAAATAGACGTGAAGACTGCTTTTCTAAATGGAGACCTTGTGGAAGACATATACATGTCACAGCCAGTGGGTTTTGTGATTAAAGGAAAAGAACAACTAGTTTGCAAGTTGAATAGGTCTATTTATGGACTTAAGCAAGCTTCTAGGCAGTAGTATTTGAAATTCGATGATGTTGTCACTGGTTATAGGTTTAAGGAAAATATCGTTAATCGTTGCATATTTCTCAGAAATAGTGGGATCAAATTTGTCATTCTGGTTCTCTACATAAATGATATATTACTTGCAAGTAACAACATTCATTTTCTCCACAATACCAAGAGTTTTCTCTCCAAGGCATTTGATATGAAGGATTTAGGTATTGTTGATTATGTGCTTAACATCAAAATTCATCGTCATAGAGGTGCCGATTGTTTAGGTCTTTCGCAGAAGGCCTACATAGAGAAAGTACTTAACGGATATGACATGGATAGATACGCTCCAGGTGAAGTGCTTGTTTTAAAGGGTGATATTATTTCCCAGATCTACAGCCCAGAACTGAGGCAGAAAGGTAACAAGTAGATCAAAAGGAGTATGCTTCAGTTTTGGGTAGTCTTATGCGTGCTTTGATTTGTCTACGTCCCGATATCAATTCCGTTGTCACCCTACTTAGTCGATAACAGTCTAATCTAGGAATTGCGCATTGGAAAGCTGCAAAGAAGGTATTTCGTTACTTACAAAGAACCAAAGATTTTATGTTGACTTATCGTAGCTCAGATGATCTTAAGGTTATCGGATACTCAGATTTTGATTTTGTTGGTTGTTAGGATAGCGTCAAATCGACAGCAAGTTATTTATTTCTACTTACGGAGGGCGTTATTTTCTGGAAAAGCGCTAAACAGACTTTGAGGGGAGAGTCGACTATATACACTGGGATTATTGGTTGTAATGAGGCTACTCGCTATGCATTATGGTTGAAAGTTTTCATTGAAGATCTAAAAATTGTTGATTTTATTCATCGTCCTCTTATCATCTATTGTGACAATGAGGCTGTGACCAAGTTTGTGAGACACGGAAAGATTATCAGGAGGAATAAGCATTTTGATGTCAAGTATTTTATTATATATGAAAATATTCGAGATGGTGTTATAGAGATTTCTTATATTAGTACGGAACTTATGATTGCAGATCCCCTTACCAAAGGGTTTACTACCCAAGGTTTTCAAGGAGCACGTGACCCGGATGAGACTTGTTGAGTTGTTGACTCAATTATAGATTTGTTTATATTTAGACATGTTATTATTGCTTCTTTTCTGTTATGGATCATGAATTTTTTTTCGCTGTATTTATATACATGCTTTTATTTTGAGCTCAAATTATTATATTATTGCATATTATCATTTACAGGTTATGGGATCATTACCCATAACAAGGTGGCGTTTATCACATGATATGGTGGCAGTTGTCACAAGTATGGTGGCGATTGTCACAGGTATGGTGGCGGTTGTCACAAGGTATAGTGGCGATTGTCACAAGATATGGTGGCGATTGTCACAAATAGCCTGAAGTGTTTGACACTCAAGTTTGTTTGGGCTAAACATGAGTTGGCTTCATATTGGTAATGCCTTCACTCTGATGAAAAGGTGACTGATTTGTTACAAAGCGAGATGCAAGATTACATCAGAGTGATATGCAGTAGCATGAAGCAAGACTCCACGAGAATGAGTGCAAGACCAAGTTTTAGAGTACTATATCTCTCGTGCCACATTATTTAAAATAATCACGTAAAGGTTAAAGACATTGAAGTTTCAAGTAGTGTTAGTTTTGTGACCATGGAATTGTCCTAGTGTCAATATTAAGTACACTAGTGCATTCATGATCCTCACTAATGGTGCTTGAAATGAAAATGAAAGGATATATCTCTCTAAGGTTTTCAAAATCAGTGCACCATGTCAAGTTTTCTTAAAGGAATAGTTTGGACTTGATTTTTTACATATTTCAAAAAAAAAAAAAACCTAATTGGTCTTAAGGTCAAAGTGGGAGACGGTTAGATTTCATGAATTTATGTGACCCTTAAGTCACACATCATGGTCAAGGTCAAATAGTCTAAGTTGTTAACTTAGAGAGATGGTGAAATACTAGTTATAGTCAAACTAGAAGTTTCCAATTATATCAAGTGTGGTAATTCTAATCGTTAGTTTCCTTGATGGACAAGTTTTTAACCTATTTAATGGGATGTAGAGTTTCTCTTTCTACACACAATATACGTATCAATTGAATTAGAAGAATTCAAGGGAAACTCATCTTCTCTACGGAGTGCAAATAAAGAGAAGACTCACCATCAAATCATCGCCGAATTATTGCTCAGATCGCTCAAGGCTAAATCATCGCGTGAAAAACTCTACGGTGTGAGGTATGCTAAAGTTTTATTTAATTTCGCTTTTGATTGCGGGAATGATCAGTCACATAATTTACCATTTTATCACCCTTAACTTAGTAATGCTAGACCATAGTTTGCTATTAATAAATTGTTAATATGCATATATTAAGAAAACGCAGTAAAATAGACCAAAAGTGATAATATTTGTCAAAAGTAACTCAAAAAGCAATAAGAATAACAATAGATTGAAAGACAAAAGCTCCACCTACTGAAAAAAATGAAAAATGGCTATTTATGATTTTCTCATAGTGGGAGACTATGAAAGCCAAAGAATGATAATTTACAATTCTACAGAAGAAGCCGCTCAAGGAAAAGAAGTATTTACGATTTTTCAGAGAATCGTCCGACAAGTCTATCAAACTCAGAAGGAAATTGTAATTTATAATTTTCTACTAAAGAAGAAAGAACAGAGAATCGTTATTAGCGATTCTACAAAAAGCTTAGTTCACTGTTGCGGATCATGTGAGAACTATCACCGCCATGAACCAAAAATAGAAGATCTCTTGAATTAGAAGTCTGGCGAATCACGGATCCAAGGAAATTGATGAAGAAGATTTTGAAGGACTCTATTGCTGAAGTATGAAGAAAGTTCTAGAAGTATATCAACCGTTAAAGCAAAGGAAAGATAAAATTAGGAATTATAGTTATATTAGGAAACTTGTATTTTAGTAGTTTATTTTATTAGAACTAGATCTTTATAAATCGACTTCTGATGATCTATAAATAAGAGAGCTCAGTATAGGAATAAGCATCGAAGAATTTTAGCATCAATTGATGTCTGAGGTTGGATTTTCTTCCGATCAAAGTAATGTAAAATAGTTAGAGTAGATTAGATATGAGAAGTTTCTCAAGAGCAATTGACGACTGCGATTGAGTGCTGAAGATTAGTGTAGATATCTGTAATTTTTTCGGAGCAATTGACGACTGCGGTTGAAGGGTGAAGGATATATTTTACTTTGCTTTTTAGTTAAAATTTTTTGCTTTGTACACATCTTCAAGTTTTGATTTGAATTGACGACTCATGTTAGAATTTACAGATTAGTGTAATGGTTTTACTTTTCCATCTTTAATTTTTTAAGATTTGATTGACGCCTAAATTTTAGGAAGTTGTTGATTAGATTAAATCTATATTGGTAGGATCTTAGACTTGATTGACGCTCAATGCTAGGAGACTAGAAATATAGTGTAACGGTACTGTTTAAATTTATAAATATCCGGTAGCTGAGATTAAGATTGACGACCTTAATCTGAAGGAGGATTAGAATTTATTTTATGCACTTTAGATTAAAAACTCATTCTTTTATTCATATTTCTCCAGTAGATTATATCTTAAAAGATAAATAAAAGTTTTTAAAGATAAGGATTTGAAAAAATTATAAAACTAAAGAATTAATTAGATAAAAAACTTCCTCATGGGACCAATCCTATGCTAGGAATATGATTTCCATTGTGCGCTTGCAATAGGTTAAGACTTGAATTTAACATAAAATATATACGCAATAATAGACAAGTCAAGTTTTTAGCGCCGCTGTCGGGGAAGCGGAATGATCTAATTCTTTCAAGTTTTTATCTATTATTGTTATTTTTTTAGAAATTAATATTTATCTTTATCTTTTTATATATTTATATATTTTTATCTTTCTTTGATCACTTCTTAATCTTTTTGCAGGTTTATTCAAAGTAACAGCTGAGACTTTCAACACTTCTGCGGGCCTCAGAAATTAGAAACTCAGATTTATTTATCTTTCTGCTTTCTAAAATAAAAACTACATAAACTTAAAACAAAAACTAGAAACACTCAGTTTTAGACAATATATGGCTAAAACAATGGGGGACCATTATACACTTTCCCCATGCATGCAATTGAACCCTATGACCAGTAATAAGATTTTTAAAATCACGCCCAAAATATTTCAAGCACTTTTAATATTTCATGGGCTAAGGGATGAAAATCCCTATTTACATTTAAGACAGCTTATAGAAGTGTGCAACCCTTTCTGAATCAAGAATTTTCCAGAAACATCTCTTCATTTAAGACTGTTTTTATTTTCTCTTAGAGATGAGGCAAAGCAGTGGATGCACTCCTTGCCTCATAATTTGTTCGCTAACTAGGAGGATTTGGAACGAGGATTTCTCATGAAATACTTCCCAATACACAGAACGAATCAAATCCGGTATCTTATTGTGCAACCATGGGATTTGTGATGATCATGTCGCGGCGATGCGCTCGCTTGTAAAAATATAGAGTCGCTACCCAGAGCTTTTGGTGTCCCGGGATACCTATATCATTTTTATGAGCACTGAAGTGCTAAAAATATGACCCTGAATCCGGTCCACACCAAAGGCTCTTGGGTAGGGGCTTCAGTTATCGATCGAGAAGGTGTTAGGCACCCGATCAACCCGCTTAATGCGGTCTCTACTTATGGCCAAAATAAAAATAAAGTAAAAGAAAAGAAAATGACTTCCTCTTACCCAAATGGGCCTCAAATCCTATTTGTGCCCCTCCATTCCTACCGAAAATTCGGTGGCGTAACGACACAAATGGGAGAATGAGAAAAGCCAAAAAGAGATAGGAGAAGAAAGGGGAGAGCTGGAGCCCTCAGGCCCTTGTAACACCGTAGGAGAGTCTTGCATAGCTTGCTTTTGATGAGCTTTTGAAGGCTTGAATGGTGGAAAGAGGGGTTCTAACCACTAAGGCTTACTAGCTAAGAGGTAGAGAAGGGAGGCAAATGGATAGTACACACCTAACCTAGAGGCTTTTTAGGAAAGGTAAGGCATGGAATGAGGTTTTAGAATTCTAAAATTTATATGAGCAATGGTGCACTAAAGGGAGAAAGATCTTCTCACTTTAAGCTCTTTCTCTCTTAGGCAAAAATTCTCAACCCTTAAACCAAGGGGTGGGGGGCTCTATTTATAAAAAATGGGTGGGTTAGGAGGGTTTTTAGATGCTAATCAAGATTAGGAGTTAGGTAATCTAACATCTAAGGTTTCTTAGGATTTTTAAAGCCTTGAAATGTGTGAGAAGGTCCTTTAATGGTGGATGATAGGGTGAGGCTTTAAGCCACTTGATGGCTTACAAATAGGGTGTAAAAGGGTGCAACAGAACTATCAAGACACACCCCAAAGGTCAAGGTGGTCAATAAGTCAAACCCCAATCACAAATTTCGAGGTAAAAAACCAGGGTTACTGTTCATATGCCTGGTGCAACTATTAGTTGTGCTAGGCAAATGCACTATAAGACAGTTTAATATAGTGCCTTGAAAGTTGCCTCGCGAGGGTGGGGTCCACCTTAATAATGGCGCAACTATTAATGGCGCCAGGCTTTAATTCTGGAAAAATGGCTTGGCAAAAGTATAACTGACGCAACTATTCCAAATCCTAAGGGGGCCCACTTGAAATTACTCCTTTGCCCTCCGGGTTCGGACCACCATATCTTTCGCTGTATAACTCCGATTGGGGTGATTCTTGGATCGTTGGAAAGTTGACGACTTCTACTTTTCAATGGTATGAGATTCAATCATAATAAAAGGCTATAGCTAGTCCTAGTGTATCACTCCTTTTTTAAGGCTCGGAAGGTTAGATTTAGGTTCAGAACGGGTTCTAAGGGTTGGGATTGATTTCTAAAGGTTCGGGGTAGGTTCCTAAGGGATCTAGGGTGATTCCTAAGGGTTTGGAGGGGTTCTTTAAGGGTTCTAGGGTGGTTCCTAAAGATTTCATACATGCCATCAAAAGCCCAAAAGTGCACCTCTCTCAAAATATGTTTCGATCAGGCCTTAGGCTAAATTTGGGTGTCTATAGATGCCCCTCTTTGGTATTCGATCACTAATGATCGAATGCCAAAGAAAAGAGACATCCGAAGAGGCCCAAGGCATTACTGACAGGTTCGCTGCATTCAGATCGAGCTTCAAACATCAGGTTAGTAACATGGTGAGAAAATGAAAGACCTGTATGTCAGAAAAATTGTTCATTTCTCAAGGTCATCGGTCCCCAAGCGCTTAGCGACATTATTGGGCATAACCGAGGGAATGAGTTACAAAAGCCCAATAGTTGGGAAAAATATTCGCTCAAGTTGCGAAAGCCAGTCAAGAAAAATGTCCGCTTCTTGAGATTATTTGAATGTGATTAATGTTCGAGATTCATTTTGAATACAACAGCTTCGCAAGTAAGAGGGGTGATCGACCCACACTCAAAGATAGGTGCAAAGCAAAAATGCAAGGCTCTACAGTTGCGTCTAATCCCACAAGGCATTTGATTGCCCCATCTGACTGTTCGCGGGTGCCCCTACTGAAAGCAGGGTTCAAGGTCTTTGGGCGAACCCATCGATCCTGAAGTTTATTTAGCATGACTGCCCGAGCGAAGTGAATAGATGTCACAACGCTTTTTGGGAGTTTGTGTCGTTTTTTAAAGCATGCCCCAGATCAACATGACCTAGAGCCTCCAGCTTCAACTACCTTGAACAGATCCAACCAAACATTGGGTGTCTCCTAAAAGGGACATCCAATCTTGATATCTGCTAACAATGATCATAAACATCATTTAACTATGCATAAACATGCACCCATTAGGGGCGATGAGCAACAAAGGCGATGGAAGGCCCGACTCGAACCTGCCCAAGTACAATTTACAAAAATAAATGACCATCATATGGATACCCAGACGCATGGCGTACACTTTAGAGGGATACCGTTGCCCATACAGGTTTTAAGCCTATAGAAAATAAAAGGATAATGAACCCTTCTGAATGCATGGTTACACATAGTTTGATTGATACGTAATCTTATTCTTAACAGGTTTGCCTCAACCAATGACTGACCTTTTTCAACGGAGAATCTGAAGCTTAAGACACTTAAGTTCATATGAATCTAAAATAGAGCGCTTAGCTAGAAGATTTAACAGTGGAGTCAACCTGATTAAGACATTGATCGTTTGATCGAGATTGACGTCGTCGCTCCTACTTTGAAGTAGGATCCAAAGATCCAAGGCGAACCCTAGACTCGAGACCTTAATATGGCACAGCTGCATTGCTGATAAAATATTAATACTTTACCGCATTGAAAACATGCAAGTGTGCTGCTCTGCGGGGGAATACAAATCTATTTTTATTTTCGTGGTTTTTCTATTATTATTTTTTGGATTTTAAAGCTATTATTTTATGTGATTTTTTAAGATTTTTCTAACTATCATTTTATGTGATTTTTTGGATTTTTCAAACTATCATTTTATGTGATTTTTTGGATTTTTCTAACTATTATTTTATGTGAATTATTCCTATTATTTCATGAGAATTATTCTGACTTTTCTGTGGGGACTTTGTTATCATTTTTTGGATTTTTTGTGTAGGACCGGGATGCCTATTGATCTTGGTCCACTTTTATTCTAGCACGGCTTCTCGATCAAGTCGAAAGAGGATCAAAATGCCGTTTGAGAGTACGTGCATCTGCCGAGAGTGACAAAACAAAAACAGAAAGGAGGGGGGGATCGGCTTTCCTATTTGGCCCGTACCCGGCCCGAGACCCGACCTAAGTGCCTGGCGCAACTATTAGTTGCGCCAGGCCAATATGGGCCTCAAAATAGCTTGGCGCAACTATTAGTTGCGCCAAGCCAGCAATGGGCACAATTTTGCCTGGTTCTACTAATAGTTATGCCAGACTTGGCTGGGGACCAATTTAAACAGCCCGGGCTCGGGCTGTGGGGTTTCATTTCAAAATTTTCTCCCCCCTTGTCTCTTAAAACCGACAACCGACCCCTTTTAGGGTTCCTTTACATTGCATCTACGCGTGCTTCATTGCCGTTATTCGCTCGCGTTAATCGATCGCCGTCTTGCGCTAGATCAAAGACCCATTTTCTTCCAAAAGGTAACCATTAAAACTCTTCTTTTGATTGATTTTTCTTACTTTTTCTTGCAAATGTGATCATGATCTTGCACTTTTTGGATGAGTAGTGGTTTATTTTTGGTTGTGGATGCATTTATTGATGGTGTGTAGATGATTTCTTATGATCAATGCCCTATTCTTTGTTATTTTACGGATTTTTTGGTGCCTATATGTTTTGTTTGTTTTTTTTATTTTTGTTTGTTTTTGTTAAAGAATGGATGCATTTTTTGTTGATTTTCTTTATTTTATGGGCCAAAAGAAAGGACTCTTTGTTTTTTTTTTGGCTTTTGATTTTTGGAGCATAAAGAAAGGACTCTTTGTTATTTTTTTATTTTTATTTTTTTATTTATTTTTTTTTTTTTTGTAAACATAAAAGAGGGATTTTTTTTGGGTTTTGATTGACGATTTGTTTTAAAGCATAAGGACCCCCTCTTTTTTTTTTTTTTTGTAAATAAAGTGAAAGGATTTTTTTTTTGTTCTAATTTTTTTGAAGTATAAGGATTTTCTTGTTTTATTTTTGTAAACAAAGTAAAAGGGTTTTTTGGTTTTTATTTTTTGATGATGATGATGATTTTTTTTTTTTAGAAAAATTTTGTTGCATGTGTATCTTTATTTTCGAAAATAAACAGGGAAATGGTGAGCATTCTTACCTCCCCTTGACGCATAGTATATCATGGTTCTTTGTCATTGACCTTACCAGATGTGATTGCCTTTTGTTGCCCTAGCATGTCGGGCGATGATGAACATATTCCTGAGGAGGGCCATGAGGAGGGGCCTGAGATAGTATACAGTCCGCGAGGGGAGCAGTTCCTCTGGGTGGAGAGAAGAGCGGGCCCATGGCTCGAAATGCAGGGCGAGGCTGCCCGAGTCGACCTCCTACATCAACAACACACCCATATTTCGAATTTTGGAATAGCAGGCAAGGTAAAAGAGAGGTTCAGTTCATTTTCTTTATGCGGCTTTGCTTTACTTCCGTGATCTGATGCGTATTTCTTTGGATGCAGGACCTGCCCAACATTGTATTCCGTGGGGGTGGCTCGATTTTCAAGACTTCTACCTCTACGTCCCTCCTGTAGTAAAGCTCCTGTTGGCGCAGGTGGGCTTTGGGGAGTTTCTGTCTTGCCACGCTATGAGGGCCGATGCTGCCTACTTGAAGGCCTTGATCAAACGATTTCGCCCTGAGACGATGACCTTCCCTATGCCGTACACTGAGATGACCTTGACGCCTGTTGATTAGGCAATGATTACGGGCATCAGGATGGGAGGGATACCGATAGTTGACCTGGCAATGCCGAGTAGGGAGGACATCATTAGACTGATTGGGGCATATCCCTCTCGCGGGTAGACGCATGGTATCGAGGTCGAGATGACCTGGCTGACCGCCCTTTATACTCCTGACAAGTTAGTGGATCTCGGTCAATCAGATAGGGTGCTCTATATCACGCCTGAGCGAGCGATCGTCCTGGCTCGCATCACTTTCTTACTTCTGCTGAGCAAAACCCTTTTTACCAATGCGAGCAGGGGCCGAGTCAGCCTAGCATTGCTAAGCGTGATGGACAACTGGGGTGACGTCTATAGGTATGACTGGGCGGAGCCGGGTACGCATGGCTGATGTATAATGTGGCTCAGGTCATGACCGGGGATTCTAAGTCCGCTGTCGGCTTTTGGGCGGCCTTGGAGGTAATCCCTAGCTCTTCCTATTCTTATTATTTTTACTCGGATGGTCTCTCATGCTACTAACCTGCTGCTCTTTTTTTGTTGTATAATGCTCTTCTCAGGTATGGGGGTACCATCATTTCCACCCCGGGCACCCGCTTCTCCATTCAGATGCGCTCACCTATCCTCTCCTTAACAACTGAAATCAGGCCCGACGCCATGACATAGGCCTGAAGCACTTGGAGATGGGCTTGAGGTCTTAACTCGACCTGATGGTTCCTGAGCAGGTAAAGCCCCTTTTCTACCTTATTTGTTTGGGCTCAGAAATACTCTTCTATTGACGTGCTACCTGTTCGACCGCCTTCCGACTTGGACAGATTCTCCACGACCCGTACCTTGCATCCCCCTTCTGGGATCGGGCAGCCATGGGCCCCTCTCGCCTGTTTAACAACTGCCACATCGTTTTCTTTTATGGGGCGTGGGCCAAGTTTTACTATTTGGGAGAGTGGGTTGTGCACCAGTACCAAGGCTACTATGCTATACCTGTGGACCCTCCCGCGGACGTTTGGGCTCTTGTTGGCAGCGTCGAGGAGCTTATGACGGCCTTTCTCAACAATGGGCTCCCTATCAATGCCCTCTTTGTGCTTGGAGACTATCATGCTTGGTATGAGTGCCTACCTTATCGGTTCATCTTGCCACGCTTTGTACCTAGCACCAATTTCCTTGCATTTGGTGGCCCCCTCGGTTAGGTAATTCTCCTCAGCTTGGACTAGTTCCCCTTATGTTCTAATTCAGCCATTGTTTTTTTCTAAGCGGATCCTTATTTTGTTCATAGTTTGCTCAGAGAGATGACTCGGATGGCAAAGGCGGGACAGGCGCAGCTGACATGTCAGGGGTAGATCCTTCTGGTGCCGGCCCCTCTGGTGCGGGTCCCTCGGGCGAGGGTTCTTCTAGTGTCGGACCGTCGGGCACCTCCCATGCCGGTGCCCCTAGTGGTGACCCGCCCGTGGTTTATGGGACCTTCTGACTCCTGGATGATAGCTTCCTTTCGGGCCTCTGCACTGATGTGGATAGGTAAGCGCGGCTCTCTGCTGAAGCGGCCCATATCCCTCCTCCTGAGGTGATCTCAGGGGTAAGTCCTCTGACGACCCATCTCTTTCTTGTTTTGGTCTCCTTTTGCACATGTTTCATGATTGCCCTGACAGCTAATATCGTATCTTTCTGAACGTAGGACTTTAACTCGGCCATGGAGTATGTGGCGTATCATTGCCACATTGCGGAGCTCAGGGAGGTGGAGACAGTGAGTACCTTGCTGCACTACTTCTCCCGCTTGTTTTATTTGTCATTTGTCCCTCAATTGGTCCTAATTTCTGATTTCAACTGTGCCTTGCAGCGTGCATGTGCCAAGGAGTCGCGCTCCTTGCTTTGTAGGATTTCGCAGGCGTGGTCTCGGGTGGGGGATATGCAAACTTTCCAGAGCTCCTCTTGTCATCGGAAGAAGTTCAAAGGCGCAGACAAGGAATAGACTTTAGTTTCTGCTTTAAAACTTAGTGCTCTTGGGATTGGATTTTGATTTTTTTAGATAGTTTGGGATGGATGATGTGACACTTTAGATATATTTTTTTGAAAATATCAATAGTGCTTTTATCTTGATCGTATGCCATGGCTTCCTTGTATCGTATCTATTTTTCTACATGACGTGTTTGCCAAATGCTCTCAGAAAGTGACTTTTTGGGTCGCATGCTTTGATGTAGGATCAATCCTGTACATAAACAAAGTAATTTTCCAAACCGTTAGTGATTGGATGTGTATCTATATAAAAAAAGCAAAAGGGGTGAAAGTCCCCCCAATTAGGCCCCGAGATGGCTGAGGAGGGGGGATCTTTGGTCTGGCGCAACTATTAGTTGCGCCAGGGTAAATCCCAGGGAATATGTACTGGCGCAACTAATAGTTGTGCTAAGAAAAAATGGGGACAAAATGCACTGGCGCAACTAATAGTTGCACCAGGCTTAACCTGGGGAGCTGTGGGTCCTTATATACCCGAGTCAGCCAAAAAATCCTCCCTTTTCTGTTTGACTTGGCCCCTTTGACCGATTCCTTTTGCTCTTGCTTTTCTAAGGCGGGTCCATCACCATACATCGATTTTTTTCTTCTCAAAAGTTCTTTATACATTTATGGACCCGCTTCCCAACCCTCTGTTACGTGGAGGGCCCGGAATCAATTTACCCACCTTCCTTGGGCTTAGGGCACAAATTTCTAACAACTTGGGTTGGGAGTTTGAATGAGAGTGAGCTCGCCCACTTGGAGCGCCTTGGGCTATCCCGCCTTCCTTCCTTTCTTGAGGTTCCTCCATGGTGGGACCTTCTTTATGCTGCTGCTTCATTTTGGGATGCAAATTTCCATGTGTTCCTTTTTGGGAAGCTGGAGCTAACTCCAACCCTCGAGGAGCTATCCAATCTATCCGGCCTGAAGCTTCATAGGGACCTCGTAAGAGTGACGCCACGGCCGGGCTACTCCAAATCCTTTTATCTTACCCTTGGCTTGAAGAAATTCAAGTATGAGAAAAGCCTCATTTGAGGGCCCACAAGGTGTTCGCTAAAATTCCTCAAATAACTTTTTGGTGACGAAAGTCTCCGAAAATTTTCGGTTAGGAACATTTTTAATGCAAAAGCCTTAGCTCTCGGTCTCATTTCAGAAATCCTTTTCTTTACCGGGGGGGGGAGAGTTTCTCATTGGCAATTTGTGATATTTTAGCCGAGTTGGAGGCAGGCCGATCTATGACGCATTTGGTGCTCGTTGAGCTATATCGATGCCTTGATGCATTTGCTTTGGGCAAGGTGGAGGGCCTTCAGGGGTGTCCCTTGCTGCTTTAGGTTTGGTTGTGCGAACACCTCGCTATCTTGGGGCCTGTGCCTCGCTTTTATATTGCCTGAGGTGAGGTGGCCCAGTGCTTTTTGGGTAGGTGTCACCTACTTTCGCGGGGTGATTTGTTAGTTCTTAAGCTTTGGTTGACCGATGCTAACCTTATATGGAGGCTTCCTTGGTTGGACCGGACCTTCCTAGTAGTTTGCTCTAGAGACCATGAGGGCATCACTCTCCTAGGATTGACTGGCAGCACCTTCTACTTCCCATTCCGAGTGTTGCATCAGTTTGGTTGTTCTCAGCAGGTGCCTTGCGAGGCTAAACCCCCTTTATGCGACTTGATCTTTTCTAGGGGGTCCTTCGGAGACATAGATCAGATTGCTGCTCTTTGAGAGACGCGTCAGTCGATGCTGATGTGTGATATGGAGCAGGGAGATTCGTTTCAGTCTTCTCCTGAGTACGAGGCCTGGCTATCGACTGAGTAGCCTATTGCTGGTGGTCCGGATTCAGCAGAGATCATTGACATTGAAGGCCCCTGGCCAAAGAAAGAGACAGTACTCCGAGCCCGCATCGAGCTACTGGTGGATGAGAAGAGGATCCTGCATGAGCTTTTGGCACAGGAAAAAGTTAGAGCAGAGATAGCGGAGAGCGAAGTCCTTCGTCTGAAGGGATCATTGAGTGTGGCCTTTGGAGCCGCTGATTCTTCTCGAAAGAGGTATAGGAGCTTGCATGGTCGCTAGCTGGCCGAGCTGAATGTCTGGGAAGATGACTTTTGTGCCGAGATTAGCGCATTGAAGCGCGAGCTGGGCCGCTAATTCCTTCCTGCACACATAACTTTTTTACACAGATCAAATACACAAAAAAGGGGCATAAAAACCCCTTTACAGATACACACATTTTTTTGGTATAGATACTTTCTTTATATTTTTGTTTTATTATCTTTTTTGCTAAAAAGAAAGAAAGAAAGCTAATTATCACATCGGTTAGTTTTTTGGGATGTGGTGTAAGCGGTGCATTTTGTAAGAGGAAGGCAGCTTATTATATACATCTACATGGGATTTTCTGTCCTTTTGTTTTGTGCATTTTTTCTCTTCTTTTTTTCTTCTTCTTCTCTTTTTTTTGGGTGTGATGCCTTAATCACTGGGTGAAACCTTGTGAAACTCTGGGTCCTCTTTTGAGCATGGTCGAACCCCTTTTCTAATGGTTTATTCTGAGAGAGTTTCAATAGTTCTACCAATACTGGAACATCAATCCCTCCGGATTGGGTCCACTCCAGATTGGTAGAACTATTGAAACTCGCTCCGGATTGGTGGAAGGAAATTCTGGCCGGGACCCGATTTGAGCTAACATGAGCGGCCAAGAAAAAGGGGGTCAGGGAGAGTAGCCAAGAGGGCTCCTCAAGAATCAATCCTCTCCATCAGTGCAAACCTTTCTTTTCTTTTTCTCTTTTTTTCTTCTTCCTTTTTTTTTTTTACTTATCTCCTTTTTTGTCGTAATGCCCTTTCGGGTTTTCACCACGTCCATGGGTTTAGCTCTCTTATCCCAAGCGCCCTTTCGGGTTTTCACCTGGTCCGCACAAACTCGTTGTTTTTACCCGTAATGCCCTTTCAGGTTTTCACTATGTCCATCTTGCTTTGAGCTTATATTTTTATTTTATTTTTTAATTCTTTTAAATTCTTTTTATTTCTTTTATCATTATTTTTTCAACAGCCATGACATAGACGTCGATTCCGTCATAGCCGGCTGGACGGGGTTCTGGTGTCGTCTCACAACTCGGCTTGTGTTGACTTAATAGATATTATGACTGCTTGTGAACCTAAAGAGGGCTTTCTTCAGGGTGTAGCTTGGTCATGGGTTAAGTTAGGATTTGAAGGTATGCTGGGCTAAAAGGGTTTTCTTGATACGACTCAGTTTTCTCAACATACTTTCTTCCTTGGGGGTTTTACTATACATGCCTCGTGATTCTTTTACATTTTTTTTTTCTTTTTGCTCCATTTTAGGCATTCTCTCTTTGAGGTTTTGCTTTTCCAATTTTTTTAAATTTTGATAGTAACTTTACTTCCTCTTTTTTATATATGTACACACATTTTTTTTTGGAGGGAGGTTTTTTTTTTTTTTTTTTGAAAGAAAGGCCCAGGCTCAAATGGGGTAACAAGGGATATCATAATTTTTAGGGATGCTTTCTGGCTACTGTGTTTGGAATGATAGCCTCTTTTGGGTGGTTCTTAAGCAGTCACGTATCCGTTTCACCAATACTCACCTTGTCATGATAGACTAAGAGTAGAACCGTCGGACGTATCCAGCATTGATGGGCTTAGGAAGATAATCTCTGTCCATGGTGGCGAGGCGAATGGCGTATCCCGATAACACTTCTCGGACGACGTAAGGTCCTTCCCAGCTTGGCTTGAACTTTCCTCTTGGATCGGCGTGGAGGGATTGGGAAGATCTTCTTCAGTACAGTGTCTCCTACCTTCAAATCTCGACTGCGGACAAGTTTATTATAAGCGCGTGCGATTCGCCCCTGGTAAACTTGAGTATGACACAAGGCTAGGAGCCTTTTCTCATCTAGTAAGTTCAGCTGATCAAAGCGTGATTTTTCTCTCTCCGCTTTGGGTAAGCCTGATTTCATGAGTATTCAGAGCGAGGGTACTTCCACCTCTACCGGCACGACAGCCTCGATTCCATACATAAGGGAGAATGTTGTTGCCCCTGTAGTGGTACGGATCAACATTCTGTAGGCCCACAAAGAAAATGACAACATTTCACTCCAATCTCGGTAAGTGACGACCATTTTCTCGAGGATGCAAATGGCTATCTTGTTTGCAGCTTCCACGGCTCTATTAGTTTGAGACCGATAAGGTCACGAGCAATGGTGTTTGACTTTGTATTACTCGCAAAAGGCTCGTATGCACTTATTCACAAAGTTTATGTCATTGTCCGTGATGATATCTTTGGGGACTCCAAACCGGCACACGATATTATTCTTGAGAAACTTCTCAACGTGGCTGGCCGTGATGCTGGCATATGACGCTGCTTCTACTTACTTGGTAAAGTATTCAATGGCAACGAGGATGAATCAATGTCCATTTGATGCTTTCGGATTAATCATTCCGACGACGTCAAGGTCCCAGGTAGCAAATGGCCAAGGAGTAGTCATACAGTGTAGATCAATGGCAGGAGCGTGTATCAGACTGGAGTGTTTCTGATACTTGTAGCATTTTTGGACATGTTTGCAACAATCTGATTCTATAGTGGTCCAAAAGTATTCTTACTGTAGAATTTTCTTAGCAAGCATGTGACCGCTGACGTGGGCTCCGCATACTCCCTCGTGAATCTCCTTCATGATGTTGGTCGCTTCACTTCCTGTAAGCACCTTAGCAAAATATTATTGTAGGATCGCTTGTAAAGGCATTCCCAGCAAACGACGTAGCCTGTTGCTAGACGTTGAATGGTTCGTTGGTCTGTCTTGGACGTACCCTCAGGGAAAGTTAGGGTCTCAAGGAAATTCTTGATATCTGAGAACCAAGGTGGCTCATCATCAGACTTTGTAGATTCCTCAATTTGGAGGCAGAAGGCCGGCTCATTTCTTTTCTCAATCATGATCGACTTCATCTCAGCACCTTACGGGATTTCTATCATTGATGCCAAATTTTCTAGTGTGTCGGCGAAGCGATTCCGTATCCGAGGGACATATGAGAATGTCACATCTTGGAAGCAAGCTATCAGATCCTCGAGGTGTTCATGATAGAGGATCGGTTTCTCGTCTTTCGTCTTCGAGTCACCATTTGTCTGGCATATGATCAACTGCGAATTGCTAAACACTCGAAGGTGAGTTACATTCAGATCGAGGGCCGCCTGCAGACCAGCGGCACAAGCTTCGTACTCAGCCATGTTGTTAGTGCAAGGGAAGTTGAGCTTGATGGAAACTGGTACATGAGATCCTTTCATCAAAATTAGAATGGTGCCAACTCCCTGACCCTCGACATTTGCTGCCCCGTCAACGTGCATTACCCATGATTCCTCTGCTTCCTCGGTATCATCTTCTGTCATGAATAAAATATCTTCATTAGGGAATTCGGTTATCAAAGGCTCATAATCTGGCAAAGGATTATCGACAAGATGATCGACGAGTGCCTGCCCCTTAATCGACTTCTGAGTGATGTACGTGATGTCAAACTCAGATAATAAGAGCTGCTAGCGTGCAGCCCGCCCAGTGAGAGCGGGCTTCTCAAACAAGTATTTCAATGGGTCCATTCGGGTCAAAAGTAGAACGGCTTGGGATAACAAGTAATGGCGAAGCCGCTGAGTAGCCCATACAAGAGCCAGGCATGCTTTCTCTAGATGAGAATAGTGTGTTTCATAATCAGTAAACTTTTTGCTTAGATAGTAAATGGCTTGCTCTCTTCTTCCCGTCTCGTCATGCTGCCCTAAGACACATCCCATCGAGACTGCCGTCATGGAGAGATATATCAAGAGTGGTCTCCCCGGCTCGAGTGGTACCAAAACAGGTGGATTAAGGAGGTAGCTTTTGATTTTATCGAATGCTGCTTGGCAGTCGTCATTCCATTCAACGGGCGAGTTCTTCCTTAGTAACTTGAAGATCGACATGCATATTAGAGTTAGTTGCGCAATGAACCGACTGATATACTGTATTCTGCCCAAGAACCCTCTAACCTCTTTCTCAGTAAACGGTGGTGGCATCTCTGTGATAGCTATAACTTTGATTGGGTCGACCTCGATCCCTCTCCTGCTGACGATCAATCCCAATAGTTCCCTGACATCGCACCAAATGCGCACTCCTATGGATTTAGACGTAACCTGTACTTTCTCAGTCTTTCAAATAGCTTCTGCAGGTTTACCAAGTGATCGCCTCGCTTCGGTGACTTAGCTATCAAATCATCGACATATACTTTAATTTCTCGATGCATCATGTCATGAAACAGCGCAGTCATAGCTCTTTGGTATGTTGCACCAGCATTCTTTAGCCCAAACGGTATGACTTTGTAGCAGAAGGTTCCCCAAGGAGTGATAAACGCCGTCTTCTCTCGATCTGCCTCTGCCATCTTAATCTGATTGTATCCTGAGAATCCATCTATAAAAGAAAGCATCCTGGGCTTAGCAGTATTATCGACCAAGATGTCGATGTGCGGCAATGGGAAATCATCTTTCGGGCTTGCCCTGTTCAAATTTTGGAAGTTGATACACATGCGGACCTTTTCATCCTTCTTCGGCACAGGCACAATATTGGCTAGCCACTGCGGGTATTTGGATACCATGAGAAACCTCGCATTATACTACTTGATGACCTCGTCTTTGACTTTCAACATCCACTCCGGTCAGAGATGTCTCAGCTTATGCTTAACCGGCTTCATATCAGGGTATAGAGGCAACTCATGCTCGACCAAATCGGTGTCCAGACCAGGATGACCAAGCAAAAACGTCTTGGTATGATCGAAGGAAGTTGATCATGCTTTTGCTTTCTTCGAGAGACAGCGACGTTCTGATTTTGGTAATTCGGAGAATCTCCTCAGTTCGTAGATTAACGTCCTCAGTTTCCTCGACAATGGGAGTAGGGCCATGTTCAAATTTGGTAAATCGGTCAAGGAGCTCATTGGGGAGCTCCTCAAAGGGGACATCCTCGTTCATACTCATAACACCTACCTCTTCTTGTATTTCTACAAGAAAGGGGTCGATTTTACGTGGGACGGATATTTTGATTAAGGCATCTTTTTTTGAGAATTTTTCTAGAATTTTGAAAGACAATATTTTTGGGTTTTGTATTTTTTCTATATTTTTGGGATTTTGTATTCTTTCAATGTTTTTGAGGTTTTCGTTTTCTTCGGAGACGGGCCCTTGGCAGTGTGAGTTTGTGTGTATAGAAGGTATTGCCTGCCAAGGGCTCATCTCACTTTTTATAAGTTATTTTTTTTTAGGAAACAGGTGCCAAATATTAGGCCACTCTCCGCTTCCAGGGTTTGGGGCAAAGATACCCAATTGCGTACCTGAGGGGCTGCTCTTTTACCTGTTGGGATGGAGGGTGCTGACTAATATGGCTGTTTGGAGTCAGCCTCTATCATGTTGATCCCTATTTCGTCTGAGATCATACCCTCAAACGTTAACCCAGTTTTGTGGTGATTTACCACAGGGGGAGTTTGTTCAGGTACTAGGTGTCCCTCTTCGAAAAGGGATAGGGTAGCCAGATCTATTTCGAGGTTGGAAAGGGAGATGTTGGGATTGGTGGGATGGACAGGAGCTGTGGGTTTATGTCGGGTCAAATGGGTTACCCCATTTCGATTGATTTTTACGACCCCAGCGCTGACAAAGGATTCCTTGATGTGTGGCCTAGGGCGAGGTTTTTCTTTTATGTTGATTCCTTGAGCTCTTGCAGCTGCGGCGACCTTGGCTTTCTCTTTAGCCTCTCGGACCTCCTCCTCCGTGGGCTTGTAACCTAACCCGAATTGGACCTTCTGCCCCTTGACAATAACTGGCTCTTTCCTTCCTTGTAATATGGGTGCCAGGCCCCTTCCTTCCTGATAGCCCCACTTTTGGAGTATAGCCACCACTGCTACCATTCTGCCTCCAGTTTTAGGAATGACGCCCTCAAGGGGCTCCGGGAGTATTGTCGACACCTCATATTCAAAACTGTGGAGGTCGATATTCTCAGCGGTGTGCGGTATATCTAGTACATTGGGCTTCTCCACGCTATTGGTGGCCTTTTCTTTCTCGCTGTGCCCCTCACCGATGATCGTGATAATCTTATGTCCCGATGCAAACTTGAGTTTCTGGTGCAATATGGAAGGTATGGCCCCGACCTTGTGCAGCTACGGGCGTCCCAACAATAGATTAAATGAGGATTTGATGTCCATTACCTGAAATAAGATGGAAAAGGTCATTGGCCCTATCAACAGCTCAAGATCAACTTCTCCCATTATTTCTCTCCTGATATTGTCAAACCCTCTAGCACTGTTTCTTGTGGGCCTTAACATGCATGGATAGACCCTGATCTTGGTGGTGGTTCTTAATGGGCGTATATTCAACGCGGACCCATTGTCGATTAGAACCAAGGGGATTATCATGTTGCCAGACTTATGTTCAAAAACTTCAAGTGGCTACCTCCTTCCTCCGGCAAGTCAGCATCAGAAAATGAGATGGCATTCGGAGCCATCACTTGGCCAATTGTCTGCCCGACTTCATCTGGGCTAACTTGGAGCGATACATGCGTATTTTTCAATGCCCCCATTAATGCTTGGAAATGGAGTGTGGACGTCATCAATAAATCCCATACAGTAATATGGGTCGACATTCTTCTCAGCTGAGTTGCCAGTATATGTTCTCGACTCATTTTTTCGAAGGGGTTCACAACGCTATCTTTCTTCCCCTCTGGTTGGGCTTGTGCTGCTACTGGTGCTTCTAGATGCTTTGATATCCTCCCAGACCGCGTGACAAAGTCCACTGCCCCTTCTCTATGACTACAAACATTGACATCTGTTTGTTCATAGCTCAGCGGGACCTGGTGAGGATCATAGGTTGGCCCCAATATAAAATTTGAGAGGCATCACTTGATTTATTTCGATGGTAGCGGGTTGGGTGGCTAGATTGGGCCAGATGGGGGCAGTGAAGCTTGAGGGTGGTGGTACCGGGTTAAGGGGTAAAGGTAGGCCATTGATAGTTGATGGGTGGTGGAGGATTGGGGGCCTGTTTGGGCCATGGGGTAATTGATGGGAGTGGCAGAGCTTGCAGGTGGTTGAATTGGGGTAATGGGGTGGGTGTAGGCCATTGATAATTTATTGGCGGTGGAGGATTGGGGGCTGTTGATTCATTGGGTAGTTGATGGGGGTGGTGGTATATGGTTGGTATGCATTGATGTGTACATAATTGACGGGTGTGGGTGATGGAAAGTATGCCCTGAGTTCCAAGGGCTCGACTAGTGGTGCAGGGCAGGGAAAATAATCAGATAAATTTAGGGGTTCAATCACCCCAATGTTCATTTCTTCATCATTCATTGGCAATGGTGCCATATAACTCTCCCGATCATTGATGTAATCGGACGGATCAAATTCAAATTCCTCCTCACTTTCTATCATTCCGACGGTGGGTCTGGGACCTGCTCCTCCGGTAGGATGTGGGGGTAATGGCACTTGATGGATGTTTGCGTGCTGGTTTGCTTGAGAAGGTGCTATTGGAATTATTTTTTCGGCATCAATCAAATCTTGGATTGCGTGCTTCAAGGGAAAGCAGTGATCAGTCCAGTGACCCGAACCCTAATGAAAATTATAGTGGGTATTTGGGTCATAGTTCCTTGGGATCGGATGAGGAGGAGGTTGCGGTTGACGAATAGTGACTAATCCTTTTTCCACTAACAAGGGCATAAATACACTCAAAGATTGCCCCATAGGCATAAAAACTCGATCATAGCGGGCTCTCCTCTGTTCCGGAGTCATTTGCATTCCTTGCCCATTCCCTACTCTCAGCATCTTTCATTCTAATCTCGGTGCTCGCTGAAATTAAAATGGGGTTGTATTATTATTGGGCTTGGTATTAGCAATGTTTTGAACATCGGCCCCTGTCATCTTCTCAGTTCTTTGCTATGAAAATCTCCTAACCCCACTGGATCCACTTGGCACGTTCTTATTCAGACGGCTCTCCCTGTGGCGTCCTCACATCGGTTAGCATTTCTCGCCAGATCAGCGAAGCTGGACTGCTACTGGTACACCAAAAATTCTGAGATCACTGGCAGAGTATTCTTTAAAATCATCTCTATCTGCTCATCATCAGGTATCCTATTTCTGACTTGAGTCGCCCGGTGCTCTCAGCCTAGATAATCAAGGTTTTGTTATGTTGTAAACATATTGCTCTTGGAATAAGTGGGTCAGATCTTTCCACGTTTTCATCATGGAGGGTTCCAAGGATGTGAACCATCACAGGGCCAGACCTGCCAGACTCTTTTGGAGGACTTTTATTAGCAGTCTTTCGTCCCCTCCATATTGGCACATGTCCCCACAGTAGGACTTCAGGTGCGCAATAGGATTGCCGGTGCCGTTATATTTGTCAAAGGCCGACATTTTGAATTTTAGAGGTAGGGGGACCTCGGTGAACAAGCACAAATCTGTGAAGTTCGTGGCATGGATTTCAGCACCACCCATTTTCATCAACTGCTTTTATGTTTTATCCAACTGTTTTTTCAGCTGCTCTGACTCTTTCGATATAGGGGCTATTTTTTCAGCCGTTGGTTGGATTTCACTTTGGGCCACCAAGGGGTGGGAAATTATGGGAGGAGGGTTAAGGCTGGTCAATGTCCCAGCATAGGCCCCACTATTCCTAATCTTGTCCTCCTCATACTGCTGGTCGGCATAATGTGCAGCGAGGACAGGATTTTCTTGTTGGTGTTGTATGGGTTGGATGGGAATGACACGAGTGGGGGTTGGGTGAGCCTATTGGGGGTGAGGGAAAGCTTGTTGGATGATGGGATGAGTGGAAGTTTGGTTTTGGGGTGGGGCTCGATGGGGCCATTGGTCATGGGGGATGGTTTGGAGAAGGTCTCGGGGTATGGGGCCATGGGAAGCATGGGTTTGAATTGGGTGTGAAGGTTGGGCGAAATGTTGGGGGTATTGTGGAAGGTATGAGTATGGGGTTTGGGCTTGGGCCATGAAGCCTTAGTCATGATGAGGTTGGGCCATGGGCCATACCCTAGCCAATCTTCATGCCCACTGGGTTTTGAGGGGTATGGGCCATGGGCCATTGGCGGGTATGGGTCATGGGCCCTTGATGGGTTTGGGCCATGTGCCCTTGGTGGGTATGGGCCATGGGCCCTTGGTGGGTTTGGGCCATGTACCCTTGATGGGTTTGGGCCATGTGCCCTTGGGTATGGGTGATGGGGTGTTGGGCCATTGGGCCTTGGGGATTATGAGTGGTGGGGCTTTGGGCCAATGGGCCTTGGAGATCATGGTTGGTGGGGGTTTGGATGGTGTGAATTATGAAGGGCTGATGGGGATCATGGGGGAGAGAGGCATGAAGATTGGCTAGGGTATGGGATGGGTTCATGAATGTGGGGTGTGGAGGAGAGGAGGCATTTTGGGAAGCCTTCCACATGGAATAGGCTTGGAACATCTCCTCCATCATGGTCATGGAGGGAGGATCAGATGGAGTATGGGGGATTTAAGGGGTGATGGGGTATAAATGGGACGGAGGTAGAAGGAAAATTGGGCATGGCCCCGATAAAATCGGGCATGACCCTGGTGAGTGATGGAATATGAGGGGATGTATTAGGTACATTTTGGGATGATGAAGGGTGAGGTGTAAGTGTTTAGGAAAAATTGGGTATGGCTCCGGTAAAAATGGGCATGACCCGGGTAGATGGGGGGATGTGTGGGGTTGGATAAGGCAGAGGTGGTATAGGTGAATGAGGGCGGATCGGGCCTATAGGGGGAAGATGGAAAATGGGGCATGGATGTGGATTGGTTTGAGTTTTGTATGGATGTGGATGGGAAATGAGTTGGAATTGGCATGGGCATGGTTTGAGCACAAAATGGAGAATGGGGGGTTGGACTTTGGATATTTTGGGGGGTAGTGTTTGGGAAAATAGGAGCGCCAAATGGGCCAGTAACGGTAAAAGGGTGATTGGGTGAGGGGGATGGTGGAAAAGGCTTCTCCCGAATGGGAGTGGGTTGGAGAACGTGGCAGGGATGAGTCGGGATCGGCGTAAGCCGGGTCCACTACCCACGAAATTCTACGGGAACGGGTGGGGTAAGGGTGCCTTGGATAAGGCCCAAAGATTTTCCTTCTTCTTCCCCTACAGGATGGTGGAGAGCAAGATGATGCCGTTATGCCGGTACCACAAAGATTCTATGTATTTTTTTTTTGTTTTGATTTTGGATTTTTTGAGAAAATTTTGAAAAACAACGGTTCCGAGGCTTTGGAATTCCATTCTCGGGTGGCTCTAGTACCCTAATTCAAAACCTGCGGCGACGATTCCGACGCACTTCGGAAGAATCGAAAGAGGACCTCCGATCTATTAAAGGTACTGAAATCGAGGCAAACAACCCAATCTCCCGAAATGAGTAAAAAAGAAGTTGTATTCTTTTGACCGGTAGGGGTGTATTGGGTGTCGGAGATGACGGAGCCCAAATAGAGGTACTAAGCACACTAATCGGGGGACTCGGAAGGTGAAAAAAGCCTCAGATTTTAGGTTGCTGCTGTCCGGGTAGACTTGGCGCAACTAATACATGCGCCAAGGTAGCAAGGCCTCTTTTTTACACTGGCGTAACTATTAGTTGCGCCAAGGTAAGTGGAGGATTTAAAGCTGGCGCAACTAATAGTTGCGCCAGTTATAAATTCCCAATGTTTTCATTGGCATAATTAATACTTGCGCCAGGCAAAAATGATGCTCCAGATTCTAAAACAACAGGAAACAACAGCCTGAAGGTGGGTCATTTTTTGGGTTTTGTGGAAGCTAGGCTTCCGGGTACTGAGCTATTTTTTTTGTGATCGGTTCTCTCCTCACCGCACCTAAAGGGTTTGAGTCCGGTATAACTCGCTAGCGTGCTCCCCAAGGGTTTTAAACTTTGGAATGGGAACCCACGCAATATATCTCCGGCACAAGCGGCTTCTCAGATATTAGGTGGGTTAGGACTTTTCTGGATCATTACCACTAGGGGCTGCCGCCATACAAAGACCCGGGTGGTTATATGTGTGCCTAAATCCAACCCTTTTAAAATCTACCTCGTAAAAATAAGTTAATTAAGCTCCCTATTCTTGGTTCAATTTTAATTTTTTCAAAAGCTCTTTTTTTTTATGGAAGTTTTCTTTAGTTCAAAAGATGGGGGTGATGATCCCGTGCCGCCACTACCGGTCGGCATCCACTGTCGGAATATGTTTGTATACGTAGGCCCGCCAATTGGCTAAGGCACTTTAAATGACGGGAAAGTAAAAAAATTAAAAAACAATGCTCAAGTAGGCCCGCCGATCGGCTAAGACACTTAAAATGACAAAAAAGTAAACAAATTTAAAGACTATGCGCAAGTAGGCGCGCCAATCGGCTTAGGCTCATAAATGAAGTAAAAGTAGGGGTAAGTAAAATGACTTAATCGGAGGGGTGAGAAAAAAAATAGCAAAAATAAAATAAAAAATAGCAATAAAATATTAGGAAAATAAAAAATAAAGAGGCCTAGTTCAAGGGGAAGTTCTACTAGCTACTCCCCAGCAGAGTCGCCATCTGTGCAACTGTGGGATTTGTGATGATCCCGTCGCGGCGATGCGCTCGCTAACAAAAACATAGAGCCGCCACCCGGAGCTTTTGGTGTTCCGGGATACCTATATCATATTTATGAGTACCGAAGTGCGAAAAATATGACTCTGAATCTGGTCCACACCAAAAGCTCTTGGGTAGAGGCTTCGGTTATCAATCGGGAAGGAGTTAGGCACTCGATCAACCCGCTTAATCCGGTCTCTACTTATGGCCAAAACAAAAATAAAGTAAAAGAAAAGAAAATGACTTTCTTTTGCCCAAATGGGCCTCAAATCCTATTTGTGTCCCTCCGTTCCTACCAAAAATTTAGCGGTGTAACGACACAAATGGGAGGATGAGAAAAGCCAAAAAGAGATAAGAGAAGAAAGGGGAGAGCCGTTGCCCTTGGGCCCTTGTAGCACCATAGGAGAGCCTTGCGTGGCTTACTTTTGATGAGCTTTTGAAGGCTTGAATAGTGGAAAGAGGGGTTCTAACCACTGAAGCTTACTAGCTAAGAGGTAGAGAAGGGAGGCAAATGGATAGCACACACCTAACCTAGACCCTTTTTAGGAAAGGTAAGGCATAGAATGAGGTTTTAGAATTCTAAAATTTGTATGAGCAATGGTGCACCAAAGAGAGAAAGATCTTCTCACTTTAAGCTCTTTCTCTCCTAGGCAAAAATTTTCAACCCTTAAACCAAGGGGTGGGGGGCTCTATTTATAGGAAATGGGTGCGTTAGGAGGGTGTTTAGATGCTAATCAAGATTAGGAGTTAGATAATCTAACATCTAAGGTTTTCTAGGGTTTTTAGAGCCTTGAAATGTGTGGGAAGGTCCTCCAATGGTGGATAATAGGGTGAGGCTTTAAGCCACTTGATGGGTTGCAAATAGGGTATAAAAAGGTGCAATAAAACTATCAAGATACACCCCAAAGGTCAAGGTGGTCAACAAGTCAAACCCCAATCATGAATTTTGGGGCAAAAAATCAGGGTTACTGTTCAGGCAAATGTATAATAAAACAATTCAGTATAGTGCCTTGGGAGTTGCCTCGCGAGGGTGGGTCCACCTTAATATTGGCGCAACTATTAGTTGCGCCAGGCTTAAATTCTGGGAAAATGGCTTGGCGCAACTAATAGTTGCGCTAGACAAAATTATAGCTGGCGCAACTATTAGTTGCGCCAAATCCCAAGGGGGCCCACTTGAAATTACTCATTTGCCCTCCGAGTTCGGACCGCCATTTCTTTCGATGTATATCTCCGATTGGGGTGATTCTTGGACCGTTGGAAAGCTGACGACTTCTACTTTTCAATGGTATGAGATTTGATCACAGTAGAATGCCATAGTATATCCTAGTATACCACTCCTTTTTTAAGGCTCGAAAGGTTAAATTTAGGTTTAGAACGGGTTCTAAGGGTTGGGATTGATTTCTAGAGGTTCGGGGTAGGTTCCTAAGGGATCTAGGGTGATTCCTAAGGGTTTGGAGGGGTTCTTTAAGGGTTCTAGGGTGGTTCCTAAAGGTTCCATAAATGCCATCAAAAGCTTGGAAGTGCACCTCTCTCAAAATGTGTTTCGATCAGGCCTTAGGCCAAATTTGGGTGTCTACACTTATTCAAACTTTCAAACAATGTCCAGATGAATCTCTTTAAGAGGGATGGACACGCCTCAATGAACTTTTACATGGGTGTCCTCATCATGAAATACCCCACTGACAAATAATCCTCACTTTCTATGAAGGTCTGAATGACAAAACCCGACATATAGTTGATGTTGCTTGTGGGGGGATGATCCGTACTTTGTCTGCTGAGACTGCATGGGAATTCTTTGGGAACCTTAGCAAGGACCCAGTGCAATGCCAAGCACCAGGAGATATTGAATTAGAGACCACGTACCTCTTAGGCAAAGAGGACTATACAAATTAAAGTCAATGATGAATTGCCTTTCGAAATTGAGACTTTGGAAGACAAAAATTCAAACTCTGCTGGGTACAAAATCGCGCCCAGCATCTCAACGAGGAGAAGCCCGTGAGCCTAACCACGGCCCGACTCAAATAGTTCCTCAGAACTCTCCTATACTTTGCCCCACATAGACCCAAGACTAAGGTGACACTGAGGAAACCCTGTTGCAGATAATCGACAACTGGATGCAGCATGGCCAAATTCAAACGCAATTACTCCAAAATCTCATGGAAACCACTACACAGTTAGAAACTCAAGTTGAGCAACTAACCATTCTGGTTGACTTGAGAGAGAGTAGCTCTACTTCCTCATGGCCAGTTGGCACCTCAGGAGGAATTACTTTTATGGGAGGAACATCAACTCCCCTTGACCGTCAGTAAATTTCCCCTGAAAATTATCTAGCTACCGACTCACCCGTAGCAAACACGTGTAACATATGTATATATATGTGCTTTTGAAAAAGACCCTCTACGGTTTATAAAAATACTAATCGTAAAGACTCTTTTTGTTTTCATTTTAATCACTTGAAACGGATGAACTTGTGATTCTCGTGAATATAGAATCAGATCGTAGCGAGTACGATTTTCCTATCATAGATTCTCGTGATCATTATCCAAGATTGCAAACGACAATTTTGGGGAGCAAGAGAACCTAGTGATCGGTCTCATCGGGTGCATGGGAAATAAAGGCCCATTTAATCTTGTCGAGGAAGCAGACAAGCTTTGCATTCAAAACTATCACTTCCCAACCACCCTAGCCTAGGAACCTACATATTGATATTCACTCGAAGTGACGATTCAAAACCAAGACTTTTCCCTATAAAACTCATACACACCCATTAACCAAAACCATCCAATAACCCTTCTTCCGTCTGTAACCTTAAAACCCCATGACGAAAGAAAATCACCAGAGTTATTCTAGCAAAATTTTTGATAAAATTCTTGAAATACATAAAGCTGAGCTCCTGACTGAAGAATAAAGAGTAGAAAATCTGAAGCGCCAGATATCTCTCAGAAATGCAGAATCATCCACTGAGACTACCCTTCACCCTAAACCTAACCCAAATCTGAAACCATATCCCAGGAACCCATTTTCCCCTACTTCCTAACCCTTATATCAATACAACCCACCCAGAATGCGACTTCCTATATGATAAGGATGGACTATAATCTCTAGTATCATTTCTCATCCCATCCTTGATCTCCTTACAAACCCTCTCCGTTGGCCCTAGTTCCCCCTTCCCAACTTTGCTGTCTTTCAAAAAAATCTTTGCACGGGAGCAGTATAGGGTGAATGGGGGGTTGAGATGTGTCATCTTCCAACTCCTCAACTTCTTCCTGTAACTGCATCACAGGTGTAGTTAACGAATCATGGAGTGGATAACCTCTCCAAAGGAGGGGAGGCGAAGGATTTGACAGTGAGGAGTGTTCCAATAGCTCTTAGAGTAGCAACGCTCGAAAGGTTGGAGCCCCTGTTGCTACAAGAGATGCGAGACTCTGATTGACGGTAGTTAGAAGTCGAGGACCGATCTTTATCGAAGAACCTTTATCTCGGACGTTGCTGCCAGTGTCTTAGTTTAGTGTGTGTCTATATTTTTTTTAGGACTTTCTTTCTGCAATATGTCTGTAATTAGTTCCCATATATTATATATATAAAGTTTTTTTCTTTTATTTGCTGTATTTTTTTTACTAACATATAACTTAGTAGTTCCATCAACCGAAGATTTTTTTCTCCCAAGTTTGGGGGAAAGATTGTTGATTCCTTTTGCAGATTACAAACCTGATTACTAACATAGCGGTAAAGATACATTACATAGTATAGTATAGTATAGTATAGTAGTTTCTGATTATTTTTTTAATAATAATAATTTTCTACTTTTTACTTTTTCATAAAATTTTAAGAAAATTTTAGTAAGAAAGTTAATCATTATATGTAAATTATGATAGAAATATGAAAATCCGAAATACTTAGCACTCCATCATAGTAGTAGTTCAAAAATTAAAATAAAAATAGTTACAATTCAAGTAAAGCATCTCTAGAATACAGTATCAGATGAATGCTTGAAACTATACGATTGATCTGAACTGCAAATATTTTAGATTATAGTTTCAAAATTATATAATCAGTGAGCTATAGAGCTTATTTTCCTCTTCTATTCTGAAAAAGAGAGACTGTTTCTATTCATGCTAAAATTTTCTTGAACTTCTCTACTATTTGTAATCTCATATTGCTAAACTTAGAATCAATATATTCTATAAATATGATGATTTATTTGTTTAGAACTATCTATTAAATATATCAAAGTAATAAGACATTCATATTAGTAAATCGTGAAAATGACCAAAGGCCATCTCTTGTAAACCATAACCAAAAAGCCAAAAATCTTAGAACAATATACCCTTTGAACCCATATTAGAAACCTAAAACCGAATTTCTTTATACCAAAATTTTATAAACCTTTAACCATATGTACTAACCAAAGCTTTCTACCTTTGACCCTTACAATTTCTGAGAGTTTAGAATGTAAAAAAAGGAAAGAAGAGGGAGTGAAAGGAGTATATGCTTAACAGATAGAGGATCTAGTGAAAAGGGTACCATTGAAAAAGAAATACAAAAGTATGAAAAATAGAAAAAGGAAAGAAAAAGAAGAAATCGTAAAATACGATTCTGTGAAACTGAGATTTATAGAAAAAGAAAAAGAAAATGGAAAGAAGATATCCAAAATAAGGATACTTGCTGAAGCTAAAAATAGAAGAAGAAAAAAAAAAAGAAGCTAAATTCTCAGAAAGCTTTTGAATCCTCTTTACCTTTTTTTAAAATCTTTTGAAAACCCAAATCCCCATTACCAGCCGAAGGAAAGACCTTTGAGATTTACGATTTACAAAAATATTAGTCTAGTAGAGATGTATAAAATAGACACTATGAATGAATAAAGAAGTTATATGAACAAAATTGATTATCATTTCTATGAGATTTCTCTGCTTAGTAACTATTAGATATTTTTACATATATATATCTACATTATTGTGAGAACCCGAAATTTCGATTATTTTTGAGAGTATGCCAATAAGTGAGAGTTTGGATGAAAATATTTTCTAAAAACTGCAGTTTAAAAATTTTTATGATGAATAAACTCTTCACTGATATGCACACACTCCACGCTACACCGAATTGAAATTATTGAGTTCTAAAAAAAGATAATTACGATGATGGGAAGTTGAGAATAAAAGATTTGCAAAATAATTTTAGTTTGCTACTAATAAGTTCTTAGTATAAACATATAATGATTGACTGAGTATTTAGTATATATAAAAAGTTATTTTTAGTTTTGAAAAACCCAAAAAAATATTTGAAGTTTGTGGGTAACTTCACTGAAAACCTTCAGGAGACTATAACTCCTCCACTAGGGATCACTTAGGGGTTTAAAGGTCTGTTGCATCTGCTAAATGCAATCGTGCTTCCTATGAAAGTGACATTTAAATTCATAATTTAAATATTTTATGTTTCCTTATTTGCTAGGGACTAGCAAAACTTAAGTTTGGGGGTGTGATCAGTCACATAATTTACCATTTAATCACCCTTAACTTAGTGATGCTAAACCATAGTTTGCTACTAATAAGTTCTTGATATGCAGATATTAAAGAAAAGCAATAAAATAAAGCTAAAGTGATAATATTTGTCAAAAGTAATTCAAAAAGCAGTAAGAATGACAATAGATTGAAAGATGAAAGCTCCATCTACTGAAAAGAATGAAAAATTGCTATGTACGATTTTCCCAGAATGAGATTATGAAAACCAAATAATTGTAATTTACGATTCTACAGAAGAAGTCGCTCAAGGAAGAGAAGTATTTGTGATTTTCTAAAGAATCGTTTGACAAGTTTATCAAAGTCAGAAGGAAATTATAATTTACGATTTTTCACTAAAGCAGAAAGAATAGAGAATCATTATTAGCGATTCTACAGAAAGCTTAGTTCATTGCTACTGATCACGTGAGAACTATCACCGCCATGAACAATAAATAAAAGATCTCTTGAATTTGAAGTCTGACGAATCATTGATCTGAGGAAATTGATGAAGGATTCTATTGCTGAAGGACTATATTGCTGAAGTATAAAGAAAGTTCTAAAAGTATATCAACCGTTGAAGCAAAGGAAAGATAGAATTAGAAATTAGAGTTATATTAGGAAACTTGTATTTTTAGTAGTTTATTTTATTAGAACTGGATATTTGTAAACCAACTCCTTATAATCTATAAATAAGAGAGCTCGGCATAGGAATAAGCATTGAAGAATTTCAGCATCAATTGACGCATGAGGTTGGATTTTCTTCTGATCAAAATAGTGTAAAATAGTTAGAATAGATTAAATATCAGAAGTTTCTTAAGAATAATTGACGACTGCGATTGAGTGCTGAAGATTAGTGTAGATATCTGTAATTTCTTATGAGCAATTGACAACTGCGACTGATGGGTGAATGATATATTTTACTTTACTTTTTTGTTTAAATTTATTTGCTTTGTAAACATCTTTAAGTTTTGATTTGAATTGACGACTAAGATTAGAATTTACATATTAGTATAACGATTTTACTTTTCCATCTTCAATTTTTTAAGGTTTGATTGACGCCCAGATTTTAGGAAGTTGTTGATTAGATTAAATCTGTATTGATAAAATGTTAGACTTGATTGACACTTAATGCTAGGAGACTAGAAATATAGTGTAATGGTATTGTTTAAATTTATAAATATCCGATGGCTAAGATTAAGATTGACGACCTTAATCTGAAGAAGGAAGATTATGATTTATTTTAGATCTTAAAAGATAAATAGAAGTTTTTAAAGATAAGGATTTGAATAAAAGATAAAATTAAAGAATTGATTAGATTACAAACTTCCTCGTGGGAACGATCTTATGCTAGTACTATGATTTCTATTGTGCGCTTGCAATAGGTTAAGACTTGAATTTAATATAAAATATATACACAGTAATAGACAAGTCAGGGAAGATCCTAATAGTTTCCAACATGAGACCCTCTTTAAACTCATGAAAAGAAAGATAAGAAAAAGAAGTGGGTTTCAAAAGGAGTTGAATTTCGTTCCAATGGGTTTCATGGATCACGTAGAGAAAGGAGTTGTAGATTTCAACAGAGTTTCATGAGGCTATATGACTCACGAGAGCTCTAGCTGCATGACTTGCCAAAACAACACTATACGACTCTTTAGACTGGAAGAGAAAGAAGAAGAAGAATGCACATAAGTGCTCAGCCTATGAAAACATAATCTTTGAGAGCTCCCACAAAAGACTCATCTTTTTGGCTCGCAAGTGCCTATGTAGGTGCCCTCAAGGATTCGGTGGGTGAATTTAATGGTACACTTGCATGAATCTTAATCAGAGGAAGGAGAGCCTCAAGGTAGGAGAACCTCAAGGTACGCTCTGATTTGCTTTTGGGTGTACACGTCATTTTTTTAATTTTGGGTCGGTTTCAGTCCAATTTGGATCCGGATGACGGCTAACTTGCACCCATATTTATAATCTTGGGTACCCTTATTTACAACCAAAGATTCTTCCTTTTCAACCTGAGTTTTATGTGCTTAAATCATGACTTCTTTGAATCGGGCTTTGGAAATTGTTGTTCTTCCCACAAAATAGATTCTTGGATAATAGTTATGCCATCAAACAGTCCGAGATTAATTTTATATGGCACACATCCTAAAAAGTGATTTAAAAATCACGTTTGAATGGAATTAAAATCTGACTGTGTCATAGGTCAATGATCTCAAAATCTATTGTGTTAAAGATGGAGAGAAAGCAGCCAAAGATTCACTTAAGCATGTGAAGCCCGTGGGGAAGGAAGATTTCTGGATTGTAAACTAGAGACCAACGCTGCTGACCTGTTGAAACTTAAAAGAATTGTCATTTGGGATCCTGAACCTAGCCACTCTTAAGCGGCCGGCCAACATAGATGGGATAATCTCAACCATCCAATCAAGATATTTCAAATGAAGGATTAAAGCCAAAAATTCCAGGTCAACCGAACTTCCGGTAGTCTTCAGACCGAATACCATTTACTTGACTGCTAGATGGTCAAGGTACCACAAACTCATCGTTCAGAGAAGAGAAGAGAGAGAGAGAGAGAGAGAGGATCTCCAGCTCATGGCTATTGGAAGCTCTGCAGTTCGTAGGATTGCTTGTGTGGTGCTCGTATGCATCCTACTTAGTGCTTCACATACAGTGATCGGGTTATCGTGTGGTCAGATAGTTGGCGCTACAGCCCCGTGCACCGGATACCTCCGGTCAGGAGGCGTCGTACCGACTGCATGCTGCAGCGGGCTACTTGGGATCATTTCTGCAGCTAAAACCCGTTCTGATCGCCAGCACACATGCTTGTGCTTTAGAAACGTCGCCGCTGCCACCTATGGCCTCAATCTAGATCTCGTCCAAGCGCTGCCGCACGATTGTCGTGTACGTGTTCCTTTCAAGATCACTACCACTACCGACTGTTCTAGGTAATCTCCTCCGTTCATTTTAGGTGGGTGAATTTAGTTTCACAATTTCTGCTTTTAAAATACCAGTAACTCAATTTGACAGCTTCCAATCTATAATCATTATTATTTTTTTATAAAATAACTTGCAGGGTGAAGTGAGCTCCCAAATATAGGTTGCGCCTGCCTAGTTGCCTTTGCCCTTGTTTTTTTTTTTTTCCACGGAGTAAGTTTCACTTTTAACATGCATGTAAATTTGCTTGTGTGCAGTATTTTAAATGTAAAATGCAAATAAAATTTGTTTTTGTATCGTATATTTAAAAGGATAGCAAGTTTTGCAACTAAAGATTCTTGGGGCGCCAATGATGGTCCATGTGGCAGCCCGGATTTCGGTACCCCGAAACCCGTACCATCAGCACGATCATCTTGACCGTTCCCCTAAGCTAAGTATGAAACATTGGCATATCAAGCACAAAATGAAATAGTAATTGAAACTGCGGAATTTAAATCTACATAAAAGCATTTCTCAAAAGACAGTTCTACCCTTATGCCTTTGCATGAATGGAGAACCGATCCGAATCATCGATGATAGCAAATCATCATGGATGGTTCGCCCCAAAAGAATAATCTCAATTTATACATGTACATTGTTTAGCCAAAACAAGGCTTGACATACCAAGCCGTACAAATCTCTATCCAAAAGCCCTCAAAGCAGCACAACGGAGTTCTCTAGAAGAAGTCCTCAGGAGGTGGCTCCAACTCTTCTCCGGCCGCAAGGTCCGACTCACCGGGGTCAGCGTCTCCTGAAGCCTCGGCAGCTGCTAGTAGTGGACCTGCGACGTATATTCTCGGCAACTGTGTTTTGTAATAGGGAACAAAATACAGTTGAACATATAAATTATTACTTACATATATTCCATGATATGCCATGCATGATGTGTCTATGCAGTTACTGATGAAGACAGTTAAAAACATCATATTTTACTGGTAGTTTACTCATGTCTTTTATTTATTCATAAATGATACTGAAAAGGCCTAAAGTAAAACTTAAACTTTCAACTTAAGTAATCTCCGAGCAATATAGCATCGAGCCCCGATGAGATACCCATCATCGTCATCTATATAGACACTTTTAACGTATTCCCTGGGAATACAAATAGTACCCAAGCCCCTTTCCCTTGGGGATTGGTGGCGGGGTTTCACTAGTCTCAATCAACACCCCTGGGGTGTGCTTACTGTGTACGGATAAGCCTCCGCACTGGCCTATGGTTTCGCCGCCGTATCGGTCATGGATATCCTGCCGCAGGTCGGGATATCCTCAAATAACAAAAATATCGGTGCCTTATATATAGTTATTCACCGTGTAAATGTGCTATCTTATATTAGTTAGGTCCTATCAAACATGATCCAATCTTGGATACATCCCTGGGAGGTATCCATTCATTTGCATCACACCTGATGCTCTTATCTCCTTACTTCTTCATCCCCTGGGGATGGCTCATTATGATTACTTTTATTGGTGTCACACACACACACACTTCTTCACAATTCTTTATAAAACATTTGAAATTAAATCTATATCACTACATACATGCTCTTGTAAAATAAGGTACATGTTCAAGGAGTTTCCCTACCTCAAGTCTTCATTTGATCAACGCATCAAGGTCCCACGTGGCTCCTTGTGCACTTGCTCACACGTACCACCTATGGTACCACATAATATGTGAAACACATCACTACGGATGCAATAAAGGAGGTCCACGACCCCCCAAGAATCTCAAAGTCAAACTCAGAAGTCAACATAAACTGGCCCAGTCGATTAATCGATTTCCAAAATCGATTAATCGAAAGTCAATATCGATTAATCGATTATCAAATCGATTAATCGAGATTTCCATTCGATTAATCGAAACCCAATTTGATTAATCGAAATTCTCTGCTCTATCAAATCGATTCTCAATTCGAGTAATCGAGTTTTCAAAATCGATTAATCGATCCCAAATCGATTAATCGAAATTACAAATCGATTAATCGAATCTTCATTTCGATTAGTCGATTTCATTAAGCCCATTTCTTTTCTTCACTGGAGTCCACTGTAGGCACCCAGTCGATTAATTGATTCTCAATTCGATTAATCGAAATCCAAAGTCGATTAATCGAAACTCAATTCGATTAATCGAGATCGGGTCCTCTGACTTTTCAACTTCTTGGCCAATTTCGATTAATCGAAACCCAATTTCGATTAATCGAAATTGCCAGATTCAGCCCTCTTTTGGCTGTTCTTCCCAATCTCTTCCCTTACTTTTTCATCCACTTCTCCAAGCTCTTATCCCACATTTTACACCAATTCTAACTACAATTTAACCCCTTAATCCATGCATTTTAAACTACAAAATCTTACCTTCAATAAATCTCAAATTTGATTTCAAATCAATGGTTGGAAAGGCTAGGGTTCCAGCTTTAGCTTGAACGGATTCTCCGCGTCGAATCGGTCTCTTTAATGCTAGAATCTCCCTTCCAATCACTCACAATAACTCTTGCTCAACCTCTTTACTCCTCTCTCTCTCTTCTTTACTCATCTCTCAACAACCAAATACTAATTTTTTTTTTAGGGTTATTAAACCCTTTTATCTCTTTCCTCACTTGTGTGTTGAGCACACACACCGCGATAGGTGTATGCGACTTCATATTCACATCACACACCACGCAGTCAGTCAAACTATTACATCTCATCTATTCATCACACTCTATGCTAACCATTGGACTCCTAATTGGTCAAACCTGTGACCAATCGGGCACGGATCCCGAGGTCACTGTTTAACGTGATTTTTTTTTCGGGATATTACAGTCCACCACTTATACTAGTGATGACTGCCTCGAATCAAATGATAAAAGTCTTTTTTCATTCCAATCTTTCGCAAAATAGCTATTGAGATTATGACTAAACTATTGTACGCCATGATCATGGTCATTTTAGTATTTCACAATTATTTCATATAATATTAAGTATTAAATAATGTTATTTAATTCACTAATTCACCTACCTAACCATGAATTGGGTGCAACGAACCATTTTGCAGTTACTCTTAACTACTTCGTTTGAAAATAAAATTTTGAAAGCCAAAGGAGCTTTGACCTAGGGCAGTCAATGGGTTGGGATGACATGAGACCCAGGTTTGTTTCCAGGTTAATTACACACATAAACTTGAGAAAAGTATGAAAACATGCTCCATTTATATTTTTTTCATAAAAAAGGTTGAATTTTTTTTAATTATGAGAATGGCCCCATATGAGTGAATACGGGCCGCCGTATTGGTACGCATTTTCCATGCCCGCATTGAATGGCATTGTTTCAGAAGAAAAAATGGCATTTGATTTTTTAGTGATAAAAAATGACAAGGACGTTTTGTAAAAAGCCCTAAACTTGATCCATCAGGTCAGGTCAAGCAAGCACTTGGTTCGATTAACTTTGTGTAGGGCATAAGCCCAATATCCGTGTCTAATTAATAAAATAGGCACAACGTATTTGAGAAAGTTAGGTCTTCTAAAATTTTGTTTTGCTATTAACGCCCTACTTGGCTATGAGATGTTGTTCATCTAAGAGCATCTCTAGCAAGGAGAGCTAAATTTGAATAGCTAAATACCAATTTAGCTATTGCTATAGTAAAAATCACTCTAGCAGACACTCTATTTTAGCTACTATATTATTTAAAATATTATTTTTTATTCTTGTTTTATTATATTTTACTACCAACACTCAACTTTTAAAAATTTAAATTTTCTGACGGCTATATTTTTACAACGGTCATATTTTCGAACACAAGGTGTCAAATCGGTATCGGTCTCGAGTATTAGTATGCCGGGACCGATACGAATCGGCAGATGCCGATACGTATCAGCCAATTATTAAAAATAAAAATAATAATAATAATAATAAAATAAAAAATACTATGTTCAAATGGTCATATTTTTTTTGTAACGATTATGTTTTTCCAACGGTCATATTTTCCTGTAACGGCTATATTTTTCCAACGGTCATATTCTCTTATAATGGCTATATTTTCAAATGGTCATTTTCTCTTAATAGAAATCAGATTGGTCTATAAATATGTTAATCTATTTTAGTGTTCCATACAACAAACTATTATCTCTTTTCCACAAGTTTGTATACTAATTCTCTATATCATTCATTTTTTACTTTCGCTTAAATGTCTAAGGATTTTGTATATCAAATGTTACTTGAAGATTTCGACTCCGATGATAAGTTTATATTAATTACCGCAATTGTTAAGACACATGAACTTTTTCATGGAGAGGGAGAGAGCAGAGCATGTCATGATTTTGTTCCAATACATGCGTTCATCGATCATGACACTATGCAAGGCCACCAGAGGCTTTTTCATGATTATTTTACTGATTTACTAATATATCCTCCAAAATTATTTCGAAGGCGGTTTTGGATGAACCGTTCTCTTTTCCATCATATTCTATCTGTGATAGAAGCTTATGATCCATACTTTGCCCAAAAAAAAAATTGTGTTGAAACTATTGGCTTATCTTCCTTTCAAAAGATGACAACCGTACTTAGAATGTTAGCTTATGGAGTAGTGACTGACTACGTGAATGAGTATGTGAGGATTGGAGAATCTACAACAATTGAGTCCCTGGAACATTTTGTTATAGCGGTGGTTACAATTTTTTAGAAACATACTTAAGGTCACCAAATAGCAATGACGTCACTAAATTGCTAGAAGTTGATGAACAACGTGGCTTTTCAGGGATGCTAGGTAGCATTGATTGTATGCATTGGAAGTAGAAGAATTGTCCAGCTGTGTGGAAGGGGCAATTTTCTGGTCATTCTCGTAAACCAACGATTATTTTGGAAACAGTGGATTCATATGATCAATGGATATAGCAGGCCTATTTTGGGCTACCCGGTTCACACAATGACATCAATGTATTAGAGCGATCTTTTGTGTTTTCTGTGCTTGCTGCAGGGCATGTTCTTCTAGCCAATTACTCAATAAATAGTCATGACTATACAGCAGAATACTACCTCACTGACGGTATATACCCACGGTGGTCGATCTTTGTGAAGACAATTTCTCGTCCATGAGGAGGGAAGGCAAAATATTCTATTGCTGCACAAGAGTTAGTAAGAAAGGATGTTGAACGTGTATTGGTGCTTCAAGCACATTTTGCAGTAGTTCGTGGACCTGCACGTGGATGGAACCGTCAAACACAAATTGATTATGAAAATATGCATAATATTACATAACATGATCATCGAAGATGAGCGAAATAGTGATGATGTCGTTGACTTTGACTATGAACAAGTCAATGACACTCCCAATATAGAAGTTTCACGTATGCGCACTGTTGAATTAATGGAATTCATTCAAAGACATTTGAGCATTCGAGAGAGTGAAAGTCATTCTCAGCTGCAATTGGATCTCATTGAGCACCTATGGCAACTATATGACCAAAACTGAAGAAATAATATGCTGTAATTATTGCATTCCTTTTTTTATACATTTTGAAGGTTAATGTTTAATGTTCAACGTTTAATGTTTCTATAACAATATTTTTACTTTAATATTCATTTACTTCAACCATAGCATGAAATAACTACCAAAGCATGAATTAGGATATGAAACTCTCCAATTGTCTTATACAAAAAAGCCAAACAAAATGTAGAAAGTTAATTTGATGATTGTCTTAAAAAAATAAAAAGGCCATAGGGCAAACTATTAAATCTAGACACAACCAGTTAGGCCAAACTATTCATCTTTAAGACTTTTCAATGATTTTCATTTGTTGGGTGCGAAAGTATTCTTTTTGGAGATCCGACAATCCACTTGTATCAATCATCATAATTTTATTTTCCTCGACACATAATTTACTTTGTTGAATTCCAAGACTTGCTTCCTCTTGAGCATCAGCTTTTCGCAAAAGTTTTAGTTTGTCCTTCGTTGAAGTATTCATGCTTTCTTTCATCTATGTTAGTAACTGCATAAAACTTTTTTTATCAAACTCATCTGTACTCTTTCGTTTAGTCATTTGTGCTTTTGCCGCCTTCCTCCCCATAGGTCTATCCAATTCCACTAAGTTACTGGTAGATATATTGTCCTCCCCTAGATCGATCGGAGGATGAGTAGACTCCGAAGGCGGTATTAGAACCCATTTCCTTCCCGGATTTTCCCTCTCTTCCATCAATTTTGAACATTCCTTCAAAATGGTCCAACAATGTTCAAACTAAAAAGAGGCTTTATTCTCCGCCTTATACAACTTTTTCGTATGAGCAATCTATGTAATTAAAAGGTAGAAAGTAAATATACAAAATAACTTCTACAAGTAATGCAAATTAAGATATACAAAACTTGAAATCCAACCAAAGAGTCAATAGAAATTTTACCTTGTCTGCTTGAGTCAATCCACTTTGACGCACTGACTCAATTTGAGCCAAACATCCACAAAACTTATTGACTACCTTTTGAATTGTAGACCAAAGATTACTTAGTGATACTTGATTGCGTGAAGTATCAAAGGCCTTATTAGCGTGGTAGTTAAAATAAATTCTAGACTAATATGCACTCTTTGATTGCCCAGCTCCTCATATAATGCTTATAGAAGTATTTACCCACGCATCTATCAGGAGTATATCTTCTTCCACGCTGAAATTTCCAGTCTATGTTTTCTTTGTGCTAGCTTGCTGTTCAACTCGAGGGTCAGATGAACTATCGTTTCGGTATGGAAATCTCATTGATTCATCGGTAACGTAAGACCCCTCGTTTAAGAGATTGGTGAAAGACATGTTCTCTTCCATTTGTGATTCCATTGAACGAGTGATCTAGTGTAAAAAAAACAAAATTTAAATTTATTTACCAATGATCCAAACAAGGAGACAAGAAAATAGAGAAATTAAAGTAATCTCCCAAGAACATCATCGAAACCAAGGAACATGTTCATAGGAAAATATTACAGCTTCGTTGTTTTGCATGGTCTCTCTCTCTCTCTCTCTATAACATTGCAGTTTTGCATGGTCTTTTGCTTTAATTTGAATCCCAGAATATGGGTTTAGTGTTCTTTGGTCTTTCTAGAAAAAAACCCATGAAGTATACAAACTTAAATTAAAGCAAAAGATCTAGCTTTTATTGAAAGGGGTCTACTTAAATTATTTTGCTTTCTAGAAGAAAACTCCTCAAATTTATAAACTTTTGTAAGTAAAAAATCCAATTTTTATTGAAGGATTGAACTTATGCTTTTTTTGTTTCGCAGATGGCAGATTAACTTCTATAATATATAAAGAAATGGAAACTAGATAACATATCTTTACTATAATTCTCAAAAGCTTTAATACAGTCATGTACCTAAGGATGCATGTTCTACAACTTCTATGCCAAAAACAACATTAACTTAAAGAATATGTGCACCATACTGATTGGGAAAAAATTAACTTATCCATTACTTATCAGCCAACATGTCAATCACAAGAAGCTACAAAGAGAAGAAAGAAGAAATCATTCAACACTATCATCTCCCTTAATATCAATACAAAATTGTTTCAAGATATAGCCAATTAACATCTTAGCATATAAGGACCTGTTTGGGACAACACACCATTTGCAATTCTGATTCTCCCTCAAATTCAAATTGGCTATAAGAGAATTCACTACAAAAAACTATAGATTATCTGTCATAAAACTAGCCAAAAGCCTTTAACTATTTTCAACATAACCATCAAATGGAACCCAATGATTATCAATCTATTTTGCCAATAATCAATTGCCAAAAAGGGAAACAAAAAGAACAAAAACCCATCCACTCAAATTCACAAGAATACCAACAATGTGAGAGAAAAACTAAATCAAGAGAAATATGAGAAGAATAAATTGTCTTTCCTTCGGAGGCCTCATTACAAACTTACTAATGAATGTGGGTTACAAAATTGAGCCCAAGGAAAAGGCTTTGGACAAACTAGAGTAGGGCCTAACAACAATGGCCTATAAGAGAACCCTGAGCCATGAATATAAGAAGATACATGTTTCTACACCATCGGAGGGTGCATCTTCTATGACCAAACCCACATAGGTCCCGGAAGTAATTACTGAGGTTCAGGAAAAGCCTAGAGTGGCAACAACTGCAGAGGTAATAGTTCCTGCTGAGGAAGTTGTGACAGAGAGAGTGAGTACTTCTACTCAAGGATCAAAATTTCGGTTTCCCGATATGTATCGTCCGAGCTCAAAGCCGATACATAACGGACGATATGTATCGGTATTGGATGATACCGAATGATACATTCAATGTATCGTTCAGTATAATATATGAGAATGAACGATACTGTGATATGGTACATTGAATGTACCGTATCGTTCATGTCCAATACCGATACGTATCGGTATCGGACGAAATTTTGATCCATGCTTCTATTCTACTCCAAGAAAGATAGGAAGATAGCTCCCCAATGGTTGAGATAGAAATGGTAGCTGAGTTACCCCCTGTTCAAGAGCAGGTTAGTCTTTATGACTTTGCCTTGGACTCCCCAATAGGGCCTGCTTTGTTGTCCTCAACAATGCAAGAGACAATGATACTGCCAATAATTTTTGAGGCAGAGGAAGAAAATCCAATGGTGGCTAAAGCAGAGGCCATTTCCCCTCAATATGAAGAGAATCAAATTGTTTAAATGAGTACTTCTAGCCATACTCCTGTAGTAGCTGAGCCTACTCACCCACCCATGATTCCATCATTGCCAGAGCAGACTATGATTGCTCCAGAATCAGGACCCAGTGTTGAAACTCCAATAGGAAGCTTCACAAAAATGCTTAATGAAGGAGTTACGTCCATTAATGGTACCACAATAGTTCCCACTCATCCGGAACCACATACTGAATGGGAAAGAAGATTAACAGAAGTAGAGAGGTGGCAGTAGAGACATGCACCACAGTTGATGCCAGTACCAGAGATGGTTAGAAAAATGATCGAAGAAGTTAATAGGATAAAAAATAGTCTTTGAACTCCTACCTATAGTTAGAGAAAGGACAGAAATCATAGCAAATCTTAAGCAAAGAGCAATAAAAGATCATCAAGTACGTTGGAGGGCTGAAACAACACAAAAAGTCTGAGAAGCTACTGATGCCTTTCAAGAACAAATTGTGAGGAAGAAATAGCTCATCTAAGAGACAAGATCAAAGCCTTACTTGTGTACCTTGATGAGAGGGAGATAACACATCTAGAATATCAGCATACACTGAATGTTCAGTTAGATGAGAAAACCTAGCAGCTGATAGTAGCAGAGGGAAAATTAGTTATGCTGGAAGATGAAAAAGAATCTTTAGTCCAGATCTGTGAGGGTCAGAAGAAACAGATACAAACAATCATTAATAATAGCATTGTCACTACTGAAAAATTAAAGGCAGAAGTAGAGAAGCTGAGACTTGAGGGCAAAGAAAAATATACCGTCATTTGTAAGTTGAAAGATGATTTGAAAACAAAAGAAAAAGTTGAAGAGGAGCTGCAAGCCTTGAAAGAAGAGTATAATGCATTGATAGCAAAAAAAGAGAGTACTGATGCTCTTCACAAGGAGGTTGGGCCTAGGCCATATGCGGAACCCATCCTTGAAGAAGAACCTGGATTCTCTACCGATATGATATCTGACTCGGAGGATGAATTATCAAGCAACCATTCTTCATTGCTATCCTTACTAGCACCGGCACTTTTACCATTCCCCTTTTCACCAAGTGAGTAAGCTAATCAGAAGATCATGAACCTCACCAGGTATGCTGAAAATTTTGTAAAATTTGGATACCCCTTGTTTTGAGAACAATGAGGAGATTGTCCATTTTAGGTTTGGGAGGGATACACTCTCTTTGTATATAAGTACTTTTGTTGATAGCATAATTTTTTTTTTTTTGTTCTAGAGTAGTTTTAATTTTGCCTTTCGATTTTTCTTTAATTTTTAGTACTAGTTAATCATCATACGGAGTAGAGATAGAAAAATTATGATTCCATAAATCTTACGATCCATCGTAGTAGGAGTTCAACCATTAAAATAGAGTAGTTACAATTCATGTTTAGCCCCCTTGAACACTGTATCAGATTGAATGTTAGAAACTATACTTTAATTTAAACTGCAATATTTAGATTATAGTTTCGAAATCATATATATTCAGTGAGCTTTGGGACTTATTTCCTTTCTTTTGAGAGAGACTGTCATTTATTTAAACTTAAATTTTCTTGAACTTCTTGACTGCAGTATAAGGAAATCTCATATTGCTGAAATTAGAATAAAATATTCTATGATTATGATGACTTGTTTTCTAGAACTGCCTATTTTATACATCAAAATAATATGACATTCATGTTAGTTAATCAAGAAAATTATCTAAGGCCATCTTTGATTCGTTAGAGTCAAAAAGTCAGAATTTCAAAAATATTTATATATTGAATCCATATTAGAAGCCTAAACTGAATTTCTTTGTACCAAAATCTTATAAACCCTTAACCATATGTACTATCTAAAGCTTTTGATCTTTAATCCTTACTTCTTTTTTGAGAATTTAGAGCAAAAGGGAGAAGTATGTAATAATTGATAAGGGATACACTGAAAAAGGATACACCCGAGAGAAATAAGAAGCTAAAAGAAAAATAAGGGACAAAAAGGAGAAAATCGTAAAAATGGTTCTACAAAAAGAGAAGCAGCAAGCTTCCAAAGAAAAGAAAATCGAGAGGATATCTAAAATAGAGAAGTAAAAAGCTTCTAAACCGAAAGAAAAAGGGATTTACACAAAAAAAAGTAAATGGGAAGAAGTTATCCAACTTTTTGGATACTTACTAAAACAGAAAAAGAAAGAAGAGAAGAAGATAGGAGAAAGAAAAGCTGAATTTTCAAAATATTTTGAATCATTTCTACCTTTCTTTGAAACCCTCTTAACCGAAAGCCCCATTACAAGCCAAACAAAGACCTTGTTGATTCAATATTCACAAAAACATGAGCCTAATAGAGATGTGTACAATAGATACTATGGATAAACAGGAAAGCATATGACTAGAATTGATTATCATTTTAAGTCAATTATCCTTTGAAGTATTCATCATATATATCATATTGTGAGAACCCCAATATTTTCAATATCTTTTTGAGAGTACACCAACAGTGAGAGTTTGAATGAAAATATTTTTTAAATTTGCAGTTTAGAAAAATCTATGATGAATAAATTGTTTACTGATACGCACACACTCCACACCTAGTATGAATTGGAATTGTTGGAGTTCTGATCAAGGATAATTGCTAGGATGAAAAGTTGTGGCTGACAAAATTATACTTTTGAAAATCACAACAACCATATGATGGTTAATGAGTTAGTGTACAGAAATAGCTTAGGATTTTAAACTTTTTGTTTTCTTTATTTTTGAATTTTTTTCTGAAATGTCAAAAAATATTCGAAATTTGTAGGTAACTTCACTGAAAACCCTTAGGAGACTATAACTCCTCCACTAGGGATCACCTAGGAGTTTAAAGGCTTGTTGCATCTGCTAAATGCAATCGTGCTCCCTACGAAAGTAATATTTAAATTTGTAGTTTTAGATTAGTTTTATCTTTCCTTGTTTTCTAGGGACTAGCAAAGCTTAAGTTTGGGGGTGTAATCAGTCACATAATTTACCATTTTATCACCCTTACATTGGTGTTGCTAGATCTCAGTTTGCTACTAATGATATGATGATGTGTAGATATTAATAACAGACAGCATAATAGAGCTAAAGTGATAATCTTTGTCAAAATGAACTCAAAAAACAGTAAGAATTATGATCATGCACAGATACGAGTCAATTGTATGAGAACCAATCTGAAAGCTGAATGAAAGACGAAATGTGATCTGTCGTAAGAGAAATCGTCATTGATTTCTCAAAAGAAGAAGAAAAAGAAGGAAAATCGTCTTTACAATTTTGCAGAATGATTGGACGACGCAAGGCAAATAACGATCGTTAGTACTAAGAGGATTACACTACAAAGAGAAAATCGTGATTACGATTGTACGGAATAGAAGCTCTTGCTGCTACTGATCACGTGAGAACTAAATCGTCATGTATAGAATTAGAAGATCTCTCAAATTAGAAGTCTGACAAATCATGGATCCGAGAAGATTGACATTGAAGAATCCTAAAAGATCTCTGTTGCTGAAACAAAGAAAAAATCCTAGGTGCATCTACCATCCAAAGCAAGGAAGAGTAATATTAGAAGTAAAATCATATAAGGAATCTTTTATTCTTATAATTTTCTTTTATTAGAACTTGAATAACGTAAACCGACCCCTTATGATCTATAAATAAGAAGGCTTGGCATAGAAGAGAGCTTATCAAAGGAATTCTCAGCATCAATTGACGACTGAGGTTGAGTTTTCTTCCAATTAACTTAGTTTAGAGTAGTTTAGATATCTAAGGTTTCTCTAGAGCAATTGATGACTGTGATCGGGAGCTGGAAGATTAGAGTAGAGTATTCGTAATTTGTTAGAAGCAATTGACGCCTGTGACTGAGAGATGAAAGATCTTTTTATTTACTTTCTAGTTTAGATTTATTTTATTGCATTTTCTTGCTTTGTAAACATCTAAGAATTCTTGATTTTTATTGACGACTAAAGTCATGAGTTGCAGATTAGTGTAACGATTTTTGTTTTCCATCTTCGATTTTTTTGAGTTTGATTGACACCCAAATTTTGAGAAGATTGTTGATTAGTATAAATCTGTGTTAAAGAATCCTAGTTTTTAATTGAAGCCCAAATTTTAGAGGACTGAGATACAGTATAACGGTATTTTGAATTTGTAAACATTTGAGAACTGAAGGATTGTGATTGACGATCAAAATCTGGAAGGAAGAGAATTTAGATTTATTTTCCTGCACTTAGTTTAAATAATAATTCTCTTATTTATATTTCTCAAACCTTTAAAGACAAATAAAAATTTTCAAAGAAAAATAATATAAACAAAGAATTTGAACTTCCCTATGGAAACGATCCTATACTAGCTATAATTTTCATTGTGGGCTTGCAATAGGTTAAGGCTGAGTACATTTTGAGTCGTATCACACTCACCATTTGGATATCCATGCATATATTCATCCACAAAATTTTGAATTCAATACACAAATGATCCATTAATTTAAAATTGAATGAGATAGTGACTCCCTCAAGGTTTAAAGTGAATTCAAATATTGATTCTTCTATAATTACATCAAGGCTTCAAAATTGAACGTACCAGTAATCTATTTACACTACAGTTAATCCATTGAACGCGTGGAGTTTTATGTTGAACAACACAATTAAAATATTGCTAGATTTTCCTCTCTCGAAGTCGTGCGAGTTTGCGTCACTGATATCCGCTTCGCACTCCCAAGTGGCCTCTTCTGCTGAGTGGTTCTGCCACCTCATGAGCACTAGAGGAATCCATTTGGTTCATAGCACCCAGTGGCAGAGTCACGTTGTTCAATGGGGGTCCCGAGATCACCCATCACAAATTTTTTTTCTTTAAAGTCTCTTAAGTTCCATCTTTTTAGGGAAAATATCTTTTAATAAGGATCCCCCAAATCCCAAAATTTATTAAATATTTTAAAAACTTACTTTTTTATCCACAAATTTTTTAACAGAAATAGACTCCCAAAATTCTTTCTCCCTCTCTCTTCCCAACTATTACTCCATCTCACTCACTCTCTCTCTCTAACTCCCTCGGTTCCCAAATCTCACACCACTCTAATCTCTATCTCACACACTCTCTCTCTCAAGAGTCTCTCTCCCCCCACTCTCAAGTCCCAATGTCTCTCTATCTCCTCTCTCTCTCCCTCTCTCTTAAATCTTAGCCACCCATCTCTTTCTATGACATCTCATTCACTCTCCGATCACCAACGCCAAGATTTCTGATTTTCTTCGATTTTTCATTGAAGTTAAAGGTATGCTATAATTATTAATTTTTAATAAAAAATAAAAGCCCTAATTTATTATTTTTTAATGAGAATTGCTTCTTTTTTACAGTTGTTTAATAATAATAATAATAATAATTATTATTTATTTTATGAGTGCGATTTGATAAAAGCGAGTGTGACAAAATTATTACTATCTTACGACTATAAGGGATCCTCCATCAGAAAAATCCTGGCTCCACCATTGGTAGCACTTGTTCCTTACGCTTCAAGATTTGCATCGGTTCTTCTATGACCGTCATATCTTCTTGGACTCCCAAAGGTTGATAGTTCAGGATGTGTGTTGGATCCTTCACGTATTTCCTTAGCATTGATACATGAAATATGTTGTGAACGACTTATAGTTGAGGCGGTAGGGCTACCCGGTAAGCTACCTCCCCTACTCAACCCAATATTTCAAATGGTCCGACGTAGAGTGGGGTCAGAGTTCTCATGTTTTCTGAACTACATTACTCCCTTCGTAGGAGAGATCTTGACGAATACTTCGTCTCCTACCTATAATGAAAACACCATTTCAGTTATGCATATGGCTCTCCAAAACTAAAGTAAAACTTTACTAAGTTTAATCTGAAATGCGGTGTCCATTCTTTTGAGGTCCGCATAGCTCTTTTGGTGGCTCTCATCGACTCTCAGCCTCTCTCGGATCATCCGAATCGCTTTGCTCGTGCTTTCGACCATCTCTGGGTCCAACATGAACTTTTCTTCGATTTCTTCCCAATGCTCGCCTAATAGATTTTGTTATAAGCGAACTCGACAGGGGCAGGTGCTTGTCCCATGATCCTTAGAAATCTAGCATGCAGGCTCGAAGCATATCTTCGATGATTTGGTTCACCCTCTCAGTTTGGTCATTTGTTTGAGGGTGAAACACCGAGCTAAAATCTATCAGGAACCCATTCCCTCTTGGAATCGTTGCCAGAACTTGGAAGTGTACATCGGGTATCTGTCTGATACGATGCTTGCTGGAATGCCATGTAATCTGACAATCTCCTTGAGATATAACTCTGTGAGTTGACTAACAGTATACCTCGTGCTATATGGTAGGAAATGAGCTGATTTTTTCAAGCAATCAATTATTACCCATATCGCATTATGACCTTTCACCGTTCTAGGCAATCCAAGGATGAAGTCCATGGATATCGCCTCTCATTTCCATTATGGTATCGAAAATGGTTGTAGCAGCCCAGAGGGGTTCCGATGATCGACTTTACTTGCTGACATACTAACCATTTGGGCACATATTCTCCGATGTTTTTCTTCAATCCTCTCCACCAAAAGCTCTTCTTCAGATCCTGGTACATCTTCGTACAACCAAGATGAATGGCGTATCTCAATTTCTGAGCTTCTTTCATAATTGTGTGTCGAAGCTCGACATTGGTCGGGTTACAAAGTCGGCCTCTGAACACGAGCAAACTGTCCTCTTTGATGGAGAAGTCTGGTCTCATACTACTCATCACTCTCTATCGAATGACTGTAAGGTCCTCATCGGCCATTTACAGTTCATGAATAATGGCGAATATCATAGGCCTGATGGTAATGTTAGCCACAAAGACTCCTAATTCCTTCACCTCGAACCTCGAGTCATACAGGGATATGTCTTCAAACAACTTCCATTTGCTCATTCTTGTATTGAGATTGGACAATTGAGCAGAGGACTTCCGGCTCAGAGAGTCTGCCACTACGTTTTCCTTTCCGGGGTGATACTGGATGGAGCAGTTGTAGTCCTTGAGAAATTCCATTTACCTTCTCTGCCTCATATTCAAATCCTTCTGAGTGAAAAGGTATTTGAGACTTTTATGATATGTGAATATCTGAAACGTCTCCCTATAAAGGTAATATCTTCAGATCTTCAATGCAAAAACGACCGCTGCGAGTTCGAGATTATGCGTCGGGTAGTTTTTCTCATGGTCTTTGAGTTGTCGAGAGCCATAAGCAATGACTCTCTCGTGGTGGTTAAGTACACAACCCAATCCACTATGTGACGCATCGTTGTATACCACAAAACTTCCACTACTTAACGGTATGGCAAGTACTGGAGCAGTAGTTAGCTTCTTCTTGAGCTCCTGAAAGCTCTTTTTGTACAATTCAGTCCACTCAAACTTGACATTCTTCCTTGTGAGCTGCTTGAGTGGTCCTGAAATCTTTGAAAAGCCTTCAACAAATCTATGATAATAATCAGTCAAACGGAGGAAGCTACGAATCTCTGTCACAATCATCGGTTGCTCCCATTTCACAATAGCTTTGATCTTGGCTGGATCGACTGTAATGCCTGCTTCAGATACGACATGTCCCAAGAAGCTAACTTGTTCCACCCAGAACTCACACTTGCTCAACTTTGCATATATCGGTGATCACAAAGTGTTTGCAAGGCTATGCGTAGATGTTGTTTGTGATCTTCTCTCATCTTCGAATGGACGAGAATGTCATCTACGAAGATGACTACACACTTATCGAGGTATGGTCTGAATACCCTGTTCATAAGGTCCATGAAAGATGCTGACGCGTTTGTTAGACTGAATGGCATCACCAAAAACTCGTAGTGTCCAAATCTGGTGCGGAATGCGATCTTTGGGACGTCTTTAGCTTTGACATTCAATTGGTGATAGCCCGATCTCAGGTCTATCTTTGAAAAGAACTTCATGCCTTATAGCTGATCGAAGAGATCATCGATACGAGGAAGTGGGTAATGGTTCTTAATCGTCAAATTATTCAATTCATGATAATCAATACACAGTCGCATCGAGCTGCCCTTCATAACAAACAGAACTGGTGCTCCCCATGGAGAGACACTAAGTCTGATGAATCCTTTGTCTAGAAGCTCTTGGAGTTGCTCCTTAAGCTCCTTTAACTCAACTGGAACCATCCAATACGGTGCTTTTGATACCAATTCGGTGCCTGGAGCTAGATCAATTACATACTCCACTTCCCGAACTGGTGGTAATCTCGGTAGGTCATCCGAAAACACATCCGAAAACTCGCATGCACTAGAGATGTTGACAATATTAATCTTTTCGTCGTGTTGACCTTGTACAAAAGTAAGGTATCCTTGACATCCTTGTTGTAATAGTCGTGAGGTTTGATAGTTGATACAAAAGGTGCCATATTCGACTTGATGCCATGGAATCGGAAGGACTTCCCCTTTTGGAGGGCGGAAAGTAATCACTTTCCAAAGGCAGTTTACACTAGCGTGGTAAGTAGACAATCAGTCAATACCAAGGATCACGTTGAATCCTTGCATGTCTAACAGAATTAGATTTGCCATTGTCTCGCGGTCATCAATCCGAATGATGACTGACCGATAAATTGTGTCCGTACTGACTGAGTTCCTTGTAGGAACTGTCACTACTAAGATGTAGTCTAAGGGCTCGGGAGTGACACTCAATTCAGCCGCAAATTGAGAAGTGAAAAAAGAGTGAGTAGACCCTGGGTCAATCAGTACCCGTGCCTTCTACTGACAAATGTCACATGTTATGAAAATTAAGTTGTACTCGCAAGTGCACGAATCGGTTTGCAAATAGTAGGTGCAGAGTACGAGATCGTTCCTACGAGGATTGGTAAGAAAATTAAGCAAAAAGAAATAACAACTAATCAAAGGAATCACCACAGATCTATCACATTATTCACTAATTTAAAGAGTCTGAGAGTTTGGTGGATGAGATAAATACTAACAAAAAAATTGGGAATTTAAAAAGATAATAAAAGATAAGGATTGGGATACTAAATTCTCCAATTGTAGGTTTATCATTCATACAATACAATTCTACGATTAAGATATGAGATTCACAAAAGATATCAATGTATAAACGTGGGACCTGAACACCCATGAGTTCTAAAGTGCAAATCTAAGATCAAGGAGATATATGATTAACACTCACACCTCAGATAACACTAAGAATCAAATCTCTGGGTAAATTCCACACTACCAATCTAAGATCAAGGAGATGTATGATTAACATCTCATGAGTGTATGATTAACACTCACACCTCAGATAGTGATAGAATTTATCCTGAGATGACAGAGATTTGAATAAAATCACAATTGCAAATATGAGATCACGGGGTATGATTAGCTCCCATATCTCAAATGGCAAGGGGATTATATCCATACAAATAATAATATCAGAGTCCCTTAACTGATCTAATATCTTTATCACACATTTATATTATTATGAATAATTACCTCGGATGAGATTCATTAGACCCCATCCTTAATGAAACTAGCCACACAGAATGGAAATGAACAACATAATTGATAAATAAATTAACATAAACTTTAAAATATCGTGCAGAGCTTTAATCAAAATCCATAAAAAAATTTAATCCAATCTGGTACAATCCGTCTTCAAAAGTGGAGAAATTAAACTAGTCTAAATCTTTAAGTTAGAGAAAAATTAATAACAAAAATTGGAACAACCGGGACTGAATGCCCTAGAAAATTAAAAGCAAAAGCAAATGCAACGAGAGAAGATCCTCCAAATCCTTAAATTTTTTTCTTAAATATCTTTCTGGTTCGGAATTTTGAATTTTGAACTTGGTCCATTGATCGACTTAAGCGGTCGATCAATCGACCAGATTTGACTTTGAATTTTAAATTCAAATCTTCTTTTGTTATGTCGATGCATCGACCTTAGGGGGGTCGATTGATCGACATAACAAAATAGTTTGGGTCCAATATGTCCTTTGCTTCAGCGTTTCGGTGTATGTTAACTTTGCATTCTTTTATGCTCCTTAGTGCATCCAATGACCAATTTTACCTGAAATTCATAAAACTTCACAAATCCCATTATATAGCTTTCATCGGATGGCTAAATGTAAGTCTTTAGGGGTAAAATATCATCATATTTCACTACTCATCATTGCATCCTTGGTACATTTGTAAGGTACCTAGTGTTCATGCATTTCAACTAATAGTGGTGTACAATTTGTGTAGTGAGCATGTAAAAATACAGTTCAGTTAAACTTCCAAAATTACTCACAAGTTGAGGTTAAAGATAAATATCTTATAATTACAATGTAATTCATACCTTTGATCACATCATTGGTTGCTTGGGTGTCTTGCACTGAGACTGCAAAAGTGCGACCCTGTACTGTAGGTCGAGAGGGCCTATGTGTAGGTGCCGTTGCTGTCTGCCCTATCTGCATCTTAGGACAATCCTTTTTCCGATGCCTTTGTTTACCACACCTAAAACATGCACCTGTTCCTGATCGGTGCCGAAATGTGACTATATTGTGCACCCTAAATCCTACATTTAGCTGTCCGATGAAAACATCTGATGGTTGTTATGAGGTTTTAATGATTACAGGTGTTTCTAACCGTTGGATCGTTAAAAAGCATAAAATAGGGTAATTAAATGATACACAAGGGCTATGGATAAAAAGGTCAAAAGAAGCATCGAAATTCGTGAAGCAACTCAACATCCACCAAGAGAGTGAAGAATCTATCCTTTGATGTCAATCGATTGAGGACTGAGTGTCAATCGATTGACAGGAGAAGACAACATTATCTCCACTTACTCTGAATCAAAAGTCAATCGATTGAGATTTAGCTCTCAATTGATTGAGGCTATTAGGGATAGGGTTTGCTCGGCCCTATAAAAAGAAAGCTACGACTTTTTGTGAGGGGGATCCTTTTAATCACTTTTTAATATTATTGTGGGAGAATATATTTTTAGAGGGTTCTTCTTCCTCTCAGTAGATTGTATTAGGGTTTTTAATTCTCTTTTATAATTATGAGAGCATAGATTATACCTAGGAACAAAAGCATTGTAAGGAGAATTTTATGATAAATAAAAGAACATTATTAAAATAATATCTTCGGATCTACAATGGGCTTGTACACTGAGGATGAGCGGCTAGAGTCATTTACTCAAGGAGGAAGCGAACCGGAGATAACTAACTGTTCTATTATCGTTTCTACAATTTCATGGTATTGTCATTGAAACATTCTGTTATAAGTGTATGCTTGGTTGAATATTATCGAGTCTTCGTTTACAGTCAGTGATCGTGGTTATCAACGACCGTAAAAGAAACACTCCATCTAGATCTGTTTTTGCAGGTCGATCTTGGCTGCAGAATGATTGATTTATCATTGTCGTGACTTAAGATTTTGAGATATGTTATCCTTTTTACATGACTCATACCGCAATGATAGGCTGAGTCATAGTTTTTAGATAGGGTATGCCAGATCCGTAGTCGCGTTCTTCTCGATTCATTTGTTTTCCTAATAAATGATGGTGTTCTGACTTAAAATGAATTTGTGAGATTGAATGATAGAAAAGTTACGAATCGATGGTTAGCTAATTCTTTGATCAATTCATAAACTATCATTTTTCTTTTTTATCATAATTTGTTCCGGCCTAGATTGATTATCTTTCTTTTATTGTATTGAGAATTGTGTGGTAATTTGAATTTCTCCCTTGGTACTTCCTTGAGTGTTTTAAAGTCTCTGAAAGGATTAGATAAATTTCACATTTCCCTGTGGGTTCGACACCCCTGTTCTTACCGTGCTGCAATAGATCTTGTGCACTTGCAAGGGTTAAACTTAAAATCGATCAAGTTTTTGGCGCCGTTGCCGGGGAGATCGGCAAAATTTTGATAAATTCGAAAAGAGATTTTTTTGTTTACTTGACAGTCAATCGATTGAGACCTTTTCCTCAATCGATCGACTGTGTTCTGTGGTTGTGAGTGCTGATTTGTCAATCGATTGAGTCGAAAGCTTCAATCGATCGACTACTTTGAGGCTTAATTCTTAAAATTCTAACAAGTAAAAATTTGAATTTTTAATTTCGAATTTTGAATATTGAAATTTTGGAATTTTAAATTTTGAATGATGAAATTTTTGATATTGTTGAAATTTGAAATGTGGAGCTTGAAAGTTGAATTTTGATTTTTGAAATTTGCAATTGGGAGTTTGAAATTTAATTTTTAAAAATTGAATTTTGATTTTCATGTGTGAATTTTGATTTTGAAATTTAAAAATTGGCATTTTGGATTTTTGACTTGCAAAATCTTCTTTCCCTTATTTTCTTCTCTTTCGTAAGATTTTGTGGAGTTCTTTTAGGAAGTATAGATTTTTAGGATCTCTTGTTTAGGAAGTATAGGGGTCTTTTATTCTTTTCCTTCTTTTTCTCTTTTAGGTAAGATTTCTATAGGATTTTGTGGGATTGTTTTTTGGTTTTAAAATTTGAAATTTCGAAATTCAAATCTTGATTTTGATTTTCAACTTTTTAATTTAAAATTTTTAATTTCAAATTTTGACTTTTGAAATTTGAAATTTAAATTTTAAAATCTTAATTTTCAAATTTAATTTTGATTTTTGAAATCCGAATTTAAAAAAAAAAAAGAAAAAAAAAATTCAATTTAAATTCAAAATTTAATTTTTTTTTTTTTTAAATTTCTTTTCTTTTCTTCTGATACTGGCTACTGTTCATCATAGAACTCAATCGATTGAAAATTCTCTGTCAATCGATTGAGACTGGAATTTTTTTTTGCTGTGAAAATTATTGAAACTCTATCAATCGATTGAAATCTATCTTTCAATCGATTGACAGAACCTCAGTCTCAGTTGAAAAGTTTGTGCTGTCCAGTTAGACTTTGGAGGCTCAATCGATTGATTTTAAAACATCAATCGATTGACGAATAAGTCTGTTTGAATATTTGTGTGTGCTTTGTGTCAATCGATTGAGACCACTTCTTCAATCGATTGAAGTTGATACTTGTGGGTCGTTGTGGAATCATCAATCCTTTTTGTGAGTGTTGGTGCATGAGCTTTACTCGTTCTCATCACCCACATCTGCAACCGTTTAATCTTGAAATTGAACGATCTTGTAGAGAGAATCGCAGAATCCAAAAGAATCACTATCATCATACTGAGACTGACAGATCAAAGAAACGGGAACAATCAGAACATTAATAATGAAAATAATGGGAACAATAATCATGATGAGGGCCTAAGAACATTGGAGTATTATAATGATCCTAGTTTTTACGAGGATTAGGATAGCATCATGCACGCCCCAATCCCAGGGAACCATTATGAATTCAAATCCGTAATGATTCAAATGTTACCAATTTACAATGGATTGTCAAACGAGAATCCACATGTTCATTTGAATGAGTTCATTGCAGTGTGTAAAATGCTCCGAGTGCATAATGTCACTGACGAGATAGCTAAGCTACGACTCTTTCCTTTCTCTTTAAGAGATAAGGCAAAAACTAGGTTCTACTCCTTAGAACCACAATCTATTCAGAGTTGGGCAGAGTTACACAGTTAATTCCTAAAAAAATATTTTCTCATGACCAAAACCATTGAGTTGCGTCAGAAGATCCAGTTCTTTTCCCAATAGCCTACAGAAACATTTCATGAATGTTGGGAATGCTTTAAGGAATTGATTAAGAGTTGTCCTAATCATCAACTGCCAAGGTGGCAACAAAGTTTTTACAATGGACTAATTCCATAAGAGAGACACATGGTTGATGCATCTTGTGGAGGATCGTGTGCCACGAAGGAGGCAGATGAATTGTGGGCATTGTTTGAAAAGTTGTATCAAACCTCAATACAAAATGCGACTCTGGGGCGAACTAATTTGGATGTGGCAGCTAAATCTCATGTGTTAACCAGAGATGGACTATTTGATGTCAATAACAACACCTCAGATCTTTCAACAAACGTTGACATGTTGTCCAAGAAAATGAACATACTGTTAGCTGCAACTAAGCAAGCTAAAAGTCCCAGCAATCCCACCGCTTGTTCAATCTGTAACCACCCAGGTCACATGGCTAACGATTGTCCAACTACCTTGTCATTCTTCCCTGATGAACCTACTTCTCAAGAGCAGGTGAATCTGACTCAATCGTATCAGCGGCATGGTAGGAACATGTACTCAAACACCTACAATCCGGAATGGAAAAATCACCCCAACTTAGGATGGGGAGTATCAAACCAAACTGGACAGGTGAATCAGCAGTACAGATCCAACGTAATGAATGGACAATAAAACTTTCGTCCACAACAGAATTCTAATTTCCAGTAGAATTCTAATCTCCAGCAGAATTCTAATTTCCAACATAATTCTCCTTATTATCATCCAAATTCTGAATACCGAAAAAATTATAATTTCAATCAGAATTTTAATCAATCTCAGACCACCGCTTCGAAAGATTCTGATTTGGAAGAAAAGATTATGCGAAATATGTAAACTTTTCAGCAGATGATGATGGACCAAGTCAGCCAATTGACAAATCAGTTGAGTCAACGAGAGGAAGGTAGGCTTCCTAGCTAACCCATCAACAATCCTCGAGGCCAAGCATCATCTGATGAAGGACTATCAAACAGTCAATAGTTGAAAGCTGTTACGGCACTGAGAAGTGGGAGAGCAGTTGATAATCAAGTGGAGATGCCAGTGAAACCTCACAAGGAAGAAGAAGAAGAAGCATCAAAAGGCAAAGGACTAGATAAAGGAAAAGAGAAAGAAGGTCCTCAAATTGTCCAACCAGTACTTGGAGAAGAACTAGAAAATGAACTCCGTTCCTATACCCCAAAGGCACCATTCCCTGAGTTCCTAACACCTTCATCTAGAATGGGGAAAGAAGCGTCAAAATGAAAGAAATCTTCGAAACATTCAAACAAGTGAAGATAAATCTCCCATTACTTGAAACAATCAAGCAAGTCCCTGAGTACGCAAAATTTTTCAAAGATCTATGCACTCGAAAAAGAAAAGAACGTACTCATGTTTCAAAGAAAGTGTTCCTAACTAATCAAGTCAATTCAATACTGCAATTGGATGCCCCATGAAAACTTAAGGACCCTGGAGTCCCAACTGTTCCATGTGTCATTGACAGGCAACCAATTGGGAAGGCGATATTGGATTTGGGAGCAAGTATCAATCTGATCCCCTACTCAGCGTACGGGAAATTAGGACAAGGCGAATTAAAACCCACGACAGTTACACTGCAACTTGCTGATAGGTCAGAAAGAAGACTTAGGGGTAGTATCGAGGATGTTTTGGTTGGAATAGACAAATTTGTTTTCCCAGTGGATTTTGTTGTGTTGGACATGGAACCTCCAGTTAAATCCATCAATCAAGTCCCAATCATTCTTGGGCGTCCGTTTCTCGTGACCGCAAATGCCTGCATCAATTGTCGAGCAGGAGTCATTAATGTTTCTTTTGGAAATATGAAAGTTAGACTCAATATCTTTCATGCAATAAACCATTTTCCCAAGGAGGATGAGGTTGATTGTTTCTACATTGACCAGGTGGACGAAGTAGTGGATGAAGCTTTACCATCAATGCTTACCAAAGACGAATTCGAAACTTCTTTGTTAGCCATCAATGAGGAGAAAGGATCTAAGAAACAACAGTCAGAAGAGAAGATGATGAATTCATCAAGTGAAGATGATAATGTGTGTCAACTTGCGACTAAGGTGGAACCATTACCTGTTGAGGTGAAGGATGAGCTGACTCCATCAATCGAGCAACTGCCTGAGGCACTCAAGTATGCTTTTCTGGGACCTCAAGAAACGCTTTCGGTAATTATCTCATCAACATTATCAGAAAAACAAGAGCATGAATTGTTAAAAGTGCTGAAGGATCATAAAAAGACCATCGGATGGACCTTAGCTGATCTGAAAAGGATTGATCCATCAGTATGTATGCACAAGATACATCTGGAAGATGATAGTACACCATCGAGAGAACCACAGATGCGACTTAATCCGAATATGAAAGAAGTCATTTTAAAGGAAATCATCAAGTTATTTGATGCTGGAATAATTTATGCGATCTCGGACAGTGAATGGGTAAGTACAGTTCAAATAGTTCCCCAAAAGTCTGGGATAACAGTGAAAGAGACTATCGAAGGGGAATTGGTACCTAATCGTGAAACTGCGGGGTGGCGCGTGTGCATAGATTATCGAAAATTGAACATGGCTACCAGAAAAGATCATTTTCCTCTTCCATTCATTGATCAAATTCTTGAGAAGTTAGCTGGGCAGGAGTTTTACTATTTTCTCGATGGATATTCGAGCTACAATCTAGTGCCCGTATTTCCTGCAGATCAAGAGAAGACAACATTCACGTGCCCTTATGGTAATTTTGCATATCGCAGAATGTCATTCGGCTTCTATAATGCTCCAGCCACTTTTCAACGATGTATGTTAGCCATATTTTCGGATATGATTGACAAATTCATCAAAGTATTCATGGACGATTTCTTTATTTTTGGAAAGACATTTGAATCATGTTTAAATCATCTTGCACAAGTGTTACAACGTTGTGTAAAATCCAAACTTGTTCTCAGCTGGGAGAAGAGCCATTTCATGGTCCGACAAGGAATTGTGTTGGGGCATATCATTTTGAAAAAAGGGATTGAAGTTGACAAGGCAAAAGTCAACTTAATCGCTAATCTGCCTCCAAAAAATGTTCGTCAAATCCGATCATTTTTAGGTCATGCTGAATTTTACCGACTATTCATCAAAGATTTTAGCGAGGTAGCTAAACCATTGTGCACCTTGCTTAGAAAAGATGTTATGTTCGAATTTGATGAGGAATGCATAAAGGCCTTCCTAAAATTGCGTGAGCTGTTATCAAATGCGCCAATAATCCAACCACCGGATTATTCTCTACCTTTTGAACTCATGTGTGATGCATCCGACTATGCTATTGGAGCAGTCTTAGGGCAAAGGGTAAACAAATTACCTCATGTGATCTATTACGCCAGTAAGACGCTGATCGATGCCCAATTAAATTACACCACCACCGAGAAAGAATTGCTAGCTGTGGTGTATGCATTGGATAAATTCCGCTCCTATTTGCTGGGATCGAAAATAGTTGTCTTTTCATACTACTCTGCATTAAAATATCTGTTGGCAAAAAAGGACACAAAACCAAGGTTGATCCGATGGATCTTGCTCCTCCAAGAATTTAACTTCGAGATCAAAGATAAAAGAGGGGTCGAAAATGTTGTAGCAGATCATTTGTCAATAATTTTGTCTGAAGAATCATCAGTAGCTGAGGATATCCGTGATACCTTTCCAGATGAACAGTTAATGACAATTGATACAACAGGTACAAAAGTTTCTTGGTTTGCCAACATTGTGAATTATCTGGTCACTGGCAGAATCCCTACCCAATGGGGTAAAAATGATAAAAATCTAATTTTCTCTCAAATAAAATACTATTTTTGGGATGAACCGCAATTGTTCAAATTCTGTTCTGACCAAGTCATTAGAAGATGTGTGCATGAAGAAGAACAATTGAGTGTCATTAACTTCTACCACGCGGGGGCCTGTGGAGGCCATTTCGGAGGACAAAAGACCGCACACAAGATTCTTCAAAGCGGATTCTATTGGCCCTCCATCTTTCGGGACACTGCCAAATTCTGTAAAGAATGCCAACGATGTCAACAGCTTGGAAATATTTCACGACGAAATATGATGCCACAGAACCCGATTCTGATTGTTGAAATTTTTGATGTTTGGGGGATCGACTTTATGGGTCCTTTTCTCCCATCGTTCGAGTATTCATATATTCTAGTAGCTGTTGACTATGTTTCCAAATGGATAGAAGCTGTGAAAACCCGCTCGAATGATCACAAGGTCGTGGTCAAATTCTTGAAAGAAAATGACTTTAACAGAATTGGGATTCCACGAGCAATCATTAGTGATGGCGGTTCGCACTTCTGTAAGAGCCATTTTGCCACTTTAATGAAGAAATACGACGTCACCCACAAGGTGGCAACGCCGTATCACCTGCAGACTAGTGGTCAGGTGGAAGTGTCGAATCGAAAAATTAAAAGAGTTTTATAAAAGACGGTACGACCGGAAAGAAGAGAATGGTTGAATCGCGTATCTGATGCTCTTTGGGTATATCGTACTGCATTCAAGACCCCGATTGGAATGTCACTGTTTAGGATTGTCTATGGGAAGGCATGTCATCTCCCAGTTGAATTGGAGCATAAGGCATTCTGGGCCATAAAAAGATGTAATTTCGACATGAAAGAGGCAGGGTCCAATCGACGCTTCAGCTGAATGAATTAGAAGAACTACGCTACGATGCGTATGAGAATTCGAAGATGTATAAGGAAAGATATAAAAAGTTGCACGATCAGTCAATTTTGCCAAAAGAGTTTCACATTGGGCAAAAAGTTTGGCTGTTCAACTCCAGACTTAAGCTTCATCTGGGAAAATTGAAATCACGATGGGAAGGACCATTGTAGGTTGTCTCCACTACCGTGCATGGCGCTATTGAAATTAGAAGCCTTTCAGACAATCGAATTCTCAAGGTCAATGGGCAACGACTCAAACCAATGATCGAGCTAATGACCCAGATGAGGATTGAGGCAGCGCACCTCAGTGACCCAGAAAATTGAACATTGAAGTGGTCGAGCTGTCGACATTTAAACTCAGTGCTTCCTGGGAGGCAACCCAATGTATTTTCTTATTTGGTTGTGTTTGTATTTGAGAAGAGTCTTTTTCAATCGATTGAATCCACACAATCAATCGATTGACATTCTTCACTTAATCGATTAAGACTAATCCTGTCAATCGAGTGATGTTTAATCATCATCATCATCTCCCCCCTTCGTTTGTCAATCGATTGAGAGATCAATGTCAATCGATTGACATCACTTTGAATTTAAGGCCAGTTTTCGAAAATCGGAGCGTCAATCGGCATATATTATCGATTGCAGTTAAAATTTTAAGGCACGTCAATGTCAATCGATTGAGACTAACCCCTCAATCGATTGACTTGATTGCTTATTAACTCCGTCTGTTCCCGAGGCACCTAAACGGTGCGACTTTTTCACGAAAAGGTATTCTCAATCGATTGACATTAAGAGTGGATGAGTGGATTGCACCACGTCGCATCCACATGCCTGGTGTCTTTTCAAATCCTCGCGACGTGGTGGAGGCCAACCGTTGTCAATCGATTGAGACTCTATCCTCAATCGATTGACAATTGCATTATATAATGGGGACACCCGTGGTCCCCTTCTTCACTCACCCCATCCAATCCGAGTTGGTGTTTTGATATCCACTCTCATCGTACGCGATCGAAATGGCGGCACCTGGACCACCGATATACCAACCACCTCGTCCTGCCAACACCTATGCGCATCCCTGACGACGAGTACGTGAATCGTCAGTTTCAAACGGAGAATTTCTTCGATCTAGCCAAATTTCGTCGCAATGCAGAGGTCATCCGTTCGATTGAATTTATCAAGGCTCTGTACTTGAAAATGCTGCTCGCTCCTCCTATAGATGTTTCGCTCCGTATTATAAGGCTATTTTACCAAAACATGGAATGGGTGTCCGCTCTAGTGTCACCAACGGGATTACCGTTCATCCGCCTCCAGATCGACAATTGGAGATATAACTTGCATACTGCCGATCTCGCACGGGCTTTCAATTTCTACGTGGTTCGCCCATTGAACCACCACATCAATCCCGCTGTTGATCTCAGCCAGGACCTTATGATCAACGATATATGTGGAGGACACCGCGGGACCGGTTTGGCCATTAAAAGAGCAGTCCTACCAATGGACATCTTGTTTTGGGACATCATTATGTCAAACAATTTGCTACCGCATGGCATGAAGAGCGAGAGGACGAAAAATAGGGTGTTAGCATTGTACGCGGCGCACACAAATACTTGGTTTGATGCGCCGGGTTTGATGCTTGAAGAGATGTATCGGTGTCACAGCGACATCGTGATCACCACCAAACCAAAGAAGCGAGAAGCTATTCTCTTGCATTTCCCACACTATGTGATGCATCTTCTCGACCAAGTTGGGTGCCCGATTTATGATGATGAAGAGATGGGTGATATGCAATTTTATCACTACGGCACGAACGTTTGGGATAAGAGCATCAAAGCTATTCTACGTGTGACACCACCTCCAATTGAAGTCGATGAAATACCTCCTCCCCGACCAAACCCCGCACAACGCCAATGCGGCGGCATTAGACGGCCTTGTTCTGAAAAGGTCCCCGATTTTACCGCCGAGGCAGTAGTCGCTCGCCTCGAGGCGCGGATGGATGGGTTGAGTGCCACTGTGGGAGGTCTTGATCGACGATCACAGTTTCAAACTTCACTTATCATGCGGATGGCCCGGGAATCATTCCCTGGGCGTGCCGACGAATTCATCGCAAGAGGGAGAGCGACGTTGGATGAGGAGGGAGACCCTGAGTATGCTGCTGATGATGATGATGATGATCAGTAATTGTTGTCTGTGTGTTTGTTTGTGTTTCTGTCTGTTTAGTGTCTGTGTTTGTGTTTTAATTTGTTTGGTGTGTTTTTCATTTTATTTTTAGGTAGGATTAATCGTAGTTTGTTTAGTTAATCTCTAAGTTGATGATGGGATCATATGGTTGTAATCAAATCTATCAAATCAATGCAATCGGAGTGTTTGTAGTATGTTAATTTTTATGTTCATTCTCGGATTGATGCATAAGTGCATCAGTCAATCGATTGAGATGTCACCCTCAATCGATTGAGCACATTAACCCTTCAAATTCTTCAAAAATTAAACTCCAAATAGTCGACCGATTGAGGGACAATTATCAATCGATTGACTCTTGCTTGGACAGAACTTTCTAATTTGTCAGATACGGAAAGTCTCTCTACAGAAACTGTTTTCAAAGGCACAATTCTACTTCCCTTGGAATCTTGTGTCAATCGATTGACACTAAAACGTCAATCAATTGACTGATGTATAATTCCGAAAGGTTACATCTCCCATTCCGGAAATCGAAGATTTGAACCATCCGTAGAGTCCGTAGTGTAGAAGGTTTCTTAGAGAGTCTTTAGAGTCCGTCTTTTAGAAGTTTTTCTTTATTTAAAGACCTTATTAGGATAGTTCTTTTACAGTATCCCTTTAGTCAAGAAAATTCTTTCCCCTTCCCCAAGCTTTAGCCATGGCTTCCATTCGGTATCGTAGCCGATCTACTATGAGAAAATTGATGGAACCAGCGCAAAAATGTGCACGCTACCACTCTCCACGACCACCGCTTGATTTGTCAAGTCATGAAGTCATCAATCTTGACGATGAATCAACTATAGAAGTCAAATCGAGTTTTACTCGTTCTAACGAGGCCGTCAACGACCCATCAAAGAACTTGATTCTAACCTACCTGTGGGCAGAATTGAATCCGCCCACGCCTCTTGTACCGCCGCCTTCTACCCCACTACCATCTCCGCACCACACACTTATTCCACTACCACGCGAGGGAGGGATCACCGAGGAGATGTGGAATTATGCGATCCCGAAACCAAAGGAAGGAAGTTCCACCATGGATGACTGAAGGATTAGGAATGTTAGTCGTAGAGTCTAGATTAGATTATTTTAATATTTTTAGGGTTTATTTTCTTTCATGTTTTAGATTAGGTTCGGTTTAGTTTTGTCTTAGGTTAGGTTATTTTATTTCCATTTTCAATAAGTGTAATAATTTGCATACGTTTAATAAAATTTTAGTTGAGTACCTATGTGTGTTTTTAATTTTCGAACCCAATACCTTTCACTTGGTCCGCCAATTACTTTTCACTGCAGTAAACAGGTTTGGGGGGTCTCTTACACTCTCCAGTATTTTCACCAATGAGGACATTGGCCGAATCAGGTTTGGGGGGGGGGGGGGGGGTATTTCCTTCAATCCACGTGTGTAGAATTATTATTTTAAAAAAAAAAAAAAGGGAGTTTGTTCTCGAAATTTAAAGTACATCAGTTAATCGATTGAGACTAACTCACTCAATCGATCGACTAATAATTAACAGACTTACTGGAAACCCTTATCAGTCAATCGATTGAGGAATTGGAATCAATCGATTGACTGATGACAATTAAAGTTATGAATTTCAAATTTTATTCATATTCTTAAATTGTTGATGACCGAAAATTCTTTAAAAATTGTTATCATGCCATGATTATTTTATGAATGCTCATTAATTTTGAAAATTGTTATCATGCCATGCATTGCTTTAAGTTCAAAATCTAAGAGTTTAAGTCAAAAATCGAAAATCTTAAAGATTCCAAAGAAAAACTAAAACCCAGTGAGCTTTGGAACCTTGTCCTCGTTCTTGATGAGTGCTAAAATAAATTCGGAGTATCTTTGAATTTCTTGCTTAAATTGTTGAAATCTCGTATATTCTAGCTTTGATTTGTTGATTTCACGTGTGTTATACCATTACACTAGAAATCATTGTGTAAAAACTCAAGACAAATAGGCATCATTACCATCGTAAAAGGAAATGATCTAAGGCCATTATTGGCTCATTTTTGCCCAAAAGGCCCCACCTTATATTGAATTATCTTGTTGCACCCCCTTTGAGCCTCAACTGAAAGATTTTGCCTTAATTATTCCTTGTAAGTTATATTAACCATACCCCACAACAATGAAAAACCTTACCCTTCAATCTCTGGGAAATTGGAAAAGAAGGATGAGAGCAAAATGAAAAATAGAGAGTTATGGCAATAGTAATGTAAGGAGTATATGGAAGAAAAACATAAAAGGTGAGAGAAAAAGAGAAAATTCATCTTGGTACAAGAGGTAGAAAAATACTGAAAGTGGCGTTAAAAAGAAAAGAAAGAGAAAAGTGCGATAAAGAAGAAAAAGGTTCTAAAAAATCTAAGAAAGAATGAGTGCAAAGTTAGAGAATCAAATATGTTTCTTTTTCCGATTTCTCAGAGAACTTTGAATCCAATTTTCCCTTTATTTCATAACCTTCACCTGAGCCCCATTAAAACCTTAGAAAAGACCTTTTTGATCTAACCATGAGTGGTAAATGCCTTGTGAAGAGTGATTATACAAATGTCTATGGTGCTTGGTATATGCATGTTTAAAATATAAATATCTGTCTCAACGAGGTTTCTTTCTAAATTCGTTGGTACGCCATCTTTCTTATAACATGTGAGATTTTTCTAATTTGTGTCGTATTTCCAATCCCACATATGAGTGAAAAATAAAGCTATTTATCAGAAGCGATTTCATTTTGAGTGAATACCCATGGTAAGGATTGAGTCTAGACATGTGATCTAAAAGTTCCTAGTTCAAACTTACTCTCAGATAATGGAACTTTAGCAGTGATGAGTGTGTAACACTTTGAGGCATGAATTATGAGCATTGGAAAAACAATGAACTAAATTGAATGAGCATTACGAAAATAAGCATGGGCAGTAGCATTTTATAAGAATTCACGGATAATCAACTATGTAAGGACATTACTACAATTTTGAAATTCATAAGCTTTGAAGTTTGTAGGTACCTTCCTTGAAAACCTTCAGGAGACAAAACTCCTCCACTAGGGATCACCTAGGGGTTTAAAGGCTTATTGCATGCGCTAAATACAATCGTGCTCCCTACGAAAGTGGCATTTAATTTTTTTTTTAGGATGTTAGTTTTATTTATTTTGACATATTTTTCATTCTCTTTGCTCGAGGACTAGCAAAGTATAGGTTTGGGGGTGTGATCGGTACCGAAATGTGACTATATTGTGCACCCTAAATCCTACATTTAGTTGTCCGATGAAAGCATCTGATGATTGTTATGAGGTTTTAATGATTACATGTGTTTCTGACCGTTGGATCGTTAAAAAGCATAAAAGAGGGTAACTAAAGGATACACAAGGGCTATAGATAAAAAGGTCAAAAGAAGCATCGAAATACGTGAAGCAACTCAACATCCACCAAGAGAGTGAATAATCTATTCTTTGATGTCAATCGATTGAGGACTAAGTGTCAATCGATTGACAGGAGAAGACAACATTATCCCCACTTACTCCGAATCAAAAGTCAGTCGCTTGAGATTTAGCTCTCAATCGATTGAGGCTATTAGGGATAGGGTTTACTCGGCCATATAAAAAGGAAGCTACGACTTTTTATGAGGGGGATCCTTTTAATCACTTTTTAATATTATTGTGGGAGAATATATTTTTAGAGGGTTCTTCTTCCTCTCAGTAGATTGTATTAGGGTTTTTAATTCTCTTTTATAATTGTGAGAGCATAGATTGTACCTAGGAAAAAAAGCATTATAAGGAGAATTTTGTGATAAATAAAAGAGCATTATTAAAATGATGTCTTCGGATCTACAACAGACTTGTACACCGAGGATGAGCGGCTAGAGTCATTTACTCAAGGAGGAAGTGAATCGGAGATAAGTAACTGTTCTATTATCGTCTCTATAATTTCATGGTATTGTCATTGAATCATTCTATTATAAGTGTGTGCATTGTTGAATATCATCGAGTCTTCGTTTACAGTCGATGATCGTGGTTATCAACGACCATAAAAGAAGCACTCCATCTAGATCTATTCCTGCAGGTCGATCTAGGCTGCAGAATGATTGATTTATCATTGTCGTGACTTAAGATTTTGAGATATGCTATCCTTTTTACATGACTCATACCGCAATGATAGGCTGAGTCATAGTTTTTAGATAGGGTATGCTGGATCCATAGTCGCGTTCTTCTCGATTCATTTGTTTTCCTAATAAATGATGGTGTTTTGATTTAAAATAAATTTGTGAGATTGAATGGTAGAAAAGTTACGAATCGATGGTTAGCTAACTCCTTGATCAATTCATAAACTATCATTTTTCTTCTTTATCATAATTTGTTCTGGCCTAGATTGATTAGCTTTCTTTTATTGCATTGAGAATTGTGTGATAATTTGAATTTCTCCCTTGGTACTTCCTTGAGTATTTTAAAGTCTCTGAAAGGATTAGATAAATTTCACATTTCCCTGTGGGTTCGACACTCCTGTTCTTACCGTGCTACAATAGATCTTGTGCACTTGCAAGGGTTAAACTTAAAATCGATCAGTTCCCCTTCTACACTCTTCCATCTTATGATGCCTCCTGCATCTCATGCATGATTCAACCGAGGCAGATGACAAGGTTCGTGAAGCTTGAGGAACCCTTGATGTTCTCGTCGTGGTAGGGTTCGAAAGGTGAAGCCGCCTTGTGGGTGGAGACATGGGCAATCTCGAGAATGTAGTCTGAGCAGGCTAGCGAGCTACTGGCATGGAGAATCTCGACCTCTTGCTTTCCCACTTGTGAGCGTACTGCGCCCTACTCGCCCTACTCTTATTTTGTTGATCTCTCCTTCGATACATATTCTCAATGTCTCCTTCAGTGCTAAGGGCCAACTCCATGACCTCAGCATAGGTCCTTGCCATAAACAACGAAATCCTCTCCTTGATGTTGGGCCTCAAACCACGCTCAAACTTCTTTGTCTTTATTAGTTCCGTAGCAACATGTAAGGGTTCAAATTTAGAAAGCCTTGTAAACTCGGCTTCATATTCACATACTGACATTCGACCTTGCTCCAATGATACAAACTTTACTTCCCATTGATCCCTAACTACATCATGGAAGTATTGCTCATTGAACACCTCAAAAAACCGAGCCCAGGTCCATAGGGCACTCGGTGTCTCCTGTAGCCTGGTCCTTTCCACAGACTTCCACCAAGAGTCTGCTGCTCCTGCCAGTTGAAAGGCAGCCCAGTTAACCTTTTCCTCTTCGGTGCTCGGAATCACATGAAGAAGCTTTTCCATCTGATTCAACCATTCTTCTACTTCGAGCGGATCAACTTGACTGTGGAAGCTTGGAGGATTCATCCTCCTGAACTCTTAGAATCCAAGAGGTGGGCGTCATGCTGCAAGCTGGGCCATCGTGTTAACCATTGGGGCAGGGCCGGCCCTGACATTTTGGGGGCCCAAGGCGGTTTCCTAAAATGGGGCCCCTATTTCATAGTACTTTATAATATATAAAAAATTTGCCATAATTTTTTTTTGACAAATAAAATAATACTCATATTCTATTTTACTATATCTCATTTGAAAATGTAACTAAGAATTTAATACGAGTAAATATTAAACAAAAATGCGATACACGTAAATGCAATACTACAAAATTTCATTTAAATATTTCTCTTCTCGCATTTTTAGTGGCAAAGTCACTGATTAAAGTTGTATAGTCAATCTTATCCACTATATCATTTTCAATGGATAACATAGCTAATCCATTTAATCTTTCTTGTGACATCGTTGACCGAAGATATGATTTGATCAACTTCAATTTGGAAAAACTTCTTTCACCATAGGCAACAGTAACTGGTATAGTCAGCAGTATCCTATAAGCAATCCGGACATTTGGGTAACAACCTTCCATTTGCTTCAAATAATTTAGCACTTCAATCAGCGTTTTCACTTCTTTCGGCAAAGTATCTTTCAAGACATTCAATTCTGAAGATAAATCTAGCCCATCAATATCAATATGTTGTTCATGTTTGAGAACATGCTCAAGATTTACGCAAAAAGTCTTCAAACATTTTTCACTAATCGAACCTAACTTCTTCAAATCAAACAAAAGTCCAAAATGTTGCTCATATGTTTTAAACTGTTCAAACCTATGCTCAATTGATGAAAGACCTTGATCAATAATATAAGTGAAGTAATTAATTCTTAACGATTCTTCAGCTGACTGTGACACTTCTTCACTTGCATCCTCATCAAATTGTCTCTTTCTCCGAACAATGCATTTTTCACGAAATATAGGCTCGATCCTCATTTGAGTCGCAACTTCTTTAGCTCCAATTAGGGCCTCCGCAAACCCACTTTCTCTATACCTTTTAAAATAGGTAATGAGTCCTTCTAACTGTTGGATAGCAATATTAATATTCATACTTTCTTGTTGAAGAAACTTGCTAACAGTATTCACAGTAAATAATATATTGTGCCAAATAATCATAGCTACTAAGAACTCATAACTCTCAAGTTCATTTGTTGCGAGGGATTGTGATTCACTAGAACTTTTGCTGCCATTTTCACAAGTAGACTCTGCCAGGATAAGTAGAGCATCTCTTATTTCTAAAGCATGATACCTTATTGCTTTAACACTCTGAACACGACTCTCCCAACGTGTTTGTGATAATCCTTTAACTGTAAAACCTTTCACATTATCCGTTAAAATTTGCCACCGCTTTGTAGAAGATGAAAAGAGCATGTATATACGTTGTACTACACTGAAAATGTTGAAGCTTTAGAACAAGAGCTCGCCATGTCAGAAAGTGCAAGGTTTAGACTATGACAACCACATGGGGTGTAAAATGCTCTAGGATTTATTTCAAGCAATTTTTTTTGTACACCTTTGTGCTTTCCTTTCATATTGGATCTATTATATATCCTTGTCCTCTTATATCATCGATATTGAGTTCAAGAGTCTTCAAAACTTCTACAAGAATATTAAAAATCCCCTGCCCAGAAGTATCACTAACTTTCAAGAATTCTAGAAAGAACTCTTTCACTTGTATTTGACTTGGTGACTCATCAACACATCTTATAACAAGAGACATTTGCTCTACATGGCTAATATCTAGAGTGCAATCAAGTATTATTGAATAGTATTTCGCTACTTTAATTTTCTGAATAATCGTACTTTTGATTGTATCCCCCATCATTTGTATCAACTCATTCTGAATTTTGTGACTTAGATAATGATAATGAATTTCTTTATTTTGGACTCGTCGAAGGTGCTCTTACATTATCGGATCAAATTCGGCTATCATTTCAACTATACTAAAAAAGATTCCATTCCTCTCTTGATAAATCTTTTCATTATCTCCTCGGAATTCTATATTCTTGGATGCAAGAGTCTTCACGATGAAAACAATCCTTATCAATACACGCCTCCAATGTTCTTTCTCTTTCTTTATTTTTTCTTGAACCTCTTGATCTATTGTCTCATTCTTTCCCAATCTCAAACTCAACTCAATCCATTTGCTCATGCTTGTAATATGTTATCTGGTCTTTTCATGATTTTTCAATCTTTCGCTTATATTCTTCCAATCATTGAATCCTTCTTTATCCAATTGAGTAGTCATTCCTTCCGTGAAAAATAACTTGCAACTGAAACAATAAACTTTTTGGCTAGTATTTGAATATACTAACCATTTTCTATTATTTTTTTCTCCATTTGCTAATTGTCGCATGTAATGAGAAGACGAGAACTTCCTACCATAAATATTTCTCAAAAAAATTTTATTCTCATCTCTCAAAGGACCCTTCTCTACTAAGAAGTCTCTAAGACTCTATTGGACATTGTTCCAATTGTTCGGATCATATATATTTAAAGGCCAACAGTTGTTATTATCAATCTCATTCTCATTTACATTTTCTTCTTCATCATCATGTTCCCCTTCATTCACCAAGTCTTGGCCTTCATGTTCTTCATTATTCTCGTATTCTTCCTTATTGCTCAAGTTTTTGAGCTCTGTTTGTTTACTACTTCCAAAGAACTTGAAAATGGCTCCTTCTTGAGACTGAATAAATTTTTCTGTCTTTTGTTTTCTTCTTCTTTTCTCAGCTCCAGAAAGATAGCTTCTATTAGACATGATTTTGAGTGCAGTGTTTCTCAACTACAAACATGAATTAAGACAAAGATAAGTTACTAATACCATATATAATGATGCATTCGAAGAAAAAAGATTCATTTATCAAATAAATGAATATTTCTTAAACAAACATCAATGTATATCATTTAATTATCGACATAACAAATAAATTTCTAAATAAAAATAAGGGGCACTAAGTTGTTAATACCATATATATAACTACCTTTTTGCCCTAATTTATCTCATTTTTTTAACTGCCACTATTCTACCTTTTTCCCTTTCCAACACACATTTTTATCAATACTTGCTAATCATAAATTATTAACTAACCATTGAAAACTTAGCAACAACAACACACAAAACCATCAAATCATAAATTAAGCAACAAAACCAGCAAATCAAGCAACAAAATCATCAAAATTTAGCAACAAAACCAGAAAATCAAGAACTTGTTAAGATTAAGAACTTGAAGCTTTCCATTATATTAAGAACTTGAAGCTTCAAATCAAAGCATTGAACACAAAATTAATCAAACTCAACAACCCACTGTATGTTATTGACAAATGACAAGACAACATGTAATAGCCCGAAAAATCACGCTAAACTATGACCTCGGGATCCGTGCCCGATCGATCACAGGTTTGACCAATTAGGAGTTCGATAGTTAGTGTAGAGTGTGATGAGTGAATGTGATGTGATGGGTTGTATAGTCATGTGGTGTGTGTTGAAAATCTAAAGTCACATACACCTACTGAGGTGTATGTGCTCAACACACAAGCTAGGGGGGGAGATAAAAGGGTTTAATAGCCCTAAAATCAAGAGTTTGGTGGTTGAGAGAGAAGTAAAGAAGAGAGAGAGAAGAGTAAAAAGAGTGATTAATACAAGGAGTAAATGCTAGTTGAAGAAGGGAGATTCGAGCAAGAAAACGTCGGATTCGACGCTTCCGACGCGAGGGATCCGCTAGAAGCAAAGCTGGAACCCTAGCCTTCCAACCGCTTGATTTGAAATCAATTTGAGATTTATTCAAGGTAAATTTTTGTGAATAAAATGCATAGATCGTAGAGGCTAAATTGTAGTTGAAAATGGTTTAAATCATAGGATGATGGTTTAGAAAAATAGAGGAAAAAGTGTGGAAAAAGATTGGGAAGAACAATGAATGGATGAATCGACAATTTCGATTAATCGAAATTGGGTTTCATTAATCGAAATTGGCCGTGAAGTTGAAAAGTCAGAGGACCCCGACTTCGATTAATCGAATTGGAGTTCGATTAATCGACTTTGGATTTCGATTAATCGATTTGGGTATCGATTAATCGACTGGGAACCTCCAGTGGACCCAAGGGGGGCTGGAGGAAATGATTGGGAAAATCGACTAATCGAAATGGGATTTCGATTAATTGATTTCAATTTTCGATTAATCGATTTGGGATCGATTAATCGATTTTAGGAACTCGATTACTCGAATTGAGAATCGACATTTGGTCAGAGAAATTGATTAATCGAATTAGAATTGATTAATCGAATGAGAATCTCGATTAATCGATTTGAAAATCGATTAATCGATATTGATTTCGATTAATCGATTTTTGAATCGACATCGAATCGATTCGATTAATCGATTTTGGAGTTCGATTAATCGAATCGAGATAATTTATGTTGACCTTTGAGTTTGACTTTAAGATTCTTGGAGGGTCTTAGACCTTCTTTGTTGCATCCTTTGTGATGTGTTTCACTGCTATGTGGTACCATAGGTGGTATGAACTTGTGCACAAGGAGCCACGTGGGACCTTGTGCAATGATCAAATGAAGACTTGAGGTAGGGAACACCTTGAACATGTACTTTATTTTACAAGAGCATGTATGTAGTGATATAGAATTCAATTCAAATGTTTTATTGCTTAAGAATTGTGAAAAGTGTGTGTGACATCCATAAGAGTAATTATAATGAGCCATCCCTGTGGGATGAAGAAGTAAAGAGATGAGAGCATCGGTGTGATGCAAGTGAATGGATACATCCCGTGGATGTATCCAAGATTGATTCATGATTGATAGGGCCTAACTGTTATAAGATAGCACACTTACACGGTGAATAACTATATGTAAGGCACCGATATTTTTGTTATTTGAGGTTTGATAGGGTACCCCACCGACGTGGCGGGATATCCACGATCGATACGGCAGATATCCGGACCGTACGGCGTAAACCGTAGGCGAGTGAGGCTTATCCGTACACAGTAAGCACACCCCAGGGGTGTTGAATTGAGATAAGTGAAACCCCGCCACCAATCCCCAGGGGAAAGGGGCTTGGGTACTATATTTGTATTCCCAGGGAATACGTTAAAAGTGTCTATATAGATGACGATGAAGGGTATCTCATCGGGGCTCGATGCTATATTACTCGGGGATTACTTAAGTTGAAAGTTTAAGTTTTGCTTTAGGCATTTTTAGCATCATTCATGAGTAAATGAAAACATAAGTAATCAATAGTAATGAAATGCTTTTTTAACTGTTTTCATCAATAACTGCATAGACACATCATGCATGGCATATCATGGAATATATGTGAGTAATAATTTATATGTTCAACTGTGTTTGTTCCCTATTGAGCTAGGATGTAGCTCACCCTATAGACTATACGTCGCAGGTCCACTACTAGCAGCTGCCGAGGCTTCAGGAGACGCTGACCCCGGTGAGTCGGACCTTGCGGCCGGCGAAGAGTTGGAGCCACCTCCTGAGGACTTCTTCTAGAGGACTCCGTTGTGCCACTTTGGGGGCTTTTTGAGAGAGTTTTGTACGGCTTGGTATGTCAAGCTTTGATTTTATTTAAACCATATATATAAGGAGTTGGGATTATTCTTTTGGGACGAACCATCCGTGATGATTGCTATCATCGATGGTTCGGATCGGTTCTCCATTCATGCAGAGGCATGAGGGTAGAACTGTCTTTTGGGGAGTTGCTTAGTATAGATTTAAATTCCGAAATTTCGTTTATTATTCTATTGTATGCTTGATATACCAGTGTTCCGTGCTTAGCTAAGGGGCACGGTCAAGATGATCATGCTGATGGCACGGGTTACGGGGTGCCGAAATCTGGGCTGTCACACAACAACCCAATAAAAGAGGTAGAAACACAAAACTACTTCTAAGCAGCTAAGTTTTCTAATATATTGATGATTATCGATAAAAAAGAGTAGCTTGTATCAGGACAAAACTACTTCTAAGCAACCCAATAAAAGAGATAGAAACACAAAACTACTTCTAAGCAGCTAAGTTTTCGATACATATGGGCCGATATGCATTAATGCATCGGATAATAAGACTGATCGATATTTGAAACCATGATTAACATTAGTCTCTGCTTCATCAAATTTTAAATGGTGACTAGCTTCCTATTGACAACCAACAACCAAATTTCATCTTTGACACACTAGATCTCGAGATCACGAGCCTCTCATCAGACGATCATAATTTGATTTCACATAGCATACATCCCAAAATTTGAATATTTTAATTTTTGGTCAAATGATAATTAATTATACATTTTTCACGTATCAATATAATCATCCAAACAGTGGAAAATGAAGGAATCCTCCATATTCCTCTAAGCTAAAAATTCATAGTAATAAGAGTGAATGCTTTTCCTCCATTTTCCTATGTTTTATATCCAAACACAGAATGTACTTTTTTGCCCAAGAGTAACTCCTAACAAAAGCTATCACTTCAATGACTTGAGCCCTCTTTGATGCTTTTCCAAAAACACTTTTCAGGTGTTATAAAGAAGTGTGTCACTGCTGCTTCAAAAGAAGCTGAAAATGGTGTTTTATGAGAAACATTTTAAGCTAAAAGTGAATAGGCAGTTGGGTGAAATCTGCTTTTCACCTAACATTGTTCCATTGGAAAGTACTCTATGGAAAAGGGATGCCAAACAAGGTTCCAGGTAGACTACAAAGTGGGGCCTTCAAAAACAATTTGCTAAAAAGGTTGTTCAAAATGCCATAATTTTATTTTTATTTTTAAGGAACTCTGCATTGGGAATTTGGTATAACTAGATGAAGGCATGCTGACTAGTGAATACATTGAGTTGGTCATAAGTATTTTATTCTTATCATATTTTGCATATAATTGGCTCCTATCTATGTTGCTGTTTTTATGGTTTGGATTTACGCCGGCAAGAGAGTGAATACACAAATATTGGGAAATATCAGTGTAGTAACCTAAATACCCAATGCAGTAATGCCACTATACCAACCCTATTCCTTTTGTCTTTTTATTTATACCAACCTTTTCCTTTTGTCTTTTTATGAGAACCATTCTCATTAGAAATTTAGAATTAAATAAGAGAAATAGAGAATCCATATAGCTAGCCTTGAAGTTGAAGAGCAGACGTCACAACTAGGAAACTTCGTACCTGGTTTTATGATCAGCAGATGACTAGATCAGCAGCAGCCAGCAGAGCAACTCCAACTTCAAGCCTCCAATCAGTCAATCACGAAAATCGCTGGGCCTGGAGAGAGAAGAGAGGGTTTGGAGACTTGGAGTCTAGAGAGAGAGAGAGAGAGAGAGAGGGGGGGGGGTTTGGTCTTTTGGACTAGAGAGGAGAGGGTTAATGGTGTATAATTTTTTTTTTTCAGAGAGGGTTTGGATTTGGATTTGGTTTTAAAGAGAGAATCACTAGAGGGTTTGGGTTTAGAGAGAGATTCGTTGGAGCCTTGGAGGGTTTGGGTTTGGGTTTAGAGAGAATCGTTGGAGGGTTTGGGTTTAGAGAGAGAATCGGTGGAGAGGGTTAGGGTTTGTGTTTGAGTTTGCCAGTTTGGGTTTAGAGAGAGAATCGTTGGAGAGGGTTTGGGTTTAGAGAGAGAATAGTTGGAGAGGGTATGGTATTGGGTTTAGTCGTTTAGAGAGAGAAAATCGATGGAGAGGAGGTAGGAGACGGGGGCCCTTTATCTGTGTATAAATTTTTTTTTTTGGTTTTTTCAAACCTAACTTTTAAAGCAACCTGGGATTTGGGGGCCCCTAAAAATCGGGGGCCCAAGGCAGCTGCTTGGCTTGCCTTGGTCCAAGGCCGGCCCTGGGTTGGGGGTTGGGGCTGTTGGTAGCTCAACTGAAAGATGCGGGAAGATGCAACCTTAGGCTACAGCCCAATCCCACTTGCCTAATAATTTTTTTTACATGGATTTGCTTTCTTGGTCCAATTTTTACACTCCATTAGGAAGCAAATAGTTGCAATTTGAAAACAGACTTTTTTTTTTTTTTTTTTTTTTCGATAAATAACATATTAGGTTATAGGTCCTCACCCTTTCAATAATACAAAAAAAAAAATGACAATGGCTGTCACCGAAGGAGCTTCGGCAAAACCATGGGCCCATGGCCCCCACCCGAAGCACCCACCCACACAGACCAGACCAAAAACAGAGAGCAAGATGCTAAACTGCAAAAAAATAAAAAAAGGCCCAACCCACTGCAGATCAGGAGGACAAAGCACCCAAACCATCATGGCGAAAAGACAAAGCAAACGCCCCATAATCCCCCGAGCCCAACAGCTCATTTGCATGAAGTTAAATTAGCTAATTAGCTTGAAGCTAACACCCCCTCCCAGACTCAATGACCTCCGGATTATACATTAAATCCTGCGGGGAATAAGCCTGAAAACCGACTCTTGCAAACCACCACTTACCAATGTGCTCATTGCAATTCCAAAATGTCTTAGTTTTAGGTCGTTAGAGTCTGAATAGTTACACTTTAATATTGCTTCTAAAATGATTTGCAAGAGTAGGTTTAGGAGTTGAAACTATTTAAATCGCCCGCCTCAATTATACCTAAGGCTTTCATATCATGTCTCAAGTAAGATCGAAAAAGAGCCGAACCACCTCGAAAGCTAGACTCACCTTGGCTAAAAAAATAGAGCTTTTAGGGTCTTTAGCTCAACTTGAGAGCCTAGAGAGAGCTAAGGCACTTGAAGCTCGAGTAAGATCGAGCTGAGCCAGAACTGAAGCACCTAAGCCTCGGCTCAATTTATAATTTATTTTTATGAAAGAAAGAACTGTTAACGGTTTAGATATATTTAACCTTTTAAAAGACTAGTGTTAACCATCGCATCAAAAAAAAAAAAAAAAACAAAAAAAAGACTAGTGTTAACCTTAGTTCTAAAACTTGGCGAGTCAACGAGTTAACTCAGCCGAGTTAGTCGACTCTCCGGGATTCTGAGTTGAGTCTGATTCGAGTCAAGATTTGGCTACGATGATGCAATCAGGGTTCATAAACTGCCGTTATATATAAGATAGGGTTTTAGAATATCTTTTTAAAATGTATTAAACTACTCATTTTATCATGGGATAATTAGAGAAATATGCCTCAAAAACAAACTTTTAAAAAACCAAAACGTGCTTTCACGGTTTTCTAAAGTTCTAAAATCGTGAAAGTGCCGTTTTTTAAAAATGTTTGAGGCCTGGTCTTTTTTGCTAAAAAGTTTATTTTTCAGGCATTGTTTTCTAAAGTACCCTTTTATCATTCCATCTTTTTCTTTGTAACATTTTTTTTTTTTTTTTTGTAAGACATATATATTTCAAAATATACACTAAATTATCGAGTTGGAGCGAATAGAGTTTATTCGAGTTTTCGAGTAAACTGATCAGCTCAACTGACTTTCGAGTCGAGTTGAATCTTCACATTTAAAAATCATGGTGTTAACTATAATGATATAAATATAGAGAATTTAAACAAATAATTTAAAAAAAAACAGATAATAATAATATTTAATATGACTTGGGCTCAGCTCAAGCTTAACTTGAGCTCCATAGAGCTGAGCTAGAGCCTAGAACTTTCAAGCCGGAAGAGCCTATATATAGAGTCAATATAAAACCCAAATTTTGCATGGTAGATGCGAGCTAAAGCTGGCCCTGGCTCGACCCGAACTCACTCATTGAGAGTTGTACATATCAAGAAGATGGGAACCTCTATTTGCACCAATCTAATCTCTAAAAGCATCTCTGTACTATTTGCACCCGCATATTGTTAGATAAAAATAGGAACAGAAATCCGAAAATGATGAAATGGGCAAGAGAATTGGATTTGAGGCACGTAATCGTTGTCTTTAAAATGCTATTCGCTCCCTACTCGAATAAATTATCAAGTTTGCAAAAGGGTTCTAGCGAGACGTTTTAAGGATACAACGAGCCCAATCTCCTGGAAACGATCCGTTACTTTGCAACAGTAGAGGATCGCCCCAGAAAACTCAATCCGATGAAGTACCACCAAAAGAAGAAAACAAGAGGAATTCTCAAGTTTTATGCAAGTAATCCGATATATTTCAGAGTGTCCAAATTTGTGTCCTAAGACCTCCTTATATAGAATTTTCAATATAACTGTTGTAACTTTTCGTATTCAAATTCAAACGATGTGCGCACCTAAATGCTAATCGCCACAAACACGTGACGACTCGCCACTAGGCACACTCTTCTCTTTTTATTATCAAACAATAATAAAAGGTGAAAGGTTCTATATATAGTTTAGACACATTTTACTTTTACCAATGTGGGACTATTCATTTACATACAAAAATGAGAATACCTATTACCTAAAAATTAACTCACAAAACTAAGAAAAAAATCAAAAGCAAGTTTTATTTTCTTTAAAATTATTTAATATATTTATTATATTATAAACTAATAAATAAATATAACACATTATTTGAAAAGTTATAATTATACTTATTTTTTTCTTTTTATCATCTTCATAAAATATGCACTCACTCAATCATGTACCAAAAGCACTCACTTCTTCTTCTATCTCGGTTCGGTGAGTTGCAATAACGATCACAGCATCATCTCTAATGATTATACCCTTTTTGGACGACAATGACGATGGCAATGATAGTGTAATCGAGGGTTTTAAGAGGGTTACATGGGTTCCATTGGTTTTATGAGGGTCTCAGGTTGATTTCGGGTGAATTTTTTATGTAAGTCAAATGGGTTGATTTGTAAAATTCAAGAAGATTTCTAGTTTAGGGTTTCATGGCTTTTATTTTGATGAATTTCCGATGGATATCATTCCCATTGATTACTGGGTTTTCTATTTTTAAAACCCCAAAACCAAGCCCTCGATCTCTTCCTACATGACGCCCTCTCTGACGACTTGATAACTTCTCTGTCTTCCCTGTTTGGTTGTTTCTCGTTCTATTAAGCTAATTTTAAAATAAAATAAGAAAAGGTTGTGGGAATTGGGATCTTTGAGCTGAGATCCCAAATTATTTTTAGCAGGTTAGCTAGAAGGTAACCAAAAAAATATTATAGATGTGTTTAAACTAAACGTTTGAAAAACACATGCACTTCCACCATGAAAATCCGTTGACTTTTTGAATCAAATGATAGATTGTTTTTCATCCCAATATTCCACACAATATATCTTGAGATCATGGCGCACCTATCAGACGGTCATATGTTGATTCCACGTGGTACACATATCCAAAAGTGACCTTCTGATAGGTACACCCATGATTATTGTCACTTTTGGGATATGTGCCATGTGGAATCAAGATCTGACCGTCTGATAGGTGCGCCATGATAACAAGTTCTTTTGCGTGGAAGATAGGGATGAAAAAATCTCCATCGTCTGATTCAAGCAAATCAATGATTTTTTTATGATGAAAATATGTGTGTTCTTCACAAGTTTAACCAATATAAATAACGCCACCCATATTTATATTGGTACCTCTGTTTGCGCCTATGCCTGAAACTCACTGATTTCTCTATATCAAAGAATGCATATTATTTTTCGGGCCATTCATCCACATAATGGACCTTGTGATCAAAATCTTACCATCAGCCAATCATTTTTTTAATCCCCGTAACACATCCTAAAAAATGGCCCTAAACTCAAGTTTGAGCATGATGTGTACCATGTGATCTTAGGGCCCCGTTTTTGTGATTTACGCCTCGTGAAATCATAACATGCATGTCTGATGGTACGCTTATGGTCTCAAAATCAATATGTGTGGAAGATTGGTGTGAAACATGATCTTCATCTTCTGGCCTCATGAAGCCAATGGGTTTCTGTGGGTTTCGAAGGAAGGCATGAATAGAGATCGCATTGGCGTAAAAAGATGTGCCCTATTTATATTAGAGGTATGCTTCCAGATGCAACCCATAGGGTTGTGTCCAGACCAGCTAAGCACCATGTGGCACCCATTATGGGGATCATGTGTTACGCAACCCAACCCAAATTTAATGTACCAAACTATGTGGGCGTTACTTTATCATTGACCTATCAAATTGTAGACACCCATTTTGGAGTTGTCTAACTAATTGGATGTGAAATTTAAGTTATTTTGGAGCCCAAACACACATTAATATATTGGGGAAACTTGTAATGATATCAAATGAGATCCCCAAAGTTTAGAGGTGAATTCCCATTGTTCATGATTTTCAAGATAAAATTATAACACGAGATGATCATTTACTCGCATGCTTTAAAAAATTCATTTTTGTTTCGCGCGAATTCTTACCTCCTGGATTTATCATGTGTCAATTAGGCATAAGAGTGTTATAAATAATTAGTATTATTTATGAAAAAAATTAATTTTAATTCATCTTACACCTCGACTGAATGAAAATCTTAGTTCCGTCACTTTTTGTGTGACTTATTGGAGCTGAGGAAGAAAATGAAAAGCTTTGTGAATCACCGGAGTTGAAGAAGAAGAAGAAGAAATAAAATAATAGGTAGATTCTTTTTTAAATTCGATCTGAATTTTTTTATGTGCCTGGGAGAGATTTCATCGGGGAAAATAGAATCACCCACTAAGATTTATATCTCATGCCTCATTTTCATGGTAACTTAAAAATAACGACAAAAGAAATTAAAATATACTAGAAAATGGGCTCTCTGTTTTTGGGGTAAGTAGAAAATGGGTTTTAGATACGATGCTATGGTTGAAAATAAAAGGAGGCATCGCTATGTCTGTTTTGATAGGGAACCGTTATTCGTGCCTTAAAAAACTTAAATCACTACGCCATAATTTGTAGGACTTCTTTCTGAGTTACTTTTTGAGATGTGTGTCATATAAAATCAACGTCATGAAAAATGGTCCTTAATTCAATGCTATCAAAAGCTATAACAAATTAATAGCTACCACAACATCCCAAAAATGGCTCCAAAATTAAGTGCATCAATCCAAGGCAGGGCACGCAAAGTTTTTAGTGGGTCCAAATAACCTTACCCTTAACATCAGAAATTGTGCACTTTGGAGGGTATGCAAAGTTTTTAGTGGGTCCAAATAACCGTACACTTAACATGAGAAATTGTGCACTCTCAAGGGTACGTCTGAATATTGTTTGTAACTTAGACTACGTGCTTTTTCCATATAATGCATTACTTGTGGAATAGGAGTTACACGTAATGACGAGGGCTTACGAGACCATAGCTTCATGGTCAATTTGTTGTAAGCATATTACATAAAGTGACAAAACGTGTTTTATAATGGTGTCATTAACTACCATTTATCGTCAACGACACGTGAAACTGATTTGTGTGTTATCAAAGTAGCCTAGTGTGCTTATCATGATAACAATAGAATAACTTACGAAAATAAGTTACTTAGACCAAATTTTAATGACAGAAAACAATGAGGATGATGTTGAATTATCAAAACATTTGAACTCGAGCACTATACGACCCATCCACACACTTTGTGAGATAGTTTTATTTGGGTATCTTTGTTCACGCCTATCGCTTTACTAAAAGTGCCTAAATACTGGAACTACCAACTTATGAAACGAGTTTTTACTGAGGGGCACCCAAGTAATGTTTGAATTTGTTTTCCTTTCCACCTGAAAGCACCCACCGTCCGTTTTCTCCTTCGGCTACCTTCTTCTCCGATCAACATTCAACGGCATCACAAAAGAACTATCTCTCTTCTTCAACTCTAGTGATTCGTCATAATTATGACATCACCGAACTATTAATCACATCTTTAAAATAAAATTAAAAAAAATCTTACAAAAATAAAAAAGAAACCTAAAAAATAATTCCTAAATATTTGCCAATTGTAAAAAACTGGTAGTGAGAACCTACTGCCAATATTTTACATATGACGGTGTGTTCCCACTAGCAAATTATCACATTTGATTGTAGGTGCTCACAGTCATAAGGTCACAACTTTTTTATGGTTTAAGTTTCTTTTAGTTTTGATTTTTATATAATTATTTTAGGTTTTCGTTGGAGGTGAGAAAGAAGAAGAAAAAGAAGAAGACGATGATGCATTGGTGATGTCGGCGTTGCTACTCGTCGGAATTGAGAAAGAAAACAAAAGAAGGAAAAAAAAATAGGGTGGTTCGGTGATGCTGAGATCACCGTTGCGATTGGTTAAGGCTGAGGAAGAAGAAGAAGAAAAATAAGTAATTCAATATGCCAGGGACATCATTGTGGCTGCCGGATTTGACGAAGGGGAAGAAGATTAAAAAGGGCAAACTTATATGTGTGGGTACCCATTAGGTAAAATGATGCCGGGTGCCCTATTTTCCAAAAGGTTCAAAAAAATTACTTTAATTTTGTTCTTTTCCCACCACATTTATACGGGGTGGTAGGTGCAAATAGTGGTATCCTTTTTGTTATTTCTCTGCTTTTCTAGGGCTATTTTTGTCATTTCTTCGCCAAAACATCATCAATCTTTAAGGCCTTGTTTGATTGCTCGTAACATGCTTGGAAGACGCGTTTGGTCAAATAGTGGCTTCCGTACGCAAACTCAAACCTGATTTTGTTGTTTGTTACAACCTTTTGACCAAACGCGTTCTGTACGGAAGCCACTACGCGTCTTCAAAAGTTGCTACGAGCCAAACCTGATGGATCAATCCGACCATTCAAATATATGCCCTAGAAGCTAAGCGCATGATCAATCAAAAATAATAAATCAACAATCCATAAATTAAAAATATGTGCGCACCTTGAATGTGAGCCATTAATGATGGGTTGTCGATCTTTAACGATCTTCTCACTTTCAATATCTCCTAGCACAATGGGGATACTTTTGCTAATAGGGAGGATTGAATTGTGTCGAGCAATCGTTGGGATCAGGCACCCCTTATATTTATAACCAAAGAGTCATTTCCCATTAAGGACTTAAATTACTAATTATATTGTGATTAGTAATCACAATCATACCATAACTAAAAGGCTAACCTATTAGTTGCTTATTCTTTTCAAACTCACCGAATTAGCAACTACACATCTCAAGATTGATCTTACACCATTCATCGATCAACGGGTTGACCATAGTGACGGCTATCAAAATTGAAACTTCTAACAGTCTCTCACTTGGCCAAACTATGTCAATAAACTCCGATTACCAAATGTTGGCTAACTTTCTTTGAATGGTAAGTCATAATCAATCTCAATCAAAGTCGTTATAATCAGTCTAGTCTAATGAGAATTTCAACACAGAATCAATGTAGTCAATATATCATGTCATCAATATATGATCGTTTATTAGTTACCGTATTAGAATTCATCACCGACATGAATTTCAACTAGTATGATTTCACATAGATTGTAAATTTACAAACTGGATGATGATTATATGTAAACTCAATCTATTAGTGGTCCTACTTTATTGTCATCTACTGGCACCATATGTTTCAAAATTTTATTTACAAAAAATAGAAAAATAAATAAATAATCCTTATTTATGAATCAATTAAACAAATATATTTACTCTTATATATCTACTCTCAAAGGCTATCAAAATTATCCGTTAATCTCATGCGTGCAACATGCTTCGAAAAGAGCCTGGGAGGTAAGCCTTTAGTGAGAGGATCAGCCAACATCAGTGTCGTACTGATCTTTTCAACATATACAATTTGATTCTGAACTTTCTCCCTTACAACAAGATATTTTATATCAATATATTTTGAACCTTCACTAGTATTGCTGTTATTGGAGATAGCTATCGCATCGAAATTGTCACATAAGATTCTCAGTAACCTTGAAATAGTATCAACAACTCGAAGCCCTGAGATAAAATTTCTCAACCATATCGCCTCACATGTTGTTAGAAAACATGCAACAAATTCTGCTTCCATAGTAGACGAAGTAGTCAGCGTTTGCTTAATGTTCTTCCAAGATACAGGTTCATCTGCAAGCATAAATATATATCCAGATGTGGACCTACGGGTGTTTTGACACCCAGCATAGTTGACATCAGAATAACCAATAACTTCAAGGTTATTCGACCTTTTGTATGTGAGCATGTGTCCTTTAGACCCTTATAAATAGTGAAAAACCTTCTTCACTGCTTTCCAATTATCCAAATCAGGATTACATTAATACCTACCAAGCATGTCAACTATATACGCTATGTCTGGACAAGTACATACTTGTGCATATATGAGACTCCCAACTGCCGATGCATAGGGAATTGTCTCCATCTGCTTTCTCTCCAGATCGATCCTTGGACTCTTAAGTAGACTAAATTTATCACCCTTAATGACAGGGGCAATAGTAGCAGAGCAATTATTCATGTTAAATTTTTTAAGAACTTTATCAATATAAGCTCTTTGAGACAATCCTAATATGTCACGGGTTCTATCTCAATGAATCTCAATTCCTATCACGTAGGAAGCTTCACCAAGATCTTTTATATCAAAACTCTTTGATAAAAAATTCTTTGTCTCATGTAACATGCTCAAATTACTATTCGCAAGCAATATATTATCAACATACAAAACAAGGATGATAAATTTGCTCCCACTGATTTTAAGATATATGCATTGATCCACAGTATTTTCTTTAAAATTAAAATTTCAAATGACTTCGTGAAATTTTAAGTACCATTGTCGTGATGTCTGCTTTAAACCATATATAGACTCTTTAAGTCTACAAACTAAATGACTCTCCCCCTCGACCTGAAAACCTTCAGGTTGTGTCATAAAGACATCTTCATACAAGTCATCATTCAGAAGAGCGATTTTAACATCCATTTGATGTAATTCTAAGTCAAAATGAGCTACCAATGTCATGACTATCCAAAAGGATTCTTTCCTGGAGATAGGAGAAAATGTCTCTTTATAGTCTATTCCCTCATTTTGGGTGAAACCTTTAGCGACTAACCTGGCCTCGTATCTTTCTATATTACCTTTGGAGTCTTGTTTAATTTTATATACCCATTTACAGCCTACAGGCTTAACTCCTTCAGGTAACTCGCAAAGATCTCAGACTTAGTTATGCTTCATTGATTCCAACTCATCTTTCATGGCTTCGAGCCATTAAGTGGATTTATCGCTCTTCATGGCTTGGCTAAAGGAAACAGGATCTGATTCCTTTCTAAAATCTTACTCACTCTCATTGAGGTAGACGATATAGTCATTAGAAATAGCTGACTTCTTCACTCTCTTTGATCTACGCAATGATTGATCATTGGCAGTCGCCATGGGAACAAGAGCCTCCTTCATGTGGAGTGTTTCAATAGGTATAGCCACAGGTGCATCAATACTTGCTTGAATAACTGGTGTTGGTGCTACTTTTTTTTGGATAAAAGGGATATAAATTATAACCTGATTCTCCTCAAAAGTGATGTTCCTGGGCTCAACACTCCTACTGTTCTCACGATCCTCAAAGAATTTTACATATCTAGTCTCAACAATCCGGGTACTATGAGTGAGGCAATAAAAGCTGTAGCGTTTTGACCTATCAGGGTAACTAATGAAATGGCAACTTATAGTTTTAGGATCCGATTTTCCTAATTGTGGGTTATACACCTTTGCTTCAACCAAACAGTCCTAAATGTGTAAATATCCTAAAATCAGTTTTCTTTCTATCCATAGCTCATAAGCAATTTTGGGAACCGCCTTACTTGAAATTTGATTCAGGATATGCATCGCTGTTTTCAAGGCTTTTCCCCACAAGAACATAGGCAACTTAGAATTGTACAACATGCTTCTCACCATATTCATAAGAGTATGATTTTGTAGCTCAGACACTATTCTGTTCAGGTGTTCTCGGCATGGTGTATTGAGCAACAATACCATGCTCTTGTAGATACAGGACGAATGGTCTTGGATTACGACCTGTTTCAGAGTATCTACTATAGTACTCTCCGCCTCTATCATATCTCACAATTTTAATCTTTGAATTGAGTTGTAACTCAACTTCTGCTCTATAGATTTTAAACATATCCAGGGCCTCAGGTTTCTCATGGATGAAAAATATATAACTAAAACGAGAATAATTATTAGTGAAGGTAATAAAATACTTTTGACCACCAATAGCAAGAGTTGAAAACGGTTTACAAATATCAGTGTGGACTATTTTTAGCAAACTCATGCTCCTGATAGCTCCTTTCTTATTAGTCTTTGTGAGTTTACCTTTAAGGCAATCAACACAAGTATTGAAATCAGAGAAATCAAGCGCATCGATTATATCATCTTTAATTAACCTCTCCATCCTATCCTTAGATATATGGCCTAAAAGTTTATGCCATAAAATTGAGGAATTATCGATTGCTCGTTTTGATTTCTTACTAATTTTATCATCTACATATATAGAAACTAAAGATTGGGCGTAAGATAAATCCAAATTCAATTGATAAAGATTTTTCACTAATAAGCCACCACCCACAACATCAGAATTAAATAATAGAGTAAAAATATTATGTCCAAATTTAAATTCAAAACTTAATGAATCCAATTTAGAAATTGAGATAAGGTTTCTACTAATACTTGGAACGTAAATAATATCAACTAAATCCAAAATAAAACTAGTATCTAAAATAAGACGGAGAGTCCTAATGGCCTCCACGTCTGCTTCTACTCCATTTCCAAGTTTGATGGTTCGTTCACCTTTATTTAGCTTTCTGCTGGATCGAAATCCCTGCATTGAATTACTTATGTGAATAGTTGCACCAGAATTTATCCACCAAGTATTGCGTGGAACATCAACATAAAGTGATTTAAAACAAACAAAGACTAGGTTGTTACCTTTCTTAACCAGCCAATCTCTGTATTTTTGACAATTCTTCTTGATATGTCCCTTCTTATAGAAGTGACACTTGATGCCAGAAGTATATCCACTAGCTTTTCCTTGTTTGGTTTTCGGTGGGAAAGCTTTTATGTTCTTTCCTTTATATGATCCCTTCTTTTGCTTGAAATTTCCTCTCGACGGTCTAAGAGTGGCGTAATGAGCACTTTCAGGCTTTTCAGTCCGAAGTCTTTCTTCTTCTTGGACACAGTGAGCGATTAGCTCATTCATCTTTCATTTCTCTTTCTGCGTATTATAATTAATCTTGAACAAGCCAAATTGTGAAGGAAGAGAAGTCATAATGAAGTGAACAAGATAACCCTCAGAAAAACTCATGTCCATTTCTTTCAATTGAGTCGTCACGCCACTCATTCTCTATATGTGCTCCTGTACGCCACTATGACCATTTTATTTTATGGTTCCCATTTTAACAATAAGTGTTATGATATGAATTTTATGTCTTTGATACACCTAAAATATGTGTATGTGTTTAATATCGTATTCACCGCATGCCTTGACTTTTCAAAACGTTTTATCTAAAAAATACATGTTTTAGTTTTTCAAGCTCGTATATTTATTTTTATCATTAATAAACATAACTTGTGTAATAGCCTACTGGTTAAAGACTTTAAGTTCTAGATAAGAGGTCTAGGGATCAAACCTTGCTATGTGTATTCTAAACCTCTATTTTGGACTTTGAAGTAAAAACCTATACACTCTTTCTTGGTGTGTTAGCTTAACACCGGATAATCCTCAAAATGTGATAAATAAGTGTCTTACGGAGAACCCTAAATGATAAGCTCATTTAGAGTTCTTCTTAAGAATAGAGCCGTCAGAGACCCTAGAGACCATAGAGGAGAAATTCTAGATCTATCTTCGTAGAACCCTTCTTTTGGAAGTGCAGCGAGACGTCGGCGTATATTCTCAAACGGCCTTCACCTTCTTCTAAAATCATCATCATTGTTGGGATCTTAATCTAATCGTGATGGTACGATCAATCTAGGTATGGAGAAATCATACTTTTCATTGAACTTAAAATATTAATTTTTAAATAGATTTTTATGTAAATTAGTGAGTTTATTTCATGAAGAATGAATGGATGATTAAATGGATGCATGCTATGATTGGTGATCCTTAACGTTGATAATTTCAATTAAGAAGAAGACGGATGAAATCTCACCATGTGATTTGATGCATTTTGATATATGCTCACATAATTATGTCAATCGATTGACGACTGGATGTTAATCGATTGGGGATCGTTTAGGGATTAAACGATATTATTTCGAGAAAATACACAAATTGGAGTCAATCGATTGATTCAGAGGAGTCAATCGATTGAGCCTATGTATTATGATATGCGCAGAATTATGTCAATCGATTAACGATTAGATGTCAATCAATTGAGCCTGAACCTGAAATCAATGGATGGTGTTGCGTAGCTAAGTTCTATATTCAAGTTCTTCTCACAACAGTGTCATTAAATGTCAATGCTTATGCACTATGATTGTATGATATGTACTGTAATATTTATGCACCATGATTGTGTACACTTTAATATTTATGTATCATGATTAAAGGCACTTAAATGCTTATGTATTATGATATTACTGTTATGTATTTTACATGTTCCATGATGATCTATATAATATACAATCAATACACGTAAAACATGATAAAATATCAAGCTATGATCAACGAGCATTAGACCTAACATCTTGTACCCGATGGAGTCTAAGAAGGTATTAGACCCAACATCTTGTGCTTGATGGAGTCTAACTAAACACGACTAACGAGTATTAGACCCAATATCTTGTACATGATGGAGTCTAAGAAGGTATTAGACCCAGCATCTTGTGTAAGATGGAGTCTAACTGAACAAGGGTATGATAAGCATGATTCAACCCAACGTCCTGAGCGGGACGGAGTTTGACATGCAATAAATGACATGATTCATTAGGCCCAACGTCTTGAGCATGACGGAGTCTAACTAAACAAGTGATAAACATGATTAAGACCCAACGTCTTGAGCGGGACGGAGTTTAACGTGCATTAAATGACAAGAAATATGAAATTAAAAGATATGATGCATTCATGTAATATTGATATATATGTTTATGTTCAGTTCATTTCAGCTTAGTGAGATTATACATGCCACATGCACACATATATGAAATATATAGAAATGTTTATATGGCTATGACTGATATTTTATGCTTCAATGGATTGCATGTCTAGTCCATACAAATGTAAACTTACACCCCTTGTTGATGTGGGTGACCAGATGAGACAGGGGTAGCCGAGGACAATATATGGGTCTATAGCGATGAGACGGCACATGGTGCTTAGGAAACTGGACTGAATGGCGATGATGGCTTCGTGGCCTTAGCTATTTTCCTTTCTAATTATTAGTGATTTTAAATAAATGAGACATTGATCAGTTAGTATTTTATCAAAACTGTTTAAACTTTAATCATATTGGACTTGTTATTGGAATAAGAATATTATTATGAGTTTTATTTAGATTAATTAATGTTTTAAAGAAATTCTATCTTTCGTTGTTTAAGGTGTTTTTATCGCCTTATTATATTTCTACGATTCACGAAATGAAGGTACGGTCTAAGATCTTACAATTAAGAGGTTGTGAGATCTCGGGTCGCTACAATAAGACTACTGGTAAGTGCTTTAGAAGTCTCTTGAAATTGTTCCTGAATGACTTGAATGTATTTCTTTGCATTGTGCGAGTCATGAATGCCTCCCCGAATCGCATTAGTAATGGAACTCTTTATGATCATGAGGCTCATACGATTTGATCTATCCCATTTTTCTAAATCCGTATTGTTCACTGCTAAATCCTCAGCTGAGGCATCAGTGGTGAGCACCTTGGGTTTATCAGATCGTATAACATAGTGAAGATCCATGCAACCTAAAACAATTACAACTTGTTTCTTCTATTTGTCATAATTTGAGCAACTCAAAAGTTCAATTCCACCAATCATATTAGTAATAGAAGACGGGTTCAATGCTGCACAATAATTAAGGGCTTTATTATGTCCACATATAATTATAAAAATGATCAATTCCACAATAATATATTTAAAGTGATTTACTTATGGTAAGGAATATAATAAAGAAATAAATAAATCAATGTGATTTTATTGAGAAGCAATATGTATCATTATGACCCTCCGTTGGGTCGAGTCATAACACACTAGCCGCTTTCTCAATCAATATTATTGATTGTGGTGCTAATTGCATCGTTGTAACCCTCCGTTGGGTCGAGCCACAACACGCTAGCAATTCCCACACATAAAATAATGAATAATAAAATATAACTATTACACAATACTAAGTGATTCATCACCGTTGGGCAGTTGTAATCCCTTAAATTGTGACGTCAACGTTCACTACGCACTTTCACTAAATTTGTAATACTATCTTTTATAAAAATAAATTCTACTTTGAAAACTACAGCACTAGGAAAGATCATCACCATTGGACAGAAGAATCCTTCTAAGCCATGTTCTCAATTTTGATTTGATAATATTTTAGACGATTATAAAAGTGGTTAAATAATAAAATAAAATAAATAAGCCATTTATGATAATGCAAGTAGCCAAATCTAACTCATGTTGTGGGTAAGTGTCAAATATTAATAATAAACATGAGTAACTTTATGAAGTATCAGCCTTAGGCTAGAGCACAACTTCTTATGCCCAACCCTAATTAAAGGCACTCAAATATACAATAATGATCCAATTAAAATTTATCAAAAGAACATCAGATCATGAAAACATCACAATAGAGAGATCCTTATCAAAAATAGATACAAAAAATCGATCCAAAATACCCTAGAAAGTCAGAATCCATATATAATGTTCGAAAATCAGACCTATAAATAGCCCAGAACTGACCCGAAAAGATAAGGAATAATATTGGCCAAAATTGGGCCTTAAGGGAAAACGAACCGTGCCTAACGGGCCGAGTCGGGTCATGATCCAATTAATTGACTAGTTCGAACCGTGGGCTGGACCGGGTCATGACCCGAGTCCCGTTATCGACCAGGCCGAGTCACAAACCGGGTTAGGTCATGAGGCCCATTTGACCCCATTTGATCGTCGTGCAAAGAGGGGAGACGCACTAATGGTGTATTTTACTTCAAATAGGTATCATCTCCAAAAGAACCAGAGACGTGGTTCTTGAGTTCATCTTTTTGAAAAAAGAAAAAAAAGTTCCTTTAGGCATCATGTATTTGCAGCCAGCAAATTGTATTTGATTTCCCAAAAATACAAAGAGACAAATCGGGTCAAATATATAGGAGATATAAAGGAAGGCTAGTCGTCTTCTTCACAACTTGAATAATCAGAGACCTTAAGTTTCTTTATTTGCAGCAACAATTAAAGGAAGGCTATAAAGCATTAACCTTAAGTGGATAAGTAAATAAGCGGCCTCGTAAATTCAACACCAATCGAACCATTCAAAAATAACTTCTTTTATTATTTACTTTCAATTTTTTGTAACCAGGGCTATTTAAGCACGGCGTATACCCAATCCTTGAGTGTGAAAAACATGCTCAAATTATCTTGAATTCGAAATAAAAATTTGTTTTAAACTTGAAGTCGAACACCAAGATAAAACTCATATACTAATGCTTTGACCGATCATAACGCCAATCATGGCTCTGATACCAATTGATGGATCTTTATGGATCTATCGATCCGACCATCCAAATATATGCCCTAGAATCTAGGCGCATGATCAATCAAAAACAATAAATCAACAATCTATAAATTAAAAATATGTGTGCACCTTGAATGTGGGCCATTAATGTGGTTGCCGATCTTCAACGATCTTCTTACTTTCAATATCTCCTAGCACAATGGAGACGCTTTTGCTAATAGGGAGGATTAAATTGTGTCAAGTAATCGTTGGGACCTGACACCCCTTATATTTATAGCCAAAAAGTCATTTCCCATTAAGGACTTAAATTACTAATTATATTGTGATTAGTAATCACAATCATACCTTAACTAAAAGACTTACCTATTAGTTGCTTATTCTCTTCAAACTCACCGAATTAGCAATTACACATTTCAAGATTAATCTTACACCATTCACCGGTCAACGGGTTGACTATAGTGATGGCCACCAAAATAGAAACTTCTAACAAAACCCTCATATAGTCCTGATGCTACGCGTTTCGCGATGCCTCGAGGCGTTACTTCTGATAAGGAGCCAAATGATCTCTCTTCTTCTTAAAGATCCATGCTAGCTTTGTGGCTAGCAGCTTCGTCTCTTTTGAGGGGTGTTCAGAATTCAGATGCCAATACTATTTTACCATTTTACCGAAATGACATTCATTTGTGCCACTGAACTTCAAAAAATTCTGCAAATTTGATTTTGTAGGGTTTTTAGAATCAATCTAGTTACAATTTTACACATGATTTTCTCTCTATCATTCTAAAATTCCCAAAAGATAGCTCAATTTTTTAGGGTCTCAAAATGCCATTAAGTTAAGTTCTTGATCTTTGAAAAAACCATACTAAAAGTCAATCTGAAGTTTCAAGACTCAATTTAATCATACAATTCTGAAATATTGTCAATTTGCCGGATCTTTGTTAAACCTTAAAAATATTCAATCTGTAGGAGTTTCAAGACTCAATCTAATCCTCCATTTATCATTTTTTCATTCATTGAGCTCTTATTCTTCGTAAAGCCCTGCAAAAAATGGGAAGGCTTAACTAAAAATTGTCGCTATTTTGGGAATAATTAATCCAAAAATAACATTTGTTTACAACCCAAATTAATTCTGCCTTTCCTCCTAACTTGAGTTTCACATGTTTAAATTGTTGACTACAATGAATCAGAGGATGGAGTTGGTTTTTTGCTCCCATTCTTCAATAGATCTCGAGATTAAGAGCCATGATCTCAAGATCCATTGCGTGGAAGATTGGGAAGAAAAATGATCTCCATTATCCAAATCAAAGCAATCAACAATTTTAACACTTGAAATCTGAGTTGAGAAGAAAAATCTTGGATTGAATAATAATCAATGTGCTTATTTAAGAGCAATCAAGGTATCAAATATCGGCCTATATCGATGCGTATCGGCAATACGTATTAGTATCGGCCGATTTATATTGGTCCTCCATGGATCGATACCTATACCTGAGTTGACACCTTGATAGTAATCAGCATGCGGTGAAAAAATAATGACTGTTACAAATGTTTTATATGATAAAAATTAGATGTTAGTTAATCTCGAAGGAATTTAGACCATTGATCAATATTGTATGAATGCAAGCACACTACAGATATAATTTAAAACTTAACTACTTAAGCAATACCTAAGTGGAGCTATTACAAGCTTGCACTAGCAAACAACTTGAAAACACGTTTTAGGGCAATACATGTTTAGCCTTTTGTGCTATCAAACAATGGGTTGTTGCGCGTAGTACCAATACAGGCTAAACGTGTATTGAGCCTAAAATGTGTTTCGCTGACACGTACAATCAAACAGGCCCTAAGCAATTACAGTTTAAGCAAACCTACAAAAAATCTCCTCTTTGTTGAAGCCCGTCCTTTTGTCCATATGTGACCGTTCTGTTAGTAAAAAATCTCCTCTTTGTTTTTGTAATTAAATACATCTAAAAGGGAAATTTGCATTTTCGGCCCAACAAGTTTGCTTACTTACAAAAACGACCCTATAGTTTGAAATTGTGCAAAATAGGCCAGCTCCAAGCCAAGCCGTTTTCACATCAACATGGACCTATTTTTTCATTATATATATATATATATATATATATATATATATATATATATATATATATATATATATATATATGTTTATTTTGTATTATTTTTTTGTCGTCCATTTTTTAAGTTGGCGGCCGCTATCTAAAGACGACATTAGATGATAATTTATTTTAATTGTGTACATGGTATGAAATCACTGTAAAAAAAAAAAAAAAATGCTAACATATCGTTATTTTAAGTTGGCAGTCACTATCTAAAGACGGCATTAGATGGTAATCTATTTTAATTGTGTACATGATATGACATTACTTAAAAAAAAAAAAACTTGCTAACATATCGTTACCTTAAGATAGCGACCGCTAACATACCGCTAATATACCGCTATTTAAAAAAAATAAAAAATCACTAACACACCTCTATCTTAAAAAATTGCTGACATACCATTAATATACCGCTATCTTAATAAAAAAATAAAAATAATAATAAATAAATAAATAAAAATCGCTATCTTAAGATAGCGGTATGTTAGACTTTTTTTTTTATATTTAAAGATAGCAATATATTAGACTTTTTTTTTTTTAAGATAGCGGTATCTTAATATAGCGACCGCTAACATACCTCTATCTTAAAAAAAAAAAAAAATAGCGATCGCTATCTTAAGATAGCAGTATGTTAGCGATCGTTATCTTAAGATAATGGTATATTAGCGGGTTTTTTGAATTTTTTTTTTTTGTTATTTATGTCTTCCGTTATTATATTTTTTATAGATCATTAATTAATAAATCTTTTATTGGATAACATAATAAACTTTTTTTTTCTTTTTATCCAAAACCACCATTTTAAGATAGCGATCGCTATCTATCATAAAATGACGGTCCCTATTTTTAGATAACAATATGTTAATAGGTTTTTTTGAATTTTTTTTTTTTTTTTTTAAACTTATGTCTTACGTTCTTATATTTTTTGCAGATCACTAACTAATAAACACAGTAATATCTCTTTTTTCTTCGTATCCTAAAATCTATCATATGCTAGCAAGCGCTATAATAAAATTCGTCCGCTATTATAAAATAGCGCCTAAGATAGCGTCTATTATCTTAAAATACCGGATATCACGATCCGCAATTATAAAAGAGCAAGCGCTATTATAGTCGGAACTGAAAAAATAAATAATAAAAAAAATAAAAATAAATATATATATATATATAAAATGAAAAAACAGGTAGATGCTGAAATGAAAATGGCTTGGCTTGGAACTAGCTTATTCTGCACAGTTTCAAATTATAGGACTGTTTTTGTAAATAAGCAAATATGTAAGACCAAAAATGCAAATTTTCCCATCTAAAAGATATTCTAACAAAATACTAACTTAAAAAAAATATATAGCTCCCACATTTAGCTTCAACCGAGTCCTGTTAGGTAGGATTAAGGCCTTGTTTGAGAAATTGTATGGGCAAATGCAATTGTCTCAGGTAAAAACATCATATTTTCATTTGTACGACTTATTTTTTTACTTTAATGTGTAGGACGTGAAAAAACCATTAAATGTTATTTCACAAAACATTGGGTAAAATAAATTTATTCTTATTCAATATAGTTTGAAAGTAAAATGTTAGAACCCAAGCATATTTATAGTACATGTATTATTAATTGTACACCAATCAAAATTTTGTTGAAAAGCTTACTTTATGCAAATAGGGTAATTGCAATTTCTATGCGGGCCTCACATGAGCTGGCAAACAATAGAAAATGATGAAAAATGAATTTCTACACTCTCAGGGTCCTTGACACTTGGGATATCAGCTTTTGAAACTCTTTTAAGCTTTGTATGGCATTGCTATTTGGTAGCTCTTGTCATTAGAGAACTCACCTGCTTTAATAGATTTTCATTTTCTTTGTTAACATTTTATTACTTATTTTAACAAGTACCTCTTTTCTTTAATAATTTCGCCTTTTATTAGTTTTTAATAAGAATAAATAAAAGAATGAATAAAGAGGAGGATATAATTGCTAATCATATGCTAAAATAGATAAGCTCTGATATGACATGAGCAATGCTAAAAGAGTCTCCCAAAAGAGTCTTTTCATAAGTCTGATAAACTATCGGCGTCGCTGGATATTAATCAACGACAAATCTGAGCGGGTCCCACCGTCTTTAATTAGTATGGCAGGTCACTGCCATATGTTGACACCACATGAAGCAACTTGTACCTCTAAGAATGCTCAGTCGGTGCCGCAAAAGTTGAAAACTTGAAATAAAGGCTCCTTCTCAGCAACGAAAATAGAAAAAAATAAGAAAGAGAAGTTGAACCAGGCGCCGGGTTAACAAACGCCGCGCTTAAGAGCGCCTAGAGGTTGCCAAAGTATTGTTTTCCATAAGCACTCTTGCATTTATGAGTTAGTCTGCACTCATGACAAATGACATCGCCACATGTCTCTGTGACCGCATGACTCCAACGACTTTCAATGCATAAAAATGTGTGCAAGCCACTAAAATATGTAGGGGTGTATTTGGTTTGGTTTAATAGCTTTTGACTGATTTCTAAATTTTCAAACACCAAATCATTAAATCAATCCGATTCGATTCGATTCGATTCGGTTCAATTAGTTTTGATTTTTTTATTAAGTTCAACTTGCACATCAAAAAAATTTCAACTTCTTAATCTATTTTATAGTTCTATTATAATTATATTTTTCGTAATTATTTTACTTTTATAATCTATATCATCTATTCACTCAAATAGATAACAAAAAATAAATTATTCCCTTTAAAATTAATCAAAACTCCTACCTCTATATATATATACTTACAAATTATATTCGATTCGATCAATTTTGGGTTGGTGAGGCTTGAAATTGAAACCAAACCAATTTTTTCAATTTTCCTTTTCCCAAATCAAATCCAAGCCGATACTCGTCCAAATCGGACTAAATCCAATGGTTCAATCGATTTGATCGATTTGGTCCAAAAAATGTACAACGCTAAAATTATGGACTGAGATGTGAGTGGATATCCATTATAGACTAACTCTATATTTATAAGTAATTACAAGGGGTGAGAGTAGCAAAACAAAAAATAAGACTATTAGCGACAGTTTTTGCTATTAACAAAAATTGCCGCTATTAATCATGTCGCTACAAAAAACTTTCACTACGACCCTTAAGAGTACATATCACTAAAACACCTTATTTTTATAGTATTGATAGGAAGAAGCAAGTAACTTACTTGATCCCGTAATAGTTTGCTCTCCCGTGACACTCAATCACATGGCCGGGAGTCACATAAAGCAGTGGGTCGATGATAGATAACATTATCCTGATTGTTATTTATAAAGTAAATCATATGAATGAAGTCGTAAAAGTCAGCTGCACAAAAAATGAACGGTAACATTTGGTGGCACCGTTCGTTTTTCTACACATCTGATCACAATATAATTTTGTATATTTGATTATTATATATTTTTGTATAATACTTAGCATCATTGAGTAGGTCTTTTACATGGCACTTGATCATATGATTGAATGTCACGTGGCAACAAACTAGAACTAGAAAAGTTATCGGGTCTTAGTACCAGGCTACTTGGTCCTTAGTACCAGGCTCAAGGATCAAAATTTTGAGTTTCGCTTTGGTTTTGGAGGAGTTTGAAACTGAAATTTTGGACTGAAATTTCGGCCGAAAACCAAAATTTCGGCCGATAATTTGACAAAAAATTTCACTCTCATATATTTTATGACTGAAATTTCGATCCCAAATTATCGTTTATGTGGGGACCGAAACCAATAATTTTGGCCGAAATTTTGGTCATTTTGGCAGAAATTTTGATCCTTGACCAGGCTACCTGCCTACCTTTATCTATTAATAGGTAGATAACTGTCTTTTAACTATTCTTAGGGGTGCATTCGGTTTGGTTTGGTCGGATTTGGACTAAAATCACAAACCAAACAGGCTCTAATCGGTTTCTAAATGTTCAAACCAAACCAAACCAAACTATCCAATTGTTGAACCAAACCAAACCAACCCGATTCGATTCAGTTTCGGTTTGGTTCGGTCGGTTTCGATTTTCCTAGAAGTTTTACTTGCACATTAAAATTTTCCTAATTTCTCAACTTGTTTTACACTTTACTATCTTCATTTTTTCCGGAGTCGTTTTAGTTTTATAATCTATTCACCATTCTCAAAACAGATAACAAAAATAAATGCATCACATCCCAATCGTCTGTTTGACTCAAGTTGACTGTATATATATATATATATATATATATATATATATATATATATATATATATATATATATATTAAAACAATTTACTTACAATCGGTTCAGTTTGGTCAGTTTCAGCTTAGGAAGGCCTAGAATCGAAACCAAACCGAACTTTTCGATTTTTTATTTTGCCAAACCAAACCCAAGCCGGCATCCGTTCAAACCGGACCAAAATAGTCGGTTCGGCCCAAAAAATGCACAACCCTAACTATTCCAGTGATTCTGCTTGTGTTTAGCATTGAAAGGGTGGGCGCACAAGCACCTGTCTGCTCTCCACTTGCTCCTTACCAGAACGGGTTTGAACCAATCTTTACAAATCTCCAACTACCACAACTCTTTAAGTGTCTTGCAGCTCCTTCGCTCCCCATTAGGTCCCCACAGACATGCTCCATGCGGGAGCGTGTCATAGGAACGACTGGAGTGAAGAAATTCTAAAGAACTATATCTTCATAATGAGATTTTCCCTATTTCAGTAAGGACGGAAGCCTCTTTAAATAGAGGTGAATACAATCAATTAAGATTTTAAGAGATCTATAATAATTTAAAATATTTCTTATAATACTGATAAATTTCTAACCATATCTAAATCACAAGATATACATCATAAGATGTGTATCTCTCTTACTGGTTGAGCAGTATGTCACGGAGTTACTCTTTGCGACGTAATCTCTCGTGCGGCAACTAGCTTTCTCGAACTAATTCAGCATATTCACATTTCAAACCTGCACGGTAACACATTAGGTTAGAAACTATGCGGATTCCCGAATATAATTGATATAACTATACATAGCGACATTCCTAGGGGCAGCCCCACTTAGAGTTCAGGTCCGCACTGTGAGGGTGGTCGTGGACCACCAACACAATGGCTCCAGTGCACGATGCGACAGGAGCGACCTAACACCTATACGAGATCTGGATGCGCAAACTCAAGCCCACAAGGCTATCATACGCATTTCGTAGGGGATCACTTAGGCCAGCAACACGTCACGTGGCTGTTAGATCATTTCCCCATATATATAGTTTAAACATCAATAGTTCCAGAATGACAAGATAACCTCAAACTTATTGGTTTGACATACTGCAACGCCTTTGCACTACTAACCCATTTTGTTCATGTCGCGACCGTATCGCGTGCCCTGCTGGTACTGCATCACGACCCAAAGTGCCACCATGTCGCGTACCCTCTTGGCCCATGACCGAAGCTCTTAGAGTACCAATGGCGAAGCCCTCATGGCTTACTGACACGCCGACGATGCCCCAGCTTCCACCCACTAATGCCTGACGCACTAGTGGCACAAGTGGCCCTGTGGCTGACTCGGATAGCCACGCCGCGAGCCCACGTCGCATCCTCTCCTACTTAGTTGCGTTGATATCCCCGTCAACGTGCTTCCAGTACTTTTTTAGGGCGGATTGGAATGACGGGTGGGTACTCTCAAGTTCCCAAGTAATTTCGGCCTTTGGTAGGCCCTTCCACTTTAAAAGGTACTCCATAGGAAGTTCATTCTGATTGCCATCTTCCCGGTTACTGCGTCTATGTGCAAGGATTTCTTCAACCTGTCTCTTCAACTATAAATCGGCATCTGGGGCGACACGAGTTGACAAACTTCTCCCTGAATTATTCAGGTCTCTTTTATATGGCTTCAAGCAACTGACATGAAATACTAGATGCATTCTCAGTTGGGAAGAAAGTTGCACTCGAAATGAGACATCATTAATCCTCTTCGTGATCGAAAATGGCCCATCATACTTACGAACTAATCCTGCGTGTTTTCTTCTAAAAAATTTGAGTTGCTTCAGATTAAGTTTTACCAAAACTTCATCGCCTACGTGCAACTCGATAGGCCGTTGACCCTGATCGGCCCACTTTTTCATTCGCTTAGCGGCCTTTTCCAGATAGGCCTTAGCAATCTCAGCATTTCTCTGCCACTCCATGGCAAGATGGTAGGCTGTCGGGCTTGACTCAGTATATCCCATAATAATTGTATGCGGTGTTAACGGTTGCTGGCCAGTTGCTAATTCAAATGGGCTTTTATTTGAGGCTGAACTCTTCTACATATTATAACAAAATTATATCACGTCTAACAACTGAACCCAGTTCTTTTGGTTGGCACTGACAAAATGTCTCAAATATTGTTCCAAAATAGCATTCACCCTTTCTGTCTATCCGTCTGTTTGTGGATGCATGTTGGATGAGAAGTTCAGTTTTGTCCCCAGGAGCTGAAATACTTCCGACCAAAACTTGCTAGCAAACTGTGGGTCTCTATTACTGACAATCACTTGCGGCACTCCCCAATGTTTCACAATATTACTGACAAATAATCGTGCAGCCTGCTCTACATTACAATTTAACGATGCCGGAATGAATGTAGCGTACTTTGATAACCAATCCACAACTACCAGGAAGGACCCGAGTGTCCCTACTTTAGGCAATGCAGAGATGAAGTCAAGGGAGACGCTCTCCCACGGTCTGGATGGCACTGGAAACTACTGCAGGAGTCCAAATGATTTAGCTCTTTCCACTTTGTCCTGCTGGCATATCAGGCAAGTCCTGACATACTCTTCTACGTCCTCTTCCATCTTAGGCCAATAGAAGCGCCTTTCCAACAAGGCGAGCGTGCGATGAATTCTCAGATGACCAGCCTACAATGTGTCATAACACTCTTTCAGGAGTTCCTTTCTAAGTTCTTCCACTTTCGACACATAGAAACGGTTCCCTTTGGTCACCAACAGTCCAGAACCGCCGTGTTTTCTCCTCTTATATCTGCTGTAGTAAGGTCCTCGCGAGTGGATCTAATTTCAACCCATCGCGCAATCTATCAGGGACAATCGAACTAGTGCGGCTAGCTGCAGTTTGTTCTTTAATTTTTAACGCTGCTAACTGAATTTTCAATGCGACTAACTCTGCTTTACGGTTCAAAGCGTATGCGACTTGGTTGGTCCTGCCAGGCTTGTACACCAAGTCCATATCGAACTCGGCCAAGAAATCCTGCCAACGGGCCTGTTTCGACCACAATTTCTTTTGTGTCTGAAAGTAGCTGGTCGCCACATTATCGGTCATCACTAGGAACTTCGACCCAAGTAGGTAGTACCTCCACGTCCTTAGACAATGTACTACTATCGTCATCTCCATTTTTTGAACCGTATGCCGTCGCTTAGTATCGTTCAGCTTTCTGCTCTCAAAGGCTACTAGATGCTCTTCTTGCATTAATACTCCTATCGCATAGTCAGAGGCATCCGTATGTACCTCAAATGGCTTGGAGTGATCAAGTAGCTTCAGCACGGGGTCACTCATAACTACCGCTTTCAAATCCTCAAATGCCCTCTGACATTTTTCCCACCACTGCCACGGTCGACCCTTCTTCAATAGGTCAGTAAGTGGTGCTGCACGGTGCGAATAATAGGGGATGAATCTTCTGTAATAGTTGACAAGACCCAAAAATGACCACAACTCGGTCACGCCTTTTGACACTCTCCAGTCTTGGATTGCACGAACTTTTTCAAGGTCCATGCTGATGTTTTCTCCCCCAATACGGTGTCCTAAATATATAATCTGCTCTTATGTAAATGAACACTTCTCTTTCTTGACTTAGAGCTGATTTTCTCGCAGTATCTTGAAGATTATTTGGAGGTGGCTGAGATATTTTTCCAATGTGTTGCTATACACAACGATATCGTCTAGGTACACCACCACGAACTTGTCGAGGTAGGCATGGAATAACTCATTCATCAAGGTGCAGAAGGTGGTCGGGGCATTAGTCAGCCCAAAAGGCATCACTAGAAACTCAAAGACTCCATACTTGGTCACACAGGTAGTCTTGCTTTTGTCTCCCTCAGCGACTCGCACCTGGTAATAGCTCGATCTCAAGTCCAGCTTGGTAAAGTACCTCGCACTACCCAACTGATCAAACAAATCTGCAATCAATGACATTGGATGCTTGTTCTTGACGGTGACCTTATTCAACGCTCTGTAGTCGATGCATAATCAAAGGCTACCGTCATGTTTCTTCTGAAATAGAACTGGGGCGCCAAATAGAGCTTTAGACGATCGAATAAACCCTGGCCCCAATAACTTATCTAACTGCCGACGTAACTCGGCTAACTTTGGAGGAGCCATTCTGTAGGGAGCTTTAGCCGGCGGCTTCGCACCTGGCTCTAATTCAATTCGGTGATCCACTGATCTCCTGGGTGGTAACACCTTAGGCAATTCTGGTGGCATGACATCTTGGGATTCTTTGAGTATTCCTGACACACATTCTGGCACAATCTCTGTCGGCCCCGCTGCTTTCTTTTCTAGCAATGTAGCAAGAAATGTAAGTTCCCCTCTTCTTAGTCTCTTCTTTAATTAAAGTGCTGAGATAAACCCATCACTCTCCACTTCTTTATCTTTCAGAATGACGAGGATCATATAAGGGGTCTCTTCTCCGAACATGCACACTGACCCGAGGTAGGGCATGAGCACTGCTTTAGCCTGGTGTAGGAGTTCTAACCCAAGGACAACCTTGAAATCATCTATCTGTACTGCCATAAAGTTCGCTGCTCCGCTCCACGGCCCTATCCGTACAGGCACCCCCTTTGCTACTCCCGCTATGGGGCACGCTTCCGAGTTCACGACTTTTATACGGCTGGAGTCTTGCTCCAATTTCATTCCTAGGCGACGTGCTTCTTTATCAGCAATGAAGTTATGCGTCGCCCCTGTGTCCACCATGGCACGGGTACTTTTCCCATTAATGTACACCTCTATGTACATCAGCCCCTTGGGCGCAACGATCTTTCCCTTTTCCACTTAACCTTTAATGGCATTCAACAACCTGACTGCCCCCATTCTGGGTTCATCGACGACAGGAGATGGAGCACTGGCGGATCCCTGTAGGGCGTTCAAAGACTGTTTCTGTGGGCAATTTTTCACTCGATGAGGCCCTCTGCATAGAAAGCAACCCGACTTAGGTGCAAAATTCGCTGACTCGGCAGACTTGACACGCGACTCTTTCCCGTGCGACTTCTTTTCATGCGTGCCGCTCTTGCTTTTCTTATTCGCTTTCGTCAAATTCTTTGAACTACTTTTGTTCTCATGCGGCCTCTTCTTATTTTGATATGATGGCCCGTGATAGTCCATTAATCGTTCGCAGTGACCTATGAAAGCTAAGTCCCGTAGTGCTCTTCTTTAATTAATTCGCTTGGCTTGAGGCCTTCAATGAAGTAAAACAATTTATCCTTTTCGGACATTTTCCAGATGTCCAACATCAAAGCGGAGAATTGCCTCACGTATTCTCTCACTGTGCCCGTATGTTGCAGCTTTCGTAGTTTACCTCGAGCAATAAAGTCGACATTTTCGGGCAAGAACTGAGCTTTTTCAGTTCTTGCCCGAATAGTCCCAGAAGAAATTCTCTAACTCAAGATACATGGTCGCTGTGACCACTTTCTTGCCCGAATAGTCCCAGAAGAAATTCTCTAACTCAAGATACAGTTCTTGCCCGTATCTACCACACAGCGCCCCTCCTAAATCTCTGCGTAGCATGTACACCACCACAGTTTAGCATCTCCCTCAAGATACATTGTCGCTGTGACCACTTTCATAGCTTCGGTGGCAGGTGGGACGAGACGAAAGTATTGCTCAATGTCCCATAAGAAATTCTCTAACTCCTTACCATCCCGGGCACCCCCGTAGCGCCGCAGCTTGGGTATCTTGACCTTCCGTTGGGGAGTTTCTGGCTGTTAAATAGTCCCAGAACGAATCGCCCTCATCAGGACGTTCATCTTCGTGGTCAGGTCGTCGATTTGTAAAAGAAGGGCTTCGACGGTGCCCCTCGTGTCCTCGATGAGGATCTCTGCGTTCTCCGCTAACGTGGCATGGTTCGCTTCCTGCTTATTTACAAGCGCAACCACAGACTCTATCTGTTCTGTTCGAGCTTCCAGATCATCCAACCGTTCTCTTGTGCGCCTTCGCGTAGCACCACTGCTTATCCCAGTGTCGGCCATCTTAGGCTTTGATACCAGATGTCACGAAGTTACTCTTTGCGACGCAATCTCTCGTGCGGCAACTAGCTTTCTCGAACTAATTCAGCCTATTCATGTTTCAAACCTGCACGGTAACGCATTAGGTTAGAAACTATGCGGATTCCCGAATACAATTCATATAGCTATACGTAGCGACATTCCTAGGGGCAACCCCACTTAGAGTTCAGGTTCACACCGTGAGGGTGGTCGTGGACCACCAACACGATGGCTCCAACGCACGATGCGACAGGAGTGACTTAACACCTATGCGAGGCCCGGATGGGCGAACTCAAGCCCACAAGGCTATCATACGCGTTCCGTAGGGGATCACTTAGGCCAGTGACACGTCATGTAACAGTTAGATCATTTCCCCATATATATGGTTTAAACATCAACAGTGCCAAAATGGCAGGAGGGCCTCAAACCTATTGGTTTGACATACCGCAACGCCTTTGCACTGCTGACCCATTTTGTTCATGTCGCGACCGCATCGCGTGCCCTGCTGGCACTACATCACGACCTAAACTGTCACCATGTCGCGTGCCCTCTTGGCTCACGACCGAAGCTTTTGGAGTACCAATGATGAAGCCCTCATGGCTTGGTGATACGCCGACGATGCCCCAGCTTCCACCCACCAATGCCTGACGCACTAATGGCACAAGTGGCCTTGCGGTTGATTCGAATAGCCACGCCACGAGCCCACATCACAAGTAGCTCAACTGATATCCTCTTCCCTTGTGGAAGCACTAGGCATGGGTTCTAACTTCTAATCCGCATGGATCTTCTCTGGGTGCAAATTTGTAGAGGCACTATAACTCCAAGTGGCATCCTAAAAAACAATAAAAATGGATGTATATCTTTCTTATCCATCCAAAATTTTCTATATTAAGGAGCATAAAGGGAGCATCACTAAACTCTATGATATTTTTTTTTTTAACAAAAAAATCCTTTAATACGCAAATTTTTCATGAACCTTGTGAAACACAAACCCATTTTTTCAAAAATACTTATACTTTTTAATAAATCACAATTTTTACATTTTAAACATGAATTTTATGATTTTTTTTAATATTTTTTTTGTCAAAATAATATTTGTAAATATTTCCAATACTTTTCCCAAGGGATACGTTTAAACGCACCCACCGAATTTTGCTTAACACCAATGCTAAAAACCTTTAATTGCTTTAAATTAGATGAAGGAGATCATTTTTCGCTCCAATCTTTCACAAAAGGGATAATAAGATCACGACACACCTATCTCTGACAGCCAATTTTCAATTCCACATCTCAGTGATCCTTAAAAAGTGGCTCTAAAATCACATGACACACATCATGCTCAAACGTGACTTTACGGCTATATTTTTGGGATCTGTGGCATGTTCAGTCGAAAACTAACAATTTCATAGTGCACCATGATCTTAAGATCCCTTGTGTGGATGATTAGAGCGAAAAAATCTCTATTGTTTGATTTAAAGCAATCAATGATTTTTAGCATAGGTGTCAAGCAAGATTTTTGATTTAAAGCAATCAATGATTTTTAGTACGGGTGTCAAGCAAGATTCTTGATTTAAAGCAATCAATGGCAAAATTCCGTGGGTGCTTTTAAAGCTACTCTTACCGAAATGCTTCTCAATTATTTTTTATATTATTTACCGTCTTTTTCACATTTTTTTTCGTTTTTTAACACTTAACAGAGTATGCATTAGCGCGAAAATAGAAGTACTCCATATTCGTTGCGTGGTGTGTGAAGTGTGAACACCAAAGGGCAAAGATTAAAAGATAATTGACAGAGCTGTACGACCCCTGCAGGGTTACCATTTAATGCGAGTGGTTGGACGGTTGGATGTGGTACCTTTCAGCATTAAAGTATGAAGAAGATGAGAGAGGTAAATAAAATAGATATAAAAAATATATATACTGGATTGACGGGGAATCACCGTAAGTCGCTTGATGAAGGTTTAATGAGATCTGACCATTCACCAGTCACTGTCCCCATATGCTTGAGAATCAGCTTTATGCCCACTGCCCATGAGCCACGTGGTGCACATTTTAGGCCTAATCCAAGCTTTCCCAACTCTAAAGTGCCAAGACACTAGGGCCACTCATTTTTTGGGCCGAACCAACCAAACCGGACTGAATTATTGACTTTGATCCGATTTGGACAGGTATCGATTTAAGTTTGATTTGACAAAAAGAAAAATTGAAAAGTTCGATTTAGTTTTCATTCCGGTCCTTCCCAAGTGAAACTGACCGAACTATAAATAAATTTTATATATATATAAGGGCGTAATCAAAAATTTTTGATGGTGGGAGGTTACAAACGATATATATAATGTTAGTAGTTATTTTATCATTGATTTGGAGGCTTCTATATCATAAATTTGAGGGTTTATATACAAACAAATATTGTATAAGAACCTTACCTCATAGAAACTCTGCAGTTAAATGGGGGCTTGAGCCCCCTCACCCTTATATATATATATAGTCAACTTGAGTCAAGTATACAAATTGGGCCTCGAATTTTTCAAAATTTGGGCCCAAGTTTTGTGTTTCACCACCTTACTTAAGGCTCGAATCTCATAAAGACGTTTAACTAGGGTTTTAATTTCTAAAGGTTCAATCAATCTTCTCTTTCCCTCCTCCCCCTCTCTAATTTTATGTTTTACAACCTTACTTAAGGCTCGAATCTCACAAGACATTGAATTAGGGTTATAATTTCTAAAGGTTTAGTGAGCCTTCTCTCTACCTCCTCCCCCTCTCTCTAATCACTCCAGAAAAAAATGAAAATAGTAAAATAGTAAAACATGTTGAGACATTGGGAAATTTTTGATGTGCAAGTGAAACTTATAGTAAAACTGAAACCGACCGAATCAAATCGAAATTGAATCGAATCGAGTTGGTTTGAATCAAACAGTTGACGGTTTGGTTTGATTTGAACATTTAGAAACCTATTAGAACCGATTTAATTTATGATTTTAGTCCAAAACCGAATTAACTACACTCTTACAAAACATGCTCATCAAGGGTTTGACTCAAGTACTTAAAAGGAAGGGCACTATTATGCAGTGGACAATTTTTATAGACAATGTTACAAACAGCTTACATGACGCGACGTGACTGATTGTACTGGACAGCCAACCACATTGCTCCACATAAGTTGTCTGCAACATTATCTATCAAAAACTGTCCACTGTTTATAATTTGTCTAAAAAGAATATATATATGAGGTCCAAGTCCATCTGATTGAACTCCAAATGTAATTCGACCAATTTTGAGACCGTTAGATGAAGGGTATCTTGTCTTTTATCCTTTAGTTTCATTTATTTTTGAAATCTTTGCATCCAACAATTTAAAAATTGGTTGAATCATATTTTGAGTTTAACTAGCTGAATCAATTCAATATGAACTAACATGATATAATTACATATATTGGCGGGTATGCGTTGATATTTATACTCGGATTGAATTAGGAGGCCATATCTTATCGGGATTGGCCGATATTTAAAATCAATTTTCAACTTCAAAATCCAAATTAGGGAGCCGTTGCTTGCATAGGTATGTATCTATAATTTTATTAACACAAATTAAAAGCAAAAATTGCCATTGCACACCACATGCCTTTGTTCTCACAAAAGTATAAAACGTAGGATGATTATTTTTAAAATAAAAAAATAAATATTTTTTCAAGGACACATTATAGACGTGGATGGGGGGCCACGCGAGGAATGGCTCCCTAATTTTCATATGTAACATTATAGGGTTTATGCTTAAGTGAGAATATTTTCTAACCGTCATACTATATTTTTAAACGTGGCACACATTTTTAAAAACTTTTGAACTTGATTTCAGTTTGAAAGCGTGCATATTAATATTAAAGAATATGGGCATTTATCAAAGAGGCATTAGCCCAGTTGGTACACTCTTTTCACTGTGAGTGAGTAGGTCGTGAGTTCGATACTCGTTCTTCACGTTGTTTCTCATCCCTGTCTTTATAAGGTGTGGGTTGGGTTTTGTTAGTAAACCTTCACAACTGTAGTTAGTGCTCCCTCACCCTGCTCCGTAATTGTCATATGTGTATGCGTGTTTGCACTTCGGTTCTCAAGGTTGTCTCGGCTGAATGGTTGTATAAAAAAAATAAAAAACAAATAGAATATGGGCATTAGCCCAGCGTGTTTACTCTTCGATTCTCGAAGTTGTCTCAGCTGAATGGCTGTACCAAAAAAATAAAAAATAAATATAATATGAGCATTTTAGTATGAAAGGGCTTCTCTAATGTGCATTACTATCAGGATTAGTTTAGTCTCTATAATTGGATGAATTGGATTTACAAATTTTTTTGCCATTTAGTATCACCCAATTTATCAAAGAGGCATTAGCCCAATTGATAACTTCTCTTCATTGTGAGGAAGGAGGTCGTGGGTTTGATATTCGTCCGTCATGTTGTTTTCTATCCTTGTCTTTATAAGGTGTGGATTGAGTTCTATTAATTAATCCTCACCATTGTAGTCGATGCTCTCTCATGTAACTCCCTAACTATTATATGTGTATGTCTGTCTGCTCTTTTGTTCTTGAGGCTTTCTCGATCTAAAATGACTGTATAAAAAAAAAAAAAAAAATGTTTGTCTGCTCTTTTGTTCTTGAGGCTTTCTCGATCTAAAATGACTGTATAAAAAAAAAAAAAAAAAAAAAAATGTTTCACCCAATTTAAAAGTATCAAGGTTGAGGTTTTATCTATTGATGTAGGTGACTGCACTGGATGCTAAAAAAATTAATTGAGAAGTATGGTAATCAATCTAAACAGTGAATATTTTAATATTTCATATGAATAACGATTTATACTGTAGTGCGTAAATTTAATGATCCCGATGGGCAATTTTTTTAGGTTATTAAAAGACACCACCACGTTGCCTGAAAAGTGGCTGGTGAGGGTCCTATCTCAAACAGGTGGGGAAAACCCATTAATGGATATGGAAAAGGTTAGAAGACATTGGCCCATACTCACCACCTGATCTTAAGGAATGCAAAAGGTTAGAAGACATTGGCCCATACTCACCACCTGATATTAGGAATGCAAGTTTGGAACCGAAAACCACAATCGACCGAAAACCCGGTTGGACAAATCGGACCGAAACTGAGTCAGAGTAGAAAATATTGAAATCAATTCCTAATTTATTTGATTTCAATTTTGGGTGGCTGAAATAAAAAATCGACTAGGTAGGTTTAGAAAATCAATCAAAAATAGATATAAATTAGAAAAAAAAAAACACAGAACATAAAAAAAATTGTAATAGTCCGACATTAGATAGAGAAAGGTCCTAACTCGTGACTATATGTGATTGCTGATGCTACATGTCATGCCGCGTTTTGGGTGAGGACTTAAGCTCATGCCAAAAATAAAATCGGGGCGTAACCTAAGCCCAAAACTGAACAATATTGTGGCATGTGTGTTTGGGTCATCACATAATAGTATCAGAGCTGAGGACGGCTCTTCTATAAAGTGAGAGACTGTAATAGTCTCACATTAGATAGAGAAAAGTCCTGACCTTAGGCTATATGTGATTGCGGATACTACATATCATGACGTATTTTCGGTGAGAACTTAAGCCCATGCCAGAAACAAAATCAGGGCGGGAACTAAGCCTAGAACCAGACAATATTGTGTAGCATGTGGATCTGGGTTGTTACAAAAAACCTAAAAAAGTATAAGTGAAAAAAAATCTACGTATCGGCCGATACGTCTCGGTTTCGACTGATTCGATATTAGATACCCGAGTTGGGATACCGATACATATCGGCATTGGCCGATTTTTTATACCTTGGATATAATATTTGTCACAAAATCTCCGAATTAGTCAAACTTTTGAAAAAAATTCTTTCAGTAGGAATTGATTGGTCGATTCTATTAATTTTTCTTGATTTCTTTCAAATGTGATGGATTTATTGAAATTATTATTATTATTATTATGATAGATGCTTTAATGTGCTTCAATGTTGTTTTTGATTTTATGATTTTAAATTGTTAATGCATGCTTTTGTTGAGACTTGACGTTCCGGCGGTGGGTATCAGAGAGAAGTTGAAAAAAGTTGAGAGTCGGGAAAAGAGTTTTAATGGGAGGGGATGGAAAGGGGGGATTTAATCCCTTTCCATCTAATTTTTTTTATGATTTCAATAAATCGATCCTTTGGGGATCATCTTTTGTTTTGAGGCTTCGGTTCTCTATGTTTCTTTCCTTATTTTTTCCTTTTGTAGGGATAGAATATGAGAGTTTTATCGTCTCATTGGTGAGAGTATTCTTTTTCGAAGAGATCGACTCTATGAAAGCTTTTTTACAATCCATTTTTTTTTCTGATAAGGTTTTGGTCACGAGTTTAACCGGCGTTTTGATGGCTTTGTTTTTGCGCGAACATTTGCTCTATTTCTATGTCATTAGGCATCGTTGTAAAGCTCGATTGAAGCTTTGTGTGAAGCATTTGGTTGGTGTTTGCCCATGTTTCTAATGTGTTGGGAGATTTTGTGGATCGTGAGTTTGTCGATGGTGGTGACGTCTCTTCGGATGGATCTTTGGTGTAGGTTACCGGCGGATCATGGTGGTGGATTCTTAAAGGTTTACCTTACTTTCAAGGTCCTTGAATTCCGTATTGGTGTTAGATGAGTCTTAGATGCTATTCAATATATTTTAATGTTAATTATTGTAACTACCATTATTATGACCCTCTACTTTGTAACTATTCTCCATTTCAAATGAAAAAGATAAAAATTTTATCTCAAAAAAAAAATTGTTAATGCATGTGAATTATGTAATATATTTATTTTATTATTTGAAGGCATCATTTTAATTTTAAACAAATTACTATCTATTTTTTTTGTATGTTAATAATTTATTATTATTTATTTGATTTTTTTGCATGTTAATAATTTATTATTATTTTTATATTCCCGGTATTTTTTCCTATTTTTTCCCTCACTCTACCCACCCCTCCGGACGGAATGATTGTGGAATTGGAAATTGGTTATTATGGATGTAAACCCTATGACGTTGTTTTCGGTACGTGAAACTAACTAGTGGTGCAGGAGCTACCAAATTCTGTTAACGTCATGCCAACCTTCTTTAAGGCCGGCCCATGAGGCTGCCATCTTTTACATTGGATTTAGGTAGAGAGTAGAGACAAGGATTAAAAAACCGGGTAAAATTTAGTTTCGGGCATGACCGAAATAAAAAATTTGGATCGAAATTTTAGCTAAAAACCAAAAATTTTCGGTCAGAACGAAATTTTGATCCTTGGCAGAGACTCATGTTTTAAAATCTCAGAGGTTACTAGGGGCATGTTTTGAAATCTAACATTAGTATACCCAATACCAAGATTTTTAAATGCCGGTATTAGAAGCTTACTACTCTATGTTACACTCACCATAAACAGATGAGAAGATTTGTTATTGCTTTAAATCAACATGCTGATGTTTAATAGTAGGGTCGCGATCTCAAGATCATTGTTGTACAAGTTTATGACGAAAATATCTCCATTATCTTATTTCAAGAAGTAAATGATTTTTCATTAATCTAAGTGAGGTGGTTGTAACATAAAGCAGTGTGGCCTAGTTAATACCAGTTGGTAGCTTCAAAACCACCTATTTTTTTATGTGTAGCTCTATAACTTACACCTATCGAATCTCTAAGGGCACCTACGCTAAAAAGAATTAATTGTTTTCCGGACGATGATGAACATCATTTTTCATCCCAATCTTTCACATAAAGGATCTTGAAACAATGGATGTGCCATTAGATGGTTGAATTTTAATTCCATGTGGCATACGTCGTGAAAAGTGATCCGAGAATGACTCTCTGATGAAAAGTGATTCTCGAATTACTTTTTTATAAGTGTGCCACATAGAATTAAAATCAGATTGTCTGATTGTGCGCACATGGTCAAATGATCTTTTGTGTGAAAGATTGAGACTAAAATAATCTCCACTGCTTGATACATAACAGCCAATGGTTTTCTATATATGATTCATATCAAATACATAGGGGTAGATATGACTAGATATAGCCCGATGTTAGCTGATGTTGACCGACATTTGACTTGATTAACCTAATATTTGAATCTATATCAATCGGGGGCATATATTGTATTGGATGGGGCCTAACCCGATGCATATCGGCGATATGGAATGATAAGGCTGATGTTTAATAAGGCTGATGTTTAAAACCCTGGGCATAACCCTGTAGTGTAAAAAGTGAAAACATGAAAATCAAAATTCTATCATATTCAAGAGCTGGAGATGTGGTTAAACTTGAAATTCCGTTCAACCTGGTTGAACCTGACCATTGCCGATAATAAATAAAAACCTACCATACAAAGCCATCATTTACATTGTATCCAGGCCCAGGTTGTAGCATTAAATTATATCTATATATCATCTATTTAATATTTTAAATTTTTTTTCTAGAGGTTTAAAGTAGAAACGTAAGACACTTCCGCTGATAAATAAAAGACGTTTAATTATATATTTGGAATCTCTGATGAGGACATTAGGGTTTTGGTCAGGCCCAAAAGGTTGAACCCTAACTGGGGTTCAAAAGTTCAACTGATTTTAACATGTTGGATGCAAGGAAATTTTGACCCTACCTTGGTAAGTTGATATCCATGACCAACCTTTGCGGTGACATCTTCTCAGGTTGACAAAAGGTGGCATCTTCTCAAGTTGAATGACATGTGATGCCCAATTAGCCCCATCGCATTGTTCAACCCTAAGGCTTATATATATATATATATATATATATATATATATATATATATAATTTTTAAGACACAATTTTTAAGAATCTAATATGGTACTTTATTTTTAATCATATTATAAAAAATAATTCTTAGATTGCAGATATTAGTATCCATTATTAAAATCTTTTTTAAAATTAATTACAACTTATTTTTTAATATATTATATGTCACGATCCGAAATTCTACCACATCCCGAGGGCTTAAAATTTTGAGTTATGACCCGCATGCATCCCAAATTTGTCAAGTAGACATACACATAGTCAAAATTCTTACAATGAAATCCGTTAATCCAATAAATGAATGTGAAATAAAAGGGCAGTCTTAAATATGAATAAATATGATAAAATCCAAATAAATCACTAATAAAAAACAAATAACAGTCAGAGAAAAATTCGAGAAATAATAACATCCAACAATAAAAAGATAAAAGACTGAAATAAAAAAATAAAGTTATCTAAACGAGATAATCAATCTCAGTACCAAATCTAGCACTATCAATAATCGGTGCTCGGATCAAAGTCAATACCAATGCCCTCCTGAAAACCTGCAGCGTCGCCCACCCAAGGCTCCGGATACTTGGCATCCACGATATCAGCGAAGTCAGCACCAATAGGATCAAAGTAGCAAGTATTCACTTCGTCAATATAGTCACCTGAAATAAATAAATGCGACGAGGGCTGAGCTGCTAAACAACATGCAACTCAGTGGATACACCAATAATCCACCATATTCTACTCAGGTGCATTGTGAGTGTATTTTGTGAGTGATAATTATAGTATATCAAAGCAACTAAAAGAAGAAAATAATAAATTTCTACGTATCGTAGAGTTCGTAGCATACCATAATACAAGACTATGATCCAGACACACTTATATCTTACTATACCTCATAAACATAACATATTTTATTATTCTCACATATGCGTCTGTACTTCGCATGAGCGCATGTAATATACTCATAAATCCTATACGACCTGTGCCAGAGTTGCTACTTGAGCCTACCATGTGAGCGTCACCATAATAGCTTACCACCATATCATACTCATATCATACATCCCATCCAGTTACAAGGGTGGCCGACAAACGTAACTCATATAATACTGTCTCTCAGAAACCCTTCTTGACTGAAGACATTGTAGCCCTTACGGTGACTACTTAAGGAACGACACGTAAAGACTTAAGTTCTTAATCTTATGCTGACATATATAGCGGTGTCTTATTATCATACTCGTAACTTATTTTATCATATACACTCAAATTTTAACGTACTCTTACAGTATACATCTAGGATTAGCTATAGTGCGATAATTTTATTAAATCACGCTTCCCAAAAAATAAGTTTCGTAGTAACCTGTATGTACTTCGTGTGACTGCTCATTTTATCATAGAGAGGGTGCATTCGTACGTAGACGCCTACATTGCTAGTTCTATGTGAACGCAAAGAAACCTCACTATAACTAAGGCCTAAAGGTCAAATCTCATATCTTAACTCTATTATATTAAACTTGGGGGTAATAGGGTCACCGCATATGCCACAGTATACGAGGTTACATTGAATCCACACTCACCACAGTCATCATGATTTTTCATACCAGTATGAGTTGTGAGACATGTGATTAGTATATATTCCTCGCTTAATATCATCTCAGTGAATCGTCACGCCTAAGCGTAGACATGATCTTATACACTCGTGTGCATATAACTTAACATATCCATAACTCGTATAACATGATCAAAATGAAAACATAGAACTATCTTATTTACATAATAGATTTACATTTAGATTTTATTATGATTATATATATATACATTTATGTAACACACAAATATAAATATAGAATAAGGTAGTTATTAGTGTGTGATTTCGAGAATATGAAAGTCAGAGTTCGATTTTCACATGGACATTGAATTTTTAAATCTTCGTGTTATCGAAGAGGTCATGATGAAGTGATAAAATGGATATATATATATATATATATATATATATATAATACTATAGTTTAATGTATAAATTTGAAGATATTGCAATTTGAAGTGAGGCAAATCACGATCATCGATCGAAACGTTCTTATGATTAGCATGCATAAAATTTTTTTATCGTGATAAATCAGGGTAGAGTATTTGATACTCCGCCAAAAGACATCGATGCTTCGGAACCTTAGAACCTTAGATTTCGAGTCGGGTATAAAGTCCGAGTCCAACACATTGCGGGTCGAGTCTTAAATCGACTGTATACAAGAGTATAAAAGTGGTATACACCAGATACTCTTGGGATCGGTCTCGGGATCGTTAACATCGATCGATCAGTCTTTGGATCGTTAATACGGTGCATAGTGCAAACACACATCTAACACTATTAAATAGATTTAAGAAAATCCGGCTTATTACACTACAGCTCTTTTTTCGATTCCTCAATCTCTTATTTATTTATTAAAAAAAAGTTGTGCTACAACCACACCTAACACACCACTTTTTGTTATAACAAAAAGTGGTGTGTTAGACAAGAAAACTTAGTTGACTCCTTTGAAGTTGACGGTGGAGATTGTTTTTTATCCCATTATTTCACATAATAGATCTTGAGATAATGGGCTATTTTTTTCTTTTGAATTTTTTATTATAAATACTTTATTTATTTTATTCTTAAAACTTTCTATCTAATATGCTTTTTATGAGAGGATTAATTATAAAGCTAATTTTGATACAAGTATAAGCTATGATGGTATTTTAATAATCTTATTATTAAAATTTTAATATATATATATATATATATATATATATATATATATATATATATATAGGGAGCCATCCTCCAAGATACACGTGAAGCAATGAGATTTTCACTATTGAAAATTTTCTATCATGCTAAAATAATAATCATTTAGCCCAATCAAATTAAATGGCTATAGTTGATCAAAACAAATTAGTTTTCTAGCTATAAACTCTTACTTTTTTATAAATACTCATATTTTTATAAGCACTCCCTCTTTTCTATGGGTACTTCACTTATTCACATGTCTCTAATAACTTGTATCATGCATCCAAGCTACCCATTAATTAGCAATAATATTTTATACCTATCAATACATACTCATAGCATATGTTACGCACACATTATATGTGTTTCATTGTGTTATCTCTAATACTTTTTATAAGTATTTAATCTCTAATGTTCACTTATATCAAATAACTAATACATGTATTGATATAATAAAAAAATTATAACCATGATATAATTAATAAAATAACACACAAGACACCATAAAATTATATCCACTGGTTTAGAAAAATAACCTTTACGGCCATACGATCCATAGTATAATTGAATCCAACCGAACCATAATGTAACCTTGTTAAGGTGTGAGTGCCTCATATCAAATTTGTTTAAAGTGGAGAGAGCAGTCCTACTCTTCTTCCTCTTGTTTTGCTTAGCTAGTTTTTCTCAACTTGAGTGTATTTGGCTTGAAGTCAGTCAGAATCTTCTTAACCTCTATTAGAAAGCTTTAGATATACCATAAAAAATAACTAAGAAATCACTTACATTATTCTTAGGTGTACATGAAAAACATTTGTAACTTTCAAAGAACGAGTAACATATATTTGAATCTAAATCATTCATTTCAAATGTATCTCCTACCTAGTATTACAGGCTTGGATTTAACTTTATTTTATAGTCTCAACTTTTTTTTAAAGTCGCTTATAATTAGATATGCACCCTCATTGGACCTTCTCAATTTATAGATGATCTTTGGCCTCACAATTAATTTGTTAGTTATGCATCTAACGACCCAAATTCGACTATGAAAATCTAATGGTTGAGATATCGTAGAAATATATCCGTTACCTCACATGCTATAAAAAGATGCAAACATTTAAAGACGATTAGTCCTCTAATAAATCTCACACATAATAACAATTAACCAGTAAAATCTATTTTCTTGAAAGAAATAAATTTTCTATTTCAATTCTTTCCTTATTGGGTTATTTAACTTTAATCAGGTATGGATGCTTATCCCAATAGCTAATTGAGTTATTTATCCACAATTAGTAATAATATTTAATTCCCAAAGTTTTCATACAATTTAAAAAATAACTAATTACATATATAAAAATATATTTTAATGAAAAAAATAAATAATATAATTTTTAAATAAATGAGAATTAAATCGAATTTACATATGATATGAGAGTATGCGCATTGCGCCGATTTATCCATCATTACCATGGATATTCAATCCGAGAGGTGTGCGAGGCCCGCATAGCCACATTCACACTTACATCTCCCACTTGGCTAAATGGGCAAATGAGCTCGTTTAACTAAAGTGAATTGTGCCTAATTAGCCCGATAACTACAATTTGTAAATTGGACTGGACTCAACTAGTCTGTTAAAATCAGGCAAAGACTTGAATAGACATATGTCATGCACCACTAAAATTTGCCCATACATAACTTGAAACTGAGTCATTTTAATCCAGGTTGGACTTGACTTAATATGGTTGTTAAAATCTTACCCAAGCCTTATCAACTTATCATACTATGATACGTTAATTTATATTGAAAAATTAATTTAAAAATCTAGTATTATTTTAAACATTTTAATCAATCTTAGTATCCTACTCATTTTAAAAATTATTTGAAGAAAATTATCAACTTACTTTATTTGTTTCTAACTAAGTAAGAAAATTAGTCTTAGTATGTCATTCATTATCCGCTGGAGCATATAATCAAATGATTGGTTTAATCATTAGATTACCTATCAAGAAAATAAAAACGATTATAACGAGAATTATGTAAGCTATGAGGCTATTTATCAGTCATATTAAATCTCACATGGCCTGAGATTTTACATGCAAAGTGAATTTTTCCGTCATGAACATGTTCAATACCCGATTGTATAAGTCTATTTGGACGTTTCCAAAAAATAAATTGAATACCGTATGATAAATCAAATATCTAATATTGCTATGCTTCCGCTGTTTTGGCCATTTAATGATATCTACTAACAAATTTGTGAGATTAAGGTTCGAAAAAACATAGTGCTCTTGCTTCAAGTTTACCGATTTATGTGTTGAAGCCTTTTATTTTCATATCTGACGTTGAGATCTATTTTGATCGTTAATTGAATAGTGTGGTAGTGACACATTCGATCAGGCGATGCTTGTGATCCATGATCTGATCGACAATGATTGGATGATCAGGATACCACCATATATGATCCAATCAATGGTGATGGCATCGACAACGATTGGTAACGAACAACGTCAATCATGGCACAGTAACGATATAACATAAGCTTTGGTACCATTGTTAAATCTTGTGAAATCTGAACCATCGATCAATCGCCTACCATCATATGATCGCTGAGAGAAGCGTCGCTAAGCTGGTGATCGCCTTGATTTATTATGGATTTCTCACGAGCATCTATTACCTGATCCTTTGGTTTACTGTCCTTAGATCTCTTGTAGTACTATCGCCATACATTACATTTCACATTGTTACAAATGAGGTGTTAAGCTCATATACATATACTGCTCGGATATAGTCATCATTGCTCAAGGAGAAACGACTCTTTTTAATCATATAACGGTCGGTGATTTAATCATAATAAATTAAAATGGACAAATACTCAATGAATATTTAATCTTTTTTGATGAGGTCTCATGTCCACAAGTACTAACAACATGGAGTACATGTGCATTGGTTAGATCAATTTAAATAAAAAAAAAAAAAAAGTTTCAAAAAAATATTTTTAAAGCACAAGTCACACTTGAATTAGTTTCAATGGTTCAAAATTTATTGCTAAAGAAATACATGTTAAAGATCAATTTGTTTGGTCTCTTTTATGTGATATTGTAACTCCTTTCTTTTTAATAAATGGGTGAAGACCTTTCAACCTCAAGCTTACTAATAAAATAAAAAAGAAAAAAAAGATGAGTTTTCAATTCTATTTTAAAAAAAAAGATAATTTAAGCAATGCATCAGTACTCCATGTGACATTAAAATAGTATTACGAGTGCTATATGGAGCTCCAAGTAGGATCGTAGAGGACGCTCACCGCTCTCCATTGGAGGACACAACCTTTTGCATATATATGGGCGGATTTAGTCACTCAAAAAACTCGTTATTTGGGGTCGGGCCTGGTTCGGGTTGTGGGTCGACCGGCCAATTGAGAGCCCTCCCCATCTCCACGTGCATAGCATGTGGCGTCCAGTCCACTAGTGACATTTATGTTAAGGAATGTAACGTGTACGATAAGGATGACACATGCTCCATCTTAGGTGCACGTGCCAGTGCACCAAATAGCAACTCTATTTACGACAAGAGTAAGTAAGTAAACTTAGCTTGTTTACAATGGCAGTCGTTGAAAAGAAAAGTGCATTTAAGTCCCAACTACCACCTCCTCACCGCCTCCATAACTCCCTACTTCTATATAAACACCAAAGCTGAAGCTCATTAGCCATCAACAAGCCCCTCCCCACCGACTCCCTAATGGCTCGTAGCTCTGCAGCAATGCGCACCCTGGTTTGTGTGTTGGTCGCATGCATCGTCCTCAGTGCACCGCATCGCACTGAGGCGGCTTTCGACTGCGGAAAAGCAGTCGGCATTCTCCAGCCCTGCTTACCCTATCTTCAACACGGTGGGAGCTTGCCTACCGCATGCTGTAATGGGGTGAGAAATTTAAACGCGGGCACTAGGACCACGCCCGATCGCCAAGCAGCATGTGTCTGCTTGAAAAGGCTGGCCGCCGGATTCTCAGGCCTCAATTACAACCGTGTCGCAGGTCTTCCTGGCCAATGCCGTGTATCTATCGCATACAAAATCAGTCCCTCTACCGACTGTTCTAAGTGAGCTCTCTTTTCTCTCCGTTTCTTTTTTTACCTTTCTTTCGTCAGAGCTGCTATGGCCACAGCCATTTTTCCTTCCAGCACACCATAATATATAAAGGAAATATCAGATAGTCGATGCGGATAGTAGACGTTGGTGTGTACCTTCAAATATTTACTTTATTTAATATTATTTTTTATTTTTTGTATGATAGAAAATGGGGGCTTTTATTTCAATCCAAGACTCTTTCTTCCCAACAACGGTTACACTTGTTGACTACTTTTAAATCTGACTGGAGATTTGTTTGTCATAATTTTTTGACAAAATTTATCACTACGAAGAAAAATTATTAGTGGTAAATTATTAACGCATATTATGACTATTAGCGCTTTTTTTTTTTTTTTTATTGGTAATAGCGAGAATTTTTAGCTGTCGCCAATAGTCTTATATTTGTAGTGTATCTTGAGGTCAGAGCCATAAGTATGATTCTTTGGATGAGGGATGTTCTAATGATGGATTGCAACGTAAATCATTTAGATTTTTAGATTTATATTTTGGTTTTTAATTTTCGGTAGAGCAATTATTCCTTATTTTGATTTTCATTTGTTCTTGTTGATGGCAGGGTGCGTTGAGGAAGAAGGGGTTGTTAGTAGATTAAAGCGCGTCGTCATATGTAGGTTTATACACGTGCGAATAAGTTGGACTCTCGGTGGTGTGCTGGTGCCCTTGAGCGTCCTTTTTTGTGTGTCTTCGGATTTGTATTTGATGTTCCCTTATATATGTTAAATAAATATTAGTGACTTTTACATAATTCCTATGAGTTTTGTATGTTTTTTTTTGGTATCCCAACTAAATCACTCTTAAATAGGGCTTTGAATGGGCGGGTCTAGCCCGGATATTAACCCGCACCCAATTTGAAAAAGGCAGTATATTTTAGAAAGTCAAACCCGGCTTGGTAGCCGGATTTGGCTAAGCGGGTGACCTGGATTGATTTGGTTCAAGCTTGGGTTGAATGTTCCAACACCCGAGATTAAGAGCATTTTACTTAATTGCCCTCGGATTAAACGGTTGACCAATTTAAAATCAAGTGCATTTGAATGAAAATGCATTCGAAAATAATCGAGTATTAGCTTTACAAATAGGAAACCTAAAATAGGGTTTTATTTTAGGGTTATTTTTTGCATAAATCCCCTCAAGATATGCTGATATTGCATTAAACTCCTGAGTTACTTATTTTTGTGTTTTTGTTTCATATATCCCTAAAGGACTACTTTGTCCTTAATGAAATCAATATTCTAAAAATATCATCATTTTAAAAGGCTCTTAATTCATTTATATTATAATTTATCACCATTTTAAAAGGCCCTTCATGCACCTTTATTTGCAAGTCATGCTATTATAGTTTCTCACAATTTTAAAATGAGTACCTTTAAATCCACACACAAAATTTTGAGTTCACCCATGTTAATACCATCAGACGGTCGATTTTTTATTTCATGTGGTACGCACCCATAAAAATGACCTTAAAATCAATTTTAAACGTGCATGTGATGTTATGGTCACTTTTCTGAGATGTATGCCACGTGAAATAAGACGCTGACCGTCTGATGGTACGTCGATAATCTCAAGATCCATCGTGTGAAATATTGGGAGGGTAAATGATCTCCCCCGATTCTGACTCGGCCCAATCTCAATTTAGGTCATATTTGGACTTAGATAAAAAGACCTTGCCTGAAAAACTCGAACTAAGTTTGACCCAATTTTATTTCTAGGATGAATTCGGGCCTAAATTTTTGGGTCAAAAAATAATTGTGTCAATCAAAGCCTGGCCCACATGAAATAAAATTGATTGTCTTAACATGACGTGCACACTTAAAATTGATTTTATGGTCACTTTTATGAATGTGTACCACATGAAATAAAAAATCGATTGTTTGATGGTACACGCATGATCTAAAGATTGATCTCATGAAAGATTGGGATGATAAATAATTTTCATCGTTCGATTCAATGCAATCGATGTGTTTCAGCGTGGGTGAACTCAAAAATTTTGTGGGTGAATTTAAAGGTACTCCTTTTAGAATATTGGTAAATTATATTGGCATGACTTGTAAATAAAAGTGAATGAACGGCCTTTTAGAATAGTGGTAAACTTTAATGGCATGACTTGTAAATATAGATGAATGAAGAGTCTTTTAGAATGGTGATATTTTTAGAATATTGAATTCATTAAAGGCAAAATAGTCGTTCCGTTCATAAACTTAGGGTTGGTTAATGCCAAAGGGGTATATGTAATATAAACACAAAAGTAAGGGCTACAGAATAAATACTCATAATTCAGTGGTTTAATGCAATATCAGCATAACTCGGGGGTATATGTTAAAAACTCTTTAGTTTTTCTCAATCTCTACTTTAAGCAAGGAAGTCTCTCTCACCCTTGAAGTCTCTTAAACTCTCCCCGTGGAAATTGAGAAAAAAGCTAGCCCGGCCTGAGCTACTGTGAGCTGGGCTATGCTGAGTATACCTTAGTCCGAGTTAGGAGCGGGCTAAAAAAAAATGGAATCAAGCCTTAGTAGAGTGGGGTTGGGTTGAACTCTAGCCCCGATGAGCTATTGTGAGCCGTGCTCAGTATATCCTAGTCCGAGTTAGGATCGGACTAAAAAAAAGGAATCAAGCCTTAGTAGAGTGGGGCTGGGTTGAACTCCAGCCCGGACCATTGAGAGCTCTACTCAACGATTTGCCCTATGACATCCTAAAAATATATAAAAAAAAATAGGAGAAGTAAAAGAAAAATACAACCGTTTATTATAGAGGGAGTGTTTCAAACATGTGACGTTGGGGGAGCAAAACGAGCAAAACCTATGTTGCCCGACCGGGTTATTTACTTAAATAGCTACTAAAATTGGCAACTCAAAAATAAAAATAAAAGAGTGTCACTGCACAGCAAGGATCAAAATTTCGCTTTCGTGCTTGACCCAAACCAAAATTTCGGCTTAAAATTGAAAATTTGGTTGAATTTACGGCTGAAATTTTGGGTCCCATACAAATTTGGACCGAAATTTCGGCCCATATTATCATTTTGGTGAGGATGGAAACCGATAATTTCGGTCATTTCGGCCGAAATTTTGATTCTTACTGCACAGATCATTTAGTTTTAGTTTGACGTAAAGAGTGCACCTAGCTACAGTTGTAATATATAAGTTTTTTTTTATTTTAGTTATAAGTAAAACTTAGCACACAAGATTTGTACAGTAGAACATGATTAAAAAAAAAAATTATTATTTTTGAGATCCGTGTCATATGGAACGCCACCTAAGTTGTCTGATTTGAAGACTATGATAGAAAGATCCTTGTGGTCAAGGATTGTCATAAATTGAGATCTCTATCATTTGTTTGAACAGAGTCAAAGGACATCATATGATTCAATAATTGACTAAATCAAATCAGATGATGCAGATTGTGTTTCAAGCCAATCTTTGACTTCAAAGATCTTTCCATCACGGAATAAATCTAATTTGGTGCTTCCCCGCGAAAAATACTTTCCCTATAATTTGGTGCTGATTGGATTATATGTAAAATCTTTGCCCGGATTTTGCCTGTATTCTTTGATGTAAAACGAACGTTTTGGGGGCGTAAATTCGCCTTGTGAAGACACCTTTTATATGCTTTATTTACATTACGGTTGCTAGAACAAATTGTGTAATTTCTTAGAGGTGATTTTTACGACAGAATGAAAATTGGTCTCTAGCTCCTACCCGACTAAATTGTGGTTGAGGAAAATAGCCGATATTCCCAAAAATACTATACGAATATGGCATAATATATTTTGGGATAATGGCTCCTACTGACATTTAAACACAAAATAGTATTTAATCAATCTTACATCATTAAAATGTTACTTTTTATCTCATCATTAAAGTTTAGGAAAATTTACCTAATCAACCCTATCAGATACACATTTTTTTTATCACAGACTCTATATTTTCACCTTTATCCAAACCGACCAGCTTTTAGCCAAGCCATTTTCAGCTAGTACAAAAAGTCAGAAATACTCCTTTTTACACTTTTTTTCGTTCTATATAATTTAAAATTTAAAGTATTTATATTTTTCTATATTTATACGATGTGAAACATAATCTATGCCGTCTGATTTGAATGTCACAATATAAAATCGATGGTACCAAAGATAGACACGAAAAAAATTTGATGCGGACTCTTAACACGGTCAATGTCGACTCTTAACACAGTCAGTACCGACTGTTTTAAGAGTCGACATCGACTGTTTAGACAGCCGGCTCCGACTGTGTAAACAGTCACCATCGATTATAAGAAATTTTTTTTTATTTTTTTATTTTTATACAGTAACCATCGACTGTGTAAATAGTCGATGTCGACTATATAAACGGTTGATGCCGCCTCTTAAAACATTTGGTAACGACTGTGTTAAGAGTTGCCATCGACTGTTTCAAATTTATTTTTTTTAAAGAGACGATATCACCTTTTTTTCGTATCTATCTTTGGCTCCATTGATTTTATATTGTGGCTTTCAAATCAGATGGCATAGATGCCATTTCACATCGCGTAAATATAGAAAAATGCAAATATTTAAAATTTTAAACTATGTAGAAGGAAAAAAAGTGTAAGAAGGGGTATTTCTAACTTTTTGTGCTAGTTGAAAATGGTTTGGTTAAAAGCTGGTCGGTTTGGGTAAAGGTGAAATATAGGGTCTCTGACGTTAAAGGTGTATTTGACAGGGTCGATCAGGTGAATTTCCCTAAAGTATGACTTAAATATTGTGGCATGTGGCATGTGGCACACATCTATGATCATTCTAAATTGCCCAATTGGCAATTCATCGGTGGAACATGTCCTAGTCAAATAATTATGCTTATAAGTGGATGTAAGCCATCCGATCGGTGAACTTTAACATCAACCATCAAAATTAAGATCAATCATTGGAATTAAAGTGTACAAATAAGATGATTCGAACCTCCCAAAAAGTGTGATTTGTAGACCCATAGCCTTTGAGGGTATGAATTTTCAAAATCATAAGGAAATAAATGGAGTAAGATCGTTTAAACACCATTTGAGAATCCACCTTCAGCCCACTACCCATGAGCCACTTGGTGGACCTTTTGAGCCTAATCCAAGTTTTTCCAACTCTAAAGTGGCAAAACGAGACGGGATTTCTCGGCAAGACATCTCGCATGTCGCGCCTCAACGAGACAAGATTAGGGTGTTATTCGTTTCGAGAAACAACATGAAAATTCTCTGAATAGGTATTGATTCGTTGATTCTTTGAACTTTTTTGGATTTCATTCAAATGTGATGAATTTTTTGAAATTATTATTATTATTTTTTTTGAAAATTGTTTTGTATTAAGTAAAGAAAGCTAAGCGAGTGCCTCGAAAAGTTCGATAAAAACACAAGTTAGCGCCACTAGCATTGCTATCTGGAAAATGGAACGCCCAGAGAAAACCTAGATAGTTATCAGGGCCGACATAGAAAACCCCAAAGCAAAGGGAAAAAACCTATGTCCGGAGGAAACCGAAATGTCCGAGAAAAAATCTTCAATACATAAAAAAAGAAAAAGAAAAAAGAAGAAGACAAACCCTTCCTCAGTGAAAAGAGCGTAAAGAAGATAGTAGGTGGTTCACTTCGAATCTTCGCAAAGTGAAAATGGAAGATTTTTCTATCCCAGCCGCGACCGCCCAATTGCAAACAGTAATGATGCTTTCATGGGTAAGAGAATCAGCAGAAAATACGTTCACTCTACATCTGATTTTGTTCCCCAGGATCCATGTATTTCAAATTAGAGAGATGTGAATATGATCCCACAACCAGCTTTTCAACCCTCCTCTATGACAAGTATCCCAACTATTGACTAAATCAGTAATTGAGCCTTGGAAACAGTAGGACACTCCGAAAGCGTAGAAGATCTTACCCCAGATGAGCCATATAGAGCTATAGTAAATGAATAAGTGGCTGATATCATCTTCTTCTATATTGCAAAAGAAACGTTTTTGATGAACACTCATGCCTCTTCTAATAAGATTAGAGATGGTAGTTATTTTGTTCCAGAGAAGGGACCACATAAAAAAGCCAATTTTTATAGGAATTTTGAGGTTCCAAATAAAACTCCATTGGACTTTTTCTAAATTAGAGTTTGGGGAATGGAAAGCAGATTTGACAGAGAAACTACCGTTTTTGTTGGAATTCCAAAATCGGAATTCGGGATGGTTAGGTTTGATCTTGATGCCATCAAGGATTCTCGATAACTCAGAATATTCGCCAATCTCGATATCACTAAACTTTCTTTTGAAATTGATGATCCATTGATTGTTGCCATTGGGACAAAATATATAAAAAAATTTAGCTTTAGGGTGAACGCATATAGCGAATAGATTAGGGAATTTGGTGCTCAGGCTGTTGTCGAGCACCAAATTACTGTTATCGGTTTATAGAAGAACATTATCACCACTGCCCAATTTGAATGAGGTGCATTTAATGAAATCATCTATAATGGATAAAATGCCTTTTCACCACCATGAAGAAGCAGAATACTTGATATTTCTAATCTCTCATCTATTATTACTGATTCTATATTTGTTTATGAGAAGGTCCTTCCACCAACTTTTAGAGGAGTCCCCAAGGTGCCACTACCATTTCATGAGAAGCGAATTATTCATTTTATCAAGACCGAGACCTCCCGTTCACTTGGGAGTAGTTACTTTGTCCCAGCTGATAAGATGAATTTTTTTGGAGTCACTGAGGTCATCCCAAAGGAAATTGTGCTCTATCCTTTCGATATCTTGACAGACTTTAGCGGGACATTTGTACATGGATAATAATAATACGTTAAGAGTGCACTAAGAACCGACTGGATGAGAATCATTCTTCCCCCCTTGGAGAGTATTCTGCTTTTCCACTCCGCTAGTCTACTATTAACTTCATCGATAATAGGGTCCCAATCTGATACTTTAAGTCTACCCGGTCCAATAGGGATTCCAAGGTACTTAAGAGGAAATTGAGCTGCAACTAAACTTGATGTTGTTGCCCAGGATTTCAGAATTTGATCTTCAACGTTGATGCCCAAGATATTAGATTTGTCGTAGTTAACTTTCTGACCAAAAACTGCTTCATATATTTTGAGAAGTTTGCTCACATAGAGAATTTATTGGAGGTTGCCATCACACATAATTAAAGAATCGTCAACATATTGTAGCAAGTTGATATTAAAATTGCATCTTGAATTTGAAAAGTTAGAAATCATACCTTTGTTTTCGGCTTTTTGAAAGATCAAGGCAAGACCTTCGCTAGCAATGTTGAACAAATGCGGGGATAAAGGACATCCTTGCCGCAAACCTCGAGAGGCTTTGAAATAGCTACAAGCTTTACCTTTGACTAGGATGGAAAAATGACCACCATCGAGGAGATGTGCAGCGAAATATGATAATATTTCACCCCTAAAGACCTACATCTAGCTACCCGATGAAAGCCATTTAACATGTTTTATATAATTTTAGTGATTTACAGGTCTGGAGATGCATTGAGCATGAAATAACCCAAAAGTTCAGAATGTAACGTCAAATTCGTGCTACCTTGGATCATTCGGAACTTATCCCGACTTGGAGCTCAATTTGGACCTTCAAGATGTCATATTCAGGAAATTGTCAAAACACAAAAGTTGTAGAGCTCGTCGTCAACTTTTCAACTACGAAAGAACCGCCTCAATCCGACTTCGGGATAGAACGTTATGATCGAAATACCGAGGCAGTGTCTGATGCAAAGTGTAGCGGGAGTTCACAAAAATCTGGGAGGTCGATTGACCTTTTTGGTCGATCGATCGACCTAATCCGAAAGATTTGGAATTTCTAAAACAGAATCTGATATGGTCGATCGATCGATCATCTTTAGTCGATCAATCGACCAAGTTTGAATTTGAGTTCGGAATTGTCTTTGGCCGCGAGAATCTCGGTGCTCTTTTCACGGAATAAAATCTTGGATTCAAGGAGGAAAAAGCGGCTTCTATTTTGACAATTAGGGGGAAATATATTCTTTGAGATATATTCATCCCGGAGGGCCTTCGGTGGACGGAGAGTTTTTATTATTCATTTTTTCTGCATTCTTCTGTTTTAGTTTTTTTCCGTTTGTAAGTGTAAGGGCATTAAGTCCCAGTTTCTTGAACTATCCCTTTTAATGTTCATTTTGAGAAGAAGATAAGTCTTAGTTTTCGGATTTGGATCCACTTTCAAGAAGGAGGTGTACGTACTTTGGATTAAAGCTTTTTATGGATAATATTAAAGCTCTTTACGGTATTTTAAATATTGATGCTAATGTCTATGTACATTTCAACCATGTTATTTACTTTTACTATGTGTGACTAGTTTCATTAAGGATGGGGATCTAATGAACCCCATCCGAGGTATTCATTTATATTAATATAAATCTGTGTGATTGAGATGTCAGATACTTTTTAAGACCCTAATATTAATTGAAAATGGTAAAATCATTATTTCAGTATGAGATCTATGAGTTAATCATGCCCTATGATTTCAGATCTGTAATAACGATTTTATCCTAATTATTACCCATCTCGGCGTGAAGTTTTACTGTCATCTGAGGTGTGAGTGTTAATCACACACTCATGGGGTGTTAATCATACATCTCCTTGATTTCGGATTGATAGTGTGACTTTATCCCAGTGGTGAGGTTCAATCACTATCTGAGGTGTGAGTGTTAATTACACACTCATGGGGTGTTAATCATGCATCTCCTTGATCTTAGATCGTACTTTGAAAATTACCCTGGAGATTGGGTTCTAAATGTTGTCCGAGGTATGAGTGTTAATCATACACTCATGGGATGTTAATCATACATCTCCGTGATCTCAGATCTATATTTTAGAACTCACGTGTGTATAGGGCAACGCTTCTTTTAAGAAATCTGTTAAAGATCTCACATCTCAATCCATAGATTGGTATTCTATAAATGATAAACCTACGATGGGAGGATTTAGCATCCCAATCCTTATCTTTCATTAATTGTTTAATTCTTAGATTCCGTTAGTATTTATCTCATTTATCAGAAGTTCTCAAAATTCTAGGTTGTTGGTTACTGTGATAGATCTGTGAAAATTTTTAGTTAATTGTTATTTCTTATTTTAAATTTTCTAACCAATAATCGTGGGAACGATCTCGTACTTTGCACCCACTGACTACATCACGATTCGTGCACTTGCGAGTACAAACTTAATTTACACATCACGAGGCATCTATGGATCCACGATCTCCACCTTTCACTAAATCCCATTTTTTTTAACATCCAAATCAGATAGTCCCAACTAACTCTATCGTATGCCTTTTCCATATCAACCTTGATGAGAACCCCTTATTGTTTAGAGACATATTTGGAGTGGATACTTTTCTGCGCGATAATCGTGAGGTCAAGAATCTGCTTTCCTTCAATAAAGGCACCTTGGGATTTGGAAATGACTAAATCGATCACCTTCTTCATACGGTTACCTAAGACTTTAGCTATGATTTTATAAAAGTTAGAAACTAGAGATATATGCCTGAATTTTTTTATTTCGGACGCACCTCTTTTCTTGAGAATAAGGGCAATGAAAGTGACATTTATAGACTTACGAATAAATCCATCCTCCCAAAATTTATCAAGCATTTTGCTTAAATCATCTTTTATAATGAGTCAGAATTTTTGAAAAAAACCATGGGTGAAACCGTCTGGTCCAAGGGCTCGATCGGCGCTGCAACCCTTGATGGCAATCAAAATTTCTTCTTCTTGGAATTTAACTTCGAGAGAAGTAGGGTCGTTTTGAGAAAGGATTTGCGGAGAAATGGTTTGAATTTTGGGTCTAAGGTCGTTGGTTTCTTTGAACAGTTCTTCATAGTAGTAAATAACTATCTTAACCTCAAGGGGTTAGGTGAGCTGGCCAGGTACCTGCTTCCAAAAGCAGGAGAAGAGTTCGAATCTCCTCCCCCCTTTGAGGTCACCCTAGGGATTTATATCCTGTGCTGACCTAGCATGTGCTGAATTTGGGGTGCGCATGTGCCCTTGGGATTAGGCAGGTGCTCTAAGAAGCCCGGATACCCAGGTTATTAAAAAAAAAAAGCTAACTTGAAAATATCAGTCGGATTAGAATAAGAGAGACCGTCCTTTTTTAAGGTGGTGATGGAGTTTAATCTTCTGCGGCTGTTAGCTGAGGCATGGAAGAAGCTAGTGTTTTTGTCTCCTTCTTTGAGGCGTGGAAGAGGCGTGAAATTATTATTATTATGATACATGCTTTAATGTGCTTCATAATATTTTGATTTTATGATTTTAAATTGTTCATGCATGTGAATTATATAATATACTTATTTTATTATTTGAAGACATCATTTTAATTTTAAACAAGTTACTATCTATTTTTTTGTATGTTAATTGTTAATAATTTATTATTATTTTCCTAATCCCCATAGTTTTTTCGATTTTTTTGTATGTTATAATTTATTATTACTTTTGTAATCTCAGTGAGAAATTTCGCCGAAATTTGTTGAAAAGGTGGTCAAACAAAAATTTCGGGATTTTTCGGAGAACTTTTGAAAATTTCAATAAATTTCAGTATTTTTTATTTTTTATGTTTAATTTATTTTTCATTTTTTTGAAAATATGTTAGTAATTTAGTATATATTATAGTAATTTTTAAAAAAAATATTAAATATATATTTATATATATTTTTATCCCTGAAACTTTCCCAAATTTTTTCTGAAAGGCATCAAAATTAATCCGAAATGTATCGAGAGGACCCTCCCACCAAAAAATTACTGAAAACGTAATTTGTAACTATGTTTGTAATCCCCATATTTTTTCCCATTTTTTCTCTCAATCTACCCTCCCCTCCCGATCGAATGATTGGGAATCCGAAATTGGTTATTATGGATATAATCCCTATAAGAGAATCTCTAGCATGGAGGGCTAAATTTGGGTAGCTAAGCACCACTTTAGCTACTGTTACAGTACTTTAGCTATTACTATAGTAAGAATTACTCCAGCAGATACTCTATTTTAACTACTCCTTTCTTTAAAATATTATTTTTCATTATGATTTTGTTATATTTTACTACCCACACTTAGGGATGCAAGTTCGGTATACCGAACCCAAAATTTTTGGTGTTCGGTTCGGTACACCCCAAACCGAAATCGAATCGAAACCAATTTGATTCGGTTCTAATTTTTTCTTTTTCTGAAATCAAAACCGATTTGGTTCGGTTTGGTGTAGGTAAAATACTTACTTTTTTATTTTTTAGGGTATCTATTCGTTTTGTTCGGGTTTTTTTTCGACTTCAAGCCACCCAAACCGAAACCGAACCAAATTGTGGTTTGGTTCGGTTCAATTTTTTTTTTCTAAAACCGAAACCGATTTGGTTATGTTTGGTTCGGTAAAATACCTACACTGAACCGAAACCGAAACCAAAACCGATTTGGTATTTTTTTTATTTTTTTCGGGTTTTTTTCGCTTTCAAGCCACCCAAATTGAACCGAATTAGGGTTCGGTTTGTGTCAAGTTTCGGTCTAATTCAGGACCCTCGGGCTTCGGTGCATTCTTATTTTATTATTTTACTATTAGATAAGAGAGAGAGAGGAGAGAGAAAGAGAGTTATCTCTTTTTTTAAAAAAAGAAGACTATTTTAATATTTAGCTACTTCTATAGTAATAGCTAAATTTAGTTATTACTGTAGCAATAGTTATATTTAACCTGTGAGATAGCGCGCCTGTTGGAGCTACTTTTTTTATATTTGGATCGCTATACAACAAAAAATAAGACTAGTAGCAGCAGTTTTTTTAACAAAAAATTGTTACTATTAATCCTATCGCTATCAAAAACTGCCGCTATCAGTCCTGTCGCTACCAAAAAATATCTTAATAACAAATGTCGCTAAAACTCCTTATTTTTGTTGTGCTATAATGCCTTTAGCGAGTTGGATAGCTCTCTCGCTAGATATCCTTTAACATTAATTCCTTACATGAAACTGACTAGTGGGATAGGGATTTACCAAATTCTGTTACATTGGATTTAGGTAGAGACTCATGTTTTAAAATCTAATATTAGCCGGTGGTAATAGCTCACCACTTTGTTACACTCACCACACATAAACAAATGAGATTGTGGAAGTTTAGGACGAAAAATCTCCATTGTCTTATTTAAAGGAGCCAACGAATTTTTCACTTATCTTAGTGAGGTGACTGAAACATAAAGTGGTGCGGCCTTTTAATACCACTTGATAGCTTCAAAACCACCTAGTTTTTATGTGTAGTGCTATTATTTGCAACTACGGAATCTCTAAGGCACCGACACCGGAAAGAATTAATTGTTTTAAATTAGATGATAAACATCATTTTTCATCCCAACCGTTCACATAAAGGATCTTAAAACAATGGGCGTGCCATCAGACGGTTATGCTTTGATTCCATGTGTCATACGTCACAAAAAGTGTCCGAAAATGATTTTGTGTGATGATACATGCATGGTCACAAGATCCATTGTGTGGAAGATTGAGACTAAAATAAGTTCAACTGCTTGATTCATAACAGTCAATGGTTTTCTATATATGATTCATATCAAATACATACGAGCAGATATGACCAAATTTAGATCGAAGTTAGCCAATGCTGACAAATATTTGACTTGATTGACCTATTATGTGAACCTATATCAATTGGGGGCATATATTGTATTGGATGGGGCCTGACCCGATACATAGATAATTGACTTGCTTGACCTAATATTTGAACCTATATCAATTAGGGGCATATATTGTATTGGATGGGGCCTAACTTGATACTTATCAGCAGATATAGACTAGATAGTTTCAATGTTTAAAATCATGGGCAAAATCATTTAAGCATAATTTCTCATCTCACGCTATATCGCTGAGCTGTCTCACCAAAACACCTATCTTCCCTATTAGATATAGGGCACTTTAGAAAGCAATGCCTGAAAAACAAACTTTTTAGCCAAAAAGACCCGACCTCAAACATTTTAAATAAAACGGTGCTTTCACGGATTTTGGAACTTCAAAAAATCATGAAAGCATCGTTTTTAAAAAAATTTTTAAAAAAACGGTGCTTTCACGAATCTCAGAACTTCCAAAGCCCATGAAAGCTTCATTTTTTAAAAACGTTTGAGGTAGGGCCCTTTTTGCTAAAAAGTTTGTTTTTGAGGCATGTTTCTCTAATTATCCCCCAGAATTATATACCATCTAAGCTTTAGCAATTGTTTATCTGCACATTTTTTTAATACGTATGATCTGCACATTTAAGGTAAACTAGTAAAAGGGTACGTGCACACGCACATGGACATTAAGACTTTTAAATGATGAACTTGATTTTTAGATATATATTAGGTGATTTGAACATAAAAAAATATAGTATTTGAAGTGTTTATTACTATATTTTATGATTTATTTAAAAAAAAATATATATATATAACTTATTACACTGTTTCAATTTCAATAATTTGTAAGGGGATCTTACATAAAGTCATTTCAAATATCCAAAATATATAATACATGACCAATTAAGATAACTCTTTATTCATAAAACAATATGAACCTTTTATGAATGAAAGATATATTAACCATCAAATAATTTTTTTAAGATGTTTGTGGGAGGACCACAAGTAAACCTCCAGGAATGAAAGTAATATCAATATCTTATAAGTCACTTTTTGATGAAAATGACAATTAAATAAAAATATGTTATATTTCAAATGAGTGCGTATAGAATTAGTTGGTGGACTGTTAATAGCTTTGTTAGTTAGTTTTGAAGATGTGTGCCATGTGGAATCAATATATAATTGTTTGATGGGTAGACCATGATCTGAAGATCAATTGTATGAAAATAAGGTATATATCAAAATTTGTCTCTTCTGAGTTTAATAATTGTGTCTTTTCATACAGCTAGAGGGAACATAAGTGGATAGGAAGAAGATTTATTGAAAGAGTTGAGCTACACCATTAGATCATGATCCAAATATAAGGTTTGGGCACAACCCAAATGGCAATATGAAATGTGAAATGAGTTAACAGGAAATTATACCATTTGATCATGATCAAACTATGAAGGTTGGGCATAGACCAAATCAAAACATGAACTATGAACTGAAGTAAGATGAAGCTATACACTTAGTTCAATGAACATCAACTAAGAAAGACTTTAAGATAAAAAATTATAAAATGGAATGATTTAAATTCATCGATATCCGCTGACTTGTATTCGTGAAGAGTTTGACAATAGTGCACAGCCCGTCCACCAACACACGGACTTTAAGCTGAGCATGACATGGGCTCTGGGATTTGCATGGACCGTAAGAGCCTCAAAGTCTGTTTTACAGGGATTAAAACCCCAGCCCAAATGGACGGGCCATGCACCATATACAAACTCATTTGTAAATTCACCTCAATTCTACTATGAAACAATTCTTGTACACAGTAAATAGTATTAAAAATTAATAATTATTTTCTCTTATTTTTTAATGGTTAATATTAAAGATACTTGATCGGTATACAATTGGTTAATAGGTGCGATTCAATCATGACCAGCCACTTGGACAATATACATCTTATTTTTTACTAAGATGTGTTCCGATTATGAACAATCACTTGGATTGTTTAGATTTATTCCAAATATTTGTAACATGACATAACAGTGAGGCATTCTTTGTTGGTGTAAGATCGGAATTGTTTGAGATAACTCGGAAATCCGAGATTTCAAATGACGCTTTAAACCCATTGATTGCTTCGGATCAGATGATAGAGATTGATTTTCACCCCGATCTTTCACAAAATGGATCTTGAGAACATTGAGCACCTAGCAGACAGACAGTTTGTGATTCTACGTGTCACAAATCCCAAAAAAAAGCCCTAAAATCATATTTGTGTGTGATGTGTGGCATATGATTCAAGGGTCTTTTTTGGGATCTGTGACACGTGGAATCACAAACAGACCGTCTACTAGGTGCACCATGATCCCAAGATCCTTTGTGTGGAAGATCGGAGTGAAAAACGATCCTTTGTGTGAAAAAAGATCTTTTGTGTGGAAGATCGGAGTGAAAAACGATCTCTGTCATCTGATCTGCATCAATCAATAATTTTTAGTGGACCTGATATGTTGACGCTTCCAGGAAACACGTTGGCCGAGGTACCCTTAACCAAATGCCACATTACAAATCTCGTGTGCAAGCTTGAGCTCCCAATATTAGCCGATGCACCTTACTCCAACAAAAGTATCGTACACTTTAGAACACACTGAGATGTATGGCCATGGTGATTGGATAGTGACAGATGCATCTATAATCGTTCAGTCCATGAAATGAACGGCTAAATACTTTAGAGTACCCATTTGTATATTCTTGAAAGCACTTTACCTTACTTTATCAAAACCATAACCTATACAACCCAGTTGAAACCTTCTCAAAACCCTACTCTCTCTCTCTCTCTCTTCTACCCCTTTGAAAACCCTTCTCTCTCTCTCTTATTTTGAAGATGGGCACATGAGAAGGTCATTATTTTGAAGATGGGCATATGAGGAGATATTTTTATGGGTGATTGGATGGTCCAGATCTTTATCTACACAAACCTTAAGGGTAGAGATGGGATACCACAAGGTGGTAGAGATGGGGACACTACAATCTTTAATGATACTAAGCAATACGCTAAATTTTCACCTTCCCGTTTGATATTCTCTATCGGCAAACGGTTGCATTTACAAATAAAGCTGCAAGTGAATACTTCAATCTTACCATATAACATTTTCCAATGAAAACATTTCTACCGTCTGATAAAGAAAAAGAGAATTTGAAATTCTAAATAAAAGACAGACCACAATATAAAATATTTTCTTTTATTTATTGAACAATAAATAATCTGCCTACCAATCAGACCCAAGGTCTTTTCTGTCAGTGACAGGACGACTCAAAAAGTCTCCAAATCTTCTTTCTCCCATCTCTCTCTCTCTTTCTCTAGAAACCCATCCCTACCCTCCCTCTCTGTCTCTCTCTGTGATAAGTAGGCCATTGTACAACAAGCACAATTCCCCAAAAATGGGTTTTCTCAGTCTTGACTCCCTAATCCCCCTCTCAACCTTCTCTCTCCTCTTCACACCTAAAATCTTAGCCCAGGTATTTCTCTGCTCAACACTCACTGCTTCCACTCGAAACGTTACATGGCTCTCACCAAATAGCAGTTTCTCTTTCGGTTTCTTACCCACCACCACCAACCCATCTCTCTTCTTCGTTGGAGTCTTCTTCTCAAACACCCTGGTTTGGACTGCCGCCAACGGCTTCGCGCCCGTCGATTCATCTAGCACCATTGAATTCCAATCCAACGGTAATCTATGTGTGGTCAACGGATCCGGTGCCGTGGTCAAAGAAGAGGTCGACGACAGCGATTTGATATGCCCCTCAGTCTTTGGTGGGTAGGGACAACAATGGGTCTATACTTGAGTCCATCTTTTGAAGGGCGCAAGGAACCCATCACTTATTACGCTTTAGTTGGTTTTGCAACCAAGGGTGTAGTGAGGCCTTTACTATGTTGAATTGGCCTAATTTTTGCATTAGTGTGTGTGTGTGTATATATATATATAAACATTTAAGAAATTAGTGCTCTAAAATCAAAAGTATTAGAGATTCAAGCTTGCTTGCTAATTATTTAAACAATGATGCTTTCTCTCTCTCTATGAGGACATTAGAGTTTTGGTCAAGTCCAATGGATTGAACCCAACTGGGGTTCTAAGGGTTCAACTGATTTTAACACGTTGGATGCATGCCCATTTTGACTCTACCTTTGGTACGTTGTCATCCATGACCGACCTTTGCAGTGGCATCCGATTCTCGGGTTAAATGACATGTGATGATGCCCTATTGGCCACATCGCATTGTTCAACCTTAGGCGAAATTAGGTCTGAGACGAAAGTATTAAATTTTAGTTAGTCACACAATTTTTAAGGATATAATTTGTTACTTTATTATAACCATATTATAAATAAAAAAAATCTCAGATTGCATATAACAGTATCTATTATTAAAATCTCCTTTAAAACTAATTACAACTCATTTTTTTTATAAATATACTACAGCTCTGTTTTCGATTCCTCAATCTCTTATTTATTAAAAAAAATCTTTGTTACAATCATACCTAACACACCACTATCTGTTATATCCACTGTCTTTAGATAAGAAAACTTAGTTGACTCCTTTGAAGCTGGTGAAGGAGATTATTTTTCATCCCATTTTTTCGCATAATAGATCTTGAGATAATGGGCTATTTTTCTTTTTTTAATTTTTTATTATGAATACTTTATTTATTTTAGACGTAAAACTTTGTATCTAATACGCTTTTTTTGAAAGGATTAATTATAAAGCTAATTTTGATATAAATATAAGCCATGATGGTATTTTAATAACCTTATTATTAAAATTTTAATTTTTAAATAAAAATCTATCTATATATATATAGGTAGCCATCCTCCAAGATACACGTGAAGCACTACGTGACATTCAAAACACATTTCGCGTGCCATGTGTGTTAGGTGCTGTGAAATATAGACTGTTAATCAATCGCCTACCGTCACATGATCGCTGAGAGAAGCGCCTCTAAGCTGGTGATCGCCTTGATTTATTATTGATTTTTCACGAGCATCTGTTACTCGATCCCTCCCTTTATTATCCTTGGGTCTCTTATAGTACTATCACCACACATTGCATCTCACATTGTTACAAATGGAATGCTAAGCTCATATATATAGACTGCTCGGATATAGCCATCAATGCTCAAGGAGAAACGACTCTCTTTAATCATGTAACGGTCAGTGATTTAATCATAATAAATTACAATGTTATAACCGACAAATACTCAATGAATACTTAATCTTCTTTTATTAGGTCTTATGGCCACATATACCAACATCTCCCACTTAGCTATGAGGGCCGAATCAATATGTTATAAGGTTTTATTATTTCAGAATTTATCCATTATAAACATATCTATATTGTGAGGTTTTATATGCCAAAATGGATTTACCCATCACAACAAAACATAATTAGGCGATGAGGTTTTGCACGCCCAAGCGGATTTATCCATCATGATAAAATCAGCTATGAGGTTTTGTACGTCAAAGCGGATTTGCCAATCATGATAAAACTTATCCGAGCCATGAGGTTTTGAATGCCAAAGCGAATTTACTCATTATGACAATTTTTGTATCATGAGATTTTATATACAGCATTACTATGTAGTTTGTGTACCATAGACCCATTTATGTACACTATCTTTCTCCAATGTACAAATCTGTACATTATTTTTAAATAAAAAAATTATTAAATCATAGGTATTACACGCTAAAAGTGGATTTAATCATTTATGATTAAAATTCAGTGTCTTGAAATTAATTGACTTAGGTGTCCATAAGTCCCATCAAGCTATCATGCTTGAACACAATTCCACACTTACACCACTTAACAAAAGGATTAATAGTTTCTAGAAGGTATATGACGCATAGTTACTTCACCCTTCTAAACTACATCCAAGATACGGTATCATCAATTCTACAATTGATCGATCAAACTTTAACCATACTATTCGCAATTTATGCACACAAACCCATCGATTATGTCAACTTCAAGTCTTTATGAAGTGTTTTATCTAGATGACCTAAAAAATTCGCATTTTGCAACATTTTTCTTACTCAATATCACTATTTGGGTAAATAAAATCCCAACAACTCTAAATAGGAGAACATAATTGTAGACACCCCATTTCCGCCCTCTCGGAGTATACAAACCTGTTCGGTCAACCTTTGACCATACCCACGGCCCTCGGAAAGGGACTCTGGAAGCCGTAAAATCTTAAATCTGGGGGTTATACACTAGCCATATAGTGTATGACTGAATCCTGGGCTGAAATCTCAACCCACAGACTCGAACCCGACATGGCCCAAGAGATCCCCCAATTACGCGCCTGGTTGCACGCGTGTAATTGATTGCACGCATGACTATATGCGCGCAATTGGTCCAAGTTGGGCTAGGACTCGCTCGCATTGCGCACTTGACACCTAGCACCCAATTCGATTGCACGCACTACTTGACCAGGACTATGACCCCTATAACCGCCTAAATTCCCCGATTACACGTATGACTCTATGCGCGGAATGGATTTTGTGCATGGTCCCATGCGAGTAATTAGTTTTAAGGTACACTGGAACTAGGACACCGGCTGAGCTAGTCAGTCAGTCACCCTGAGTCAGTGACCGACACCAACTGAGAATGTAATTCAATTACGCGAGGTGAACCATGCGCGCAATTCATTAATTGCGCACATGGCCCCATGCATGTAATTAACCCCATACCTATAAATAGATCCTCTCCCCCATGACCAAACACATCAATCTTTAGCGAAAATTTTCTTATTCTTAGAAAATTCGAGATTCTCTCCGAGGCTTCCAACGAAAGGGGTTGGGCTGCGTTCTAAACTTCTAGAATTGTAGACCCTTCTCTAGAGGTCCCATGTAGTGTTGCTAGTAGCATTGGCCCACTAGCCTTGGCTCTTGAAGGAGTATTAGAAGTAGCCCAACTTTAGATCCTTAGGAAACCCCCGCCCAAATTCTTAGCCTAGAGCAAATTAGGTCACAAACCTTTCCCAATATTCATAGTCATAGTCATAGTCATCTTGATTTTCCCTAGGGAGCTTACGGAGGGTATTTGGGAATGAGGCCGAACCTCCTTAGCATAACGGGTCAAACCCCCCTTTAGATAGGTTCTAGCAGAATCAGGAAACCAAACTAGTTAAACCTTAGGAACTCATAGCTACTGAAGTTGGTTGGCCGACGTTCAGTAAAGGAGTCCAGCCTCACATCTCCTGAAGCGAGATCAGTGACGTGTTCCAGCATCGATAAATATTTGTAGCTGGCGATCACATCAACCCAGGTACACTCTATTTAAAATTCACCTTTTTAATTTCTGCATTTAAATATTGTCTTATTATTCTATAGCTTTCCCCCGTCACAAACCGAGTCTGCTTGGACCGAATTGTGCCACTTACTCAGGGACTGAAAAGGACCTAGAAAAATTGTAGACCAATAATAATTTGATGTGAATTTTTTTTATATCCTTATTCTCAAAATGATAGTAACTTAAGTTGGTCAATTAGCAATGAGATTTTCACTATTATAGAATTTCTATCATGCTAAAATAATGATTATTTAGCCCAATCAAATTAAATGACTATAGTTGATCAAAACAAACTACTTTTCTAATTATAAACTCTTATTTTTGATAAATACTCTCATTTTTTTATAAGCACTCCCACTTTTCTTTGAGTACTCCACTTATTCACACGTCTCTAATGACATGTATCATGTATCCAAGCTATTCATTAATTAGCAAAAATATTTTATACCTATCAATATATGCCCATAGCATATGTTACGTACATATTATATGTGCTCCATTGTGCTATCTCTAACACTTTTTATTTAAGCTCTGATGTTCAATTATATCAAATAACTAATACATGCATTGATATAATAAAAAAATTATAATCATGATATAATTAAAAAAAAAATACATAAGACACCATAAAATTATATCCACAGGTTTAGAAAAATAACCTTTATGGCCATACGATCCATAGTATAATTGAATCCAACACGAACCATAATGTAACCTTATTAATGTGTAAGTGTTTCAGACCAAATTTGTTTGAAGTGAAGAGAGCAGTCCTACTCTTCTTCCTCTTATTTTGCTTAGCTAGTTTTTCTCAACTCGGAGTGCATTCGGCTTGAAGTCATTCAGAATCTTCTTAGCCTCAATTAGAAAATTTTAAATATACCATAAAAAGCAACTAAGAAGTCACTTACATCATTCTTAGGTATGCATGACAAACATTTGTAAGTTTTAAAGAACGAGTAACATATATTTGAATCTAAATCATTCATTTCAAAAGTATCTTCTACCTAGTATTATAGGCTTAGATTTACCTTGATTTTATAGTCTCAACTTTTTTTTAAAGTCGCTTATAAATAGATATGTACCCTCACTGAACCTTCTCAATTTATAAATGATCTTTGGCCTCACAATTAATTTGTGGGTTATACATCTAACGGTCCAAATCCGACTTTGGAAATCCAATAGTTGAGATATCGTGGAAATGTATCCGTTACCTCACATGCTATAAAAGCATACAAACATTTAAAGGCGACTAATCATCTAATAAATTTCAAACATAATAACAATTAGTAAAATCTATTTTCTTAAAAGAAATAAATTTTCTATTTTAATTCTTTCCTTATTGGGTTATTTAGCCTCAGTTAGGTATGGATGCTCATCCCAATAGCTAATTGGGTTTTTATCCACAATTAGCAATAATATTTAATTCCCAAAGTTTTCATACAATTTGAAAAATAACTAATTACATATATAGAAATACACTTTAATGGAAAAAATAAATAATACAATTTTTAAATAAATGAGAATTAAATTGAATTTACACATGACATGAGGATATGTGTATTGCGCCAATTTATCTATCATCGCCATGGATATTCAATCTGAGAGATGTTCGAGGCCCGCATAGCCACATTCACATTTACATCTTCCGATCCACTTGGGTAAATGACCATATGAGCTTATTTAACTAAAGTGAATTGTACCTAACTGGCCCGATAACTCCGATATGTAAATTGAACTAGACTCAATTAGTCTATTAAAATCAGGCAAAGACTTGAATAGACACATGTCATGCACAACTAAAATTTGCCCATACATAACTTGAAACCAAGTCATTTTAATTCGCGTTGGACCTAACTTGATCTAATATGGTTGCTAAAATCTTACCCAAGCCTTACTTGTCAACTTATCATACTATGACACATTAATTTATATTGAAAAATTCATTTAAAAAAATTAGTCTTTTAAACATTTTAACCAATCTTAATATCTTACTCATTTTAAAAATTATTTGAAGGAGGCTATCGATTTACTTTATTTGTTTCTCACTAAGAAAACTAGTCTTAGTCTGTCATTTATCATCCGTTGGAGCATATAATCAAATGATTGGTTTAACCATTAGATTAACTCATCAAGAAAATACAAATGATTATAACGAAAAATATGCATGCTATGATGCTATTTATCAGCCATATTAAATCTCACATGTCCTGAGGTTTTACATGCAAAGCGAATTTTCCTGTTATGAACATATTCAATACTCGATTGTATAAGTCTATTTAGACGTTTTCAAAAAATAAATCGAATATCATATGATAAATCAATTATCTAATATTGCTATGCTCCCACTGTTTTGGACATTTAATGATATCCACTAACAAATTTGTGAGATTAAGGTTCGGAAAAACATACCACTCTTGCTTCAAGTTTGCCGATTGATGTGTTGAATTGAAGCCTTTTATTTTCAAATCTAATGTTGAGACCTAATTTGATCGTTAATTGAATAGTGTGGTAGCATCACATTTGATCAGGTGATGTTTGTGATCCATGATCTGATCGACAATGATTGGATGATCAGGATACAACCATATATAATCCGATCAATGGTGATGGTATCAACAACGATTGGTAACGAACAACGTCGATCATTGCACAGTCACAATATAACGTAAGCCTGATACCATTGTTAGGTCTTGTGAAATTTAGACTGTTGATCAATTGCCTATCGTAATATGATCATTGAGAGAAGCATCACTAAGCTGGTGATCGCCTTGATTTATTATAGATTTCTCATGAGTATCTATTACTCGATCCTTTATTGAGCCGGTCCCGGGCCAGGTGGTGTGGGCCGACCGGCCAATTGACAGCCCTCCCCATCTCCACAGTGCAGAGCATGTGGCGTCCAGTCCACTAGTGACATTTATGTTAATGAATGTAACGTGTACGATAAGGATGACCGATGCTCCATCTTAGGTTATATAGCCCAACACCAAACGGTAAGATATTGATTTCAAAAATGACATGACCATAGCATGCATCAAACGTGATTCTTGGCCGGTTACTGTAGTGGCCTTTTTCTTTTCAAAAGAGGTGTCATGGAATTTGGAATTAAAATCTCACCATGGGACGATAGGACCGTTTGGTGAGTGAGTCAAAGCGGTTACTTTATAATTTATTTAACGACCCAACCCTTCTTACACCATTCCTAGTCGATATTGGTAAAAGTGATAGATCATATGTTACAAGACACATCGGACAAAAGTATGCGTTTTGGGAGATTTGAACCATCTGATCCAATATATCTACTCTAATATCAACCTTTCTTAGTTTTTAATGAGACAAAAGTATCATTCTTTGGTGAGGGATGTTCTAATGATGACTTGTCACTTACGTCATTTAGATTTATATTCTGGTTTTTAATTTTTAGTAGAGCAATTATTCTTTATTTTGATTTTCATTTGTTCTTGTTGATGGCAGGGTGCGTTGAGGAAGGAGGGGTTGTTAGTAGATTAAAGCGCGTCGTCATATGTAGGTTTATACACGTGCGAATAAGTTGGACTCTCGGTGGTGTGCTGGTGCCCTTGAGCGTCCTTTTTTGTGTCTTCGGATTTGTATTTGATGTTCCCTTACATGTGTTAAATAAATCTTAGTGACTTTTACATAATTCCTATATGTTTTGTATGTTTTTTTTGGTATCCCAACTAAATCACTCTTAAATAGGGCTTTGAATGGGCGGGTCTAGCCCGGATATTAACCCGCACCCAATCTGGAAAAGGCGGTATATTTTAGAAAGTCAACTCCATAGATTAAGCTTAGCATATAGTGATCCGGATTGATTCGGTCCGAGCTTGGGTTTAATGTTCTAACACTCAAGGTAGGGTTTGATAGCATTTTACTCTAATGCCCTCATATAGTGCATATAACCCCATTTGATACTAGCTTCATAAATAGAAAACTTAAAATAGGGTTTTCATTTTATCTCTTTCTCTACTTCAAGAGATAAGTCTCTCAAAACTCTCTTAAACACTCTCTCTAATTAGAAATTGTTAAAAAAAAATTTTTACCAAATTTTTTTATAAAAAAAATTAGGCCTTACTCACTATGGACTGAGCTTGTGTTGAGTACATTGTAGTACAAGTTAGGGCCGGACTAAAAAGAATGAAATCTGACATTGATAGACTCGAACCGGGCCGGGTTAAACTCAAACTCAGCCATTGAAAGCTCTACTGACCGATTTACCCTATGGCATCCTTAAAATAGGGTAAAAGAAAGAGATAAATACACTCGTTTATTGTAGAGGGAGTCGTTTCATATATATGACGTGGGGGAGCAAAACCGATATTGCCCGACCGAGTATTATAATTATATCCTTAGTACTATACTATATAAAAGTACCAATATTTCTATATTTTCGTTCTTAAAATAAGTAAGACCTCTAATTAAATTAGGACCTTAACACTCTTCTATAAGTAAAACCTCTTCTCGACATTTATATATTTAATATTTTCATCCATAATCCATATAACATCCATAATCCATAAACAGTGGTTTTTGCATATTTTTTTCTTGGGATATTGGTACCCTTTTGCGCATCCGGCCAAACTCGCTGGATTTGGACTCCTTGCGCGCCGACTTCTGAAATCTGAGCATCATAAGATCTCCTTTGAGATCTACCATCTCCTCATTGATCTCCTCCGTCGATTTCGCTCTGATCTCTTTCAATTCCTCCTCTCTTTTAGCCATCATCACCACAGCCGCAGCCGTCTGATTCCGGAAGGACGGCATCCGAAGGCGAAGAAAATGTGAGCCCCAACATCATCACTGTCCTTTTGCTCTCTCTCTCTCTCTCCCTCTGTGCTGTGGATAAGGTTCTAATTCTATAGCGGGGAGTTCGGATTGGGCGGTGAAGCAAGAGTAGCCAAGATTGTGCAACACTTGGTAATACTTTAGAAAAAATACATGCTTTTTATTAAAAAGTCTTCAGTGCCAATTTTAATTATTAAAAAATAGAGAATATTTCTAGATTATCAAAACATTGCAATACGGGCTGAATGCGGGTTACTGGTAGTCTACCGAAGCGTCTTTATCCACGTCAATTCCGCCCCGCCCCCCTTCCACACCAATAGTCACAAAATATGGACGGCAATAGTTTGGCGAGGTTAAAATATGGAAAAATCCCGCAAAATCAGGAAGTTCGAAGAAATATTTGGAGGAAAAATTGGTGAGAAAAAATTAAAAATTAAAATTAAAAAATTAAAAATTATAAAAATTAAATAAAAAATTAGCTTGTCACAAATTTTTTATAATTCGCAAATTACTCGCGAAGTTCGGTGATTTGGCGATTTTTTTCGAAAAATTCGCAAATAATTCGAGGGGACCTTAAATTCGCGAATTTTTCAAAAATTCGGCGATTTTATGACTATGCTTCGGGCCGGCCCACTAAAGTGCCTTATAAAAAAACACAGACTAAGTTTTCTTATTTAAAGGCGACAATGTAAAGATCTTTGTTGTCAAAGGGTATCATTTAATTTAACATAGTTAAAAAACCTATAATCTGATTTATTAATTGTCTACCAGATGATAGAGATCATATTTAGTGTCAATCTTTGTTGCCAAGATCTTCACATTATGGACTTCAAATCAGAAAGATTAGATAGTGTTTCGTGTGGAACAGATACAAAAAATATCAAATCTTTCTTCTTAAACTATGTGTCACATAAGAAATCTTGTGTGCATATTGTACCTCCCTTATAAAAATTAAAATAAATTATTTACAATTTTTACCAAATTTTGCATAGACAGATTTTAAATGCGGAAAAAAGTCACAATTCCTAGATTACTAAAACATCTCACAATACGGGTTTACATGACCTGTATCGTGAACTAAAATCTAGCTTTTGTGGGGAGAGCCCGAAGCATGTATTATAACATCAATGCAGTCTCATTGAAGGAGTCTTCACGCTTCAGTAGATTGGCCCCGAAGTGGATTTAATTTAGAGGGAATGAATTGATAAGGCTAAACACACTTTGATAGACCTCGAAGTAACCCGTATTCAATCGGTGTTTCAACCTTTTGGTCATCTAGAATACCCTCAATTTTTAATAAATAAAATTGGCACATGCAACCTCTTAGTAAAAATCTTAAATATGTGGAAAATAAGTATTTCTTTCAAGTCAAAGTGCAAGATACAATTTACCAAAATTATCTTATAAGGTCGTACATATGTCAAAGCATTAAATACGACAGTACGAATGATGAAGACAATAAAATCTTGAAGAAAGTCAAATTCGAGAAGGAATAAATACCCATTTTCAATTTAATTGAATTTTTCAGATAATACTTATTTGTTAGTTTTTATTTATTTTTCTTCATGTTATATATTGACAATACAAGTTATATATTTTTTATTTTTTATTCATTTCTCTTGGATATTACCTTTCCATACGGAATATTACTCATGTTCACTTACAAAATGCATATAAATATATATAGATCTGTCAAGGAAGTGATGCTGTCAATTCATCTCATTGTAATAGATATGAAAATTTTCTTGGATATTACCTTTCCATACGGAATATTACCTATGTTCACTTGCAAAATGTAGGGAGCGCTTCTGCCGTCCATGAGATCCAAGATCTCGTGGAGATCAATGTGGCATCCAAAATACTATTTGAGTGCGATAGGAAGCATAAAGAGACAACCTAGATCAATTTCTATAAAAAAATTCAAATTCTTTTTAAGGCTTATGTCAAAATTTGACTAATTTTAATGGTTTAAATTTCAATTAAGGATAAAAAAGTACATGATGGAGATGAGTTTCCTAATTTTTAATATTAAAAAATCAAGATCAATCATTTAAAAATCTTAATATCCACGTGCATTGACATGTACACTTTTACTAGTAGCTGTTGGATATTTGTGGCCCACACACTAGCCTCTTTACTTATTTATTAAAACTTAAATTGGTAAGACTTCTAAACGTGGTACAATAGGAATCATCACGCAATCTGGTGGAATTCCTAATTTATAGGGTTGTGGTAATCTTGTACCGCGGATCTCCCGATCAAGCACGTCTTCGCGACCATCCGATTAGGTAAGTAAGATCTATCTTACTAATTAAATTATTATATTTGATATGTTGTTCAGACGATCTGGTCTAGATATAACATTCCCAACAATTGGTATCAGAGCTACATGACTTGATTTCGTCTGATCACACAGATTTCAAATAAAAAAAAAAAAAAAAAAAAAATTTATGTATGCCGCTTGATCATTCAGATCTAGAATAATTTTTTTTTTTTTTTAAGGGCGAGATGGATCGGTCGGTTCGACCTGACCGGCTGGGTTGGTCGGTATATATATATATATATATATATATATATATATATATATATATATATATACACAAAACATGGCTGCCTGCTTAAGTTTAAAAAAAAAAAAAAAAAATTTGAACCTGACGGTCCGGCGCCGTCAGCCACAGTCCGGTCACCGGACTGGCACCGGTCGGTCGCCGGTGCAGACTGGACGGTGCACCGGACCGTCGGCCGGCAGTGCCAGATGCTGGTACACAACAGCCATTAAAGGCTGCTTCCACAGTTTCAAAAAAAAAAAAACAAACTTAAGCGACGGTCCGGCGCCGTCCGGTACAATCCATTCACCGGACTGCCACCGGTCGGTGGCCGGCGCCGGGGCCGACCGGACGGTCCACCGGACCGTCGCCGCAGCTGTCCCCTGATGGATCAGATCCAAGTCCCTTGTGGACTGGTTCTGAGACACAGCAGCGATGCACTGTTGTCTTCTCTTTGAAGACGATGCACTGTTGGCTTTAGGGTTCAACAGGGCCGGGTCGGGTCCGTTCTCGGCCCACCTGACCTGGGTACCCAAACCCGACCGTTCCATAGAGCCCATTGACCACCCGATCCGTCCAATAAGGTCCACCTGACCTGGGTTCCCAAACATGACCCGACCCGTCCAACTCTGGCCCAAAGCAGTGGCCCACCTCGGCCCATTTGACTCTGGCCCACTTGGGCCCACCAACTGATCCGATACGGATCCAAGAACAACCCAAACAATATATATTTTGTTCGCAGCCACCATACTGCACTAAAATTTAACGGCTGCAAAAAAAGGTTTTCAACTCGGAATTAGTTTCCGAAACCAGACTGAACACCTTTTGGGTTCAAAGTTAAAAATGCCATATCTGGAGTTTTACAACTCCGTTTCGCGCATACGACCTATCAATTTTGATCTACTCGACGAGATCTACACGTTGGGCTGGTCTATGGGACTGTTTAACGCTGTTTTGGAAATGAAAATTCCAGTCAAAGGTTAATAAATATTTTTTATTCAAAATACATGTTTTAACTATTTTTTGACGCTTTGTATGGACACTCTTACTCTATCATGCCATTGTTCACAGTTAATGCATGTGTAATTTCCCTTTAGAACTCTACTTTTCTTTAAATTTAGTAGTGAACCTCATTTAGGGTATGAAACCTTGAACAAATGACATGATAGAATGCCTTGAGATAGGCTATTCCTATAAAGGGGTTTAAGAATACCGGTAAAGCAATCGTTCAGGAAAACGTTGTCAAAGTAGGTGTGAAGTCTGCCCAAAGGTGACCGGCCTATGGAGGTTACGTTATCCTTTAATTTTGAGACACTCGTCTCATTAAGATTGCCAGAGCATTCACCTTCGTGAGCTACTATTTCTGGCCAAAGCTGACTTAGAAAACTTACGAAAGGAGAATGGATAGAATAGTTATACGTGTTTAGGTGAGAGAAGAGCGACGCTTCTGGCCTAAGCTGATGACTAGCTTGGATCAAACCAAAACACAAATGACTAGGTCTATGCGTGTCTACGATCACGAACTAGGGAGACATACAATAGGTCAAAGATTCTGTCCTAAGGTGACGCTTAGACAATGAGTCATGTCTGTCCCTCAGAGTGGATGGTTTTGCACATGGTTAATACACTCTGATTGATTCGACCTTGACCCCAGGTACGAACTCAAATTATGTAAAGTTCTAAATGAACATGTGCTGACAATGATCTATGTCATTGCAGCTATGGACGGATCACTGTTACAACAACAAATGGCGAGCATTCAACAGCTCACTAGTACAAACTATTCCACTTGGCGAATGGGTCTAGATTTGACCCTTGGTTACTTAGATTATGACTTCGTTTTATCGGAAAACCGACCTGCGACTCCTATCGATAATTCTTCAGAGATTGAAAAAGCTCTACATGCCAAGTGGGAGAAGGCAAATCGTATGTCCATTATGATTATTCGCGCTTCCATGTCTGAGGTCATTCGTTGTGGTATTAAGACCACAGACACCGCCCGCGAGTTACTGAAAAATATCGAGGATCAGTTTGTTGGGTCCACTAAATCTCTACAATATAGTTATCTTGTTGAGTTTGTAAACATGCGCTATGATGGAAGGGGTTCTGTTAGGGAGTTCATTCTCAAAATGTCTATGTTAGCAATGAAGCTCAAGGAACAGGGCATTCCCATTGAGGAAACAACTATAGTACATTTAGCTGTTGCATTCCTTCCGAGTCAATTTGATACCTTTAAGGTAAATTACAATGCCCAAAAGGAAAAATGGGACTTGAACCAGCTTATCTCAATGTGTGTAACTGAAGAACAACGGTTGCGGGGCAACAAGGTTGAGTCCGCACATTTTGCCTACAATCCTGCTCATAAGAAAAATTATAAGAAGAATGGTCAAAGGAAGAATCACGTCACGATTAAAGGGAACAAGAAGGACTTCAAGAAGAAAGTTGCTGTGAATACTAACGACGATGGCTGCCATTTCTACAAAAAGAAAGGTCACTTTAAGAAGGATTGCTATTTATGGAAAAGTATTATGAAGAAGAAACATCAAGGTATTCATTTCGCTCATGTTTGTTCTGAATCAAATCTGGTTAAGGTTTCCAAAAATTCTTGGTGGGTTGACTCTGGTGCCACTGTACATGTGGCTCATTCATTGCAGGGATTGGTAAGCAGGAGAAGCCCAAAACCGGATGAAAGGCTTTTCCTAGGAAACGAGCAAGCAGTCAATGTCGAGGCTGTTGGATCTTATCGGCTTGTTTCGATTAATCGACATATTTTAATACTTGAAAATGTTTATTTCATTCCGTCCTTCAGACGAAATCTCATTTCTATCTCCAGATTGGTTACTTTTGGTTATTCTTTTACTTTTGCTAGAGACTCCTTGATTATTTCTAAGGACACTATTACTATAGGACATGGTTTATTAGTAGATGGATTGTTTCGCTTATCTCTTGATGATATCTCTGCTACATCCTTTGCATGTGTCTCTAGCATCTCATCCGGATCAAAGCGCCCGCTTTTGGCAAAAAACTCCTCTATGCTTTGGCATAAACGTTTGGGTCACATATCAAAGAAAAGATTAGAAACTCTGGTCAGCGATGGCATTCTTAATTCTCTTGATTTTAACGATTTTACAACATGTATTGAATGCATTAAAGGAAAGTCAATGAAACAACGAAAATTTGAGGCCGTTAGATCCTCTGTTCTGTTACAACTGATCCACATAGACATTTGTGGACCTTTTCCCACACCTTCACGAGGTGGACAACGTTATTTCATCAGTTTTATAGATGATTTTTCTCACTATGCCTATGTCTACCTAATTCATCAGAAGTCTGAGGCACTTGACATGTTCAAGATCTTTAAAACTGAAGTTGAGAAACAAACTGATAAGAAAATCAAAGCCGTTAGATCGGATCGTGGTGGAGAATATTATGGGAAGATGGATTCTGATGGTGTTAATCACGGAAACTTTGCTCAATTCTTAAGGGAACATGGGATTGTTCCTCAGTACACTTCGCCTGGTACCCCCCAACAGAATGGTGTCTCTGAGAGAAGAAATCGCACATATTAGGAGGCTGTTCGCAGCATGATGTGCAACTCGAATCTTCCTGAAAGTTTTTGGGGAGAAGCTTTCAAAACCGCAGTTTATATTCTTAACCGAGTGCCATCTAAACCTGCTCCAGAAACACCTTACAAACTTTGGACCGGCCGTAGACCAAGTCTTAAACATTTGCATGTGTGGGGGTGTTTGGCAGAAGCAAGACTCTATGATCCAAACCTGAAGAAGCTTGATCCACGCACCGTCACATGTTACTTCATTGGTTAGTTCTATTGCCCATCTCGACCGTTGGAGATCGTAGAGACCTACAATGCTAAGTTTCTTGAAGATAGTTTCATCAGTGGGAGTCAAAAACAGAAGAAAATTGTCTTTGAAGAAGATACTCATATTACGCCTCCTGTTCCCATAGGAACAACTATACATGTTCCTATTCCTAATTCCGTCATTTACCCTGAGAGATCTATAATACACAATGATTTCCCCAATGTTGAAACTTCCAATTCTCCACCTCCCCCTCCTCTCATTCAAGGGGAACCAACTGCTCTAAGGAGATCCAATCGAGAATGTAGATCTGCGATATCCAATGATTATGAAGTCTATCTGCAAGAAAATGATGATGTTGATCTGGACACCGATAATCCTTCCTCTTTCTCTCAAGCCATGAAAAGTGATCAGTCTCTTCACTGGAAGGAGGCCATGACAGAAGAATTGCAATCCATGAAAATGAATGATGTCTGGGACCTTGTGATCCTTCCACAAGGATGCAAGGCAATCAAATGCAGATGGGTTTACAAAGTCAAAAGGGACTCTGAAGGAAATGTTGATAAATTCAAAGCCAGATTAGTAGCCAAAGGGTTCACTCAGAGACCGGGAATTGATTACAATGAAACCTACTCTCCTGTTTCATCCAAGGACTCTCTTCGAATAATCCTAGCGATAGTGGCACACTATGACTTAGAATTACATCAGATGGATGTAAAGACCACATTCCTCAACGGTCATTTAGAATAAGAGATCTATATGTCTCAACCTGAGGGTTTTGAGATACACGGTCAAGAGGATTATGTGTGCAAGCTGAAGAAGTCCATTTATGGGTTGAAACAAGCTTCAAGACAGTGGTACCTGAAGTTTGATCAAGTTGTTACGGAATACGGTTTTCAAGAAAATGCCATGGATAGGTGCATATATATTAAGAAGACAAAAGGTCGTTTCATCATTTTAGTGCTATATGTTGATGATATTCTCCTCGTAAGTAATGACATTCATCTTCTACACGAAACATAACATTTCCTATCCAATTATTTCGACATGAAGGATATGGGAAATGCACAATATATTCTGGGAATTAAAATCCAGGACAACGAGGAGTGATTATCTCGGAGCTTACATCGACAAGGTCCTCAAACGCTTCAAAATGGAGAACTGTAATCCTTCCAGTGCTCCAATTGTAAAGGGTGATCTCTTAAGCGAAGATCAATGCCCAAAAAATGATATGGAAAGACAACGAGTAGATCCAACTATATATGCATCTGCAGTAGGAAGCCTCATGTATACTATGACCTGCATGCGATCTGACATCAGTTTCGTCGTTGGGATGCTCGGGAGGTTTCAACTAAATCCGGGTTTTGCTCATTGGATAGCCGTCAAGAAGGTATTGCGATATTTGCAAGGAACCAAAGACCACATGCTCGATATCAAAATCAAATGAACTTGAAGTCGCTATTATAGCGATTCCAGCTATGCAGGCTGTGATCGATCTCGCAAATTCACTTCGGGTTTCATCTTCAAACTCGCTCATGGCGCTATCACCTGGAGAAGCTCCAAACAGACCATAACGTCGGATTCAACTATGTTTGCCGAGTTCATTGGATGCTATGAGGCCACCAAGCATGCCATTTGGTTGAAAAGCTTCATTGGTGAGTTAGGTGTTATTGATTCCATTCATAAGGCCTTGACCATTTATTGCGATAACAAAGCTGCCATTGATTTTATCGAGAGCGGGAAACAAACCAAGAGCAATCGCCACATCGAGGTCAAGTATATGATGGTACTGGAAAATGTTCGTGAAGGACTCATTAAGATCCCTCATTTGCCTTCTGAGGAAATGATCGCTGACCCACTCACAAAGGGACTTCAAACAAAAGATTTTTTAGCGCACGTGATCCGGATGGGAGTGTTAGCAACACTCGAGTACATTATTTGAGTGGGAGTTTCTTCCACAATGTTTATTCTAATGTCGACACTCTTTATATCTTTGATTATCATTTAATGCATGTTTTTCTTTCTACTTAATATTTTTCATGATTATCATTATTAGCATATGCAATATTGGCCTGGGAGCATAAGTGCTCAAATAAGGAAGCTTGGGCTATCGTGATTAGGCACCACGGTTGTATAGCCTTTATCCTGATAGTTGGGTGATGGTTTTCACGTTGCGTTTGCCGTAAGATATCAGGATAACATACCTTAGGGTATGAAGCAGGACGAATGTATGTATATACACAAGTGATTGCATTAAAGTGTGCATATACTGGTGTCACAAAACCACAAGTAATACTCTTAGGTTCATTAAACAGCAATAATTTTAGTGACCATGGAACTGCCTTATTGTCAATTGTAAAGCATGGCACATTATAGGCATTCATGATCCATTATTATAGTTGTTTCTTGAACTTAAGGGGATAATGTATTGTACCAAGTTTCTTGAAAGTCAATGGTTTTATAAAATTCTAAGGATGGTCATCCGCTTTTCAAAAGGACCAATTCATAAATTTATTAAAACAATATTTTGCCAGTGTGTGGATCAAGTGGGAGATTGCTGGGTATTTGTGGCCCACACACTAGCCTCTTTACTTATTTATTAAAACTTAAATTGGTAAGACTTCTAAACGTGGTATAATAGGAATCATCACGGAATCTGGTGGAATTCCTAATTTATAGGGTTGTGGTAATCCCTCTTATATTGTGACACATCCTCTAGATTTAGTCTCCTTGATGGGCTAGGAGACTAATCAAGGTCTATTTAAGGAGAACAGCGTCCCCTCTTTATTCACTCTCAATGCTATTCCCATTAATAGAGAAAGAAAGAAAGAGAGGTGGTTTGTTCTAAGGGTGACAATCTTGTACCGCGGATCTCCCGATCAAGCACATCTTCGCGACCATCCGATCAGGTAAGTAAGATCTATCTTACTAATTAAATTATTATATTTGATATGTTGTTCAGACGATCTGGTCTAGATATAACATTCCTAACAGTAGCTACTAAAATTGGCAACTCAAAAATAAATATAAAAGGGGGTGACTACATGGACCATTTAGTTTGACAAAAAGAGTGCACCTAGCTACAGTAATAATATATATATATATATATATATATATATATATATATATTTTGTTATGAAGGTAGGTAAAACTTACACACAAGATTCGCACTTTAGAATATGATTAAAAAGAAAAATTATTATTTTGAGATCCGTGTCATAAGAAAAGCCATCTAAGTTGTATGATTTAAAGATTATGATAGAAAGATCCTTGTGGCCAAATATTGTCATTAAGTGAGATTTCTATCGTTTGTTTGAACACAGTCAAAGGCCATCATATGCAAATCAGATGATATAGATTGCTTTTTGAGCCAATCTTTGACTTCAAAGATCTTTCCATCGCAATCTTCAAATTAGATGGTATAGATAGTGTTTTGTGTGGCACGGAATAAATCTAATTTTGTGCTCCCTGGTCAAAAAAAATACTTTCCTTGTAATTTTGTGCTGACGGGATTACATGAAAAATCCAATTTGCCTGGATTTTGCTTGTATTTTTTAATGTAAAATGAATGCTCTTTTTCTCGTAAAAACGCCTAATTAAGACACCTTTTTTAATGCTCTTTTTACATTACCGTTACCAGAACAACTTGTGTAATATCTGGAGGTGATTTTTAGGAAAGAATGAAAATTGGTCTCTAATGGTAGCTACTACCCGACTAACTTGAGGTTCAGGAAATTAAATACCCGATATTCCCAAAAACGTTATACCAATATAGCATAATTTGTTTTGGGATAATGGCTCTGTTGACATTTAAACACAAAATAGCGTTTAAACGATCTTACATCATCAGAATGTCACTTTTTATCTCACCATTAAAGTGTGACTTAAACATTGTGGCATGTGGCACCATCTATGATTAGTCTAAATTGCCCAATTAGTAATATCTATTTTTGAAACAGGTCTCAGCCAAATGATCATGCTTGTAAGTTGATATAGACCATCTGATCGGTGAACTTTAACATCAGCTATCAAAATTAAGATCAATCATTGGTATTAAAGTACACAAATAAGATAATTCGAACCTCTCAAAAAGTGTGATTTTTGGACCCATAGTCCTCTGATGGTATAAATTTTCAAGATCATAAAAAATTATTATTATAAGTATATACAGCTTGTCAACTTGATAAGCTTTTATACTATCAAGTGATATATATGAAATAAATATTAGTGATTTTTGTATGATTCGTACATGTTTTGAATTTTCTGATTTTATTTTATTTTTTAAAAAATTATTGTTATAAATATAAAAAGCTATCAACTTGATGAGTTTTTTATAATATCAAGTTCTTCGGAGAGTTCGAATAATTAATACACAAGCAAGCATGGGACCTCTGGGAAAAAATTGGAGAAATGAGGAAAAACCTATGTGATCCATAGATTGAAATATCAAGTGGCTCGAGAGAAAAACCTTTGGGAAAAAAAATAAAAAAATAGTGGAGTCGTTTCAAACATGTCAAGTTGGGGAGCGAAACTCAAGTAGTTTCCAGAATCCAGACCATTGCAACAACCACTTAGCGGATTATATAGCTCTAGTTTCTAATGACTAAATCTATGAACGGGCTCAAATGTTTTGTCCAAATCTATGAACTCTAACATCTATGATTGCTCCTAGTTTCTAATGACTAATATTTAAGTTCATCGATCAAATGATTTACATCCTCTTATAAGTGTGATTATTTAATTTAGATATATTTCAATTGGACAATTATTTGGATTGTTTAAATTGATCATAGATATATTATATGCGAAACCATGCAATTAGAGCAGCTGGTCAGGCCAAAATTTTTGTTGCCCGATGGAAAAGAGGCATATACCTGACCTAACCTGATTGTGCACCCGACCCAAACCAACCATACTTGACTTGAAAACCAGCCCAGACCCAAAGAACCTCCCAACTTTGGAAAAGACTCATATTTTTCATCGTTTTTATGAATAAAATATCGGGTTGACCATACTTGACCGGATTTTTTCCCGACCTATTTATATGCCGAACCTGGTAAAAAAAATTTGAGCCTGGTGGGTCAGGTATCAGGTTGACCTGACTCATCGACAGCCCTAGGTGCAAGTGCACAGGCCATCTTTTAGATCGGGCTTTAAACTGGGATCGTCCTCAAAAGTATATCAAGCATATAATTAAGAGGCTATGAGTCTAATAGCGCAAACTATTCAATTCTCAGCATTTGTAGGCTCTTCAAACCGTCAAAATAGTGCAACTGGGACATGAGATTGAATCTGACGTAGAGTGGCCCATGGCAAGAGATGGCCATATGATGCGCCAAAGTAGTTCATATTGGTGTAGAATTGATGGCTTGATGACCAAGGTTGGCCAGTGAGCCATTCACATATTACCAGCTATTAATAAAGATAAAAACTATGTGGATGCCACCTTTTTCTTCTCGCACACCAAGAAAAAAATAAAATGGTCAAGGAATCGCAAAAGGTTGGCGGTGCCTAAAAAAATATTTTATTAACCAAAAGGCACATAAAATTTGGTAAATTAAAGTTGTGTGCACCCAAAAGGTTCTCTGAACCCACTTTTTATAAGTGATGCATGGTTTAGATCTTTATTAGCAACGGTAAAGCAAAATTGATTAACATTATCTTTTACATTAATTAGAGTGCAAGTAGCATAAGTTAGTGTACCACCAGAAATAGAGGTACAAAAAAATCGAGCCTTCCGAATCGGCCCGAATTAGACCGAAACTGATTAAAAACCGACAGTGAACCAGACCGATTCAGCCTGGTTCGGTTTTAATTTTGGGTCCTAAAATCGAAAACCTGCCGGGCATGGTGAGAGAAATGATGTGCCGGAAGAAATGATGTGCCGGAAGAAAAAATGGTGTGAGTAGTAGCCCTCTTCACGAAGATCTTTTTCAGACAACTCCTGATCACCAATGTTGGCCAGTGAGCAGATCATCAATGCATGTAGCACCATTTTGGGTGGGGGGCCACCCACATGGTGTCATGTGGTGCACGGAATGGCAATTTATATATGGGCGGAATTCATCTTGGAACTTATCAATTAAGAAATTTACAAACGGCAGCCAGGCGGCTGACGTAGTAGTGCGACATGACTGGCTGCCTCACTTCGCTTGCAGCGAATTGCTTATGGCAGCTGCTGCATTTTGCTTGCACAAAACCTGCCTGTTACGTAGCAGTCCAATTAAAAAAAAAAGACTTAGTCCATAAGGGTTGATGTCTACGAACTTTCATGCTCTATGCTCTGAAAGTATGTGCACACTATGTACTCTCACACGGATGTGCGGAAGGCCGTGTCGAACCATACATGATGAGTGGACATCCATCATAGACTAACTCTAAAAATGAGAGGATGTTCTATGGGTTTGAACCCATAGTGGCAAGTGGGACAATGGGGTTGAACCAATATTGGGAGCGGTGGGTTAGAACCTTAGATAACAGGCCATGTAGCATGTGATTCCAAAACAACATCCATTTAGGAATCAATTAAAAAAATTAATTATTTTTTTTCCAGAGTTTAAAACTGTGGTCAAAGTTTGGATACCGCCCATACATCGTGGTGGTGCAATGAATTTCTCTCCCTTGGACTACAGGTTGAACGGTATATATGCATCAGAGCATGCATTAGACTGCAGTTTGGGTAGTCTCTAATCATCGTTGGGAAAGTTGCTGAAGAAGCTGATCCCTCTCATATATATATATATATATATATATATATATATATATATATATATATATATATATATATATATATGAAATTCAATTTAAACGAATCGGTCGAACCGTGAAGTGAATCATCTAATGGTTCCCGATTCCCGATTCGTTGACTGATTGAACCAAAGTCGAACCTTCTGAATCGGACCCATGGGCTTTGGCGGTTCGGGTTAAGGTTCGTTTACTAAAACACTAATTGTTAGAATTGGCTATGGATCCTCCTTGGGCTATTTATATCTTGGGCAAGCCTCAGTTAACTAGTGACTTGGGATGAATCCCACCTCTCTAAATGTGTCGGGAATTGATTACTGAAGATACAAGTGTTTAGTGTGAAGACTTGAGTCCAAAATTTCAAACTTTCTTAGTGACATTAGCATGGTTCAAAATTTCTTAGTGACATTAGCATGGTTCAAAATTTCAAACTTTCGGCCAAAAAATGACTGAAGATACGAGTGTTTAGTGTGAAGAATTGAACCCGAAGGGTGGGTTTCTTAGTGACACTAGCACGGTTCAAGTCCACCCCCCCCCCCCCCGCCGAATCAAAATCTGATTTTTTTATCCTTGGACACTAGAGTGTCGTGGTTTTGCTACCGGCAATTTCAGGTCGGGATATTGGTCCAGACTTACTCTTACTTCCTACTATAGTTTCCAAAATAGGCAGTTTTATGAATAACCAAGTTTTAAACACGTTTTTTTCTTCCATAAAAACGTCAGGAACACATTTAAAATACATTTTTTCAATGTAACTTAATTTATTGACAAAATTACTATTTTGGTGTCTTAAACGCATTTAAAAAAAACAATTCTTGGAATTTTCTTAATATTTGTTAAAAAAATACATTTATCTTTTAATATTTTTAAATATTTCTTTACTTTTTTTCAAGTGTTTTTTGATTTTCTCTTCTGAAATTTACCCATCCCTGATCCCCTTTTTTAGCCTTGCCCATTTTTTTTCGCAATTTTTGACTTGGTAACTATGCTCCCTACACAGCCTCATTTCAGGAGGTTACTTCATTCTCAGTCGGGATATTGGTCTGGTTGAAAGCCTGGAGGGAACATTCCATAATTTTTTTCCCTTTTTTTCTTTTGCTTTTGATTGGTAAACATTTGAAGTTAGTGGGACGTCACCCAATATTAAAAACCTTCAGAAGCTTCGTCCTCGGTATCACCTCTATCAAACCCAACTAAATCTAAACTACAAAAACAAAAAAATTAAATAAAAATTAAAACATTTCCATTTCGTGATCGTTACTTTTATTTTTTCTTTGGCCTGAGATCTCTAATCCCAGTCGTCAACTGCTTAATGGTATCAACTATCACCTTTGGTTGATTTTTGAAGAAATTTGATCCTTGCTGCAAAATTTCGGCCGAAATTTATCGGTTTCGGTCCCCACCAAAACCGAAACGAAAACTTAAAAAATCGGTAAATTTTGGCAACGTAGCAATATTTCGGCCGAAATTCAAAATTTCGGTTTCACCCCTCCCACCCGAAACCGAAACGAAATCCGATTTTTTGATCCTTGATTTGATCACACAATTCACTTCTTTGGACCATAACTTTCATGGTGTTTTTAGGTTGGATAGGAATTACTGGGGTGGAAATAATAGAGATGCATATTGTAACGACCCGGATTTTCTTATATCTATTTAATAGTATTAGCGCTCCACACCGGAACCTACCTTATCTTAGAAAACCTTATTTAAGTTACCAACTATTATGTTTGACATTGATCTCCTCAACCCTAATCATCGTATATCTACCGTTCACGCTTCAACATGTGGATACCCATCAATCCATGATGTTCTTGATCAGTCACAAAATTTACCAATTTATAACCCTTAACTTAGTGATGCTAGACCCCAGTTTGCTACTAATAAACTAATGATGCGCAAATATTAAGGAAAGATAGTAAAAGAGAGCCAATGTGTTAATCTTTGTCAAAATGAACTCATAAAGCAGTAAAAAGATGATTGTGTGTAAAAGACGATTCGCCTACTGAAAGCTAAGAAATCGTACTTTACGATTGAGCGCTATTGCTGAAAGCCGAAAGAGAAGAAACCAAAAATTGTAATTTACGATTCTTTAGAAATCAATCAGAGTAAAGTACGATATAAAGAAGAAAAACGATCGTTCGTAATCAAATAATCGTCCAGAGTGAAAGCTGTGTGAAAAGAGAGAAATCGTGATTTATGATTTCACAAATAGAAGATTTCCTACTACTGATGCTGCTAATCACGTGAGTTAAGAGTTACACCACCATGAATATACTTAAAAGAAATCTTGAATTAGAAGTTTGGTGAATCACGGATTTGAAAAGATTGATGAAGATGAACTTCATAAGATCTCCAGTGCCGTTATCAAGGAAATAAATTCGGAACACATCAACCATTTAAAAGCAAGGAAGAATAAAATTAGAATTAAAGTTATATTATGAACCTTTTGTTCTTAGTAGTTTCTTTTATTAGGATTAGAAGTTTTTTATATCGACTCCTGGTGATCTATAAATAAGAGAGTACGGTATAGGAATAATTATCGGAGAAATTCTTAGCATCAATTGACAACTGAGATTGAGTTTTCTACCGATCAAAATAAATTAGGTTTAATAAGTAACATCATCCACAGTTCTCGGAGGACTTGCCTGACAACCAAGGCTGAGGAAGCTGAAAGATCAACCCTATGGATGGTTTTACTTTTGCTTTTTAGTTTAGATTTTATTTTCTTTTATTTACAACTTTGTAAATATCTCCAAGTTTTAATTTGAATTGATGACTCATATTGAAATTTGCAGATTAGTGTAACAGTTTTAATTTTTCATCTTCAATTTCTTAGAATTTGATTGACGCCCAAGTTTTAGGAGATTGTTGATTAGATTAAATCTGTGTTAAAAGATTTTAATTTTTGATTGACGCCCAAATCTTAGAAGATTGTAATACGGTGTACCGGTATTTTAAATTTGTAAATATCCGAGACTTGAGAGATTATGATTGACAACCATAATCTGGAAAGAGGAGGATTTATATTTATTTTCTGTAAAAAAATTAGTTTAAAAAATAATTCTTTTATTCATATTTCTCAAGTAGTTTAGAATTTAAAAGATAAATAGAAGTTTTTGAAATAAGAATAGAAAACATAAATATACAAGATAAATCACTTCCTCGTGAGAACGATCCTATACTAGCTCTACAATTTCTATTATACACTTGCAATAGGTTAAGACTTAATTTTAATTTAATATATTTTCATACATAAGAATAAGCCGATTAGTTCTTCTCAGATCCTGTCGCGTAGGGTATGTTCAATCTCGTATCGACGGGTTAAGTAAATCGAACTTGTGTATATCTTTGTTATAAAAATTACTTTTAAAAAAAGAATGAGATAACTAACCTCTTGTCATATTTTTATTTATTTTCTTCTAAATATTTTTCTATCTTTTAGATCTTATTTTCAGAATCCTAACTGTTCCAAAAATTTTAGAATCGCTCGATTAATTCTAGATTGAATCGACTGTGCATATTTTCTTTTATATTTTCGATCAATTTTTTTGTGTGATCGATCGATTCTGAACCTAAACCAATTTTGTATATTTACATTATTTTCGATCGATCTATTCTGAGACCGATCAATCGCCTCATAGCCAAATTGAATTGTATATTTTTCTTCTACTCGATCGATTGATTACAATACCGATCGGTCGATCTTGAACTAACCGAGTCGCTTTAATTTCAATCGATCGATTCTGGACAAAACTGATTTACCTTTTAACTTTAAATAAGATTGATTGATTTTGTACCGAACTAAATGACTTCTTTGCACTAATTATGATCGATCGATTTCAAAACCGATCGATCGATTCTCGTTTGAACAAACATTGAAGTTCACTTCATATTATTGATCGATCGATCCATATACCGATCGATTGATTCTTCAACATGGTAACACACTTTTTTATTATAATCCAGTGTATGCATCCTTCATGCTCTTTTATTCACATATTTTGGACTCGAATTTCATACCTGACTCGAGGTCTAGGGTTTCGAAACATTGATGTCTTTTGGCGGAGTATCAAATACTCTATCTATGTTTATCACGACCAAAACTTTTAATGCATGCTAATCACAAGTAGGTTTCGATCGATGGTCATGATTTACTAAACTTAGAATTACAATACCTTTTAATTTTAGCATTCAATCAATTTTATCGCTTCAACGCGACTTCTTCGATAACATGAAGAGTTAAAAATTCAATGACCTTATGAAAAACGAACTCTGACCTTCACGTTCTCGAATTTATACACTAATAACTACTCTATTTTATATTTGTGTTGGTGTGATATGTAAATATATATATACGTATAAACATAACGAAATCTGAATGTAAATCTATTATGTAGTAAGATAATTTTATACTTTCATCTTGATCATGTTATACGGTCATGGATAGATTAAGTTATGTACGCGAGTGAGTGAATTAATGTCTACGCTTGAGCGTGGTGATTCGCAGAGATGATATCGAAGCGAGAATCACATCATATTCTCATGCCTCACAACTCATGGTGGTACAAGATATCAGGACGAGTGTGATGAGTGTAGATTCAGTGTAACCTCATACACAGTGTCATAAATGATGATCCTATCACCCTGAGCCTTAAATATGATAGATTCAATATTGGACTTGTCTAGGGTTAAATTTAAGGTTAAGTTAGGTGTTAAGATAAGAGTACGATAATAAGACACTACTGTGTAGGCCAAGATAAAATCAAGAACTTAAGTCTTTACGTGTCATTCCTTACGTAGCCACCATAAGGACCACAACGGCTACAGTCAAAACGGGTCTCCTAGAAGCCATTATAAGTTATGATATGAAGTACGTGTTCTCACCTTTAGAGACTGTATGACTCGCTGGCCGCCCTTGTGACTGGATGGAGTCTATGATATGATATGATATGGTAGTATGCTACTATAGTAACCCTTGCATAGTAGGCTCGAGCAACGACTCTGACATATATCGTATTAGATTTATGAGTATGTAAGCATGCCCATGTGATGTACTGACTCATGAGACGAGGTAATAAGATATGTTATAGGTATAAGGTATGGTGATGTACGTTAGGATTTGAGGGTGTCTAGATGATGGTCTTAAATGTTCATTATGGTATGTTTTCCTGATTTGATTGTTTGGCACTCTTTTATTTTCATATATTGTCATATTGTTGTATTGCTCACGAGATGCACCCACAATGCACCTGAGTAGTGTAGGATGGATTTATGGTGTATCCACTAAGTTGCGCGTTGTTAGGCAACTCAGTCTTGTGACATTTAGTATTTCAGGTGACCTTATCGATGGAGTAGATGCTGACTATCTAGATCCTGCTGATACTGATTTCGTCGATCCTGTAGATGTAGAGTACTAGGAGCCTTGGGAGGGCGATGCTGCAGGTTTTCAGGAGAACCTTGGTGCTGACTTTGATTCGAACGCCGATTACTAAAAGCGCTAGCTTGGTATCGAGATTAGGACGTCTAGTTTAGCCTGTTATTCATTCGTTTTTATTCATACTATTATTGTTATTATTATTTTATAGCCTCGTTTATCGGATTTATTTTCGACCCCTTATTTCTTGTGATTAGTAGTTATTTTATGATCTTGCTTTATCACATTTATCTAGTTATTTATGACTCCCTTTATATTTCATCCTTCATTGGAAAGATATTTGTACCTCACAAGATTCGGGTCTTCTCCCTCCTTTTTTTTTTTTTTTGGAATGGGGTATCCGGCCTCTTAGAGCCCCTCACTATATAAGTCTCAAATTATGTGTCACACCTGCACATCACACATATCAGACAATAAGGATAAATTTCTATGAGTGGCCAACAAGGTGTGGGATTCAAGCTTAGAACCTCTCCAACTTGGGGGGTGATCCTGGCCACTGCACCAATGCATGTTGGTTACCGGGTCAGACTTGTGTGTGTTATGCTACACAGTGAGTGAAATTGTAGATCCTAAAGTTTTCGCATAAGATTTGGAATACCTAGCTTAACAATTTCAAGCTTAGTTGGATGACTGAGTCTTCTCACAAAACCTTAAAATTTTTTACAGTTGATGGAGTAAGGCTAAGGGTAACAACAGAAGAAATATTTGGTAGACCTTCCAATGAGAATTATGATTTTGGAAAGTGTGGTTGTTGGATTTGCCCCACATCGGCTGTGGGTTGGCCGTTCTTGGGTTCTTTATATCTTGGGCAATCCTCACCTTATAAGTCGATTTTGTGAGGTTGAATTAGAAAGAAATAGAGAGATCTTCGAAGAGAAAGCTCAAACAAAGATGAAACTCCATATCGACTTCATGCTATGTTTAGGAAAAATTTCATAAAAACCCCTGAACTTTCGCCTCAATGTCCGAGAGGCACCTAAACTTTACAAAATGCAATATAACCCCCCCTCCCCGATGAACCCCAAATTAGACCCCTACCGTCAACCTCCGTCTCCCTGCTCGACAGAAACTGCTGATGAAGCAGTTAAGGGTGTTATCTGCCTACGTGGGCTTGCCAACGTGACACTCAACTCTTTAAAACATGTGGGAGACACCTCTCGTTCAAAAAGTTGGTACGAACAACTTTTCTTCTTCTTCTTCTCCTCTCCTCTTCAGCCGAGCAAATAACCAGAACCTTCAGCGCATCAACTCTTCTTTGCTCTTCAACGCCAGCATCATCGTCTCTGCAATGACTTGGATCAAGTGTGATTCAGGACACCCAACTCCTCACTACGGTAATGAGTTATCCTTGTAATTGTTTTTGAAGCATTTAATGTTATGTTATCTACTAGATTAGGGATTAGAGTTTATTGGATTAGTGATTAGGGTTTAATAGTGTAGGGATTAGGGTTTACTGGATTATGAGTTCTCCTGCTTGCTAACTGACTTCAATACATTATAAGTGGTATTTCTATTGCAATGTCGATTTTATTTTATTTTTTGGTTTTATTGGATGGATTTTACAGATATAGATTATTATGGATGGGTTTACTAAATTTCGTGTTAAGGCTTCGAATGGATAGAGGTCATAAATTTTTTTAACTTATCATGGGTTTTTTAAGGTGTTCAAATTGGGAGTTTAAAAGTTACATAACTTTCTTTTATGGTTGCTTAAGATTCCAAGTAGGATAATGGATTAAGATAGAAAATTGTTTATTTATTTTAATATATTAAAAATTAGAGATTGATTGAGGCGTGAAAATTTTATGAAAGTTCCCTTAGAAGATTGGGAATTTGGTTCTAACTCTAGTTTTCTAGATACTTTTGAGTCTTAGGTCTGAGATATTTTTTAAGGTTCTCATCCTATTATACTACTGCAAAAATAGTCTTTTAAAGCTGATTTGTAATTTTCGATATTTGGTTTTATTATAAAAACTTGTTATACGTGTTGTCATAATTCGTGGTCATTCAACTTCCAATAGTCTACTGGTTCTGCTATGAAACATGTGCTATCGTTGCTAGATTTTAACCTAGTTGTTGTTGCTGTTGTGATAAAATCTAGAAAGTCTTGCTTCTGCTACTCCTATCTAAATACGTTAAGACTTTGTTGTTATTCTACTTTATTATAGCATTTATTTTATTCCAGTATATAGTAATCTTGTGGACAATATTTCATTAGTAATTTTGAGAATAGTTAGCTATTAGTATCATTGTTACATAAATATGTTTTTACACAATTCTATGGTTAGAAAGCTGCACCTAATATTATAAAGTCAGGAAGACTCTAGTAGTATTTTACACCTTACATTTGAATAATAAGTGGCTTTTCATATATGAACCTGAAGTTATAATATTGAAGGTTGTGATTTTGAGTTCTTCTACTATAATTTGGTTAAAGAAAGTGATAAGACGATACTTAGCCACCTAATGCATACTCATGACTGTATAAGTTCAAAGCTGTATACACCAGACTCATATGCTTGTTGTTATTGAACATCAGTTTTATACCTTGAATATTCATATGCTTTTTGTTATTGAACATCAGTTTTATACCATTGTCAATAGCCTCTTTTATATTTATGTTGTTGAATATTCTAAGTTATATATATTTCTCTTAATTTTACAGATCCTTCTGACGGGTTATTAACTATACAACTACACTACGAGGGTGCCTTTAAGGGTACACCGAGAGAAGGGTGTTACAGAGGAGGTTGTGTGAGAAGCTTTGATTACTGTCATGGAGACGAAATGTTTTACCTCGAGCTCCTAAGTATGTGTTATGAACTGAATTGCATAGTCGGCGAAGACATTCACTTTTATAGCACCATTGATATGGATTTCAATATAATTAGAACAGACAACGACATAATGATGCTCTGCAGAAATATAAGCCAACAGTGGTTCACGTCTACACAATGGGGACTACTTGCGTGAAAGATATTAGTTCTCAAGCGTCCGAAAAGTCGAAGCTGCATGCGAAGGCAACAACTATGAGTGGGCAAATGGCTGATTCTAAGAGCAAATGAAAAGAGAAGAAGATGGCAGATGAAGAGGATTCAGATAATTATAACCCTCTATCATGCTCTTCTTCTTCAGATGATGGCTCATTGTATGACAACGACTACGAGTTAGATGACAATAATGCATTGTTTGATGCTAATGTAGGTGATGATTGTGACCATTTGGGGTTGGAAAGTAATCTTCCAGATGTTACCTCCATAGCCGAAAAAGATGGTGGAATGGAGATAGGTGGCAATGCTCTTTCTTCGGAGTCCGATTTGAGGAGCATTGACAGTGACTTAGATGACGACGGTAAAATTAAAAGACTAGAGTACCCTATCTTTAGAGAGAAATCAGATATGGAGAACCCCACATTTTGCATTGGAATGGAATATAAGACTCATGTGTTGCTCAGAGAAGCCGTTAAAGAGTATGCCATCAAGTGGGGGAAGGAGATCCGATTTGTAAAAAGTGATAAAGAGAAAATTCGGGCTGTTTGTAAAGATGGCTGCCCTTGGGTGATTTATTGCTTGTATATACAAAACGATGCAGTGTATTGAGTGAAAATTTTTAAAGACGAGCATGCGTGTGGTAGGGCCTTCAAAATCAAGTGGGTCATTGTCGATTGGTTCGTTAAGCGGTATGGTGATAGGATTAGGATGAATCCGTCAAGGTCTATGTCCTTACTTGTCCAAACCGTAGAGAGTGAACGAAATGTGAAAGTTGATATTAGGAAAGCCTATAGAGTAAAGATGATGACTCTAGAAATGATAAAAAGCAATGCGGCTGCACAATTCCGACTCCTCTATGGGTATATAGATGAGCTTCTGAACACAAATCCAAGGATGACGATAAAATTGAAGGTGAAGGATGTGAGTGAGCTTTGGAGAGAAGAGAAATTTAAGAGATTTTTGTGAAATTTTACTAAATAATTTTTGTGAGAGCTTCAATTCTTCAATCCTACCGGCTAGGGACAAGTCGATAATCACGATGCTAAAGAAGATTAGGGTAATATTAATGGAAACAGTGTATAAGAGGCGAGATGCGATGAAGAATTACAACCATCTTATTTGCCTGAAGATAGTGAAGCTTATCGAGAAGACAAAGAGTGGGGCAGCGGGGTGGATTGCTAAATGGGGTGGGGATGATCTATTTAAAGTTGTTGGCCCATGTGGTGAACAACATCGAGTTGATTTACAGATGAAGACGTGTGGCTGTAGAAGGTGGGATCTATCAAGGATCCTGTGTACCCATGGGCGAGATGCGATGAAGAATTACAACCATCTTATTTGCTTGAAGATAGTGAAGCTTATCGAGAAGACAAAGAGTGGGGCAGCAGGGTGGATTGCTAAATGGGGTGGGGATGATCTATTTAAAGTTGTTGGCCCATGTGGTGAACAACATCGAGTTGATTTACAGATGAAGACGTGTGGCTGTAGAAGGTGGGATCTATCAGGGATCCTATGTACCCATGTCGTTGCAGCTATCAATTTCATCGAGGGAGACCCACTCGTACATGTTTATCATTGCAGTTATCCATTTCATCGTGGGAGACCCACTCGTACTGTTACAGCAAAGAGACCTACTGCAGAACATATGCTCATTGCCTCGGCCCTATCAATGGGAGAGCCCTTTAACCAGTGAAAGATATTCCTGTTATGTTGCCTCCTGATGTCAAAAAGAGAAGTGGGAGGCCTAAGAAGGTCAGGAGAAGGGAACTTGATGAACTTGTTGGCCCCTCCAAACTGTCGAAGCGAAGAGTAAGGATGAGATGTAAGATCTGTGGGAATCTTGGTCACAACAAAAGGGGGTTGCAAACTGGTATATATATATATATATATATATATATTGTTGATGCTAATTAAGTACTGTTGTTGATATATATATATATATATATATATATATATATATATATATATATATATATATATATACTGTTATTGTATATATATGCTAATTATATACCGCAGTTGGTGTTTGTCATGTCAAAAATCTACTGATGCTATTATATCTGTTGATGCCATTCCATCTATTGGTGTTTGCCATGTCAAAAATCTTCTGATGCTATTAGTATATATATATATATACTGTTGTTGCTAGTAATTTAATACTGTTGTTGTTATGGCCGCATATATATATATAAGTAGAGAAGAGAGTAAGTGAAATGGAACCAAAGTCCAAAATGACTAAATCTGATTCTAAGCAAAATGATAATGAAACTGCAGAATTTCAGCAAAAGGTTGAATCCAATAATGAAATTATTGTGCAGCTAGAAAAAAATGTCCAACACAATAAAATCATGATGCAGAGAGAGGTATTAACTTAGATTTTGAGGAAAATAGATTTCCATGGAAATGGCTTGTCTTAGATGGAGAATTTATATCTCATGAACTGTGAAGATGCTGTGAATGATGAACTTCATGCTGAGGTTTGGACCATCCAAACTCCCCAAACTGTTGGTCAAGTGCAGAGTTGGAGGCCAGCAATGCATCCTTTGAAAGATCATGTTAAGAAGACAATGTTCTCATATGTGATTAGCCTCCAAAAGCTGGAGCTGAAACAATTCCTCAACACACTTAAATATGTTTTTTTAGAAGATAACAATCAACTCCCTGCAATCATATCTGTTGCATTAACACCAGCTTAGGAAGTAAAATTGTTATCTATTTTGAAAAATTATAAGAAAGCCAATGGATGGCCAATTTTCAGATTTTAAGGATTATTATTGGTGTAAAATCAACAATTAATAGATTGGAGGTTGATATTTAGAATTTATGGATTCACATTTTTCTCGATTAGATATCTATGCAACTATACTAACTAAGAAAACAAATAATTCAGAGAAAAAAGGTTTGTCAAATTGATTAAACTACTACTCACAGAGTAGAACTACAGTAACGCTAAACTAACCGAGAATCAAAGATGAAGAATTAGAGTAAAAGCAAATAAATAGAGAGGAAAACATAAGAAAAATCAACATCCAAGGGCTCTAATTACCAAGAAACCATTGGAACTCCATGCAATTGTCTGGATCTAGAGATTCTACCTCTAGTTGGCTACAAGCTCAGCTATATCGAGAAGAATCCACCTATATCTAGAGATATGGATTGGTCAAAGGGCATAATCTGTGCACTTCCATGGTCACAGATTATCCCAAAGATATAGTCCAGTAAAAAAACCATAGCTTAAAAAATAAGCCCATTAAGCATTTTACTTCAGCTGGGCTACAAGATCCAACATCCATAGGCTCATCAAATCCATATAAATCTAGAGATAAACACAAGATAAAGATAGATTTGAATTAAAGCAATAAATCTTAACAATTTGTACATACCAAGCTCACCTCAATAACAATGAATTATCCACTAATGCACAATCAATCTCTGAGATCGATTCAATTAAAGAGAATTACAACAGATGAAAAAAAAACATACATAAAAGGGTTAATTGAGTAGCCTCCATAAACATAAAAGAAGGTGAAAATATTACTTCATAGCCTGGGATGGGCATATTTCAATATATATGCTATTGTATATGATAAACAAACACATAATTCATTGTTTTCCTTCCTATTCATATATCATTGGATTGCTAGAAACTTAGAATCTCTTTATCAAACTAGTTTTTAAGTTGAAGCTAATAGATATGATTACGAACATAATATAGGACAATTGAGCTAAAATTAATCAATGGCAATCTGTAGTCATTGTGTTCTTATGCTCAGTTTTTCCATTTCAATTTAAAATAAAATAAAGGTACATTTTCAATTGTCTTGTCATTGTGTTCTTATGCTTTATTTTCTCATTTGCTTTACAATGAATTCCACAGGTTTTGGTACTTTCTAACAAGTTGGTGATATTGGCCTGCTGCAGGAGGCAAGTGAGAGTCAACCAAGTGGTGCTCAGACATGTGTTATTGGGGCTCAAGTTGATGTAAGTGGTGCCTGATCAAAAGGTGCAGTTGCAATGCCTCTCCAAGAAAGTTGTTCACCATCAAAGAGGAGCAAGCTGACTAAACTCCAGGTGAAGAAGCAACAGTCAAATTCGACTTTGCTGCAGGGGGCAAGTGAGAGTCAACCAAGGAGTGTTCAAATAGGTGTTGTTGGTGCTCGTGTCAATGCAAGTGGTGCCCTATCAAATGGTGTAGCTAGGATGCCTCTCCAAGAAAGTTGTTCACCATCAAAGAGGGCCAAGCTAACTAAACTTCAGATGAAGAAGCAACGGTCAATTCCGGATCGATTTCCAACCTAGGAATCAGTGAATACAGCATTGTCACGTCACACGGAAGGAGGATCGGGTTCGAGACAATCACCAACCAAAGGTGTATCCCAAGGCAGAGTTACGAGAAGTTCAACTGCTCGGAGATTTGAAACACTTATGTTGTCCATATCATATTTTATTTTTTTGGGAGCTGTATATGTAGTACATAACAGACTTTAAGTTCTGGGGGCTGTTTATGTTGTCCATATCATTCTTTGATTTTTTGGGACGTGCATAATCTGTCTATATCATACTTTAGTTCTTTGGGAGATATATATTTTGGGTAAGCAATATGTTAGAAATTGGTCAAGTGATGATTCCTATAGTGTAAACAATATGTTGGATATCAACGAATAATGCTTTGAATTATTTTGTTAACAAATGCAACCATATTTACAGGTTATGCTTTGAATTTTTTGTCTATCAATGGAAATGATTAGTTGCCAAAGAGGTTATGCGTTGGTTTCGGAACAGGTCATGCTATGAATTCTGTTGTGTATATAACACACAATAAAAAGCATGTATGAAATCTTTTATTTAAAATTGCAGCCATGTTAACAGGTTATGTTTTGAATTCTTTGTCTACCAATGGAAATGATTCTTTGTAAGTGATATGCAGGTGTGTCATTAAGTAATATCGAAACAGAGTTCTATTACAATAAAAATATGTTGGTGTTTATCATGTCAAAACAATTATGTAATATATAATTAGCATATACATCAACAATCCTAACCAATAGCATCAGTAGATAGGGCCGAGGCAATGACATGGCAAAACAATTATGAAAGGGTGGATCATAGATAGCTGATTCACAAGATCTGCTAATACTGATAAAAATCTGTTGATGTTATTGGTGTTTGCCATTGTCCATTTCTAAACCATCACCAACCCTAACCAAATTTAATTTATTGTGATCTACATTCATTTCATTCATACCATTAACTATTTCGAAATAATTTGTTGAATAAAAAAGTTTCATTTAATTTCCATTTGCAAATGAAAAATGGTCATTGTTATAGACCACAGTACAGACTCCAGTTCAGATAACACATAAATACCACTATACATACCTTAGACCATAAGCCATATAAACCTAAAAACTTTAGTATTTCGACCATGAATATACAAAAAATATTCAACTGGCAGCCAATGCAACCCACAAAAATTTCTCTTTCAGCTTCTGTCTCGAAATTATCACCTCGAATCGGTTGGATCTTCGAAGCAAACCCGGAATTATTTGTATTGAACTTGCACATATTGGTGGATCAACCCAGTCGAAGTCTCGAGAAGCACGCTTCAGGCAGCTAACGAACCTCCTCTCGGGATTGCGTTATGTCCATGACATCTGCATCGGACTTTGATTTTCGCAAGTGCGACAAGGCTTCTCCTCCAACAATCGCAAGATCTCTGGCGTGGTTTGAATCACTGATGATGCACTGTCAAAGGCTGCCAACGGTGATGTCATTACAGATCTGCTGAAGAAGAAGGTGATGCGTTGAAGGTTATGGTTATTTGCTCGGCTGAAGAGGAGAGGAGAAGAAGATGAAGAAGAAAAAGAGTTGTTCGTGCCAATTTTCTAAACAAGAGGCGCCTCCCACAAGTTTAAAGGGTTGTGTACCATGTTGGCAAGGCCATGTAGGCATATAACGCCCCTTAACAGCTTCGTCAACAGTTCCCGTCGAACAGGGAGACAGAGGTTGACGGTAGGGGTCTAATTTGGGGGGTTTGTATTCATCGAGGGATTATGTTGCATTTTGTAAAGTTCAAGTGCCTCTCGGACATTGAGGTGAAAGTTCAGGGATTTATATACAATTTTCTCTTGTATTTATTTATTATTTTATAATATGATAAATATATAACCTCAAGGAGTTAGGTGAGCTGGCCAGGCACTTGCTTTCAAAAGCAGGAGACCTGAGTTCAAATCTCCTCCCCCCTGAGGCTACCCTAGGGATTTATATCTTGTGCTGACCTGACATGTGCTAAATTTGGGGTGCGCATGTGCCCCTGGGATTAGGCGGGTTGTGACGGGGGCACACGACGTGACCATCCGGGTCAGCCGTAGGGCCACTTTTCCTCTCCAAATTTTGAGTATCACTGGTGCGTCAAGGCCATGAGGGCGGCATCATATGTACTAGGCTGAGCCACGATGGCGTCGCGACACGTTGGGGTGGAGGGTGAAGACTTGGTCGCGACATAGTCGCGACATGGTCAGTTGGGCTGGCATTGCGGGGTGAAGAGTAAAGTATGACAAACTAAGGGGTTTGAGGTCCTCCCGCCATTTCGCCTGAATTACTGTTTTACCCTTATATAGGGGGACTTGAGTTGTGATCCCCCGACCCTACACGTGTACTAGCCTCGTGGGCTTATGTGCGTGTATTCGGACTACGCTTAGGGCGTGGTCGTCCTAGCTATGTCGTGTACTAATGCCATCGCGTTGGTGGTTCCCAACCACCTTCGAGGTGCGGGTCTTAGCCCAGAGAGAGCTCGGTATATGCTCGTCGCTGCCTATCGCTATATTAATCGTCATTGCATGTTGCCTTACGATCATCGTTGCCTGTTGCCTTAACAATCGTCGTTGCCGGCTCTAACCTGCTGCGTTGCTTCGCAGGGCGAAGTCCGAACATAGAGGTTGAGGTGAAGCTTGAGTAGGACAAGCCTTCCACCCTTCGTAGCATCTGGGAATCCACATCGCGTGCCTCATTTGAGAGAAATAGGCTGACTTAGCGCAGCGGGCGTTAAGTACCGCACGGGCTGACACTGCTAGAAGAGTGACCCCGTGACATTTGGTATCATAGCCACTGTGATGGCTGAGATGGAAGGGACCAGTGAGGATGCAAGACGATGGACAAGGGAACAGTTAGATAGTTTGGAAGCTCAATCGGACCAGCTCGAGTCGGTAGTATCGGTAATGACACTACATGGGGAACGACTGAATAGGCATGAGAGGATCAATGTCGATGTGGCTGAGACCGTAGAGCAATTGGCAGCAGAGGTACGAGAAATCAAAGTCACGTTGGAGGAGGTACGTGACGAGGTGAGCGTGCTGAAAAAGCTCATCTTGGCAATGCCAGTAGGGGTGCCAGCAGGGACGCCAACACCTCAATTTAAGTTCCCCGAGCCAGAGACGTTCAAGGGCTCTCGCGAGGCGAAGGACCTCGAGAACTTTATATGGGACGTGGAGGAGTTCCTTGAATCGCTGGGGGACTTCGATGCTAAAGTTAAACTAAGAATTGCATCGAGATACGTGGTTGGTGATGCCAAGTTATGGTGGAGGCACCGAGTGTCAGAGGTGCGCATGGAGAATGGCGCAGTCGATTCTTGGGCCGATCTGAAGAAAGAGCCGCAGGCTCAATTTCTACCTACCAATGTCGGATGGTCAGCATGAAAGGCATTATCGACGTTGAAGCATACGGGACCATTGCACGAGTACATTAAGACCTTTACGAGCCTGATGTTAGACATTGACGAAATGAGCGAGAAAGATCGAATCTTCTACTTTATAGATGGCTTGGCGCCATGGGCACAACGAGAGTTGACTTATAGAGAGTTGAAGACCCTAGATTAGAATTTGGCTGCTGCGGAGCGGCTAATCGAACACCGCTTTGAGAAAGAGAAGACAACCCAAGCATCCACTGACAATGCTGACAAGCAGGTGAAGAAGCAAAATGATACAGGGCATGTGCGATTTGGTCAGGACAAAGGCAGTAGAAACGAAAAGAAGAGAGACGAAAGGCCGAGCAAGAAGGGCTGCTTCCTGTGTAATGGACCACATTTGGTGTGAGATTGTCCAGAGAAAACCGCCTTGAACGCGATGGTCGCGAAAAAAGGAAAGAAAAAGGTTGATGATGAGGAGCCCGTTGCCAGAGTAGGGGCGCTCCGGCTAATTGACTGCTGAGAGATAAAACACTGTGGTCTTGTTGGTGTGGGCCGTGGGAAGACTCAGACACCAACTGTATACAGATTTTGAGGTGTGCAATTTTAGACATGTACAATTTTGCTACATAGAGTGAAGGCAGGGTGCTGTCGAGGAACCGTGGCAGGTGACATACAGGACTGAACTTCAGAATGTATGCCTTTGCGTCAATGAGGACGTTGACGATTTTGAGTGGAGGAGGATGTGACGGGGGCACGCGGCATGGCCATCCGGGTCAGCCGTAGGGCCACTTTTCCTCTACATATTTTGAGTATCACTGGTGCGTTAAGGCCATGAGGACGGCATCGTATGTACTAGGTTGAGCCACGATGGTGTCGTGACATGTTGGGGTGGAGGGTGAAGACTTGGTCGCAACATGGACGCGATATGGTTAGTTGGGTTGGCATTGCAGGGCATTGCGGGGTGAATAGTAAAGTATGACAAACCAAGGGGTTTGAGGTCCTCCCGCCATTTCGCCTGAATTATTATTTTACCCTTATATAGGGGGATTTGAGTTGGGATCCCCCGACCCTCCACGTGCACTAGTCTCGTGGGCTTATGTGCGTGCATCCGGGCCACGCTTAGGGCGTGGTCGTCATAGCTACGTCGTGTACTAGGGCCATTGCGTTGGTGGTTCCCAACCACCTTCGAGATGCGGGTCTTAGCCCAGAGGGGGCTCGGTATATGCTCGTCGCTGCTTATCGCTATATCTATCGTCGTTGCATGTTACCTTACGATCATCGTTGCCTGTTGCCTTAACAATCGTCGTTGCCGGCTCTAACCTGCTGCGTTGCTTCGCAGGGCGAAGTCCGAACGTAAAGGTTGAGGTGAAGCTTGAGTAGGACAAGCCTTCCACCCTTCGTAGCATCTGAGAATCTGCATCGTGTACCTAATTTGAAAGAAATAGGCTGACTTAGCGCAGCGGGCGTTAAGTGCCGCACAGGCTGACACTGCTAGAAGAGTGACCCCGTGACAGGGAGCTCTAAGAGGCCCGGATATCCAGGTTATTAAAAAAAAAAATTGATAAATATATTTATAATTTCAAAGAGATAAAAATTTATTTTTCACTTTTAAAAAAAAAAATTTGAGTTGTGTTTTAAGGTAATGAAATTTTTTTAGTTTTATATGCAAAAGAAATAGCCCCACAATAGCAAATGAAAATTAAAAAAAAAAGTTTATGCTATATATAGAACCTTTTACTTTCTCTTTTTAGTTGACTATGAGAAAAGAAGAATGTGCCTAACTTTGTGACGATTAACGTTTAGGTGCATCATCAGGAGGAACTCTTAGGAGCCCATCATAATTTTAACTTTTTGACTGGGTCGATCCAATGGTCAAATTATTAATGGATCATGCATGATCTAATGAGTCAATAATTCGGGGTTAAATTCGATTCTAAGAGGTCAAATTACAGATTGGTCAAATTTTGGATCGTTATAGTGGTCATATGAATTAAACCTTTCATGGCCATTTACAAAAGTGTGCAATTTTTCGTAATTGTTTTTATGAGAGACTGTAATTTTGACTCTTGGATGAAATAGTTAGAATTTTCTGGGTGAGTTGAGCCATCCAAAATATTATATATTGTTAGCGTATAATCTTATGGACTGTTCGAAAAGTCCCTTGAAAGCTATAAAAGGATATCTTTGGGCATATATCTGAACACATTGAGTTTCCCCGCATTTCTTAATCATACTGGTTAAAAAATTCTTACTTTATTTTTTGTTTTGGTACTTCGAAAGATCGAGTTTTTTGGGGTGATCTTCTACCTTTGCAATGTAGCAGATCTCATTCAAGAGATTGGGCTTATTTGTATTCTGGAATGTCTCGCTGGTATCCTTTTACAAAGTTGCATGAGTGTCTCATTGTTAAGGAGCTCATAGTGTTTTAGCGATTACGTGCTTCAAGTCCAAATTTCTCTTATTTCATTTATCATCATTTTCATAATTTAAATACTTATTTTTTAATATGAACCGTATCGGATAGGTATCAAGAGTTATGTAACGGTAGGGGCGGATCCACGTTCTCCAATGTGTGTGTAGGAGGGACGCTTAGCTGCTTAAGGCCCCATGAGCCGTATAATTGGGCCTCCTCTTTATATGGTTCTCTCTCTCTCTAAATTTCACTATAAATCATGGACTCTTTATATAGTTCTTCAGGCCCCCTTCTCTCTCTCTCTCTCTTTCTAATATCACTCTAAATCATGAACGCCAGTAAAACACATAGGGCTCTCTCTCTCTCGATATTAAATTTCATCTTCAATACTGACGATACTACTTGACCCCTTTCTTTCTCTCTCTCATGTAAAATTGTCCTGAAGGTGATTAAAACGGACGGCTAGCAGCGAGTAAGCGAGGAAATTAATCAGTCATTTTTTACTTGAACGAGAGTGATAATAATGTTAATAAAATTGGGGCCTATTCATTCTTTTGTCCTTTTATTTATTTTATTTTAACTTTTTTAGGTATGGACACAGACACACAGTAATAGATGAGCTGGTACTTGATACTAGGCGCAAATAATGATCTCAACGCATCATAAAAACCTAGAGTCATGTTCAAATTTTTTTTTATATATTGGTAGTGGCACATCCATATAGTTATCCTCTTGAATTCTGTGTGTTTCTCTAGGTCAATGCAACTAAGGGTTTAGATCAGCTGGCCGAGCGACCTGACTTGCCGTCGATCGGGTTTGGGTTGAGATTTTCAGTCCATCAGGTCAAATAAGGTTGAAAATCTCGAGTTCGAATTGTTTATTAAACATGTCAGGTTTGAGTTGAGGTTTGTTGACCCAATCCCAACCCAACCCAACCCAACCCAACCCAACCCGAGTCCCTACCTTATATTTTTGACACTCTAAATCGATTCGGGTCGACATTAGGAAGACGGTCTGGTCGGGCTCAAGTTGATCCTGACCCGATCGAAATAATGCATGTTTGCACCCCTCCGTGCAACTGATGGAGAACAACCCATTTGTTGTGAAATTTGGAAAATTACGATTTATAAATATTATCTATTATATTTATCAATTAAAGTCTACTCACAACCATCACACAATCAAAATAAAGTACGCAAGACATTTTTAACGTGGAAAACCCATCACAGGCAAAAACCACGGGATCTATCTCAGATCCAAAAGAAAATTCACTATGAATAATAAAAGAAAACTTTACAGTGCTTATTTGGAATGATATACCCTAGCACTCCAATCACCAAACACAATAGCCTTTCTCCATCATACTATCCATAGTAACCATTACCATCAACCTACGTTTCTTGCGAAGGTTCACTTGTTTCAAACAAGCCTTATACAATAGCCTTACATAAACACTTTACCATCAAAGAGATCTAAGAATATAAACAAGAATGGTAGGTAATCTCCATGACTGAAAATGGACCATAAAAAATTTAAACTCGAAATATTTGGATCAGTTTTGAAACTGCCCGAACTGTCCGAAATATATAAGTTTTTAGGGCACGGACGTCCGTGAATCACTCACGGTCGTCCGTGATCACGGACGTCCGTAAGTTCACTACGTCCAAAACGAGAAAACTTTTCTTTACTTACTTACTTGGCAAAACCCTTTTCTTACGAACATATCTTTTTGAGTCATGATTGTGACAAACAAACTTACAATCTCCCCCTTTGTCACAGTCATGATAAAAAAACAGTTTACAAAGACTGATAAAAAAATACATTCAATTCTCTTGTAAGTCCTATACATCAATCTAAAATGTAAATGCAGAAATTACAACTCTAGTTGCTCCCCCTAACTATTTGCCAAGTCAAAATGAAACCTTAAACCTATATACTACATTGATCTTTGAATTGAAGCTCTTCACCTGTTCAAATAACTAAAGAACACGTTAATAACACAAGTGAAATATAATAAACCATCTCCCCCTTTTTATCATAATGTGACAAAGGTAAATTTAAGATAAATGTTGAAGTGAAACTTAAATGTAAAAGCATTATTTCCATCATATGAAACATTTAAGTAATTTAATAGATAAACATAACTTCACATAATATGGAAAGCATGTACATCAGATGAAGTTTTTTCATTACAATATTAAACCAAAAAAAATTAAACCACAGAGCTACAGTTTTATAACAAAGAAATCATCATTCTGGAGGCGGGAAGTGTGCTCCTGGAGGAGGAAAAACACTATTGAAGCGATTCATCATTGCTTCAAAACCGTCAATCATGGTCATTTGGAGCGAAGAAATTTGCTCCCCATAGATATTAAATCCTGTTTCAATCCGATTAGATAAATGTTGAATTTCAGAATGCATATGTTGCATCTCAGTATGCATCCTATCAAAATGTTGATCATAATAATGACCCTGTGGAACCTGATACGGAGGAACTGGTGGAGGAGCATCAGCAGCTTGAGGAAGGTCTTGTTGAGCAGGAATATCTTCAGGCTCATCCTCATCAGATGTTTCATCGAGCAATTCAACATCGTCTAAATCTAGGATAACTCTTTTGCCTATTTTCTTTAACTTACCTAAAGGTGCCATTGCTCTAGATGTAGACAGAAAAGGGGGAAGAGTCATTTGAGACTCAACAATCTTACTAATAAGTAGAGGAAATGGAAGAGACATTTTAGAGGTATCATCCCTCATGCGGCGAACGATGAATTCAAAAATAATAGAAGACACACATAAGGGACGATTTCGGTCTAACAGAATATTAGATAAATAATGTCCCAACTTGATCTTTATTGCCCGCTCTTGGTGTAAGAGTAGCAAAAAGAACGTGGCGAAGCCATTGAAATTTGATTTTCAAAGAAGAATAATGCACCGCAACTCCAGTGAGTTGAGACGGTGCAGTGCGCACATGGTCATAGACGGTTGAAGGACTAAACAGAGATTGAATTTGACTTTCATCAACAGGATACCTATAACCATTTTCATTTAACGGAATGCCTAAAATTTCAGAAATAATTGAAGGAGAGAAAGAGATTTGCTTACCATAAACATAGGTGACTGCATAACACTCCGTCCTATTCTCTACAATCGTAGCGTTGATGAGATTCGCATAAAAACACCGAACTACATCGGTGTAAGCGGAGCCCGTTAGAGAAAGAAGTGGAAGCCAACCTCTAGACGCAAACATGTCATACAAATCATGATCTCGTAGAAAATTTTCAAGAACCACCCGTTCAACTATCAGATTTCGAGTAATAAAAAGACGTTGAAATCGTTCTTCATGACTTTTAGACGGAAAACGTTGAAGTTCAGGCGATGAAGAAGAGGAAGAAGCTTTAGCTTTTTTTGAATTTTTCCTATGGAGCGACATGGTATAAAAGTAAAAAAATTTTGAGTGAAAAAAAAATGAGAGAGGCGGTCGAAATGGCGGTTTTAAAAAAAATTTGGACGGACGTCCGTGCTGGTTCGACGGACGTCCGTGAATGTACCAGTTATCTGTGAATTTTAAAATCAACCGTTTATTTGTTACCTCGGAAATTGAATTGACGGACGTCCGTGTATCACTCACGGTCGTCCGTGATCACGGACGTCCGTAAGTTCACTACGGACGACCGTGGGTCCAAAACGAGAAAACTTTTTCTTACTTACTTACTTACTTGGCAAAACCCTTTTCTTACGGAGCAATACTGTTTTTGAGTCATGATTGTGACAAACAAACTTACATGTTGCACCCTACATGAAACTCGTGGAGCTAGCACACTCCATAGTGGATGGTGGACGGGTCAGGCACCTAGCTAACACCCATTAATAGTTCTTCATAGGTATAATAATAGGTCAAATGGTGCATGACTGGATGCTTTTGTGCCACATGCAAGCGCTTAAGTATAAGACACAGTATGGTGCATGGGCCATGCGCAACGGGTGGTAATGAGTCAATCATGACCCGCCAATCTAATCAAACCTTGCAATGACTCTCCGAGCTCTTGCTAATCAACTTGCAACTTATATTATTGATGTGGGCTTCAACAATGAGTTTTCTAAACTAGATAAGATTAGCAGGCTTGCTTATAAAATGGTTGAAGCGAAAAGGAACATTTTATATATGTCAGTTTGCTTCACATTCGGGCTATTTTTGTTTTTTTTTTAGATTTTTGTTGAAAAAAAGGTGACACTAAAATAACTACTAACATTTGGGTCAACCCCACCCCAGCCCCGATTTGATATATAGGTATATATATCGGTCAAACCAAACAAATATTTATCGAATATTATCAGGGTATGTTGGGTCATATCACCCCATATGTGTGTAGATACCATATAGTATACTCTTTTAATAAACTTATTCCTTTATTTTCTATTTTAAAATGTTTTTTTTATAAATAAATTTGCATATCGGCCTGTCTAGCAGCTACGAATCAGATCGCTACGAAAAATAAGATTATTTGCGGCAGCCAAATCTACCGCGATTAACAAAAATACTGCCGCTCAGTCCCTAGCTAATAGTCTTAATAATCTTTACTAATTTTTTTTTAAATAGTGGCAATTTTTGGCCGCCGCTAATAGTCTTATTTTTTTGTAATGGATATATGTGATACTGATATGTATCAGCTTGGAGCTCAGCTGATACGCCCGATCTGTATCGGTTTTAAAACCTTGCGACCAGCGCTGCAAACAGGTCTCTTTCGAGCAATAAGAAAAAAGCTGAACAAGAATTACATTGCTTGGTTTTCTTGGGCTATTGTCTTTGTAAAAAGATCAATCAAACTTCCAAGATCAATCTAAGTCCTGCAAACTTTGTTTCCTTTTAAAGGGGTAATCTGGGATTGAACTTGGTTTTTCAGTTTGTATTGTCAAATATGGACAGACTCTAAATTAGCCTTTTTAATTAGCATACTTGTTGATCAAGGAGTACGGGTGCAAACGGGTCCGGTTTACATGACAAGTTTTTCAGACCTGACCTGCTTCAAGTCGGTGTTGGAGTTAAAAAACTCGACCTGTCAGGTCAGATTGAATCGAAAATCTCGACCTATTACAGAAACAAGTTTGAGATCATGTTAGCCCCAAACTCAACCCGATCTCGGACCTATTTTCTATAGGACACACACACTTACATATATTATGTTTTTAGCAAGTGTTGATCGGGCCCAAACATGATTAACAAATTCGGTTCAAAATTGAAAATTCAATGAAATTCCACTATCAAATCAAGTTCAGAACGTCTACAGGTCCAAGTCTGGGTCTAGATCTAAGTATAGGTCGAGCTCAAGTCATTTCCAGGTCAAGATATTTTTAACAGGTCAAAGTTTATAGGTTAACAAGCCAGGTGAGCTTCAGGTCATTGACGTGACCTGATATTTTACATATAAACTGAAGGAAAATAGGGACCTATAGGAGAAGGAAAATAGGGTGTTTTTAATCGGGTTAATCGGGTCGATTTGGTCGGGTCCGGCATATACCTTGGACACGTATGGTCGGGTAGGGTCTGGTTAGGATCAGACCCGACCCTACGAGATGAACGAGGGGTTGATCTGCAGATACCTCACAAAGAGACCACCCATAAAAATCCCATAAGAAAGCCCTCCCACGAGACTGAAAATTCGTGGAAAAAGATTTTTCATTCCCATTTATAGCTTCTCTAATATTGTATGGTGTTGATTAATCAAAGATGCCGTAATCAATCAGATGGTAACTGTTCTTAGGGAGTAATAGAAACAACTGTTGGCGTAGCCACATAAAAGGGTGTGGAGGCTCAAGCCTCAATTTAACCCTAGAGTTTCTATAGTGTGATTCTTATGCAACCTTTGTTTGTATATAAGGCCTCAAATATTTGATGTAAGCCTCCAAATCCGCTCAAGTCCCCATTTAACTCTAGAGTTTCATTCCCATTTATAGCTTCTCTAATATTGTATGGTGTTGATTAATCAAAGATGCCGTAATCAATCAGATGGTAACTGTTCTTACGGAGTAATAGAAACAACTGTTGGCGTAGCCACATAAAAGGGTGTGGAGGCTCAAGCCTCAATTTAACTCTAGAGTTTCTATAGTATGGTTCTTATGTAACCTTTGTTTGTATATAAGGCCCCAAATATTTGATGTAAGCTTTCAAATCCGCTCAAGTCCCCATTTAACTCTAGAGTTTCTTTTAAGTATGATTCGTATAAAATCTTTGTTTGTATATAAGCCATTAATTAAGCCCCCAAATCTATGATGTAGAAGCTTCTAAATCAATGATAAAATAACTACTAATATTATATTTATCATTTGTAGCCCCCACAAAAAAAAATTCCCGACTATACCTCTAGTAACAATGATCTAACGTTTGGTGGATCTCTTTGACCGCTGATAGCAAAAGCAGTTGTACGTGATCAAAGGCATCAATGAACTGCACTAGTGATAGTGATGATTGGTGGCAATGATGATAGATCACCGAGGGGTTGGTCTAAAGGTGACATTTCCGATCATTGGGACCTAAAGTGGGTTGGTCATTATGGGCGTCAGATTCCATTTCGTTAATGAGGAACACAGAGATTGTGTTTGGGATTGCTCTTTGTTGGTAAAGAGTAGCTCTATGCTCTATGGGGTTGTGTTTATTTGAAAGTGCTCTTAGTTTTTTTATAAAGTGAAAGAGCTGAATTTGAGTCTCTTTAAAAGAACAATTTAAACATGCTCTTTTAAGTCGGCTGCTCTTTCCTCCAAAGAGTAATCTCAAACACAATCAAAAAGAGCTAAGTAGTGGATGCAATTTTTTTTTTTAGTTTTTCGTCGTTGGTGTAGAAAATTTTTTAGGTTTAATTTTAGGTTTAAGCAGTGGGTAATGAACCTCTCACTCTGAGTCATCGGGCATAAGTCATGACTCAAAATGCCATTGCTTGCAATAGTTGCCTTTGACTTTTCAAAGGCAATTGATTTGACTTGTGAGATGCACTCAATGACCGCTTGAATGAGGAGGCTTATACCCTGAATTTAGATTTCATTTTAGGGATATAAAAATAGGGGATTACCTTGAGTAGGATCTGTTAAAAAAAAGAGCGAAAACATTTATGTTTGCATCTAAAATCTACATGCAACCAAAGTTTTTACATGTAAAAAATGAAGTAGAGAACCCTTTCTCATGATACTCAATGAGAAGGGATTCTCAGGTTACTTTCAGGGATGTGTGCCATGCGAAATCAAAACATCTTCCTGTTTGATAAGTGAACTATGATATAAAGATCTCATGTTTGAATATTGGGGATGAAAAATTATTTTCGCCAGTTGATTCAAGGCAGTCGACGACTTCATATTCACAAGCCCGATTGTTGATACAGAACATTAGACTCTTAATAACAGTCCCCAAAATAAATTCCCTAAAGCAAAGAGTAAGAGTAAGAGTCACACCAACCTATGAAAATTTCATAAAACCCTCTAAACTTTCATTTCAATATCCCACATGAACTTGAACATTAGAAAGTCCAACCTAGACCCCCAAAGAATACAAATGCCAAAATTATGGCCCTTACCATCATCGTCCGTCTCTTATTTGATGGAAATCGTTGAGTAAGTGTGAAACGATCGTTGACACGTCGACAAACTTGACGGTTGTTTCACATTTACTCAGTGATTTCCATCGAATGCATAGAGACAGACGTTGACAACAAATGGATATTAGTCCTTGGAGGACCGATACGTATCGGCCTATTAAAATTAGAAAAGAAAAAAAAAACCAAATGAATATAGGCAACGGCTGATATCGGATACACATCCGCCAATACAGGCTTGCATCGGCCAATACTGATACCGAGTTAGATACCGATAGATATCAGAGCTGATACGTATCGGTTTGCCGAAATATCAATACATATCGGTATCGATCGATATTTGATACCTTTGTTGATAGTAGGGGCTAAAATTTGGGCATTTATATTTTTTGAGGGTCTAGGTTGGATTTCCAATAATTCATATGCAGGTGGGACATTTCGATCAAAGTTCAGGAGGTTTGATGAAATTTTCTCCTTAATAAATGGAAATCGTTAAGAGTCACATTCACACCAACCTGCTTTTTGCTTCTTTTCCTATTAGGTCCCTGCATTTTAAATCTTCTTTGATGATTGCATTTAAAATCTTCCTTTAAAAATGTTGATAGCTTTAAATCAGATCATAGAGATCATTTTTTGTCCCAATCTTACATTCAATAGAGCTTGGGAGTTGAGATGACGAATGACCTATCTGAGACGGTCAAATGTTGACTCCACCTGAATAAACATATCCCCAAAAGTAATGTAAGAACTTTTCTCGTGATACACCCATGATCATAGTCACTTTTGGGGATGTATTCCATACTATCATATGAAATCAGCATCTGGCTCTCTAATCATAAGTGGCTTAGGATCTATTGCGTGGAGGATTGGGACAAAAAAATCATCCCCTTCGTCTGATTTAATGCAATCAAGGGCGTCAAATGTGAAACCATCAGCTGTAGCAGTAGTTTGGTGTGAGATATTAAATATATAATAAATTCCATAGACGTCACACCCTAAGTAGTTATAACTTGGGGAAACGACTCCGTGCAACGTCGACCTAACAGATCAGCTTTGGGTTGCCAAACCTACTTCTTTTGATGCCGTCTTGATTCATATATAACAGGTGGACCACGTTGGTGCCGTAAACGAAAAATCAGGTGGAGATATGGTTGTCGCATTATAGGACAGTATTATGCAGTCAGACCATTTTTTTACAAACAATTTTGCAGGCTGCTTATGTGGTGGGAAGTAACTAGCTGCCCGCACAGTAGAGCCTAAGCACTGTATCCATTACTCACATACGTTGCTTGTAAAATTGTCTATATTAAATTATCCACCGTCTATAATTTTCCCTCATTTGGAAGCCACGTTTTAAAAATGAACTCGATTTAGAATTTCAACCACATCTACATTCGCTGGATATGAGAGAATTTTGACTTTTATAATTTTTATTTTTATAGGATAACGTGCAATTAAGATTCTCTTATTTCAAGGACCGATTGAACTCGAAATCCGATTCAACCTGATTGGATCGTACCAGTTCATCACTTCGTCATGACAAATACCAAAACAGATATGCCACTCTATGTCAATATTCTTATTTTTTTAAAACTATCCTATCTATATAATTAAGAGCCTAAAAATTAGTTGTCAATTTGTCATCATCATAATCTTATTTCATTTATTTGGGTTAGCTTTGAGAATCTTATTTCTCCACTCATTGGTAAATGAATGATTAAACATAATCTTATGCAAATACGGTGCAAATGGGTTGGGTTGGGACTGAGTGAGGGTTAGGGTTGATCTAAACCTGACCCTCCCACTTGACAGTCAACTTAAACCTAACTAGACCCGACCCGACGGTCAAGAAATATTCAGGTCAGTTCAGTCGGGCCAGGCATCAGGGGCATAGTCAGGAATTTTTGTTGGTGGGGCTACAAATAATAAAGAACCATACTTAATACAAACTCTAGATCAATTAAATGGGGGTTTGAGCCCATTTGGAGGCTTCTACATCATATATTTGAGGGGGTTTGAGCCCATTTTGAGGCTTCTACATCATATATTTGAGGGGGTTTGAGCCCATTTTGAGGCTTTTACATCATATATTTGAGGGCTTATATATATACAAACAAAGATTATATAAAAATCATACTTGATAGAAGCTCTAGAATTAAATGGGGGTTTAAGCCCCCACACCCTTCTATGTAGCATGCATGACAGGTTAGAATTTCAAGAGGGAGTTGCGTCAACTTGTATTGGGTCGGGTCAGGTTGGGTTTTGGTCAAGGAACCTAACTTCTTGACCTATAAAATAAACTGGTCAAAATTTTCAATCGGATTGCTTCACCTCTCAGTTTGGCCCAACTCCACCCATTTGCACTTCCATGTACAAACAATGGTCCCTATTAAGGGAACGTTTGGTTTAAACGTAAAGTGAGAATATTATGAGTCACGAAACAAGTTTGCTTGTGGCTTGGTTTGGTGTAAAGTGGGGATATTACGAGTAATGAAAAAAGTTTCGTAACCTAAGGGGTTTGGCGTGATGGTCAAGCATCCACCTCAAGAAGTGAGGGACCTGAGATCGAAGCTAACTTGGGAGCGCACATGCCCCAAGATCTGGTGAGGGCTCTTCCAGGTTATAAAAAAATGATAATAATTTTACTCGTGATCCTACATATTATAGTGTACCACTGCTAATTTTTTTGTTACCCTTGTAATAATATTTTCTTTTGTTGCTCGGATTAAATTTTTAGGTAAATTTATCAAAATAACTCTTTTTGAAAATAATGTCGATTTTATACCAATTTCAAACATTTTACCAGAGGGAGAAGTTTTATAAAATATTTATTCAAACGCTTATCCATCTTATTTAGCAAATGACCAAGTTACCCTTGTATTAAAGGCTTAATAAAATGTAAATCATGGGAAAATATGTAATTTGAGGTACTTTTTTAGTAATTTTTTTTTATAAAATCCTATATGATCATTTTTTTTAAAATGATTATTATTTTGTATATTGGTTCCCTGATTGGTCAAGTACCTCAATTTTAATTACAAATTTATAATTCCAGCAGTCAAATTCTAGGAAAATTGCTGTCATCGTCGCTTTTGAAAATTATTTTCAATTTATAGGCATCGAACATTGGGCCCATAAAATGGGTTGAGCCACAAGCACAATTTGCACCTCCAAAATACACTACAAAATAATATTTAGGAAATAACTAATTAATAATTTTATTACAAAATAGCGCCTCCTAGGCTTTTTTTTTTTACCAAAAAAGCCTTAATTTTTTCAATACCTAAAAGGTGCCAACCAACACGAGTTGACTCAGCCCGTGCTTAGGTCATGAGACAGACCTGCATTGTCTACCATCTTAATTTATTTTACCCTTATGCTTTTATATTTTCATATAATTACAAATTAACATCTTCTTTAAACCTTTGATAATCCGAAAAACAAAACGCTAAATTTTAGCTTTAATCTTTCAAAATTAAATAAAATTTAGCTTTAAGAGCTAATAGGAGTCAGGGCAAGTTTCAAGCTATTTCTTCTTTGTGCGTTAATGATCCCTAAAAAATCTTAGCAATTGCATATATATTAGAATGCAACTTGTTGGATGTTTTATGAAATAATTATTTATATTAATTTTAAGTAATAATATTTATTTATTATTTATTACTTTGGTTAAAGTTTTGGCTTAACTTTAAGGGTAGTTCACTAGCACACACGAAATCTTTCTCAACACCTACGTTCAAAATCATTGATTGTCTAAATCAGACGATGTAGATCACATTTCACTCCAATCTTACACACAAGGCATCTTCAGCATGATTCAAATTTTCGGCTAAAATGTCCGAAATTTCAGTTTAAAATTTCGGTTTCAGTCCCCACCCAAACCGAAACGATAACATAGATTTTCGGTAATTTTGTGATGGGTTGAAAATTTTGGCCGAAATTTCAGTCCAAAATTTCAGTTTCGATCTCCACCGAAACCGAAACAAAATTCGGAATTTTGATCCTTGATCTTGAGGCCACAAAAGTACCATCAGACGTTCAGTTTTCAATTCCACATGGCACCGATCCAAAAAATGTGGCCCTAAAATCAAATGGTACACATCACTCTAAAAAATGAGTTTAGGGCCACATTCTTGTGATCCGTGCCATGTGAACTCGAAAATAGACCGTCCGATGATACGTTCATGACCTCAAGATCCCTTGTGTGGAAGATTGGAGCGAAACACGATCTCCATCATCTGATCTAAACTAATCAATGATTTTGGACGTACGTGCCCAAGAAGATTTTGTGGGTGCTATTAAAGCTACCCTAACTTTAAATGGTTTCATTGTCCAATGGTTCCATGTGAAAAAACTACTTTTGCAATAGACAAAAGTAATTTAAAATTTGAAAAGTATTAGAGGTAAACTACTCGCACCTAAAATTTAAATTTAAAAGTGTTGTAGAAAAAAATGTCTTACCTAAGTTGTTTACAAGAACATTTTCAACTATATATATATATATATATAGAGAGAGAGAGAGAGAGACTTACCTTTTATATTATTTGGCTTAGGTAGAAAGAAAGCTATAGTGGCAATTGCGGACCGCCACTATAGTGCATGCATGTGTGCAAATAACGCAATTAGCACTTTTATGGCGCCATTGATGCATTTAAGACGTAATTTGTACTTTGCATGTGCGCTCGATTCCAAGGAGCCAACAAACACAATCACCCTAAAAGGCTGCATTGAACACTATAAATAAGAGGTGGGGTCGCGTCGGGGGTTGATAGTATCTCTGTGTCCTTGAAATTTGTGTGCCTATTAAAGCGAATATGCGCTTTCATTTTGTTGTGCTTACACACTATAATGCAAAGTAGTGTTAGTAGTGTGTGGCATATCGATCAATTACTAAAGCTTTTTTATATCCGAAAGGTGAATTTATTATTATCCCGTTGCATGATGGAGGACAATATTGTCCTAGAAATAGCGATTTGATCGCATACTACTTTATTTTAAAACGGTTTCTTTAATTGAAACACATTTGACACTTCTGAAAATTTCCAAGGGCTTAGATGCACATTAACTCTATAAATTGAGGTGGTTTGTGGGAAATTTGGATGTTCTAAATCTAGAGCATGTTTTCTAAATATTTCTTTGATTTTACTTATCCGATTTTCTTATAATAAAAAAATATCAAAGCCATTTTCGTTGTCTCTAATTAAGCAAACCCTAATAAAAAAATATCAGAGTCATGCAAAAGTAGTTGATTAATGATTATGATGTCTAATACATGCAATTTCCAATATATGATTCATAAAAGTGGTCAATTGATTGGATGGTTGGGATCAAGATCAAAATATTAGTTTCGATTTCGGTTTCGGGCATGATTGAAACCAAAAATTTGAATGAAATTTAGGCCGTAATTTTGAATTCGATCAAAATTTTGGCCGAAAATTTAATTGTCATACATAATTTGACCAAAATTTAAGGGGTTGTTTTTGTTTCGGTGAGGATCGAAATCGATAAATTTTGGCCGATAGTATGAATTATCGACCGAAAGTTTGAAACACGATTGGGATAGTTCCGCTTGTATAATCATTGGAGATTAATGATGACGCCAGCATAAGAGGATTTCAACCCGTCAGGTCAACTCGATGGGTCAAAGTCAAACAACCCGACCCGCCATAGGTTTGGGCTTGGGTTTAGATTTTCAAGTCCCAACCCATTAGGTCGGGTTGAAAATGTTGATTCATTTATTTCCAAGTTCCACTCAACCACTGAATTGTTTATTATTTAATTCCCAACAAAGTTACTCATATACCCAATATAAAAAATACCAAAATTTTAGATACCCAAAATTAAAAATCATCCCAAAATAATAATAAAAATCTACCAAAATTTTTAGATACCCAAAATTAAAAATGATTCCAAATTTTGGTTATTAATCTAAGAATATGTAGATTGGAAGTTTTCTTTACAAGAATAATTGCATGGTTTGCCACAAATCCTCCATTGGTTGAGTATTCATCCAAACGTTGACATGCTTTAATGGAGGAATCACTCATCTGATGAGTGAATGAAGGGCCTTTTAGAAGAGTACCTTTAAATTCACCCACCGAATCTTTGAGTCCACTCATGCTGAAACACGTTGATTGAATTGAATTGAACGACAAAGATCATTTATCCTCCCAATCTTTCAGGAGATCGACCTTTAGATCATGGGTGTACCCTCAGACGGTCGGCTTTTTATTTTACGTGCCACACATCTCAGAAAAGTGACTTTAACGTCATGTGCACGCTTAAAATTGAGTTTAAGGTCACTTTTATGAGTGTGTACCACATAAAATAAAAAAATCGACCATCTGATGGTACACCCATGATCGAAAGATCGATCTCATGAAATATTTGGATGATAAATAATCTCCATCTTCTGATTCAATGCAGTTGATGTATTTCAGCATGGGTGGACTCAAAGATTTTGTGAGTGGATTTAAAGGTACTCCTTTTAGAATGGTGGTAAACTATAATGATATAACTTGTAAATATAGATGAATGAAAGGCCTTTTAGAATGGTGGTATTTTTAGAATATTAGTTTCATTAAGGGCAACATAGTCGTTTCAGTCCATAAACTTAGGGCTAGTTAAACAGCAAGGGGGTATATGAAACAGAAACACAAAAGTAAGGGCTGCAAAATAATTACCCATAACTCAGGGGGGTTGATACAATATCGGCATATCTAAGGGGGTATATGCAAAAAACTCAAAGATTTTTATAGGAACTTCTTGCTTGCGATTCAACTCACTAAGCATCCGTCTTAGCCACGCTGCTTGACACGCACTATGAGCGGCGGCTAAGTATTCGGCCTCCATCATAGAAAGAGCAACAGCCGCTTGCTTCTTTGAAGACCACGAAAACAGTATTCCGAAGTGCTTTTTCATTGATCAACATCACTGGCCCAATCACTATCCATGTAGCCAACAAGCTCACTTCGACGAAGAATAGAAAATACTCAAATTTTGTGTGCCTTTCACATACTGTAGAATCCTCTTTGCGGCTTGCAAATGTGATTGCTTCAGAGTTTCAATAAACTGACTTAAAAGTTCAACTCCAAATACAATATCCGACCTAGTAGAAATCAAATAGCGAAGGCTTCCTACAATCCTCTTGAAATAAGTGAGATTCACACATTCACGACTTCCATCCTTATCCAAACTCAACCACTCCTGCATTGGAGTGCTGATAGGCCTACACGATTCCATCTTGAACCGTTTCAAAACATCCAGAGCATATTCTTTCGGAAGGAAAATTTCATCTTTAGATTGCACAACTTCAATTCCCAAGAAATATCTCATAAGACCTAAATCTGTCATCTCAAATTGGCTAATCATGACTTCCCTAAATTCTTGAAACATCTTCATATTGTTTCCCATAGAGATCAAATCATCAACATATAAGGAAATAATAAGTATAGCACCTTGCGTATTAGATTTAGTATATAAAGTATGCTCATAATGACACTTTTGAAATCCATGCTTATGAAAATAAGCATCAATGCGTGTATATCATGCCCTAAGCGCTTGTTTCAAATCATACAAGACCTTCAATTTGTATACCTGATTTTCTGCACCCTTTTCCGCATAACCCGAAAGTTGTTTAATATAGATTTTTTCTTCGAGCATACCATTCAGGAACATAGATTGTACATCCATCGGAAAAAACTATTAAGATTATTAGCGGCAAGGGAATTAGTGGTAGCTTTTTTTGTTAATAGTGACAGTTTTTGACTGCCGCTAATAGTTTTATTTTTTATAGTGGATGTTGATTCTACGTACCACACATCCAAGAAAGTGAACGTGAACCACATTTGATGGAATGCTATGTTCACATTCACTTTTTGGGATATATTTCACATGGAATCAATATCTGTCCATTTGATGATAAACCCATAATGTCAAGATCTATTGTCACTCCAAAAACTGCCGCTAATAATCTTATTTTTGGTAGTGTACATGTGTAGAAGATTGGGACGAAAAACGATTTTCACCATATGAGTTAAAGCAGTCAACGATTTCCATCATCTTATAGTAACCCTAGCCTTATATATTTGTAGGAGGGTTCGATGTAAAAAATAAATTCAAGTGGCTAGAGTCAATCTCAAGATTAATGAATGCCAATAAGGTTTAAATCTTCCAATTTTATTGGGTTGCAAAAGCTCAATTGCATTAAAGCCCAACCTAAGTTTCCCACCACCCTGTTCCCTCCTTTGCTCTATATAAACGCACAGGCTCAAGAGCCCGAAGACATCAAAAACTAAGCAGTCTAGCAACTCCATATCTGAAGGATAGGAGATCATGGCTAGTAGCTCCGTAGTCGCTTGTGTGTTGCTCGCATGCATCATCATCGGTGCTTCTCGCACCGAGGCCATCACTTGTGGACAAGTGATCAGCAGTCTATCACCTTGTGTCAACTATCTTACTAGCGCTGGTGCGCCCGTAGTACCACCCCCGTGCTGTAACGGGGTCAAGTTACTCAACTCAGCGGCTAAGACCACACCGGACCGCCAGCAAGCATGTGCGTGCTTGAAAAACCTCGCCGGTAGTATCCACAACCTCAACTTAGGCCTCGCCAGCGAGCTTCCGGCCAAATGCGGTGTATCTGTGCCGTACAAGATCAGTCCCTCCATTGATTGTAATAAGTGAGCTCTTTGTCCGGTTTAGCTTGCATGCATCATAGGGATCAAAATTTTGGCCCAAGGCCTCTTAAGCCTAGTCAAGATATAAAAAGGCCTACTTAAAAGTGCGGTTCAGCCTGAACCGAAACCAAACCGAAATGAATCTATTTCGGTTCTGTAATTTTATTTTTTGAAATAAAAATTGAACCAAAGCCGAAATATTTCAATTTTTTTGTTTGGTTTCGAATTTTTACTATTTTTTAATATTTTTCATGTATTTTCTCTGTTTTTTCGGTTTTCTCATCATACTCCCTCGATTTTGCCCACCCTAAACCGAAATGGAATCGGTTTGATTCAGGTTGGTATTCAGTCCGATTGGGACGGGTTCGGTTATCTCAATTTTCAATTCGGTTTGGAGATTCATATCAAAGCTTGCATCCCTAAGTATTAGGTACATGTTGTAGGAGTTGACGCTTTTGGTATTCCAGTTACTTTTTAGAATTTGTGCCACATGGAATCATACTACGGTGAGATTTGACAAAAAAAAAATCTCAATATTTATTTTGTAAAAGATTAGAATGAAAACATGATTCAATACCATCAAAGACCATCTAAATTAATGATTATCATGTACATAATTTTAGATGGTCATTGTTGGCTTTAAATTATTTTTCCTGCTACCTATGATGTGGAAGGCATATTAACACTAGTGTACCAAGTAACCAGGTGCTCCTGCTGCTTACTTAATACTAGTGTATATAGTAGTGGGGCCAAGCACTGCAGCTAAATATATAGCGTCAAATAAGTTGTTTGTAAAATTGTCTATAAAAAATTATCCATTATTTATAATTTTCTGTATATAACATTAACCCATTTTCTCTTATTATCATAATTTGCCCCATAAGAAGAAAATGGAAATCTGGGCTATGCCCTTGTCTATCTATTATCAATCACAGTGTTTGATGCTAAGCTTAATACGTCCAACGGTGTTAGATTCATCAATATGTTGTTTTCCTTTATGAAGTATAAATCATGATCATCTCTTTTTAATATATTTTATTTGTTTATTTATTTATATTTCTTTTTGTTGTTTTCAGGGTGAAGTGAGCTCTGGCGAGGAGTTTCTTAGTAGAATAGCGCACGTGATTGTAGGCTTACGCACGTGACGGCCTGAGAATAAGTCGGACGTAGGGCAGTGAATTTTAACGTCCGTTACTACGGTTCCATATGCATTTTACGTGTTCTTATGTGTAATATTTGATCATTTCAAAAAAATAAAAAAGATAAATAAAAGTGTAATATTTGCGACTTTATTTGTTAACTCTCGTAACGGCTGCCAGCCTGCTTTATTCCATGTGACGCATGTGATTGGTCAATTAAAATAGTCCAACTATGAGCAAAATATGCTTTAGTAAAAGAGTCACTCTTGCGAGAGGATCAAACACATTTTGAGTATTTTATGTGCTTGCCCATGTACCTACACTGGTTTCTCCAAGAGGTCTACCTTTCCAAGTAGCATTGCATTTGGTGCTCACATGTGTTTTATTTTGGCAGTCTAAGACATTTGTTAAGCTGTATTTTTTGTTTTATATATATATATATATATATATATATATATATATATATATATATATATTAACATTTAAAAGAAAAAATATGAACAAGTGTCAATATTTGAGTGCTGTTGTAATCTTAAATCTTGTTTTAAACTCGCAAGCACACGAATTAGATTGTAGATAGTGGGTGCGGAGTACGAGATCGTTCATATAAGAATTGGTCAGAAAATTTAAAAGAGAAAACAATAATTAACTAAAAGAACTATCACAGATTGAAAACAATATTTAACTAGCTTATGATTTCTGAGCAGATTGATTAACAGAATAAAGACTAGGCAATAAAATTTAATTAAATGATGAAGAAAAGAGAGGATCGGGATGCTAACTCTTCCCATCCTTGATTTACTATTTACAAAATACAGATCTAACGGTTGGGGTATGATATCATCACAAGATGTGCTACACATAAACATTAAACTCAATCAATAATTTATTAAAAATATGACAATTAATTCACGAAAATAATTCTAATGTAAGCTCTTCCTACTACCGCAAAGGAAGTAAAATAAAACATTCATCGTCAAAAGGGACTTATAATGACGATAAATTAATGCCGCAAAATAGGACAAAACATCTATCATAAAAGAGAGATTCCTAATGACGATGAATTAATGCCGCAAATATTATCAACAAAGAATTCGGAGTAGATTTTCTATTGCAGATCCGAAATTATGGGAGTGTGACTAACACCCTTATCTTATATAACAATCGAAAATTTACTAATTCGGTAAGATCAATTAAACATTAATAATTTCAGCATCTGTTAATGAAATAATATCACAACTGCAAATCTATATTATTATAAATGAAAACCTTAGATGGGGTTCATTAGATCACAATCCTTAAATAAATTTAGCCACACATGATTAAAATAAACAGTAGAATAAAGACAGAAATTGAAAATAACATTAAAATACCGTAAAATGCTTCAACAAAATTCATAAAAGTTTTAATCTAATCGGTACAATCCCTCTTAAAGTGCATAAATTAAATTAATCTAAGCCCTAAAATTAGGAAATGGAAAGAGTAATGCTTAAAAAATAAAAGAAAAAAAAAATTTAAAGAAACTAAAAATGCTAAGGAAAATAAAAGACTCTCTAAAGGGAGAGACTCTCAAAACTAATTCCCAAGTTTGCTTAAATAAGGTCTCAGTTCCAGATTTAAAATTCAAAAATTAAATTTAAATTTTAAATTTCAGGGACCATTAACTCCTTTGCTCTAATATTCTCGCGTTTGCTGTTCTTATGCTCTTTTATACTTCCAAATGCATATAATGAGTAAATTTTCCTGAAACAATTAGATTTTCACAAATATGTCAGATTGCCCTCATCGAATGTCTAAATGTAGGCTTGAATATGTGAAATATGATCATATTTCACCACTCATCAATTGCAAAGATCGGATGATTCTAATCCCCCAGTAAAAGTAATTTTTGGGCCCAATTAAGTTTAGGGTACAACTATTCACACTCGTTTATTAACAAGTATCACACAATGTTTTCACAGACGGAAACCATTAACTAATTTGAATAAGACGATGGAGAATATTTTTTGCTCCAATCTTCCTCACGCTGGATCTTAATATCTTGGTTCGTCTATGAGATGGTCAGATGAGTATTTCACATGGCACACTGATAACAATTTTAATATACCACCTTGCATGTGTACAAGGGAATTGTAGCACAGGAAATGATATCGTTCCACAGAGGAATTTAGAGAAGAATAAATAGAAATCTTCCAAAATAGTTTGGACTTTGCTTTTTAAAATTAAAGTTGTAGAAAATAAAAATAAGTTTTCTAAGGAATCAATTGTATTTAACCAAGAGAAAGAGTAGTTTCTAAACATATAAGATAACGACAAGTCTAGGTTCCATGATCACGGATTTGTAATCTTAGTTAATATATCTAAGCCTTTTGAATTTCGCAATTATCCTAACGAAATAATGACAACATAAGAAAAAGTGAAGGAATAGTTTAAAGTAACATGGACAATATAGACTTCTCCAACAATAATCTTATTGATAAAACTAACTAATTAAGGTACCACAGCAACATGATCGGATGATGTAAATCTAATAATTCTAAAACTAAGGCGGCAACGACAACATAAAATTCTGAATTACAGAAACCATAAAAACCATTTAAAACTCATAGACAAGTTCTAAAACTCATATTCATCAACCAATTACGATACAAATTCAAAAGACTAAAAATTAATTCAATAATCATGCCTATCACTACAAAAAATAAGACTATTAGTGGCTGGCAAAAACTGCTGCTATTAATCTTATCGCTACCAAAAATTACTATTATTGATCTTGTCGCTACAAAAAAATGCCTTACCAACATGTACTGCTGAAACACCTTATTTTTGTAGTGTATATTTGATCTAGTGGGTTCTTAGACTATAGAACACTTACGAATATTATAGACCACATAAAGAAACTAAGCATAAACTCAAACCTATCTCTTTATACTCTCAAACCTACAAACCTATATCTATACTCTTTAACTCAAGCCAGAACAAAAGATAATTCGAATTGATCCCTAGGCCTCTTATTTATAGATCAATAAAAGTCTTGATACATTCTAAACTAAGTTCCTAAAATTTAGAGTACAAATCTTTATGAAAAATAGAAGTCTAATCAACGTAGGATTCTGAAGATGGAAGTTTCCTAAAGCTTTATGTCGGCTAGAATACCTCTGGACGATTGCATGGTTGCCTTATGAAGATTTCATGATATATCGCAAATCGACTAACATCTGGGATCGTGAATGATATTAGTAATTTTGTGTCTTCATCCGAGGTGTTGGCTCGTACAATCGTCAATACAATTGCAGTTGTAGACTAGACAAGGTGGAATTGTAGGTGATTTTTGTGTAATCGTTGAAGTTCAAGTGTCATCATTCCTCAATTTACGATCTCCCTAAGCTGTGTATTTGTGGGATCGTTGGGACGATTGCAGGCACTTTTCTCTCGGGGATCTTGCTTTGACTTCTTTAGCAATCGACCAAAGTCTACGATCTCTCTCTGTAAGGCACGATGCCATCGTCCCTGACTTCTTCAATCCCTTCAACTCTTGATGTCATCGTTCATCTGAATTCTGCAGTCTTTTCAGATTCTGATGTCATCGTCCAATAATTTATCACATCGTTCATAACTCTTTCCTGATCTTTGACCAATCTTTGACCTTTAATTTCTTATTGATTTTTTCACATTTGGGTCAAAGTGTTTGTTTAGCTTTTGGCCAGCTCATACTCTAGATCACTCTTGTACTGTCAAACTTCCCCTCAAAGCACTAAATTATGTACGTTTTCCCATGTTTCTCATTAAAGGTCATGTATCTGCTCACTTTCGGGGATGAATGTTCTCTGCAATGTGGGATCAACAATTGACCATCTGATAGGCACGTCATGATCTCAAGATATATCGTGAGAAAGATTGAAGCAAAAAAGAATATACATCGTCTAATTCAAATCACTCAACGGTTTTCATCCGTAACAAATAACAAAATTGTGTGGATTTCAAATTCCCCAAAAGGATATACATCGTCTGATTCAAATCCCAAAAACAATTTAAGCAATGCCAAATCTCTGGCTGATTTTGATTGATTTGGTTAACTCTTTTGTACAATTTTTTAGGCGGGTGTTCCTACCACACCACTTTATGTTACACAGCCACCATAGGCAATGAGGATCATTTTTTCACCCCAATATTTCTCACAATACATGTTGAAATCATAGGCCAATTATCAGACAATCATTTGTTGATTTCACGTGGCACACATGTTAAAAAGTGAACATAATAATCATAATGTACCATCAAAGGCGGTGGTTACATTCACTTTTTGATAAGTGTGCTATGTAGAGTTAACATCCAATTGTTTGATAGTAGGCCGATGATCCCGCTATCTATTGGAAGAAAAATGATCATCATCTTATTTAATACAATCAACAACTTTTTTTTTTTGATATAAGTGAGGTGATTGTAACATAAAGTGTGATAGTGACCCTATCCATTTTTAATTCTTCGGTTTTAAAAATGGGTACCTTTATTCATATCTTTGAGTTCTCCCACGTTGAACTCATTGACTGCTTTGGATTAGGCCATGGAGATCATTTTTTGTCCCAATTTCTCACAAGATGGATCTTGAGATCACGGGCATCCCGTCAATTGGTAATTTTTTATAATTCACCTGATATGCATCTCCGAAAAAATAATATTAACATCACGTGAAACTAATCACACTCAAACATGATTTAAAGGTAATTTTTTTGGGATATGTGTCACGTGAAATATAAAAACTGGCTATATGATGGTATGCCTATAATCTCAAGATCCATAATATGAAAGCAATCAATTATGTCTTCAACTTAAGTAAACTCAATCATACACTGAGTGAATTTAAAGGTACTCTTCAAAAATCTTAAATGTAGCTTACTGGCAATCCTCTTTGTAGAGAATGAATTTAAAGTAGCAAATAACGCTACCCATTTTCATGCAATCATATTTATGAAGAAAGAATCTACAGCTGAAACGATGGGTGCCCTCACGAAATCGCGGAGCCCCTCTAGCATATCTATATATCCTCACGTGCCACTTAGTAGTGAAAAATAATGCAATGCAAAGCATTAAATACTTAAATAAATGTTAGTTGGGCTTGTCCTTGAGTTGGTTTGTCTAGCGACCTACTCTTTCCCACCGACATGAGAAGGTATCCTAACTCCTAAGTCCATCGAGGCACCAACCATCTATTCAAGGTTTACGTCTATTGACAGGGCTGTTAACGGGCCGGGTTTCAGTCCTGGCCCAGACCCAGCCCTAATAGGTAGGATTCGGACTTAATATTTTTAAGCCATTTAATAAATGAGCAAGGCCAGGCTAAGCCTGAATAAGAAATATGTTTGAATTCGGGCTGCAAAGTGTAAGCCGAATCCGGCCCGGCTCGATAAAATGAGGCCCTTATAAAAAAAAAAAAATCTTAAAAAATATTAGAAACCCGACCCGAACCTGGCCCTGCCCAGATAGCTAATCGGGCCAAGTTCGGGCTACAACATTTAAAAATCAGACTGAGCTCGGCCGGCCCCTGGCCCGACCTGGTTAGCTATCGGGCCGGGTTCAGACTCTCATTATATCTTTTAAAAAAACGGGCCTATAGAAAAACCCAGTACAAACCTGCCCCGGCCAGTTGGCAGCCTTAGTCTATTGTCACCCATTTTCGGTATTAGGAGCCACACCATTTTTAATGGACGAAAATCATTGACTGATTTAAATCAGATGATGTAAATTATTTTTTTATTCTAATTTTCCTCATGATAGATCTTAAGATCATGGCACACCTACTAAACGGTCAGATGTTAATTCCACATGGCACATATTTGCCTATAATCTAAGCCACTTTTGGGGATGATCCTCCAATTGTCATGTTTCTTTAGGTTGCACAAAAGTTATACGATGCCCGTCTCGCCATTTGAACAACTTGGATCCTTAAAAATTGTGTGCCTCGTGACACCATTTCCTAAAAAGTGAGAAGCTGAAGGTATGTCACAATAATAGAGTGCCACTTAAACTACTTAAAATAATCTCAAATTATAATTAATTAATGGCATAATAATAAAGCTAGCTTTAATGGTCTAAGATCAAAGGAGGATTTTAGTGATTAATTTATCAGTTAAACACTAAAATGTTGATTAAATGTCGGCCTAGGGCTCTCAAAAAACTCGTTTGCTCAAAAAATCTGAGCTAATTAAGTTGTTAAAATTTGAGTGAGTTCCTTGAAAACATCAATCGGGGACTAGGCGTAGGCCGATAAGTGCACATGAGAGGGAGAATGAGAGAGATAGAGAGAGAGAGAGAGGTGCTAATTAATCTGTCTTCACATCTTCACGACCGTCGATCCAACAGATCTCTGATAGAAAATAATTAGTCTTTCCAGGTTTAGAATTATTGAATTTATCCAATCTGAAAGATAAGCTTCATTAAGATGGAGTGTGTCATATGGTAAAGAGGCACGCCCCATAAAAATGTATGAGCCAAATTCAAGGGTACTCATTATGGGCTGCTAGATGGACTGCTTGGATTGATCAAATGGTGGGTAAAGAGTGGATGGTCATGTCGCAATCTCTTTCAGGCTCTCTTTAAACAAAGAAGTCGGGCGCCATTAACCAAATGGTCGCATAATGTCCACCTTAAAGCCACGTGGTGCACATGATTGACTAACCCAAGTAGTTCAACTAGCCAGCAGCCGATGGCTGACACATGTCTCAACTAATTAAAGACCCACCCCCAATTAAACTTTAATTTTGGCCGTTAAAAAATACAAGTAATTGTTCATTTTAGAATTATAGATAAAGATGATTTAAATAGAACAAGTTGAGACATTGAAGAGCCTTGCAATTGATTCTTTCCGCCAGATATTCCGTAGGCCTGCATTTGTTTTTGAAAATTCTGTTGTTTCTCTTTTTTCAAATTTAGATCATTAGTCAAAAATTTTATTTTTACGACATTTTTACCTTCCAAAATATGGTTAAAGTTTGATCACCTCCACCCGCTTAACCTAATGCATTGAATTTTTTTTAATTTTGACCATGTTTTGAGTGGTGGATAGGATGCATTTTTCACTTTTTTTTGGAGGCATGAATCTGATCAATCATGTGAATGTTGCCTTGGCACTTGATCTTCTAATTATGTGCCACTTGGCACCCAAATGACACTGAGGCGGCGTTGAACGCTATATCGCAAATGTAGCATTCCGCTGCCATATATATATATATATATATATATATATATATATATAAAGCAAGATTGATAAAACCTCCAAGTCCAGGATGAAAAATCCATTAGAAAACTTAAATTTCAAACTCTCAACAGAACCGTTGAATAGTTGATTGGTATTTGGTAATATGGTTTCTGTCATTTATTTATTTTTCGTAATTCAGCAAAGGTTGATAGGTCCTCAACCTTTATTAATGTAAAAAAACTAATTACAATCGAGTATAAGAAATTAACAAATTATCTCTAAGGAGAGTGTTCAAAATGTTTGGGCCACTATCTTGATCTAACAACATATGGATGTCTTGTATGTCTGTTTTTTATCTTGATAATGGGTGCCCGACTAATCTTAGAGCACACAACTCATCTTAGGGGCATGTGCCCTCCAGACTAATCTTAGAGCACCCAACTGATCTTAGGGGCACATGCCCGCCCCAACTCACATCTCGGGTCAACACAAGATATAAATCTCAAGGATGGCCTCAAGAGGGTATTCGTAATCAAGTCTCGCTTCCGAAAGCGGGTACCTGGCTAGAATGCCAAACTCCTTGAGGTTTTCTAGTAGGTCTGTATAGATCTAGCCACATAATCTGCGCCACCTAATATAAACTTGAGTATAACTCTACTTTAGTAAATCATTCTAGAAATAAATTGATGGTACGAGATTTATGTGTTATCTAATATTTTTATGCACTTGGAAGTCGGTTCCTTGGATGTGATCGGAGGGTTGAACTCTCCTATGATAGCCAAACACATTTTGAATGCATAAATTTTATTTATAAATTATTAATTAAGAAGGTCAACTATTTAAGTACAATTACAAACCAAACTTCATCACCCTATTACATTAGGCAACCATTTTAAATGATGGCTGATGGTATGAGAGTTGTGTATATCATAGGTAAACCTCTTGCTTCAATATGGTGTAAGATGTAAAGGGTAGCTATGTAACTAGATTTTTTAGAGGGTGTAGCTATCATTTTAGATTTTTCATCATGTCATATGATGCAAATGATCTTATGTAAAAATTTGGTGGGTTGAAGATTACATCGAAAAAATATCTCTCTAATAAGATTCAAAATATTCTAACAAGGGATTATTACAAAAATATGGGTATGCTCTCCAAAGTCATGAGATCAAAACGGTTGCTCTTTTGTGATAAATGTATGTCACGCATGTTAGAAATTCGTGAGACCAAACTCTATCGCGATGAATATGGCAAGAAGAAGAAGCAAAAGCAATACAACACAAAGGAATTTATGTGGTTCACCGAATCTAGGGCTACGTCTACGAAGTATATGCACTATATTTTGAAACGTTTATAACGCACACACTCTCTTCTCTTTAGTGCACTCTCAAGCAAAATCTCACATGATCTTCAACAGCCAACATGCTGAATAAATAAGGATTTAATCCTTCGATACAAGGAAGAGATGTGCTGGAATATAATGACGATTCCAATACAAGAACGGCTTCATTCAAATGCTTCAATCCCTAAGCTATTTTTTAATACCTTTGTCTTCCAAAAGTATTCACCAGTTTTCTCTCTCAACAAAACTCACGCACATACTATCATCTCATAACCCTCATGAGGTTAATGTAATACAAATATAAATTCTCAAATCACAAATGACAAAAATACCCCTCAATGACCCTAGAATAGATCAAATCATAAATTGGAAGAGCCCCGAAATCGTGGCCACTAGCTCAAGTTCATGGCCACGAACTTGAACCCGAGAATTTGAGCTATAGCACTCGTGGCCACAAACTCGGGGTCATGCCACAAGATTCAAGTCACCAACAACAATCTCCTCCTTGACTTGAATTCTTACAAATCACCTTGAAGATACCACGTAGTCCTTCTCGTTATACTTCCATCTTTCTTTCCGCATTCTTGCACCTAGAATGCAAGGTTCCACACCCTTCAAGAGTGCAACACAATCTTCAACACGTCTGCAATTGATCAAGTCCAAGCAATGCTTGAATTTCTTTTGTGTAACCGATTTCTTGAATTTCTTTTGTGTAACCAGTTTAGTCAACATATTCATTGTGTTTTCTTTCGTATCAATCTTCTCAACCAATACTTCAATATCTTCTATTATATTTCTGATAAAATGATACCGAACATTTATATGTTTTGTTCTAGTATGAAAAACTTGATTCTTTGTTAAGTAAATGACACTCTGACTGTTGCAGAAAATATCAGTGCTCTCATTAATCTTACCAAATTTACTCACCAAACTCCTAAGCCATAAGACTTCCTTAGCAGCTTCTGTAGCTGCTATATATTCGGCCTCCGTAGTTGACAATGCAACTATCCCTTGAAGCATAGACTTTCAATTGATTGCTCCACCTACCAAAACGAACATGTACCCCATGATAAACCTTCTTCTATCAAGGTCATCAACATAGTCGAAATTAACGTACTCATAAAGATCCAACTCGCATGTATCTCTACCTTCAAATATCAATCCATTTTCAGCAGTACCTTTTAGATATCTTAATATTCATTTAACCGCAAGCCTATGCTATCTTTCCAAATTAGACATATACTTGCAAATCACATTCAAGGATTGTGCTAAATTTGGTCATATACTCACCATGACATACATCAAACTCCTAATAGCATTTGTATACGGAACATTCTTCATGTCTTTCCTTTCTGTATGTGTGGACGGACTCATTTTCTTTATGAGTTTAAAATGTTCTGCTAGAGGAGTTGATAACGACTTAGCATAACTCATATTTTACTTCTCAATGAGCTTTTGAATAAAAATCATTTAAGTTAGCCAAAGCCTCTTATTTTCACAATCTCTCGTGATTTTTATACTTAGGATCTTATTTGTAGAACCAAGATCTTTCATCTCAAACTTCTGGCTCAATGATCGCTTCAGCTTGTTAATTTTAATCATATTTTTTACTGCTATCGGCATATCATTTATATAGAGAATTAGAAAAATTATCTCCCCTTCACAATACTCTTTTCAGTAGACACAACAATTATATTGCCTCCTGTGATATCCTATACTCAGCATATATGAATTAACCTTTTATCACTTGTTTGAAAGCGTATAAAGATTTCTTCAATCTCCAAACGAGCGATTCTCACCCTTCTGCTTAAATTCTTTTGATTGTCTTATAAATTTCTTCCTAAAGATATACATAGAGAAAAACTATTTTCACATTTATATTCTAGTTTTAGATCTTTCTGAGCAACCACAACCAATAACATACGAATCGATGTGTGTTTCATAATCGGAGAGAATATCTCATTATAATTGGTACCCTTTTTCTAAGAGAACCCCATTACAACTAGTCTTGCTTTGAACTTGGAAGTTTGTCTCTTATCACTTTCTTTCTTGTGAAAGACTCATTTACAATCGATGACTCTCTTTCCCTTAGGATGTTCCATGAGATCCCAAGTCTCGTTTTTCATAAATGACTGTCACTGTTCTTCCATAGCTAACTGTCACTTTACAGCATTTATATCCACCCAAGCTTCTAGAACTGTGTTTGGTTTCCCATTCTCTGTGATAAGCCCTAATGTTAAAGACGTCATATATTTGAATTGTCAGGGCGTTTATTTGTTCTTTCTGACCTTCTCAAGGTAGCTTGAATCGGAATCGGTACTTAGGATTGTAAGTTTTGAGGAATTATGTCATCATGCTCTATCTCATAGTCTTCATTATTTTTCTCATCTTGCTCATACCTTTTAATATCAACTTGTACTTGTGGTTCACCAGATGACTAAGGTTTGTCTTCTGCCTTTTTCATTGAAAATTCATCTTCATTGAAAATAATATCTCTTTCAACTATCACTTTGTGAGATTGTGTATCCCACAAGCGATGACCTTTTGTTCCTTGGTCATAGCCAATCAAGACACACTTTTTAGATTTAAGATCCAACTTGGATCGTTTACTTTCCTGAAGTAATGCATACGCAGCACATCCAAACACCCTTAAGTGAGAGTAACTTTTGTGTCTTCCATATCAAATCTCATTTGTAGTTTTTGAGTTTAATACAACTTATGGTGATTGATTGACCAAGTAACATGTTGTGCTCACTGCTTCTACCTAGAACCTATGACTCAAGTCGGAATGATTCAACATACATCACGCTTTTTTCAATAATATTCTATTCATCCTCTTGGCTATTCCGTTTTGTTGGGATTTTTCAGGAACTATTAATTGCCTAACAATCTATTGATTTTCACAGTGAGCTTTGAAATTCGAAGCCAAGTATTCTCCCCCCTATTATTTGATCTGAGAACCTTCACCTTTCTATCATTTTACTTTTCAATCATACTCTGTCACTGTTTGAATTTCTAAAACACATCCAACTTATTCTTAATTGGATACACTGATACTTTTTTTAGATTAGTCATCTATGGATAACACAAAGTAATTGACTCCACCTACTGAAGTGACTTTAGTCGGTCCCCATACATATGAATGTATGTACTCAATCAATCCCTTCGAAGTATGTTTTCCTGTGAAAAATTTCTTTTGTTTCTTGAAAATGTAATCTTCACAAAGTTTCAGTTTACAAGTAATCACCTTATTCTTTATGAGCTCTGTTTGCCTACGTTCACTCATGTGACTAAACCTCTTGTGTCACAAATCTATAAGATCCTTGAAATCTTTTATAGCGGTAACACCACTGCCGCTGATTGTGTCGCCTACTATAATATAACGATTCTCCATCTTCTCACCTTTCATTAAAGTTATAGCACCTTGTGCAACTTTCAGTTTTTCGAATTCTAGGATGAGTCAACATCCTATCTTATCCAATGCCTCCAACGAGATTAGATTTTTTTTCAGATCAGGCACATGCCCAACCTCAGTAAGAGTGCGAACACAATCATCAAACATCATTATTCTGATTGAACCGATACCCGCTACTTCATACACATTATCATACTCCATCAAAATCATCTCACCATTGGCTACCTTGTTGGTCAAACCAATTTCGATATCGACACGTGATACGATGCTCCTGAATCTAGGATCCATCTTTCATCAACTTGGCTGGAGCCTAATAGTGTATAGAATAGATCTTCACCGGAATCTGACTTAGCAGCATTGGCCTATTGCGAAGTACCTTCACCACTCTTATCTTTATTAAATCTATGTTTGCAATATTTGTAAATATATCCAGATTGTTTACAAAAATAACAGATGATATATTTTCTGTCACCCATAGATTTGGACCTATTGTTTCCTCTTGTTGATTTATTATCTCCTCTTGACTTGTCTCTTTTGCGATTATGGTTTCTACCCATTTCGCTAAGAGATTAATCCCTTTGGAGTTAGATTTAGACTGTTTTCTTAATTCGTTTGAAAGAAGTGCAGCCGTCACTTCTTCGACGACTATGGTATCCTTACCATAAATAAATGTGGTCACTAAGTGTTCATAAGATGCAGTCAATGAGGTGAGAAAAAAAAATGCAAAATCTTCTTCTTCAAGCTTTACCTCAATGCTCAATAATTTACTAACTATTTTATTAAACGGATTCAAATGATCATGAATACGCATATCAGCCTTCATATGAAGTGTGTAGAGTTGTTTCTTCATATAGAGCATGTTTGACAATAACTTTTTCATGTAGAGAGATTCAATCTTCTCACACATATCCACATTCGCCTTTTTGTGAAGAACGTTGTATAAAATTTCATTGGGAAAGCCGAATTGGATAGTGCTTCTCTTATCAAGAGCAGTACACTCTTCATCGAGCGTCTCTGCCTTCTTTCATATCTCCTTTCCAAGTAGAACACCATCAATGCCTTGTTGGACAAAGAGATTTGTGAAATTGACTTGCCATAGAGCGAAATTATTCTTCTCCGAAAATTTCTCCACCTCAAATCGTGTATTCAAAACCTTCATTGCGATTGTAGCATAAACTTGGGTTTGATACTACTTGTTAGAAATCCGTTAGACCGAACTCTATCGCAGTGAATATGACAAAAGAAGAAGCAAAAGCAATCACACAAAACACAAAGGAATTTACGTGGTTCACCCAATATAGGGCTACGTCCACAGAGTATATGCACTATATTTCGGAACGTTTACAACGCACACTCTCTTCTCTCTAGTGCACAAACAAGATCTCACACGATCTTCAACAGCCAATACATTGAAAAAATAAGGACTTAATCATTCGATACAGGGAAGAGATCTGTTGGAATATAATGACAATTCCAACACAAGAACGGCTTCAATCGAATGTTTCAATCCCCAAGCTATTTTTCAATACATTTTTCTTCCAAAAGTATTCACCAATTTTCTCTTTCTAGAAAACTCATTCACATGCTATCACCTCATAACCCTAATTAGGTTAATGTAATACAAGTATAAACGCCCAAATCATAAATGATAAAAGTACCCCTTAATAACCCACGAATAGATCAAATCCAAAGTTGGAAGACCCCCTAAGTCATGACCACGAACTTGAACCCAATAATTTGAGGTATGACACTTGTGGCCACGAACTCAGGATCGTAGCTACGAGATTCAAGTCACCAACAACAATGCAAAGTGTATAAATCGTGAAATATTTTGGCATGGTGGGGGCAATGGCAACCATTGGCATTACTCCAAGCGCAAGCTTGTGACACCCGATGTTATCCAAAAAATAAAATAAAATAAAATAGGATTTAAAGTTGTCAAAATGCCATAAAAATGAAGGGTAACTCTATTCGCCCCTACAAGTTTACTAGTGGGTGTCTATGCTGAGAACCATTGATTGTGCTGAATCATACAATGGATATCGATTTTCATCGCAATCTTTTCAGAGAATTGATCTTGACACCATGGGTGTACCATTGGACGGCCGATTTTTTTTACACGTGGCACAGATCCCTAAAAAGTGAATCTAAAATCACAAGGCACTCATCATGCTCAAACGTGGCTTCATGGCCACTTTTTAGGATTTGTGCCACATGGAAACAAAAATTGTCCGTCTGATGGTACCCTCATGTTATTAAGATCCATTATGTGAAAGATTGCGATGAAAAATAATAAGGTTTTTTGCAAATACCCCGCTGAGTTATGTTGATATTACAAATAACCCCCCAGTTATAGCTATTTGCTTTAAACCCCCTGAGTTAGCATTTTGGTGTTTATAAAACACCCTCTTTAACGGATGCTACTTTAAATGGTTAACCAGCCGTTAAGAATAGCCTAAATACCATATTTATCCTTTTTAAAAATAAATTACTAAATTGCCACACTCTACCCGTGGTAAGAGTAATTTTAAACTGCATTGAATCGGATGATGGAGATCGTTTATCATCCCAACCTTTCACACGATGGATCTTGAGATCACAGTGGCACTATTAGACGGTTGACTGCATTGAATCGGACGATGGAGATCATTTATCGTCCCAACCTTTCACACGATGTATCTTGAGATCATGGTGGCACCATCAGACAGTTGACTGCATTGAATTGGACGATGGAGGTCGTTTATCATCCCAACCATTCACACGATGGATCTTGAGATCATGGTGGCACCATCAGACGGTTGATTGCACTGAATCGGATGGTGAAGATTGTTTATCGTCCCAAGCTTTCACACGATGGATCTTGAGATCATGGTGGCACCATCAGATGGTTGATTTTTTATTTCATGTGGTACACACCCAAAAAAATGACCTTAAAATTAATTTAACCGTATACGTGATGTTAAGGTCACTTTTCTGATATGTGTGCCACAAAATAAAACACTAATCGTCTAATGGTATGCATAAACGATCTCCATCGACTTATTCAATGCAATTAATGTGTTTTAGCGTGGGTGAACTCAAAGATTCGGTGGATGGAAGCAGACGCGATTAGGCAATCCAATTCCTAAAAATGGGTCTTGAATCATATAAGAAATTGAAGGGACGAGTATTTTGAGTGGAACACGTAGATAGAAGGTTTTCTTTTCAAGAATAATTGCATCATTTACCACAAATCCTTCATTGGTTGAGTATTCGTCCAAACATTGGCATGCTTTAATGGGGGAATCACCCATCTGATGAGTCTTGAATCTGATGGGTGAATGAAGGGCCTTTTAGAAGAGTACCTTTAAATCCACCCACTGAATCTTTAAGTTCACCCACGCTGAAACACGTTGATTGAATTGAATCGAATGATAGAGATCATTTATCCTCCCAATCTTTCACATGGTGGATCTTGAGATCATGATCGTACCATCAGACAATCAGTGTTTTATTTCACGTGACACACATCTCAGAAAAGTGACCTTAACATCACGTGCATGCTTAAAATTGATATTAAGGCCACTTTTAGGGGTGTGCACCACATGAAATAAAAAGTCGACCGTCTGATGGTACACCCATGATCTAAAGATCGATCTCATGAAAGATCGGGATGATAAAAAATCTCCATCATTTGATTCAATGCAGTCGATGTGTTTCAGCATGGGTGAACTCAAAGATTTTGTGGGTGGATTTAAAGGTACTACTTTTAGAATAATGGTAAATTATAATGGCATAATTTGTAAATAAAGGTGAATGAAGGGCCTTTTAGAATTGTGATAAACTTTAATTGCATGACTTGTAAATATAGATGAATAAAGGGCCTTTTAGAATGGTGGCATTTTTAAAATATTGGTTTCATTAAGGGCAAAATAGACTTTCTATCCATAAACTCACAACTAATTAACGGCAAGGGATTATGTGAAACAGAAATACAAAAGTAGAGGCTGCAAAATAAATACTCATAATTCAAGAGGTTTCTTATAATATTAGCATAACACGGGGGGTATATGCAAAAAACCCAAAATGATATCTATCATCTTATTCAACACACTAAATGGTTCTGAGTATAGGTGCCCACAAGTAAACTGGTAGGTGCTAATAGAAGTACCCCAAAATGAATGGCTAAACTATTTTGAAGATTTACAAGGTAACTGCTCATTTTAAATACATTTGCCCACTTTGAATCACAGATAATTTTTTGATGCAATCTTCGACACATAGGTCTCTAGATTGTAATATTTGCATCAAATGACATGCTTGATGAAAAATATTACCATATGTCCAAAAAAGTGGCCTATTCTCAATATTGATCGGCAACAAATCAGTTACCCTATATCAGCTCTCCCAAACTAATGTCAATACATGGCTAAAAGTGTACCCTTTATTTCCTTGGTGAAAATAAAGGGTGCACATATGTAACTTTTATTTCCACTCAAAGGCTAAAAACGTACACCCTTCACATTAAAAGGCAAGGGCGTACACCCTTCAACATTAAAAGGCAGTAGGCCCTTGTTAAATTCATGCACAGCAGCCCAACCAACCACCTCACCACTCTTACCTATATGAAGCAGCACCAAGGAGAGAGGGTCTCATTCTCATGGCTAGTTGCAACTCAGTAGGAATGCACACCTTAGTTTGGGTGTTGTTCGCATGCATTGTGTTCGGTGCTTCTCCTACGGAGCCGACGATCAACAACTGTGCACAGGTGGTCAACTATGTACGTACGTGCCTCAACTACGTGCGCAACAGTGGCGGATCGAGGCTATTGCCGTCGTGCTGTAGCGGCGTTAGGGAACTCAACTCGGCGGCACGGACGACAACAGATCGAAGACTTACGTGTAGATGCTTGAAATTTGTGTGCCAGGCACACAGGGGAATACAACCAGGTCTCCTCCAACGGCTCCCACATGATTGCCGTGTAAGCGTGCCCAACAATATCCGGATCAGCTCCAGCACCCGCTGTTCTACGTAAGCTCTCTTTTACTTCTAACAGATGTAGTTGAGTGTAACAGGCCTCAAGGTCCCTGAAACACGTGTAACCTTATTTATTTATTTTATGGATAGCTCTGTTTGCGCCCATGCGATCTCTGGAAGCGCCAACGTCCCAAACCCCTTAAAAACCGTTGATTGCTTTGATCAGATGATAGAAATGTTTCACTCCGATCTGCCACAAAATGGATCTTGAGATCATGGCGCGCCTATCTGACTGTCAGTTTTTTAATTAAATGTGTCACGGATCCCCAGAAAATGGCTCTTCAATCATATGACACACATCAAGATCAAACGTGATTTTTTAGGGCCAAATAAAAAACTGACCGTCTGATAGGTGCACCATAATCACAAGATCTATTTTTTTAGAAGATATGGCTGAAAAAATGATCTACATCATCTGATCTGTAGCAATTAACAATTCTTAAGGGATCTATGACGTGGGCACTTGTAGAGAACGCGTGGGCGCGAACAAAGGTATCCTTTCTATATTTTGAATTCTAATAAGTGGATTTAGATTATTTTTCACCCCAATCTTTCACACGATAGATCTTGAGACCGTGAATGTACCATCAGATGGCCTATTTTTGAGCGTGAATATGTGTCATGTAGAACCTCATCTCGTGTGCAAGTAGTTGCTCCCTATTTTTGGGGATTTTTATCATGTGGAATAAAAAAAGACCATCTGATAGTACGTTTGTTGTCTTAAGATCTCTCGTCTAGATGATTGGGATGAAAACGATCTGGATTGTTTGATTCAAAGCAATCAACAAGTTTAAACCTTTCAAGGGGCTTCAAACTTAGGTGCCTCCGATATTGTGCGGGCGCGAACAGAGGTACCCTATAGTGTTATGTGTCACCATATAAGCTCCTCCCCTTTTATTTAAGGGAACCATTACTTGAACTCGGAAGGTTGGCCTTTTGCACTGAATTTAAAAGATTCTTTTCGAGCATGACCAAAATCAATGCATTTCGGCCGAAATTTTGATCCATGCATATCCCTAATCTTTCTTTAAATTTGGTACAAGGGGGCAAGGGCCAACTTTCTGGGTGCAAATAATGACTCTCTTTGTTTAATTAATATTTTATTTTTTTCCAATTGATGAGTATGTTCCCTCGCTCCATGAGGCACCAAACAAATTTGGGGGAGGCATCTAATTGAACGCTTTGCCATACACACACACACACACACACACACACACTCTCTCTCTCTCTCTCTCTCTCTCTCTCTCTCTCTCTCTCGGGGCGAGACCAAGCCACCACGGATCAAAATTTTGGTTTTTGTTTCGGTTTCGGAGGGGACCAAAATTTCAGAAAAATATTTGGCTGAAAACTTCAATACATTCAAAAACTACTGGAATTTTAAATTATTGTTTCAGTACCAAAATTTCGGTCATTTCGGCCGAAATTTTGATCCTTGCAAGCCACAATTTTGTATTTGTAAAACCAAAATGGCTTTAATAAATAAAATCAAATTGAAATAATAATATCTACCATCTATTTTTAGCATCATCAAATGGAAGCTTAAAAAAGTTTGTTGTCACAATTGTTATTTTAAGGCCAAAATCGCATACTAGAAAAAAAAAAAAAATTTAAAAAAAAAAATATATATATATATATATATATATATATATATATATATATATATATATATATATATATATGATTTATACAATAGCCCCTTCTCCTAAAAGATTTTTGTAAGATGCCTTACCTAAGTTTTTGAATGGACAAGATCCCTTACATAGTTTGTGATTTGGCAAGATCTCTTACCAAACCGTTTTAAGTCTTAACCACCCCAGCTGTCGCCAAAAGACCTTAATCATGGTATCAAAAATCGATCGATATTGATACGTATCAACCCCGATACATACCGGTATGTCAACTCGGTATCGGTATCGGTTTCGGCCAATGCCTCTATTTTTTTTTTACATTCAGCTGAGTCGTATTGGTCCTCCATGGACCGATAGCCGAGTCCGATTCCAAATTTGACACCTCGACCCTAATACCCTTCCTTTTGCCCACGTACACGACAACTAGCACCGTCAAATCTTTTCACCTACCCTAGGGAGGAAATGACGGGAATGCCCACGAAGCCAGTAGAGAACAGAATCCGATTGATATCCGGTCGGTACCCGCGCAAAAATCCGTTATCGATCCGATACCAGTTCTTACCCGATTGGTAATTGACTAATCGCATTCAATCCAAGTGGCAACCGTGCAGTTAACGTATGGTGACTGTCATTTTTTTTTTAATATAAGAACCGTCATCTTTCAATTCTTATTTAACTGTGCCCGTCATATGGGGCACTCATATACTCTTATTTTGTGGTGTAACATAAAATAAAAAATAAAAAAAAAAGTTCATGCTTATTTTAAATTTATTAAAAGGTTTAATCAAAAAATAGGAAGGTTACTCACGATTATCTTGAACCGTCCTATAATTTTGATTGGGGAGAATAACTTAATTTGGAGCCATAAATATATATATATATAACATATATTTATTTTTTTATATCCGAGCTATACAATAGCCCCTTCTCCCACCCACATGTTTTGGGTACATGGTTACTGTGTTTTCTTGTCCAGCTTACATTGTTCACATACATATATATTTTTGTTTTGGGTATTTTGCAGGGTTCCTTGAGCGGGTGGAAGCAGAGTGATTTGTATGGACGAGCCACCTAATATTTGCACCAACCAAAATCCTAAAAGCACCCACCTTCCCTACCTATCAAAGCATTTAAGAGCAACCACTTACCTATCTGTCAAATCATATTGTTAATTAAGAATTATGATGTAAGAACTTGCAACTTTTTTCTGTATGAATTTTGAGATCCGTCCAAAAAAAAAAAAAAAAAATGTAAGCACTTCGAGATGGTATTTGGTAAAAAAAAAAAGAAAAATGTATGCATTTCGAGATGGTATTTGGTGGATGGGCACTTGCACCGTTTCACGTACACATGCTGATAATGTCTCCGAAAATGGTGTTTTAATGTTCTTACGCCACTCCAATTATAATTTTTTATCTCACATCCACACCCTTATAGTGTGATTATCATTTGCATCCGGTTTTTTTCGCGAAGAAAATACGGATTTGCACCATAAATACAGTTGAGTGCCTCTAATTAGATGTTAGGGATCATTTTTCGTCGCAATCTTCCCCACAGTAGGTCTTGAGATCATAACGCACCTATCAGACGACAAGATCTTGATTCCACAGGGCACACATCCCAAAAGTGATACATTGTGGATGTGTGCCACATGGAATCAACATGTGACCATCTTATAGGTGCCTCATGATCTCAAAATCGTTTGCATGGAAGATTGGGCCTAAAAGCTTAGCCTCAAGGACAAAATGTTGAGCCAATCTTTCGGTGATGTCAGTTGTGAGCTGAATCTTGGCAAGAAATTGGCCACATATTTAGCATCGAATGAAAACAGTCCCACATATCCCATTTAGTAAAGGGTGTCTCTATTCATGCCTAACAGATTACTTGTGGTGGGCGCCAATGTTAAAACTAATTGACCACATGGAAATGGACATCGGTAATTTTTTTTCATTATGATCTTCCACACAATGTATCTTGAGACGGAGGGTTTTAATTCATCTTCCAAATCTAAAAAAGTGGGCCCTTAAATCACATTTGAGTGTATATGTGCTAAGTGATTTTAGGCCCACTTTTTAAGATCTACACCACATTGAGTGAAAAAATTGATCATATGATGGCCCGCCCATAGTCTCAAGATCCATTGTCTAGAAGATTGAAATGAAAATTGATTACCATCAACCGATTCAATCTGAGCTCACCAATAATCTTATAGGCGCGAATAGAGGCACCCTTAGTAAAATGGCGACCTAAGTATGAGGTCTCAGGTCAGGTCATGAGTACATGACAGCAAAATGCAGCAACTAGATGGTGGACATGAGAGGCAGCCATGTTGATCGGCCACACCCAAAATCAAATCAACCACACGATCATAACTTAAAGCATGCACAACATAAATCCCCACGCAATCTAATGCCACAATTTTTACGGATGGCTTTATTACTTTTGGGATCTGTGCCATGAGGAATATCCTCTAACCCGTCTGATTTAAAGATGATGATGAAATAATCTTCAATGCTAAAAAGAAATTGGCAGGAAATATGATTTCTATCATCTGATTTGTCTGAGTCAACTATTGAATCGCCTTTAGCTGTATTGAATTATATGATAGAATCAAGTATCATGCCAATTTTTAGCCTCAAATATCTTTACGCCATGTTCTTCAATTCATTCGCCTTTAATGGTGTTCCAAGTAGCATGGATCCCAAAAATAGTAAGGGTACCCCTGTTTGCGCCACCCTCACATTATCTGAAAGCAACTACACCGCAAACCCCTTAAAACCATTGATTGCTTCAGATCAGCTTATAGAGATCGTGTTTCACCCCGATCTTTCACACAATAGATCTTGAGATCATAGCGCAACTATCGGACGGCCATTTTTTATTCCATGTGTCATATATCCCCAAAAGATGGCCCTTGAATCATTTGACAAACATCATGCTCAAACATGAATTTATGGCCATTTTTTGGAGATCTATGACACATGGAATAAAAAAATTGACCAGCTAATAGGTGCACCATGATCTCAAGATCTATCGTGTGGAATATCAGGGTGAAACGCAATAAACATCATCTAATTTGAAACAATCAATGATTTTCAAGGGGTTCAGGACATGAGCGTTTTCAGAGAATATGTGGGTTCAAACAGAGGTATCCAAATAGTAAAGGGTACCTCTGGTCGCACCCACGCGTTTATTGAAAGCACACACGTTGGAAACCTCTTAAAACCCATTGATTGGGTAGGATCAGATGATGGAGATCGTGTTTCATCCCGATCTTCCACACAAAGGATCTTGAGATCATGTCTTACCTATCAGATAGTTAATTTTTTATTCTACATATCACAAATCCCAAATATATGGCGCTAAAATCACATTTGAGCACGATGCGTACCATATGATGCAAGGGCCATTTTTTTGGAGATCTGCGACACATGGAATGACCGTTTAATAGGTGCGACATGATCTCAAGACCCTTTGTGTGGAATATCTGGGTAAAACACGATCTCCATCATATGATCTGCCAATCAATAAGCTTTAAGGGGTTTCCGATGTAGGCGCTTTCAGTAAATGCATAGGTGCAAACAGAGGTACCAATAATTAAATCTTTCCTAAACATGTGCCACAATACAAATCCATGTGTGCAAGTTGCAGCTCCCTTGGGAGATTTACCTCTCTGTTATGACGAAGAGGGGACTCACCCACAACCATGGGAGCAAACTGTTGCAACGATCCCTTGGCGGGTATTAAATTGACCCCTCTCAACCCCTAAGGCTGCATATGGCGTAGCTCTGCATATCGTATAGCTCTCTAGTAGGCTCTACCATAGCAGAGTTCACCTGCTTTAACAGGTTCTCATCCTCTTTGGATAACATCCTGCTACTTGCACTAACAGGTATCCCTTGTCCTTGATAATTCCTTGCATAGCAAGATTTTATGCAAGATTTACATGTTTAGCAGTTCTACCCTTCTCTCAACTCACTCCTTGTCATAGCAGATTTTATTTGCTCCGATAGGGAGTTAGCAGAGACTAGAGAAGTTACTGTTAGAGCAGGTAAATTCTCATTTGCAAGAAATTAGAAGGGAGAATGAGAACCAACTAAAGCAGATAAACTCTGCTATGCTAGAAGCTAGCAAAGAGTTATGTCATTCGCAACCTAAATGAATAAAAGAAAGTAGAACTCGACCTATCTCACAAGCACAAAGTTAGTATGGTACATAACTACAAAAGGAGTCAGCTTTTTATTCACATGGCACATATTTAAAAAAGTGGGCCTATAAAATCACATGACATATATCCAAGGCATAGTCAAGATTTTCCGTTGGTATGTGGCTCCGCCCTCGCACACATCATGCTCAAACATGACTTTAGGATCATATTTTTTTGATTGGTGCCATGTGGAATTGAGCATTAGCTTCATGATGGTAAGCTCATGGCCTCAAGATCCATTGTATGAAATATTGGAGTGAAAAAGGGTTTCTATCGTCTAGTTCCATGCTATCAATGGGTTTTAGAGGGCTTCAGATGTAGGCTCCCTCAGTAATCCTATAGTCGCGAACAGAGGTGCCCCTTACATATAGGTAGGGAGAGGTGCATAGTGACAAATTTCATTTTCAAGAATTTTTCGGTGGGAGTCCTTTTGGTACATTTCATATTAATTTCGATACCTTTCGAAAAAATTATGGGGATTATATATATATATATATATATATATATATAATATTTTTTTAAAATAAATTTAATATTTAAAAAAAAAATTACCAAAATTTACTAAAAAATAACAAAATTTACCGAAAAATACCGAAAACCGAAATTTTCATTTGACCCACATTTCGCGAAATTTTACCAAAATTCGGTGAAATTTGCTTCTATGGAAAGAAGATTCTATTAAAAAAATTGATTTTATTTCAACTTTATCTCAAATAGATTGGATTTGGATTATTTATGGTAATCTCGGTATGACTAGTAGAAAAAAAACCTCAAACATGTGATCAAAAGGCTAAAAGAGAAAATAAATGGCTAAAGAAAATTTGGAACAAGCATGGTATGTGTTAGTTTTGTGGAACTCGTAAGCCTGTGTTTGGCATTCCTCTTTGGGAGAGTAGAAAATTGTTGGGAGGAAAAGATTGGAAGAAGATAAAAGGAAGACCACTCTTTGGAAAAGGAAAAACAGTCCTCTTTAAAAGGGCATGATTTTCTATGCTCTTTTAAAGAGGAATGCTCTTCATGTTTCAAAGAACAGCCACCCATTTTTCTTACTCCAATCCTTCTCTCTCCCCATATTCATTTCAACAACAAAGAGCAACAGCTCTCTTTTCTACTCTTCCAAAGAGCAATGCCAAACACAGACTCTTAATAAGATGATGAAAATAATACCACTTGGAGTCAAAAGAGTTCCATGCGTACAAAAAAGGGTGATTTGTTCACTCTCCACTGTCAGCCAATTTGATACTATCTACAACCTCATAATGAACAATCTTATGGCTGTGTTTGGGATTGCTCTTTTGAAGCAAAGAGCAGCTCTTTGCTGTGGTGGAGAGCACTATCATATGGGAGTGTGCTTGGTTGGAAGTACTCTTAACTCTTTCGAAGAGTAAAAGAGTAGAATTTAGGTCTCTTTAAAAGAGTAATTTAAACCTGCTCTTTTAAGTGACTGCTCTTTCCCTTCAAAGAGCAATCTCAAACACAACCTAAAATCTCTTTCTTGGGGAGAGGCGTGGTATGAAGACTATCTCGCCCATGCCCGAGACGTGAAACATCTCATTCGTAACGCCTCGTTTCGAGATTTATAACAATGGTTCATAGTTCTGGGCATCTCTTGATGTTGTTAGGAAGAACAAAATATAAAGAAAACCTATATAATTTCTATTTCAAAAATAGATAATAACATGTCATACATTTCTGTAACACAGGTTTGTTGTTTTTTCTACCTAATCAATACATAAACGCATTCATTAACAAACTTTGTCATACGTTTCTACAATCATCAAAGTCTACAATAAGATGTTAGAAATCGCCAATAAAATTCTGAAGGATTTCTTTTTCAAAATTGAAACTAATGGTGCAACCCAAAATAACAGTAAAATTGCCAGAAAACCATTTCAATCGATCTCTGAGAGTCAGGTCCTGTGTTGGACTATACTTTTACAGCTCTAATTTCTCAAAAAATAAAATAAAAAATGAAGCTGTTTATCATTACATAAAAGAATACAATAAAATGAAAATAAAAATTGAGTTCAACTAACTTGATCATGTTAAGAAAATAAGAATTGATTACAGATTTGGTCCCTTCAAATTGGGATACCAAAATAATAGCATCTCACTGAACTGGATAAACTCTAGATTTATCCGAATCCGTAAATCAAATCAATGCATCCATAAATTAAGCTGAAGAAATGGAAAAAACTGCTAATCCTACAAACAACGAGTTTAAAGTCTGCAATTCAGAAGGGCAAAGTTTCAAAGTTTGGGGGAAGTTTCTCGTTCCCTATGCGTTCCCCATGCGCTAGCACACAGAAAATGAATTGAATTGAACAGGAAAAAAAAAAAAGAACATGAATATGCAACAAAACCTGGGAGCTTGATACAGAAATGTACCCTAGGATAAGGGATCATTGCCATTAAATAAACAATGGAATGAAAAAATAATTTACCTGAAGATGTGGAACGGAATTTGGGGACTATGGACAATCTAACAAATGAGAGGGGCGACAATTAAAAGTTACTGCTGCTCTCACTGGCAGAAATCGATGGGCCTTCTGATTTCACGAGATGCGGATTTCTACTGATTTCGAGGCCCTGCATTCGGCCAAGTGGGTCTCGTTGAATCATTTCAGACAGCATGTGGGTGTTTGCAAGTAATTGGTGGTTCGGGAAGTTTGATTGAGTGGAATGGAATTGCTGTAATTGAATGTTGGGGTGGCCTGAATTTTGGGGAAGTGAATACAAGGATGTGCTGTAAGGGATGTTGGACATTCCCAAGTTGAACGTTTCCCCAGCATTTGAGATTTCTCCAGTAGCAATCTTGAGCCTCTCAACTTCCTGCTTCAGGGCCTCATTCAGAGCTGCAGGCATATTCAAGACCATGAGCTTCTTTAGAGATTTCAATTAAACAATAAAGAGATGAAAAAATTATTATAAGATAGCTTCTGGAAGCTGAAACAAAACATCTTGTGCCACAAAATACCTAGCCGTGATAATGATCAGGTGAAGCAGCCTTGATGGTGGAATCACGACAGTGAGAATGAACAAGAAATATTTTCATAAAATGTATGATCCTCTTTCAAAGAGACCATACCATAGAACAATAAAAAAAAATTAATTAACCTTCAGTAAGCTGTCAAGTGCCTTTCTCTTTGAAAATAATCACATATATAGTGTTGTTTCATGTTATTTTTTTCAAAGGAAGTACTAACTATGATATGAAAAATATAGCATTGTTGTATCAGACTGATGACTGTATATTTGTATACGCGCATTCCCATATGCATATATGTTAAGCAAATCAGCAACTTTTCCATTAAAGTCCTCCTTTATCAAATCTACATTAGCAGAATAATCATGCAAATATGCCATTTCAGGGAAAACTGTGTAAAGTTCAGTAAAATTATAAATAAAAATCATTGGAGCTTTGAAAACCAGTTCAATAATGCAACAATTTTACGTTAGGTTTCGTGACATACATTGTGCATACTTTTCATCATTTCAGCAAATAGATTTTTCAATTAGCTCTTTAAGATTTCCTTTCAGTTTTATTTTACTATATGTTTAAGTTTTGAAATTTTATTCTTGTTGGTTAGATTGGTCACCCGCCATTTTGGAATTTTCAAAATTTGACATGTCAAACACCGTCTCTACCACAAATCTCATTATAGCAACAGCCACATTATCACCCCTCTGAAATGGATAATCTGAACAGAAATTCTCATAAATTTATTGGATAATCTTACCACTCTATGTTAAATCCGTCAGATGATGAGAGAGAAATGCTACACATACCTTCCCATTTAAAGTAGTACTATCTCTTGTTAGATTTCAAATTAGATTGATTTTCCACATTGTTAAAACCCACTCAAGGTCAAAGGAAGACACGCATAGTTACTTTGGTTAGAGACATGGTGTATGTCAATTTGCAATAAAATCGTCATAATGGGAGCTCTATTTCGTGTAATAGAACTGTTATTGTCATGCATGTATTATTGGTGTGAATATAGTAGTTATTGGTGTGTGGGTAGGTCAGCGGGACTTCACACTATTCTTCTAGTTGTTGATGATATCATCATCACAGATGATGACTACTCTGCGTTTATAGCCCAGGTGAAGGCTGGTTTTAAAGCCTTTGATGTAAAAGATTTGGGACATCTATGGTTCTTTTTGGGCATTGAGATTGCGAGGCACCGAGGTCTGATCGTGGCATTTCTCTATCCTAGAGACGATATTCTCAAGTTATTGAGGCACGCTGCATATGCTTGGATGTCAACCTGCAAAATCTCCTATGGACCCCAAACATTACAACTCGTACACCCAAAGTTAATACACTCACATGGTCACACCATAAGTGACACACAAATCTAGACCCTAGTAGCAGGAATCTTCTAATTAGTGTACCGCTCCCGCTTCGGAATCTCGCTCTCACTCCCGCTTCCCACCATAAAACGGTGTACTTTTAAGCTTTTGATGACTCCCCCGCTCCCAACCTACCACACACTTCATGGCGCTTCCGGTAACTAAGATCTAGAATACTATCTACACTCCAATAACTACTATATACACACCAATATGTACATCATCTTGGTTCCAATTTTAAGGCCCAATATTTTTTCATTTGTCAAATGTATTATAACTTGAGGAAAAAAAGGAGACCCTCAGGCATAAAAACAAGTGCCAATGAGTCATTTTTGTAGGTTATTACACAGGTGTTTTGGTCTCCAAGTTTAGCATCGTTGTCAACATGTGGTTTCTTGTGCACCCTCGAGAGCAAGTTATGGTATGTTGGATGCCTTTATTTAAAACTCACGATGAAGTGCTATGAAATGTTCCGATAAAAAAAAAAGTGTTATGAATGTTCTAAAGGCATTAGAAGCTCCAATAGGAAAATATAAAACTGTTATTAACAGACAACCACCGATAGCCGAAACATGACAGTGTACAGACTCTCAGGTGCTTCTCTCTCCTTGGTAAAAATCATGCATTATGAGTTATCTAAACTGCGTTTTGAATCCAGACCAAACTCTGATAAGAAAACATAGCATTGCTATTATCAAAGTATTGAGGACATTCTCACATACCTTATTTATGCAAAACAACAATTTAACTACATAGTTAGGAAAAAATACCTGTCTACCTCACATCCAAATATGTGCTACTGCCCACATCATCACTCAGCTCTGATATACATAATCTGAAAAGAAATTTTCTCTTGCCCTGATATACATAATCTGAAGAGAAACTTTCTCTTAAAATCATTAGATAACCTTACATCTCTGGTGTTGGTGGAGAACAGAGATTTGGAGGATTTTGTTTCTAAGTCTAATAGGCATGATGTTTCTGTTGCTAATGGTCTTCCTGTTCCTGTGTTAGGAAACGGAAAAATTGACTTTTTCCTCAAATAGTTTCACTTCTTATGCTCTTGTTGTTCCGTCCTTTCCAGTCCAGCTCCTCTCTGTTGGAAAAATTACTACTTCTCTGAACTGTGATGTTATATTCTTCTCCACCAACATCTGGTTTAATCCCTTAGATGATGTAGTAATTAGAGAAATGCTACCTATGTCCTTCCTTTTGAAAGCGGTAAAACATCTTGTCAAACTTTTTATTGATTTTATGTGATCTTTAAAAAGCACAAGATCAAAAGAAGTCACACATGGTTGATTTGGCCATATAGGTTCTCTGTCAATTCAGGACTTGCAAAAAGAACATCAGAATGGTGGCCCAACTCATGATAAAACTGTTGTTGTAACCAAATTCTTTTTTTTTAAGGCCATACAGCCTAAACAGCCTCAAGGCAGAGGAGTGCACTTGCAGATATGACAGTTCAGGAGCAGCACCAAAATTTTTGCGGTGAGGAAATACCACACAACCAACCTTGTAAAAGTTGAGTCAGTAGACTTTTTTTTATTTTTCACGAATTCTACATCTTATATTTTTTCAATTACACATTTTATATTAAAAAACAAGTTAAAATGGAAAAAACTTGTTTCACCTTATTTTTTAAACCAAGTTAAAACAGAAAACCTTTGTTTTTCATTTATGAAAAAACCAACCTAGGGTTTAAAAAAGGGGGCTGCTACTAACCTCCCACCATATATTGAATATCCCCCATTAAGTAGAGCTGAAAATCATTGACTGCTTTCTATCGGATGATGGAGATCGTTTTTCCATCCAAACTTCTACACAACTGATCTTGAGATGATGGAATATCATCAGACAGACAGTTTTTTTATTATACACGACACACATCTCAAAAAGTGACCTGTGAGGATCATGTGTGCTATGTGTTCTTTGGGCCACCTTTTTGGGATGTGTGTCACGTGTAATAAAAACCTAACCGTCTGATGATACAACCATGATCTCAAGATCAATTGAATCAAAGATTGGAACAAAAAACGATCTTCATCATCAATTCAAACCAGTCAATGGTTTTCAGCTGTACTTAATGGGGATAGTAGCAGCTGTACTTAATGGGGATATTCAGTATTTGGTGGGGGGATTAGTAGCAGCGCCTTTTAAAATCTGGGTTTAGCATCCATTCTGGTGCCCTATATTTGTTTTTCAATTCTCTAATTTTCTCCCTCATTATTTGGAGTTAAACAGAAACGTGTTATTTACATCCATTCTGGTGCCCTATCTTTGTTTTTCGTTTCCTTTCTGCCTCTCTAATTTTTTCCCTCCTTATTTGATGGAATGATTGGAGTTGAACAGAAACAAAGTGTTATTTAATTGGGTGCTGAAATAGAAAGTATAAGTTGGTGGCTATCAAGAAAGAAAGATTTTGTAGTAGGGTATTGGAGGCTGCTATGAGAAGCTAACAGGATGAAGAGGGAATGAAACATTGGCACATGGCACCACTTAAAAAGGGGAGTTTTTATGTGAAAGAAAGAATAACAAGAAATCTCAGTTTTTTTGCACTAAACCTTCACGGTTTTTATGTCTTGACCTTTTAGTTTTATTAAACTTATTCGAGGAGTTAGTTTAATAGTTAAGAATTTTAATTAAAATAGAAAATAGAGTTATTTATTTAGTACTGTTAATGCTGTAATATGTTTTAGACTTGAGTATTTGTTTATGAGAAATTAATAAAGAAAAGAGGTATGAACCTATTTCTTTCACTTCTAATTCTTCATGAGTATTTTATGTTAATTTTCCTAGATATCGCCGAACGCAAGCTATGCTTTTTGTCATCTCACCTTCTCAAGGTGCCTTCATGTATGGAAGCAAATTTTAGATGTTGAAGTCTTAGTGCATAAATGTATCAATTCCAAATATAAATTGACAAGAAAAGTAGTATTCTTTACAAAATTGATATGAAAAGCCTATAATAGGGTGAATTGACATATCTTTGACTACATGCTAGATCGAGATGGACGAGGAAGGCATGTTACTGACCCCTGTGGTTCTCAGTTATGGTATATAGTGCAGCTAAAGGCAACAGATGTTTTAGAGGGCTTCAACAAGGGGCTATCTCTTTCCCTCTTAATGATGGTGGCAGAGGCTTTAAGTAGGCTCATGGCCGGGCCACAGAAGAGGGATCTCTTTAAAGGCTTCAAGACTGCAAACGCTGGTCCCCTCATCTCACTTATAATTCGTCAATGACACTCGTCTTTTATGGGTGATCTATAAAGGAATTGCTGAATATCAAAATGGTTCTTAGATGCTATAAAACAAAATCTGGCCGCAATTTAATATGGGTAAGCTATGGTTTTGGGTGTGAGAGCAGATGAGCGGTCTCTTAATTCTTAAAGCCTTTTAGGCAACCTTGGATGCAGATGGGATACCCACCCCTTTACTTTATCTCCAGCTTTGTGTGGTACCCACTAGCCACTCAAATTGTTATGCAACCTGGTAGTGAAAATATGAAAAAAGAAATTGAAACATGGAAGAGTAACCTTCTGCAGATTGGAGCTTAGTTGACCCTAACACATCTACTTTTGTGAACACTTTGATTAACTATAGGTATATATTTAAATGCCATTTGAATATTGCTAAGAAGGTTGAAAAAATTGAGAGGCAAATTCTTTGGAGTGGGAGAGAGTTTGATAAGAAATTTCGTCTCATAAATTGGAGTGTGGTTTTCCTTTTTGCGGTCTCCATTTCCCCCCTTCTCCCGCTAGGACTGGTTTCCGGTTTAGCAGCCAAAGAAGAAAACCCAAAAACTTATTTTTAAGCTCGGCCATTCAGTCAGAGTAAAATTGGTACGTCTTAAATACTGGAGTTTGAGGAATGTGTGGGAGATTTGACTCAGTCAAGGCTAGAAAAGATCCTGTTTGTGGAAAGGAGTTGACACGGGGATGCCACCAACAAGGACCTTCCAAGCCGTACCAGGTGTACCGCCAGAAGAAGAAACGATGGAGGGGACCGCGGAGACACCGGAGACGTCTTAAGGAGCAACCCATGAGTCATTCCTAATTGTTCGAACGAATCTCTTCAGAAAGTAGTCGCTCGAGCGAAAATATGCCCAAAATTAGGCCAAAACTTTCGGGTTTGACTCGCTCGAGCGAATTCCCAAAGTCGCTCGAGCGACCCTTGGTTGTCACTTGAGCGAGTTTCGTGACGGGACGTGTCCTTTTTGTTCGAATTTTTATTGTTTTTTTGTCTAATTGTAAGTTACCACTTAGGGTAATTCCATACTTTGCCATTTTAGAGATTATTCCCTTTGTAGTTACTATAAAGGATATTTTTGTAAGCCATTTTTGGCACTTGTTGAAATTAATGAAATTGCATTTGCATTTTGGGCTTGTGAGAAGCTTTGAAGAGCGAGTCTTCTTCTCCATTTGGGGTTTGGTGTGAGGCCAAGGGTGAGATGCCCATTTATCTATAATCTTCTTTCTTATCTCTTTTTGCTTGTTTGGCGCCCCTATTCTCCAACAACCCTTACATCCAATTTTCCTTTCATTTAATTCGTTCGATCCCCAAACCCTAGATCTAGGGAAACCTTGATGTTCATCCTTGTGGATTGAATCCGACCCTAACCCGTCGATCCACAACTCTTACATCCCTTGACGGACCTCGCGCGTTGGATTGGGCCTAGCATGGCCACTTAAGCGGAATCCCGAAAAAACCCCAAGGTATCACTTAAATTTGTGGTTGATTGTTCAACTAATTAGTCTAATTTCGGCAAATTAGCATATCATGGACATTCACGGATTTTAGGGTCGTTGTCCCGTGTCAGTTTTGGCATCAGAGCTTAGGTTCTAGGTTAGGGCATGCGTGTCATCTCACTTTCATTCGATTTTATTACATTTCTGTGATCATTTGCTTGCATGCCTAGTGTTTGACAAAAATCCCCATTCAATTGTGCGTCATAGTTGCGTGCCATTTCATAGTTGAGTGTCATTGTAGCATGTGTCCATCGTGGTCGCCATGGACACGAATGTGTTTGCCGATGCTCCTAAAGGCATCCAAGCCTTGATGATCACCATGAACGAAAGGATGAATGTTATGGAGGGGGCCCAAACGGCTATGGCCGCCACTAATGAGTTGCTCCTCGACCACTTGGGTCGGTTGGAAGAAAATGAGGGGCATCGTGACCGACGCAATGAGTGTAATGGTCCGCGTTTTGAGCACGATGAGCGGCTTGAGGGTCGAAACCGAAACCAAAGGGAAATAAGTCACCGCAGAGATGATTACGATTCAGATGAGAAACTCCTCAAGAATGTTCGAGTTGAGTTTCTAACGTTCGATGGAAGAATGGACCCTAAAGTCTTCCTCAATTGGATCTCTGATATGGATCATCATTTTGAATGGTATGGTATGGACAATGAGCGATGTGTTAGACTTGCCAAAGTAAAGCTCATTAGTCAAGCTCGACTCTTTTGGGTCACTGTCGAGCACATGCATGCCAATGCAGGTCGTGCTCCCATTACCCTTTGGGAGGATATGAAAGAGTAACTCATGGAAAAGTACGTTCCTTTATCATACTACCATTGCCTACTCGACCAATGACAAAATTTACGTCAAGGTAGTATGCCCATAACCGAGTACCAGTGTTCTTAAAATTGTTGGGCGGGTTCGGGCGGAAATCGCTAGGCGGCATCCGAGCGGGTGCCCCAAGATCCGGGCTGTGACGGGGGCATACGGCGTGGCCATCCGGGTCAGTCGTAGGGCCACTTTTCCTCTCCAAGTTTTGAGTATCACTGGTGCGTCAAGGCCATGAGGGCGGCACCGTATGTACTGGGCTGAGCCACGATGACGTCGCGACACGTTGGGGTGGAGGGTGAAGACTTGGTCGCGACATGGACGCGACATGGTCAGTTGGGCTGGCGTTGCGGGGTGAATAGTAAAGTATGACAAACCAAGGGGTTTGAGGTCCTCCCGCCATTTTGCCTGAATTACTATTTTACCCTTATATAGGGGGACTTGAGTTGGGATCCCCCGACCCTACACGTGCACTAGCCTCGTGGGCTTATGTCCGTGCATCCGGGCCACGCTTGGTGCGTGGTCGTCCTAACTACGTCGTGTACTAGGGCTATCGCGTTGGTGGTTCCCAACCACCTTCGAGGTGCGGGTTTTAGCCCAGAGGGGGCTCGGTATATGCTCGTCGCTACCTATCGCTATATCTATCGTCGTTGCATGTTGCCTTATGATCATCGTTGGCTGTTGCCTTGACAATAGTCGTTGCCGGCTCTAACCTGCTGCGTTGCTTCGCAGGGCGAAGTCCGAACATAGAGGTTGAGGTGAAGCTTGAGTAGGACAAGCCTTCCACCCTTCGTAGCATCTGGAAATCCGCATCGCGTGCCTCATTTGGAAGAAGTAGGCTGACTTAGCGCAAGCAAGCGTTAAGTGCCACACGAGCCAACACTGCTAGAAGAGTGACCCCGTGACAGGGCGCCCGCTATATATATCAGTGCCACTTGTCAGAATAAGAGGAAGAAAAAAAAGAAGAGAACAAAAAAAAGAGTTGTGTTCACTGCTCAGTTGCCGAAAAAAAAGTGTTGTGCAAGAATCAAGATCATAAAAAATTGAGGAAGAAGAAAAACAGAAAAAGAAGAAAAAAATAGAGGAAAAAGAAAAACAGAGGAGAAAAAAAATTGGGGACTAGGGCGATCAGGTGTCGGCCCAAGGAGGATCCGTGGCTCGAGGCGGTCCAGAGGCTCAAGGCGCTCAACCGTCCGCCTCAAGTCCGCCCAAGCCAACCGTCCGGGCAGCCGCCCTGGGCGATTTTCAGAATAGTGTCGAGTACATTGGCAAGTTTAAGGAGTTCATGATGAGAGCCAATGTGTCGGAAGATCCTCAAGTCACTCTTTCGAGGTTCCATACCAGGTTGCGCTTGGACCTACAAAAAGAGTTGATCTCCCACCTTGTCGACACTATGGAGGTGTTATGCCATTGTGCAAGACCTTGAGAGGTACTTGAAAACGACAGTGGTGAGGCGATTTAAGCCGCATGCCGGTAGCCATAGAGTCGGAGAAGAAAGGCCTAGTGTTGGAAACCCACCCCCCAAACCGACAAAACCCACTCCTACAAATGTTCGGTTGGATAAAGGGAAAGATGCGGAAGGTGAGTCCTCAAGAGGTGGCACTCAAACCAAGTACTATTATAAATGTCATGAGTTTGGCCACTTTGCCTCCTAATGCCCTACGCGAAACCCCCAAAGGACCCTCTTGGTTGAGGAAGAGGTCAATGAGGGAGAAGATGTTGAAGAGGAAGGATATGAACCGGAGATCACGCCTAGTGATGAGGAGAGTGATGATGGTAACCAGGCACTAGCTTGCATTCATGAGTGTTTGGTCGTGAGGTGTGCCCTTGCACAACCTCAACGTAATGAGAAGGACGACTGACGAAGAGATAACATTTTCTATACTTACGCCAAGTGTGGTGAGAAGAGTTATAAGATCATCGTGGATAGCGAGAGTTGCACGAACGTTGTGTCGACAACACCATTACCCGCTTAGGGCTCATACCCGAGCCGAGCGTCACCCGAGACCATACAAAGTCGCATGGGTCGACTCCTCTTCCATTCCCATGTCCCAAAGATGTCATGTGCCAATACAATTAGCCTCGTGTTCGAACATGTTGTGGTATGATGTGGTGCCGATAGATGTGGGCCACATCATCTTGGGGAGGCCTTGGCTCTATGATATGGATGTGACCCTCCTTGGGCGGTCTAATGTGTGCACATTTATACATGAGAGCAAAAAGATAAAATTAAAACCCTTGCCTCTCAAGACACCATCAGAGAAGAAGATTGAAAAGAAAGGTGGTTCATCTAAGGCCCTTAACATTGTGAGCCCTTCGGAGTTTGAAAAGGCTTCTTTGGAAAAGAGAGTGGTGTATGTTGTCATCATCATTGAGCACGCTCCCGAGTCCATGGGCGACTACTCCAAGGAGGTGAGTCAATTTTGAAAGAATTTGTGGATGTCTTCCCGGAAGACTTACCTAACGAACTCGCTCTCATGCGTGGCATTCAACACGCAATCGACTTGGTTTCCGGGTCTACCTTACCGAACCTGCCCCATTATAGGTTGAATTCAGTTGAGCATGTCAAGTTGACTCGACAAGTTAATGAGCTCCTTCAAAAGGGATCATCCAAGAGAGTTTGAGCCTATGTGTCGTACCCGCGTTACTCACACCTAAGAAGGATGGTACATGACGCACGTGTATGGATAGTCATGCAATCAATAAGATTACAGTCAAGTATCGGTTTCTCATACCGAGGCTCGATGATATGCTCGATATGATAGTTGGTGTCACTATCTTCCCCAAGATAGACCTCAAGAATTGCTACCACCAAGCCTAAATCCGCCCTGGTGATGAATGAAAAACTGTCTTTAAAACTAAGGATGGTCTTTATGAGTGGTTGGTCATGCCTTTTGGGATTTCAAATGCCCCAAGTACCTTCATGAGGCTCATGACCCAAGTGATGCGACCGTTCATCGGGAAATTCCTTGTGGCATATCTTGATGGCATCTTGATCTATAGCCGCGACAAGGAGCAAAACTTGATCCACCTTTTGGCTGGTTTGTGAAACATTGAGAGGAGAGAAGTTGTATGCGAATTTCAAGAAGTGCACGTTCATGCAACGATCCGTTGTCTTCTTGGGATTCATTGGCTTGGCCGATAGGATGGTCACGTACCCAAAAAAGGTAAGGACTATTGTAGAATGGCCCGAACCCAAGAACATTCACAATGTCCGTAGTTTTCATGGGCTGGCCACATTTTATCGTCACTTTATCCGAAATTCCAGCACCATTATGTCTCCCATCACCAATTGTATGAAGAAAGGAGAGTTTAAATGGAGCAAAGCCGCGACGAAGGCTTTTGCCGAGATATAGGAGAAAATGACAAGTGCACCCGTCATGCGCCTACCGGACTTTTCAAAAGTCTTTGAGGTCGCATGTGATGCGTCAAGTGTAGGCATAGGTGGAGTGCTTAGCCAAGAAAGCCACTTTGTCGCCTATTTCAGTGAAAAGCTCAACGAGGCAAAGCAAAAATGTTTCACCTACGATAAGGAGTTTTATGCGGTCGTCTGATCTCTTTAGTATTGGAAACATTACCTTAAACTGCACGAATTTGTGTTGTTTTCCGACCATGAAGCCTTACGCTTCCTTGCATCTCAAAAGAAATTGAACCCGAGGCACGCGACATGGATCAAGTACCATCACATTCATATTAAAGCACAAGGCCGGTGCAAAGAACAGAGGCTGATGCGCTTAGTCGCTGGGTAGCGACTTTGCAAGCCATGAGCATCGAGGTCGTGAGATTTGAGTAATTGGTCCAAGAATACCTGAGTGCCCAAATTTCGGGGCGGAGTATGTTGCTCTTCTGGACAATTCATCCCGCACTAGTTCCAAATATACCCTGCGAAACGGGTATTTGTTCATGGGCAATCGCCTATGCATCCCTCGCACTTCATTGTATAACATCCTCATTTGGGAGCTGCATGCCGGAGGGATTGCCTGGCATTTCGGGCGCAACAGGACCATTGCGCTAGTCGAAAATAGGTTCTTTTGGCCTGGTCTCATGCGAGATGTCACTCAAATTGTGCAACAATGTTGCACTTGCCAAGTCTCTAAACAAAAAGGCAAAATACTGGCTTGTACACTCCTTTTTCGGTACCGCACACACCTTGGCAAGACATTTCGATGGACTTCGTGCTTGAGCTTCCCAAGACTTTGCGAAAGCACGACTCCATTTTTGTTGTAGTAGACCAATTTTCCAAGATGGCCTACTTTATACCATGCAACAAGACGTCAGACGCGACCCATATCGTGAAGTTGTTTTTCGGAGAGATGGTACGTCTCCACGGACTATCCAAGACCATTGTGTCAGATAGGGATGTCAACTTCACAAGTTACTTTTGGAAAACCCTATGGCACATGATGGGTACTATGCTCTAATTTTCATCGACATATCACCCTCAAACCAATGGCCAAACCGAGGATACCAATAGGAGTTTAGGCAATCTCCGATGTCTTGTCGGTGATCACATTAGGACTTGGGACTCCATTCTACCGTTGGCCGAGTTTGTGTACAACAATTCCGTCAATAGGTCCACAGGTAAGAGTTTGTTTGAAGTGGTGCATGGTCACAAGCCAAGGACACCCCTAGATTTGATCCCCATGTCCACATCTCATCACACCTCCGAGTTTGCATTTGATCCCCATGTCCACATCTCATCACACCTCCGAGTCTGCAGATACATTTGCACAACATATTCATACCTTGCATAACTTAAGATTAATTCAAGAAATGATAACTACAAGTTATCGGCAGATTCCCACAGGCATTTCAAAGAGTTTCAAATTTGTGAGCATGTGATGGTTTGAGTTAAGCCTGAACGATTCCCAACGGGAATCGCGAAGAAGCTTCAAGCACGTGGCGCCAGACCGTTTAGGATTGGGGCAAGGAGTGGTCTGAATGCATATGTTCTTGAGCTTCCTCAATATATGGGAGTTAGTTCAAAATTCAACGTGGAAGACCTAGTTCCTTATCTAGGCTCAACCCCACCCCCTTGCAATCCTTTCCAAGCATCTCCAACTCAAAAGCCGACCCAAGCCCCACAACCTATACCGCCTCCAAGTAAGCCGAAAAGAGATGTGATCGAGAAGATTTTGGATGACGTTGTGGTCTCTACTCATGACGGGGGATTTCAGAAATATTTAGTGAAGTGGGTGCAGAAGTCGGAATCGGAGAATACTTGGGTCAATGAAGACGATGTCCACCACCTAGACCCCGACATGCTCAACTAATACCATGGCTGCTCTTCATCAATAATGAAGCCTTTTCGGTTTGGGGGAATTGACGAGGACACCACCAAGAAGGGCCTAGGTTTTAGGCCGTACCAGGTTTACCGGCAAAAGATGAAACGACGGAGGAACCGCAGAGACACCGGAGACGTCTTAAGGAGCAATCCATGAGCCATGCCAAAATCGCTCGAGCGAGCACCATTCTCGCTCGAGCGAAAATATGCCCAAAATTAGGCTAAAACTTTCAGGTTTGACTCGCTCGAGCGAATTCCCAAAGTCGCTCGAGCGACCCTTGGTTGTCGCTCGAGCGAGTTTCTTAACAGGATGTGTCCTTTTTGTCCGAATTTTTATTGCTTTTGTGTCTAATTATAAGTTACCACTTAGGGTAATTTCGTACTTTGCCATTTTAGGGATTATTCCCTTTGTAGTTATTATAAAGGATACTTTTGTAAACCATTTTTGGCACTTGTTGAAATTAATTCTTTTTGGGCTTGTGAGAAGCTTTGAAGAGCGAGTCTTCTTCCCCATTTGGGATTTGGTGTAAAGCCAAGGTTGAGATGCCCATTTATCTATAATCTTCTTTCTTATCTCTTTTTTCTTGCTTGGCTCCCCTATTCTCCAATAACCCTTACATCCAATTTTCCTTTCATTTAATTCTTTCAATCCCTAGATCTAGGGCAACCTTGATGGTCATCCTTGTGGATTGAGTCTGACCCTAACCCGTCGATCCACAACCGCTATTCGACTTGAGTTTGCTCGATTCGCGCCATCAACCGCTCTTATTCAAAGTACTAGCGATGAGCTACCGATTCCATCCCGACCTAGACGAAGCGAGAGTTCTATCTCTCGGAACGCCTCTTCCGCATCCCTTGACAGACCTCGCACATTGGATTGGACCCTACTTGGACCTAGCATGGCCACTTAAGAGAAATCCCGAGAAAACCCCAAGGTATTGCTTTAATTTGTGGTTGATTGTTCAATTAATTTGTCTAATTTCGACAAATTAGCATATCATGGGCATTCACGGATTTTAGGGTTGTTGTCCCGCGTCAAGTTGCCATGTAAAGGATAAATGTACCCGATATGGACTTGGTTCAAGAAACATAGTTCTGTCTTGGGAGGATGTTTGGTATGTTGACCTTCCTCTTTATAAACTCTACAGCCATTGTACAAGACCGACTCCAATAACAAAGTGGTGAAATAATAAACGGTGGAAAACTAGCAACAGTCTTTGCCAAAACTAAAGGGATGGAGAATGCAGCTTACTAGCAGAGTTGCTGGACTACCTTAAATGTGTGTGTTCTTCTTTCTTAGAAGGATAGAAGCCTTTGGTCCAGAGAGACTATACGGTTGTTGTTTAATCTTGACCATGCTGTGGAAATTATGTGCTCCTTACTTGGTTCTTAATTTTTCAATAAGTTGGCTACTCATTTTTTTGGATCAGTGTGGGACAAAATCCCCAGTCTATCATCTCCAACATCGATGCCAACCATAGTGAATAGATGCTCAAAATCCCCAGTCTATCATCTCCAACATCGATGCCAACCATAGTGAATAGATGCTCTATATACTATATGGAGGAAGAGTCGGTTGAGCACTTTTTCTCCCTAACATTGTGGGTATTCCTTTTCTCAATCTTTCTGGGGAGGAATGGTGTCTCCCTTTCTCGTGTGTCTATCTCCTTGCATATTGGGGTTTGGGTCTCTTTAATACAAGATGAAAGGCACTTTGGAAGTTGGTTGCTGTGGCGGCATTGTGAAGCATCTGGTTGGAAGAGAACACTGGAGTATTTAGAGGAAAAAGGCGCTCGATTGAAGCCTTGAAGTTCCTATCTAGGGAATGAATCATTAAGCCGTATTTTCCCCTTCGGTTGCTTCCATTTGCCAGGAAGAGTAACAAAATAACTGGGCTGCAGTTTTGGAGGGCAGTAGGTGCTGGCTTGATCTTCTAATGGCTTTTTTTCTTTTTTGGTTCTTTGGTAGACCTCCTTTGTAAAGCTATATTTTAGGTCTACTGAGTATAGGTCTAAGCACCTTCATTTCCCTTCAGTGTTTTTGATGGAAGAGAACACTAGAGTATTTAGAGGAAAAAGGCACTCGATTGAAGCCTTGAAGTTCCTATTTAGGGAATGAATCATTGGGCTGTATTTTCCCCTTTGGTTGCTTCCATTTGCCAGGAAGAGTAACAAAATAACTGGGCTACAGTTTTGGAGGGTTGTAGGTGCTGGCTTTATCTTCTTATGGCTTTTTTTCTTTTTTTGTTCTTCAGTAGACCTCCTTTGTAAAGCTGTATTTTAGATCTACTTAGTGCAGGTGTAAGCACCTTACTTCATTTCCCCTTCAGTGGTTTTGTTCTCTCCAATTTAATAAATTTCTGTCTATAGATAAAAATTAAAATCATTAACTTCCTAAACTAATTAAATTACAAATGCATGTTTTCTAACTAAATAATAGGCCTAATACTATACTAAGAAGAAGTCTCAAATATCTCCAAAATTGTGCAAAAGATATCCATGAAGCCATCGCCGCATGATGCTGAACCAGCAGCATATCTGGAGCAGATGGGGTGTCATCAGCCCACCAATACAAGATGTGATCCCCAGTATATTAAATAGAGTTAGAAGTAGGTAAATGGCCTGGGCACCAGGTGACTTGGTACTCGGGTTAATTTTTGGGATGTGTGCCACGTTAACTCATCATGTGCTATAGGTGCGCCATGATCTAAAGATTTTTGGTGCAAAGAACAGGAATAACAATCTCCATCAGTTAGTTCAAAACAGTCGAACATCATAATGACATTGGGATGAATAACAATCTCTGTTGCATAATTCAAAACAGTCAAACATCATAATCCCTACCATGTAAAACAAACATACAGCTAATTTATGATGGACTATAATTGCTTTGAATCAGACGATGGAGATCGTTTTCGGCCCCAATCTTTTACACCAATGATCTTTAGATCATGGCACAGCTATCAGACAGCACACATGATGATTCCACGTGGCGCACAGCCCATTTACCCAGGTTCCAAAAACACCTCGCGGTCAGGCCGCTTACCTAATACTAACTCATATAAAATATGAACCTCTTAAATGAGGCTTGAATTTAACTGCATAAATATAGCAGAGGAATGAGCTCAGGTAAATCATTGCCTTCATATATGCAGACTACAGTTAAATTGGAAGGCTATAACTAAATAAACAACAAAATATTTGATACACCTCAATAAGAATCAAAGTGACTTTTTAATACATAATGAGGAATGGAGTTACTCCACCACAAGAAATATAATGAGGAATGGAGTTATTCTACCACAAGGCAGTCTATTACGTAAAACCTTCATGCACATAGAGTTACTTGAAAGTGAAGAACAAACTTTTAAATATGGAGAACAGTGGATTATTTAAAAAAATAATAGAAGATATTGAAAACATACCACCATGTAAAACATGGAATTATCACTATTTATCTACGGATTTTAAGAAAAGATACAGGTGCTGATATGAGAGTTATAATGTAATTTATTCAAAATCAACGTAACATATCAGAAACTAGGTAAATAACAATAAACTCACCATCGCGTAACTGAGCTTGCTGTTCCATTGCTTGTAATCGTAGCTTAAGCTCTGCGTTCTCAGTAGTCAGTCCTGTTGTATCTCTCTAAAGAAAAGGACAACCAACAAAAAGCAAAGTTACTTCACCTTTATTATCATTTTACAGATTGAATTTTAAAAGAAAAAACATATGAGTAGTTTAATGTATCTACAAAGATGACTTCTCACAAAGCTACTCCCATTATTGGATCCTTCAGAGGGACGTGAGGATATGAAAAAATAATAAACTAAAATGCTATGGGACTGGGAGATGGAGCAGGCTCACCAACTTGAGGATAGAAATATGATTATAAAAGGTCTTTTATAGTGAATAATGTGTCTAGTCCTAGACCATTCCAATAGTTAACATGCATAGTTGTATAGGCTATTTATCATTCTCCTCTTACAGTGGTTTACAAGACATGGTTGAAAATTATAGTTGATGCCGATTTTTACCCTCATTGAAACTAGTATTAGTCTGTTCCATAAACAATTATACCAATGGAAACACAAATTGATGTCTTTTTCTAGACAGCTCCGGCTAGATCAGCTAATTCGGCTGACATCCATTTTCAGGCAAAAATCAATTTCTGTTCATATTCTTCTTCATTTGTCTTTCTTCCTCAAATGCATCATGATCTACCAAGCGGAAAATGCTCTTAAAGACATTTGAGCTTAAAACTTGATATTTTTTTTCAAAAGTTCACTTTTTGACCCAGTCTTTGTTTTCTTAATCATTTGTTTAAATGCATTGTTAGACTAGATCAATGTATATATGCACGTTATCATTTTTCATATTTCTCACTCTTCATAGATTTTCCTTTCATTTTTTTCATTTTAACATAATTTTGCAGTTTTTAGGTTATTTTTGTGCATTTAGCTTTTCTGTTAAATAACTCTGCCGTTGCTGGTCCCAAGCCCTACTAAGGAAGGAAGGTTGGCATCAAGTTGCTGGTTGTTAAGTGCACGTCAAATCTCTGTAAGGCTTCTTACAAATACCCATTTTGCAGCGTTCCCTGCTAGAGACGCACTATAACGAAGCCAGATTACAGTGATAACTGGGGTAGGGTTAGCTATAGGTGGCGCACTACAACAGAGCTCAATTGTAGTGAGAAGTAGGCAAGGGTGTTCCTCATAAGCGACGAACAAGAAGAATGCCAAATTATAGTGCAACATGGTCATAGATTTTGATGTTTAGGTTCTACCATACAATCAAATGATGGATTTGAGGGCATCTCAAATTTAACCAATAGGGCAATAACTTCCATATCACAGTGGTCATATGCCAATCAAGAATTTTCGAAGCTACATTTGGCCTTTTTGGACTGTAGGAACCAAAATGTAATATATATATATATATATATATATATATATATATATATATATATATATATATATATATATAATGTAACTTCAACGAATAAGATAGTCGGAAGAGGATTTAGTTAAAACAGAACACCATATAGTGCCACATTATCATAGATTTTGATGTTTAGATTCTACAATACAATCAAATGATGGATTTGAGGGCATCTCAAATCTAACCAATGCATCCTAGAGACAAGCAAGTGGGGTATTGTGCAATGTAACAAGGTCCACACTACTTTAGCCCGCAAAATGTTGGTAATGAAGAAATGAAAAGGGGATAGAGCACATTTGGCTGACATACGTATGCTAAGATAGATGACTAGAGTAACAAGAAAGGATAAAATAAGAAATGAGTATATGAGAGAAAATTTAGGATGACTGATATAAAGGATAATATTACAAAATGTCATTTGAGATGGTTTGGACATGCCCATTGGATGCTAGAAAGAGCCCATGTACAAAGGATTGAGACGATACAGGTACAAGTAGGAGAATAGGAAGACCAGTGAAGACCTGGAGAGAAGCAATTGATAAACAGCTGAAATGTGTATGCTAAGATAGATGACTGGAGTAACAAGAAAGGATAAAACTAGGAATGAGCACATGAGAGAAAATTTAGGTGCGGCTTATAGAAAGGATAACATTACAAAATGTTGGTTGAGATGGTTGGACATGCCAGTTGGATGCCAAAAAGAGCCCATATACAAAGGATTGAGACGTTTCAAGCACAAGGAAGTAGGAGAAGAGGAAGACTGGCGAAGAACTGGAGAGACGATTGATAACGGTTGTAATGTGTATGCCAAGATAAACGATTGAAGTAACAAGAAAGCTAAAACTAGGAACAAGTACATGAGAGACAATTTAGTAGTGGCCTATATAAAGAATAATATTTTAGAATGTCATTTGAAATGGTTTGGACATGTCCATTGCAAGACAAAAAGGGCCCATGTACAAACGATTGAGGCAATACAAGCATAAGGAAGTAGGGAAGAGAAGACCAGTGACAGTATGGAGAGAAGAATTGATAAACGATATGAATGACTGCGAAGTAATAGAGATTTGAGCCCTAAGTAGAAATGAATAGAGAAATAAGTCTCGCAAAGTCGACCCTAAATAGATGGGATAAGACTATGATGAGGATGATGATGACCTTTTCTTAAAAATGCACTGGTAGGCTTGATCTATGTTGTCATGCATATCAACATCATTAGTGACACATGTTTTTCACATGCTTCAATATTACTAAATTTAGCTCTTTTTTCTTTTAAGTTTTCAAGCATTTTTTATTTTTTAGTTTTTTGTGTAAAATGCATTGTTAGGCCAGCTCTATTGTTATATCTATATTAGCTCTAGAAAATATTATATGCTTTTAAGACACTTTGAGTTTTCTCTATTCTTTTTCAACTTTTTTGCCTAATTTCTTATTTTTTGTTTGCTTTTTGTATGTTGACCTTGATCGCATTCGTGATCAACTTATCAACCCTCTATTTGATATGCTTGGGGCTTTAAGAATGATTATACGTCATTTTAGGCTTCTTTTATTTTTCTTTAAAATGCACAGTTAGGTTTCGATCTATGTTTGCATGCATATCAACATCATTAGTGACACATGTTTTTCACATGCATCATATTACTAAATTTAGCTCTATTTCCTTTTGAGTTTTCAAGCATTGCATTTTTTCCCGTTTTTTGTATAAAATGCATTGTCAAGCAATTCTATTTTTATATGTATATTAACACTAGGAAATATTATACGCTTTTACGACACTTTTTGAGTTTTTTTCTTTTTTTCAACTTTTTTGCCTATTTTCTTAGGATTTGTTTAAGTTTTGTATTTTTACCTTAATTGCATTCATGATCAACTTATCGACCCACTATTTGATATGCTTGGGGCTTTAAGAATGTTTACATGACATTTTAAGCTTCTTATTTTTATTTTATGGTCTATAGTACATTTTCAATGTTTAAGCATAAAATCACATTGTATCAAATCGTACATGCTAGTACCAGCCATGGATGGTAAGAGGTCCAAAGATCTTGAACCTTGTTAGAAAAGCATTCTATCAAGTATGAATACCAACGAATGATAAAAGTGAATACATTTTTATTGACAAAATTAAGGGTTCAAAAGAAGTCTTTCAAGAAGCTATTGGCTCCAATTTACCATCAATACTATGTTCATTAAAGAAAGTCAACAAAAAAAGCAAAGAATTTGATCCCGACAACCTACAACCCATCTCAGCCTAAGTCCTTTTTATTCTATAGCTCAAGTGTTCAAATGATCAAAAGAATGAAGAAAGTGCATTGTTTACATATTTTTTGCCCTGTTTGGGAACTCTTTTGGGTGAAAGCACTTTTCACCCAAGGATCTGCCTACCTCTAGCTGAAAATGGTGTTGTGTTGAGAAGTTGCACCATGTTGCTTCTCACACAACACCATTTCAGCATTTGAAAGACCTTTTTGAGAAGCACCATATGAGAAACAATATGTGACACACCTCTTTACAACACTTGAAAAGTGCTTTTTAGAAAAGGGTTACCAACAAGGGCCTTAAAGTATCGGCAAAGCAACCCATTATCATAAATAAAAGAATACATTGTATTTTCTATAAGAACGAACCTACGGTAACGTAACACAAGAGAAAGGAGGGAGATCATTGATTATTAAATTATCTATTTGTAAAATAAAAATATATAATTTGGGCAATCCTCAATACTACAAGCAACTTTTCACGGCTGATTTCCTTAAATATAAAAAAATAAATAAATAAGGTAGGTACATTACAAGCAAAGTAGTCAAATGCACAGAGTGCATCTGATGAGCTAAGGCTCCAAAACGCCTATGGAAGAAGGCAAAGGTCACATACTGTGAAGCTTTGTTTTTTTGTGCTTATAAATATATTATAAAAATTCTATAGTTTTATCGCAAAAATAAAGAGAAAAAAAAGAGGAGTTCTAAAGTCAAATAGAAGTGTAACTCGAAATGCATGTGAGATGAGAAATTGATCGATATGGACCTGGTATAGAGTAAGTTGTGCAGAAAGAGTTGTAGCTTCAGTTTGAAGGTTCTGAACTCTGCGCTCAAGATCCGATATATAGCGGGCCTTACGCTCTTTTGAGCGAGCAGCAGACTGCCGATTTGCTAGAATCCTGCATGTAATAATTTTAATTTTTTTATCGTCCATAAAAAAAAATCCTACATATGATATTTTATAAAATAACCAACAGCAAGAATTCCACAAATCCCAAAACTTTTAAGTATAGTCAACACTAGGAGATCTAGAACTTCATCCCACAAAAATCTCCAAAAATGCGATTTAAAAATTTCCAGCAATACCATCAGTTAAACACAAATCACAGAAAAAGAAAATGCTTTTTTTCATCAATAAAAGACTATTTTTATTAGTTCTACTCATTAACAAATCTCTAATAAGCAATGTGTGTTCATGATCCTTATGGTACAACTCCAATCTGAACATTTTCATGACAATTATACAAATATTACTTCATATATGTATAACCTAGTGAAAAGGCATTAACATTACAATAAATAAATCAAGGAAGCAAGCATGCATTCAAGGAACACACTGGTTTGATCACTACTCTTAAGGCATTTTACCGATCAAAGCTCATGAAAAGTAGACTATAATAGATTTAAAGATCCTAAATCCGAGACCATCCAATTTTCACAGGATACGGTAACTAAGAGGTACATACAAATGTAATTCATGCATAGATAAAGTGTCTAAGAAGTTAATCCTAAGGATATTTAAAAACAAAAAAAAAAAAATTATATAAATTGCAATTAAAATAATAAAAATAGAAATAACTAAAATAATATACAAAATTAAAACCTACATTCCATTCAATATACACAATATAAAACAAATTAATCCTTAAGACTATTTTTTAAGCAGCAAAACACCAAGTTTTATATAATTTGTATATAAAATCATTAAAAATAGAAGTAACTATAATAAGATACAAAATTAAGACCTACATTCCATTCAATATATAAAATATATAACAAATTACTCCTTAAAACTATTGTTTTAGGTAACTAAACATCAAATTCAATATGATTTGTATATAAAATCCTAAAAAATAGAAGTAGATACAATAAGATCTCCATTCCCTCCAATCCATTTGTCACCGTCAAATTACGTTGAAGAGAGAGAGAGAGAGAGAGAGAGAGAGAACGAAATCTAAATCGGAATCACCTCTTGGCGCGTTTGGGATCAATGGCCGCGAGCTCAGCGAGCTTATCGGCCGCCATTGCCTTTTTCCCCTCAGACATCGCATCCCCAAACAAATTCTCACCTCTCGAAATGGAAGACACGTCCACCGAACTGCTGTGCCGATGCCGGGGCCTCTCATTTCTCCGATCGCACTGCGAACTAAAATCTCCACCGCCGATCTGAAGATCCTCCGATCCATTGCCAGATCCGAGCTTCTCTATATCCATATAAGTGCAAAACAGATCGTCTTCCGATGCGTTTTCCTCCACACTCGCTCCCGCCGTCGGATCAAGATCGGAGAAGATATCCAGATCGTCGGGAAGCCGGAATGCGAGCTCTGATTGCGTTCGACGGTGGTGATAACCTCCACCACCGCCGGCGCCGGCGCGGCTTGTTAAATTAGGGTTTAATAGGGTTTCCGTCGCAGGTGGCGTCGTCTGATATGTCCGGCGCCCGCCGGGGTCGTCATTCATTTGCATGGAAATCTGAGAAGAAGAGAAGGGGGGAATGGAAATGGAAGGGAGAGAGATTATAAAGGGGGGAAATTTTACTATATTTGCCTTAAAAAAGTTTCGTTTACGGTACACGGGCCCGTTTACTCCTGGGGCCCAAAATTTTAGGGTCATAAATTATGTGAAATAGTATCTTTGACCAAATCGAACGAGAATGGATCTACCGTGTAATGTTGGTACCGGGTTTTGGCGGGTTTTGGGCGTTAACTAGAAAGTTTCCATGCAAGTGGTTCTTTTTGAGTTTGGTAATACGGCATATGGAATTTAAATAATTGGGATCCACGTGATGTTAGCGTGAGAAAAGAGATGATTTGATTGGGGTTTATTGATAAGGAAGTGAGGATTGGTAGTAGTTAGTACACGGACCGTGCACATGTGCTCCTACTCGCTGGCCTTTGAATCACCGATTACAAAATCGTAAGGTATCGGGACCGCCTATCGCTTTACAAGGATAGTGGCGTGAGAAGCACCCACGTGGCATATATTTTGAGCGTTTTTAGTGCCATTTTTAACCATCAAAAAATCAAACGCCACTAAAGAGCGTCCCCAATGGGCTTAAACGGGCAGCCTATATAGGGCAGTGATCAATTTTTATGAAAAATTATAATAATGCCCTTCCCAATAAATTCCTATTTCTTTTTTTTTTCAAAATAACTAATATTATATTAGGCATTCGACACGTGCATAAAGAGTGCATTCAAACAGCATGTATAAGGTGCAATTTCATAATTTAAAAAAAAAAAAATCAAACTTTTTTAGCATTTTTTTGTAATAAAAATATAAATAGGGCACACTTTCATACTTTTCTCTAATTTTTTTTCTCATTGCAACCATCCAACAATCATATTAAACGGTTTTTGATGTTGAGGTAGAACATTGGAACTATCCAATCCGCACCTTAGTATGAGGGTTTTCATATTAAAAGTACAAAAATTATAAACAGAGGACAGATTTGTTAGCAGACAAAGTGCATGCGACTGACGTGGCATGATACATTAATTGAGCCTTACAACACTTGCAGCTAATTGTGTCACGCTACATCAGACGCTTACACTTTGTCATTATAAAATTTGTCCTCCATATAACATTGTCCTTAAAGTATGACCAGATAGTTCTAATGCTTGATATGCATCATTTTGGGATGAGGATGGTATAATTAGTGTTAATCGAAATTGAAATTTCGAATTTGGTGTCGATTCACCTAAAATCGAACCTTTTCGACTTTGATTTATTAAAATTATTAGGATCTTCCCGCAATTAAAAGTGGAATTAAATAAAACTTTAGAATACCTTATACCGTAGAGTTTTTCACGCAAGGATTTAGCCTTAAACAATCTAAGCAATAATCTGGCAATCAATGATTTGATAGAGAGTCTTCTCTTTCTTTACACACCGTAAAGAAGATAGGTTTTTCTTGAATTCTTCTAATTCAATTGATACGTATATTGTGTGCAGAAATAGGGACACTACATCCCTTTAAATAGGTTAGCTTATTAAGTTAGAAATTTACCCATCAAGGAATCTAACGACTAAGATTACCACACTTATGTTAGGGTAAAAGCACAACCCTTGATATAGGTAGTTAGTCACAACTAGTGTTCCACCATCTCTCTAAGTTAATAATTATTTGACCTTGATCATGACGTGTGACTTAAGGGTCACATAAATCTATGAAATCCAACAGTCTCTCACTTTGACCTTAAGACCAATTGTGTGTGTGTGTGTGTGTTTTTTTTTAACTTTATATCTTTGAAATATTTTAAAAATCAAGTTCAAATTGTTCTTTTTAAAAATTTGACACTATGCACCGATTTTGAAAATCTTAGAGAGATATATCTTTTCATCTCCATTTCTAGCACTATTAGTGAAGATTATGAATATACTAGTATACTCAAGATTGACATTAGGATAATTTCATGGTCACAAAAATAATACTACTCTAAACTTCAGCATCATTAACCTTTACGTTATTATTTTAAACAATATAGCATAAGAGATATAGTACTCTTAAAATTTGGTCTAAAGACTCCATGTTACTGCATGTTACTCTTTGTCACAAGTCAATCACCTCTTTATCAGAGTGAAGACATTACCAACGTGGAGTCAACTCACGTTTGTCCAAACAAACTTGAGTGTCAAACACTTCAGACTATTTTGTGACAATTTCCAACAACCCTATGACAATCACCACCCTACTTTGTAACAATCACCACATTGTTACGGGTAAATGATCTCATAACCAGTAAATGATAACATGCGACAATATAATAATCTGAGCTTAAGATAAAAGCATGTATATAAATGCAGCGAAAAGATCCATGATCAATAGCATAAAAGAAACAATGATAAAAATGTAAAAAATAAATAAATCTAAAAATGAGTCAACAACTCAACAAGTTTCATCCGGGTTACATGCTCCTTGAAAACCTTGGGTGGTAAACCCTTGGTAAGAAAATTTATAATCATAGGCTTATAATATGAGGAATCTCTATAACACCAACTCGAATGTTCTCATATACAATGAAATACTTGACATCAAAATGCTTATTTTTCCTGGCAACCTTTATGTATTTCACAAACTGTCACAGCTGCATTGTCACAATAAATGATAAGGGGGCAATGAATGGAATCAACAATCTTTAGATCTCCGATGAAAATTTTTAATCATAATGCATGGCGAGTAATCTCATAACAGCCAATAATTTCTGCATATATAGTTGAATCTGTCTTCAAAGTTTATTTGGCGCTTTAATAGGAAATAACGTCCTTCGCAAGTAGAAACAAATAACTTGCTGTCAATTTGCACTATCCTTACAACCAGCAAAATCGAAATCTAAGTATCCAATAACCTTAAGCTCATTTGACCTACAATAGGTCAACATAAAATCTTTGATTCTCTATAAGTAACGAAGTATCTTCTTCTCAATTTTTTACTGCATAAATTTTATATTAGACTAATATCGGCTAAGTATGGTGACAACGAAACTGATATCGAAATATAGACAAATCATTGTGTATATAAGACTAACCACAACTAAAGCATACTCCTTTTGATCTATTTGTTGTCTTTCTGTCTCAATTATGAGCTCTAAATCTTAAAAAATAACATCACCCTTCAAAATATGTGCTTCACCTGAAGCGCATCTATCCATGTCATATCGTTTAAATACTTTTTTATGTAGGCCTTTTGCGAGAGACTTAAACAATCGATAATTCTATTACGATGAATTTTAATGCTAAACACGTACTCAGTCATACTCAAATCCTTCATATCAAATGTCTTGATGTGAGACTCGATTTTCCTCGCACGAAAATCTGAAAAAATTGGACCGTCCGATGCGGAAATCAAAACAGATATCATACATGACAGTATATAAAATTTCATTATCATGCAGAACATAAAAAAAACCAAACCAAAATGACCACCGGTGACAGTTGACTGTCACCTAAACAGTGCTATGAGTTACAAATATACATCAAAACTAAACACTAAGATGTCCAAGTCCAAAGTTTATCTCAATACTAAGTCCAAATATCCAACAATCTATGGATAAAAATCCCCAGGCAGAAGTTCCTCCTCTTCTCCGGGTATGTAATTAGGATCGCCCTCAAGCTCAGGATCCTGATCGGTTTCTGCACCTGTGACACAAGGTGTCGGGATGAGTTAACAGTTTAAGTTCAGTAGGAAAAAGTTCAATCCCAATTCACATCCTATCAAATCAATGCATAGACTCAATGAGTATGATTCAAAGGCATTTCCATATCAAAACGAAAAGATATTTTCATATCAAAATTCGATGACTATGATTCAACGACATTTTCATATCAAAACGAAAAGGCATTTTCATATCAAAATGAAATTTGAAGATCTTAAATTCTAAATCACAAAGTCTAAGATGAGTTTTCACTTATGATTCAATAGCATAAGTCCTGAAATTTCACATGTTTCTATTCACTTATTCATTTTCTAAATTTACATGCAACTTCTTAATTAATGAATAATTAATTAATGACTTAAAACCATAACTTAAGAAACTCCAACGTGATTATAGCGTTGTTGAGCCGGATTACCGATAGGAATCCCCTTCTAATCATCGTCGTTCAATGAATAATTTTCAGAGTGTAAGAATAACTCATCGTCCGGTCTAGAAATGTATGTATAACTCACCGTACCAGTCCAAATTACGAATAAACTGCCGTACTAGTCCAAATTACGGATAAACCGCAGTACCGGTTCAGAGTTTAAGAGATTTGTTCATATGACCCTTAAACCATCATGCAAGTTCTAATACTTAGTGTCATTTGTTCATAATTAATATCTAATTCATTCAGAATTCAGAGGATTCAAAATTCATATCAGCATTCGATCCAAGAGGATCCGACATTTAGAGTTCATATTCAGAGAAGTTTATATCCAGAGTTCATCTTTAGAATTCATATTCAAAGAAGTTCATAATCAGAGTTCATCGTTAGAGTTCATATTCAATGTTCATGTTCAGAGTTCATATTCGAAGTTCATATTTAGAGTTCATATCAGAGTTCATATTAAGAGTTCAAGTTCAAATTCAAATTCAAAGTTCTAAATTCATATTCAAAGTTCAAAGTTCAAATTTATAATGATCAAAAATTCAATTCAATTATCTCATATAAATCTATAAATCAAAATCAGAATGTAATTGTGCATTGAGTTTTCCCTACTTGGTTCTGAAGTTGCGAGAAGTCAAAGAGGCGGTCCTTATTGACGGTCTCAAGTTCTCCTTCTACAATACATTCACAAGCGAATGCATCAAAGACTGTCTATGATTCTAATGGTTCAAAGTTCCTTTAGTTTTATCAAACGAAAGTTGGGGCAGCCAAAACTGCTCAACTCGTTTGAGCGAGTTATCACATTTTTGTGTGGCACTCACTATCTCGCTCGAGCGAGATTCACCCGAAAAATTTTGCCTATTTCTGAAGGAATTTCGCTCGAGCGAGTTTTTCACCAAAAATTTTGTTTGAATCTGAAGGGATCTCGCTCGAGTGACTTCCAATCTCGCTCGAGCAAGACAGTGCGATTTTTCCACTTATGTTCCCTTTTTCCTTACAACTCAAATGCCTCAAAAATCTTTGTATGCAATCCAAATACACACACTAATTAAGCCTAAAACGAATTCCATATCACTAATCATAAATCTTACCTTCTTAAGCTCTGCATAAAGAGTCTACGATTATCGAAATCGATGAAAATTGATGCCTAAGTGTAGCGTTCATCTGGAGCTTCGATCTCTTCCTCTCTTCGATCTATCGGTGTCGAAATTGAAGTTTCTTGATGATACAAAGCATAGCAAAGATTTCTTGAGTGGAGATGAAGAATTTGAGATAGAGATCAAATGGCTAGGATCTCTCCAAAAAGGAAAATGAGAAGAGGAGTGAGGGCTCTCCTTCTCTCTGGGTTCTTTCTCTTCTCATCTCAAACGGAATTCACACAGTTTAATCCTACGTGAGTTGTTTAATATTTGATAAGGTTGACACGGTATTGAGCCGACACACCGAGAATGGTGTATTGGTTCTTATCAAAAGGTCCAAAATAGAGTTCAAAAGTTCCCTCAGCCAGGCTTAATCCCTGGACCTTTTATTTTCAAACCAAGTTCCTGATCATTGTGCCATCACGTGGCTTGCATAATTGTTCACGCAATTATATACATAACCCTTAACATCGAAATAAAATATTCGAAAAATGTAAGGCGTATACCTTGTCAGACACAAACACCTAATTGGGTGTATTTGTGTTCGAAAAATTCGAACATTACACTTGGAGAGAAAACTCTTGGTATCATAGAAAAAGTGAATGTCGTTACTTGAAAGTAATATATCATCCATGTAGAGAAGCGGCATGATAAATTTACTCCCACTATTTTTTAGATATATGCAACGATCAACGATATTTTTCTTAAACCCATAACTAGTGACAACCTCATTGAATTTCAAATTCCACTGCCTAGAAGCTTACTTAAGTCCATAAATGGACTTATTCAGTCTGCAAACTAGATATTCGTTTCCTTTAATTATTAAATTCACTGGTTGTGACATGTATATGTCTTCTACAAGGTCTCCATTTAGAAAAACAATATTCACGTCCATTTATAAAATAGCAACTGACTATGCGAGGATTCAACCTCTTAATGTTGAGATTATAAAACTTAGCTTCAGCTTATGTAAATATTCGAGCTTTAGATCCTTAGTTGTTCATCTCTTGTAAGGAGTCTCGGGTACAGCCTTGCAAGGAATTCCATTAAAAATATAAATTGTTGCCGTTAAGGCTTCACTCCAAAACTCTTTTTAAGTGATAGAGTGATTGAGCATGCTACGAACAACCTCTTTATATGTATGCTTTCTCCTTTCTGAAATACCATTCTGCTGCGAAGTGTCATAAGAAGTATATTGTGAAATAATGTCTTGAATTTGTAAGTACTCTATGAATGATTCATGATTGACACTCTCAGGACTCATTTTATCGAAATAATGGAACAACATATCCTCCTGTTGGGGTCTTCTCCTGCTTCTGAGTACCTAAAGAGAGTGCATAACATATACAGAAGCACCAGAGTCAACCAATCAGGAATTAGGATTATCAACTGAAAATGTAATAGCCCGAAAAATCACGCTAAACTATGACCTCGGGATCCATGCCCGATTGGTCACAAGTTTGACCAATTAGGAGATCGAGAGTTAGTATAGGATGAAATGAACGGACGAGATGTGATAGTTCGAATTATTGCGTGGTGTGTGTTGTAAATAAGAAGTCACTTACACCTACTGCGGTGTATGTGCTCAACACACAAGGAGGGAGATAGATAAAAAAGGGTTTAATAACCCTAGATGGGTATTTTGGGTTGTTGAAGGAGAGTAAAGAAGAGAGAAAGAGTGAAGAGAGTGATTAAGGCAAGGAGTGAATGCTAGTTAAGGAAGAGAGATTCAAGCAATAAACGCCGGATTCGACGCGAGGGATCCGTTAGAACCAAAGCTGGAAACCCTAGCCTTCCAACCATTGATTTGAAATCAACTTGAGATCTATTCAAGGTAAAAATTTTTGTAAATAATATACATAGATTATAGGGGTTAAGTTGTGGTTAAATGTGGGTTAAATCATAGGATAATGGCTTAGAAAAATAGAGGAAAAAGTATGGAAGAAGATTGGGAAGAACAGCTCGAAAGGGGCTGAATCTGACAATTTCGATTAATCGAAATTGGGTTTCGATTAATCGAAATTGGCCAGGAAGTTGAAAGGTCAGAGGACCCCGATTTCGATTAATCGAATTGGATTTCGATTAATCGACTTTGGATTTCGATTGATCGATTTGAGAATCGATTAATCGACTGGGAACATCCAGTGGACCCCAGGGGTTGGAGGAAATGACTTGAGGAAAAATCGACTAATCGAAATGGGATTTCGATTAATCGATTTTAGTTTTCGATTAATCGATTTGGGATCGATTAATCAACTTATGAAACTCGACTGTTCGAACAGTGAAATTACTTTGCGAAAAGAAGAATTTCGATTAATCGAAATTGGATTCGATTAATCGAATGAAAAACTCGACTGTTCGAACTGAGAATGGACTTTGCGAAAAGGAGAATTTCGATTAATCGAAATTGCTTCGATTAATCGATATTGACCTTCGATTAATCGATTTTGGAAATCGATTAATCGAATCAGATTCGATTAATCGATTTTGGAGTTCGATTAATCGACTGACATAAATTATGTTGACTTTTGGGTTTGACTTTAAGATTCTTGGGGGATCTTATACCTTCTTTATTGCATCCTTTGTGATGTGTTTCACCTGTTATGTGGTACCATAGGTGGTACGTGTGAGCTAGTGCACAAGGAGCCACGTGGGACCTTGATGCAATGATCGAATGAAGACTTGAGGTAGGGAACACCTTGAACATGTACCTTATTTTATAAGAGCATGTATGCAGTGATATAGAATTAAATTCAAATGTTTATTTCTTAAGAATTTGTGAAAAGTGTGTGTGTGTGTGACATTCATAAGAGTAATCATAATGAGCCATCCCCAGGGGATGAAGAAGTAAAGAGATAAGAGCATCAGGTGTGATGTAAGTAAATGGATACATCCCAGGGATGTATCCAAGGATTGAATCATGTTTGATAGGGCCTAACTGATATAAGATAGCACAATTACACGGTGAATAACTATATGTAAGGCACCGATATTTTTATTATTTGAGGTTTGATAGGGTACCCCACCGACGTGGCGGGATATCCACGACTGACACGGCAGGATATCCGTGACCGATACGACGGCGAAACCGTAGGCCAGTGCGGAGGCTTATCCGTACATAGTAAGCACACCCCAGGGGTGTTGATTGAGAAAAGTGAAACCCCGCCGCCAATCCCCAGGGGAAAGGGGCTTGGGTACTATTTGTATTCCCAGGGAATACGGTTAAAACTGTCTATATAGATGACGATGATGGGTATCTCGTCGGGGCTCGATGCTATATTGCTCGGGGATTACTTAAGTTGAAAGTTTAAGTTTTGCTTTAGGCCTTCTCAGCATCATTCATGAGTAAATGAAAATGTAAGTAATCAACAGTAAAACGAAATGCTTTTATTCTGTTTCATTAACAACTGCATAGATACATCATGCATGGCATATCATGGAATACATGTGAGTTATAATTTATATGTTCAACCGTGTTTGTTCCCTATTGAGCTAGGATGTAGCTCACCCTATAGACTATACGTCGTAGGTCCACTATTAGCAGCTGCCGCGGCTTCAGGAGACGCTGACCCCGGCGAGTCGGACCTTGCGACCGGTGACGAGTTGGAGCCACCTCCAGAGGACTTCTTCTAGAGGACTCCGTTGTGCCACTTTGAGGGATTTTGGAGAGAGTTTTTGTACGGCTTGGTATGTCAAGCCTTGATTCTGTTTAAACCATGTATATATGTATATAGATGGGATTATTCTTTTTGGGCGAACCATCCGTGATGAGTGCTATCATCGATGGTTCGGATCGGTTCTCCATTCATGTAGAGGCATGAGGGTAGAACTGTCTTTGGAGAGTTAATTAATATAGATTCAAATTCCGCAATTTCGTTTATTATTTTATATAAATGCTTGATATACCAGTGTTCCGTGCTTAGCTAAGGGGCACGGTCAAGATGATCGTGCTGATGGCACGGGTTTCGGGGTGCCAAAATCCGGGGCTGTCACAGAAAAGGTCTGAGAGAGTACTGAAACTCTAAGAATGCCTTCAGGCTACTTTGCTAGCCGCTTCTTGTAATTTACACATTTGCTCATGAAGCGGCCTTCCTTGCCGCAAAACCAGCAATCGCTTATGCTTTCAAGCTGACCCTAAGGACACGCTGCCTTTCCAAAACCTTTTCCCTTGCCTTTATCCTTATTCTGATTTTTTTTTTTTACTGATTTCCTTTTTTATTTCTCTTAGGACCATTCCTCTTAAAATTCTTTTTACTGGAGCTGAAAGTCTTTAAATGAACAAACTCATGTCGCTCGCCTTTAAGCCTCTTTTCTTCAATGGCACATATCTGAGTTAACTTGTTCAAGTCCCAGTTATGATCTTCTTGTTCAAGTCCCAATTATAATTCACCTTAAAAATATCAAAAGTTTTAGGGAGGGAAGCAACCCCAATATAGACTATGAACTCTTCATCTATGTCAATCTCGTATTCTTTAATACCCAAGAAGATCTAAAACTACTTCAATAAGTGATCTCTCACATTCCGACAGCCATCATACCGAATTCATGTAATCATATACGACCTGCTTTTTACTGTCAATACATTATTTTTTAATAAGAGTTATTAATTCAGAAGCGGTCTCTGTAGCAGATCTGTCACCCCTAAATGAGGCATTAATGGTGGCTCTGATCATCAATATGGCTAACGAGTTAACCTTATTTCATTTTTCAAAAAATTTCTTATCGTTGGCAGGAGAATCCTGAGTAACCATCGCAGGTTTAGGTGTGGTATACACAAAGGACATGTCTAAAATCCCAAGACAAACGTCCAGAATCGTTAGAGTCATTTTCCAAGTATTAAAATTTTACCTAGAAAGCGGCTCAACTCTTTCTATATGCCTGATAATTGACAAGAGATCCATTACTGTAAAAATTTTAATTTAAGATCACCTTTTGAAAGTTAACACAAAAATAAAACTTAATCAATTCTTTAGATTTAATCTCTTTCGCTTAAACTAGGAGATTTGGTTCAAACGTATGAAGTGGCATTATGTGCACATGCCATCTTCAAGGAAAACACTTGACAACATCACGGCTCATATTTGGGTAGGCACCATGACTTGCCTTTGCTTCCAATTGCGTAAAAAAAATGTCATAGACCTAGCCTCCATGGTTTGATTAGAATAAGACACTTTCTATATCTTTGGACAAATAGGGTTATCTTATCTAACTATCTCATACAATACTATTCTATTCACACACACTACGTCAAGTACCTATGACACCTTTGGGCCATATACAAACACTCAACGTAATGATACGCCTAATGATCTTAATAGTGAAAACATCTAAGATTCGGAAACTACAAGGTTTGCGAATTATCTACCTTTAGGTAAGAACCAACTCACTCGCCAAGCGTCCCCAAAAGATCACTCGATTCTCCATAAACTCCATAGGAAAGAACCTAACCTTTATGATCCATAAATGTCGTGTTTCAGTTCTTAGAATTAGGGATCCAATGTTAAATCTATACATGGTTCAAATTAAAAATATAAGAAATAAAATCTAATTCAACTTTAATATATTCACATATTTAACTTTAAATTGAATTCTTTAACATCAAAATAATATAAAATTTAATATGAAAAGATAGTACAAAATCCCTAGCACATAACTTTAAGTGAAATAGACATGTAGATCAAAACCTTAAGTGAACATTTCATAAATGATAAAACTTTAGCAGTGCACATAAAACATGTATCATTGAATAATTAAACACAAATAAATCATGAATTTAAATTTAATTGCAACTTTAATTCAAAGCACTCAAATATACAATAATTATTCGATTAAAAAATATCAAAAGGACATCAGGTCATGAAAATGTCAAAACAAAGATCTCCTATACAAAAATAGACCTAAAAAATTGACCCAGAACATATGAGAAAATCAAAATTCATATATAATGTTCCAAAATTTGACTTGTTAAGAACCTAGAAATTACGCGAAAAAAATAGGGAATAATATGGGTCAAAATGAGCTTCAAGGGCAAACAGATCACATCGGACGAGCCGAATTGGGTCATGAACCATGGGACGGGTTGAATAATGGATTGGACCGAACCATGGGTTGGATCGGGCCATGACCCGAGTCCAGTTATCAACTGGGCTGGGTCACAAAACGGGTCGGTCATGAGCTAATATGTGTCCAAGGGCCGGGTCGGGCATGTGGATGGGTCGATTAACGAGCCGAGTCATGGGCTAATATGAACTATACGATGGGTCGGATCACAGGGCCCAATAGACTCTTTGAGCCACGAATAATGTAACCCTGATCAAATTTTCTCATCTTACCTAATCGATTTTCGGCTTTTCCTACCTAAAATTGAAATCAGACCGAACTAGAATTGGCTCGGTCTGAACCGATTTTTGGATCAATTGGGGTTGGTTCAATTAGTTAGGTTTTTGGGTCGAGTTCGGATTTCGGTTTTAAAACTTGCACCCATACGTATGATTGGTAGTAGGACTTAGGCGAGCACTTAACTTTATTTGACTTGGACAAACATATGATACTTTTACATAGGGATCTCAACAGATTAGGTAGACTTGATACTCGACCTGCTCGAGGCGATTTTTTTATTGGACTAGGCACTAAACGTGACCTATTGGGCTAAGTTAGGCATGATGTTAAACACAATCTATAGGTATGGTTCGGTCTGATTAAAGAAAAGTTGGGCTAAGTTACAAAAATAATAATAATCAAAGAACCAGCAATAAACCATACCTTCAAATACTCCTTGAGAATGCTCTAGATCCGACAGCAGTCAACTCATCTCCATCAAGAGTTTCGGCGGTCTCGGGGGCTTAGGACGTTCGATGGGTTCTGATCGAGATTTGCAATAGGTTTAGGGTTTTGAAGATGCTTTAGCCAGGTTTTGGAAGAGGAAGAGATGGAAGGGAGAGAGGGGGATTCTAACATGCGCTAAGTAATTGGTTGACCTAATCAAACCATAGCAACTTGGCATGCCAGTTAAGACCCCACCTCCAAGCGTAACTTTAAATACCCTAACTGAATCTTTGAGAGCACCCATGTAAGACCCCACCTTCAAATGTACCTTTAAATACCCCACTGAATCTTTGAGAGTGCCCATGTTAAAACCCATTTACTACTTTGAATTGGATGATAAGAGCATTTTTCGTTCCAATCTTTCACACACTTGATCTCGAGATTACGAGCGCACCATCAGACGGTCAGATATTGATTTGACGTGCACAGATTCCAAAGTGAACTTAGAATCAAATTTAACGAGATGAATGGCACGTGATTTTATCAAATGTGAATTTACCTTTAAATACGCCCACTGAATCTATGAGGGTTCCCATATTAAAACCAATTGACAGTTTTGAACCAAATGAAAGAGAGTGTTTTCATTCTAACCTTTCACGCACTTGACCATATGATGGAATGCTCCTGGTCTCAAGATCCGCTTTCTAGAATATTGGGGGACAAACGATCTACATCATATGATTCCAAGAAGTCAATGGGTTTCAAGGAATTCCTGATATAGGCGATTTATGTAAAGATACAAAGGTACCCGCATAGGTCCCATAAATATAAAATTTTCTTTTAAGGTGAAATAGCATAATTTTTCGGTGCAAGTAATCACTCCCCATATTTTTTATAGGTACCTCTGTCCGCGCCTACGTCTAAAGACAATTCAAACCTTTTGATTGCTTGGAGTCAGAAAATAAATCATTTTTCACCCCAATCTTCGACTGATGGATCTTGAGACCATGAGTGTACTGATGAGTAGTGAAATATGATGATATTTCACCCCTAAATACCTATATTTAGCTGTCCGATGAAGGCTATCTGATAAGAATTATTAGATTTGAAGTGTTTCAGGTAAATACAAGCCAAGTGTGGAAAACAACCCAAGAATTCTGAAAATAATGTCAAAACACTGTAACGTTGGGTCATCGAGAACTTGGTGCTACTTGTGGCTCCAATTGGACCTTCAGGACGGTCGAATTATAAAATTGTCAAAACACAAAAGTTGTAAATCTTTTCGTCCTCTTTCCAACAGTGCAAGAATCGCCTTAATCCGAGTTCGGAACAGAACGTTATGGCCAAAATACTGAAGAAGCATCTGATACAAAAGTGGGCTAGAATTCACAGATTTCTGGGAGCTCAATGAATCGACCCTTTTGGTCGATTAATCGAGGATAAAATAGTGTCAGACACGGAACTGACACTTTAAAGCTGATTTTGAGCCTCTTTTGTAGGGTCGATTAATCGACCCTAAATTGTTGAGTTGGGAGACTTCTGCGACCGGGCATCTATTTAAAGCAACTCAAACACTTCGAAAATCAATTAGAATTAGAGATAGGAGATTAGAGTTATAGTTTTTTTGCTTTTCTTTTTCATAGTTAGACATAGAGATAGAAAGTTTTCTTTATTCGTTTTTTGAGAGCTTTGTTCCTTTAATTTTTCAGTACTCATTCCTTCAGTTTATTATTATTTTTGTTCAAGTTTATTCCTGCATTAATTTCGTTTCTGAAGATCATCGTACTTTTGGATCAAAGTAATTTCTTTTGAAGTTGAAGAATTTTTAATTCATTAAATTAATGTTATTTTCCCTTCCTTATTTATTTATGTCATTTAATTACAATATGTGTGGCTAAATTCATAGGGATAGGGATCTAATGATTCCCATTCGAGGGATGTACTTTTAATAATATAAATTTAGGATTAAAATATAAGATCTTATTTTATGGTCGTTGTGCTATCATAAACGGATGAAATCCCCTCCACTTCTGGGATCGCGTGTGCCGAGCCATGTCCGGGATCTCAGATCTGTGCCGATAATTTTATTCTATTATTGTTATGGTCTTTTTGCTTTCATCGTGTGGATCTAATTACGATTATGATCTGGGATCGAGTGTGCCGAGCCATGCCCTGGATCTTGGATCTGTAATGGTAATTTTATCTTAATTACTCCCTAATCTGAAATCAAGTGTGCCGAGCCATGCCCTTGATTTCATATCTATGGTTGTATTATTGTTGGAATTCTTACCCACTTTGGGGATGATTTTTATTTGAACCTGAGATCAAGTGTGCCGAGCCATGCCCTTGATCTCAGATCTATATATGAAAATCATCTAAGTCCTGATTGCAGGGATGCGACGTGGAACCTATCGGGGTTTTGACCATTTATCTTCCATAAATGATGTTTGTTTTTAATGACATATCTCATAGCTTAATCCTTAGATTTGTATTATGGGAAGAACAGACCAAAGATGAGAGGATTTAGTATCTTCATCTTTATCTTTATTTTTGAATTATCAATTAAATTTCAGTTTGTAGTCAGTAATTATCATCTCATCAAACCACCTAAATCATAAGACTGGTAGAATACTGTTAGATCTTAGTGAATTTCTGGAATTGCTTATTTTTTTAGATCTTTCAAAATTAGTCCTCGTGGGAACGATCTCGTACTCCGCACCCACTATATACAATCCGATTCGTGCACTTGCGAGTAAAACATTATAATTAAAATTCACATCATATACCATCAAACAATCATTTTTTTATTTCATGTGGCATAAATCACAAAAATATTGTCTGAAGTCACATGACATACATTAAACTCAAACGTGATTGTAGGGCCACTTTTTGAGATATGTGCCTCATAGAATAAGAAACTAGCCATCCGAGGGTAAGATCGTGGTCTTAAAATCTATTCTACGTAAGGTTGGGGTGAAAAACGATCCCCATCACCTAATTCCAAGCAATCATGGATTTGAATGGGGTGCAATCATCATTTATTATTTTAAGCTAATTTTTCGATTTTCTTATCCTACTTAATAAATTCTCGGCTTTTGCCCCCAAAAACTGAAACATATCCGGAATAGGTTCAGTATCTGTTTCCGAGTTTGTTTAGACCAATTCAACTCATCAGTTTTCAGGCTGGGTTCGAGTTTCGGGTCAAAACTTGGACCCCTATGTATGGATGGATATTATTATTCATCTTTTTAATAATAATTAATAAATACGTAGGGTATGAAAATTATAAGCCTATTGATTTAGTTTCATTAGTTATTATAAAATTAAAGTAGAAATTAACAATTAAGAAAATTTTATTAAACATATATAATTAGTATATCATCGAATTAATCAAACGTGATACGATAGAAACATGCGTCTATAGTAAAAAATAAACATTTAAACATAGTAAATAGATATAACTGTATATTATTATGTATAAATAAAAATGTAGTATTTTCTGTAAATGGGAAAATAAATAAAAAATAAGAAACTACTGAAACCAAATAATTTTGATAATTTAATTGGATATGAGATTGAATTTGTCACTTCGCCAACCCAATTTTTTATTGATTTTATTATCTTCATCAGTCAAAACTAATATTCTGACATATGTACCATTGAGTAAGACGAATTTTAATTAAATTTTAGATATCATAAAAAAATAAGTTCTACACAATACGCGAATCAATATAATATTTAACAACAATTTTTATTAGTTTTTTAGTGATTGACTAATAATATACGATTATGATTTTATGTGATCAGTCAATTTTAACTCATAACTAAAATCATCTTTGTTCAAAATATTTCTTTTTATTGTGTTCACGTGCAACGCACATTCACTTCTCAAATATGTTTGACCCGCATTTAGAGTTCAACCAATTAAACCTGATCAAACCACAACAACTCGGCATGCCAATTAAGACCCCACCTTCAAACGGACCTTTAAATACCCCAACTGAATCTTTTGAGAGCGCCCGTGTTAAAACCCATTTATTGCTATGAATTGGATGATAAAAACGTTTTGCGTTCCAATCTTTCATACACTTGATCTTAAGTTTATGGGTGTACCATCAGATGGTCAAATATTGAATTGATGTGCACAGATTCCAAAGTGACCTTAAAATTAAATTTAAACGAGATGAATAACACATGATTTTATCAAATGTGATTTTACCTTTAACCATGCCCATCAAATCTATTAGGGCGCCCATGTTAAAACCAATTGACAGTTTTGAACCAAATGATAGAGAATGTTTTTCGTTCCAACCTTTCTCACACATGATCTCGAGAGAATGGGCGTACCATCAAATGGTCAGATATTGATTTGATGTGACACAGATCCCAAAAAAGTGACTTTAAAATCAAATTTGGTGTCATTATCTCAAAAATGAACAAATAAATTGAAAACGAGTATTTCTTTCAAGTCAAAGTGCAAGATATAATTTATCAAAATCGTCTTGTAAGGTCGTAGAGATGTCAAGGCATTAAATACGTGATTACGGATCATGAAGACAATAAAATCCTCAAGAAAGTTAAAGTCGAGAATGAATAAATACTCATTTTCGATTTAATTGAATTTTTTAAAATTATACTTATTTGTTAGTTTTTATTTTTTTCTCTATGTTCTATAGTTGACAATATAAATTATATATTTTTTATTTTTTATTAAACTTTTTATAATTTTAAATTATACATAATGAAGACATAAGAAACATAGTAATAAGTGTTTTTTTTTTTTTTAATCTTTAATAAATCATAAAAGATAGTAATGAACGCTTGAAATGCTATATTTTTTTTTTATGTTCAAATCACCCGATAGATATCTAAAAATCAAGTTTAATCATTTCAACGCCCTAATGTTCACTTGCCTTTTTACTAGTAAAAAAAAGGAACCAGAGAAGAGACCTTGCTGTAGTCGTCTTCTTTTTCAAAAAAAAAAAAAAGGAACCATGTGTGATAGCTCGGATTTCTATGCCCAGAAATCCGTGCCATCAGGATCATGCTCTAGATGATTCCTAAGACAAATCACGGAGTGTTTACTCGTCTAGTGAAAATCATATCAGAGCAGACACTATCCAGTAGAGGCAGATCAAGTCATCATATAAGGCTTATAAAATAAATATAAAAAAATAATAACAAAGCATCTATATAAAAACAAAAGAATATATATTCTCAAAAAGGAACCAAGAAGAACCACTGGTGATGGACATCCATCACCAAAAATAATGGTTCCTAATAGTGGTTCCTACAGAATGTATAATAGTACAAATAAACAAACATTTATAATAATAATTACAGATGGTGGCCATCAGGCATACGATAATTCAGAATTCAGTACAAAGTCTCAAAAAGTACTAACTAATACCCAGACAGCTAATAGAATTCGTCCGCTGGAGTATCGGTGTCCTCCTCCTCGGCCTTAGCCTCTGGATCAGGCTGATAATCAGGATCGCTCTCAGTACCGAGAGCCCTAGCCTCAGAACCTATAATTGTTATAGAAAATATGGTGAGCTACATCTAAGCTCAGTAGAAGAATCTCAGCTAAAGTTATATTGAACATGCAAAACATGATTTACAGATAGTATTTCAAAGCAGAAAATCAAATCAGAATATGCAAACAGGATAAATCAGATGACATGTACTGAGTTTTCAAATAAGAACAGATGTTATGCATATATATATCATTTGTGACTTAAATTGTGAATATGTATAACTTAAGAAACTCCCGTGACAATATAGCACGTGGTAATCAGGTGTATGCCGATAGGAAACCCCAACCAATCGTCGTTCATATGAACTATTTTAGGATGCAACAATGCCTCATTTGTGGAGAGCCATTGTACCGAGGAATTATCAAAGCAGATGCACGAATGTGCTAGGGCACGGATATACCACCGAGTTAGTGGGGATCATCTGGACTAAATACTTAAAATCACATACACACATATGACCTCAAGAATCAGATATCAGAAATCAGAAACAGGCTTCAGAACACAAAAATCAGAATGCAAGAATCAGAGATGACAGAGATTGATTGATATGCAAACATGCTTTTAAAACATAAAATCAGGATACAGAAGTGAAAGATCCATGAAATCATATTCAGATACATTTTTAGGTTGGATTTCCCTTACCTCAGGTCAGACCTCTTTCTAAGCAAATTCAAAGCTTTTCAAAGTGTCATGGTCTGATCCTAGACCATAAACATAGTATATTAAGTGTCAGGGATGTCAGAATATCAACTGGCATAGTATCCAGTAGTGTCTAATTCACAAAACCAAAATAGGCAGAAAACAGAGGTGATTGATCGATCAATGTCCTTGCTTGATGGATCAATTCACCACCTTGATCGATTAATGTCGTCATTGATCGATCAATCGTTCAATTTTCTCATAAGTGCCAATGGAGAATTTGATCGATCAACACCCTTGTTTGATCTATCAATCCACAACCTTGATCGATCAAAGCCTCATTTGATCGATCAATGCATGCCTTCAATCCATAAAACACACATGAAATTTGATCGATCAATGCCTGCCTTCAATCCATAAAACACACATGAAATTTAATCTATCAATCTTCCTTATTGATCGATCAATCCCAAAATTTGATCGATCAATCTTCCATTGATCGATCAATCCTTAATTTTTTTTAAATTTCCCTCCTCCTGTTCTCACTCTATTCTTATATAGATTGATCGATCAATTTTCTCATTGATCGATCATTTTAGTCCTTGATCGATCACATCACTGTGATCGATCAACACCCCATATTGATCGATCAATACTCAATTTGATCGATCAATGCCCATCGGGCATTGAACTTCTAGAAAACTGCTCTCCTGTTCTCATTAATCTTTTATACAAATTGATCGATCAATCCCAGTATTGATCGATCAATTCACTGCCTTGATCGATCAATAATGACAGTTTTTCTGTCATTAATGGCGGTCACTTATTTTGACCATTTTTTGACCTTGATCCTTAATGATCCCTGTCCACACTTATACCTAACCCTTTTTATACATTTATGGTGTTCAAATCTTAACTATATTAATTTCAGAACTCACTTATTTGATGGCCCTTTCGGGATCTTGGCAAAGCAGTCCGTTTCGAACTCGAAAATCTGGGATTCGTCGTCCTCACGACTCACAATAGCGAAATCGTGGCTCTGCTTCAACACGTATCGATAGCACACGTTCTCGCAAGACAACTTGAAGTAGCGACATTGATTTCCGCCCGCTCAAATCAATCAATCTCAACCCTAGGTCTCTTAGAGCTGTGGTTCCTCAAGTAACCACCCAAAATGAGTACTTAGAAGTTGATTCTTAGGAAAAATAAGAAAAGAAGATGCAAGATAGAGATCCCTACCTCCTTCCTTCTCTTATAAGCTAAGAAAAATAAAATATCTTTGATATTTTCATTTTCTCCTAAACTTAAAATCCGGTGTGGAGCACCTACACAACTTCTACGGCGTACTACGCCTCACCAAAGACTAATACGACTCGGACTTACACACGAAGTCACACACGACTTCACCTTATCACGAGTTAATATTATTTCGATTAATATTTATTTCAAAATTTTAAATCTGTCTCGATTTTTGTGTCGGGCACACATATCGAAGCAATCAGGTTCTGTTCAGAATTTTAGGGCTATTACACCAGGGCTCTTTTATTTGCAGCCACCCTACAAGCTACCACCACCTGGAAGCATAGGCTACCAACTAGTTGCCGCCAGACGGCCGGTCAGTCCGGTGATGGCCAGTGACTCCGGTGGTGACCCAATCTCCCGATGAACCCTCAAGAAAATCGAAAAAAACTCGAAAATAAAACTTTCAAAAAAATTATTTGATTCCACTACAACCCGTCCAAACAAAAAAAATAATATATGTGAATAATATTTCATGAAAATCTATATACCGACAAGTCAGAATCCTTCAAAATATTAATTTAAGGATTAGCAAAACGCTAAACGATGAGAATCGGTACGGTAAAATCGATTACGGGTAAACTCTGATATCACTTGTTAGAATTATTAGGATCTTCCCGCAATCAAAAGCGGAATTAAATAAAACTTTAGCATCCCGTATACCATAGAGTTTTTCACATGAGGATTTAGCCTTAAGCAATCAGAGCAATAATCCGGCGATCGATGATTTGATGGAAAACTTTCTCTTTCTTTTCACACAGAAGAGAAGATGGGTTTCTCTTGAATTCTTCTAATTCAATTGATACATATATTGTGTGTAGATAGAGGGACTCTACATTCCTTTAAATATGTTAGCCAATTAGGTTAGAAACTTGTCCATCAAGGAATCTAACAGTTAGGATTACTGCACTTATGTTAGGGTAAAATCACAATCCTTAATATAACTGGAAATTTCTAGTTTCACCACAACTAGTATTCCACTCACCATCTCTCTAAGTTAATAACTTAGACTATTTGACCTTGACCATGACGTGTGATTTAAGAGATACATAAATCCATAAAATCCAATGATGTGAATTTTAATTGTGATATTTTACTCGCAAGTGCACGAATCGGATTGTATATAGTGGGAGAGGAGTACGAGATCGTTCCCACGAGGACTAATTTTGAAAGATCTAAAAAGACAAGCAATTCCAGAAATCTACTAAGATCTAACAGTATTATACCAGTCTTATGATTTAGGTGGTTTGATGAGATGATAATTACTGACTACAAACTAAAACTTAACTGATAATTCAAAAATAAAGATAAAGATGAAGATACTAAATCCTCCCATCTTTGGTCCGTTCTTCCCATAATACAAATCTACGGATTAAACTATGAGATATACCATTGAGAACAAATATCTTTTATGGAAGATAAACGGTCAAAAACTCCGATAGATTCCATGTTGCATCCCTGCAATCAGGACTTAGATGATTTTCATATATAGATCTGAGATCAAGGGCATGGCTCGGCACACTTGATCTCAGGTTCAAATAAAAATCATCCCCAAAGTGGGTAAAAATTTCAACAATAATACCACCATAGATCTGAAATCAAGGGTATGGCTCGGCACACTCGATTTCAGATTAGGGAGTAATTAAGATAAAATTACCATTACAGATCCAAGATCCAGGGCATGGCTCGGCACACTCGATCCCGGATCATAATCGTAATTAGATCCACACGATAAAAGCAAAAAGACCATATAACAATGATTGGGTAAAATTACCGTCAAAGATCTGAGATCCCGGGCATGGCTTGACACACGCGATCCCGATTAGTGGCGGGGATTTCATCCGTTCTTGATAGCACAACAATCATAAAATAAGATATCATATTTTAATCCTAAATTTATATTATTAAAAGTACATCCCTCGGATGGGAATCATTAGATCTCTATCCTTATGAATTTAGCCACACATATTGCAATTAAATGACATAAATAAATAAGGAAGAGAAAATAACATTAATTTAATGAATTAAAAATATCTCAACTTCAAAAGAAATTACTTTGATCCAAAAGTATGATGGTCTTCAGAAACGAGAATAATGCAGGAATAAACTTGAGCAAAAATATAATAAACTGGAGGAATGAGTACTGAAAATTAAAGGAACAAAGCTCTAAAAAAGGAATAAATAAAAACTTCATATTTCTATGTCTAACTATGAAAAAGAAAAGCAAAAAACTCAAACTCTAATTTCCTATCTCTATAATTTCTAATTCTCCCTCGAAGTGTTTGAGTTGCTTTAAATAGATTCTCCGTCGCAGAAGTCTCCCCAGCCGCCAATTTAGGGTCGATGCATCGACCCTACAAAAGAGGCTCAAAATCAGCTTTAAAGTAGTCAATTCCGTGTCAGACTCTCCTTCTCCTCGATTAATCAACCCCCAGAAATCCGTGAATTTCAGCACACTTTTTGTATCAGATACTACTTTGGTATTTCAGCCATAACATTTTGTCCCGAACTCTGATTGAGGTGATTCTTTCTCCGTTGGAAAGATGACGAAAATATCTACAACTTTTGTGTTTTGCAAATTTCATAATTCGGCCGTCTTGAAGGTCCAAATTTAGCCACAAGTCGCACCAAGTTCTCGATGACCCAAAGTTACAGTGTTTGGACATTATTTTCAGAATTCTTGGGCTGTTTTCCACACTTGGCTTGTATTTACCTGAAACACTTCAAATCTAATAATTCTCATCAGATAGTCTTCATCGGACAGCTAAATATATGTATTTAGGGGTGAAATATCATCACATTTCAGTACTCATCATCCAATATGATCAATTGTGCTTCCCATCTCCAAAATCGAAACCGAATCGAACTAATCAAATTCATTTTTTATTTCAGTTCGGTTTTCGGTGTTTTTCGAATTTTTTTAAGAGAGAATTTCTCAGCTTTCAATTTTCAGTTTCTATGTGTCAGTTTTTCAATTTTGAACTATGTTGTGGCGGGTGCTAACAGAGAGCTTTGCCATATGTAGCCCAAATCTCTACACTGTAATATCCATCATTGTTCTTGTTTCTAATGGCTAATTTTAAAGTTCATCGATCGAACAATTTACATCCTCTTATAGGAGTGATCATGAGTTAAAATATCAGAAAAACGATACGTATCGTCCAGCCTCAAAACCGATACGTATCGGACGATATATTCCAATGTATCGTCCGAAATTTTGAATTTCTGTATGAGAGGCACCAATACGGTACCTTCAATGTATCGTATCAGTGAGGTCCAAAACTGATACGTATTGACCGATACGTATCGGTATCGGACGATATTTTGGCCCATGGGTGTGAATCTTTACCTGAGATATGTTTCAATCAAGGTATCAAAATCGGTTTCGGTATCGGGCGTCGGTCCATGGAGGACCAATACAAATCAGTTGATACCGATATAGATCATCCCTTTTAAATTTAACAAAATAAATAAAAAATACATGTCTCAGCTCAAAACGATACGTATCGGCCGATACCCAATACGTATCGGCCAATACAGACCCGTATCGTCTGATACCGATACCGATACCGAGTTGAATGACTGATACGTATCACCAATACGTATTGATATTGGACGATTTTACAATAACTTGGATTTTGTAGATGAATCACATATACTTCACGTGGTATAATAGTGCAATGTACTTTAATGGTGTAAGATTACACGTAGGTTTTAATGGTTTAAGATCATTTTAAACAACATTTATCATATCATGTCGAAACAACGAGATGCGAGATGTCTTGCCTATGAGCTTGAAGGACTGATAAAAAATGGATCTATTAAAAATTCAGCCCAAATGGGATCTGGGTCGGGCATTAACTGCGTTACTAACATGCCAGATTATGTTACAACCACCTCTCTTATAACGCTGTAAAATTGTTAACTACTTTAAATTAGACGATGGAAATCCTTGTTGACGATTTGTCTCACATTGGGTAAATTATAGCTTTGACTCTTCCCTTATAATAGCCAATTGGTTGTGAGATGGATCTCCAAACTTATCAATAATTTTTCATCTCAATCTTCGACGAGATATATCTTTAGATCATGGGCCTAACATCAGAAGGTCAGATGTTGATTTCACATTGCACGCATCTCAAACATCGAACGTGATCACGGCCTACCATCAAATGTGGTTCACATCCACCTTTTGGGATGTGTGTCAAGTGAAATCAATATTTAACCGTCTGATGCTTGGTCCATGATCACATGATCTATTGTATGAAAGATTGGGACGAGAAACTGATCTCCATTGTTTGATTCAAAGCATTCAATGGTTTTAATGCATGATTAAGTGAGGTGGCTGTAACATAAAGTGGTGTGCTAATAACATCAGCCTTAATTTTTTCCTATTACGGAGCATCTAGGCCTCTTAGAGCACCCGACTAAGTCCCTGACCAGGTGCAACACCACCTGCAAATCACACATACCAAATAAGGAAAGCAGGGATAAATCTGTGCAGGTGGCCAACACCAGCCTTTTTTTTTTTTTTTTTCCAACAAGTTTACAGAAGCCACTAAACAAATGGGGCGGACATAAATAAAATGGTTTAGCACCGAGGCTCAGGCCTTAATCAGACATTAACTTAAACTTTGAACTTAATTTAGCTAGCTTACAACTCTAGCCCAAATCCAGCCATGGTAGGAGGCTGGGCCAAACTGCCCATCAGAATGGCTAACCCATATGTGCTATTAGCTTAGTAGCATGATGACAAATTTTGTTTTCAGCAATTTTTCGGTGGAGAGACATTTCGATTCATTTTGAATAAATTTCATGACAATCTTAAAAAGCAATCGAGAAAATTTTGGAGATTACAAAATAAAATAAAATAAAAATATATCGAATATTTAAAAAATACTATTTAATATTTTTTAGAAAAGTTAAAATTAACCAAAATTTGTTAATTTCTATATATTTAAGGAATTTTAGAAAGTTCAGTAAAATCACTAAAATTTCTCTTAAAACTTTTAGAACCCCTGTTTCAACAACTTTAGTCGATATTTGCCATTTGACTATTATATCCATGACTCTTGCACCACGTTTTTGCATCCATAAGTGGCTACTCTCTCCATACTCGAATCCCTGTCTTCATGCTAAAAAGCCCAAGCCTTTTTCCATTGTGCCAAGCATGGATCAAAATTTCCGCTGAAGCATTTCAGATTCGGTCCCTACCGAAACCAATAGCCACAATTTCGGTTATGAAATGTACTATTGGGAAAATTTCGGTTCAAAATTTTGGCTTCGGTTAAGACCGAAACCGAAACAAAATCCTATATTTTGATCCTTAGTGTCAAGCAATAGCACCTACCGTATTGGACCAACACCAAGCAACAACCCCTAGAGAAGGGGTCGGCCTTTTGGAAACCCTAATAGTAATGGCTTTCGATAGAATGTGATGGCTCTAATGAGTTCATAGGGATATATGTTATTGCAAGCAAAACCTACACTAGAACAGACGAACCAGCTTCCACTGAAAGTCTATCTAGATGGCTACAATCAGCCATGCCAACATCACTCATTCCACCTGTCTGATTCAAAATTGATGGTGCTGATGGCATCATTCTTTGATGATTTGTTATAAACAACGTACAATTTAAAAACCCACAAAAAATTTTCTTCAAATTTCATGCTTGTAGTCCAAATCTCTCCCTCAAAAACCATACCATTAGTTTGAGAACTCTTTCTTAGTTCTTACACACTAATAAAGGATTAAATCCTTATTGAAATAACAAAGGTGAGAAGCCAAACCAAACGTAAAAAAGGACAAACAGCATTTATTGAGAAAGCAAAGCTCCCAAACCATTAGCCAAGGAAGCCACAGTTGTGGGAGAAACCGCCCTGCTTCCACCCAGGTACCATTTCTCTATCATTTCTACTACATTCCCATTTTCGACTTTCATTTTCACTTCCTCTTTTCCCTCTGTAGAAAACCCGATCTGCAATGTGAAAACCAAAAATAAGGGTCTTTATATATTACTCTTTTTTTTTTCCCGGCCTCTTAGAGCACCCGATTAAGTCCCAGTTATTTGTAATGCCCGCACATACAGATATTAGCGGCAGATAAAAACTGCCGCTATTAAAAACTGTCGCTATTAGTTCTATTGCTACCAAAAACTGCCTTAACAGTAAACGCCGCAGAAACATCTTATTTTTGTAGGGCAGTCACTTGGGGATATATCTCTCTGAGTCAGTTACTGGCCAATAAAGGGTGGGATAGAACCTCCGCTACTTGAGGCGTGGTCTTGGCCACTGCGCCAACCCCGGCCCTATTGGTTTGTTCATTTATTACTCCTTTCATGCATGGGCTCAAGTAGGGATGAGAGTTCTAACCCGAAACCCGAACCAAAAACAGAGCGAACTGAACCAGTCCAAAAACCGATACAGACTTAACAGAACCGAACCAAATCCGATTTGGTTTGGTTTCGGTTTTGTGTGGAGAAAATTGAAATTCGTTTAGGTAGGATAAGAAAACCGGAAAATTCCGAAAAACTAAGAAAATCAAAGTAAATACCTAAAAAAAATATAAAAATATTAAAAAAGCGAAACCTGAACGGAAGCCGAACAAAAATAAAATTGAAAGTTTCGGGTTTCAGTTTCAAGAAAAAAAAAAAAAGAAACTGAACAAATCGAAAACCAGTTTCGGTTTGGGTACCGAACTTGCATCCATAGGCTCAAGTCTGAAAAGGAAGCTAGTGATCACCTAAATTGTTCTAGGACATGCAAGCACTCTTCTGTTTTGCTCTTATAATCCTATAAGACATTTAGCATGTCTATTTGCCCTAGGATTCCATTAGAGGGGGCTCTCACAGATCTCAAAATGAACAAAATATGCTCCGCCTTGAAGACAGTGAAAGTCAATTATCATGGGATTCTGGAGCTCATTAAATAGGCGTTTACTTTGTTTTTTAAAGACTCTGGCCTCCTAATCTGGGGAAAAAATGGTGCAAACATCAAATCTCTATAGAATTAGTCCGCATTTATAGGTGTCTTTTGAAAAGTCAAAGGGTGACTTCTCTAGACTAATCCCCACTCAAGTAATAAGCGGCTCGAGTAGGGATGTAGGTTCGGTGTATCGAAGCGAACCGAATCCGAATTTTTCAGTGTTCGGTTTGGTTTAATTTCTTTTTTTGAACCCGAAATCCAAATTGATCGAGTTTGGTTCAGTTCGGTTCGGCTTAGGTAAAAAACTTATTTTTATGGTGTTTTTATTTATTTAATTATTTTATTTTTATTTTCAGTTTTTCGATTTTTTGGGGTTTTTCTCGATTTTTTTGGGTTTACTCAGCCTACTCCCTCGATTTTTGGTTTCAAGCCATCCAAATCGAAATCGAACCGAATTGGGGTTCGATTCAGTTCAGTTTGTGTCTGGTTACGATGCGGTTCAGTCCGATTTAGTTCCCTCGATTTTCAATTCGGTTCCGGTGTTCAGTTCAAGATTTGCATCCCTAGGCTTGACTAATAAGTTGACCAATGGTTTGAAAAGCAGGAAAGTTCAAATTAAAAAAAAATTCTCTAAAACCCTAAGGGACTGATTGAACCATAAGAAGATATGGTGCAACTCTAGATCACATGGCACGTGGTCTAACGCAGTAGCATAAAAATACTACTAAAATAAGATATTTCAACGACATTTGTTGTTAGGACAGTTTTTGGTAGCAACTTGACTAATAGCCGCAATTTTTTGTGGTGACATGACTAATAGCAGCAATTTTTTGTTAATAGCAACAGTTTTTAGTTGCTGCTAATAGTCTTATTTTTTGAATACCTTCAAAGCTACAATCCCTTTTCTTATATATATATATATAATAATTGATTACATGTCGCATCAAATAGACTTTTTAAATCATTTGATGGGACATACAGCCAATACGAGTTTGAGTCACAGGCTTATGTCTTATGACTCGAGCCATATAATTATTTCTCCATATTAATATTTCAGTATGTTCTATCACGATCAAACCATGATAGGTTGATCATGTAATAAGGGCTTGCATGATCAAGTGGTGAAATTTGTACCCCATCACCACCAAGGATCAAAATTTCGGGTTTCATTTCAATTTCAGAGCGGACCGAAACTGAAATTTTGACTGAAAATTTCAACCTCATATAAAATTTGACCGAAATTTCGGTCCCAAATTATCGTTTCGGTGGGGACCGAAACCGAAATTTTGATCATTTCGACTGAAAATTTGATCCTTGATCACCACCATTCGAACGATATTAAATTGTGGCAATTGAGACGCAAGCCAAGTTATTGAAAAATCCTTGCCTCCGCGGTCTTTGATATCGCCAAAAAATTGAATGTGATGATAGAATCCTTCTTGAAGTATTTGTTTTGGAAAAATTTGACGACTTTCTCGAGAGCTTCCTCTTCTTCGTCCTCGTATTTATCAACAGCTGCCAATCGATCCCGCACAGTGCTCTCTAGTTGCACCCCATACTGCGACCCTTTGATCTCTTTTATCACCACAACTCTAATGAACTTCTCCACCGGAGCTGAAATTTTTACAAAAGTTACACTTCACATAGCTAGGAAGGGGGAATCGGTTGAGCTCGATATATATGGCATTCAAAAGTTCTTTATGTTAACATGTGACAGTGGAAGCCGTGAAAGTCAATATTAGTTTATATTCAAACATTTTAAAGCAGTTGAAAATAACTTGAGATTCAAGTTATTTGATTTGGTGTATGAAAAATATGCCAAGCTACAATGAGAAAAAAGTCAGTTAATTTGGCGGTTTGGTCCAACCTGATTCTACTGGAACTGGAAGCCTAGTCGATCGGTTTGGTCCTATTGGATACCAAAGTTTTCATTTTTTTTTTTCGGTCCAATCGATAAATTACCTGATTTTTTTTATGCAGGGTCACAAAGAAACCTATCCAATATATATAATTATACTTTTTTTCTTATTTTGAAATCTACACTTTTTTTTTTTTCTATTTTTGAAATTAAATAGATTAAAATACTTACTACTTAATTAATTTAGAAACTTATACACTTGGCTCAAACAGTTTAGAAACAAAACAACATAACTTTTGTTCTAATTAGAATATTTTTTAAAAGTGTTCCACAATCCTAAGTTAAAATCATTAAAAAAATATATGATACTAAAACTGGGAAATAGTAAATATTTGAATTTATTATTTAGTGAATTGGGAAATAGTAAATATTGGAATTTATTATCATCTTAAGTATTTTTAAATTATTTAAAAATATTAAAATTTAATATATATATATATATATATATATATATAGTATCTATATTTATTTGAATTTTTTTTTATTTTTTTGACTGAACCAGTCCAACTTGGTTTGACCAAATCCGTGTCTTGGCGGATTCGCAATTTTTACAACATTGGCTGGTATTAGGGGAGTCTACCACACTATAACGACTTGTCTCTCAAAAGATGTGCCTCATGGCCAAAAGTGAAGCAGCTACCCAATCACACCATGATAGTATAAAAAGTTGGCCGATACCGACATCGTATCAGTTTCTCGATACCTCTATTTTTTTTAAGTAGGCCGACACGTATCGGTATCAACAGAGTCGTATCGGTCCTCCATGGACTAATACCTGAGACTGATACCAATTTTGACACCTTGCACGCCATAAGCCTAAACCCTAAACCCTGAAGTGTCCACCATTTTCCTTATGGGTACAACTAGTCACACCTGTTTCGAAGTATCTCATAGTGTTTTCACATACGAAAAATATTAATTGATTTGAATCAGACAATGGAGTCTTTTTTGTTCTAATCTTCCGCACAATAGATCTTAAGATCATGACATGCCTATCAGATAGTCAGATGTTTATTCCACATCGCACGCGTCCCTAGAAGTAATGTCAACTCCTTCACTTTTAGGGATGTATGCTATGTGGAATCAATATTTGACCATTTGATAGGTGCGCCATGATCTTAAGATCTATGGTACGGAAGATTGGAGCAGAAAGCAATCTCCATCGTCTGATTCAAATCAGTCAATGATTTTTGCCAGTGAAAAACTGTGTCATACTTACAACAGGTGTGAATAGCCATACCCTCTCCTTATATAGTCTTTATAAAATTTCAATGAGTATTAAAAGTTTCCAAAATTTTGCTTCAAAATTATGAAATTGGGTAGGAATTGCAATCTTCAATAGAGAAAGCATATGACTACAGGAACCATAAGTTAGCGAAGATAATTTGTTACCCGAAATTAGGGTTTCGAAGAAGTCATCGTCTTCGGCAAGCTGAGTTCCTGTTTTGCCCTTCCACTTTTGTAAATGCCCAACAATTTCTGGTTCCAAATAAACCCCAATTGCTGTGAACTTTATCTGAAGAAAATGTATATCTATGTCCGTAAGACCTGTAAACAACACATTGTAAATTTTTAAATTCAATCACAACACTATACAAATTTACATTTCATAATGAACAAATTGCTCTTTTTTCATTTGGCTTGTGGAGGGTAGTATGGTCATTTATGAAATCCATCCATAGCAGTTAGCGGTTTCCACCGTTAAAATTGACGGCCTTGAGCCAGACGATGGAGACCATTTGTCATCCCAATCTTCCTCAAAATATATCTTGGGATAGGTTAAATGTTGATTCCACATTGAACAAGTACCCAAAAGTGATTATGGTCACTTTTTCGAGATGTGTGCCACATGAAATCAACACTTAACTATTAGATAGGTAGCCATGATCTCAAGATCTCTTGTGTAGAAAATTGGGATTAAAAAAGAACTCCATCATCTGATTTATGGCAGTCAATGATTTTAACGATAGAAACTCCTTATTGCTAATGTAGAATCTTCAATACTCTAATCAATTCTGGCTGCGGTCGGGACCGTGGATTTTGGGAATTTGGATTTGGATCACCTAAAATCAAATCTACCGTTTGGTTCAACCATTTAGTGTTTGGATTTGAATTTGGTAAATCCATCGGAGAAATGATTGTTTACATTGTAAAATAGTGGATTTGTAAATGATACCTTGGCGTTATTTGAAAATCCAAACCTTACACCAAACATATAATTGGCTATATTTAGTGCATGAAAAGTTGTTACCCAGTGCTATCATAGGTACGGTTCAACCTAATACTTGACCTACCTGATCCGAGTATTTTTAAGCTTGACCAATCTGGTTGGGTTGGGCATGAGGCATCCGGCCCGACTTGCAGGTTCAGTTGGGTTGGGTTTTTAGTTGGGTGCCTCAAAACCGAAAATCGACGGGTTATGTTGAGTAAATCGAGGCTTAAATAGGCCTCAACCAATCCAAAACGGATCCAGGCCGGCCCAAACCAACCCGAATCGGTGGTACTCAACCCGAATTAAATCGAACCCAACGGGGCTAAGTTGGTGATAAATGGACTGGATTGATCCGATATCAGACCAAACCAGACCTGACCCGAACTGACCCAACCCAAGCTTAAGTAGTTACTACAACGGCTAGAAAATTAGCCATTGTTTAGCCATTATAGCCCACCTTTATACATTGCACCCTGGGTGCAATTAGGAAATTACAAGTTGCACCCATTATTTTTTTCTTGAACCCAAACTGAACACCAAAAATTTCAATTTCGGTTCGGGAACAATTTATGTGTTGGAGAAATTCATTGTACCGAAATCGATACATCGGATTTAGTTCGATTCGGTACACCGAACTTGCATTCTTACCTAAATAGAATGAAGGAAATCGGTAAAATATAAATTCTTTTTATAAAAAGAATAATTATTATAAATTATTGGGCCAAATTTTAAAATAATGCGTAAACATTCAAACAAAAGATTTCTAAATTCAGACAATTCAAAAGAATTTGAAATGCTTAAATTTAAAATCCCCAAATCCAAATCGACGTTCCTAACGGTGCGAGAGCTTTCGAGTCATAAGAATTGGTGTAATGTGACGTTAGCCATTTAGAAATGTCTATGATTGTCCGTACAAAGTGTATATAGATCTAATGAGTCAAAATATATTATTTTAACTCCAAATTTAATGAATTTGATTGATATAACCACATGCCAGTACGCCACTTATATCTGTAAAGAGGTGGACATTTCCGATTTATTCAATTAGTTTTTATGCCCTTAGATCGAAACCATCAAGCCAACGTGCCCTTTCCTGCCATGGCTAATGGTGTCAATGGACCAGGCTGACCAGTAGTCCATTCCGGTCCGACTTGACCCTAATTGGGCTAGGTTTGGGCGTGCATATCCGGTTGAATAGTAATTGGGCCAAAGCCCAGCATGAGTATTAAATGGGCTAGGTCTAGCCCCACATTTAGACCTTTAAAAATGGGCCGATCAAGCCCTGCCCAAGATTGGCTAGACGAATGAAAGGTACATTGCTGACCTAGCCTGCGACCGACTTGGTTTGGCTCGGCTTCACCCAAGATAATGGACTTGACTAATAATCAAGCCTAGGCCTTCCCAAGATAATGGACTTGACTAATAATCAAGCCTAGGCCTGCCCTGTCTGATTATTGGTCGGGCCATTTTTAGGCTCAACTAATATTAGGGGTGGCCACGCAATGGGTCGGGCTTGATCTTGTACTGGCCCTCCATGGCCATGGTATGGGCTACATTTTCTATGCTCGTTTAATAATCAGGTCAGGCCTGGCTAGCCCGATTATATAAACAGACTGGGCTTGTGCACTTAGACTCAAGCCCATTGGCCCGTTATACCATAGAGCTATGTTGGCTTGGCTTGGCTCGGCTCAGCTGAGACAACCTCGACAACCGAGGAACATGCACACATACACATGTGACAGTTGCAGAGTAGCGTGAGAGAGCACCAACTATAGTGCTGAGGGTTAACTAGCATAACCTACCCACACCTTATAAAGACAAGGGTAGAGAACGACGTAGAGGACAAGAATCAAACCCACGACCTACTCCCGCACATTGGAGGGAGAGTGCCTACTGGACTAATGCCTCTTTGATTATACATATATTTTTACACACGGGTTACATTATATATATTAATCAATATTAGTAAAGTACTATATTATCATTTGTTAGAAATTTCTAACGTTTTAAAATGAGGGTAAATTTGGTAATTTTTCTCAACTACATTTTCTATAAAGTGTCTGCTCAGGTCCGGCCTGCATTCGCCCTACACAAAGTTCAAACTTGGTTCGGCTAGGCTCATGCCCAGCTTCACGAACCCCGATTCTGTGGTGGGTTGGGAAGGAGCTAGGCTATTTTCAGTCAGCCCGGCCTGGTTCAAATAATAAAGAAGCTGGGTATGGGCTGATCATTTCAGTCCGTTTAAAATTAAGGCCCGGCCCGGTGCACCCATTGAGAATCCTAATTAAAAATGAACCAAACTCGGCCTGACCTGACCCAAACCCACCTGACCCACTGACTCCCTATCACTAGAAGGACACTGGCCCAGTGACCGGACAATCTTAAACAGTTCAACCGCATAAATATATTGCTTGGTTTTGGATAGTCATAAAAATATGTGCAACAATCCAAAAGAGTTCTTTCACAAATGATTATGATCATGATCACTAGATCGAACTAGGTTTCTGAAATCCGTGTCAGAGAGCTCCAAGTATTTAAAGGCCAACTACCAATCCCTTTCTTTGGACCATCAATAGAAAGATGAGCAGCAGTCCACATTGGATCATCCAAGGTAACTGGTTGATCAGATGGCCTTGATCATTATACACACACAACTAGGGCTTTCAAGGGGTCGGGTGGAAATAAAAATTAGGTTGTCGGTAATATTTGAGAAATGAGACCTGACCCGATCTGAGCTTTGGGACGAGCATTTTGTGCCTGATCCGACCTGAATGCCCAACCAGTCAACCGAGGTCCTAATGGACATGACGGGTTGGGTCAAGTGGAATGGGTTATTGGGTTGGGTCAGGTGGAGTGGGTTATAGGGTCATCTGGTTGGGCGGGAGCAGGTTATTGGGTCAGGTCATGCGTTGATCCGACCTGAGCCAAAATTTCTTTTAGCTCCAGCATTGCGTTGATCCGACCGGTACATACATCGATTACAGAATAAAGGTCAAAATTTGAAAAAGATTAATAAGAAAAATTATAAACTATATTAACTAAAAATGATCGAAATTGAAAAACATAAGTTTTTTACTAAAATCGAGAAAAATCCGGGATAAAATCATACAATTCACATAAAACTCTCCAAATTCGGGATTTAATCGAAATATATACAATTTTCCGAAAAATCCGAAAAATCCGAATCTTATTCGCTTTTTAAAAAATTCACGACTTTTTAAGTAATATAATAGTTAGTACCATGGCCGAGCAGTGTCAAGGGTTTAGTAGTTGTAATAAGGGGAGGAAACGCAATCTCTTCCACCATCACCATTTCAGTCGCCACTGCACGCAAGCAAATTACTTGATTAAAGAAAAGCAATAAATAAGTAAATAAAAATTAATTAATTAATTAATAATTTTTGGAATAATTCTATAACTCATTTCGCACCAAAATATTGATTGATCCCTCAAAGTTGGTTACCAGTATTTGCAACAGAAGATTCAACATCCACAATCAAGGTTTCCACATGTCAGAACTATTAACTGCCTTCAATCAGACGATGGAGATTGTTTTTCGTCCCAATCTTTTGCTCAATAGATCTTGAGATCATGGCCCACCTATCAGACATAACACGCATCCCTAAAATGACCATAATCTTGGCGGTGCCATGAGAACGGCTCTGGGATCACTTTTGGGGATGTGTGTTATTTGGAATTAACATCTAATTCACAAAATCAATTGTGTGGAAGAATGTGATGAAAAAAGATGTTTATCAACTGATTCAAAATAGTCAGCGGTTGACATAGAATATTTGGTTCAAAGTTTGATTGAGGAGATCAACATGAGCAAGGTATCAAAATCGGTATCGGTCTCGAGTATCGGTTTCTTGAGGACCGATACGACTCAGCCGATACCAATACGTATCGGCCTTTAAAAAAGAATAAAAAATAGCTACATCATAAAAATGAAAATGGTGTTTAATGATCTTACATTATTAAAATCATATTTTTTATCTCACGCCATTGAAGTGTGATTTATCAGTATGTCATGTGGCTAAATGATCAAAGTGGCAATTCATCTTTTTTGGAACATATATCAGCCCAAAGAAGCATGCCTATAGGTGAATGTGAACCGAAACTTCGGTTCAAATTATCATTTCAGTAGGGACCGAAACTTCGGTTCAAATTATCATTTCAGTAGGGACCGAAACTGATAAAATTTTGAACTATGATGTAAACCATCTGATTGATGAACTTAATATCAGCCACTAAAACTAAAAGTAATGATTGATATTATAGTCAATAGATAAGATGGTTTAAATCTCCCTAAAACACTATTTTTGATCCTGTTGCATTTCAATCTATGATTTATTAGTTTGAAGGTACAGGACAATTCTAATCTTAAACCATTGATGGTGTACGATCATTTAAGCTCCATTTTAGTGTTTAAATGACGGTCAGGAGGCTTGGCTCCTCATATTTTATATCTTTTCTTGATGAATAATATCCTTACATTTTATATGAAAACTTTTAAGTGGAGAAAAGCCAAAAGAAGAAAAACAGAGCCGACAAATCGAAAAACTTACTGTGCACCGAATAGAAGATGTGTTGGGCGTATTTGCAGAGAGAGAGAGAGAGAGAGAGAGAGAGAGAGAGAGAATGGTAATTGGGAGATGCCAGTGAGAGATGGAGATATTTAATGTGAGGGTCTGGCTAGGTTTGGGCAGCTAACTCCAACGGGTGTTAGCTCGAGGAGCTTGCGCTTCACTTTATTTTCTTCTATTTGAATGGTAGCTACCTAAAATTCAAAAGGATACCGGTATTTATAACTGAACATTAATTTCGCACGACTAACAACGTTGACTGCCTTGAATCATATGATGGACATCGGTTTGGTCTCAATTTTTATACAACAGATCTTGAGATCATGACCCATCTATCAGACGGTCAAATGTTGATTTCACATGAAATAAATATCCAAAAGGAACTCAAAAACCTTTCTTATCATACACCATGATAACAGATGTATGTTACGTGAAATAACCACATGACCGTCTGATAGGCGGTACATGATATCAAGATCTACTGCGTAAAAGATTTGGAAAAAACTATTGATTCAAGGCAGTCAAGGTTCTTAACAGTCCAACCATGAATTGTGCGAAATGAATTTCGTTTGTAAATATTGCTAGCCATAGTAAAATCCCCCTTATTATTTGAAGGCTTTCTACTCATATTTTTGTGTCGATCATGGATCAAAATCTCAGTTTCGGTTTCGGTTTCGGTCCTGACCCGAACTGTAAATTGGTCAAAATTTCGGTAATTTCGGTCAAAATTTCGGTAAATTTCGGATTTTTTTAAAATATGCTCCGAACTTTGCTGAAATTTATTTTATTAGTTTTTTTAAAGCTCTTTAACATTAGTAGAATATATATATATACTAGTGATGCTAATTTTCGGCCGTTTAAAGTGCTTATATGTCTATTATAAGTATAGATTTTTCGTTGTCAACATGAGTTTTCTATGCTTAAATCGTTGACTCTTTTAAATAAGACGATGAAGATCGTTTTTCATTCCAATCTTTGACAAAATAGACCTTGAGATCATGTTCATATCATCATAGAGTCGGATTTTGATTTAATATTTTGATTCCTTGGCACATCCCATATGTGCAACCCCTTTAAACCCATTGATTGCTTCAGAACAGATGATGGAGATCGTGTTTCACCTTGATCTTCCACACAATGGATCTTGAGATCATGACGCACCTATCACGGTCAATTTCTTATTCCACATGACACAGATCACCAAAAATTCCCCTTGAATCTTATGACACACCACGCTCAAACGTGATTTTAGGGCTATTTTTGGAGGATATATGACATTTGAAATAAACAACTGACCGTCTCCGACATGATCTCAAGATCAATTGTAATGAAGATGAAAACGAGATCTCCATCATCTGATGAAAGCAATCATAATGATGATAAATCACACTTTAATGGTATAAAATAAAAAGTGAGTTTTTAATGTCGTAAGACAGCTATGTGCCACATAGCATGATGATACATCACACTTTAATGGCGTGAAATAAAATGTGATATTTTAATGGTGTGAGATCATTTAAACATCGTCTAATCGATCATTGTTTCAAGGTTAGGCAGTGATGTGAACCATTCGATTGATGAACTTTAATATCAGCCCTTAAATAAACAATAATGGTTGACATTATAGTTCACAGTTCAGATGATTTAAATATTCCTAAAAAATTATTTTAATGGTTTAGATCACCTACATTTTAAGCCTTTATGGTCTAAGATCATTTAAACACCATTCTTGGTGTGTAAGTGATTGGTAAGAGAGTCGGTCCTATACTCTCCCTCTCCGACAAATAAAAGGACAAAATAAAAGGAAAAAAGATGAAAGAAACGGAAACGGAGGGAGATGGGGAAACGGGAGGAGGAAGCCGGCCAGCGGCACCATGCAAGCCACCAACGCCAGTACCAGTTCTTCTTCTTCTTCTTCTCTTCTTGGTTTTTGAAGCCATATTTTTTGTTTCTATTTTTTCTATTTTAAAAAACAGATCTGAGCTTTAAAGGGGGAATTAAAAAAAAAAAAACAGATCAGAGCTTTAAACAGATATGAGATTTGGGTTTTTTAGCTTTTAAAAACCAGATCTGAGCTTTAAAGGGAGATTTTTTTTTTACAAATGCACAGCTGCAATCTCGGCCCAAATTACCAAATTATCGGGCAATAATTTGAAATTATCGGTTGAGATTTTGAAAACCCAAATTATCGGCCGATAATTTGATATTTTGGGCGATAATTGCATTTTTTCGGCCCTCATCCGAAAAATACCAAATTTTCGTCTCGGAGGGAGCCGAATCCGAGTCATCTCGGTCGAAAATTTGAAATTTCGGCCGAGATTTTGATCCATGGTGTGGACTCAACCTACCTACCAAAATGTGCCTTATTATTTAAATGATTTTATATCATTAAAATAATAAGGGGCAATAACACAATTGAATACTTTTTTATGATTACCTGAATCATATGGAATTCTAGAAATTAGATTAATTCGAAAAAGAGTGGGCCTAATATCCTCATTGCAGTGAAAGAAGCCGAAAACTACTTAAGCGAATTTCGAAGATCCAACTCTCCACCTGTCCACATCAACATGGCGGTCAATGCCACTTCGCCTAATAGGTGGAAACCTCCTCCAATTAACTCTTTCAAAGTTAATTGCGATGGGGCTTGGTGCAGAAAATTATCTAAGTCTTCATTGGTCAAATGACACCTCATGTGTCTTCTCCAGATCATGCTGAAGCCCTGACCATTCTCCATGATATTCAACTAGCCTCGAGCCTTAACTTGTAGAATATTACAATCGAAAGAGATTCACCAAATGTTCTAAACTCCATCTCTAAGGAAGACATGGATTCCTCGCTTCTAGGACCCATTTTCAAAGAGATTAATGATTAGATCAATGAGTTTAGATCTCTTAAGTGAAACTTAATTAGTTAACAGAGGTTCCAATTCTGTGGTTCCAATTCTGTGGCTGATCGATTGTCTAAAATAGGTCTAAATGTTGAGCAATATAACATCTGGTGTGGTGACGATGTCCTAGACCAAATCAAAATATCTGTAGCAAATAATTTAGATTAATGCTATGTACGCATTTCCTCTAAAAAAAAAAGTGTTATTTTTGTCTTCCGCAATCAGAGCATGCATTACTTTTACGCCACAAGGTGAATATCTATAATCAATCTAAATAGTATAAGTGAAAGTGCATCTCCCTGAAACATATATATCTTAGCCAAAGAGTCACACCTATAACAAGATCTAAACCATCGGATCCATAAAATTTTAGTATCGGCTATACAAAACGACAAGCAAATGCTTGTTCTTAGATTGCATAGATTGGATGGTTTAAGTCTTCCAACCACATAATTTAAATTTATGATCTATGACTGTGATGGCATGGATTAGTCACACCTTACACCCTTATCTTATAAGATCATTTAAACATCAAATGATGTATAGATGACGGCCAGAAGAGTTAGTAGCCTTGGGAAAAAAACAAAGGAAAATGGGCTTGGAGCGACAATTAAACACCAAAATCATCTACACCATTAAAATATATTTTTGATCTTACCTTATGAAACTAAATTTTGTTTTAGCGTTGCGTGTGATCAATCTAAATAGTCCAAGTGATAGTTTCGTGTGACTACAGGTCTAAGCCAAAGAATCATTGCCTACAACAGGATGCATTCCATTCAATTGGTGGGCTTTAATATCTAGGCATTACAAAATAAAATACCAATTAATATTAGAACAAACTGATCATATGCTTCAAATCTCTCAAAAACGTATGATTTTTGAGCCGCCCTTATCCAATATATAAGTTATCACTTTATCGGCTTAGATTATTCACCATCTTTCACCTTTAATGAATGACATAAGATCACTTAAACATCAAAATGGAGTTTAAAAGACATTCAGGAGAGCTAGGCCTTTATTTGATGGGATAATGGCTCCAAACCGAATATTTAAACACCAAAATGGGTAGAGTGACGAAAAGTGGCCTTGAAGTTATATGACACACATCACATTCAAACATAATTCTAAGGCTTTTTTTGGAGATCCATGCCACATGAAATATAGAGCTGACCATTTAATGATAAGATCATGATCTTAAAATCCGTTGTGTGAAAGATTAGGGTGAAATCACCAGATTTTAAGCAGTCAAAAGATTTCAATTATCTCGAACAAAGGTACACATTTGATTAGTCCTTTTTATTTGGTGTGAAAACAGGGTAGTGTGCAAAGTGATGTAATATGTGCTGGTTGGGGAACTCGTGGTTGTTCGTTGGTCACGTGTTTGGTTGAGTGTCCGAAATGGTGATAGGTGGCAGTAACACGTTAATCCATTTGAGTACCTTTATTTTTACTCACACATTCTTTTTTTCCACCGACACTTAATTTGTGGGTGGAAGAAAAAAATGTGTGGGTGAAAATAAAGGTAATATATGAGGACCCTTTATTTCCTCGAGATTTTTTCCATCCACCTATTTACTTTCCATCCACCCATATAAGTGGGTGGATGAAAAGAATTTGTCAGCAGAAATAAAGGTACTCAATCCATTTATACTTGTAGTGTTTTGAATAATGTGGGTGGGTGGGTGAGCGGGTTATGACGGAGCCAATACTCGAGCTTGCAGCATAGTGCTTAGGACACGACATGTGGTGTCAGGAGGGCACGCGATATGAGGTCAAGTGGGCCTGGCGATGTGGTCGGCTGCGGGGACGCGACACGGTCGCATGGAGGGGGAAGACGCGGTCGCGATATGGACGCGACACAGCCAAGATGGGCTAGCGATGCAGGAGGCGTTGCGGTATGTCAAACCAAGGGGTTTGAGGTCCTCCCGTCATTCTGGCTGAATGACTGTTTTACCCTTATATGTGGGAGAGTTAGTGGAGACTGTTTCCCACCCACACGGGGCCTTGTGTTGTCAGAGGGGACGCAAGTGTCTCCTAAGCCTGAAAGGGTGGACCTAGGAAGTCGACGCAGCGATGCCGTGTGGCACCCAAGGGATGTTGAAGTATGACCCCAGACTACGCGTCGCGGTGCATACGGCAGGACAACCTCGCGAGGAAAACACTAGCGCTACGTGGGACTCAGTTGAGCACAACAGCATGTGGGCCAAGGATGAACGGGTGCTAGTAATTCGGAACCCACACAAAGGCAGGCTGCATGAGACTCAGTTGAGCACGCGAGCGCGAGGCACAAGGCTGTGGGCTTGGTTCGGTATGTGAGCAAGACATAGTGGTATGGGGAGCTGCATGCCAAGACTGTTGCGAAGCGAGGTACTAGTGCAGTGCACAGGATGAAGCTTGAGCAGGCCAAGCTTAGCACAGTGGTATAATTGAGCGTATCGTAAAGGGACACGATAAGGTGGATGGTAGGCCATGAAATAGAGGTAATCATGTTAGGGAGTTCCCGTCCTCTAGGCGGGTGGTATCAGAGTTGATGTGTAGATGAGTTGGTTTCGTTACATGCGGTAGCGAAGTACCGCGCGGATTGAAAGCGCGTCGAAGGACGTCCCGCGACTGTTGGTATCAGAAGTAGGCTGATCTAACGAAGCGTGCGTTAGGTGCCGCATGGGACTAAGGTTGTAAAAGTGTGACCCCGTGATAGGGTGGGCGGGCCGGGTTCTAGTAGCCAAGCGTGAGGCTTGGGTAGGGCTATTAATGGGTCGAGTCAGGCTAAGAGTATATGCCCGACTTGACCTGACCATATAAACACCACTATCGATTAATGGCGGTGATCCCATTACATATTAAAAGTAGGCTTGTGGTATTTGACAAGCAGCTCACGTTGTGCGACACAATTGACTGCAAATACAGTGAGGCAAGAAATACAGGCCGGTGTGCACTTTGCCTTCACAAAAACTCGCCTCCCTTCATTAAAATTATACAATCATTTTATAACGTAATAATATTTTACTATGAAGGGTCTTTAAGAAGATAAAGGAGGTTTTCACTTCTCTTACTAAGTTGACATGTCATCATCAAGAAAAAAAATATGTAGACTTTAAAGAGTGTCACATATACACGAAGAAAAATTATAAATAGTGGACAATATTTTATAGATAATTTTGCAGGTAGCTTATGTGGCATGATAGTGCTTGGGCCCCATTATGTGTGCATCCAGTCACATTGTGCCATATAATTAAGCTTCCTATACACGAGTGGTATGAAAAGAGAATTGAGGTTTTCATTTCTCGATAAGATCGAATTAGTAATTTCCTAACAAATCAAGGGTTGTGATTTACCCTAGAAATAATGTAATTATTTAAATCTTTAGATCATGAATCACCTATCAGGTAGACAATTGTTGATTGCATGTGGCACAATCTCCAAAAATGATTGTGATCATGGTTGTACCATGAGAAGGGGTTCTTAGGTCACGCTTAGGAGTGGAATTAATATTTGACCATGTTGTAGGTGATCCATGATCTAAAGTTTTCTAGAATATTTGACCGAAAAACAATCTCCACCGTCTGGTTCAAGGAAATCCACGATTTTAATGTGCGAAAACACTAGTTGTGGATGTAGAATATTCGGTTATAGGTATCGGTACCCTCAAAAATGTTCCTGGTGTTAGGTATTAGGGTATGAATAGTTGTACTCAAGGTAACAAAATCGGAATCGGGATCGGGTATTGGTCATTGGAGGATCAATAAGAATCAGCCTATTTAAAAAATTATAATAAATATAAAATATAAAATATAAGCATTGGCCGATACCGATACCGGGTTGGATACCAATACGTGTCGGTTTGCCAAAAAATTGATATGTATCGCCAATACATATCGGTATCGGCCGATATTTGATACCTTGGTTGTTCTTCAATATTTTTTAAAATGGTTTCACGATAAGTTTTGTAATTTCAACAATTGGCTCCCTTTATATTTTCCAACCATACTTACTGAAATTCCGTTTTGAAAAAGATGAGATTAAATCAAGAGTTTTTGGTTTAGCGAAAAAATTGAGCATTAATGGTGAACTTTAAAAAAAATATGACTTTTTCAAAAATAAATGTGATTTTTGCAATTAATTCAAGATGTTTTCAATAAATTTTGACCTTTTTAATATGTTTCAAACTTTCTAAAATTTCCTCTTGCTGACCTATTTTGACAGTGGTGAAGCCATGATTTTCTTGCAAAGGGACAAGTTATGGTCCACAAGAAAAATGAGTTACTTTTAGGTAAGCACAAGGTGATTTAATACTAATAGAGAATATTTAGGCTTGACTGAAAGATACACATCATAGATGGTATCTTTTGTTTTAGCCAAAATTATATTAATTAAAAATTTTAAATATTTAAATAAATATTTTAGAAAGTATTTTGAATCTTAAAAATTTATTAAAATCTTAATTGATTGTATTTACCTCTATTTAAAAAAGCTTCTCTCCTTATTATTTGCACTCTAGTCGGATTCCTGGGCAGCAAAGAGAAAGATGCATTGTTCAAAGATTTCTCAATTGCCGTCAAGGGACATATTCCGCAATGCGTCTCGGGCACGTAGGTGGATATATAAGATGCTCTCCCTTCTCATCAGGAGATGGAGGAAGGAAAAGTAGGCACTATAGAAGATGTCATCACAAGTTTCCTCAACTTGAGGGACGAAAACGGCAATGATGTCTCAGAAGAGGAGATTACCGATAATCTCATAACTTTAACGATCGCGAGCAATGATAACTTTAACAATCGCGAGCAGTGATCCTAGTGCGATCCTTTTGAGCATCATGCTTAGACACCTTGCTAGAGACTCCATCACCTGCAACAAGATGTTGGAAGTTAGTGTTTGAGGAAGATGCCCCGAAATCTTCGCGTCCATCTGTCATTTCAGTATGTCCTCACAGAGCTGCACCATCTGATCCCAGAAAAATTGATATCGCTCGAAAATGGAAACGTGTTGCCCGGTTGGGCTGCACCACCTCTACTAATGGCACACCAAAAACGACTGGACTCCACCAGATTCGTGTGGACATGGTTTATCCACCCTCTCTTTCTGTTTCCAAACGTTGTCGCTCCGTCGAGGTACAACTTTCTCCACAATCTTTGAAACCTACCAAATGTGCCAAAACCAGTCATTCTGATGAATCAGCGGGGCAACCCCGCCAAACACAACGAAAATCTTGAGCTGGAACTGTCGAGGGCTTGGGAACCCTCACACAGTTCGCTCTCTTCGCAAACTCTTGGCAAAGGAAGATCCCGTCCTCCTTTTCCTCATTGAAACTAAAATGGGAGCAAGGAGATTTAGAAATTTCAGATATTCTGTTAATACTTTGAATGGCATAGCTGTGGATAGCTTGGGCAGATCGGGGGAGTTAGCTCTCTTATGGAAAAAGAATATTGATGTGGTTCTTCAGAGTACTTCCCGAAGTCACATTGATGTCACCACTGCGGCCTATGATACCCCGCCTTGGCGCTTCACTGGCTTTTATGGCGATCCTGTTGTCCAAAAGAGGCCCCTTAGCTGGGATTTAATGAGGAAATTATACGGTCAGAGCACTCTTCCGTAGTGCGTCGGTTATTCAACGAAATTCTGTACCAGTATGAGAAGGAAGGTATGGCAACCCGCAATCAAAATCAGATGGAAGCGTTTCGATCTATGCTCGACGACTGCCATCTATGCAACCTTGGTTTCTATGGCCCTCGTTTCACCTGGTGTAATGGATGAGAGGGGAATGACTATATAAAAGAAAGATTAGATCGTGTCGTCACCTCAGCTAGCTGGTCGATCTTATTTCCCTTTACTTGTGTTCAACACTTATTTGCCACCCAATCGGACCATAAACCCATTTGCATTGACACCACTGAACCATCCATACCAAAAAAAATTCGGAAAAAACCTTTTCGTTTCGAAGCAATGTGGTTGAGATCCGAGGATTGTGAAGAAATTGTTCAGAATGGGTGGGGGTGTGGAAAGGTGGTGGATACGGTTGGAGATTTTTGCTCTTCTAGGGAATCCATGGCTTCGGAGTTCTCTGCATGGAACTGGTCTGTCTTTGGACATGTTTAAAACCAGATTGCCCGTCTTTCTGAGGATTTAAAAGACCTCAGTGCTTGAGATGGTGTGCACCGTGGTCCAATAGTTGAGAAAGCTAAATGTTGGCTCCTAAATGAACTTCTTGATCGACAAGAGATCATGTGGAAACAAAGGGGGAAGGAGCTGTGGCTTAGAGAGGGAGACCGTAACACAAAAAAAATTCACACAAAAGCCTCTCAAAGAAAGAAAAGGAATTGCATTCGGTGTCTCAACAACAAAGCGGGGATTTGGTGCTCAGTCGATGAGGACATCCATGCCATTACCATGGAATACTTCTCTAAAATTTTCTCAACAAGCAATCCATCCCAAGTTGATGCTGCTCTCAACTGTGTCCATTTCAAACTCTCATCTGCTCAGAATAATTTTCTTCTTCAACCTTTTATTGCTGCTGATGTTAAACATGCATTGTTCCAGATGCACCCCCTTAAATCCCCTGGGCCTGATGGTATACCTGCAATTTTTTATCAAAAGTTTTGGCACATTATTGGTGACTCGGTTGTTAAAATCTCTTTAAATTTTTTGAATGGTTTTGCTGATATCTCTGCAATTAACAAAACCTATCACCCTTATCCCCAAAACTAGCAATCCGGTTACCATCAGTGAATATCGTCCTATTAGTCTCCGTAACGTGATCTATAAAATCATCACTAAATCCCTTGCAAACCGCTTAAGGCCCATTCTTCCATCGATTATTTCTGATAATCATTATGCTTTTGTGGCTAACAGGTTAATCACTGATAATGTGCTTACGGCTTTTGAAATTTGACACTTTTTAAAAAATAAGAGGAGAGGGATCAGTGGGGTCTGTAGCCTCAAGCTCGACATGAACAAAGCATACGATAGAGTTGAGTGGTTTTTTTTGGAGAAGACTCTTCTCAGGCTTGGGTTTCATCCTAGATAGGTCTCCACGTTGATGAGTTGTGTTTCTTCTATTGCTTACTTTATCCTCATTAATGGTGGTATTGCCGAGAGTCTTACTCCTTCTAGGGGTCTCCGACATGGAGACCCCTTATTTATTTATTATTTGTTTGGAGGTTTTTTCGGCTCTTCTTCTAGATGCAGAATCTAATGGCTCTATTTCTAGTGTGAAAATTTGTAGAGGTGCTCCTTCTGTATCTCACCTCCTTTTTGCAGATGATAGCCTCATTTTTACTAAGGCGGATACATCTGAGATGCATACGATTGCGTCCATCCTTCGTCTATTTGAAAGTGTTTCGGGGCAGAAAATTAACTTACAAAAGTCGACCATCTCTTTTAGTAAGAATGTCAACGAGGAGTTACGACAAGCCATTATGCAAGTGATCCAGATTAGGAAAGTTACTACTCAGGAGAAGTATCTCGGCTTACCATCGATGATTGGGAAATCAAAGAGTCAATTCTTTTCAGGAATTAAAGATAGAATCTGGATGAAGCTTCAAGGATAGAAGGAGAAACTCCTCTCTACTGCTGGCAAGGAGGTTCTACTCAAAACTGTTATTCAAGCTATCCCTACTTACGCCATGAGCTGTTTTCGCCTACCCAAAGGTTTTCTCAGGGAGATCTCTACGATAATGGCTAGGTTATGGTGGGGGAGGAACGATAAAGATCGTGGCATCCATTGGCTAGGTTGGGATCAGATCTTTAACCCTAAGGGTGATGGAGGCATTGGTTTTCGGAACCTTGAAGCTTTTAACCTAGCGATGCTAGCGAAGCAAGGGTGGAGACTCTTAACTAATGATAGATCTATTGTGGCAAGACTCCTCAAGGCAAAATATTTCCCAAATGGCTCCTTTTTTAGTGCTACCCCAAAACCGAACTCCTCTTCTACATGGAACAGTATCCTCAACACGAAAAGTATCATTGATCAAGGTCTTTTGTGGCTAGTGGGAAGTGGTAACTCCATTAAGATTTGGGAGGACAGATGGATACCCAAACCATCCACTTTCAAGGTGATTACTCCAAATCCGAACCAGCCAGATATCACCATTGTGGCCGATTTGATAAAGAAGGGCACCAAGGTCTGGGACGAAAGAGTTACAAAGGAGGTTTTTATGGATGAAGACGCAGAGGCTATTCATGGAATACCTCTTAGCGATGGCCACTATAATGATACTTCAATTTGGGCTCGTACTCACCGTGGATTATGGTGCTAAGTGCTTATCACCTTGCTCGCCAAGTGGTGCGTATTTCGTCGTGTCGCGCTAAGTCTAGCTCCAATTTAGACAGGGTTATGTGGAAAGCAATCTGGAGAAGCCAGGTGCCAAACAATGTGAAGGTTTTTTGTTGGAAAGCCTGCCGAAATATCCTCCCTACAAAGGCCCTACTCCACCCAAAAGTCATTCATATATGCCCAAGGTGTGATATTTGTGGCATCCAACATGAAACTTTCATTTATGCCATTTTTCAATGTGATTGAGCTGCTCGTGTGTGGTTCCTATCGCTGCTTGGGTTACGAGTTGATCATCGACAGTTGGCATCTTTCAAGGAATGGATTCAGCTAATCTTAACTGATGTTGAGGAAGACTCTCGCAATATTTTTCTCGCTACTGCTTGGGCAATTTGGACTGCCCGCAATGTCTTTGTTCATGAAGGAGTGGCCACCAACCCAATCAAATTTGTTTACTCGGCCATGTGTATGGGAATTGAGTTTGAAGAGGCAAATGCTACCAATATCTACGCAATTGGGATGCCGGCTCCGGACCATTGGCTACCACCTATGGAACAATCTTTCAAAATAAATGTTGATGGTGCATGGATCCAAGCTACTAAGGCTGTTGGAATCAGGGTGGTTATTAGAGATCATGAGGGTGTTGTCATTGGTGCTAAAGTTGTTGGTGGCTTGAAAGGGAACTCCTCACTCGTGGGTGAAGCCTTAGCTGCTTACCATGGACTCTTACTTGCGCGTGACATTGAATTAACTCAGGTCGTGCTCGAATCTGACTCCCAAAGTGTCATTTCTGCAATTCATGTCAAGTAGGACCTATCGGATATCAGCTACATCATCAGAGACAATAAGGGCCTCAGCCTGGGTTTCTCCTACTTTGAAAGTAAATACGTTCGCAGAAGCGCCAATTCTGCTACAGATGCTCTCTCCAAGTTCGGTTTGAACTATATTTCTGATCAAGTTTGGGTTGAGGCTACCCCTCCTATTCTCTCTATTGTCTGTGAAGATATTTCTCTTAAATGATTCACTTTTGCCCTTATCAAAAAAAAAAAAAGAAGAAGCACTAGTTCATAAGCACTCTCACAAAAATCTCCAAACTAGTCAAAATTTTAGAAAAATTCTCCCAATAGGTGATCTAAGAGCATCTCCAACACGAGAGCTATCTCACATGCTATATTGCATATAGCGTTCTAATGTCTATAAAATGAGCTCCAATAGGAGCACCATCCCAGCCTCTATAAATAGCTATTGCTATGATAATAGCTAAATTTAGCTATTACTGTAGCAGTAGCTAAATATTAAAATAATATTATTTTTAAAGATAAGTCTCTCCTCTCTCTTCTCTCTTCTCTCTTCTCTCTTCTCTCTCTCTCTTATCTAATTGTAAAATAATAAAATCAAAATAAATCAAAATCGCACCAAAACTCGAGGGTCCCGAACCGGACCGTAGCAAAACCCAACACAAACCAGACTGAGCCGAACCCCAATTCGGTTCGGTTTGGGTGGCTTGAAAGCGAAAAAAATTCAAAAAAATCAAAATCATACCCTAAAAAGATTTTAAAAAGTAGGTATTTTCCCTACACCGAACAACACCGAAACCCGACAAACCGAACCGAACCGAACTGGGGTTCGGTTTGGGTGGCTTGAAAGCAAAAAAAAATCGAAAAAGCCAAAAAAATACGCTAAAAAAATAAAAAAAGTAGGAATTTTACCTACACCGAACCAAACCAAACCAAATCGGTTTCGATTTCAGAAAAAAAAATTGAACCGAACCGAAACCGACATAAACCGAACCGAACCCCAATTCAGTTTTGTTTGGGTGGCTTGAAGCCAAAAAAAAACCCGAAAAAATTAAAAAGATACCCTAAAGAAATAAAAAAATAGGTATTTTACCTACACCGAACCAAACCAAATTGGTTTCGATTTCAAAAAAAAAGAATTGAACCGAACCAAATGGGTTTTGATTCGGTTTTGGTTTGGGGTGTACCGAACCGAACACCAAAAATTTCAGGTTTGGTTCGGTTCGGTATACTGAACTTGCATCCCTAAGTGTGGGTAGTAAAATATAATAAAATAAAAATGAAAAATAATATTTTAAATAAAGGAATAGCTAAAATAGAGTGTCTGTTGGAGTGATTTTTACTGTAGTAGTAGCTAAAGTACTATAGCAGTAACTAAAATGGTGTTTAGCTACCCAAATTTAGCTCTCCTTGCTGGAGATGCTCTAAGAAACTTTTTTTACGAGTTTTCTCTTGATTCCTCTAATCTCAGAATTTTTCTCGAATTTGATGAACTTTTTTATTTTTTTCCAATTTTTGTCATTGTGAATTTGTGAAAGATGTTTTAGCCATACATCTAATTGTTTTCTTATCATTGTAAATTGTTGATGTATGCAGATTATATTATATACTTATTTTATTATTTAAAGACATCATTTTTGAATTTAAATAGGTTAACATATATTTTAATAATTTATTATTATGTTTACAATTTCCAATTGTTTCTCGAATCTTTTCCCAATTTATCAGAATTAAACCAAACTAACACCCCACCGAATGATTGCCGAATCCGAACTTGGTTACTATGGTTCATACTTCAAAATGTGTAGTGCTAAGTTCCGTCGACTCATATCCCATATATGCTTTGAAGGGTGACTCTATACAAACCAGCATCAGAAGGTTATCAAAGTGCCTTGCTATCAGGGCAAATCGTCTTTTGACCAAATTCAGTGGCTTAAAGGTGCTTACCTTTTCATTTGATGATGACGACACCTTACTAATCCTATATCCATGGAGTTGTTAACTTATGCCAAAATTAGTTACTTTTCTAAATCCTCTCATAGTTTTGTAAATATTTAATAAATCCTACTTAAATTTAGTTATCTAAATGCCCCTATCAATAATAAAATTACCCTTAAAAGAGGGAAATTCTAGAAAATGGGTTGGTCCTCTGGGCCAAATAGGCTGGTAAAAATTACATTAAAAAGTAAAAAAATAATATTTTTTTCACACAAAAAAAATTAAAAATTCAGTAAATAACAAGATGTTTCTTTTGTCCCTGCCACGCGATCGGAATATAAAGAAATGATAAAAATCCCCAAAATTGAAAAATCTATGAGAAAAGTTATATAAAAAAATGTAAAAAATAATTAATTTTTAATCTCAAGAAAAAATAGTAAAAACTACATTTAAAATGTAATATTAAGTGGGGTATTTATGATTAAGGGGACATTTAGATGACTAAATTTAAGTACAAGAGTTTATTAGATGTTTACAAAAAATATGAGAAGAATTTAAGAAAGTTAGTTTAAAGGGAGAGATTTTAGAAAATTTCTCTGAACTTATTAATCCATCTTCGGCCATCTATGTTGACAGCCCTAGGATATGACCTATGTCAGTTTCTATTCCCCTATAAATTATGGTTGTTGGGAACACTAGGGATTCTCTCTCTCTCTCTCTCGGCAAAATGTCCCAGCGCCACCACTTAAAGATTTTTGTTAAATCAAACCAAAATTTTCCATCTGTACACCAAAAAATGAATACATTAAGTTTATGTTGTTTGAGCATGCTATGTGCAAATCATTTTTTCTTGGCACACACCACTTAATGAATGTAACATTCTATAAATGATGTGTACAGAGATATTTTGTGTGAGCGAAAAGCAGCGCTAAAATAAAAAAGCTGCAAAATGGGTTAGGTTCAGGTTGGATCAGGGTCAGCTCTATTATGGACTACGTGAACCCTAACCCAATCTACATGAATATTTCACGCCTCAACCCCAACCCAACCCGTCTCGTTAAGTAAAAACTTAGGCCAAGTCAAGGCCTAGGGTATATGGTAGCGAGTTCTGTCCATTGGGTCATGTCAGGTTCAGGTACGAACTCAAGTCAAGCCACGAACCCGACCCATTTAATAAACAATTCGAGATTTCTAATTAGATGTGACTCAACAGATCAGGATTTGGACCCGAAACCGACCCATGAGGACAACCCAACCCCTATACACACACAAACTGCTTCTTATTTCTTTCAATATGTGAAAAAAGATGGAGATCTGGGTCTACTGATCAATGGTGTGTGTGGAAATTGGCAGAGCAAAATCAAGTAATAATAGAAAGGGAAAGGAAGCAAAGAAAATCTAACATGGAGCGAAATGCAAAAGGTGAAATATAGATGGAGGGTTGCACAAGTACTAATGAGAATCACACTCCTCCAGTCTTTGGTAATTTCAAAAGGGCAATCAAAGATACCACCTTTGGGGCTTTGACATCCCTAAAGTATTGGCAGGTTTCACTCGCCCTTCTATTTTATTGGAGATGTTGGTTTCCTAGTTCGGAAAAAAATTAAATTCATATAGGATATTTTATTGAAGTGTAGAATCTCTCCCTTCTTCTATTTCCTCTCTCTTAAGAGATGACATGGTCACCTCTTAACATATGTAACCTCTCTTCTTTTTATTAATAAAAGGCAAGGACCCTAAAACCTCAAGCCGGCTTATCGAAAAATAAAATAAAATAAAATTGGTTGTTAAATGTTGGAGTTAATAAAAGCTCACTTTAACCCTAAGATTATGCCTTCACCACCCTTACTTTCTAGGAAGGTGGCGACTTATTTGACCAATCCAAATTATCTAAATGGCTAAACATCATAAAATCGCCTAACGCAAAAAAATAATTTCATGAAAGGATTCAAACTATTTAATATGTGGAGTTTATATAGACCATTCTTCATATCTACTATAATGTTTATATTGAAGCACTTTGATGGTAAGAATCCTCTTACAGGAATATTTGTTAGATTTTTTTTATCGATATATATATATATATATATATATATATATATTAATTAAATAAGTAAAAAATCAGCGAGAAGCTGGGAAATACAGGACTGCCAAAATCGACCAAAGAAGATAAAAGGAAAACAAATACAAAGGAGAAAAACAAGAAAGACTGGACAATCCGTACCCAAAATCGTCGCCCCGAACCCGGTTGACGACTTAACCAAATTCAAACTGTTCCGGACGGTCCCCAGTCCCCGGCTTAGCAATCCTAACCCAAAGGCACATCAGTTCTAAAATACCCTTTAAAATCACACCAATCAGGCGGCGCCTCCTACGAAATATTCTTTCATTCGTTTCGAGCCAAATACTCCAAAGGACCGCGAAAAAATCCACCTTCCAGAATTTCAGCAGATGGCCCTCCAACTAAACGCCAAATCAGGACACGTACATATAGGGAATGTCCTCGGATATTACCCACGACATGTCGAAAGATTTGAGAATAACTGCCCAGATTTTCGTTGCTACCCAACACTAAAGGAAAAGGTGAGACACTGACTCTTCCTCCTGCAGACACATCGCACATCTGTTTGTCATAGATTTACCCCACACAATCAATTGGTCAACCGTCAAGACTTCACCCCTCATCAACGTCCACACAAAAAACTTGACTTTGAGAGGCACCAGAGCACTCCATAGATTCGCCCACCCCACCATCTATTATTGCACAACAGCCAATTCTGCATAGCCAAATTCAGCAGATCGTGAGGGTCAAGAAACGGATGAAGCTCTTTATCCCTTAAGAGCCTCTGAGTAAGAATATTTCATACCATCCTTCTCCCATGCTCGAACGACACCTCACTTATGAGGCACCTACGGGCCACAACAATCATGAAAATTCTAGGGAAGGCGAGACACAAAGGGTAAAAAGTAATCACAACTCTAGCCAAAACCTTATACGTTTGTCGTCACCCCAACTAAATTGAGTCCATCTGCCAAAATCCGGTGAAACTGAGCAGACTCCCTTCCACCAAGTTGAAGGATTTTTTATCTCATTTACCCGAACACCCCATTCCCCACTAACCCAATCATATTTCTGGGACAACACTTGAACCCACAAGCTATCCTTTTGCTCATCCAAACTCACTCTCCACAACCATTTTCCTAACAAGGCTTTATTAACTTCCCAAAGCTTACGGATTCCCAGCCCCCCAGCCTCTTTAGGTAGCTGACAAACCTCCCACCTCACCAAATGGTATCTTCTATAGAGCCCTAATCCTTCTCAGAGAAAATTTTGCTAAATTTGTTTAAGTTTATCAATCACCGCTACCGGACATTAGAACATAGAAAGGAAAAAATAGAAAGACTAACCAACACCGAATTAACAAGAGTCAACTTACCACCACTACTCAAAAGCTTACCCTTCTAGGAGGCCAGTCTTGCTTCACACTTCTTGATCACCGGATCCCATTCCGCAACCGAAGGGTTACCTATTGATGAGTACTGAAAAATGATGATATTTCACCCCTAAATACCTATATTTAGCTGTCCGATGAAGGCTATCTGATGAGATTGATTAGATTTGAAGTGTTTCAGGTAAATACAAGCCAAGTATAGAAAACAGTCCAAGAATTTTGAATATAATGTCAAAACACTGCAACTTTGGGTAATCAAGAACTTGGTGAGACTTGCGGCTACATTTGGACCTTCAAGACGGCCGAATTATGAAATTTTCAAAACATGAAAGTTGTAGATCTTTTCGTCAGCTTTCCAACGGTGTAAGAATCACCTTAATCCGAGTTCGGGACAGAAAGTTATGGCCGAAATACTGAAGCAGTATCTGAACGAAGAGAAAGTGCTGAATTTCACGGATTTCTGGGGTCAATGCATCGACCCTACAGGTCGATTAATCGAGGTAGAGTCAGAGTCTGACACGAAACTGACACTGTAAACCTGATTTTTGGGACTTTTTGGCGGCTCGATGCATCGACCCTCCCTGGTCGATTAATCGACCCAAAAATACTGGCTTGGGAGACTTCCGCGAGGAGAGTCTATTTAAAGCGACTCAAACACTTCGGAAAAAGAAAAATTAGAGTAGATTAAGGGAGGATTAGAAGGAGAGTTTTTTTAGAGAGTTTTAGTTTTTAGAGTTCTTAGTTTTTAGCCATTATTTTTCATAGTTAGACATAGAAATAGGGAAATTTTATTATTCTTTTGAGAGCTTTGTTCCCTTTAATTTTTCAGTACTCATTCCTAAATTTTGTTCAAAGTTTATTTCTGCATTAATTTCGTTTCTGAAGATCATCATATTTGTGGATCAACGTAATTTCTTTTGAAGTTTGAGGTAATTTTAATTAATGTTATTTTCCGGTCTTTATTTATTAATGTCATTTACTTACAATATGTGTGACTAAATTTATAGGGATGTACTTTTAATAATATAAATTAAGGATTAAAATATGAGATTTTATTTTATGGTTGTTGTGCTATCATGAACGGATGAAATCCCCGCCACTAATCGGGATCGCGTGTGCCGAGCCATGCCCGGGATCTCGAGATCCGTGATGATAATTTTACCCAATCATTGTTATGGTCTTTTTGCTTTCATCGTGTGGATCTAATTACGATTATGTTCTGGGATCGAGTGTGCCGAGCCATGCCCTGGATCTTGGTTCTGTAATGGTAATTTTATCTTAAATAATCCCTAATCTGAATAAAGTGTGCCGAGCCATGTCCTTGATTTCAGATTTATAAGTGGTATTCTTGTTGAAATTTTTACCCACTTTGGGGATGATTTTTATTTGAACCTGAGATCATGTGTGCCTAGCCATGCCCTTGATCCCAGATCTATATATGAAAATCATCTAAGTCCTAATTGCAGGGATGCAACGTGGAGCCTATTAGGGTGTTGACCATTGATCTTCCATAAAAGATGTCTGTTATCAATGAAATATCTCATAATTTAATCCTTAGATTTATATTATAGGAAGAACGGACCAAAGATGGGAGGATTTAGCATCTTCATCTTTATCATCATCTTCACTTTTATTTTTGAATAATCAATTGAATTTTAGTTTGTAGTCATTAATTACCATCTCATCAACCGCTTAAATCATAAAACTGGTAGAATACTGTTAGATCTTCATAGATTTCTAGAATTGCTTGTCTCTTTTAGGTATTTCAAAATTAATCCTCGTGGGAACGATCTCGTACTCCGCACCCACTATATACAAACCGATTCGTGCACTTGCGAGTAAAACATTACATTAAAATATCACATCACCTATGCCAAGCAAAAGCCAAAGATAAATGATAGGCATCTGCTGGGGAGTACAATCAACAACTCTGCTAAATGAGAGAACGGCGATGAGTCCACCCCAATTCCAGCTACCTAAGACTTAAGAAGGTTGACCCTTAGCCCTGAGACCGCTTCAAAAATAAGGATCAGATCAACCATTGTCTACATCTCTACCGGGTCAGCCTTCCCGAGCAAAATCGTATCATCTGCATACTGAAGATGCGTAATAGTCTGCCTCTGACCTCCAACCGGAATCCCCGAAATCAAGTTTTGCCTTTGGGTACACAAATATGTGTAACTATATAGCTAACAAGTGGGAGTTGAGGGTGTTATCTTAGGTCTAAGGCGGGGAGAGTCAATTCTTAAAAGTTGAGGTAGCTTTATATAGGGTCTTTTAGAAAATAATGCCTAAAACGTGCCCATTTTTTAGTTTTAGTAAAACAATGCCTACGATTTTAGATCCGTAGTGATTCAATAAAAAATAAGACCCATTTTGGGTAGATGATCTACCTAAAACATGATTTTTTTATATTAAAAAAATCAGTTTTTAAAGATTTTTTTGCCCTTATTTTGAGGGGAAAATTAGGGTCTTCCAAATCAATCTGGTGCATTGGATTTGAGCATCTTTGACTACTAATTCAACGGTAGATATGCATCGGATCATGCTCACAATTATTGGATAATAGATCATCATCTTTGGGCAAGTTGTCGTAGCATCTGATCCTTGATGCATGCTAAGGGTAGACCATAAATCGTTTCTAAAAATTCAAAAGCATTAATTTCCTAAAACTAAAAAAATGGGCATGTTTTCCTAAAGTTAATGTAAGGTATGCATGTTTTTCTAATTTTCTCCATTGTATACGTACACAAAAATATGCACTACCATAAGTAGCAAATACTTTAGGTTGCATCAAATCTCATTCTTATCATTATTACAGGTATTTTGAGTGGCGAGTGGCACACACATGGACAAGAGCATCTTCAAGGAACCTAATAATTTTAATCCATCTTGGTTCAGTTATGCTTCAAAATCATTTCCTCCATATATTTATATCCAAGGTGTCAAAATCGGTATCGGACTCGGGTATCAATCCATGGAGGATAGATACGACTCGACCGATACCAATACGTATAGACCTTTTTAAAAAAAAATAGAGGTATCATCCAACACTGATACCGTATTGGCCGATACCCGATACGGGCCCGTATCGCCCGATAATGATACCGAGTTGAGATACCTACACATCGATTTGCTGAGAAACCGATACGTATCGGTATTGGCCGATTTTTAATACCATGCTTATATCCCTTTTGGAGGAGGGCCTCCCATTTTTTGATACCATGCCTGATTTCCTAAAACTGAAAAAATGGGCATGTTTTCCTAAAGTTAATGTAAGGTATGCATGTTTTTCTAATTTTCTCCATTGTATACGTACACAAAAATATGCACTGCCATAAGTAGCAAATACCTTGGGTTGCATCAAATCTCACTCTTATCATTATTACAGGTATTTTGAGTGGCGAGTGGCACACACATGGACAAGAGCATCTTCAAAGAACCTAAGAATTTCAATCCATCTTGGTTTTGGAATGCTTCAAAATCAATTCCTCCATATACTTATATCCAAGGTGTCAAAATCGGTATCAAACTCGGGTATCAGTCCATGGAGGACAAATATGACTCGGCCGATACCAATACGTATCGCCCTATTTTTTTTTATTTTTTTTAAATAGACGTATCGGCCGAAACCGATACCGTATTGATCGATACCGATATCGAGTTGAGATACCTATACATATTGGTTTGCTAAGAAACCGATAGATATCAGTATCAGCCAATTTTTTATACCATGCTTATATCCCTTTTGAAGGAGGGCCTCCCATTTGCCTCGGTATTGATTTTGCATGAATTGATGTTTTGTTAATCATCCACCACTTTATAAAAAATTATAGTTGGATGGAAATGATCATTATGAGCCCATAACTCGCAACCCAATGCCCTATTTAGCCATGGGTCTTCCCAAGCTTCATAGTAGAAAAAAGCTTGTAAAAATGGCATAAACTTACCAAACCACCACCTATTAACCTTAATATAAAACTTCTCTACTTACCAAACCACCACCTATTAATCTTAAGATATAATTTCTGTTGTACGAAAGCTTTCAAATTAACTAACGATCTCACGATAAGCAATCAAATAAGAACGTAAAGAGAGAATAAAATTAATCACTAACACACAAGAGACAATATTTACATGGTTCGGCAATATGCCTACGTCCACGAGCAGTGATAATCCACTATATCGATGATTATACAAGAATACAAAAATACTCAAAGCCTCACCAAAGCTCTTCTCAAAACCCTAGATAGGTTTTCCAAATATTTACAATGATATCTCAACTCTATAATTTGGCCAAGAGTTTTTCCTTTATATAAAAAACACAAATTCTTCTTCTAATATAAGAGAAACTAGCCATATATAGAATCTAAATGTAAGTGGGCCATCACAAGTTATAGTCAAACTATAATTCAACCTCTAAGTTAGAGTCCAACTACAATTCAAACTCTCCAAGTTATAGGCAACCTCCAAGTTTGAGTCCAACTACAATTCAAACTTCAAGTTAGAGTCAAACAATAATTCTCCACCTAGCTCTAAGCTTCATCATGTAGTTAAAGTCAACCTCCAAGTTAGAGTCAAACTACAATTCAATCTCTAAGTTAGAGCCAAACAACAATTGTAAAGCTTTGAAAAAACTATCTAGAGTTTTAAGGAGAGCTTTGGTGAGGCTTGAGTGTTCTCGTATTCTTATGTAATCATCAATATAGTGGATTATCACTGCCCGTAGACATAGGCATATTGTCAAACTACTCTAAGCTTCACCATATAGTTAGAGTTAACCTCCAAGTTAGAGTCAAACTACAATTCAATCTCCAAGTTAGAGCTAAACAACATTTTCTTTATTGTTATTATTTTCTTTTCAATTTACTTTACGAAAGTAGTTTGTATGGTACTTTTTGATAAAAAATATGTACGTCTATCATTGTATGTTGTAAAGTTAGAGGATGTAGTATTATTGTGTAAATTCTAATTAAAGATTTTTGTTGGTTCATTCAAAGTGTTCTAGCAAGCACACGAATCATATTGTAATGTAATGAGTGCGGAGTACGAGGTTGATTCCACGAGGATGGTGGGATAAAAATTAAAGGGAATACAAATATCAATTTAAAAGTTTTATCAAGTAAAAACAATCTTAACTTAGCCAACCAAAGTTATAAAAATGATAAGAGAGACAAACTACACAATAATAAACATAATCAAGAAAAATGATAAAGGATTAGGATAATAAATCCTCCCATCCTTAGATAAATATTTACAATATTAGATCCGACGGTTGGAATTCCCTAGATGAAAAATCACATATATTATCAAGGCCAATCAACAAACTATGGAAGATAAAATCACCAAAAGAAACATAAATGTTAATGCTCTTTCAAATCTCTAACCAATAGGTTCTAAACATTCACTGTATTTAATTTATATCAAATCACAGTGAATAAGGGAATCTACTATAATCAATTAAGCCCAAATTAAGGTTTCTAATCACAAAAACAAGATCATGGTGAGAGCATGACTAAATCCCATATCTCATATTTATGATCAAATTCCAACAGTAGTCAAAAGCAATTATCAATAAAATTACACAAACATCTAGCTTTCTTCCAACCTCGGATCTAATCTATGAATAATCCCTCATATGAGATTCATTAGATCCTAAAAGCCTAGAAATTTAGCCACACATATTACTACATAAAACACAGAATAAACTAAAATAAAGTAATAAGAACTCATTTAAAATACCGAAAGACGATCCACAAACTTACTATTTGATGAATAGAGCAGCTACAACTTCAAATCTTCTTTGAAAAATGATATTTTATTTGGGGTTAATTTCATTTTCTCTAAGGAAAAAGATAGAAAATTACAAGACAAAATATAAAAAGCAAAACCTCTCGACCCTAACTCATGACATATTTTTTATAGGGTTACACCCGTAACCCTAATATTTTCCCTCACTCTTTCAAAATTCAAAATTACATTCCAAAAATTCGAGATCTGTATTAAAATTGATTGATTGGTTTAAGTCCGAATACAAGATTGCATTTTTTTTTTGCTTAAATAAGTCCTCATCTCCAGATTTGAAATTCAAATTCAAAATTCAAATTCAAATTCAAATTCAGGGCCCAACAGTCTATTTGCTCCAGTGTTCAAGTGTGAGTCAGTTTTATGCTCTTCTATACTTTCAATTGCATATAATGGCCAGATTTTTCTAAAACACTAAAAACCTTACAAATCTGTCAGCCAACCTTCATCGGATGGCTAAATACTTACTTTAGGGGGTGAAATATCATATTTCACCACTCATCATTTTTCTTTTTATGTTTCGATCGATCAACTCTTCAAATCAATTGATCGATATCTGTCCGAGAGCAGCCTTAAAACTTCACTATTTCTCATCGTCATTCCTCGATCGATTGATTTCCACTGATTTTGATAGTATGTTTATTTGAGTGCCCAAGTTTCGATGAATGCTTATATTATGTCCCTTTATATTTTATAATTGATCCAGAGGTCAATTTCTCTTGCAATCTCAAAATTTCAACAAAAATCATTAAATTTCTCTTATTGGATTGCTAAGTGTGAGTTTTTTTTTTTTGGATAACCTGGGTATCCAAGCCTCTTAGAGCACCTGCCTAATCCCAGGGGCACATGCGCATCCCAAATTAAGCACATGCTGAGTCAGCATAGGATATAAATCCCTAGGATGGCCTCAAGAAGGGGAGGGGATTAGAACTCAGGTCTCCTGCTTTTGGAAGCAAGTACTTGGCTAGCTCACCTAACCCTTTGAGGTTACTAAGTGTGAGTTTTAGGGTATGAAATATTATCATATTTTCATACTTATCAATTTTTTTATTTTTCTACAAAGCTTTAAGTGTGAATGAGAAAAATATGATTAGGATAAAAAAAATTCAATAGTATTGTTTCATATCTTCTTTGCTCTAAGCCCTAATCAATGTTTCACTATAAAAATAAGGTGTTTTAGCGGCACTAGCTGTTAAGATAATTTTTAGTAGTAACAAGACTAATAGTGACAATTTTTTATAACGACAGGTTAATAGCAACAATTTTTTGTTAAAAAAATTGTCACTAAGAGTCTTATTTTTTGTAGTGTTTTGTAATCATAAGATTTTATTATTTTTTTCCTACGAAGTATAAAGGGTGAGTGAGTTAGTACAAAGGGTGAGTGAGAAAATATTATTAGACATTTAGGATAGAAAAATATGATTAGGATAAAAGATAGAGCCCAAACATTGAAATATTTCACACACTGACAATAAAGACAAAGTATTCAATCAAAGCCTTGAAAATTTTGACATGCATGCATTGTGAGAATAATTTTTATTTTTTATAAGAATAATCGTTGACCATCAAAGCCCAGCCATTTAAAAAAGAAAAAAAAGAAGCAATGCATGAAAGAAAACAAGATTACTCGAAAGTCACGCTATCACGTCGATAAATCAGCAAACCTAAAAACCCCAAGAAATTGATAAATAGCAATGAGCGGGGAAATCAAGCATATAGTCGCCCACAGGGAAGTTTTAAGAGACATGCAAAAGTTATAGGTTAGGGTAGGCCTAGAACAACGCTGCAGTGATGTAGCACTGCGGCAATGTCATGTGTCATTTGGGGTGAGGTTATTATGTAGCCCCATGCCGGCGTTGCGGTGCACATGGGTCGGTGACCTTACGAGAGCATTCAAGGGCTATGTGAGACGCAGTGGTGCGCATTAGCTGAGGGCCTGATGCGAAAGTGTGCTGGTCGCATGAGCCACACACGATGCTTGATTTGGATAGCATGAAGAGCTGCATGCTTCTCCAAGTATGCTGGTCGCGTAGGCCACACACGATTGTTGACTTGAATGACATGAAGAGATGTATGTCACTGTCTGAAACGATGAATCAGTGCACTGCAAAAGGTGAAACTAGACAGGCCAATTGGTACTAAGGTGCTGGCATGGGTGTCGCAAGTAGACACGATGCAGTGAGAGGATTGGTCTCGAGTGAAGGCAACCATGATGCGGGAATTCCCGTCCTCTAGGCGGGTGGTATCTGAGTTAGGCTGGTCTCGCTGTAGCGACAGCAAAGCGCCACACGGGCGTCAAAAAAGTTACCCCATAATTTCTCGGCCTGCCTGCCATGTAACACGATCCAGTATCCCTAGTGAGCCGTAGCAGCTCATCGTAGAAATTTTTTTCTTTTCCTCATAGGGCATTGCGGTTGAGAAGACCAAATGCATGCCTTATTGTATGGGCAATTGATCACGTGATGGCTTTTTTAACGGGAGCGGTTAAGAGTTCAAAAAGGCCTGGCTGGGCTGGGCTGGGCCTTACTCCACATTATATTGTTTTTCATCCAAAAATAAAGACATGTTCAGCCTGATAAAAAATTTGGGCCTCAAATCTTTCCCCTAGCCCGATCCAGGCGTTGAGGTGCTGCCCAACTCAAAGGTGGGTCAGACCTTAAGTACACTAGTCTAGTCCAATCCCATTTGAATTCCAATTTTTTGTTAGGGCAGTCACTGGGTTATGCCAGCCCAAAATCCAAATAACCGGATCCAACCTGACCCGACGAGTCAAACTTATATGCCCGACCACATTTGAAAATTAGAAAAGGTGGGCCGGGCTCAAAACCTGTAGGGACATGGGTCAGGTCAAGGCGAAATCCAAGTTGAACCACCCTTGGCCTGACCTGAAGGTCCAATTTTTACCTGCTAGTCGGGTACTTCACGGCCATCCGTTCTGACCCGACCCAGCGGGGGTTCCTGGGCCGTTCAATAGCCCTACTATTTGTCCATAAACAGGTTTATAAGAAATTTATCAAACAAGATTTGCAATCACAAGGGTGTCATGTTAAGTACCAGTTTTAGCTTCCGTCCCGGAGAGAGGCACAATCCAAATCATTGTTAATAGTTAAAATTATCATAATGCCCTTTACCAATAGATAACTTGAAAATTTTTATTATTTACAGCCCAAGAAATTGTAACCATAAGAAATGCATTGACTGCTTTAAATCAGACAATGGAGATATGATTTTTCGTCCCAATCTTCCATACAATTGATATTGAGATCAAAGGCTCACCATCTTACGGTTAAATTATTATTCCTTGTGACACACATCCCAAAAAGTTATCCTAAAATCATGTGGCACACGGTCATGCTCAAAAGTGAGTTTTAAGGTCACTGTTTTAGACGTGTGCCTCGTGGAATGAAAAACTGACCATCTGATGATACACTCATGATCTCAAGATCCATAATATGGAAGATTGGGAAGAATAATAAAATGCTACCGTCTAATTCAAAGTGGTTAATGCATACAGGTTGGATGAGATGGTGTGAAGTCCCGGTTTCAGTGGGTGTAAATAGTGGTGTACCCTAACATGAATTATAAAAACTGTGGCAACAATGAGGCCTTAAAAAATTTGCACATCATGGAGATGACATCACTTCATTTTAGGGGAACGCTCTTCCCTACCTGTTAGTAGCTAGGTAATGGTCACACAACACTGAGGCCTAAAGTGTTCCATTTCCTTACACACCATCTCTCTCTCTCTCTCTCTCTCTCTCTCTCTCTCTCTCTCTCTCATCAATCATGATCGAAATTTTCGGATTCTTTAGTTGGTCCATCTCCGTAGCTGCACTCGCTTTGATTTCTCTCCTTTTTTTGGTCTTTCTTGGAAGGAATTTTGAAGTAAAAAACCTACCTCAAGGTTATACAGGACTTCCGGTAATGGGAGAAACGTTGAGCTTCTTGAAAGCTCAGAGGGAAGACCGCGGAACCGAATGGATGAAGGAAAGAATTCAGAAATACGGCCCCATTTTCAAGACCTCACTTATGGGTTCCCCTACCGTCGTCTTTACCGGTCAGGCAGGTAACAAATTTATATTAGGTACACATGACACCGTCTTGGCAGCAAAACAACCACCCTCAATTTCGAAGATCGCCGGAAAATACAATCTATTTGAAACCATAGGACACAGGTATCTATGATTTTGCAAACATTTGACCAAAAATATCCCTCTCTTTGCTTGGTTTAAAAGTGCATACAAATAAGGCTGTCAATGAGCCGAAATTATACATTTAATGTTTTGCAACCAGGGTTTCCACATGCGAAAACCATTGATTTTTTTGAATCAGACAGGCGGTCGAGATTGTTTTTCGTCCCAATCTTCTACAAAATGGATCTTGAGATCACGGGCGTACATCAAACAATCAGGTTTTGATTTCATTTGGCACACATCACAAAAAGTGAATGAGATCATGAGCGTACCATCAGATGTCCTTGAATGCCTTTTTGAGATCTGTCACACGTGGAATCAACATTTGACCATCTAATGATATGTCCATGATCTCAAGATCTATTGTATGGAAAATTGCAGTGAGAAGGATCTCCATCACCTGATTAAAGTAGTCAATAATTCTCGTATGTGCAAACCGTGCTAACAAAGAAAGAATCTCTGGTTGTAAATAAAGGTACTCTTCTTCGAATTGGATTGCTATAATTAATTGGTACCGTTGGTCGATATTTTTCAACATTTTGTAGGCATAAGCTATTGAAGGGAGCTATGGCGAGCTTCCTAAAGCCCGAAAGCCTTCGAGACTACGTAGGACAAATAGACGATTTGGTTAAAAATGAACTACAAAGCGAAATGAAGGGAAAGGAGAGCATCAATGCCGTTCCCTTTATTAAAAAGCTAACGTTCAATGCCACATGCACTCTCCTATTTGGTTTACACCACGAACCTACCAAACAAGCCTTATATGAGGACTTAACCATAGCCTTCCAAGGAATGAAATCCATCCCAATAAATCTACCTGGCACGACTTTCTGGAGAGCCCTCCGGGCGCGATCGAGGATCATCCGCCAGCTATTGCCGATCGTACGGAGGCGAAAGCAACAGGTCCTAGATGGGACATTGAGTCCTAAAAGCGACGTGATGTCGAGCTTGATTGCTCTGAGAGACGAAAACGGAAAGCCATTTATCGACGAAGCGATCATGGATAATATCATTACATTACTGATTGCAAGTCATGACACTACGGCGATCCTGTTGAGTTTATTAGTCTGGAAGCTAGCCAAAGACCCTGAGATCTACAAGAAAGTTCTAGAAGGTAAGACAGTGTACCCCCTAGGTTTTTTTTTTTTTTTTTTTTTTTTTGTAAATTCGCGAAGGTTGATGAAGGGAGATTGACCCAAGTGTAGCCATTGGCACTAGGTAGGATACCTAGTACCAAGTCATTTTACTGAAGTCCCTAGTTGGCAATCTTTTTCGAAAAGAACTTTTCTAAGTGTTGTAAAGAGGGGGTGCTACATGTTACTTATCAAACGTTGCTTTTCAAAAAGTCTATCACATGCTAAATTTTTTTTTTTTTTTTTTTATAACTTAGGGTAATCCTAAGCATACTCTTGGATTAATCCCTAACTTATAGTAATCACATGCCGAGAATTGTGTTGTACGAGAAGTAACATGGGGCAGCTTCTTAGCACAACACCATCTTCAATTAGACATGGCTGATCTTTGAGGCGAAATTTCTTTTTCATCCAACATTTTCCCCTCAAAAATTGCATTTGAAAAGGAGTTGCCAAACAGGGCCTAAGGGAACTGAAGTCTCAATCTAACGGTGGTGGTCAATGGTTTAAAAAATTGAAAGGTGAAACATTTTATCAATTCACTATTTATTTTAATATGGGTATATGAACAATGCATATTTTTTTTTTCTAACAACCCCTAGAGAGGGATGAAAATTAAGGGATGTGTGCCATGTGGGCCTCTAAACTGGGCACTAACCAGCACTCAAATGTTGGGTTAGCACCCAGATACACCTCTTGCTTATGGGGGGGTGGGGTGTTATATAAGAAAAAGGCTAATAGACACTACAAAAAATAAGATTATTAGCGGCAGTTTTTTTTAATAAAAAACTGCCGCTATTAGTCCTGTCGCTACAAAAAACTGCCATATTTTTCAATAATAGCGGCAGTTTTTTGTAGCGACAGGACTAAAAAAAAACTGCCGCTAATAGTCTTATTTTTTGTAGTGAGATGAAAGGAAATAAAAAAATGTAACCACCTAATGTAGTTTAGATTACGGGGTGTTCAGAACAAATGAAAATTCTGAGGGAGAGAGAAGGTGGAGAAGAGAAGCTTACGTGGAGTGAAATACAGAAGATGAAATACACATGGAGAGTTTCACAAGAGATTATGAGAATGATTCCTCCAGTGTTTGGAAGCTTCAGAAAAGCTCTTGTAGACCTCAGCTTTGGAGGTTATGATATCCCCAAGGGATGGCAGGTATTTTGAACTCTCTCCCTCTCTCTCTCTCTCTCACTAAAAAAGGTTTTATTAATTAATCTATCTACAATTAGCCATCGGCTTGTTGCCTGCAATAAGCTGATGTTCTTTCAGTTGTGCTCAAGGCTCAAAATTTCGACCAAAATTTCGGTTATGAGCATGACCGAAACCGAAACCGAAATCTAAAAATTTAGCCAAAATTTCGGTCATTTCGGCCGAAATTTTAATCCTTGGTTGTGCTAACTCTAGTCACTTAAATCTATAGTGAGTCTACAAATTTCTCCATTCTTTAAATTTTAATCCTTGTTGATGTTCTTTCAGTTGTGCTCAAGGATCAAAATTTCGAGCAAAATTTCTGTTTCGGGCATGACCGAAATCGAAATCCAAAAATTTGGCCAAAATTTCATTTCGGTGGGGACCGAAACCGAAATTTTGGTCATTTCGGCCGAAATTTTAATCCTTAGTTGTGCTAACTCTAGTCACTTAAATCTATAGTGAGTCTACAAATTTCTCCATTCTTTAAATTTTGTATCTCAAGGTCCAATTATTGCAGAGTTGACAACATATGAGCTCATTCTCTGTAAGTTGCCAACTCATTATCTATAATTAGCCATCGGCTCATTGTAAATAAATTCTTAATTAGTAGGAAAATGTTGAAGTGAGTAAGAAATAGAGATATAGGTTGCTTATTGCATAGCTCTCTGCTAGTCCCTGCCACACCAGAGTTCACCTGGAGTTGATTCTCATTCTCTTTTCTAACTCTCTGCAAATGAGGATTTACCTGCTCTAGTAGCAACCTCCTTCCCTGCTCTCTATTAACCCCCTACCAGAGCAAATAAAATTTGCTCTAACAAGGAGTGAGTAGAGAGGGTAGAATTGCTGAATAGGTAAATCTTGTATAAAGTCTTACTATGCAAGGAGTTATTAAGGAGAAGGGGTACATGCTAAAGCAGGTAGCAAAGTATTAGCAAAGAGAATGGGAGCCTACTAAAGCAAGTGAACTCTGCTATGACAGGGGCTAGCAAAAAGTTATGTCATACGCAACCATAGTAGATCTTTGATAAGAGTACTTTTATTATACTTGAACTATTAAGAAAAGTAGAGAGATGAGCTACATCATAGTAATCTTGTTGATCTTTTATTCATAGGTTGTGTTTGGCATTGCTCTTTGGAAGAGTAGAAAAGAGCATTTATTGCTCTTTGTTGTTGCAAATGTATATGGAGGAGCGAGAAGGATTGGAGGAAGAAAAAAGGGGACGTTGCTCTTTGAAACATGAAAAGCACCCCTCTTTAAAAGAGCATGAAAAATCATGTTCTTTTAAAGAGGAATGTTTTTCCTATTTTAAAGAGCAGCCTCTCTTCTAGGTTCTTCCAATCCTTCTCTCTCCCCATATTTCTTTGCAATAACAAAGAGTAATTGCTGCTCTTTTCCACTCTCCCAAAGAGCAATGCCAAACACAGACTTACGAGTTATGTATAGAGGTTAATATAACTCATAAAGTCTAATCGTAATCTTTGAAGATAAACATAATTAAAATTATTTTTTAAATAAAAAACTAATCAAATTGAATCTAATCTAATAAATTCTAACTATTATATTTTTCAAATTACAAGATACACATCACATAATGCCTAACAATATCTTCTAATAAAATACAAATAGTTATAAAGAGATGCATGGAGAAGAAAGTTCGGATTTAAAAATAATTGTTTGGGATTAGTACGACATCAAAGGCATAGATTTCCATAGTGAGCTACTCTAAGGTAGCCGAACTTAGTACCGGCTAGCACTAGTCTCAAACCATCAACCTTGGTTATAGATAACTTTGAGCACTACAATAGACTATAGTAGAAGGATAAAGATGAACTTTCACTGATTTCCGTGCTCTTAAACAACAGGTCATAGATCTTACATTTAATGATTTAAGGGTTAAAAATCATCCTTTTTGGGAGATTTGAACTACCTGATTTGTCGACTCTAATAGTAACCATTGTTCTTAACTTTTAATGATTGATGTTAAAGTTCATCAATCGGATCATTCACATCCAATAAAATGATGGACTTTGACTGCATGTCATAAATCATATAACTGAGATCATGTTTCTTGCCAATCTTGGCTTCAAATAAGACGACTTAGATGGTACGTGTTTTCATGTGGCAAAGGTCCCAAAATATCATGTCTTTTTTTCAACTTAGGTGCAAATTACAACTGCACAATTTTTCGGTGCAAGTACAAGCTTCCTTAAATAATAATAATAATAATAATTTATCTTCCCTCAATTTCTTCCTTCAAAACTGTCAAAATTTCAGGTATTTTGGGAGGCAAGCAATACCCACATGAACAAGGACATCTTTGAGGATCCTACTGAATTCAACCCTTGCCGTTTCGAAAATCCGTCGAAGCCGATCCCTCCCTTCACTTACCTAGCTTTCGGCGTAGGGCCTCACGCGTGCATCGGAAATGAGTTCACCAGGGTCGAAGCTTTGACTTTCATCCATAACATGGTCAAAAACTATGAGTGGTCACAGATATACCCTGATGAATCCATCACCCGTCTACCGTTGCCTTATCCATCTTTGGGTCTTCCAATCAAGTTCAAAGAAAGGAACCCACACTACATTTGAAGTGCCTACATGACTCTTTAGTTCTATCAACTTATCTCTTTCAAGTGCTTGCCTCTTGTTATAATGGCTATGGCTATGCCTTTCTGATCTCTGTATATGATTTTTAATATTTGAGAAAAAGAATGCAAGAATTTAGTGAACAAATATCTCATCTCCACATTACGATCCTTGCATTTCTCTAATGGTGGATATAGTTTAATTTGGTAGGTTGGAATAAAATAAATAATGGCTTCAAGGCATGATTTTATTGTTGTCTTTAAGACGATATTTCCCTACTAATGCAATGGGATCACGGCAAATTTGATTTCAGGATACAGCGAAACCCGGTCTCATAAAGATTATTACTAAGGGTTGAAATGGTCTGACTGGGCCCTAAAAGGGCCGATTGTAATCACTACATGAAAATGAGAAAAAAAATTACATTAGCAGTATAAAAAGAACGACTGCTTAAAATAGTGGTATAATAATCGACTGCCTAAAATTGTTGAAACACCGCTGGGGTCAAATTTGGCCCGACCCACTCAAGCCACGATTAAATTTTTATCAACTCCCCTTTTTTTTGCGTTTTCATTTTCATTCAATGAAATTTCTCTTCTCTCTCTAAGCTTTATCGCCTTAAGTTCCATCGCTTTAGGGATCGCGTTCGATCGCCACGAGGATTTTGCTCATTGGAGTAGGAATTTCGCTCGATCGCCACAGGGATTTCGACAATGGGATTTCATTCAATTGCTGCAACGATTTCATTCGATCGCCACCGAGATTCTAGTCGATCGCCTTAGGGATTTCGTTCCATCTCCATAAGGATTTCGTTCGATCACTAGAGATATGGTTCAATCACCTGAGGTTTTATTGCTCCTAATTTTATCAGCTAAACTAAATCTTAAGGTATTGATCTTTAAATTTGACCTGTTTTGGTTTTCGATATGAGGCATTTTTCATTGGATCATCATTAGATCCCTAATTAATCAACCCTACTTACATCAGTATCCATTTTAGTTTGAATCATTGTTTCTTCTCTATCGATCGAGATTCTACGTGTTGGAGAGCTAGCGTCAATTGATCTCTCTTTCATTCGATTTGGCTTAGGTTTTCATGATCAACCCTGAAAATTATGGTTTTCGCCCGAAATTGTGGCCATTGAAGAGGCTTGTATACAGGTACGTAAGATTTTTTTTCTATTTGTAGTGATTCATTCTGTGTGATGGCCTTTGCACTACAAAAATAAGGAGTTTCAGCGGCACTTGCTATTAAGGCATTTTTTAGTAACGGCAAGACTAATAGCAGCAGTTATTTGTAGCGACAAGATTAATAGCGGCAGTTTTTTGTTAAAAAAACTGTCGCTAATAGTCTTATTTTTTGTAGTGTTGATCGGTAGAAATGATATGTATAGTGCTAGTTTTCTTTTCAGTTTCAATGATATATCTTGCATAGAGTTCCTTCTTTAACGTTGGCGAGGATCTTCACTTGGGATGACGCCATTCGGATCTCTAAACCAGATAGCGATGCCCTAGAAGATCCATCCGACCTTCATAGATATATTGACAAAGTCTGAATCTGCAATCGAGGATCTGGATGGTGCTTCCCAATTTGATTCAAATTCTCTATGGTGATTGACATTTTAGTTTTCAAAATTTCGGTGTTCTTGTGTTTTAATTTCAGGTTGATTTCTTCAAACTTCAGAAAATGCGATCTGAGTTTAGTAGTAGCAACTCAAATGTCGAATGTTTATGCTATTTATTTATAAGTCTAAAATCTTCTTGTTATTTTATGGTGTAACTATGGAAAAAATACTTTCTTTTACTATGGTTTACTATGCTATTAAACTGCTTAGTTTTACTAACTCAGTTAATGTTTGATTAATCAGGCTACTTGAACATAGGTCATACTCGGCCTGATCACTGATTGGTCCTGGCCGGGGAGCCCATTTACGAATCAGGCTTTTCTTACCTTAGCCCATACCATATACCCATGTCATATTGGGCCAGGCCGCGGGCTGCCCGTCAATTTTTACATAAATTAACTCATTTGATGGAGTCGGGGCGAGCTTAAACGGGCTAATTTTTAATTAGGCTTTTGGAACTAGCCCATACAGCCCGGATTACTAATCGGGCTGGGTTGAGCCAACCTATCTTAGCCCATACTTGGCCCATTTCGGGCTGGGCTCAAGCCCGGGCATTTGATGCCCTTAAATTTTTATTTTTTTTATCAGTAAGATAAATCCATTAAAAACCATCAAGGATCTGGGAGCAATACAGGACAAATAAGACCGACCAAACAAACAAAGGCAAACAACACGAAAAAAGAAGAAAAAGAGCCAGAAAAAAATGAGAACCAGGGCCAAACATGCTTCCCCCGCCCAAGCAAAACAGCTGCTAGAGCGGGACCTACAAATAAATTAAGTCTCTAATCGATTTCAGAATCGCTCCCATGGGTCGTCGCCTGCGATTAAAAACTCTGGAATTCCTCTCAATACCTCGTACAGTAGCGAAGATAGCGACCCACCAAAAATAGCGCACCATTCCTTCGAATTGAGAGCCCTGCCACGAAATTGCTGAATACTCTCAAGCATCACCCATAGCAAGTCAAAAGAATTTACGATGGTGCCCCAAATCCCGAAAGCCACCCGACAGTGCATAAAGAGATGGGGGATGGACTCTTTCTGCCCTAGACACATAGGACACCTATTGAGAAGCACCTTTCCTTGGATAATAAGCTGATCAACGGTCTTGCAGATAACAAATTATAAAATGAGCGGACCGACAAGTTCCCATCTCTTTCCCCAACCACACACGTAGATCTCTTCCATGCAAGTTTCGAGTCGGCATGGAAATGACCCGAAGGAGGGAAAGGAAAGAAACCACCTCCTCGAACTTAAGGCCTCTCCTAGACACCGGGTCCCAAGAGGCAAGCCTCCCATCCTGACAGTAGACCTCAGCCACCGAAGCATTGGGATTGGTCATTAGTCTATATATATCGGGAAACATAGACTTTAAAGGATAAAGAGTAGCCCAAGGGTCTTCCCAAAAATGAAGGCGCGATCCATCTCTCCAGCTGAAACTAACCCATCTGTAGAAACTTGGTTGGATCTTAGATATACCTTTCCACCAAGCTGAAGTCCCTCTAGAGGTCAAAATGCTCACCCCCCCCCCCCCCAGCACCCCCACAGCTGACCATACTTCTCAGTAAGCACCGTGGCTCACAAATTGTATCTCTCATCCTCCAAGCCTGCCCTCCATAGCCATTTCCCACACAGCACAAAGTTAGTAAGGTAAAGATTGCGAATACCGAGCCCGCCGCATCCGCCGCATCGTCTCGGAAGCTGGCAAATCTTCTAGCTAATCAGGTGATATTTCTTCTCCAAACCAGCCTCCTCCCAAAGGAAATCCCGCTCAATCTTTTCCAGTTTATGTACCACTTCATCAGGCATAGGAAGATGGACATAAAGAAGATCGGGAGATTAGTAAGAACAGACTTAACCAGAACCAGTTGGCCCCCGCTACTTAACATCTTCCCTTTCCATGATGCTGGCCTGCTTTGGACTATTATATGTATTTAGCACCAAGGTATCAAATTTCGGCCAATACCGATAAGTATCGGTCCCATATCGGTATTGCCGATACGTATCGGCCAATATGGGCCCGTATCGGGTATCGGCCGATACATCTCGGTTTCAACCAAGTTTTTGTTTCTTTTTTTTAAAGAAAATTAGCCGATACGTGTCAGCCAATTCGTATCGACCTCGGGCAAACCGATACCCGATTTGACACCTTGTTTAGCACCAATTATTACCATGCAATTTGCACTATTGTATGTATTTAGCACTTAATCGGACAAGACAGATTTGCTCAAAATAGTAACACTACGCACTTAGAATCTTTCAAATGTACAGATCCACTCCAAAGTTGTATTTATAGACCGAGAACTATCCTTTCATAATGGGTTGCAACATTTGGTTCATGTAATCAATGGGCTTTATTCATTCTTGCAAGATCAAACGGTTGAGAATGTGGATCACGCCCTTTGATGCTCTAACTAGGGCTCTCAATGGGCCGGGCCAGCCCGGATTTAGGACCGCACCGGGACCGGTAAAAGCAGTATATTTTATGAACCCGAGCCGGACTAAGCATGTGGTGACCTGGATTGATCCGGGCCGAGATTGAGTTGTATATTCCAACACCCAGCCTGCACCCGGCCCGGATAAAAAATAAAAAATTAAATCTATATTATATATGTATATATTCAAATATATTAAGTTAAGAGCATTTTACTTAAAAGCCTAAAAATGCACTTGCAAAGTTGCAATTGCTAATCACCAAAATATGCATGCAAAGTCTCACCTTCTTCAAACTTTTATAAAAAAAATTATTTAAAATTGATTGGGAAAAGACATAAAAAAGTTTATAAAATTTATTCACAAAAAAAAATTAATTTGAAAACTTTTTAACCAAATTTTATTTTTAAAAAAAGCCCAAAAAAAAACCCAAGCACGGCCCGGCCCGCTATGGGCCGTGCTTGGGCTAAGTACATTACAGTCTTAGTTAGGACTAGACTATAAAAATTAGAAATCCGGCCTGGGTAGAGCCGGACCGGGTTGAACCCTCGCCCGGCTCTAACCCGGTCCATTGAGAACCCTAGTTCTAGCACCATTCCATAAGTCATTTGCGCCAAATTCGGAGTGGTAAAATCACAGTTTCAAACTAGTGTATCCTTTGGAAAGAGATATAATTTGAAATTTCAAAAACATAATTGTTTCCGATGCTTACGCAACTTTTGACCTTTTAACTATTAATTTCGTCCCTTTGAGCGAAAGATAATTCATCTTTTGAATCGGTGTCTAAAGACCTCTTCATTATTTGGATTAGCTCTTTGTTTAGATTAGCTCTCCAAGGCCAAAGAGTAGCTCTTTGGCTCTTTTATTCTCACAGAGAACTATAATTGTGCGGTGTCACTGTTCTCTGCTCCATTTGCTCCAAGAAAGAGCTATTTTAAGGGATAAAACAGCTCTCTGCCTTTTCTATCCCAAAGTGGATAAAACACGCTATAGCAAAGAGCTAGCAAACATCTCGTGTCTGCTAAAGGAGAGCGGACGTAAACGCATTATTAAAGAATTCAAATTCCATCATTTTATTCACTTAAAAAATCCATTTGTGCTCTTTTCATTTTTTTCTGATTTCCTCCCAGGCTCCAACTAATATGACTAACTTCATTCCATGGATATGTCTCACCCATCCTTCTACAATTTTCTTTTGGAGCACACTATCATCACCTACTCCGAATTGCTTCCGAGTAGGTGATGATAGCCAAGGGCTCTATCAATCACTTAACCGGGTATCAGCCAGTTCAAAATCTTCTTTTTTATTCTCTTTTCCCACTCTAAATGTTGAGTACCTTCGATCCTGTATCACCGCTTGCACACAGATAGGGCAACATACTACAAAAAATAAGATTAATAGCGGCAGCCAAAAATTGCCGCTATTAACAAAAAACTGTCGCTAATAGTCTTAACATCAATTTTATTAATAACGACAGTTTTTTACAGCCAAAAACTGTCGTTAATAATCTTATTATTGTAGTGACAGCTCACTTTTATGTCAATTTGGTGCACTTTAGTATTAATCATATGAAATTATGCACAATCATTCATATTAGAGTGTATAGGTCAGATTTGTTTTGCCGGGACGGATTCTTTTTCCCGAGAGGTGACGACGGCATGCAATGCCAACCCAAAAAGCTTCTCAAACCCTTTTTGCTTTTTGTTGCTAGTAGAAATTCTATAATAAATAAAAATAAGAACATGATAGAGAGAAAAGAGAGGCTAGAGACTACATTTTGAAAATCTTGATGTTATTTTATTAATATTTTTGTGTCTATAAATAGACTTTCGTTTACACATATAATGAAGATAAATACAATCTCAAAGGAATCCTAATCTTAACAAATTTATTTTAAGATTTTAATCTTAATCTTCGATTAATTCGTCACCTACGTAACAACTCTAAAAGATTCTCTATTACCCTCCCGCATATTACTTTGAAAAAGGTATATGCAATTGTTTAAAAGAAAATGAGCCATTAGATCTTCGCGATGAGCCAAAAATTATCTCGATCGTGATCACCACCTGTGACGTCCTTCACTGTCGCATCCCGCTCATCTTGAAGTTTGTTGGAGTCAGTGGCCAACTCGATCAGGTCGCAATTGAAGACGAATCATACGGCACAAATTTATTTAATTAAAGAGATCTTAAAGAAAGATGATGACATCGTGACGCTTTGATGAGTGCTTATGGGAGGTGTAAACCCTAAAGATTATTTTAGAAGAAAAAAAAAAGTGGATTGATGAACGCGTCAGCCATTAAGGCTTTGATACCATGTAAAAATTAATAAAATAAAGAAAAATAAGAAGAATATGAGAGGGAAAAGAGAGGGTACACGAGATCCCCTCAGCACTTTCGCCTTTGCTTACAGCTCAAAATTTTTCCATCTCAACTTGGGTTTTATGTGCTTAAAACATTGATTGCTTTGCATTTGATGATGAAGATCGCATTTCGTCCTAATCCTCGACAGAATAGATCTTGCGATCATAGGCCTACCATCACACAATCATATTTTGATTCCACATAAAGCACATCTAAAAAATGAACATGATCCTACCCACCAAAGGGGTTGTTGGTGACGACATAGTTTTGCTCCCCAAGGTCATGTGCCCCCCCTCTTTAATTGTGAAATTTGTGAAATAGTCATGTCACGGGTGGGAAACTACACTCCACGTATGAATAATAATAATAATAATAATATGATCCCAAGCATTGGCAGAATCAGGATTCTCATCTAGGCGGGGCACAATTCGGTTCAATTTGGATGGCTTGAACCGAAAAAATCCAGAAAAGAATCGAAAAAAAATACCCTAAATATAGGTATTTTAACTAAACCGAACTGAATCAGTTTCGGTTTTGGTTTTAGAAAAAAAAAAATTTAACCGAACCGAAAGGGTTGCGGTTCGGTTTCAATTTGGGCACCAAATTGAACACTAAAAAAATCGGGTTGGGTTCAATTCGGTACACTGAACCTGCATTCCTAATATTTCATGAAAAGCTGCAACTCACATTCAAAATTTTAACAAATATTGGGTTGAAAATACAAGAGAAATAAAAGACTAATTTCACATACCATACTGTCGAATAGGCGAGGTTAAAGCCCCACCTTTTTTATAAATTTATTAAACAGGCCAAGCCAGGCCCGGTTAGCTAGGATCTTTAAAAATAATAATAAATTTAAAAAAGGTGAGAAACCCGGCCCGGCCCGGATAGCTAATCGGGCCGGGTTCGAGCCGGATAATTCTAAAAACGAGCTGAGCCCAACCCGGCTAGCTAACCAGGCCGGGCCCAAATTTAAAAAAAAAAATGGGCCAGGTGAAAAACCCGGCCTGGCCCATTGACAGCCCTACTTTTATAAAAAATAAAATAAAATTTCACGTATCATACAAATAAAATAAAAGAGAAATATCCTGCATTAACGTTGCTAAATTATTGTAAATTTAACAGATATCTTGGTTTTGAGGGATTGACTTTCTGAAAGTTCCTGACAACTGAGATTATGCGTCAGAGAGCAATCGGAGTCGGAGACCTCCGATTTGTAGAGATAACAGCTGAACAGAGGAAGGGCGTAGCCGCTTGAATTTAGCAAAGAGAAAAGAGACAGAGAGAGAGAGAGAGAGTTTTCGTTTTAGAGAGAGAAAAGAGATAGAGAGAATAGATGGAGTCGGGAGGGCATGGGTTTAGGGAAGGGATGGAGTGGGTTTAGAGAGAGAACAGAGGGTGTGGGTTTAGAAAATGGATGGTTTAGAGAGAGAAGAGGGATAGATAGAGGGTTTGGAGAGAGAACAATGGTCTAGAGAGAGGGTTTAGAGAGAGAAGGGAGGGCATCGGTTTAGAGAGAGAAAAGAGATGGAGTTTAGAGGCGTGGGTTTAGAGAGAGAAAATAGAGATGGAGATGGAGGCGTAGGTTTAGAGAGAGAAAATAGACAAAGAGAGGGTTTAGAGGCGTGGGTTTAGAGAGAGAGAGTGAAAGGGTATAGAGAGAGAGAGGGTTTAGAGAAGGGAGGGCATGGGTTTTCAGAAGGGAGGACTCGGTTTAGCAAAGGGAGGACTGAGTTTAAAAAAGGGAGTTAAGTTGTATATATATATATATATTTTTTTTAAAGGAGGTTTTTTTGGATTTCAGTGGGGGCGCTCGCCCTCACTAACGTCTACGTGGTTCCGCCACTGATCCCAAGTGATTCTCATATTACTGTTTGGAATGTGTGGCATGTGGAATCAAAATCTCACCATATGTTAATAGAACTTTGATGCCAAAATATATTTTGTTGAAAATTGGGACGAAAAATAATTTCCATTGTTTAATTCAAAGCATGAACGATTTAGGCACATGAAAAGGTTGAAAAGGAAGAATCTTTGGTTGAAAACAAAGGTACCTAACACTTTATTCGACTATTATTTGGATATAGGAAAAGTGTGGTAAAACGTGGTATGATCAAGGTGTCAAACTCGGCATAGGTATTAGATATCGGTCCACCATGGACCGATACCAAGTTGTATTAGCACCATTTAAAAAATAATAATAAGAAGAAGAAAATAGAGGTATCTGCTGATACCCGATATGTATCGGCCGATACAAGCTCATATCGGTCAATACCAATACCTGAGTTGATACCTAAGACGTATCGGTGCCGATACATATCAATTTGCAGAAAAATCGATACATATCGTCAATACATATCGGTATCGGCCGATATTTGATACTATAGGTATGATAAAATGTTTTATCATAAATTCAATTGTTTGGGCATATTTTAAGAGTGGTAAATGAATTACCCTTCTTTACCACAAAACTCTAAAATAGATTACAACCTCCCACCTCGAGGATTGTGATAAAACATGGTATGGTAAAACATGGGCAGCCGATTGATCTCTCTCTCTCTCTCTCTCTCTCTCTCTCTCATCATCTCTTGCAAAACCTAATATCTCTCATCATTACTTAGGGTTGCATGTCAACGAGTCGGGTTGATCCAATACCTTCACTACAAAAATAAGAGTATTAGCGGCAGCCATAAACTGCTGCTATTAACAGAAAACAGCCGCTAATAGTCTTAACAGTTTTTTTATCAATAGCAACAATTTTTGGGTACAAAAAGCTGTTGCTAATACTCTTATTTTTTGTAATGCTGACACGGCTGGACCTGATATTTTATTGGATCGGGTACCTAAAATTGGCTTGTTGGGTCAAGTTGACCCAATACCCGACACGACTGGACCTGATATTTTATCGGGTCGGGTACCTAAAGTTGGCTTGTCGGGTCGGGTCGGGCATTAGACTTCCTACCCAACCTTCAAGTCGGGCTGGGTATTTACCAAGTCGGGTCGACCTGACCTAACCTAATATTTTATACTTAAAAAATTATAAAATAGGAGTCTTTTTTATCAAGTCAGGTCGGTTTATTGGGTCAAGTTTTCAGGCCTAGTCGGGTCTGCTTGTGTGCACTATCATGTCAGATCAGGTCGGTTCAAGTGCACCATCTGGGTCTGGTCGGGCATATACAAACTTTTTGTTAGGCAGCCAAAACTTTGACCCAACCTGGTCCGATCCGTTGACAGTCCTAATTTTATTGTATTTTTCATACTTGTATCCAAAGAATGAATTTTGAATATTCCTTTATTTCTCACACAGACAAATTGCTATCCAAACAGTAATAAGTGCGATAAAATGTAAAATTCTTGTATATTACTGCTTATTCCTACAAGCTATGAATACCTGATAAATTTGAGTAAAAAGTTGAACAACTTTAGTCCCTTTTATCAGGTTCTATCCAAATAATTTGAGGCATGTTTTTCTGATTATCCCTAAATAAATATATACAATAGCATAAAATCTTCACATTCGAAACTACCATGTAATTTGCCTTAACAAAATACTTATTTTCCATCAATTAAATCAAAGGCAATGACTCGCTTCCCACATCTACTACCATGAAAAAGGCATCCGATGGTGAGTAGTGGAACACGACCAGTTTACAACGAAAGAAGGGGTTCTGCTAACGTAGGCAATGGTGGGAGATTTTTTTCCAAGTAAGCTCCCGGAATCTGACACTATTTTGCTTCTCCTGGGTCGTCTCATGGGACTTCTTCTCCTGGGTCCCATCTCTGCCCATTTGAGCTCTTGCTTCTTTACATTTTTTGGGTACCTAGAGTAACACCCTACTTTTCCGGCCCTTGGGATGTACCTGTGCGCATTACACACTCCTTATATTAATATACAAGCACATGAGCTAGAAAACCATGCAAATTTCTAACGTGAGCAGCTCTTTCTCTCTTTGGCTCCAACGGAAAACTACTTTCACGTTTGATAACACAGTTCCTTGCCCCATTTGCTCTGACGGAGAATAGGCAAAAAGTTGCTTCTACTCTTATACAAGCTAACCCAAAGCAATGGCCCTAAAATCGTTTGAGTGTTATGTGTAGCAGGTGATTTTTTGCCCACATTTTAAGGATATTTGATGCATAAAATCAAAAACGGGTTGTTTGATGGTACGCTTATGGTCTCAAGATCCATTGTGTGGAAGATTGTAGGAAAACGATCTTCAACGTCTGATTCCAACCAGTCAATAGGTTGCAAGGGGTTTCGGATGTAGGCGCTTTTAGTAAAGTTGTAGGCGCGAACAGGCATGCCCCATCATATTTTCCATGTTTTTAAATGAAAAATTACTTTCATTTTTTTAAAAAAGGGAGCCCCTTTTGCTTTTCCCTCTTATGTTCTAGTTTTTATCTTTCTCTTTACTTTTCAGTTTTTTTTGCGGTTTAGCACCTTGATCTCCCTCTTGATCTACGTTCAAATTTTTATTTTACAATGAAATTACAACACAGTAGATAAAAAAAAAAGGAAAACCCTTGCATACGGAAAGTTGGCACTTGCACATAGTTTAAAGGAAAGACTTAGTATTTTAAAATTACATTACCAATAAAACTATCTAAAGATCTGGCCATCTAATAAGTGTACTATAATCTAAAGATCTATTGTGTGGATGATTACAACAAAAAACGATCTCCATCTTCTGATTCATGGAAGTCAACAATTTGAATGATTGAAATGTGTGTTTTCTTCATAGAAGAATCAGTGAAAATAAAGCCACCCTAAGAGAGGTTCATACATATTTTTGGACTAATTTTAGGAGAGATTGAAGAGTAATTTTTTGAGAGATTTCTCTCCGAAGAGGCTCTAGTAAAATTAATTAAAAGGAAAGCCTTCTACAGGTTTGAACCTAAAACTTATGGGTTGCAAACCACTATTTCAACCATTAGAGTGACTTACTAAATTATGTATAGAAATAAAAACTTTACTTCATATATAAACTTTGAAAATCAAAATAATGTCATACATTCTAGCAAGGGTGGCCTTATTAGCACCCATTTTTTGTATGGAGAACACACTTTTTCACCATAAAAAATTGTTGGTTGCCTTAAATTAACGATGGAGATCGTTTTTCATCCGAAATTTTCACAATATAGATATGGAGATTTTGGTGCACCTATCGGACGGTCCAATGTTGATTCCACGTGGCACACATCCCTGGGACCGGCCCTGGGAGATATATTATAGACATTTCTTTATTAATATAAATAGGCCCCATTTTAGAATCTCGATATAAGCCACCAAAACCTCAGGACCAGCCCTGACATGGGCCATGTGAAAACCCATCTAAGTTGTCTAATTTGGAGGCCATGATCTGATGATCTCTAGTGTAAAAGATTGGAACAAAACACAATGTCTGTCATATGATTTAAAGCAGTCAACCGTTTCATTAGCCAATGGCCTTTGACAACATTGAATCATATGATAAAAGTCATGTTTCTTGCCAACTATTTGCATCTAAGATCTTTAGAGCATTGTCTTTCAAATTAGACGGCTTAAATGGTATTTTCACATGAAAAATGTCTTCAAAATACCAAATATTTCTTTTCAACTATTTGCAGCACCAATTTCTCGTGTGTAAGTAATGGCTCCCAAAAAAAAATCTCTATTTTTTATTTGTTTCAAAGGAAGGGAGTGCTTGCACCTAAAACTTGTGCTGTTACACCTTATTTTTAAAAAAAAAGGCAGATATTTTTTAAATTTCTGTTACATGGAAACATCATCTAAGCAACCTGGTGACAATGACATGATGTAAAAATCTTTGGTGCAAAAGGTTGGGGCGACACAAATCTCTCATATAATTTGATGTTTTAATCATGGTAAATTAGGTAATAGAGATCGTATTTCATACCAATCTTTACATCATAGCCTTCAAATCAGATTAACTTAGTTGGTGTTTCTATGTGAACCAATACCAAAAAAATATCAAATCTTTCTTTTAAATAAGGTGCAAGAAGATTTTAGGTGCAAGTAATCAGCCGTTTTGAAACATAATCAACAAAATTTGGTGAAAATCTAAAACAAATGTATTTAAAATGCACTTTTTCTAGCAAACCTTTTTTTTACATTTTTTTTTTCGTAAAAAACATATTTTTAACGAAAAAGTTTAATTAAACAAATTTTTTCTTACTTTTCGTTTTTTTTTTGACTTTTCAAAATTTTCCCTCACCGTTTTACTCCAAATTTCGATTTCCCGAGCGGTGTCTCGCTGAGTGGAGAAAATGGCGATCTTTTCTATCAGCGAGTGGAGTATGAATGGAAGCCGGCCCTCTGCAAAGCTTGCCAATCTTTTGAACATTCCTCGGAGAATTGCTCCAACAATCAGAAGAAGAATCCCCAGCCAAGAGAGATCTAGATAGAGAAGAGAGATGCTAAAGGTGGCGCCATTGCTGATGATTCAAACGCACACGACAGAAATCTGCTAGAAGGAGATGAATCAATGGCCAATCATATTGCAGACATGGATCCCAAGGCCACTGGAGAGTTAAGTAAGCATGGTCAAACCCATGCTAATCCATCGGCTATCCTTCCTCCAAATCTGGAAACCGAGAGTCCCAAGCCCATTGAATGCGCATGTCCTAATTTGGAATCCGAGAATTTGGAAACTGCTAATCCCAATCCCATTGAATGCACAGACGTGAATGGAGTTCAGATTCAACAATCGCAAGGTTCCAAATCAAGCAATAATTACCTAAGAACTTGCCAAATATGCCGCCTCCGATTATGAGTTCGAACCCGTTTGAACTGCTACAGGATACCGATGAAACCTCATCTAATCAGGTTGTAGCGGGTTTCAATATCTCGGAACTTGCTGACCCTTCTTTTGCAAGGAAGGAGATATCACTGAATGAACTCATCAAGGATGATAAGCTCCACAAGAAACAAAATCCAAAGGCTACAAAAAAAATTCACAAACAGCCATCAGATACGACAGTTACTAGACTCAGGTCTAACAAACCCATCCAATCTCCTGTCGTTTCCTAATGAATGTAGGTTTTTGGAACATCAAAGGTCTTGGCCATTCAGATAAGCAAAAAGAGATTGCAAATTTCATCCGTTCGAATAGCATTGGAATTCTTTGTATTTGTGAAACAAGATTAAGGTCGAACAAAGCTTCTAAAGCTCAGAGACGCTTCTGCAAAGAATGGAACACCTTAGATAATTATGAGTCCCATCACCTGGGTCGCATTTGGATAATGTGGGATCCAAGCACTTTCTCTATCACCAAGCTGCTAGAATCGAATCATACTATTCATTGTGGAGTCACCAGAATTCTGGACAATTTCAAATTTAACCTCACCGCCATCTAAGGAGCGAATCTTCAGGGCGATCGTAGATCTTTATGGAGATCTTTAGTGAACGTTGAACTATCTATTTCCAATCCTTGGATTGTTGGGGGTGATTTCAACACTGTAAGATTTCCTACTGAAAAATTAGGTAGTCTACCTACATATGATCCGGCTCTTCAAGAATTCAATTCTTGTATTGATTCTTGTGGGTTTTCGGATATGATACAAACCGGCCTCAACTGGTCCTGGAGCAATAAATCGAGTGGTCCCAGACACATCTCATCCAAAATTGATAGAATTTTGATTAACTCCCTTTAGCGGAATTTATTCCCGAATATCAATGTTGAGTACTGTTCTTCGTTGATCTCCGACCATACCCCTCTTCTAATCAAGATTAATAATCGAGCGAGGGCAGGTCCCAAACCATTCAAATACTTCGGTATTTGGAGTAACCAAGATGGATTCAGATCTTGTCCAAGAAGTTCGGTGTGATCCGATCTAGGGGCAGTCGTTCTTTTGTCTTCAACAAAAGCTTAGAAACCTTAAAGTGAAGATTAAACCTTGGAACTCTTATTCGTTTGGTTCTATTCATGCTCATATCAATGCAACGAGAGTGAAACTTCAGCAAATTCAGGTGGACATTGATAATGATAAAATGAAACAGGGGTTGGCTACCCGTGAGAAGGAAGCCTCTTTTGAGCTGTAGAAAGAACTGCAAATTGAGGAAAAGTTTGTGCGGCAAAAAGCTCGTGTTCAATGGCTCAAAAGCGATGATAAAAACTCAAATTTTTTCTATGCTTCTATTACCTTTCGTATTGCAACAAATAGTCTGTTCGAGTTGCAAGGTCCTTCTGGCGTAAGCATTACTGATGAGAAAGAGATTGGGATTCAGGCGATCCGATACTTTAAACAGATCTTTTCTCCCTTGGACAGTCAATACATCCCTCATCTCCCCTTTAAGAGGAAGATTAGCCCCTCTCAGGCTACGACCCTTTGTGCGGTTGTCTCTGTAGAGGAAATTAAACGTATCGTATTCAATTCTCCTCGTAATAAGGCTCCTGGACCTGATGGATTCTCGGCATAGTTCTTTCAAGATCATTGGAACATCGTTGGCCGCGACCTCATCAAGGCCGTAAGTAATTTTTTCACCAAAAATAAGCTCCCTGAGTCGGTTAATGCTACTTTCATCAAATTGATTCCTAAACAGAATAGAGTTATTACTCTCAATAAGTTTCGGCCGATCTCTGTGTAACTTTTTATATAAAGTTATCACAAAAATTTTGTCCGAAAGACTTGCTTTGGTTTTGCCTTCCATTATTAGCCAGAATCAGTCGGCTTTCATCAAAGGCAGAAAAATGCCGAAAACATCCTATTGGCACATGAACTTGTTAGAAATTTCCACCTTTAATCTGGACCGAAAGCCTTTTGTGCAAAGATTGATCTTCAAAAGGCTTATGACAAAGTTAGATGAGATTTTGTTCTTAATATCCTCCATCAACTTGGTTTTAAACCTATGTGGGTTTATTGGATTAAGCTATGCATTACTTCCCCAAAATTTTTTATTTTGATTAAAGGCTCGCCTCATGGGTTTTTTTCCGGTCATTGTGGTCTTAGGCAGGGGGATCCTCTTTCGCCGTTATTATTTACTATTGTTATGGAAGCTCTCACCTGTACCATTGATGAAAGCGTTGTTGAGGGAAAGTCCGAGCCTCATAATCTCAAAGATGCCCCTAAAGTTTCTCACTTGATATTTGTCAATGACATTCTTATCTTCTCACAAGATAAGCCTTCTCCTGTTGCCGGATTGAGGGGACAAATTTTCTTCGTTCTCGAGTCTCAAAGTCAATGAAGCAAAAAACATTTTAATATTCAACTCAAGTTGCAATGACAAAGATAGGGTTCTTTCAAATATGAAGTTTAAAGAGGGAACCCACCCCTTGCAGTATCTCGTGGTTCCCCTTTTCTTCACACGGATGTCGTATAGCCTTTGTACCCCTCTCCTCGATAAAATTTGCAACCGCCTGAAAGGATGAAAAAGTAGCTTATTGTCTTATGCCGGCTGCCTTGAACTCATCAAAACGGTCCTTAACAGCTACCAGATCTATTGGTCTGGGGTCCTCTTTCTTCCTAGGAAAGTCATTAAGGAGATCGAGTCCCTCTTTGCGAGATTCCTTTGGAGAGGCCCAACTCTTGCTCAATCGTCTCACCATATTCGTTGGAAACGAATATGCAAGTCGATAAAAGAAGGGGGTTTGGGGCTTTGGCAACTCCATGATAGAAATGATGCAAGCCTCACAAAATTCTTTTGGAACCTTGTTTCGTCGAATTCTTTATGGAAGGGGGCTTGGGCTTCTAGCGGCCAATGATTCAGCTATCTCGAGGCTTCATGTTGAATCTGTTTCTCTTGGTGCCATTTCTAGTATCATTGGATCCAATCATATTCAATGGAAACATCGCATAGTTATTGAGCAGATCCGTGATATGAGTCTAAAGTTTCAAGTCATCAATTTCTCTCACATCTGGAGGGAAACCAACCAAACTGCTGACTTCCTCGCAAAGCATGGATTAAATGAAGATTCTGTTGTCCGATGGAATGCAAGCAATGTTGATTTGCTTCCTTCACAGTTATTCTCTCACTTACGAGAAGTTATAATTCAAATCTTCTATCGTCTATAATCTTCTCTTTTATTTTATTGAAAGAGTGAGGATTCTCCAACCTCAATACCCATCGAAAAAAAAAAGATGTTGGTGACTATGTTTTAAAATGACCAATACAAGGCATGTGATGTGAAATGATAAATTTTTTTAAATCACTTAAAGTGCACTGTAATCTTATTTCTTTTAAAATGGTTCCCTACCAAGCAAATTTCTCTATTTTAAAAAAAAAGATTAAAATGAAATACACTTAGTAAGGAGATTTAGTTAAAGTCCTCTTATTTACAAATTAAAATTCATTGGTGTGTAAAGACCATAGTGATCAAATTCTCTGACTTCTTGAACAAATAATTCACAATTTTTTGAAAAAATAAATAATTTCATAATTAATCGTAATTTTTTCAAATATTTGCAAATTGTAAGAATTATTCATGAATTTTCACAAAAAAAATTAGAATTTTGCTCGAATTTTTTTATTTTTAATTAATATATTTTTATAATTTTTTCCTTTTATTTTTCTGAATTTTAACCTTTTTTCCGAATTAGACAAATTTTGCATTCTTCCAAACTTTTTCCAAGTTGATTTATTACTTGGTGACTATAGTAAAGACACTGGATCAACGGATTTCCATAGCACCGCCATTCATGAAGCGCTTGGGTGCCTTGAAATCTGTGGAAGTCTTAGCTCTTTCATAAAAAAATTTAATTTAGGATTGTGCTCTAGTTTGGTTGAACTCTATAATGAGCTCCTTGTGCATTAAACCCTTGATACAGATATTCAAACAGTGGAATCCACCATCCTAGTTCAAAATATCGTCCGGAATTGATATGTATCATCCGATATGATACAACCCCCCGATTTATAACGAATCAGGCCTAATGTGGCGACCCAAACCCACATGCCACGATATTGCTCAATTCTGGGCTTAAGTCCCCTCCCAGGTTTTGTTCTTGGCATGGACTTAAGTCCCCACCCAAAACATGCCATGGCATGTAAGGTCCGCATAAACTTTATAGCCCAAGCACTTGACACTTCCCTATCCGATGTGAGATTATTACAATCCCCCACCTTATAGAATAGCCGTTCTCATCGCCAAAACCACTTTGAAACGACCCCAGACCCACAAATCATGATATTATCTGGTTTTGGGCTTAAGTTCCCTCCCCGATTTTGTTCTTAGTATGGGCATTACCCAAAATGCGTCGTAACATTGTCAGCATACACCTTATAGCCTAGGCTCTGGACATTTGCGTATCCAATTTGGGACTATTACACCAAAGCCACATATCGGCTGATATTTATCCTCAATCACATTTATAAGTTACTCGAACTTATGAGTGTAGCCTTTTAGCCACAATCCTGTCAAAAGATGAATTTTTATAGTTTGCATTCACATATTTTCAAGACCAATGATGTGGTAGGCTTCTTATGGCTCTCTCTCTCTCTCTCTCTCTCTCTCTCTCTTAACCCAAAGCACCGTCTAATTGGTGTCCCTGTTGTAAGGATTTCACCACTTTTAATCCAATTTAAGTTGTGGTTTCGAATGAAAAAGGACAAGCAGAGTAGGGAGCAAGGGAGAGAGCTAGTAACTCGATTGCTTCCCCTATGGTTTAAATCAAGGGACTAGCTCTCCTCCCTCCCTCTGACCCTCCCTCCTCTACTAGCTGAGAACTCGAGGGCTGCCTTCGCTATCATTTCGAGGGTAAAGCTTTGCAGTTGAAAGCCCTAAACCGAAGTCTTTCTCTCTCTATCTACTGTTTGGGTTTTGTTCTTAAACTGAAGTTGAGGGAAGACGAAGACTCTTTACTTACCACACTCTGGAAAGTCTCTTTCTTACCTGACTCCGACTAATCGTGTGACCAGCATTTTGAGTTTGGAAAGAAGCGCTTCACTTTGTTCAAGCTTCTCATTTAGGAATCTCTCCCTTCACTTTTGCTCTTTGTCGGTTAGCTTAGCTGCATATGGCATAGCTCTCTCCTAGCCCCTGCCATAGCAAAGTTCACCTGCTTTAATAGGTTCCCATCTGATTTGCTAATATCTTGTTATCTTCTTTAGTAGGTACCCCTTCTCCTTGATAACTCCTTACATAGCAAGATTGTTAGGAATTCTACCCACACTACGAACTCCCTATCGCGATGAATGCAGAAAAATAAGATAATTCAGGCAAAAATAATCACACACACAACACAAAGATTTACGTGATTCACCCAATCGAGGGTTACGTCCACTGGAGTATATGCACTATTTTATGAATATTTACAACACACACACTCTCTTCTCTTTAGTGCAAACTCAATCAAGATTTAACATGATTTTCAACAACAAATCCGTTATTAAACCAATGACGTAGTCCTTCAAAACAGAGAAGAGATCTACCGGAATATAATCACGATTCCGAACAAAAACGGCTTCGATCGGATCTTCAATCCCCAAGCTTTTCTTCAATACTTTTTCTCTCTAAGTGTTCTCCACAGTTTTCCTCTCTTGAAAACTTTCTCAAATAATGCCTAGAACCCCCAGAGAAACTTTCTACAAATAGGCTCCAAACTCTTTTGGAAACATAACTTACAAATCTTCTAATATTTACAAGTATTCAAAAAACTTCCAAAACAAAGCCAAAATTCAAACCTACAGATTTGAATCCGCCCAGAAGTCAATCAATTGACTTCTCAAACTCAATCAATTAATTTTCCCAAACTCAATCGATTGACATCTATGGTTGGGATTAAACCTTATTCAACAATCTCCACCAAAGTGTCATTCCCAACTACGTTACCGCCCCAACGGGCATCAACATCTTTGAAAAATGTTAATCAAGTTTAGGCAATGCCTAAACTTATTCTGCGTAACCGATTTGGCCAACATGTCCACTGCGTTCTCTCTCGTATCGATCTTCTCAATCTATATTTTTCCATCTTCTATCATATCCCTGATAAAATAATACCGAACATCGATATACTTTGTTCTAGCATGAAAGACTTGATTTTTTGCTAGGTAAGTGGCACTCTGACTGTCACAGAAGACATCGATGCTCTTATCAACCTCACCAAATTCACTGACCAAACCTTTAAGTCATGAGGTTTCCTTAGCCGCTATATCCTCGGCCACTGTAGTTGACAACACAACTATCCCTTGGAGCATAGACTTCCAACTAATCACTCTACCTGTCAAGACAAACACGTACCCCGTGGTAGACCTTCTGCTATCAAGATCATCAGCATAGTCGGAATCGACATACCCGTTCAGTTGTACCTTTCAGATCTAACTTACTTGTATCTCTACCTTCAAACATCAAACCATGTTCAGTTGTACCTTTCAGATACCTCAATATCCATTTCACTGCAAGCCAATGTTCCTTATCCGGATTCGACATATACTTGCAAGCCATACTCAAGGCATGTGCTAAATCTGGATGTGTACTCACCATGGCATACATCAAACTCCCAACGGCATTTGCATACGAAATATTTTTTATGTATTCCTTTTCTTCATGTGTGGACGGACTCATCTTTTTTGTGAGTTTAAAATGCTCTGCTAGAGGAGTTGATACATGGTTGGCATCACTCATATTATACTTCTCAAGATGCTTTTGAATAAAAGTCCTTTGAGTTAGCCAAAGTCTCTTCTTCTCACGATCCTTCATGATTTTCATACCTAAGATCTTATTTGCGGAACCAAGATCCCTCATCTAAAACTTATGGCTCAATGATTACATCAGCTTGTTAATTTCAATATTGTTTCTTGCTGCTATCAACATATCATCTACATAAAGAATTAGGAAGATTCTCTCTCATTTACCATACTCTTTCCAATAGATACCATAATCATATTGTCCTCTGTGATACCCTATGCCCAGCATATATGAATCAAACTTTTTGTACCACTGCCTGGGTGCCTGCTTGAGATAATACAAGGATTTCTTTAATCTGCAAATGAGTGATTCTGACCTTTCTGCTTCAAATCCTTCTGACTGTCTCATATAAATTTCTTTCTAAAGATTTCCATGGAGAAAAGTTGTTTTCACATCCATCTGTTCTACTTCGAGATCTTTCTGAGCAACAACTGTCAATAACGTGCGAATCGATGTATGTTTCACAATCGGAGAGAATATTTCATTATAATCAATACCCTCTTTCTGAGAAAACCCCTTTACAACTAGCCTTGTTTTAAACTTCAAAGTTTCACTCTCATCACCTTCTTTCTTTCGAAAAACTCATTTACAATCGATGGCTCTCTTTCCTTTAGGAAGTTTTAAACTTCGAAGTTTGAAAGCCATCGATGTATGTTTCACAACCGGAAAGAATATTTCATTATAATCAATACCCTCTTTCTGAGAAAACTCCTTTACAACTAGCCTTGTTTTAAACTTCGAAGTTTCACTCTCATCACCTTCTTTCTTTCGAAAAACCCATTTACAATCGATGGCTCTCATTCTTCAAAAGTGACTGTCATTCTTCTTCCATAGCTAACTGCCACTTTACTGCATCTGTATCTACCCAAGCTTCTGGAACTGTACTTGGTTCTTCATTCTCTGTGATAAGTACAAGTGTTAAAGGAATCATATCCTTAAACTTTTCAGGACGTTTCTTCATCCTCTCTGACCTTCTCAAGGTAGTCTGAACCGGTACCTAGGACTACAAGTCTTGAGAAATTGTGTCATCAAGCTCTATCTCAGAGTCTTCATTATCTTTCTCATCTTGCTCATGCCTCTCAACATCAACTTGTACCTGAGGTTCACTAGAAGACTGAGGTTTGTCTTCCGCCTTTTTAATCGAAAAGTCATCTTTGTTGAAAGTAACATCTCTTTCAACTATCACTTTGTGAGATTATATATCCCACAAACGATAACCCTTGACTCCTTCACCATAGCCAATGAAGACACACTTTTTAGATTTTAAATCCAATTTGGATCGTTCACTTCCCTGAAGTAATGCATACGCTGCACATCCAAACACCCTCAAGTGAGAGTAACTCCCGTGTCTTCCATACCAAACATCATCTGCAGTTTTCGAGTTCAATGCCTCTGAACAAGTAACATATTCGTGTTCACTGCCTCTGCCCAGAACCCATGACTCTGCCTAGAAGACCGAGGCGACCTGTGACAGGGGCACGCGGCGTGGCCATCCGGGTCAGCTGTAGGGCCACTTTTCCTCTCCAAGTTTTGAGTATCACTGGTGCGTCAAGGCCATGAGGGCGGCACCGTATGTACTGGGCTGAGCCACGATGGCGTCGCGACACGTTGGGGTGGAGGGTGAAGACTTGGTCGCGACATAGACGCGACATGGTCAGTTGGGCTGGCATTGCGGGGCGTTGTGGAGTGAATAGTAAAGTATGCCAAACCAAGGGGTTTGAGGTCCTCCCGCCATTTCGCCTGAATTACTGTTTTACCCTTATATAGGGGGACATGAGTTGGGGTCCCCCGACCCTACACGTGCACTAGCCTCGTGGGCTTATGTGTGTGCATCCGGGCCACGCTTAGTGCGTGGTCGTCCTAGCTACGTCGTATACTAGGGCCATCGCATTGGTGGTTCCCAACCACGTTCGAAGTGCGGGTTTTAGCTCAGAAGGGGCTTGGTATATGCTCGTCGCTGCCTATCGCTATATCTATCATCGTTGTATGTTGCCTTATCGATCATCGTTGTATGTTGCCTTATCGATCATCGTTGCCTGTTGCCTTGATAATCATCGTTGCCGGCTCTAACCTGCTGCGCTGCTTCGCAGGGCGAAGTCCGAACATAAAGGTTGAGGTGAAGCTTGAGTAGGACAAGCCTTCCACCCTTCGTAGCATCTGGGAATCCGCATCTCGTGCCTCATTTGGGAGAAGTTGGCTGACTTAGCGCAGCAGACGTTAAGTGCCACACTGGCCAACACTGCTAGAAGATTGACCCCATGACAGACCGGTTGACCAAGTAACATGTCGTGTTCACTGCCTCTACCCAGAACTCATGACTCAAGCCGAAATGGTTCAACATACACCGCGCTTTTTCTAATAGTATTCTGTTCATCCTCTCTGCTACACCATTTTGCTGAGGATTTTCAGAAACTGTCAAGGGCCTAACATTCCCTTGATTTTTACAGTAAGTCTTAAACTCTTATGACAAGTATTCTCCACTATTATATGATCTAAGAATCTTTACCTTTCTGTTTGTCTGCTTTTCAACCATGCTCTGCCACTGCCTGAATTTCTAAAACACATCCGATTTATTTTTAATCGGATACACCCAAATTTTTCTAGAGTAGTCATCTATAAATGATACAAAGTAGTTGACTCTACCTACTGAAGTGACTTTAGCCGGTCCCTATACATCTGAATGTATGTAATCAATCAGCTCCTTCGAAGTATAATTTTCAGTGGAGAAACTAACTTTTTTTACTTCCCAAGATACAATCTTCACAAAAATTCAGTTTATAAGTTTGAATTTCAAAAATTGCCTTATTCTTTATGAGCTCTGTCAGCCCACATTCACTCATGTGACCAAGCCTCTTATGCCACAAATCTGGCAGATCCTTGAAATCTTTTGTAACTGTAACACCACTGTCGCTGATTGTGTTGCCTACTAAAGTATATAGATTCTCTATCTTTTCACCTTTCATCAAGGTCATAGCACCACGTACAACCTTTAGTTTATCGAATTCTAGGATGACTCGACATCCTAACTCATCCAATGCCCCCAACGTGATCAGATTTTTCTTCAGATCAGGCACATGCCTAACCTCAGTAAGAGTACGAGCACAGCCATCAAACATCTTGATTCTGATCGAACTGATACCCACTGCTTCACATATACTGTCATTCTCCATCAAAATCGCTCCACCATTGACTACCTTATACTGGTCAAACCAATCCCTGTACGGACATATGTGATAGGATGCCCCTAAATCTAGGATCCATTTACCATCAAACTGATTGGAGCTTAACAATGCACACAATAGGTCTTCACCAGAATTTGACTTAGCAATACTAGTCTGTTGCAAAGTCCCTTCATCACCCTTATTATTATTTAATCTTTGCTTATGATATTTGTGAATATGTCCAGATTGCTTACAGAAGTAATAAATAATATCCTTTCTGTCACCCCTAAATTTGGACTTGTTGTTTTCTCTCGTTGATTTATTTTTCTCTCTGGATTTGTCTCTTTTACGATTATGGTTCCAAACCTTTTCACTCAAAAGATTAATCCCTTCGGAGTTAGATTCAGACTATTTTTTCAATTCGTCGAAAAGAAGTACAGCAGTATCTTTTTCGACGGTAATAGTATCTTTACCATAAATTAATGTGATAATAAAGTGCTCATAAGATGTAAGCAATGAGGTGAGCAAGTGAAGTGTAAGATCTTCTTTTTCAAGTTTCACCTCAATGCTCAATAGTTCACTAACTATTTTATTAAATAAATTCAAATGATCATGAATACGCGTATCAGCCTTCATACGAAGGGTGTAGAGTTATTTCTTCATGAAGAGTCTGTTGGACAACGACTTTGTCATGTAAAGAGATTTCATCTTCTTCCACATATCCACAGTTGTCTTTTTGTGAAGAACGTTATACATAACTTCATCGGACAAGCACAATCGGATAAGCTTACGGCTCTCTTATCAATAGAGTTTCACTCTTTATCGGACATCTATGCCTTCTTCCCCATCTCCTTTGAAAGTAAGGCATTATCAATGCCTTCTTGGACAAGGAGATCTGTGACTTTGACTTGCCACAAAGTGAAGTTATTCTTCCCAGAAAACTTCTCCACCTCAAATCGTGCATTCAAGATCTTCATCGTTATTGTAGCGAATTCCCAGAAAACTTCTCCACCTCGAATTCTGCCTACACTACGAACTCCCTATCGCGATGAATGCGAAAAAATAAGAAGATTCAGGCAAAAATAATCATACACACAACACAAAGATTTATGTGGTTCACCCAATCGACGGATACGTTCACGAGAGTATATGCACTATTTTATGAATGTTTACAATACACACACTCTCTTCTCTCTAATGCAAACTCAATCAAGATTTAACACAATCTTCAACAACAAATTCGTTGTTAAACTAAGGATGCAATCCTTCAAAATAGAGAAGAGATCTGCTGGAATATAATCACAATTCCGACACAAAAATGACTTCGATCGGATCTTCAATCCCCAAGCTTTTCTTCAATACTTTTTCTCTCAAAGTATTCTCCACAATTTTTCTCTCTTGAAAATTTTCTCAAACAATGCTTGGAACCCTCAAGAGAAACTTTCTGTAAATAGGCTCTAAACTCTTTTGAAAACATAACTCACAAATCTTCTAATATTTGTAAATATTCAAAACACTTCCAAAACAGAGTCAAAATTCAAACATGCATATTTGAATCAGCCCAGAAGTCAATCGATTGACTTCTCAAACTCAATCGATTGATTTCCCCAAACTCAATCGATTATTTGCTATGGTAGGGAGTTAGTAGAGAGTAGGGAGGTTGTTGCTAGAACAGATAAATAGGAGCCAACTAAAGCAGGTGAACTCTGTTGTGGCAATGGCTAGCAAAGAGCTATGTCATTCGCAGCCTCAGTCATTTTGGAGTACGAGATGAGGGATCTATGCCGAGTGACCGACCGATTAAGGTTACAAGGTTAAGTCAAAATCGTGACAGGTGTACCTGAAGCTGTTCCTGTAATAGGATCGCCTTTGGTAGAGTTATTACGTGGAAGTGCTAGTGTGGGTCAATCCACTTTGACCCCTTCTTATAGTTTACACACTTTTATATTACCTCTTCTTACTGTCGTATTTATATAAGCTACTGAGGGTAGGGATAATCGTCCAGGTCTTATTGTGAAAAAAGAAAAAAGCCGCTCCGCCACAGCAGGCGGGTTGGTTCCTCTACCGTCGCTGGGGAGCTCTTGGCGAGGAGACCGTAGTGTAGGATAAGTTGCTAAAACAAACGGGAGGGAAGGATCGACCCGTTCACTAGTACTTCTAAGCATGTTAGAAAGGCTTTCTAGTACCGGAATAAGCCAATCAATCATAGGTAACTAATATAGGAGTCCGAAGCCTGCTCGTCAGCATCTTTTTTTCAGGATTCCCAATTGATTATTCAGTTGACCTCACAGCTTCATCTTACCATGCAGTCATAGACACTAATAGTGTTATAGAATATATATATATATATATATATATATATATATATATGAGAGAGAGAGAGAACTTCTAGTACCTTTGGCTGAATCTTCTTCCTAGGCACTCAATGCACTTTCTTCCTTCAGTCATCTCTCCCATGCCCACACTCACACATTGCCCGCAATAGACTCTTCCACAAACCTGCAAGCATAAATTTTAGAAATTATTATATAAGCTTGCACTTGCACTCCAAGAAACTGTTCAAGATTGAATATTATCAGTCATTAAACAATTTTCATTCTTATATATTATTTACTTCAATGCTTTCTGATAATCAAACAATAAAAATTACTAAGTGCTACTTGAGGTGGTTTGGACATGTATGTAGGAGAAGAGGAAGACTAGTACAGCGTTGACCGGAAGATCTGAATGGAAGAAGTGAGAGGGGGTATGAAAGATTGAGCAGTTACATAGAGCTTAAAGCTAATCAAAACCGAGTGGAGAAATAGGACTTGCAAAGCCGACTCTAAATAAATAGGATAAGACTATTATGTTGATGATGATGATGATGATAAATGCTTTCTATACGAAGGAATTGTGATTACAAAAAACAAACATACAAATTAATTATCCAACTCCTAGGTTACTTTAATTATAGGAACATGTAATTCTATATGGATCATTTTTAATCAACAATGCATGAACTTGAAGAATTGCCTAGTGACAGAAAGTTTTAAGTCTAAACAAAAATGAGTAGAAAAACAGAGTAACTTAAGATAAAACCGTAGTTTGAATGAAATTAAACATTGATGTACCTAAAAATTCTTACGACATCGTAGTTATGAGGTGGGTGAGCTTACTAGGCATCGATGTCGAAAAATGTGGACATAAGTCACACATATCGTGCAAATGTTTGAATGAGGGATCCCAGCTCGCCTTCTTCCACCTCCCTCCTCGTATGAACTCCTAGGAGTTAAGCTTATTGGGCAATTGTCATAGCAAACGAAGCTATTATTCTTCTTGGACTTGTTCGAAGCTTTACGATCCCCGCGGATTTTGCCATCAATGTGGTGTTGATCTTTGGATGTCTTCAAATCTTTCGAAATCTCGATTGTCAGCAGTTTTCCCAACTCATCGCTGCAATCCAAACTAACATTCTTTAACCCCTTCTTCTCTTCGGACTCGCTCAAGGCTTGATGATCGCCATATAATTCACCTTCTTTGTGTGGTTGATCTTCAGATGCCTCCAATTGGTTGGAATGCAATTTACTAAAGATGAACTCATCCTTCTTGGCATCACACTTGTTCTCGGAAATTTCATTTGTGTTACTTATTTTTCTTTCTGCTAAGTCGATAAGGTGCTTGAAGGAAAGGTTTACAGATTCATCTGGTACGCCAAGATAGAGATCTTCCAGTGGAACTTTAGCTATTGTGCTAATGTCTCCCATGTTTCAAAATACGCGAATTTTTCCTATACTCTTAGTTTTCGGTGATCACAGGCAGAGAGAGAATCAGAGAGAAAGAGAGACTACAAAAGACCAAACTGTTAGGCCGGTTAAAGCAAGACAACTAGGTGTTTTCAAGAGTTGAGGGAGATTCCTAGGAAACCGGAAAAGACAAAATTCCACTAATTTAAAAATAAATAAATAAATAAATATTGATACGGGCCATACGACTGTGACACCCTTAAGAAATGAGGAGCACATGAGATAATTAAGGAGCAGCGTGAGGAAGCACCAACTATGGTGGAACCCCTACAAAACTTCAAATATATCATATATTAATTTCTCAAACATTCATAAGGTTACAAGATTACGTAGAATCCATTCAAAAAAGCTTACCTCCATGGATATTCAGAGCCTCAAAAAACCATGACAGTCAGCTATTGACCGGATTCAGTGGCTAAAAGATCCTTCATAAACTTCATTATTTTATGATGCGGGTCAGACCAATTAATCTTTCGGTTTCAATGTTAATGAATTCGTTGGAAAAACTTCTTACCATACAATTAGGATTGAGATTTCAAATTGAGTTGCTATTAGGTGCACTAGAGATGCACCAAGATCGGTGCATGGGTCAATTTGGTCTGCAAAGCAGGTCAAACATTGGTTAACGCACAGTTATTCATATTTGCCAAATTTGAGAAAGTATATTTTCGACCATTTTAACGGGTGAGATTGACCCGCTCACTTTGGGCCGTACATCTAATACCAACTCTGCCTAATTATGGTCACATTCCCTACCTAATGTATAATGATTCAGAATTAGCCATTTTAAGCTATATCTCTTCGGATTATAGAGAATTTTAATGACATGCTATCAGGAGTCTCAAGTGTAGAACATGGGTTACCAAGGAGGCATTAGCCCAATTGGTTCGCATGCTCCCCCCAATGCGAGGGAGTAGGTGGTGGGTTCAATTCTCGTCCTCAACACTGTTTCTCACCCTTGTCACTCACACTGCTCGACAATTGTCACATCTATATGTGTCCTTGCTCCTCGGTTCTCGAGATTGTCTCTGCCAAATGGGCGTATCCATTAAAAAAAAAAAAAAATGTGCAGAACATGGATACTTATATCCTAGTTCAAAAACAACAAAAATAGCTTTAAATGGCAAATTCTGATTTGGATAAAGAATACAAATCATAGCATGATAATTAATATGTATAGCATGATTAATTTTAGTAATTAATCTCCAATCTTTACCGATGCGAAAACACGTGTTGGAGAATAATGCTTGGTGATAAAACCACAGATCAAGGTAATCATCAGCCTGAGACCACGTCACGGTAGACGATTTACCATCAATCATCGATTATTAGGATCCATCATTGGTATCAGAGTAGGATGATCTGTTGTTGATCGTCGCAGTCGCAGCCACCGCTGTCACCTGATCCCTTGCTGCTTGTGTCACCATATCTAGTACCACATTATGTCAAGTTGGAAAAATATAGAGCCGCCAAAATTGGTCGTTATTGAAACTCATGTTGCTTCAAACTGCTTATTATAAGGGGAATTATTTTTACAAAATTTATACTTTTTGACACCAAACAGGGTAGAGAGAGAGTATACATGAACACCTGCTCACAAACCACAAGGAAAAGTAACTAATATATTATATTAAAATACACCCTATCCTCCAATTATATTTTAGGATTTAATTTTTTTCTTTTTATGGTAAGCATGGGAAAGATTGAACCCGACCTTAATGACATCCATGCTTGAAGCCATCAATTCAACCCCGAATCCCCAGATTTAAAATTTTAAAAATTAAAAAAAAATAAAAGAAAATTTAAAAAAATTGATATTATTATAACACAGGAGGATCATTTTGGGACTGATCAGGCACACAACACCCTTCCTCACCACCAACCTCGCGCTCTCGAACCATAGAAGAAGTAGCAAAGTAACTCTCATCGGGCGGCCGTCCCTCACTAGTCTCCCCAGTAGTAGCTTGGGGCAGCAAGTGAGAGCCCGAACTTGTCTGTTGTTCACAAATCAAGCTCGTAAGCCCATTTTGCTTTAGATATGTCTCCAAAGGCAGGCTTGCCACCTGAAGAAGACTCATCATACTCGCACGCGAAGAGCCCGCCTGTAGCTCTTCATCACGCTCCGGTTGGCAATTCAAATCTATCTGTCCCTTGCCAGCTTCGCCCCTCTCCAGTAGAAATTTGATCTTATCAGCTTCCAATTCATTTGCAACTCTAGCCATACACTTTTCAACAGATTCTACAGGCAGCAAACTTCTCAAAGCGCTATCTACTTCTACCTCGTCCTTAGCCCACACATGCTTCTTCTGGGCAGTCTCGGCTTCCCGCTCAGACTGGCGTTTCTTCTTTCGCATCATGAGGGTCTTGAACCGCCGCTTCACGGTCAAGCAGACATTGCACGTGCACGTAGGCTTATGCTTGGGGCCCTTGCCACTCGGTGGCTGGATGCATACTATGCAAGTGCAACCTGGGCGATGTCGGGGGTGCTTCGTAGTGGTAGCTATTGATGGCATAGTCGAGTTTCCGTCCTCTCCAAAGACTGCAGCTGTGGCCAGAGCATCGAGACCAGAAAGTTCATGTTCCAGAGCCTGTTTGAAGCTGCCAGAGAGCTTCCGTTTCTTGGAATCTACACGATAAATCAAGCAAACAAGTTATTGGTAAATATTCATGGTTGAAAATTATATATGTGAAACATATGTATAATGCTACGGTTAGACCTGCCATATTATATGGTGCAGAATGTTGGGCTACGAAAAATGCGACAAGAAGTTAGAGTACATGTGGCAGAGATGTCAAGATGGGCGTGGAGTTACAAGAAAGGATAAGATTCGAAACGAGTATGTAAGAAAATTGAGAGTGGCACCTATAAAGGAAAAAATCATGGAATTTTGTTTGAGATGGTTTGGACAAGTCCATCGAAGGCCAGAAATAGATCCTGTACGAAGGGTTGAAACGCTATAAGCACAAGTAGAAGAAGAGGAAAACCAGTGAAGACTTAGAGGAAAGCAGTAAGAAGGGACATGAAGGATTGCAAAGTTACAAGAGCTAACACTGAGCAAGAACAAGTGGAGAAATAGGACAAACAAAACCGACCCCAAATAGATGGGATAAGGCTGTGATAGTGATGATACATACACATGCTGTTTTATAAATGCACTAGTGTAATAGCACCCCTAAGCTTTTTTTGTGATATATATATATATATATATATATATATATATATATATATATATATATATATATATATAAATAACTGGCAACCAGGTATGTACTGCAAACAATATACTGGCAACCCACTGTACGTGATGTATGTTCACATAAAACAAGACTGGCTCTAGCGAAAAGAAACATTTCATTTATGAGGTAGACTGCCTGGGTAATTTGGAATCAGCCCAGGATCCAAAGCAAGGAGCTCCATGTTAGCTTTAACAAATAGAACCTGGCGGTAAACTGTACGGTGGGGACGTCTGGACTCGGGCTGGGTCTGAACTACCCCATATTTTTCTAGGCCTAAAATTTAAGCCCGAGCCAACCCATTTATAAATTCAGCCTAAATTGTTGGGTCCAAAGCTGGCCCAGAATGGTGTAAACAGACCAGACCAATAAGACTTCAGGCAGGCTGGGCCTCAAGTCAAAAATGGAAAATTATAAGCCCGAGCCAATCAAGCCAAAAACATTTAGCCCAAACTATACGCACGTTACCCTGTGCTGTGGATAAGTTGTTGTGAGAGCTAGCCTATCACTTCCCTGTAGCTTCGTATGTAGTCTCTTGACTCTCTTTTGCTTATCACATCGGAAAACCCACCCACAATCAACACTGAAAGTGTGGTAGACAAGTTCATACAATGCCATAATCCACACCTCAGGTGCAATCCCATAATAAGGGAGTGTGTGACTCCAAATCATGAGCTGATATTAGGTACCCAACCCGAGTCAAGTGCTGGTGTTGGCACTCGGGTCAGTTTGCGTTTCTCCAAATGCTCAAGCCTCGGGAGCTCACCGCTATTTATGAGCATGCAAATCAGTGAAAGTTCACTTTTGACCTTTCATTGATTTGGTGCAGAACATTATCAGCCCTCAAACCGAGGTTGTCAGTTAGAGATTGACCTGAGTGTCACTCCTGGCACTCTGGTCGGGTACTTTATACTGTCATTTATCAAATGTCAGCATGAAACGAGATGTCAATCCTTTGTGCCAACCCCATATGAAGAACAACAAATTATGTTTTAAATAAATTCACATTTTCTGATCAGTTGATTCTGTTGCTGGGAAATTCCATACCCATACTAAGCCTGAGAAGATTTTCCAGTTCTTTTGAGTTTGTTTCATCAGGAGCAGAACACGCACGTCTGCAGAAACGTCACAATTCATGAAATAGAATGTTATAATAACCGTTGCAGAGGTTTACGGAAAGGTAACAGCATAAGATGAAATATGGCATATTTTGAGAAATTCCTTGCGGATGAGAAAAAAATTAATAAAACCAATCCTTGTTTCAGTAACAAACAGCAGTGTGATGGCGCACGTAATGTTTTACAAAACAAAATCAGCATGAAAAAAGGCAATATAAGGCAATATCTCATGGGAATGCTAGTGAAGTTTTAACGAGATTTCTCGCCTTTGAGAGAATCCATTCTTCATCTCCTAGCAACCATGCATCCATGCCAGATGTCAATACTACATAACTCCGCCCCCTTGGCATCTATGCAAATTTTTACAAGCTTTAGAAAAATAGTTGGACAGATGTTTTTACAGTCCATGTAACTAAGTCACTGTCACCTGTCAGTGCCAGACATTTCCTCTAATAAGAGAGCTGTGTGTTTTTGCGCTGGACCCCTAAAAATTGTGAAGCTCTTCTTCTTCGTAGTTTTCGAAGAAATCTGCTTGGGGTGGCTTTATTGAGATATATGTATATACATATATAATGGTGTGCTAGTCATGATACTTGGTGCATGTGTTGTGAGGGCTTTTTTTGTCATTTGGATTTAATAAAACGGCCAATAGTGAGTGACTATAACCTAACTCTCTCTCTCTCTCTCTCTCTCTCTCTCTCTCTCTCTCTCTCTCTCTCCTTCCCTAATATAAACCTAACCCTAAATAAACCCTATTAACCTCAACGATTACTCCATTCATCAACCATAGAGTATGAATCTCAGTCACATGTGATGTTTTCTTTTCGCTTCTTCATAGCCCAACATTTTACAACATACAACAATGTAGGTCTTATCGCCCCTTATTAAAATATCCCTTTAAATAAAAGTGGCCCTAACCTCAAGGGATTAGGGCAGCTGGCCAGGTACTCAGTTCCATAAGCAAGAGATCTGAGTTCAATCCTCCCCATTGAGGCCACCCTAGGGATTTATATCCCATGCTGACCCGGCAAGTGTTAATTTGGGGTGCTCACGTGCCCCTGGGATTAGGCGGGTGCTCTAAGAGGCCCAGATACCCAGGTCTTCAAAAAAAAAAAGTGGCCCTCATTGATCAGACAAAACACCACTTGCATGCATCCACTTCACCCACCCTACATTAATACTGTTTGATGTCCCTCAAATTCTCATTCGAACTGCATGATAAGAGCCCAAATATCAAAATATAAGATATTGCAGCACTAAATGGTTCTCTATTGATCAAACAACCATCCCTTCCCTCATGCTTATACTGAAATTACACTCCATATATTCCATCTTCATTATGTTATTTTTCAAACCCCTTAACTCTGAGCCTTTATCATAGTTCTAACCAATCATTTACTTGCTTTCCAGTCTAGTCAATTAGGATTCAGCCATAGCCAACACAAATAGGACCAGACTCTCTCTCTCCTGACCGTCATTTAAACACCAAAACGGTGTTTAAATGATCATACACCATCAATGGTTTAAGGTGAGGGTGATCCGTACTGGCAAAGTGAGAGATCATAGATTGAAGTGCAACAGGCCCAAAAATGGTGTATTAGGGAGATTTAAACCATCCGATCTGTTGACATATGTTCCAATGATGGATTGCCACTTGGACAATTTAGATTGGTCCAGATGTGTTCCACATGGCATAATGATCAGTCACACTTTAATGGTGTGAAAGAATAATTTTAATGATGGAAGATCATTTAAACACCATTTTGGTGTTTAAAAGTCGGTCAGGAGCCATTATCCCATGCAAATAACATACACCATGAAACCCTCTTTTTATTTCTATTGTTAATCTATCTAAAACCAATGCTAACAAATAAGAACTCAAGGGAACCTTTGATGCACCCCAACTCCGACAGGGAACCCAAGTCATTTCGAAGATAATATGAGAGGATGAAAGAAATTGATTACAGAATGCACTTCAAGACAACAGCATAGACACAATGCATTGAGAAGAGCACATTGTGTTACGAAATTATGGAAAGAACGGCAAGTTTCTAAGCCTTAAAACTTGTTTTCATAATCAGTGTACAAGATATGATGTTCTATAATTTAGTCAGCATATTTTTTCTGTTCTGTTTTCAGCGTCTCTTTGCGTGCAGTATCATTGGTCATCATTTAATTCGGTTATTGTGTGTGCCAATAAGACATAAATAATGGGTTGTGCATCTATTACTAGCCCGAATCAAGAGTGGTACCATTTTAAGATATTACATGCCAACCAAAAAAAAAAAACACTACCCTCCCTATGCAAAATAGATGCGACTTCACTACAGCACTAATATCATCAGAAAGGATGTTTCCTTAGTCATAGCTTAATTCTTTTGAATATTTTAAATAATCAAGCTATAAAGATGATCCATGTTACCTTCATGCTTCCACAGGTTGATGGGGACATCAACCGATACTCTTTGTATGGAGAGGGCAAGAGGAAGATTCAGAGCTTCAGAGCGTTACAGAGACCCATGTGAACACATACATCATGTGACACGACCCCATTATGGGAAGGCATACACATAGGAGGAAAGAAGGAAAGCCGGAAACAAGCTGGAAACAGGTTTTTCGTTCATCTAGCCCAAGCGAGGGTGATAGTCGCTCGAGCAACCAGTGAGTGTTCAAATCTCACATGAGCGAGGTTTGAACTCGGTCGAGCAAGTTCAATCCAAGAATCCTTCAAGAAAGTCTCACCCGAGAGAGATAAGGCTCCCCTGAGCGAATTAGATCAAGGGCTTTAGTTGGCTAGGTGATTTTCAAGGCAAAACTTGTCATTTTAAGCTTTAGTTGTTTTTGGACTTTCTTATTTCTTTTATTTAGGTATGATTAGGGTTATTAGCCTATATAAAGGCCGTGTAAAGACAATTTTGAGAAGTTTTATGATGAATTAATGAACGATTTGCTTTGAGCAACTTCTAGAGAGCTTGTGAAGAGTTTTCAACTGAAAGAGAGATTCATTCACTCGAAGAGCAGGGTTTGGTGTGAAGCCAATTATCTTCTTTGGAGCGATTCCTCGGATCTTCTATCTTTTCTATTTAATTGTTTCTTGTTGTCAGGTAATATTGAAAGCCATTGTTGCTGGGTTTTTGATTTCTAGTTCTGAATCTTAATTTGTTGATTCCTTTTTGAACGATTAAACCCTTCGGGCCTTAAATTATTCAAACCCTAGCAAGGAGTCAAAAGACAACATCAAAATTGTCACTTGGTGCCCTGAACTAGATCGAAATTATAGTCTAACATCAAACCCTTTTTTAGATCGGAAAGGATCAGATGCATACGGACACTAAATCAGATTATTCAAATTGTCTCAATTAATTTGTTGAATATTTTATGTTTTGGAAGAATTTTCTTGATGTTCCATTGCTCAATAAAATAGGAAATTGATTTTAAATCGCATAATTAGGGTTTTAGCGTTTGTCCTGCATCAACCTGATATTAGAGAATAGTTTTAGTTTAGGGTGTTGCACATTCTTATATTTCGTTTTACATTCTAGATTGACCTTAGGATTTCATATAGGTGTTAGGTTTGATTTTAGTGCGTGTTTGTGTTTGTGTTGATCACCAATGGATCCCGATTAGATTGATGCCATACTCCAAGCTCTGACTGAGTGTATGGAAAGAATGGAAACTCGCATGGATACGAGTCAACGTGAAGTAGGACATAGTACAGCAGAGTTCCAAGATGTCTTGAATGAAGTATCCAATAGAACACCACATAGGCGAACTATGGATAGGAGGGTTAACATGGACCGTAGAAGGGAGATTAGGAGAACACCGCATAGGAGAGGACGTGAATCGATTAGTGACTCGGATGAGAAGTTTCTCAAAACTATCCGGGTTGAGAATTCAACTTATGATGGGAAGATGGACGATAAATTCTTCCTAGATCAGTTATCAGATATGGAGCATTACTTCGACTGGTATGATATGACGGATGAGAGAAAGGTGAGATTGGCCATGATGAAACTTGTAGGCCCAATCCGACTTTTCTGAACACAATTTGGAGTGTTGTCGGGATATGCTTAATCGCGAACCCATTAATATGTGGGTGGACATGAAAGACCAGATCCATGAAAAATATGTCTCCACATCCTACACACGACGCCTCCTAGACCAATGGCAAAATCCCTACCAAGTGAAAATGTATGATACTGATTATATTGCCAAATTTGAGGAGTTTGTGATGCGAGCTAATGTGTCTGAACTGGACCAAGTCACACTTTGTAGGTTTAGAACAGGTCTTCGCTCAGAGCTACAAAAGAAATTAGTTCCACACAATATGGAAAACTTAGAAGAGGGTTATTCGATGGTGCAAGAGTTGGAGAGGTACATAGATACGCCAACCAATAAGTAATCCAGTTCCTACAGTCATGACTTTAGGAATAGTCCCACCAAGGTGATGGCTAATTTCAATGGCCAACCTTCAAACCCATGAATTCCAAGGTTGACAAGGGTAAAGGAAAACTAATTGAGGGTTCTAAGAGTGCTCGGACCAAGTGTTATAAGTGTCAAAGGTTTGGACACTGCCGATCAATGCCCTACCAAAGTTCTCATTCAAACTCTAATTATTAAAGAACATGTTGAGGGGCATGGAGAACCAGAAGAAGAAATTTACAGCCCCGAGATCCCAAGTGATGAAGAAGAGGCAGTAGAAAAGAGTCATGTTTGTGTTAGAAAAGCTTTTAATCCCGATGAAAAAGGATGGTATGGTGTCCTGCGCATGAGTCTTTAGAGTCAATAGGTGCATATCATCATTCTGAGTTGCATGGAATTAATAAGCAAATTATATGGAGCAATGAGAATGTGAAAAAAAATTCTAACACAAACTTTGTTCAATGAATTTACTACAGGAGAATTTGTATCGGTCCAATTTAGACCAGAGCAAATCCCACAAGAAATTGAGAAGGGTTTGCAAATTTACAATAGTGGGCCTTTTCCGATCTTGAAGAAGGGTCATTGTGACAATCTAGATTTTCCTCTAAACAGGGGGAGTAATGTGGTGATTACGTTGAAGGATCTTACACCTTTTCTAGGTCTAGGAACAAAACCCGTAGCTTGTTCCTTGATGTCCATCTCCATGAACCCAATCCTATCTACCCATTGATATCCGAGATAATGCCCGCACAGGATGAGAAAAAGTTAGGTGAAGAGATTTTGGAAAATTTGAATGTTGTTACCAAGTCAAGTGAGCATCAAGAATATCTTACAAGGTGGAAAGGAAGGCCTAAGGTTGAGAAGCCAGTGTTTGCAATGAGTAGGTTCCACAACTCATCGGCGATAAGTTTCGCTCACTCGGAGAGAATTGATGGGAACATCAACCGATACGCTATGCATGGAGAGAGCAATTGGAAGATTCAAAGCTTCAGAGAGTTTCGGAGACCCGTGTGCACGCATACATCATGTGACAAGACCCCATTACAGGGAAGGCATACACATAGGAGAAAAGAAGGAAAGCCGGAAACAAGCTGGAAACAGGTTTTCTTACCATCTCGCCCGAGCGAGGGTGACAATCGCTCGAGCAACCAGTGAGTGTTCGAATCTCGCCCAAGCGAGATTTGAACTCGCTTGAGTGAGTTCGATCCAAGAATACTTTAGGAAAGTCTCGCCCGAGTGAGATCAGGCTCACCCGAGCGATTTCGAGCAAGGGCCTTAGTCGGCTACGTGATTTCAAGGCAAAATTTGACGCTTTCAATTTTAGTTGTTTTAGGACATTCTCATTTCATTTATTTAGGTTTGATTAGGGTTATTAGCCTGTATAAAGGCCTTAGGACGACAATTTTGAGAAGTTTAATGTGAGTTAATGAATGGTTTGCTTTGAGCGACTTCTAGAGAGCTTGTGAAGAGTTTTCAACCGAAAGAGCGATTCTTTCACCCGAAGAGCGGTTCTTCTTCCACATAGGGTTTGGTGTGAAGCCAATTATCTTTCTTGGAGCGATTCCTCATATCTTCTATCTTTTCTATTTAATTTTTTCTTGTTGCCAAGTAATCTATTTAAAACCATAAAATCAAAATCTCTCTCCTAATATTGTTGCTGGAATTTTGATTTCTAATTCCCAATCTTAATTTTTGATTCTCTTTTGTACGATTTAAACCCTTCGGACCATAAATTATTCAAACTCTAGCAAGGAGTCAAGAGACAACATCGAGATTGTCGCTTGGCGCCCTAAATCGAAATTAGAGGCCATCATCTGACCCTATAATCTAGATCGGAAAGGATCATATGCATATGGATGCTCGGATTATTCAATTTGTCTCCAATTAATTTGTTGAATATTTATGTGTTTTGGAAGGATCTTCTTGATGTTCTGCTGCTCAATAAATTCTAAATTTGATTTTAAATCACATGTTTTGGCATTTGTCCTGCAGCACAGGTCATAGTCACCAAGTCAGGGTTCGGCAATAATTCGGCAAGGTTAATATTCGGAAAAATCTGGCAAAAATTGGCAAATTTGGGGAAAATTTCGGAGATAATTCGAAGAAATAGATAAAAATAAGATTAAAAAGTATTTAAAATTTTAAATAATATTAAAAATCATAAAAATTTATGAAATATTCATGAAATTCATGAAGATGATATATACGATATCGTATCATGGACGATTGATACGATCGATCGGAGGTGGGCGATACGGTACATTAAAGATTAAATATAAGCGCCTTTTATATGTGTAATACCGGACGATACATTCAATGTATCGTCTAATTTTTTACTGTTCCTGTACGTATCGTCCAGTACGTACCGGTTTTTTGACCGGACGATACGTACCGGTTTTCCAGCATTTTAACCCATGTTCATGAATTATTCACGCGAATTTTTAAAAAACACATGATTTTTTCAAAAAATTGCAAATAATTTGTGATTAATTCTTAGAACCTTAAATTCGTGAATTGTCTGCGAATTTTTCAAAAATTCAGACAATTTGGTGATTATGCACAGGTGTTAACACTATATCGTGTGGGTGTGGGTGTGGGTGTGGGTGTGGGTGTGGGTGTGGGTGTGGGTGTGTGTGTTGTATGTGTGCATTCGGCTGTTACAAATCAAGAGTAGAGTGTTGTAAAACTATATTGAAGGCAAACTTTTATATCTAACCTTCTTGGGTCCCATAAATTTTCAGCACAAGTCCACTTGGAGGGAATAAGTACATCCACAGGCAACCTGCGCCATCTGTAACAATTGTCACATTGAGCCCATTGATCCTTTCCCCTGAGAGACCACGTTCAGATAATCAAAAATTAGGTGCACATATTCACTTTTTTTTTACTGAAAAGAGAATATTCAATAGGAATAATTGAATTGCGCCATTAGATTTAAATATGTAAAGATGTTAGTGTTTACCAAGTTCAAAATATAACTCTCCTTTTATCACAAAAAGAAGCATAATGGAGCACATTGAGCAACACTTAGAGACTTAAACTACACAACAAGAGCAACTGTGATCCCTCCATTTTCAAGCAGGCTTCCAGGTTCTTCTTCTTTTTTATATCCGTGAGTGTCCGGGCTAGCTTGTGTGCACCTCGACTAATCCCACGGGGCCTTGGAGCTAACGACCAGGTAATACTCCAGTGGCCCTGAGGGGACTCGAACTGGTGACCATTGGGGAGCAAACCCAAGGCCTGACCAACTGAGCTACCCCTCCGGGTTCTAGCTTCCAAGTTCTAGCTTACAATGGAGTAAGAAGTTGGTTTATTCAAGTTGATGGCAGTTTAATCACATTCCAAAATGGATATATATATATGGAAAAGGGATCCATCCTCCATGGGAGGACGGTCACCATCCTCCAACCTTCCACATGGAGCTCCACATGGCACCCAAAATATTTGTTCGATGCCACGTGGACCTTGGGTGCATTGCTTAGATCATCTTTGAAAAAAGAAAAAATTAAAAACTCATCTCCACCGTGTATTTTTTGAACCGTGAAATGTGGACCAATGAAAATCGTCAAATTTTGACTTGTGGGTTTAAAAAAAAATTCAAATTTTTTTTTGTAATATTGATCTAAACTGTCCACCTGTGCTCCACGTGGCACCCAAAAAGTGTTTTAGGTGCCACGTGGATCTTGGAGGACGGCCACCGTCATGGATCAAAATTTCTTTCGATACCGATACGTATCGGACGATACGTATTGGTATCGAGACTCACCGATACGGTACATTGAATGTACCGTATCGGTACTGTCCGGTACCAATACGTATCGGACGATACGTATCGGGTTTGGGCTCGAACGATACGTATCGACTTTCAGATATTTTAATCCTTGGTCACCGTCCTCCATTGGAGGACCTAACCAGCTCCCTATATATATATTACAGGAAAAGCAATTGAAACTTTAATATGGAAGAAGAGCCTTGATGTCAGAAATTTTTCAAAAATATTATCTTGAATCTACTCAGATCATTACTGGAAATTCAAAATATAACTCTCCTTTTATCAGAAAAGAAGCATAATGGAGCACATTGAGCAATAATTAGAGACTTAAACTACACAACAAGAGCAACTGTGGTTCCTCCTTTTTCAAGCAGGCGTCTAGGTTCTAGCTTAAGATGGAGTAAGAAGTTGGTTTATTCAAGTTGTTGGCAGTTGAATCACATTCCAAAATGGATATATATATATATATATATATATATATATATATATATATATATATATATATATATTACAGGAAAAGCAATTGAAACTTTAATATGGAAGAAGAGCCTTGATATCAGAAATTTTTCAAAAATATTATCTTGAATCTACTCAGATCATTATTGGATATATTTTTCGAAACACAACGGATTTCTAATTGATAAAACGCCAACAGCAATATTATGCATGCATGATACTTACTTAGATAAATTGGAGAGAGAAAGCGAGAGAGGGCAGGTGAAACCAAATTAATAAAATATCATCCAACCCCAAAAACAATGTATAAGTTCCTTCATTAAACTTGCATTTGCATAATAAATCCCATACTACAACATAGATTCAATATTTATATTTATCATAAGGAAAAGACAGATCCAACCACATGAGTGGTGGATTTGACATTTCACATTCTTCAAAATAAAAAGAATCAACTTATAGATATCCTTACCCAGATGGCCCGACCGTGAAAACAGTTTTCTTCCCAAAAATCGGGGGATCCTGTATGATGGAAGAAATACCATGAAATTGTTAGGCCAAATATGTTAACATGAAACATAAAGCACAAGACTTACTATTTGCTGTCTCTGATACATTGGCAGTAGTCTTTCAGAACTTATTTTCAAAAGAACAAGAAGTTCAACAGTCCTGAAATACGAATCCTAAAAGATTGAGACTTATTAATTTGCTATCTATGAAATATAGCCCGTAGTAGTCTTTCAGAACGTATTTCGAAAGAACAAGAAGCTCAACTGTCCTGATATACAAATTCTAAAATATTATCATGTCAGGGATTGTGGACAGTATCATTTCACCAGGAAATAACAGTATATAAGGACATGTTCGCGTTTGATTTTCTTAAGAGCGTAAAAAGTTCAATATTTGTTTGTGGTCTGAAATCCATGGAATCTTCTGTGAAGAACATCACATTAATGTTGTATGCAGCTTAATGAAGCTTCATGGAGCTAAATGGCATCATAAACTTCTTTATCCTGCCAAGACAGTATCTGACTATGTTTATAAATATGAAAACATAAATATATATATATATATATATATATATATATATATATATATATATATATATATCTTGATCGTGACAGCACACCTGAACCTGATGGCTAATCCGAAAGTTTCTTCTCAACTGCTTGGGACGTGATAAAAGATGACAGTATGGTGGCAATCTATAACATTTTTGCTGAGGGTATCATGCCAAAATCCATCAAATCCAATCATATTTCCTTAATCCCGAAAAAAGAAGTTTCTGCCACTTTTGCCGATTTTACACCAATAAGCCTATGTAATTTTGTTTACAAAATTATATCAAAACTTCTATCAGTCAGGCTTACTAAAATTCTTCCATCCATTATTTCGGCGGAACAAGGTGCATTTTTTCTTGGGCATAACATTTATAATAATATAATCATGGCACATGAAATCATCAGTGGTCTGGATATCAAAACGAGAGGGGGTAATCTTGAATTGAAAATAGATATGAACAAAGCTTTTGACAGGCTAGCATGGAATTTCCTCCTAACTTTCCTTTCAAATTTTGATTTTTCGGATGCTTTCGTCAAGCTAATCTACAGATGCATGTCCTCTGCCTGATTTTTGGTGCTTGTCAATGGCCAGCCTATGGGATTCTTTCACAGTACTCGGGGACTAAGACAAGGTAACCCTCTTTCGCCCTTGTTGTTTATTACTGCGGAAGAAGTTTTGAGTCGTGGAATTCCTAAACTTATAAATAACGGCAAATTGGAGAGCTTTCAAGTCAATAGGAATTGTCTTGCCCCTTCTCGTCTACTCTTTGCTGACGATCTTATGATATTCACAAAAAGTAGTAGAAGGTCGATGCAAAATCTCATCCCTATCTTAAAGGAGTATGAACAAGCCTCGGGTCAACTCATAAATCTATCTAAAAGCAGCTATTTTGTTTCTAAGCATGCACATATCCGGAAAATTAGTCTCACATGTGAAATACTAGGTTTCTCTAGAGGGTCACTCCCATTGGTCGGTTAACTAGAGAATCATGTTGGAACCTAGTTGAAAAAATTACCAAAAAATTTGTGGGGTGGAAATCGAAGCTCCTTACAGAAGGTGGTAGACTTACTCTATTGCATCATATTCTTAGGCTGGTTCTAAGTTCCATCACTCCGGAGACAGCGACAGCGGCTTTGGTAAGCCCACCTTACCCACACCAGTTTGAAAATGCATTCGTTCCTTCGGAAACATCGACTGAACTTAGTAACTACACTACCACGCTTGCTTTTTCAGTGGTCGTCCAAACCTCCGCCCGAGCTCGATCGGATGCGAGTGCGAGGATCGAGCTCAGGCGGAGGCGCCCTCTCGACTCACTCTATAGTGAGTCTTGCTGGGCTTGCTTGTTGCTAGCGCGTCCTTAAATAAAGCCTACACTTGCTGCTCCGCTCGCAGCTTTGAAGCAGCAAGTCACGGAGCAAGTGTAGGCAGTCATTTCCCCAACTGCTCTTGCTTCACTTCAACACCGTTGATTTCAATGTATTGTATGTTGTAAGGGGGGGCCAAGAATCCGTAGTATGCCCGTATATCTTCTTTCCATTGTTCCTATCACTCGGTTTGTAAACGATGAGATTAATAAATTTTTTGCAAATTTATTCTTGGGAGAATCCGAAGGAGGCTTGGATTAATTGGGATAAAATTGCCCATATCGGAAGGAGGCTTGGATATCCGAAAGTTGGAAGATATACACCAGAGTGGTATGGTTGAATGGAGTTGGAAACTCATATCTGAAAATTTGAATTGGTCTAGATTATTGCACAATAAATATATTTCGGATACCCCCTATTGGGTGGTCACCAGTAAAGCCAACTCTTCAAAATTATGGAAAGGAATTGCACCTAGTTTGAAAACTGCTTGTGAGAATTCATTGCGATCGGTAAATACCGTTGAGTCAACATTTTTGCTTCAACATAAATGGAGGGAGTTTCACCCTCCACTTATTGATTCATTTCCCTTCTACATGAAGTCTGGGAGAATGGTTTGTAGAAACTTGTTGTGCTCAATGCTAAATATCCGCATGAGCTGGTTGAAGAATGTCAAAACCGAGTTCTCCATCAAGATTTAAAAGAAAGCATCCTTTGGACTGCTACCCGTTCAGGTAAATTCACGACCCATTCGGCTTGGAATGTTGTGAGATCTCATGGTACACCCAACAGAGATTGGCAGAACATTTGGAGTTCGAAGGTACCAAAGAAAATGAAGTGCTTTGCTTGGAAAACCATTAACAATGGATTGTCCACGGATGATAATATTAAAAAGAGAAAAACTCCTTTACCATCAATTTGTTCTCTTTGCAGGAAGCATGAAGAAACTGCCACCCATTTGCTTTTGCTTTGCCAATGTGATTACTCGTGTTCGGTTTGGATACACTTTGGAAACAAATTCAAGGTTAAAATCAACCACTGGTTTGGAGTTAATATTCTCAAAATATGGGTTAATATTGATGGTCAATCTCAATTCCATATTTTTAGAAGATAGGTGCCATTGATAATCTCATGGGAAATTTGGCTAACTTGAAATAGAGCTAGATTTAATAAAAAATTGACACCCGTGGGAGATACAATTCTGAAAGTCTTAAACTGGTTGTTTGAGATTAATGCAAGTTGTGCTCCCAAAAGAAAAGTATCAGATCAGCATATATCGCTCCTAGCAGAGATGCATTTAACCACTTTCAGTGCTCCGATTCCCAAAATATCAATGGTGTACTGGTATCCTCACAATGACCCGGGTTTCTCACCTTAAACTTAGATAGTTCTTCAAGGGCTCATCGATAGCAGGTGGAGGAGCAATGTTTAGAAATCAAAAAAGGGGCTTCATATATGCCTTCAGTACTTTCTTCAACAGTGCGTCCAATAATGACACCGAATTCCGAATCTTATACGACGCTCTTTGCAAACTTCCTCATGGCTGCACCAAATTTCATATCCAATCAGATTCCCTTCCCATGATCCAAGCTCTTAACAAAAGCTACAATTGTCCTTGGAAAGCTAGATTATGGTTAAAGAAAGTTTTACTCCATTTAGCCAAATTGGTTTGATTGGCAACACACATTTTTAGGGAAGGAAATACGGTTGCCAACGCTTTAGCATCCCTTGCAGTAAATGGATTGGAAAGTTTTGAATTCTCTCACCTCTCTGAAGTGCCTCAAGAAATTCAAAGACTCGTCTCAACTGACAAATAGAACATACCAAAATATATATATATATATATATATATATATATATATATATATATATATATATATATATATATATATATAATGGTCTTGAGCTTCTGTGATGACTACATATGATCAATGAGCTGAGTTTGAATCATGTTTCCTTCTATTCTCTATCTCTTAGTATTGATGAGTTAGTATTGATCTCATCATTACTGGTCAAGATTTCAAGGGGCTGTGATGAAACTTTGATGGGTTACTGCTTCTTATGGAGACTGCATAGCAGATGTTTGTGAAAATGTTTGTTTAAAGGCTGATAGTGTTGAGCTCACTGCTGGTGCTACTGCTGCCCCCACTTACATGAAGATTGATGTTCTTTGTGTTGCTCACTCTCTATTGGATGTTGAAATCTCTTTTCCCCCTCCTTTTTTTCTCTTTTTATGTCAAGGAATGTATGTGTGTGTGGTGTTTAACCTATACTCTTTTGCTACTTGTTGTCCGTCCTACATAGGTGATGAGTGGCTTCATTGTTGCTGTTATACGCAGCCATTTTATCGGCCTTCTGGCCTTTTATCACTACTAGGAAAAGTAGCTCTTTATTGACTTTATCATCCCTTGTTTTTGCCCTATCAATGTAAGGGGGAGGTTTAGGAGCTCTTTTTTTTTTGTCATTGGCAAGTGAAACATCTATGATGCTCGACTTGAGGGAGAGTGTTAGAGATGTAATGTATGGAGAAATATGTGTTAGTAACACTAGTATGAGGGGAGTGCATAGTGGGTTATAGTCTCACATTGGGTAGAAATGTAATAGGTCTCTATGTAGCCCTCTATATAAAGGACATCTCTCTTGTAACACAAATGACCTGAATAAGCAACAGTTTTTTTAGTGTCTACTCTCTCCTTTGTCTCCCTCTATGTCTCTCTCTAATAAACCTCAATGGGTATTTCTCCTCTTTAATTCTTTATATATTTTGAAAACCTCACCATCTTCAATCCTACCTTCGCAGTCCTGGAATTGAGTGGGAAACAATTTGTCCCTACACCCCACAACAAAATGCGGTGGCTAAAAGGAAAAAAAACATCTACTTGAAGTTGCTAATGTTTTATTGATTTATGTGTGTTCCTAAACGTTTATGGGATATCGCTCATACTCCCAAGTTCCTTATTAATAGGTGCCTACTCTTGTTCTTGAGGGCAAGTCTCCTCACCTATTGTAGTGTTCTTAAAATTGATTCTTTCTTGTCGTCCTCTCCCCCATTGGGTCACTCTGTTTCACTCATATCCCTTCCTCTCATTGTGATAGACTATATCTAAAGCCTCGCAAGTGTCTCTCCATTGCCTATCCTCCAACTCAAAAAGGATATAAATGTCATGATCTTATCTCTATGAGAGTATTTGTTATTATGGACGTCACTTTTATGAAACAACTTTGTTTAATTCTCGTCCAAAGTGCTCTCTTCAAGGCGAGAATTCTAAGAGAGAAATATGCCTATGTTACCACCTATGCTTTTTTACCATAGCTCCCAAGTAATGTTGTTACAAGTGATGTTAATGATGAAGCTGAAATTGATGTGGAAGATCAAGCGATCCTACGTGGGTAGCAAAGAGAGGTCGTTACTATAGAAAGAGTTGAGGTATTTATAAGTTTGTAAAAGGCCACACCTTCATCCAAGGAGAAGCTTTTAAGAAAATGAAGAAGACCTCTCTTAGGCTACAAATCAAGTTTTCTTCTTCGAAAGCAAGTCCATTAAGTTGTGATCCCTCTCCACCAAATGAATTACACCTTCCTAGTGCCCTACATAAAGCATTCAGGTTGTGTACCAGTCATCTCATCAATGTATTATATCAAAATTTTCTCATCACAACTATCATTTATCTCTTCATCAGACTCTATTTCTATTCATGCTAGTGCTTTTGATGCCCCATCTTAGCCATAGTGAAAGGAAGTGGTGTAGGATATGAAAGCTTTTGAACAATAAGACTAGGGATGTTGTAGAACTCCCTGAAGGAAAGAAGATAGTAAGTTGCAAGTGGGTCTACACTGTAAAGTACGAATCAAATTGTTCCATAGTAATGCATAAGGCTAGGCTGATAGCCAAGGCGTTCACACAGACACATGGCATTGACTATCAGGACATGTTTGCACCTATAGCAAAGTCAAATACTATTGGAGTGCTTCTTTCACTTGTCGAATACAAAGACTGTTCGTTATACCAATTGGAAGTAAAAATGCCTTACATGATGATTTGAAAAAGTCTACATGGCTCTTCCACTTGATTTTTCCCTTCAGGGGGAGAAAGGCAAAGTCTGTAGAATGAAAAAGGAAATCTACAATTTGAAATAATTTCTTAGAGCTTGGTTCAAAAAATTCAGTGACGTTGTGATAAAGTTTAGGTATCAAATGAGTCATTATGATCATACTTGTTTGTGAATAAGAGGTCTCATCTTACTGCACTAATTGTGTATGTCGATGACATTATTGTTACCAAGGATGATAATGAGGAAATAAGGAAGTTGAAGTGTTATCTGAGTCAAATCTTTGACATCAAAGACTTGGGCCCAATCAAGTATTTTTTCAAAATTGAAGGTTCTATCCAAACAAAAGCATACACTTGATTTTTGTGAAGCAGAATGATATAGTGTAAGTTGATCGTGATTCCCATGGAGCAAAATCATCGATTAATAGAGAGGACGGTAAACTCCTCATGTTAGAATGTATCAACAAATTGTAGGAAAACTTATCTATCTTACCATGACTCGACCTGATATTGTTTATGTGGTGTGGTGAGCCAGCATATGCATCCACCGAGGACAACTCATTATATATATATATATATATATATAATTTTGAGATACCTAAAGGCAGGATCTTTGATATAGAGGTAGTTGCTGATGTCCATTAGGCAGGATCTCTAAGTGATAGGGGATCTACTTCGGGTTATAGCACATTCCTTGGTGAGAATTTGGTCACTCGGAAGAGTAAGAAACAACATTTGGTTTCAAACTTTAGTGCAGGAGGAGGATATAGTGTCATGTCCTAGGATGCCCGTGAAGGGATGTGTCTTAGATTCATCTTGGCCAATCTCAAATTACTGTGAAGCTTCTTATGATATTCTATAGAGATAATGAAATCGCATTTCATATAGCCGAAAATTCTGTTTACAATGAAAAGACCAAGAACATTGAAGTAGACTGTCATTTTATCAGGGAAAAAGTTGAGTCCAAAGAATTTTATATAACCACAAATAAGTTTAGAAGATCAGCTCGCTGATTTACTAGGAAGAAATCAATTGTAAGACATTACCTCCAAGTTAGGCATGATGGATATCTATGCCCCAACTTGAGGAGTGTTGGTGTGTCATACTTTGGTTTGTGTAGTCAGTTTTACAATTACATGTGGGAGAAAGGCAAAGTCTTTAGGGTTGAAGCGTGTGAGGAATCCATCTCATAACCTGATTTTTTGCTCTTTCTCTCTCCTTTCATCTTATCTTCTCCTCATCACTTCTTCTCTTAAACCCTAAAACTAATCTCATCAAACTTAATCGTGACACGCTACTCTTCAAGCAAAATTTATGTTCTTGCACCGGGCGCAGACCAAGCCTCTAGCTTGGACACCACATCCCGACAAGTAACACCCTCTCCTCCGACCTCCCTTATGGCCCCACTTTGAGCATTCCCCTTCCCACGGGTATCCACTCTAGGCTGTCGTTCTTGGTTTCATGTGAAGACCTGATTTCTTTTTCGCCTATAAATGATAATTACTGTATGCATGTTTTGAAATTTTTTATTTTGTTATTAATTTGTGACACTTAATAATTAAGTAATTTAATTAATGAGTTTCGTATATCAATAATAAATATTACATGATTTTATTACAAGTGCATGGTAAACCAAGTGGTTAGAGCTTTGGTTGTAGAGTAAGAGGTTAAAGGTTCAAACCTTGCTAGGAGCATATATGGTTTTATTTTAGTATTTATCTCATAAACTTATATATATTATTATTTAGTGTTTGTGTGTAAGATAGTATACTATCTTATAATGTTTGTTAGAATAAGAAATTGAGATATGGTGATAGAATAGTGAAATAAAATATTATAAGAATCTTAGAAAAAAAACTAGAACCCTTGTCTTATAAGCCTATACACCCTACTATATGATGCTAGCCTCATATAAGATATTATCCTACAGAAATTAGGTAGAGTAGAAAGTGGAATACGGTGATGGAATTGAATATAATAATTAATAGAAACCCTAAAATTTTGTCGTATATGCTTTTTACTTTTAGAAGTATAACTTTACCCTTTTACTTTAAAAACCCTAGAATTAGCCTTTTAAAATTCTTTTCTACCTTTTGCATTAAAAAATTAAGAAGAAGATTTTTAAGAAGTCATTAACGACTTTTAGATTTTCTTGAGGATTTGGGAGCATAGACGGCTAAATTCAATCAGGAATTTTATTTTCTTCAAAAGGTATATATTAAAATTTTTTTTTTTTTTAAGAATTAAAAAGGGTTAGATCTAATCCCTTTAGGTTTAAATAAATTAAATTTTATTTTGATTTCAAATTTAATTTACTTTTTGCTTAAATCATGACTAAAACTTATTTATTAATAAAATAGTTCCTCAATTCTCCTTAATATATGTTAATGGTGTTTTTATTTTGCGTTAATAAAAGAGGTCGAGTCTAAAACCTGTTTTAGATTTAAAGAAAAGTGAATTCTATTTTTGATTTAATAAAGTGAATTTATTACTGATTTAGAAGATAATTAATAGAAATAAGTTTTTTTGATTAAAAAAATTTTGATGTATTTTTGGGGGACGGTGATATATATATATATATATATATATATATATATATATATATATATATATCACCGTTCCCCAAAAATACATCAAAATTTTTTAATATATCCTAATATATATATATTAGGATATATTAAAAATTCTTGTTAAATTGAAAAGGATATCTATGTAAGTTGTGATTAAGGATTGGATTGTTAACGTTCGATCAAAGCGTTACGGATACGATTCTCTAGAGATATAAGTATGATAAAATCATGTTTTCCTTGCTTTAATATTCTAAATATCTAGCAATGATCATTAATAATGGCCAAAAATGAATAAGTGATGATTATGATGTGCTCGATTGTTTTCAGGTTTATGTTTTTTAATGATTACTTTGTTATCATGCTAATGTTTACACATATAATCATATGTGAACATGTAGCATAAAAAATCATGAAGTGAACCTCATAACTCATGAAAAAATTGATTTAATAATTATATTTATGATTGATTAGCATCATAAGAGTGCACATGTCATTGCATATCATAAAAAGATGAAAAAATGATGATTCACAAAAAATGACTGATTAATGCTTATGCGAAAGTTTATTTCAAAGTTATGATGATATCATGAATGATGACAACACATGAATGATGAAAGACATGAAGAAAATATATGCATGCATCACGAGCATCCAAGGACATGAACTCATGCGGTCAATCACTGCACGCCGTAACCAACTCGAATCCATTGAGTGGCTAGAGACCTTAGCCCCAAGGGGAATCTTATGATACGTACGTACATGTAGGTCATAATGTGCATGCTAGAATATGCATTGCATTGAAACTTGAACACTACACATGAAAAAGTAAAGAATGATAAAACTATGATTGATGCCCATGAATCAGGACAATGGACACGATTTTTATTTCATAACATCACAATGCTTCAAATATATAGACTTGCATAGTTTCTCATTGTATGCTTTTGCTCATGATATTATATGCACATTTGTCATTTGCACACACCATGCACTTTTCCCTACATATGTAAATGCATTGGTAGATGTATCATGCATCACGAGCATTAAATAAAATTAATTCAAGATGATCAGGCAATGAATGGAGGAGATGATGGCTTTGAGCCATAAGCTTATGAGAATGTTATGGATTTATATTTGGACATATAGTTGATTAGATTTATTATTGATCGACTTTTATTAGTTCCATTAACTTTAACCATTTTAGTTCTTTAGACTTTTATTATTGGGAACATGACTATTGATTTCTTAGTTAATTATGAGTTTATTTGGTGAATTATTGGACTTAAAAGAGAATCACAAAGGGATTTGTGATTAGATTTTTTCCAATTCAGGAACCACAAAGTGACGTGGGATGAGAACACAAAAATGCGAAAATATAATTTTGATGCGATTTGCCAACATTAAATAAAATTAATTCAAGATTAATCTCAAAACTATCACGATACCTTCGTGTTCGAAGAATTCCGATAGGTAAATCACGCGAGATCCGAATAGGGTGTCCAATCCAATGCGCAAGTCCCTTTAGATTTGAGGCGGGATCAGGCCTAGAGATAGGATTCTAGCTTTTCCAGGCTTGGGCGTTCGTCTTCGATTCGATGTAGATTCACGGGTTCAAACTAGGGTTGTGAAATGGATTTATGGTTTGGTTTAGGTTTATGGTTTAGGGTTTTGGCTCTAATTGATTTAGGGTTCAAAAGGGTTTTAGCATTTTGGGATCGAAATCAATAAATTGAGATTTAGAAAAAACAAGCAGAGATCGACATATAGCAAATATAACAAAGGATCAAAGGAAATAGATACTAGAACGATGGCTTTTGGGAAACACTCCCTTGGCCTCACACCAAACCCATCTCAGGCAGAAGAATATTCAAACATAAAAACATTCAAAATATTCAATAACTAAATAAAAAGTGTTTACAAGCTTCTTTATATAGGCCACCAATAATTAATTTGAAATAAAAAGAGTTCTAAAACAATAAAGACTAAAAAAAGGTAATTTCCGCAGAAAAATAGAAATCCCGTCGCAGGGTGGAGTCGTCCACGACGAGCTGTAGTACTGTTCACAGCGCGCAGTGGCACTGTTCACAGCTCGTTGTGGTAATATTCATAGCTAGTTGTGACTATTTTATTGTTGTGCTGGTGGAGTCCACAGCGAGCTATGGTCTTATGACAGCGAGCTGTCATAATACCCACAGCGAGTTGTCATAGATGACAACGAGCTGTGGCTGTTTTCAAGCCACAATGAGCACGTCTTTTTTTCTTTTCTCCCTTGAAGCTGAAAATTCTGTTGCGGCCCAACTCCAATACTCTCGATCTTGGCGTTCCCCATCATTCTCCCCCATTCAAAATGTTTCATCACCGATGAAACACGCACGTGGTACTGATCAAGTGTATCGAAACTCGCCCGATGGAACTCCTTACAACTAGCCCAACAACCTCGGCACCGGGTGGCATATGATCATGATCTCGATCTCAGTTGATTGTAGCGTGACATACACTGTAATCCTCTCCTCGACGAACCAAATAACCCGGCTTGCCAACCCACTCTACCAAATATTTTTTAGGTTTCTCATCAACTCTCCCGGACCCGAAGAAATTCCTCCCCGATGAAGTGTGATCGCGATATCAGTAGGGAAAACAAGAACTCAAACGGCAAACTCTTTCATGACTAGCCCATGTATTCTAGGTAGTCGAAGTATCAGTAGATAATTTGTAGTGATTGTTGTTTGAATTAATCTTCTGTTTAATTTTGGCATGCAATGCGGAATGAGACGCAAAAGTTGACCCACAATAAGACTCGAAATGTATAACGGTATGCAACTTGAGATTATGATGTGCATGCGTGTCTATGGACTCGATACTCTCAAGTGCATGCGACGCTAACAACTCACATGTAACCAACTCGTGTGTGATTGAATCAAGTGACACTAATGGCTCAGATGCACTCGGCTCGAGTAATTCTTGCGTACTCGTGTCAACCAAAACCAGGGACTTGTGCACAACTAACTCTATAGACACTATCAGATCCTGCATAAGTGACTCAGTCGAATCGTGTGTGGGTGACTCCACATTACTACTCACAAGGGTGATAGAAGTCTCTTTAACACAAACTAGATTTTTTTCCACTTCTTCTATCTCCTCTTCACTCATTACGATTCTAGGATCATACACTTCCTCTTCCACTTTCATATTTTTCGGCTCCTTAGAACTTTCGCTTTCAATCAATAAATTTGGAGTGGGAAGTTTAATGGAGCACTAGTAAGCAAAGTGTCTGAACCCTTGACATTTAAGGCAATCAGGGCACCTATATGTCTTGGTTTTCAAACTTTGTAGGAGGTGACAGTGCGTGGAAGGAACATAATTCTCAATAAGTCACTCCCTCATGTCTTCCCATTGTGTGATGGGCTTACGATTAGCTAACTCGCGTAGAAGTTCAACATTAGTCTAATAGGTTTTGGCACTACCCTCCAACTTTGTTTTCACTAACCTAACTTTGTACTCATTCGGTGCGCCATACCAATCAAAATACTCTTCCACACTAGACAACCACTCCACGAAGGTTTTAGGGTTCGTCATACCATCAAAATTTGGGACTTCATCCCGAATAGATTTTAGAAACTTCTCGGCGGGGTCGTACTCGGGTTCACGATGATGGAGGTATCCCTTAACTCTAGTCTCATCACGACTTTTGGGACTTTGCCAAGAATTTGGTATGTAGCGGCTCCTATTTTTAATTGCACACATTTAGGCCTTGATGTCCCTAAGGGTATCGACAATCTCGCTCATCCTCATGATGAACACGGCTTACTAACACAGGTGTTAAATGTCATGCAAACATAAACCACAATGGATGAGGAATTTTGTCAAACAGTAGACTACATACTTTTGAAAACAAATGAGATAAAATGCAATGGTTTTAGGGTTTTGGGATCGAAATCAAAAAATTGATATTTAGAAAAAATAAGCAGAGATCGACATATAGCAAATATAACAAAGGATTAAAGGAAATAGATACAAGAACGATAGCTTTTGGGAATCACTCCCTTGGCCTCACACCAAACACATCTCAGGCAGAAGAATATTCAAGCATAAAAGCATTCAAAATATTCAATAAATAAATAAAAAGTGTTTATAAGCCTCTTTATATAGGCCACCAATAATTAATTCGAAATAAAAAGAGTCCTAAAACAATAAAGACTAAAAAATAGGCAATTTTCGCAGAAAAATAGAAATCCCGTCGCAGGACAGAGTCGTCCACGGCGAGCTGTGGTACTGTTCACAACGCGTTGTGGGCACTGTTCACAGCTCGTTGAGGTACTGTTCACAGTTCGTTGTGGTACTATTCACAGCTAGCTGTGACTATTTTATTGCTGTGCTGGTGGAGTCCACACTCATTGTCATAATACCCACAGCGAGCTATCATAGATGACAGCGAGTTGTGGTTGTTTTCAAGCCACAGTGAGCACTTCTTTTTTTCTTTTCTCCCTTGAAGCTGAAAATTATGTTGCAGCCCAACTCCAATGCTCTCGATCTTGACGTTCCCCGTCACAAAGCTTTATAAATCAGCCGCAAAAGCTCCAAATTGAAGAAGAAAAAACAGCCGAAACACCCACGCTTCTCTCTCAACTCTCTTCTCTTGCCTTCTTTCTCCTCTTAGCATTAGTTTATGCTTTAGTGATTTTTAAGTCGAGAGATTTTGTTAATGAGAAGGAAATCTTTGGTCAGATTCTCCATAGGGCACGTAATCATTCTTTTTTTTAATATGATACCTTTTCTTTTTTAAGCCTGGTATTTTATTTTCATGGAATAATTTTTTTCTCTGGTTCATAGTAAGTAAATTAGAATAGAATTTCGATTTGAGAAAATTGGGTTGAGAAAGAGAGATCACCAGGAAGAAGATTAACATCCTTCTAAATCTGAGTCTTGCATCTGATTCAATAGAGATCAAGCACGTAACAAAGATTATTCCAAGATCTATCCATCTCTACCAAAGTTAAGATGAAACTCTAATTTCGTTCTTTTTTTACTTTTATAATGAATGTTAATCATTCGTAATTTGATTGATTTCTCTTCTATTTCAGTATTCAATGTTATGAGGCATTTGTTATTTGATAAGTGGAGTCAATCGTAAAGGTATCATATTTTCTTAAGGGCTCTTACCCTTTTGATATGTGATGATCTGAAAAGATTAGAATCATTTATCAAATAAACTTAAAAGTAGTAGCACAATCATATGTAACCTAAGAAATTATATGTGATCCATCAACTTTGAAGTAGCGATTTTTAGGAAGTCACCCCTTTTAGAAAGTTTTAATTTAAAAAAAATTTCTTTTTAGGAAGGTTTTAAATTTAGAAAGTTTCTCTTTTTGGTAGGAAATCTTTTTTTTTTATCAGTAATAAAGATTATATTAAAAACAGCGAGGCGCTGAAACCCAATACAATCTCGAAGACATGGAATCAAAAGAAATAACAACAAACAAAGAAAAACACCACCACACAGATCACTAAAGGCATTGCCCCCTCAACCCGGTTCCCACAAAAAATTGCAGCAGCTATCCCCATCCCCTCCATGCACGACCCAGAAGCTAACCAGCTCCGAGACCAACCTAATGACCATTCCAACCGGTTTGGCTTTCTCTTCGAAAATCCTGTCATTCATCTCGCGCCATAAACACCACAGAACTGCAAACATCGTCGCCCTCCACTGCCGCCTATCCTCCCCCTTCATCTTCACCGCATCCCAGCTCAACAAAAACAGGTAAGGGGTCTGTGGCATAGTCCAGGACATACCAAAAACTTTTAGAATGGTACCCCACACCTCATCAGCCATACGGCAATGGAGGAAGAGATGAGCAGCGGACTCCTCCCCATCGGAGCACATAACACACGATGTAGGGACATCATTATCCCTCCGAATCAGCTGGTCCCTAGTAAGGATTCTATCCTTGCTCGACGCCCAAACAAAGAACCGGATTTTCAGGGGAATAGGTTCCCTCCACAGCCAATTGCCTTTGAATCTGATTAGCGGTCGGCGCGTCAGCCAACGATATAACTCTTTGATGTTGAACTTCCCATCCTGATTCAGGGCCCAAATCCTCTTATCAGCTCGTAAACTGTTCTGTTATGCTTCGTACAACCGACTCAACAGGTCCAAATAGCTCCCCACTTCGCTGTCCCTGAGGCGCCTTCTGATGACTACATCCCAAATGCTCCTCCCACTGACGATAAAAACAAACTCATCAACCCGACCACCTGGGTTCAGCGAAAGGGCAAAGATATCCGGGTGAACATCCCTAAGTGATCCCACCTCCAGCCACTGATCCTCCCAAAACCGAATACGGGAACCACATCCCAGTTGTATCGCGCACCTTTTGCCATAGACTCCCAAACCCGGGAAATATCTCTCCACCACGGCGAGGTACTCCTATGGGTAGAAAGACCTATCCCCAGCTCCCCCAGGAAAGCCCATATTTTTCGCTCAAAACGCTACCAGAGACTTCCCCTCTCCTCCTCCCTTCCCGCTCTCCAAATCCACTTACCCATCAACGCCAAATTGGTCCTTTTAAAACTCCGGATCCCCAACCCACCACAAGCAATCGACAGCTGGCACGCGTCCCAGTTGACAAGGTGATATCAGCGATTCATACCTGCCCCCTCCCAAAGAAACGACCTTTGAATACGCTCCAGATGATCGAGAATCTTAGCGAGACATCTAAACATAGACATGAAGAAAATAAGAATCGACGAGAGCACTGCTTTAACCAATATAAGCCTACCCCCACTGCTCAATAACCTTCCTTTCCAAGACGACAAGCGCTGCTCGAAACGCTGCACAACCAGGAGCCAATCGCGAGTCGTGGGCTTCCTAATCCCGAGCGGCAAACCTAGGTACCTAATAGGCAGTTCCTCAATACCACACCCAACCGAACCAGCCAGGGGCTCATCCTCCACCCCAATGCCAGAAACAATGGACTTATAGAGATTAACCCGCTGACCCGACACCACCACATACACCGAAAGCACATCAGCCATATTATGAGTTCACACATCACCGGTCGGCATACTACGAAAAGTGATGAATCGCCTCGCCTCAATTCCCGAATGCCAGCAAGCAAGTCCAACTCCCTAGCGAGTCGATCAGCCCGGATAATGCCTCCCCAACCATATTAAATAAAAAAGGGGATAGGGGGTCTCCCTGCCTAAGGCCCCTAGAGCTCTTGAAATACCCGGCCGACGTGCCATTAATCAACACCGAAAACCACAAAGACGAGTAGCACCCGCGCATCCACTTCCTCCAAATGGCCCTGAAACCCAACCTTCTCAACATATAGTCCAAATTCCCCCAGCTGACCCGGTCATACGCTTTCTCCATGTCTACCTTCCAGACCAGAGCCGGCCTACGTTGAACATAGGCCGAGTGAATGGTCTCATTAGCTACCACCACAAGATCCGTAAGATGTCTGTCACCGATGAAAACCCCCTGATTACCGGAAGTAATAGACCCCATCACCCACTTAAGCCTGTTAGCCATCACCCTTGATATAATCTTATATGTGCAATTAATCACGCTGATAGGTTTGTAGTCGGATATATTCTCAGCCCCATGCATCTTGGGAATTAGGGTGATAAATGTAGAGTTTAATGCTCTCCCGATGAAGCCAGTCGAGCGAAACTCAAGGAAAACCTCCAACAGGTGCGCCTTAATGGTCTCCCAGAACACACAGTAGAACTCCATGGTAAAACCGTCCGGCCCAGGCGCTTTATTGCTACCACAAAACCTGATCGTTGTCCACACTTCATCTTCCGTAAAGGAACTCTCCAACCCCCTACTAACCTCCTCCGATAGAGCGGTGAACTGCAGCTCATCCAAACCCGGCCTCGGACGGCCCTCATCGGAGTACAGTCGTTCATAAAAGCCAACGATATTATCCCGCACCTGATCATGCCCCGTGTACGACACCCCATCCACGATGATACTCCCCAGATATTTCGATTTATTGCGGGCATTTGCAACCGCATGGAAGTACTTCGTATTTGCATCTCCCTCTTTGAAACACCGCGCCTTCGCTTTCTGCATCCAAAACACTTCCTCGGTCCTACACGTCTCTCTGAACTCCACCTTTGTTTGCATTCTAACCTCCCTCTCATCAACCGAAAGATTTCTAGTCTCCTCCAAGTTGTCTAGCATTTTCAGCTTTGATAGGAGATTCTCCTTTCTAATTTGCACCCGATCATAATCATCTTTGTTCCATATCTTAATCCTATCCTTTAACCGACGCAGCTTAGAAAGAAAAGGAAAGCAGCCGTCCCATTCGACACCGGTTCCAACCACCACCCCCGAACCTTCTCCCGAAACACCTCATCCATTAGCCACATGTTTTCGAATCGAAAAGGAGAAGGGCCCTTTCCACGGAACTCGCACAAGAGAACAATAGGCCAATGGTCCGAAATGGCACGAGCGAAAGCTTCCAAGTGGGCCCCTGGAAAAATGTCAAGCCAATCGGTAGAACAGAGGACTCTGTCTAACCTGCTGAGCGACGGCAAATCCTGCATACTAGACCACGTAAACCGGGCCCCCATCAGCGGGATATCGAATAATCCCCAGTCCGAAATGAAAGAATTAAAATCCCTCATGACCCCAAGTTTAGCAGGACCACCCTGCTTCTCAAACTCCCGCCGAATAGCATTGAAGTCGTCAGCCAGGCATAAGGGAAAATCCCAGCGAGCAGCCAAAGCATTCAATTCAAACCAAAAATCCCCCCTCTCCCGATCAGTCGTCGGACCATAGATGCCAGCAAAACTCCAACACTTCCCCTTCACTTTATCCCAAAGCACCACAGAGGCAGAAAAACATCCCAGTTCCTCGTCCACCTTATCAAACAGAACCGACGACCAGGCCACGAGAATCCCTCCGGAGGTTCAACTCCGATCACCAGCCAGCCTTGCCCCTTCGCCACCTTCCTGCTAGTTTCTTGAAGGGTAATAATGGCGGGTTTGAACCCCGCAATCGCCTGCTTCACCCCCATCCGCTTCAGCTGATCACTGATACCTCTTACATTCCAGGATAACAACTTCATAATCGAACCAAATAAAAGCCCGACCAAAACGAAAAGAGCCGGTTATAGCCCCCCCCACCCTACTCCCATCCGACATACCCCATTACAGCCGCGCAAGCTCCCGCGATCCACCCCGCCGCTTTCTCTTGATGATCTGACGGCTCGTGATGATCGAACTGAACACCTCCCGCAGCTCAGCCTGAGACCCCTTGAACGACATTCCAAGGTTTCGGTCCACTTCAATCAACCGGACGATTTCCGCCACCAATTCAACTTGCTGGGAAAGTCCAAGCACAGGGGGATCTGGGCAAGGTCGTAGTTGCAGATTCCCTACCGTCATATTTCGCATCCTGCCAGTGACCGAGCCCGACCAACACCCCCTTTGAATTTCCAACCCTGACCCAGCATTTCCCAATTCAAGCTCATCTCCAGAGCTCGTAGAGGTGGCTCTGCACCATCGAAGGTCCTCCGTCTCTCTTTCACTGCTCTCCCCAAAATTCTCGACCTCCCTATCAGAAATAGAATAGCGGATCCCCTCTTCCACATTAAGTGATACAAACTGGGTCCCCGGGTCAGTCCACCACCGATGAGTAAAACCCGGCACCACGGGTCCAAGAGAGCAGTGGGTCGGCCCGCTCGAAGTACCCGAGCTTGGAAGGCGAAGAGGCCCGACCCAAAGCTCCCCCACCGGGCCATCTAAACACTTAAAGCCCCGACAGGCGTGGGCGTCATGCTCTAGCCACGTGTCACTCCCTGGAACTGTCGAGGGGTGCCACGTCGGCATACCACATGCCTCATCCCCCAGCGCAGGATAAAAGCCCCTCCCTCTATCAGACCCGCGGTCAAAGGCCGTCAGACTCTCCGAAGATAGACCGGGCCCTGACTCACAACACGGGTATATGACGTGCCGAGTTAGTGGTCAATAGTCTCCAAAGAGTGTGTGATGACCGATCTGTTCCTCTTAACGGCAATCGACCACCCCCAATTAACATCTCGTAATTGAGACTCAATCAATACGGTCTGCTTCCCCATCTTCGCTGCAGTAACTCGATCATCAACGGATGTAACAATCTTCCCCTGTGATCAGGAAGCATCGCAACCATGTCGATGGCAAACCGAGCGAGGGCAAAAATTAACATTGCGGCACCTACCGCAAATCCAATCGCCAGCCCTGAGCACAAGGCAAGGCTTAAAAATCCCGGCAGTAATCATAACTTTTTGGTAGGAAACCTTAGTTTACACTTATTTTCTTTTCTAAACAAAAAAATTGTATGCCAGCCATGGATCAAAATATCGTCTAATACCGATACGTATCGGTTTTGGACCTAGACAATACGGTACATGGGTTATTTCTCGGCCCCCCTAAAAAACAGTGTAATTATCGGACGATAGGTCAATTCCAATGGGGCCCCCAGCTTCAAGTGACGAAGGGATTTCTAAGCCTTGCCTTCCCCTTTAATCTCCTATTTTCTTCTCTATTCTCCTCTCTTCTTCCTTCTAAGCACCAGATCTACGATCTCTACCACCCAGAATCTTACAAGAACACCGTCGACTCGCTGGAGACCATACAAAAGGTATTTTCCATATAATTTTGTGTGCTTTTATCCATTTGCTTCTATTTTTTGGTAGAAAAATATAGATTTACCCATAAATATGGTAGATCTATATTTTTTAACCCCAAATTTGAGGGGCTAAATGTCTAGAATTTAAAAATAAAAATGAATTTAGGGAAGGGTTTCTATTTCCTAAACTAGATCTACAAGCTTAGGTGCATTAAATAATGTTTTGAGTAGTTTATTATTAACTTAGATTAAGTATTTTGTTCCTAACATGTGTTACATATTTTATTTGATTATTATTCGAATAAATATTTTATATTTAATTATATATTAACTGTTATTTTAACACATGTTAAATATATTATCCTAACATATGTTAAAAATTTAAAATACATTAAATAATTATTATTCCTAACATGTGTTAATATATTAACTAGTTTATTAAATATTTTGTTCCTAACATGTGTTAAATATTTTTAATATTTTAATTATATATTAACTATTATTTTAACATATGTGTTAAATATATTATTGCTAACATGTGTTAAAAATTTTAAATATATTAAATTATTGCTAACATGTGTTAAAAATTTTAAATATATTAAAGTATTATTATTCTTAACATGTGTCACATGCAATGTTACTAATTACATGTGACATATCATCATATGATGGTATGCCACATGCAATGCAATTAATTAATTACATGCGACATATCATCAATGATATGACACAGCATATGATGATATGTCACATGTACTCAACATGTCACACATCATCATGGGATATGTCACAAGTAATTAATTAATTACATTGCATGTGACATATCATCATATGATAATATGTCACATGTACTCAACATGTGGCACATCATCATGGGATATGTGGCATGTAATTAATTAATTGCATTGCATGTGACATATTATCATATGATGATATGTCACATGCAATTAGGCTAATTGCAATATATCATCGATGTTTAGCTGTTTGTAATTAATATCCTATCTTCTAATAATTCATGCAGGTGAAATAAATAAATATGGTGCGTGGGCAAGATCCGACCTAGCAATACGGCAAAGCAATAGATGGCAATAAGTGGTAACAGACAATGTCGTCAATTACAAAGCCGCTCGAAGACAGTTAATATTGAAGAAACGTCACTTGTACTGGACTCTGTGTGCCGCTCATTGCGTGAACCTCATTTTTGAGGATTTGAGAAAGATGAGTAAGGTACATGCAACTATTTAAAAGGGAAAAATGATTACTTCTTTTTGTACAACAGTGACAAGTTTGTGAATTTAATAAGGAGGTTTACAAACAACGAGTTGCTCTGGCCTAGAATTACACAGTTTGTCACACAATTTCTAACCTTACAAAGTTTGGCAAGATATAGGCGTGAGCTGAAAAGTATAGTATCGTCCGAAGAATGGGCAAAATATGAATTAGAACTGCGCCGATCAAAGAGACCTGCTTGCACTGAAGTGGTTGACTTGATCTACAGCACCCCATTTTGGGAAGATGTTGACCCCCAGGTGGACGTCACTACCCCGTTTTGGGAAGATGTTGAGGTTGGCAAATGATGATGACAAACCAACCATGGGGTACGTTTACAAGTCAATAGACAAGGCGAAATTGGCACTCAAAACTAAATGTCCTGCAAAATATAAACGATATTGGGCGATTATAGAGAAGAGGTGGGATAAACAATTCGACCACTACTTGCATGTCGCAAGTAAAACAGGCTAAACTGCTTATTTAGTGATTTGTATTTATTTATTATTTTTCATATTGTTCACTGTTTCTATACACTGATGAGATTGCTCATATTTCATGTATAGCACATTACTTTAATTCTGCCTTCCAATATACGCGACTCTTTGAGTTGAAATGTACAGTTATTTGTTCAATGTCATCCAACGAATAAAGCCTGAATTGGCAGACCAAGGTCAAGTCATAAGAGACGTGAGTAATCATAATATTATTTCTATTTTTTTAATTTGTAGATCAATATGCTCTATTTGATTATTGATATGTGGGCTATCGTATTCCGTCTTTGTAGATCGATGTGTTCCGTAAAAAACATGGGTCATTTGGAACGAGGTTAACGCAATCCCAAATTCAACATGATAAATTGGTAGATTGGTGGATGCACTACGGACATGATGGTTCAATACTAAAGCGGATTGCCATGTGCATGTTATCACAAACATGTTCCTCATCCAACTATGAGCAGAATTGGAGTACCTTCTCTCTCATCCACACGAAGACAAGGAATAGACTAACTATGAGTCGATTGAAAAAGTTAGTCTGTTGTCATTATAATATGCGGTTAAGGGTCAAAAATATGCAGAGGACTAACAGTTGTAAGTCTTAGTTCATACATTTTTTATTAGATGTAATTGAGGAGACATATACTAATTCATCTATCATATTCTACCTTACAGATAGCGAACATTTTAATCACATCGAGTTGGATTATATATTTATCGAGGATGATCCTTTGAATCAGTGGATTGAAGAGAGAGAAGCTCCAATGTTGGATAGTGAGAGCACTGCATGGTTGGACGATGCAAAAAGAATAGTGGAGGAGCAGGCTTCTCAACAACCTAGGCGGAAAAGAAGACTGCATCGTCATTCAGTGGTTGAATTCGATGACGAAACGCAGCCCGGTAGTGATAAGGGAGATGATAATGATGATGATGATGGGGATGAAGGGGTGATGGAGGAGACGATGAAACCCACATTGGCACTAGTGGAGGCGATAATGTTGGTCTCTCTTATTCTTATGGAGGTATCGCCACATGGGACGATGAATCGACACCGTTAACAATGTTTGACACTCCTACATTTAGAGGTGGATGGGTAGAAGGAAGAGAAGTTTCAAAATCTTACCAACCACCACAAGGTCCACTAGATGATTTGGGTTATTCTATATCTAGCTTCGGGGGATTTATTTTACAAAACACCAAAGATTCAGCAAGCAGCAACTCATACCTAATCCCTCAACCAACTACCCCTAACATGAAGACTTCATTGGTCAAATATTTGGAGGACCGACATCGACATTTCCATTTTACACTTACCCATACTTAAGGCCAATGCCTCAGTTTGAAGGGGGGCATATGATTATGGGTATCAATATGGCCAACACTATAGGCAAAGCTAGCTCACTGATAATGATGATCACGACAACAAAGTACCACCACGGAATTCAATGTGGCTTTAATGTAAGTTTTTCATGCACAATATGTTATGGCCAGTAGTCTACTATTCATATTATCATATACAATGTTAAGTTCAAAGGTGTTATATTTCGAAGTTGATAAAATTCCCAAATATGCCTCAAAGAAGCCTTAAACAATATTAAAAACTTTTGAAAAAAAATAGAAAATCATGAAATATATTTTCCCAAAATTTTAGGGTATTTTTTGGGATTTAAAAAAAAAAAAAAATTCTACCAAGACTATACATTCAATGTATCACTGATACATTGAATGTATCAGCCGATACGCTGATACGTATCATCCTAGAGGCTGGACGATACGTCTCGGAAATCCGAGATTTTGACCCATGGTGCCCGCATCATTGGTTAAATTTAATCTTTGTGGACAGTGGCGGATCCAGGAATTCCATCTAGTTGAGCACAAGATGAATTAGCTTTATTTTTTTTTATAAATTATATATATAGTAATTTTAACAGTGAAAACCTCACATTGCACTGTTGCAGAGGCTGAATCTACAACTACAAATAAGATACCCTAAGAGGTTGCGTCTTTTGGATTTTTATTTAAAACATAAAATATCGTACAATCATATTTTGGGTATTTAAATAAAATAAAAATAAAAAACTTAAGATACCAAAGTTCCTACAAATCCTCTAGTTATGCCACATCATCGTCCCGCTGCTTTACTTTAACTATAGGGTGGCACGTGCTCTCCACGTGAGAGAGATTGAAAGTTGCGACATTTAAGAATGAAAGAGGGCATAAGAATGGCACAAATATCCCCCTTCAAGCATTATATATACTAGTGGGATGCATGTTCTATGCACGTGGAGAAGCAAGGGAGATTTGTCACAAAAATTTTGGGTATCTTTGTTTTCGACCAAAGGTTTATGGTTGTGCACAGGTCGGGTCAATTTAATATCCAACCCAATATTTTACTGATTCAAGCAAATAAACTTGAGTCGTCAAGTCGTGCATGAGACATCCGACTCGAAACAACCAATATCCTTTTTAATAAACATGGGAAATAGAGGGGGGGTTTTATCCGGTTTTCTGGTTGGGCATCGGATCGAGCATCGGGTTGGTTTAGGCATATGTCATTTTTCTATTGGGCAGCAAAACTTTGGGCCTAACCCAACCCAAGCAGTTGACAACCCTGCCAAGGTTCTTCTTGTATGTGCATAATTCGATGACTTTCTTTACTCAAATGATGGAAATCACTTTTTCTCCCCATTTACGACACAATAGTTCTTGAGATCATGGTCCTATCATCATACAATTCCACATGATAGATATTCTGAAAAGTGATTCGAGAACCCCCATGGGATGTGTACTATGTGGAATCAAAATTTGACCATCATATGGTAAGCCCATGATCTCAAGACCTATTGTGTAGAAGTCTGGGACAAAAATCGATTTCCTTCGTCAAATTCAGAAATGTCAATAATTTAAGAACATGAAACCAACCTCAATTAAGAGAGAAGAATCTTGGCTTGTAAATAAAGGTATCCTTTTTATGAAAATGAGCGACCTAATAGGAGGTCGCATGTGCTACTCACGTGCAGATAGAGAGATTTTATAGGGATGTGAGATTCAGGGAGCGAAAGAAGGGGCGCAACATGAGATCAAATAGGAATACTCTTTAATTTAGATTTCAACATACACTAAAAGACAGAAAAGATAAAGATAAATACAGATAAGTAAAAAAATTATTTTAAAACCCAGTGCGCCTCACTCTCCCCTTAGTGTGTCCGCCACTGCTTGTGGATACAAACCTGTGTTGACTTGAAGATACGCAATCGACACTTGTGCACTTGCAAGTTTAATAGTTAATAGTTAATTATCGTTGAGGGTCAATCTATCATCGATCAGTCGCTTCTTCACATTCAACATCCTTAGATATGGTTTAGAGCATAGTAGCTTTATGGTGAAAACAACCAATTAAACGAAAAGGCACCATCGGAAGTCTTCTACGATCACAAATAACAATCTTGTATATACATATGCAAAATTTGTTTACAGCACATAATTAGAAGTTGTGTAACCAATTTCTCATACGAATTTATTTACCTAGATTACTTCACTTGCAATACTGACAAAACAAAAATTGTAAAATTGTAAAGTGCTATTCACAAGACACCAAATCCTACGTTTCTTGAAAGAAAATAAGCTAATGATGTTGATTGACACTTTTTGTGGAAGTTTTAGAAAGATCCCACAAAGTACGCCTTCTTTAACTCCTATAACCAAATTTATCAAGTCGACTAGGACATTCACATGACATGCATCATGCATTAGCAGTAAGAATGAGCATATCCAACAAAATGCAATAATTTAAAGTATGAAGTTCAGTAATCATGGTAAACTCACAATATAATCATTCGAAATTTTCTGAAAGAAAATGCTTCAATGAGTCATTATGCAATTGTTTAATTATTACAAGCTACATCATAATCAGCCATGACAAAAACAGTAGAATACAATACACATCCAACAGATTTAATCCAATGTGACCAATCCACTCACTCCATCAATCTGATCCAAAGGTGAAAAATTAAAATTGGATGGTTCATTACTGCCATTAGATTGTTAATCTGAGAGCTGTGCATGATATCAAATGGTACACAGGGGCGTAGCCAGGAATTTTATTTGGTGGGGGCTACAAATGATAAATATAATGTTAGTAATTACTTTATTATCGATTTGAGGGCTGCTACATCATAAATTTGGGGGTTTATATACAAATGAAAGTTGTATAAGATACATACCTGATAGAAACTTTAGATTTAAATGGGGGCTTGAGCCCCCACAACCTTATATGTGACTACGCCACTGATGGTACATAACATTCATGGAATATTAAACTGCGAAGAAATCTTAGAGAGGAGGAGATCGAGGAATATGCAAACCTTCTTGGAGAGTTGGGGAAGTCATGGATGAAAGTAGTCATGAACTTGAGTGTAGGATTTTGATAGGAAAAGCAAATTAACGATGGCGTCTTTTTATCAACATTTGAGTAGGAGACCATTTATGGACCAACCTTGGAAAGGCTGCTGAAAAGGAAAGCCCATATCGTTCTAACCCATGCCTAATGAATAAGTAGAAAACATATAGCCACAAAAATTGCGTGGAACCATGGGAAAGATACTCCTTCGAAGCTAGTCTCCATTAAGGACTCTAGCCCAAAGAGACTTCTAGATTTATTTATTTTTAAAAAAAATATGGGCCCATGGAGAAGAGACAGGGTCTACACCACAGCCCAAACATCAATTCAAGGCTCGGACTGAGAAGACCTAAAAAAAGATCTAACAAAGAACGAACCTAAATATTGAAACGTCCAGATTTCAGTATCAGATGGTTTTAGACACAAAAATATTGTTTAGGTCACCCATCAAGGTCAAAAGTTCCTCAAAGCAACGGTTTGGATACACGACAATATTTTTTCAAAAATATTGCTGATTAGTTTTAATTGTTAGCTAAGTAAATGAACTTTGGTATGTCAGTTGATGTTCATTATTTAAGAGCTACTAAAATGATTGTTTCTGACAGTGGTCTACTAGGCCTTTAGTTAAGAAAAGTTTCTAAGCTTTATATTTTATTTATGTTACGAGTCCCTTATTAACTGAAGGAAGTGAGAACCTGTAGACACCTCACCCTTGGTGAAGGTTATTATCCATCTCAACCTTGAGAACGGAACACTAGTTCACAGGAATAGGATCACCAAGAAAGTTCCAGGTCAGAAAAGGCTACTATGTCAAGTCATCCCTGCAGCTGCAGCTCCCTACTTGGGGGGACTACATCTATTTTTTTATGCAGTTTTGTGCCTGGCCTGTGCATGAACCACACCAGGCACAGTTTTGTGTCTGTCAGTTGATGTTCATTATTTAAGAACTACTAAAATGATTGCTTCTGAAAGTGGTCTACTAGGTCATTAGTTAAGAAAAGTTTCCAAGCTTTACAATTTATTTATGTTATGAGTCCTTTTTAAAATGAGGCTTGTGAGAACCAGTAGACACGTCACCCTTGGTGAAGGTTTGATATAGAAACTAACACATGCAATGCTAGGGCTGAGATTAAAATTAAAATTAATTAAAATATCAATTTTCCTTAACAAATTATCACAGAAAAATTCAAGAGGTTCAATAGAATAATTTAATTCCGGCCCAAAATAGTGTTACTTTTCACGTATGTTCCCTATCAGATCTAGAAGACTAGGGTTCTTAGCGAACGGCTAGATCTCCGACAGTTTTAAGGCGTCGAACGAACTCGCAAGCAAGTTCTTTCGATACCGTATGAAAAGAAAGCCAGATGATGATTTTAATGGTGGAAAATAAACAAGCACTGATTTTATGGTGTAAAGATAGGTTAATTAGGATTTTTATTGAAATAGATAAGCTAGGGTTACGCTACTTACGCAACTCGTAGATCATAAGAAGATAGAGAGGAGGAAAAGTTGGTCTCGCACCAAACTGCACACGGGACGAAGAATCGCTCTTCGGTTTTGAGAGAATCACACCCTCACGAAAGTTCAAAACTCTCAAAGTTGCAAAAGCAATTTTCATTCACCAATAATAAATTATAAAGTTGTTTTTACAAGCCTTTAAATAGGCTAACCAAACCATAATACGAAATTAGAAAAGTCCTAAAGCAAGTAAAACACTAAAATGGAAGTTTTGACCGAAATAAGTAAACTCCCATCAAAACTCGCGAGATCGGTCGATCGATCGACTGGGAAATAATTAAATTGCCGAAGCCACTGACTATAATCAATCAATCGAAAATTCTGGATTGATCGATCGACTAAGAAATATAAATGCACTTAGAATATGTGTCCTCTGTCCACCATCGATCGATCAAAGGTTGGGGTCGATCAATCGACTAAAGCATGTCTTCAATCCTTCGAATTTGGGCATTCTTCTTTCTTACTACTTTGACGTTCTTCATTCGCCTACAATATGTTACGGGTGGCTGCTTGAATCGGTGTCCCCATCAAGGTTATTATCCATCTCAACCTTGAGAACGGAACACTTGTTCACAAGAATAAGATCACCAAGAAAAGGCTACCATGTCAAGTCTCCCTGCAGCTGCAGCTCCCTACTTAGGGGGATACATCTATTTTTTTATGCAGTTTTGTGCCTGGCCTGTGTATGAACCACACCAGGCATAAGATGCCTGGGATGGATAATACCCACTCCAAGTACTACAGAAAATATTAAAAATTTCCTGAATGGAGGATTAATTAATTGAATTTGATTGCTCTTTCAAGTAGACACTTGGATTTAACAATAAACTTATTAATTTCTAGCTCTCTCTTGATTATTTTCAGTCATTTAGGTTAATTTCCAATGGGCTAAGGTTTTTTTCCAACATTGTTTGGTAACAAACTGGGACTTGCACCGAAGATGGTTAATTGTGATTTATGACAGTAGCAAGTATATCTCGCCTACAATCGTGGTGACGAAAAGGTCAGAACACCATCAGGGCGCAACATCCAAAACAAATGGAAACAAGTCTCTCTCACATTCTACCAAGTGTAATTTCTATCAAAACCCAAAATGATCTAACAAAATCTCAATAGAAGCAACGTGAACAAAGCATTAAATGTGTGATTAAATTGGTAAGGTGGTAATTGTGTAAAAGGAACAATAGAAATTTCTTCCCATACTGCATCTAAACCAAATACTACTAAATTCATGGTCCTTAATGAAAGAAAAAAAATACTAGAAAAATACGAAAAGGAATGAAGTATATATAGCAGGTAAAATTTTAGAAACTTCGGAATATTACTTACTTCATACTCTTCAAATTCATGGTCCTCAACCATGACTACACTAGGCTTGACACTTGGAGGCGGACGAAGCAAATCCTGAGCCTCTTCCCATGTAAGCTTCAGCTCCAAAGCATCTTCATTATCCATGTGCAGTCGCTTGCTTTTAGAACCGATATTACGACTTCTTTTCTTCTCTGGACCTAGCAAAGGCGAGACCTCATTTGTCCCAGTTCCATGCTTTTCAGCTGGATGCCTTCTGATATTTCCAGCTGATGAAAATAAATGTTCTGGCAAAGGATTTAAGTGTGGATCTGTACTTCCCTTCAGGGACTGAAGAAGGCCGGAATAACTACTTATTATAGGTAGGTTCTCAATAACACCCGAAAAGAAAGTTTCGGTCGCAGGTGCACCATTAGAAAAGGCAGATATTTGAGTGTCCTGTTTCAAGAAATAATATCGAAATATGAAATCAAATGTTAGACTGCCAAAATATTTCTTTACTTCAAAAATGTAGCAAGGTTTAAACTCCATGTCATTCCCTAGTACATGAATTGTGTGTGATTTGTGTTTCATAAACAGACAAAGTGCACAAAAATGCAGGAAAGAAACTTAGGTTTAACTCTAATAAAACATGTTCGCGTTTATGTTAAGATATAAAAAATGATTCTATGATTCCTAACTGCACATACAGAATTATTGGCTGTAGCAGCTGAACAAGCTCTCTACCTGCATATGCCCAGAGTTTGTTGCTTTTCGAAATCCCATGACAAGTTTTCCTTCTGGATCCATCCGGCTGAAAGTAACTGGAAGAGCGAAGATTCAAAGGAAATGAAAGATAGCATTAGCTGTGCATGCATATTAACCGTGTATTAACCCCATGGTATCAAAGCATGGCCGATCAGTTTCGTCAAGAACCGATACCGATACCACACCGATACAGGTATCGGGGTGGTATCAGTATCGCCCGATACTGTCTCGGCAGTGGCGGACGCAGGGTTTTGTTGAAGGGGGGCCACCTAGGCGATTTAGGCTTAAAACAATTTTCCCAGATATCGACATCCCGATATTATCTACGTGGCACATATCCCAAAAAATGACACAAAAATCAAGTTTGAACCAGATGTACATCATGTAATTTTGAGTCACTTTTGAAGATTTGTACCACGTGGAATCAAAAATTGACTATTAGATCGTATTCCCAATATCTCAAGATCCATTGGATCGAAGATTGAGATGAAAACAAATCTCCATCATTTGATTTTAAGCAGTCAATAAGATTTCTGCATAGGTGCCCTCAGTAATTTTGTAAGCGCGAATAATTTCAAAGGGAGTCATTCTTGCACGCGCAAAGTTGTTGCATATAACTTAAAGCCCTTGCATATAACTTAAAGAAAGACTAGATATTTTGGTGATTGTTGTCATGTTAAAACACCGTCTAAGCCATCTGATTTGAAGATCATGATCTAAAGATTTTCGGTGCAAAATATTGGCATGAAACATGATCTTTATCATATGATTCAATGCAGTCAAAATTCCATACAGTCAAAGGTCAATATCTAATTTAAGAGTTTGACTGCGTTGAATTTAATAGAGATCGTGTTTTATGTAAATCTTTTCAACAAAAGACCTTAAAGATCATGGATTTTTGCAACCAAAGATTCCTTTGGCACCAATAACAGTTCCAGTATTCACACAGTTGGTTTTTCGTACCAATATTTAACATATTAGATTTGAGATTATGACCCACATATGTCAGATGTTTAATAACAGTGACACAAATCTCTAAAGTGACTGTGATCATGGTGTACAATGGTGCCCTATGGTCACGGATGTGTGCCTTGTGGAATCAACATCTTAACATCTGATATATGGGTCATGATTTCAAGATCTAATGTGAGAAAAATTGGATCGACAAATAACTATCCTTTGGTTAGAATCATTCAACTGTGTGAACCGTTAATTTGTAAGTGAGACATAGAGAGAAAGAGACTTCAAGTACAAGAGATTCAGGGAAAGAAAAAAGGGGCATAACCAGTACGCTGCATTTGAGTATTTGACAATGGATAAGGTTATTTGCAACTTTAGATTCTTTCTTTTTAAATTATGACTGCAAATGAGGAGACCCTTTAGGGAATTTTTCTTTTTAAGATGAGGGGGGTGGTGAAACAGGGATAAGGGAGATAGACGACCAGCTAATAAATAGCCGTTTAGGAGATTTTTTTATGTTTGGGGGGCGGTGGTGCCCCCCCATGACTGTACATGTGTCCGCCCCTGTGTCTCGGGTATCGGCCGATATTGACCAATACAACCAATTTTTTATTTTTACTTTATATCTATATATATATATATATATATATATATATATATATATATATATATATATATATATATATATATATATATATATATATATATATAGACCGTTTTGTTATCGGCATCACCGTATCCGAATTGGTCCAAGATGAAACGATACCAGACACTGATACAGACACATTGATTCATCCGGGGAATAGCTATCAGTATGAAAATAACATTTCTAAAACACCTCCCTTCCAAGAAGTACAACTGATGGTATGGAGAAGAAGTAACAGATAGAAAAAGAAGACCACTCAAGCTATTGATCAAGAGTCCCTTCCTGAAGTAAGTCCAGCACAAATGTCTTTCTATGAACCAAGTGGTGAACCCTCTCCACCAAGTGAATTGGACTTTCCTATTGCTTTCCAGGTCGTGTACTCATCCTCCCATTAGGAAGTTTGTGTCATGTCAAAATCTTTCTAATCTCACATGTTCTTCATATCTTGATTAAACTCTATTTCTACACCTTCTAGTGCCTCCAATGCCCTACATCACAGGTCTCCTGGACGATACGTACCGGCATATGAATGTATCGGTCCGGTACAAAGTTATTTTTTTTCCCCGTTCTGAAGCCACGGACATCCGCCACTTAAATTTTGAATAAAATTATCATCCGATACGGACGATACATTGCCCGTATCAAACAATAACTTACCTATTTTTTTGGGTCCCCGATAAATATTGTATTTATCGTATCAGGCACCCTGAAACCGATACGTATAGATTTTGTCCGAAATTTTGACCCATGGGTGCGGGTGCAATAGATGAAAGCTCTAAAACAAAATAACACTTGGGATGTTGTAAAACTTCCAAGAGGGAAGAAATACTGTGAAGTATAGGCCAGATGGTTCCATAGAGCGGTACAAAGTCAGGCTAGTTGCGAAGGGGTTTACCCAAGGCATTGATTAACAAGATACTTTTGCACCAGTCGCAAAATCTAATACTATCATAGTTCTATTTTCCTCGCTGCACATAGAGATTGGCCACAATATCAATTGGACGTCAAGAATGCCTTCTTAAATGGTGATCTGTAGGAAGAAGTGTATATGGCCCTTCCCCCGGGTTTTACCCTTCAAGGGGAGAAACACAAGGTGTGTAGATTGAAGAAGGCTACGTGCTTGGTTTAGAAAACTCAGAGATGTCGTGATTGAATTCGGGTATAAAAGAAGCCATTGCAATCACACATTTTTTGTTAAGAAGGGGTATCAATATCACCTCACTGCATTGGTGCTCTATGTTGATGACATCATAGTCACAGGAGATTCTAGTGAAGATTTTATGAAATTGAAAAATTACCTACATATTTGAAATCAAGGACTTGGGGCCCGACTTAGGACCCCTCAAATATTTCTTGGGTAACGAAATTACAAGGTCAAAGAAGAGAATAGATTTATCCTTACTCTAGACATCTTGAAAGATACCGGAATGTTAGGGTGTGAACCTGTTCCCACCCCCCTGGAGCAGAATCATCGGATCACGGGAGAATGGGTGAACTCCTAAAGAACCCCAAGAGGTATCAACAACTTGTATGGAAGTTGGTATCTCTAACAATGACACGTCCAGATATTGCCTATGTTGTTAGCGTGGTTAGCCAACATATGCATGCACCTAGAACTGTTCATTTGGATGGTGTGTACCGGATCATAAGGTACCTGAAAGGGAAGTCTGGGTAGAGGATTACTTTATAGACACAATCGCCATTTTTATGTGGAGGTATTCACGATGCGAACTGAGCAGGATATCTTAGTGACACGAGGTCTACTTCTGGATATTGCACCTTTCTTGGAGAGAACCTTGTCACATGGAAAAGTAAGAAACAAGAAGTTGTCTCTAACTCTAGTGTTGAAGGTGAACATCATGCTATCACAAGGAGCACGAGAAGGTATGTGGCCCAAGCTTATTCAAGAGAATTTAGTGATTAATGTGAACCTTCTTATAGTTCTATATGGTGACAATAAAGCAACTCTCCACATCGCAGAAAACCCTCTGTATCCCGAAAGAACGAAGCATAATGAAGTGGACTACCACTTCAAAAGGGAAAAAGTTGAGTCAAAGGAATTCTGTATTCCTCAAGTGAGCACAGAAGATTAGTTGGCAAATATTTTTACCGAGGTTGTTGAGGAAAACAGTTGTGGCATAATGGCATTACCTCCAAGTTGGGAATGATAGATATCTATTCACCAACTAGAGGGGGAGTGTTGGCGTGTCTGCAGAATATATATAAAGTTGGCGTGTGTAATTCTCTACATATGTGAGTGAGGGGGGTGAGTATTAGTGGGAGTGTATCTATCATTTTGGAAAAGGTATAAATATTAGTAATAAAGGGTGTGAGAAAATAGACTCACAACCCTATTCTCTTCTCCTCCTCCTCCATCACCCTGACCTAACCCCCAACCCTATTTTTTTTTATCATCATTTAACCAAGTTATGGTAGCATCATGACATAATGGGCTCCACAAATTAATGTCCTTCAACTTTTGCAGCCAAATAAGGGCTCACTATGAATGGTTGGACTTTGGTTGACTGAATATGACCACTCCGATTGAGCCAAGAAAAATATGTAATGAGTACTTTTATTCTCGTATATATAATACCAATATCATCATTAAGCTGCATAAGCAGATTGGTGAATCTTACTATGTCAAACAGAAGCCAAATTATTACCGAGCAACAATGGGAAAATTCCAAAGAGACGGAATTGAACTCTGGATTTCTTACATGATTTGTCAGCAGTAAGATCAAAGGCAGTCTGTTTAGTAAGCACATATGGTTCATACAGCTGAAATGATAATGTTAAGTACTATCCAAATGAGGAACGCAAGCAAATTGCAAGTCACCTGTATCACCAGCTTGTAATTGCATAGATTGTATGCATGGAGTTACACCCTCTAAGACGTACATTCTGCTGTTGTTATTAGGCCAAAATCTGAACTGGAAGACCCAGTCTTTTCCTTTTGCATCTTGAATCTTTAAGGGAAGGCCTTCTGGTTGAGAAATGGGCGGAAAATATGCCTGCATACAGTTTCCGTGTTAATTCAAATATAAAATGTTTCAAAAATATCAGAAAGGAATTTTTCATAATAGAAGTCCACAGGGAGTTCGAGGGTTGAAGGTGATAAACAATATATTTAGAAAATTAAAAATATTTTATTCACAAAATTTGGCTGGACAAAAAGAACCTCAGCTCCCTCTTTTCATGTTGTAAATGGAGAAATATGTGATTTGCTGAATAATTCAGATGCTAGATAAAAAATAATTAAGTAATTAAAAATAAAATTAAAAATGCATCAATCAAGTTAGAACGTCGAGCTCCCTGCTTAAAAATCTTCCCAGACCACCACAGTCAACAGAGCATCTTACTACCTCCCAACTTATTCAAGAAATCTGTTCATCAGAAAAAACGACTACTAACAATAGCCATTTCCAAATATAGAAGTACACGGAAGGATTAGCAATAAAATCTGGAAGAGTAGTGTTCATATACTAGCCAAGGGCCCAAAGCAACTTCGCCTCTACAAGTTCCCATGTTCATTATCAGCGACATTAAACAATATAAATTTAAAAAAAAAAAACAATTGAAGTATAACAAGCATTTATACATCTTATATGTCCAACGTATTCATTTTTTCATATCCCAAGTCAACAGTATTTGTGCAAATCTAATGCAAATCACATGGAGTGTTGCATTGCCCTTTTCATATTTGAAAATTAAAATGAGAACAGAATTTAGTCAATGGGCAACAGACAAAAAGAGAGAAACGAGAAACCTACAACAAAATTGTGAAACTTACTTCAGCACATGCTTTAGGAAGAACCAAGCGACCAATTCGACCCGCGTCACTGGCACTCAGAACCTTCTCAAATAATGGCACGATTGTAGCGTTTGAACTTAAAGATAACAAATTTAAGGAAACAAAATAATAGCATAAAGGATATATATATATATATATATATATATATATATATATATATATATATATATATAGGGTAATGATCACCTAACTCGAGTCACGTTGTGACTCGAGCTAGGAGACTATGCATCTCTGTGGCGAACAGTGACCGCAGAGATCTGAACGGTCTCCTAACTCGAGTCACGCATGATTCCCATATATGTGTGTGTGTGTGTGAATAATATATCACATTGAATAATATATCAATCTGAGAAAAATTGTTTAGAATGTATGTGAACGTGATAGTGGATACTCTCCAGATATTTGTTGTAGTTCTTGGTCTGTAATCCTCGGCCAATAACGAGGGAGTAACTGACTCCTGCCCCTCCCTTCACCAGGCGGCCTCGCGACACGTACCTGGGGAAGTGTGTCTTTTGATGTCTCCGAACCTCTGCTAGGGCTTGTCTTTGGAGGCTTAGGTAAAAGATGGCGAGACCTTTGCACTTGCTGAAAGGCAGATAGTGCTTTGCTCTGCTCCCTTCCTTCAGCAACCACACTAGGAATTGGCAGAGTAAAATTTGGAGTTCCTGAAGCAGTATTATAGCATGCCTCCGCAGTGGTGCCCCGGTTAGAAGTCCCTAAGGTGATACCCAAGCATGCATGAGCCAACGATTCATATATCTCTTTATCCATCTTTGTCTCTTTTCTATCATTGCCTATGACAAGTTGAGAAGACCCAACAGATGTGTGGTTTATGTTCGAAAAACTCGTACCTCCTACTTCCCCAACAGGAAGCACAACTTGTTCTCTTTTGATACGCCCCAAAGATTCATTCACATCATCTTCCGGGGCTAATAGAATGCTGCTCTGTCCATTACCGTCAATATTTTTACCCAACTGCATACGCTTGCCCTTATCAACTGCATCATCTTCCATTTTATTCTCCGCAGAAGTGGATTGCAGTTCACAAGCATTGACTACTGATGTTGTTACACATTCGTTTATATTTTTTGCAGGTAAACCCATCACTTTGTGAGGAGATTTCAACATAGACTGGTTAACCTCACTTGGAACCTGCTTGCAGGAAGTTTTAGAGGGTTAAGATATATATATGAGGTTGATAGAAAATGCAGTTTCAGAATGAATGTCGACATGACCTTCGCAAGACCTTGGCGTTGCAGGTTCAATCCATGGATCAAGATCTCGGGTTTTCGATATGTATCCTCCACCATCAATACCAAGACGATACATATCGGTATCGCCAATACATTCAATGTAACGGAAATACACTGAAAAAATGATATAGATTGGGCATGTATCGCCGATACATAACCAATGTATCGTGTACCGCTGACCAGTGATATCGGTACGTATCGGACGACACGTACCGGTATCGTCTGAGATTTTGACCCATGGTTCAATCACATCTTACCCTCAAAAAAACTAGTGTTGCCTACCATGGATCAAAATCTTGGTTTTCCTATGGTGCACCATCAATACCAAGACGATATGTATCGGTATCACCGATACATTCAATGTATCAGCGATATAATGAAAAAATGATGTAGATTGGGTATGTATTGCCGATGCATACTCTATGTATCGTGTACCGCAGGCCAGCGATACCAATGCGTATCAGAGAATATATACTGGTATCATCCGAGGTTTTGACCCATGTTGCCTACTAAACATCCACTAAATACAGGAAAATAACTAATCTGACAGTTGCATCTGGCACTACTTCACAAATATGATCATTCACTAACATGTGAGAAAGGCCTAAGTGTATATCATGTAAAAATTATAACAGGATCCATATGCTCCCTTTGTCAGAATCAAGAAGTTTTTCCTGTTTGTTTCTCCTTCACAGTGAACACTGTAACTTATGAAAAAAATTCACAAAAATTATATGAAGATCTATGCAGCAGTTTTAGGTAATAGCAGAAGTTCAATTGTTTAATTTTCACCTAGTTGAAAAGAGCACGCATAATATCATATTACTTAGATTACAGATGTCCTAGTTAGCTGCCTTGATTGCTGCAATTAAACTTAATAAAATATAAAAAATATATCTAAAAGATGTAAAAAGAAGTTTCACAGCAGGAAGCAAATGGTCTAAACAACAGAAAGATATGTGGGCCACCTATACGAAGGGGGAAGGATAGAAGAAAAAAGGCAAGATATGGCAAAAGAAACAAACAGGAAATGCTTAAGGAACATTGTGGTGTGAAGAGAAGTACTAGGGACATTCGTACTTCTCTTCATAAATTAAACCTTTTCTTTCCAGATATTTTTTTCTATGAACACATTTTACCCCAAAACTCCTTCATACTTCCCCAGATTTCCAACATTTCTCCAGTGTTTCCCCTTTTTCAAAAAAAAAATGTATTTCGCACTTTAAATGACTCTCCATGTAACTCCTATACAAAAACTAACAAATACTAGGAGTCAAGGATGAAGAACATAAGCAAAGGGTAGAGTTGAAAATGGGCAGAGCCTGAAAAAAGCCCAATTTTTAATCAGGTCTAAAACCTAGCCCAATCAAGGCCTATTTATAAATTGTACCTAAAATGATATACAGAAGAGGCCTGACACAAAAGAACAATTTTCAAATATCCTTGCTTGTATAAGTAGGGCATTGGATCTATTATAGCATCCATAACATAAGCTAACACATTTTGAGGGAAAAAAGTAAACTTTGTTTTAAGTGCCTGCATAACTTGAATAACATAATATGCATATGTCAGACACAACTCATCTTACAGAAGAAAGTTCTGAGTGCTTCATACAGCTGATACACTCTACCCCTCCACTATCAAGTAGCTCAACGGAAGATTTTGAAGCAATGCATCCACAATGGAGACGCTGCCATTACTGATATTCATTAGTTCCAGAAGACGCACACAGATATATATATATATATATATATATATATATATATATATATATATATATATATATATATATATATATATATATATATATATATAACCAAACCAAAAGTCTGTGCCTACTGACCACCAGCTTACCTTGCCACAAGTATTGCATTCCCTCCAACCAGATTCTTTTGAGTGAAACATATCACAGAAGATTAATTGCTCATATGCAGACCTGAAGTAGATAAAAATAACATGTCAAGATGACAACGAAATAGGGGACAAACTTGGAATTCTAATAAGAACAAAAGTGCACTCAAATTTGAAATCGTATGCATAATTTAGATAATAAAACAGAGTAGCTTTCTTTATTTGCTTTTTTGTTAACTGAAAAAAAGTCTTTCTTCATATGGCTTCCAATTGCTCATGAACACCTAGAGTAGAGGGGAATCGTATATCAAGAAGGAATCAAACAGAAGATAAAATTGGATTCTTATATAAACTATAAACTAAAATGGAACCAATCGAATTGCAGGTGGTAATAGGGGTGCACTGATGCGTGGCATGTGTGCCATGCACACAAAGACTCCAAGGCCGTGCTAGTGAAGTCCACATGCGTCTCAAAGTTCATGTTGGGGACAGACCGCAAGTCATGCACCGGTGAACAGGTCGGGCATGTAACGACCGAGATTTTCATGTTTAATTAGGCCTTAATTATTTTCTAGATTTATAATTATGATTAGATTGATTGATTTGATGCATGTAATTAGTCGTTGCACATGAATATATGCTTACTTTATTTAAATATGACTTATAATGATTAATTAATCTAATTGATAGACCTTATAAGCCTTTAAATAGATGCCAGTAAATTTTGGTGTGCCATTAGTAATAGTTAAGGGACCTTTAAAATATGTTAGTAAATTAAACAATTTAAGACTCATTTAATTAAAGGCCCAATACCTAAGTAAAGACCCAATAAGTAATTAAAGACCCAAGATAAGGCCATTAGCCTTCACTTAAGACCAAGAGAGAGAGATAGAGGAGTAAGATGTAGAGTCCATTATAATAAAATAACAAAAAGGGGTGTGCGCTATTTCCCACGCACCTTAAGGAGGAAAAAAAAGAAAGAAGAAGAAAGAAAGAAAAAGGAGAACGAAAAGGAGAAAGAGATAAGGAAAAGAGATTGAAAGGGGAGAGATTGAGGTAAACTTTATATTTGTTAATATCACGAATCAAGATCAAGATTTTAAAAAGAAAAGGCTTTTTTCTTTGTTTCTTAAATTATCCAAAAATTATTAGATTTTCAAGATTCTCATTAACTCTTTCAAATCTTTGTTAAAAATTTCAAAAGAACCATTTCAAACCTTTAAGATACCTTTAAGAAAACTTTTTCTATTAATTTTAAGGTTTGCAACTTTATTTTTTAAGGTTTTTTTTTAAATAAGGCTTTTTCAATAGCAATTCAAGATTTCCTTTTCAAGATAGGACCGAGAAGCATCAATAATTCTAATACTGGAAGAAGACTTTTTAAAAAGGCCTTTTTCAGTAATTCCTTTCATGAATCAAGATTTTAGGGTTTTTTAAAGAATTTTTATTTTAAGGTTTTTTTTTTAATCTTTTTCTTTAAGGCTTTTTTTTTAAAGAATCTTTTTAAGGTTTTTTTTTAATAATTTTAATTTTCCCAAGGCTTTTCAAAAGGATTATCACATCTTCAAGATTCATTAAAGCCCTTTAAAAAGTAGAGAATACAAATCAAGAAAAACAAGAAAATCAAGAAACCATAAGGTATGGAAATATCATAAGGTTTTTAATGCTAGGAATAGGTATCAAGCTAGCATGAGGTTAATCCCTTTTAAAATATTGAAAGCGCATGTTTATTTTATTTTATTTTATCACCATATACCTTAATGATTAATTATAGAATCATATGATTTATATTATTGTTCCTTAGCAATTTCACATGTTATTTACTATGCTTAAACCATGTCACTCTCATATGAAAGTTATGTTAATGTTCATATCACTTAGTTGATTCCTATACATGAATTTAATAAATTTGAGACCATGATATGCACTAATAAAGTGGAATATTGCATGACGTTTTTTCCGAGGTTTTTGCATCACATTTATTGTACATCTCATAGCATCTAAAAATGGTAAGATTTGTGATTCTCACAAGGTTAAACCATGATACCATGAATGAATTAGAGATCATGAACGTTATGAATAGATTTACATCTACTATTTAAAGTGAATGATATGATACGATGAAAAAGACATGAAAAGTATGACTTAATGAAAAGCATAAGAGCATTAATGAATATATTAAGAGATTACCGTTGCATGCAGTAACCAGCTCGAATCCAATGGACAAGTAATCTTAAGATATGAGATGGTGACTATGTGTGTCTAGGAATAGAAGACCATGTAGAAGCCCCGTACCCAATTGATGTACGATGAGGGTGAAGATTGGGATGACGGACTAAAGATGAAGATTGATCATGGTGAATGAGGTCCATGTTGTACTCCATTTAACATTAATAATGAAAATTACCACATGGAAAACTAGAGACATGAACAAGTCACATGTTATGTATCAATGTTTATTCTTCGTTATTGTTTTATATTGCTCATATACATATCATGATCTCATTGCTTTTGTTTCACATTGTTTATCATTGGACTATTTATTATGATTTGTTCATGCAAGGCTTGCATACGGATTTCTTGTATTAGTGATTTTATGACTGTCCCATACAGAGTTCTTTTAGACTCACATCTTCATTGTTTACAATGGGATGGCCAGGAGATGAGTTGATCACAGGATACGAGGATACTGATGTGGAGATCCATGGCGCAAACCGGGATTTGAACGAAAACGGTTTCGAGCGTTAAGAGTTTATTTATTTTGAGAGTTAAGACTTTTATTTAGAATTTATTTAGAGTTTTATTTGAGATTGTTGAGACCCTTTTAGTTGAGTTTGTTTGGATTATCGATTACATTATTTATGAGTAATTAATTGATTAATTTTAATTCAATTCAGTTTTTTCAATAGCTCATAGTACTTATGATTTATTTTATTGTTACATTCCGTTGTGCTATAGTTCGGATCATTATGTTACTATTATATTTTATCTTTTGTCGCTAATTATGTATGTTACGTAGTGCGGCGTCTCCAGATGAGCACATAGATTCGGTGGGTGACTTTAGGGATGTCACAGTGCACCTAATACCAACTCATTCAATAATTTGTCACCTAAATCAGTAAAATGCATGTTGGTTTTTAATCCCATGTCTAGCAAGAATTAGATATTTTAGGAATGTGTATTTTGTTGAAAACATATCATTCCACTTAACACCTTTATAAAAGACAACCCCATTCTCTGATTTGCATACGCCCACGGGTTATCCTATTTCCCCGATGTAAAACAAAAACAATCACATGGAGTCTTTTCGCTGCAGGTGTAGGCCGGAAGAAGGAAATATTGGTCAAAACTCAGAAAATAGAAGCTATATCAACTGATGACCAACCAACCTGATCAGGTTTCAGAGTATAATACTCCAGTCGTCCATGCCTCGGAAGATATTCATCAGGAATGGTGCTCCGATAAAAAAATATGTTGCCCCTGATAGATTATATATGATGAAATATTCAATTCCTTGTGGATGTAAACATTTGGTACTTGATAATGGTTGATCCGCTAATACCAAAACTACCATGCAGGAAAAGCTAGGAGTATAGATGCCTTTGAACAAAGGCATAGATGGGAATTGGCAATCATGCATGTGCCTCGGTATCTCTTCCTATCAAAAAGTGATGCTATTACCATGCATACCCTACCTTCTGGAGGCCATAACTCTACATCCACTGCCCGTGTAAGTTTAGCCATTAATGAGCGTCCACAGTCGTCACACTCACGCAGAGATATGGTTCAGTGGAGTTATATTTGTGATATTTCAATTATCACAGCATCCTACATTAGAAATTAATTTTTTGTAACAGAATCAGGGGTAATCTAGTAATTTCAAAATTGAATATGGAACAATCCATGACTTGATTATTTTCCTAATTTTTATTAGGGCAGGTCATTATATGCATACATGCTATAAGATCTGCCATGTAAGTATGTTCTCACTGAATGAAAATCTTGGGCATTGGGTTCCCATGGATTCATAGCTTTTGCAGTTGAACTTCTGGTTGCAATGTGTGATTTCCTTCTGCTATAATCGAGCATTGCTCCAATGATGGTCAAGTCATGGCTATCAAATTGAATCCCAATTTGCATATGGAATGCAGTTACAAATCAACCGAAATAACCGCTAAACGCTCATTTTGTTTGTTGAAATTTTATTGTTCTTCATTGTTGATTGTGCATCAAAGACTCACAGTTCTAGCTTGCATTGAGGGAATAGTTATAGGATATAAATGGATATGTTAATGTCAACATTAGGCATGATGAAAATTTGCAATTGTACAAAAACCAACTTCTAGCATGGTGATATAAAATTACATATAGAAATGAAAAATTGACTAAGATTCAGAGTATGGTGGCACTAGACACCTCAAATCATTTGTATCCCTAATCTCTATTATATGGATGTAAATTGTCCTTCATTGTCAGTAGGCCAGCAATAAAGCCGAGCCAGCTAGGCAGCTCAGCTTTGAAAATGAGAGCTTTTGCTCTCTTAAGCTCGGCTTGAGAGCCAGAGCCGAGCTTTTTATTTGAAGCTCGATTGAAGTAGAGCCGAGCTAGACCTGAGCATTGAAAAGCTCAGCTCGGCCCTGTTTGGTTAATATTCTATATTATTTTTTATATATAATAAAAATATATTCGATATAATTTTTATTTTTTATTTTTTACTTTTTACTTTTCCCCCTTATAAGCAATTGTTAGATTCATCTAATGGTTACTTTATTATGGATATATATGTAATAAATGTATAACCCTCTCTCTCAATGAGCAACCACTATCAGCCAACAACCACCAGCACGGCAATCGACCAACCAATCAGCACCTACGCCGCTACACGACATGGTTGAACGCTAGTCACCATCATTTCCATCCTTTATTCACAGCCATGGGCAGCATGCACTACACTCAGATTCTCAAGTAACCCTAATATGAGATAGGGTGTACATTAAATTTAAGGGCACGATTCTCCTGACCGTCATTTAAACACCAAAAATGGTGTTTAAATGTGGGGGATCCATACCGTCAAAGTGATAGATCATAGATTGACGTGATAGATCATAGATTGACATGCAAGAGACCCAAAAATGATGGTTTAGGGAGAGTTAAACCATCTGATCTGTGGACCTTAATATCAACCGTTGTTTTCAATTTTAATGGCTGGAATTAAAGTTCTCAATCGGATGGTTCACATCCACTTATACGCATGTTTCCTTGGGCTGAGACATGTTCCAAACATTGATTGCCACCTGGATATTTTAGATTGATCATTGATGTTCACCACATGGCATAACGAAAATCACACTTCAATGGTGTGAGATTAAAAAGTCTAACTTTAATGGTATAAGATCATTTAAACACCATTTTGGTGTTTAAATGTTGATCAGGAGCCCATTATCCCTTTTTTCTCCATTGGATCCATCTCAATTTCAATTGACCCACTAAACCTAAAAAGTATTAAGGACTAAAAGGTATTAGGGCTTTCATTTATTAAATTTTATTACGGCTTTCACCAATTAAAAAATGAAGATAAGGTTTAAACATACATTAGCAAAAAAAAAGATTATAATGAAACTTATTCGGCTGTCAGCTCAGCTCGAGCTCGATAGAGCCAAGCTAGAGCTCAGAATTTTTAGGCTTAAAGGTCCTAGAGTCAAGTTCGAGCTCAGCTTGTATAAGGTAAAGCCGAGCTAGAGCTGACCCAAGCTCGGGCTCGGCTCAGCTCAGCTCTGTAGGAGCCCTAATTGTGAGTTAAAGGAGCAAGTTTTAAATTCCTAGCCTCAAGGATATTCTTCTTGGACCCTAATCATCAATGCAAACTGAACAAAGCAATGCATGATCTTTTACAAGCAACAAGTGCCTGGTTTGAGGCGTATAGGCAAGATTTTTACAAAGTGATCAAGATAACACTATACTCCCACAATATTGAGAGATGAGGCTTTGTTTACCTTTGATGCATGTAGTCAACAATTCAACATTCTACTTGGAAGGAGATGGCGAGGAGGTATGTTGCTTGGGACTTCTCTAATCTTAGGGAAAAGAAAGAAACAGGAAATATCAAATTCATAAGCTGACTAGCGTGCACTATTCCACACATACCAGAACTGATTTGTGCTCCATTCCCTCATATGGGCATCTCAACCCCAAGCTGTACACTAACTTTTCCGACAATACAAGTGTTACTAAACTAGCTTCAAACCCATATTTCATGAACAAAAAAAAAACATACAGAGATCGACTATCAGTTATTTGCATCTTTTTTTTAGTGGCACATTGACTACCACTCCTTTCGGGATAAGCTTTTCAAGGAATAATTTCTCTGCCATGTATTTCACTAAAAAGCTGACCCCAAACAGATGGGACAAGGGGATAATGATGATGATATATTTCTACATCTCACCAGCATCATGAAGAGGTCCATGCACTTTCTTCTAGTCAATAAACTAATGGTTGAAGCTAGCATGCAGTAATTTGAGGGAGAATGCAATGTGTAAAGGTCTAATCGTAGTATGGCCAGGGATGCAAACAGGTCAAGTGGGAGTCAACCAGAACCAACACAAGTACACAACCCAATAATGTTCGGGCCAACCAGAACCAGAAACCAAGCCAATTAGTTGCTCATTGGGCCATGACGGGTCAAGCTGATTGATGTAGGAGTCAGGTCAGGTAAGAGTCGCATTGAGAACCCAGGACCAGAACCCAAACCGGTTACTAAACACCATCTTAGGATGTCAACAGGGTTGGTTTTTTTTAGTTTTGAAGATCAGGCTCCTACATATCCTATGTTATGGTTTGTCTCTTGAGGAAGAAACAGACTGTAGACTCCACGTAAACTAAATATGCCAAGCACAGAAGTATGACCACTATAAATGCCTAAATCCTTCGGACGCTATCTTTTATCAACAATCATTAGTATCAATTTGAAGTAAACCCCCTGTTCTGTTTCAGGCTCCCATCTGAGTGACTTTGAGGACTGCCTCGAATCCAACAGTATGTGCAAAGCCTAAGCACATCAAGGTAGATAAGCATTTTGATCGATAGAGTGGAAGCACAAGATGTTAAAACTCAACTTGTTCCTTTAAAGTATTAAAGCACACGTAATTCCTCCCTAATACCTATGCAAAGAAATGTTCTAATTCTAAACGCAAGCTACACATGTACTCAAGTTCGACTTGATTAGAAGTATCAAAAGTTTATTTCAGTCAAGTGTTTGAAATATTTGTCTTCATTCTTATATGGTCAGAAATGGAAGTCATGAGTGTCGCTCCAAACACGGCTGACTACAATGGCCAATGGACCTCGCTTTGTAAATCCGGAGGTTCATCCAAGGTATTTTAATCATTTGACCAAGTTGACCAAATAGTTGATACACCCCATATAAAAGTCGCCATTTTCGGGAAATCTTGGAATAATGGAAATGAGTTTGTCTTTGTTTTTCTTCTCACCAATTTTCAAACTATTGAACTACCCCGAATTAAAACCAACCCTCTCTACCTCTTCCGGAATTGAGCGTCCAGATTTTTAATTATCTTTCGATACCAGTTATTAAAAAATTATAAAAATAGAAAATTAGAGAAAAGGAGAAAACATATGGTATTTCCAACTCAAATGACCCCATAGAAAACACATGAAAAATAAGTCAAAACCCATTAATTTCCTAAATAAAATAAATGAACCACTTCCCTAAATAAACACATTAATGCAAGCAAAAATTATGAAACTGTAAACCCACATTTTTGAAGGAAAAAAAAAACAAAAATTCAAAAAGGTTCACAAAGGTATTTAAATTTTTTAAAAAAATATAACCTGGGTGTCCGGGCCTCTTAGAGCATCCGATTAATCCCATGGGCGCGTGTGCACACCAAGTTAGCATGTGCTGGGTCAGCACGGAATATAAATCCCTAGGGTGGCCTCAAGAGCAAGGACGGAGCCAAGGGGGGGCTAACAGGGGCCACTTATTTAGTTTTTTTTCTTTCTCTTTAATCTATCTTACCTATTTGTTAGGCGCTAAAATGATTGGCCCCGTATTAATAAATGAACATCTGAGCTCTCTCTCTCTCCTATCTTTTAGACGTCTCCTCTCTCCTATCTTTTAGGCGTCTCCTCTCTCTCCTATCTTTTAGGCGTCTCAACCAAATATGCTACTTCAGTCTCTCTTATTTTTTAGAAGCAATAGTTCAACCACTCTCCTAAAACTTCTCTTCTTAAATCATATCCTAAGACATATCTCTCCCTCTCTCTGACACATGATTAGGCCATCGAAATCATAAAAAATAAAAGATCATGTGGATTCCTATAACCCAAAAAATCATGTGAATTTATTAGATTTATAAATCCAAATTCGTCATTTTCCTACTATTTTATCTAAATAGACCTTAAAAGTTAAAAATGAGGCTTAACCCAGTTAATATGGCTCCCAGCTATGGCAGATTGGCCCTAATGCCTATTGATAGGCGCACAAATATATATAAACAAAAGATTTATTTTTATTTTTAAAATTGATAACAATAAATTAATGCTATGTTTATTTTTTATAATATTATACATTTCTTGTTCATACTTCAGCCCCCTCCCATGAAAGTTTCTGGCTCCATCCCTACTCAAGAGGGGATTCGATCTCAGGTCTCCTGCTGAGGCGGGTACCTGGCCATCAAGCCAAACCCCTTGAGATTGATATTTAATTAATTTAGCATCTGTTTGGTTAATTCTATTTATTTAACATTTCTTTAGCAAAATAACTAAAATCTTACAAACATTTGCAATCTGTTGGAAACCATTTTGCAATTAACTTTAATTTTAGCTTATTGGTATGTGCATCCAAACCAAGGGTTAGTATAACCAAAGATGGTGGTCCCCCATCCACGCCATATCGTATAAGATGAATCACGACCGCCAAATTGATCGGCTAGCTCATGGATGAACCATAAACCCAAAATCCCCACTAATCAGACGATTCTAACGATCTAAGCAGCTACTCAATTGTTTACAATCCATCATCTTCAACGGTGCTTAGCACCACCACACTATAAAACAGTTATATTTCAATAAACTTAGAACCAAAACCCCGTCCACCAAAAACAAATTAGCCCAAAAAGATTTAAATTTTTCAAAAAGGCAAGCTAAAATTTAAAATAAATAAGTAACAAAATTACCCGCACGTATCACAGAGATTCGCGAATCCACCAGATCGCAGAGCCCATCCCTTCCGCCAATCGATCGCCAACGTCGCACCGCACGATACATTCATGCAAGCTTTCGACGACATCATCAAATCTCTAAACTCTCAATCACAAAACAAAATAAATAAATAAACAACTACTCATCTTTCTCAAGCCAAAACAATAGAGATAATAAATAAATAAATATAAGATTGAGAGAGAGAGAGAAAGTTGGAGAGAGATTAATTACCCTTTTTTTCTTCTGAAACAAAACCCCAGTGGATTTGTTCCTATTGGACAAATCTCATGGCTGATATTTGAAGATTGGGTTGATTTTGACCAGAGATGGTCGGAACTGACCGGAGATATTCAGAGATCCGGTGAGCAAAGCTGTTTTCCGAAGGATTTACCGGTACCGGAATATGGTTTGGGGGGGCGATCTAGCGAGGGGAGGGAAGAAAGCGTGTGCATGCAGATGCGCAAATGCATGCACGACACTTGAAGAAAGGGCAAACTCTCTCTCTCTCTATTTTCTCTCACTACTTTTTTCTTCTAACCCACTTTACTGTACTAAAAAAACACCGCGTGGGATGGCACCGAAAATTGCGCCAACAGGCGCATTTTAGACTTCCAGAATTTACTTTGAATCTTTTCTAAATTACCGTAATCTCCCTGTCCCTTTAAGAAACTCCTTTCCTAAATGGTCACTTGTTTTGCTCCTTCTAGGAGACTAGAAGACTTCCCTCACAGGCATCATAAGGTTACGACGGTTAAGAAGTCAAACACGAATTTTAGTGCATCTAAAATATGTTCGGTTCTCTTTTAAATTATATTTGGTGGATAAAGGAAATTAGTAAGCTTACGTAATGAGTGGGAACATTAATCCAGTTAGAGCTGGTACAGGATGCAGATTAGAATGAATCGCTAGTGGACCATTATTTTTCAACTCACTTTATGTGAAGGAAGAGCTGTGGGGATTAGGGCCGGGCCGGGCCGGGCCCCAGCCCTAGACCCTCCCGGGCTATTGACGTGTAGGGTTAACCCGATACCTGACCCAATATGATATTTTGTCGGGTCAGAGATTTAAACTTCACCCGTCGGTCAGGTCAGGGATGAGACATCCAACCAGACCTTCGCATCAAGCTGGGTTGGGCTGAACAAGACGTTATGTCAAGACGGGTCAACGACCCAACCCAATATTTTGTAAGTAAAAATATATAAAAATAAGGTTTTTTACCAAGTCGGGAAGGGTGCCGGGCCGGGTCAGGTTTTTCAGGTTAGATTGGCTTGAGTACACTATCAAGTCGAGTCAAGTATTCGTAAGTTTCTTATTGGGCCCCCAAAATTTTGGCCCAACCTAACTTGATATGTTGACAGCCCTACATATGGTCAGCCCTATCCCGAACACATCTCCATTAACTACTTTGAATCATATGATAGGGATGTGCTTTGACCCCAATCTAACGGATCTATACCAACTCAACCACTTTTTAATCACCCAAATCCACACCAAAGCAGATCGACACAGAATTTAGGAGCCATGAAAGCTTTTGATGGATCAAGTATTGAGTTGGTGTGTGGTAAGCGTCACGAGCGTTAGGTGACTTGGTTCATAAAACCCTTCATGCACAATAATGGTAAATTGAAATGAATTCACTGTCACACATAATAAAAATGTTTTTTAGAATAATTACAACAGGCTGGAATGAAATCAAGGAAGCTGATTTTAAGTGAGATTATCTTAAATCAAGGAATAAGATTTCAACTGATTTTAAGTGATAAGGATTATTTTGGGTAATCCTTATCAATCAATGAATAAAGGTTTTTGCTGATTTTATGTGATAAGGATTATCTTAGGTAATCTTTATCCTGATGATGATGTGTTACTATTAATACGCCCCCTCAAACGAAGTTGGTTATCAAGTAGGATGAGTTTGTCCCGAAGATCTTCAAACCGTTGAGTGTCAAAGACTTTTGGTGAGGATATCATCAAGATGATCTTTGGATAAGACAAAGCGAACATCAAGTTGTTTGTTGGCAACTTTCTCTCCAAAGAAATGAACATCGATTTCAATATGTTTAATTCGGACGTGAAATACCGGGTTTACAAAGATAAGTTACACCAATATTGTCACACCATAAGGTAGGCGCTTTGAAGATCAGTCCCAACTCATGAAGAAGAGGTTGGACCCATGAGAGTTCAGCAGTAGCCAATGCAATGCCACAATACTCAGATTTCGTGCGTGAATTGGAAACAGTGCGTTGTTTTTGTGAGCGCCATGAAATTAGGTTGGGACCAAGATAGACAAGAAAACCATTGGTACTTCGACGATCATCAGGACAGCCAACCCAATCGACATCAGAGAAGCTTTGGAGATTAAGTGTGTGGGCTAGTCGGGTCATAATGCCAAAATGAGTTGTGTGCTTGAGATAGCGTAAAATTCTTTTCGCAGCTTCAAAATGCTCATGTATGGGGGAATGCATATATTGGCACACACAATTGACGGAGAATGAGATATACAGCCTTGTGATGGTTAAATATTGAAGAGCTCCAACCAGGCTTCTGTAGTGAGTGGCATCAACCAACGGTTCACCTTGATGCTGAGAAAGTTGTAGACCGGCTGTCATGAGAGTACGATATGGTTTGTCATTGTCCAAATTAAACTTGCGAAGTAAATCACATATGTATCGTGTCTGATTGAGAAATAAGCCAGCAGGATCTCGTGTAGCTTCCACACCAAGAAAGTAATGTAGGTCCGAGATCTTTGAGCGCGAATTCAGATTAAAGAGCATTATTGATATGAGAGATAGCAGCAGCAGAGGATCCGATGACGATAATAGCGTCAACATAAACAAGCACAAAGATCTATAGTTTAGTGCAAGTTTTGATGAATAATAACGAGTCAGCCTTCGAATTGATGAAGCCAAGTTGGTGAAGAAAATGTGCAAGACGATGATACCATGCGCGCAACACTTGCATTAATCCATACAAGGCACGTTGAAGGAGACAAACATGAGATGGAAACTAAGGATCGATAAACCCTTGTGGTTGGCACATATACACAGTTTTTGTAAGATGTCCATATAAAAAGGCATTTTGAATGTCTAGTTGATGTAAATGTCAGTCACGAGTAACAACAAGACATAAAATCGTGCGGATGGTAGTCAGTTTAATGACTGGGCTAAAGGTTTCATCATAATCCAAGTCTGATTGTTGATTGAATCCTTTGGTGACAAGTCATATTTTATACCTATCAATAGAACCATCGACTTTGTGTTTAATATGAAAGACCCATTTATTATCAATAGCATTCATATGTGAAGTAAGTGGTACAAGTATCTAAATTTTATTACGAATCAGTGCATTAAATTCATCAACTATTGTCCACCACCATTTTGGATCAGTTTGTGCTTTCGTGAAGTATGTAGGTTCAACATCGCAGTCCAAGGGGTAACGAGTTGTGACAAATGCTTTGGATTTGAAGATGTCATATTTGGCTCTAGTGATTATGTGATAAAGTGGAACACCAGGCTTGTTGCTTTTTGGTGGATTTGGTTGTGAGGTTGTAATTTTGAGTGATTTGACTGGTGTCAATGGGACATCAGTTGGTGAACCTTGGCCATGCAAGTTTGATGGGTCAAATGCTACAGTGGATGTGGTTTGAGTAGATGGTGGTAAAGAGGTGGTTGGAGTAGACTGTGAAGATTGGGCTTGGGTGGTCACTGGTGTGGAGTGGTGGGAGGGTGTAGATGGTGGTGTCGAGGAAATAGGACTTTGTGTGGTGGAGGAAGTGGTATTTGTTGTATGGGTATGAGTAGTGGGAATGTGTGGAGGGGTAGATTGGGGGAAATATGGAGTATGCATAAGGAATGATGAAGTAATGATAGGGGGGATGGATGATGGGTACGTGTTATTTATATGGGATGGTTTAGGAACAGGTTTGATTTCAAAGGGAAACACTTTTTCATTAAATATCATATGTCGCGAGATAAATAAACACCCAGTTGGAATGTGGTAACATTTACAGCCTAGGTCTGTTCCACTGTATTTGAAGAATACACAATAAACAAATCTAAAAAGTAGTTTATAATTGTTATATGAGCGAAGAAGAGGAAAACACTCACAACCAAAGACTTTAAGAGAGGTGTAGGTTAGTGGACAGTTGAAGAGACGCTCAAAAGGAGTTTGATGGGCAAGTGCTGGGGAAGGTATGCGGTTTATGAGAAAATAGCAGTTTCAACGGCATAATCCCAAAAATTTTGAGGGATAAAAGATGCAGCCATGAGAGTCAGGCCGATCTCAACAATGTGTCAGTGTTTTCTTTCAGCAATGTCATTCTATTCAGGGGTATATGGGCATGAAAGTTGATGGATAATACCATGTTTTACAAGATATGACTTAAATTTAATACATTCGCCTTTGCCATCACTGTGAAATATTTTAGCCTTAGTCCCAAGTTGGGTTTCCATAGTAGTTTTAAACTTGATGAATGCCGACAATGCATCAGATTTTTGCACAAGGGGAAACATCTATGTAATGCGAGTGAAGGCATCAATAAAACTCACATAATATTTGAATTCAAGGGATGTTGAAGTAGTGGGAAAATGAGACATAAAAGGAAGTTTGTGATTTTTGCCCATTTGACAAGGGGTGCAAAAATTCGTACATTTCTTGGAAAGTAAAGACAATTTATTTGAAAATAAAATAGAACGAGTGATTTGGAGTCGGATGACCAAAGCGCTAATGCCAAATGTCCATGGAAGTATGTTAGCCACAAATGCTATTGGAGGTGCTTTAGAATAGGTAGGTGGGCGAGCTTGAAGACAGTATAAGCTATCTTTATTTGGTCCTTGAAGCATCAGTTTCCCCGTACGACGATCCTTGATAGAAAAAAAGGCGGGATGAAATTCAAAGAGGACATCATTGTTAGTGCAAAACTTGGAAACAGATAGAAGATTCATAGTTATCTCAGGAACACAACGAATTTGATTTAAGTGAAAAGATCGATTAGAAATATAAAAAGAGGAGGACCCAATATGGGTAATGGAAAGCCCAGAACCATTACCTATTTTCAGTTGATCGGGACCTTAGTACTCCGATTCAATAGACAAGTTGCTTAAATATGCAGTGAGATGATTCGTCGCACCGGAATTCGGATACCAAGCATTGTCAATGATTGGGGAGGAGTTGGAGGCAACCATTGCTTATGGCCGAGTAGTAGTGGGTGGTTGAAAGGATTGATCAAAGCAGTACCAACAATTTTGTACCTTGTGATAGAACTGGCGACAAAGTTGGCATTGCACACAATCACCACCCCATTAGGCAACAAAGTTGGGGAGAGATTTGCGACCCCGACCACGTCCACGACTGCGACTACGGTTGCAATTATCACTAGAGAATTGTCGATTGGATCCGTTGTTAAAGGAGGAGCCATCGACTTTGGACGTCATGTGAGCTTGGGGAATAAGACCTTCTGATGATGGTTGGTGTTAAAGAAGACGCAACTCCTGGCTGAGGAGAAGACCATGAAGATCATCTATGGTAATTTCAAATTCAGCAGGTCAAGTGTGAAGTGCGAAGATGAATTGGTCAAATTCAGGCCTAAGTCTGTTTAGGATATGCCCCACGAGATCGGAATCAGACACAGTTTGAGAGACAGTGGCCAAATTGTCCAATGATGTTTTCGCTTTTTGAAGGTAATCTATCATTGACAGATCCCCTTTCTTCATGGTTTGCAATTCGAGTTTTAACTGCATAATACGACCCTTTGTGCGCGAGGAAAAGTGTTTCTCAAGGACGCTCCATGCTTCCTCCGAGGTGGTAATACCAACAACTCAGGAGAGGGCATATGATCAGTCACATAATTTACCATTTTATCACCCTTAACTTAGTGATGCTAGGACATAGTTTGCTACTAACGAGTTACTGATGTGCAGATATTAGAGATAAATAATAAATTAGAGCCTAAGTATTAATCTTTGTCAAAATGAACTCAAAAAGCAATAATAAAAATGATTGAGCGAAAAAGACAATTTGCCGCTACTGAAAGTCAGAAAATCACAATTTACGATTCTTCAAAATGGACAAAAAGAGAAAAGCGATAAAACGTAATCCAGAGAATAATCAATTATGAGGAAACTTAAGAAATAGAAAATCGTGATTTATGATTTTCCAGAAAATAAGTTATGAAAGAAAGAAATCGTTATTTACGATTTCCTAAAAATACAAGCTTTCCTACTATTATGGTTGTTGTTGATCACGTGGGAACTATCACCGCCATATCCATAATTAGAAGACTCCTACAATTAGAAGTCTGATGAATCATAGATCTGAGAAAATTGATAAAGATCTAAAGCAAAAAGACTCTGCTACTGAAGAATAAAGAACACTCTAGAAAGCGCATCAACTAAAGAAGGTAAGGAAAAATAAAATGAGGAATTAGAGTTATATTAGGATGCTTTATTTTTAGTAGTTTCTTTTATTAGAACTAGATCTTTATAAACCGACCTCTTATGATTTATAAATAAGAGGGCTCAACATAAGAATAAGCATCGAAGAATTTTAGCATTAATTGACGCCTGAAGTTGAATTTTCTTCCGATCAAATTAGTGTATACTAGTTAGAGTAGATTAGATATCAGAGGTTCTCAAGAGTAATTGACGACTGCAATTGAATGCTGAAGATTAGTGTAGATATCTGTAATTTGTCAGGAGCAATTGACAACTGCAGCTGAGGGGTGAAAGATATATTTTACTTTGCTTTCTAGTTTAAATTTTATTTGATTTGTAAACATCTCCAAGTTTTAATTTGAATTGACGACTCAAGTTAGAATTTATAGATTAGTGTAACGATTTTTACTTTTCCATCTTCAGTTTGTTAGAGTTTGATTGACATCCAAATTTTTGGTTGATTGTTGATTAGATTAAATCTGTATTGATAAGATCTTGGACTTGATTGGCAACCAATGGTAGGAGACTAGAAATATGATCTAATGGTACTGTTTATTTCATAAATATCTGAAAACTGAAAATTAAGATTGACGACCTTAATCTGAAGGAGGATTAAGATTTATTTTTATGCACTTTATTTTAATAAATCATTCTTTTATTCATATTTCTCCAGTAGATTAGGAAATCTTAAAGATAAGTAGAAGTTTTTAAGATAGGGATTTAGATAAAAGATAGAAATAAGAACTAACAAGATAATAAACTTTCTCGTGGGAACGATCTTATGCTAGTACTATAATTTTCATTGTGCACTTGCAATAAGTTAAGACTTGAATTTAATATAATTATAATATACAATAACAACCAAGTCAGCATACTCAGAGAGAGAAGACATTCATCCAAGGATAAATTGAAATGAATTCACTGCTACACATAACTAGTATGCAGTGCCTAGATTTATAATAAAAAAGTTTCTCAAAATAATTACAACAGGCTGGAATGAAATCAAGGAAGCTGATTTTAAGTGATAAGGATTATCTGAAATCAAGGAATAAGATTTTGGCTGATTTTAAGTGATAAGAATTATTGTAGGTAATTCTTATCAATCAAGGAATAAGATTTTGACTGATTTTAAGTGATAATAATTATCTTGGGTAATCCTTATCTTGGTGATAATGTGTTACTATTAATAGTTCACAGGTCACTTGCCACTACAGGATTCCATCATATATGTTTTGTGATATGAAGGTAATGATCTAAATATCTAGTATCAAAGTTCGAACTAAAAAAATCTATATGTCAAAGTTTGGGACTAAAAAGCATCTCCATTGTGTGATTGACAACAATAAATGTCTTTTAAAACTATTCATTTTAAACACAGGGGTGGAACCACGTTCTGAAGTGGGTGGTCAAACTTTTTAAAAGTTACTTACTAAACTTGAGTATCTAATTTGTATTAGTGGATGCTCACCCATCCAATATTATGTTGACCACTGAAATCTATATTTTAAACATTTAAATATAATTTTTATGGTGTTTGCTTTCATATCACACACACATACACACACACACACATATATGTGTGTGTGTGTGTGTGTTTGTGTGTGTGAAATTTGTACTTTCGGTCTTATAAGTTTGCGTATTTATAAAAACGGTCCTATAGTTTCAAGCTTTGTAAAATAGGCCAGCTACAAGCCGAGCCGTTTCCACGTCAGCAAAGACTTTTTTCCATTATATATATGTTTACTTTATTTATTTTTTCATTTTTTCTTGTTTGCCCTTTTCCCAATTTCGACTATAATAGGTAGTGCAGTGAACGACAACCGGCTAGGTAATCTAAAATCCTTCATAGCAAACATCCAAAAATTATAATATAGAGCCAGAAGATAGTGTCCCTCGAATTTAAGAAGGTGTCTCGCGAACTTAAGCTTTCGCCCGCTATCTTAAGGTAGTGTCCCGCTATCATAAGATATCGGCTGATATCTTAAGATAGTGAGACGGAAGCTTAAGGCATCGGGACGGAAACTCTTAGACTATACGTTAAGTATGATATTTTTTATCCGCTAATTTTAAATTTTAATTTTTTAATATTTTAGGTTGAAATGAATGTTCCCCTTCTTTTTCATTTTAATGGCGTATGTGGCAGCAATAATACTTACAGTGGGGGACATCGAAGGATTGTCACTATCACGGAGAACATATCATTTTATCAATTTATGCAGAAAATATATAAGGTCAATAAAACTCGACTGGAAGAATATTCTATTATACTATCGGTTTCATTGCGCATAGGGAAGGAGCTGGAGTTTGTCGAATTGTCGGACTTCGATGATCTTGTAAACTTGTTCAGAGCATATCGTATTGGTGATAGTGTGATAAATATTTATATCGAAAAATCATTGGTCACTCCCATCAAATAAATTTTATCGTCTTTCGAAGCATTTCAACCATTCTAGGAAACAAACGAAGATCATAAAGAATGTGAGGAAAACATCAAATTAGGAGATGATGATGGTGTGAAACCAGAACATTCGATTAAAAATGAAGGAATACAGTTTGAAGAGTAGAACATCGATGCATCGATAATTGTCGACGAAGATAGAAATATTAATATAGGATTTCACCCATACCGTAGGCCATTGGAGTAACCCTCTTTAGACATTTCAATGAGAGAAGACAATGAGGATCAATGATATTGTCCTCAAATGAATCTGACGCATAATACATGTCAGCTTAACTTCGAATCGATATATAATACATTCGATTGGAATCAGTGGGAAACATTTTTGGGAGGTCTTAATCCATACCAATGGCCTTTCGAACGAATAGCTTCGGAGCCGATGGTAATGGAGCCCTCAACACAATAGCCTCTTGCACCTCAAACATCCCCACCTCGGTGATCCTCAATCCAAACTATTGCACCTCAACCAACCGCATCTCGGCGGACTCAATCCTAATAATGTAATAATCATCCAGTTAATGACGGTGATAGTGATCCTGAAAATAATGAAGCACCGCTCTCGCCTACTTCGTGTGTTGATACTAATAGGGGAATTGATCAATCTCTAGTGGACGAAGACTATCAGCTTAATGACTCAAAAGGAGAATACATGGATTCAGATGATAAGGAACTGTATAAAGGGGCGCCAATTACTGTTGGTCATGCATTCAGAAATAAGAAGTCCTTTCAAAAAGCTCTTAAAGAGTTTGCAATGACAAATAATTTCTAAATTAAACCAATAAAAACCTATCATCTTCGAGTTACGACGAGGTGTATTGAAATAGGATGCGTTTGGCGAATACATGTATCGAAATTGGTGGGTGTGAATACGTTTGTCATGAAAACTTTCTGTCTGAAACATATGTGCGAAAGGCCAACTTTCGGAAGTAAAAATCGCCAGTGTACGACATCATGGATAGCTTCCTTCGTAAGGGATAAGTTATTTAAGGGCTTTGATGAGACTCTTGTTTCAATAATTTTTTATATTAAAAAAAATACGATATAACAGTAGGTTACTAGAAATCGTGGAGTGGGAAAGAAATGATATTGAATGACATCTGAGGTAGTTGGAAGGAGCAATTTAAAATGTTACTGTCCTATGTTGCCGAATTACAGCGGGTCGATCTAGACGTACAGACTGAATTGTGTCGCAAACCTAATAATATCTTTCGGAGGTTCTTCGTGGCATTTGGACTTTGTATTAGGAGCTTCCGTAATACTTTGCAAAGAATAATCGTTGTAGATGGGACGCATTTGTGCGAACGATATAAAGGAGTATTGTTAATAGCTATGGGGATAGACAAGAATAAACATTTATTTCTCATAGCATTCAGCATTGTACCTACAGGGAACGAAGATCATTGGAGTTGGTTTCTTGAACTATTAAGGAGTCACGTAATCGAAGATTTTCAAGAGCAATTTATGTTGATATCAGACCGACAGAAGGGGTTGATGGAAACTGTGCAGAATGTTTTTCCTAATGCATTTCACAGCTACTGTATGCAACACCTAGCTCTGAATCTTTTTTATACATGTAAGGATACAATCTCCAGACCCCTTTTCTAGGTTGCTGCCTGTGTAATCTCGGAGGCAAAATTTAAACGGATTTTATAAAAAAACGAAGACGAGCCCCCCGGAATGTACAACATGAGTTAAAGAAATCGGTGGCCATTTCTGGATGCGTGCATATTTTTCAGGGAGGTGTTATAATATACTGACAACTAATATAGCTGAAAGTATTAATAGTATATTGAAGATAGCCAGAGAAGAACCGATCGTGACCATGCTAAAAACCATTCGCAAGAAGATAGTCGAATTCTATATTCGGTGTCAGGAGGAAGGAAATAAATGACACACATATTGACACCGATGGCGGAAGAGCACATAACATGAAATTCAGGGGGGGGTCGTCGAAAGAATATTCTTCCCTATGGTCACGATACATTTCAAGTTAAATGGGGGCAATACACTCACAGTGTCAATCTAGATAAACGAGCATGTACATGCCAATGTTGGGCTATCATTAGATTACCATATTTACATGCGATCACCACATTATTATGCCAAAACAGAGAGAGAGATCTCTCAGTTTTGTGAGCACTGGTTTACCAGTAACTTGTTTAGGGAAACTTACAAAGAACAGTTTGTGTCAATAGTTAATAAGCGTCAATGGACTGCATTAAGAGATGACATCAAGGTTTTACCTCCGCACAAAATACGTTAAGCAGATTATCCGGAGAAAAGGAGAATAAGATCTAAAGGCGAAGTTCAACCACTACGATGTAAAAATTATAACGAATACAGACATAACCGACGGTCGTGTAAATTTGTTAGAATTTGAAATGAAATTATAAAATAGAGTAAATTGTCACATATTAGAGATTATGGGCTATCAACCGCAATCCGCTATCTTAAGATAGCGGTTCGCTAACTTAAGTTAGTGGATCGCTATCTTAAGTTAGCGATATGCTAACTTAAGTTATATCAAGAGAGCTTTTGCTTAGTTGCTCTTTAATATGCATCTCTAAAGGAAGAAAAATCACCAAAGATAATAGACAAGGAAAAAAATACCAACAGTGTGGTTATATCTTATAATGTACCCTTAGAGTACATAGGCTATTGGAGATTACTTACGCCATCTTTGATTAGCGGATTGCTATCTTAAGATAGCGATTCGCTAACTTAAGATAACGGATTGTTGTCTTAAAATAAAGATCCGCCATCTTATTGTTAAAATTGATCAAAATATTGGAATAAATATAAAAAAAATTTACAGAAATGAAAATTATACAAGTATTCGATATACTTTAATACAAAAATACCACAGTCCCAACCGTTGCGCTGGAGCGGGAGATCGACACTGTCTATGACCGTTAGCTTCCACGGTTGATCTAGAGCAGACTTTAGACTGACATCGTGAAGAAGGCACGACAGATGATCCAATAGACATTATTTGTGCATATCGAACTTCCCTGAGCATTGTCGGTCTGCCAAGTCTATCAACTTAACAACGTGATCACCTATGGATATTGTGGCCAAAGCCCAGTGACTATTTTTGATTATGCATCGAGAAAAAATCTGCACAGAAATAAAATCGGAGATATAATCAGTAGAGTGTTAAATAATAAAAAAATATAAAAAAGCATTAACGTGACTTAAAGCGGAGTGGAGTCTTAACAAAAACTTATCGTCCCACAATCGACCACGTGAATTCTGCATTTGGCATTGGTAAGTTGGGCTTCAAGCGACTTGCAACGATGACGAATCTGTCACTTGTTACAGTAGCCCTGCCACTTATCGAAGCTGCTGAGTGCTCCCAGATCTTGATCATGAACAAAAAATTTAAATTTTACTTGATCCGTTATAATTAAGGTATGAAAGGCATGAATTGAAAGTCATGAAGTGGAAAGACAGATAAATAAAGAAATAAAGAAAACAATAAAGAGTTGAAACCTTATTAGGGTCGCGACAAAAGCGAACAAGCTTTTTTTCGCCTTTTCTGAAAACTTTGAGTCATTTTTATTCTCAAGGACCTTAAAGTACATATCCATAACTTCATTCTTGAGCCACATGCGTCCTTTGAGGACCCTTAAAGTAGCAATTGTGACTTCAACACCCATGACATTATTGACGATCATAGTTTCCTCATTTGCCAACCGATTTTAAAAACTGAGCATGAATTTATGCTCCATGGATTGTGGCTCAACCTCATCCTCTTCCACGACCACTCTTGGAATCTTTCTGTTAATAGTGGCTTTGTTGGTCGGAGTCGTTTTCTTCTTCCGAGCACGCAAGTCATATCTCATGCCCTTCTCGGCTTTACTCTTTGAAGTAGATAATTTCACTAAAATTGATTTTAGTGATGTCGACTGCGACTTGCGAGAAGGCTGGGTAGGTGGAGCACCCTCATCACCCACTTCGTGCAAGGCCTCGACCAGGGGTTGGCTAGCAAGGGATTGAGGGGGAGGGGGTTGAGGGGCAGGGGATTCAAGGGCAAAAGTTTGGGGGGCAGGGGGTTGAGGGGTAGTGGGTTGAGGAGCATTGGGTTCAGGGGCAGTGGGTTAAGTGGTAGTGGGTTGAGGGGGAACGAAAGCGTCAGAGAGAAAGGAGGAAAAAATATCATCCTACATCATTTCAAAATTACATTAATAAAAATTTGATTGCCAAATATATTTGAATTAAAATGACATTAACAAAAATAGCTTAAGATGGCGGTCTGCTATCTTAAGTTAGCATAACCAATGGATCAATTAAAAATTATTTCAAAGATTTTAAAATTGATTTAAGTTAAGTTAGAGATTTAGTACCTTTGTCAAATGAGATTTGACAGCGTCAAGATCCTTTCGTATTGCGATATTTTCGCTTGTTAAATTGGTTACATGATTTTGTAGTGATCCTACTTGCTCTTATAAGGTCTTCTTCTCTCTCCCAAGCAATTCAATAGTCATAGCTTGCCCTTTCAACACCGTAAATGCACGCTTAAATTCACCTTTCATGTGACATCCCGGATTTCGGCACCCCGAAACCCGTGCCATCAGCACGATCATCTTGACCGTGCCCTTTAGCTAAGCACGGAACACTGGTATATCAAGCATCAAAAAGTATAATAACGAAATTACGGAATTTAAATCTATATTAATCAACTCTCCAAAAGACAGTTCTACCCTCATGCCTCTGCATGAATGGAGAACCGATCCGAACCATCGATGATAGAAATCATCACGGATGGTTCGTCCCAAAAGAATAATCCCAACTCTATATATATATATGGTTTAAACAGAATTAAGGCTTGACATACCAAGCCGTACAAAACTCTCTCTAAAATCTCTCAAAGTGGCACAACGGAGTCCTCTAGAAGAAATCCTCTGGAGGTGGCTCCAACTCTTCGCCGGCCGCAAGGTCCGACTCACCGGGGTCAGCGTCTCCTGAAGCCTCGGCAGCTGCTAGTAGTGAACCTGCGACGTATAGTCTATAGGGTGAGCTACATCCTAGCTCAATAGGGAACAAACACAGTTGAACATATAATTTATGACTCACATATATTCCATGATATGCCATGCATGATGTGTCTATGCAGTTATTGATGAAACAGTTAAAAAGCATTTCGTTTCTTGTTGATTACATATGTTTTCATTTACTCATGAATGATGCTGAAAAGGCCTAAAGCAAAACTTAAACTTTCAACTTAAGTAATCCCCGAGCAATATAGCATCGAGCCCCGATGAGATACCCATCATCGTCATCTATATAGACAGTTTTAACCGTATTCCCTGGGAATACCAATAGTACCCAAGCCCCTTTCCCCTGGGAATTGGTGGCGGGGTTTCACTTGTCTCAATCAACACCCCTGGGGTGTGCTTACTATGTACGGATAAGCCTCCGCACTGGCCTACGGTTTCGCCGCCGTATCGGTCACGGATATCCTGCCGTGTCAGTCGTGGATATCCCGCCACGTCGGTGGGGTACCCTATCAAACCTCAAATAACAAAAATATCGGTGCCTTACATATAGTTATTCACCGTGTAAATGTGCTATCTTATATCAGTTAGGCCCTATCAAACATGATTCAATCATTGGATACATCCCTGGGATGTATCCATTTACTTGCATCACACCTGATGCTCTTATCTCTTTACTTCTTCATCCCCTGGGGATGGCTCATTATGATTACTCTTATGGATGTCACACACACACACTTTTCACAAATTCTTAAGAAATAAACATTTGAATTGAATTCTATATCACTACATACATGCTCTTGTAAAATAAAGTACATGTTCAAGGTGTTCCCTACCTCAAGTCTTCATTTTGATCAATGCATCAAGGTCCCACGTGGCTCCTTGTGCACTAGTCCACACGTACCACCTATGGTACCACATAACAGGTGAAACACATCACAAAGGATGCTATAAAGAAGGTATAAGACCCTCAAAAAATCTTAAAGTCAAACCCAAAAGTAAACTTAATTTATCTCAGTCGATTAATCGAATTCCAAAATCGATTAATCGAATCCAATTTCGATTAATCGAAATTCTCCTTTTCGCAAGGTCGATCCTCAGTTTGAACAGTCGAGTTTTCATTCGATTAATCGAATCCAATTTCGATTAATCAAAATTCTCCTTTTCGCAAAGTCGATCCTCAGTTTGAACAGTCGAGTTTTCATTCGATTAATCGAATCCAATTTCGATTAATCGAAATTCTTCTTTTCGCAAAGTCGACCCTCAGTTCGAACAGTCGAGTTTCACAAGTTGATTAATCGATCCCAAATCGATTAATCAAAAACTAAAATCGATTAATCGAAATCCCATTTCGATTAGTCGATTTTTCCTCAAGTCATTTCCTCCAACCCACGGGTCCACTGGAGGTTCTCAGTCGATTAATCGATCCCCAAATCGATTAATCGAAATCCAAAGTCGATTAATCGAAATCAAATTCGATTAATCGAAATCGGGGTCCTCTGACCTTTCAACTTCCTGGCCAATTTCGATTAATCTAAACCCAATTTCGATTAATTGAAACCCAATTTCGATTAATCGAAATTGTCAGATTCAGCCCCTTTCGAGCTGTTCTTCCCAATCTTCTTCCATACTTTTCCTCTATTTTTCTAAGCCATTATCCTATGATTTAACCCACATTCAATTACAACTTAACCCCTATAATCTATGCATTTTATTTACAAAATTTTTACCTTGAATAGATCTCAAGTTGATTTCAATCAAATAGTTGGAAGGCTAGGGTTTCCAGCTTTGGCTCTAACAGATCCAAATCGCGTTGAATCCGGCTTTTATCTCTTGAATCCCCCCTCCAATTAGTTGCAATAACTCCTCTCTTACTTTTCTCTCTCTCTCTCTCTCTTCTTTACTCTCCTTCAACGACCAAAATACACCTCTAGGGTTATTAAACCCTTTTATCCCTTTTCTCACTTGTGTGTTGAGCACATATACCGCGGTATGTATATGCGACTTCTCATTTACATCACACACCACATAATCACTCAAACTATCACATCTCGTCCTTTCATCACATTCTATGCTAACTCATGATCTCCTGATTGGTCAAACTTGTGACCAATTGGGCACGGATCCCGAGGTCATAGTTTAGCGTGATTTTTTTCGGGCTATTACATTTCATCTCTTTAACGGTCATACAGAGAGATGTGCACTCTTTCCTCCACTCGATTACTTATTTGATTAGATGGGGTTCCCTAGCCCGCTGTTCCCTGGTTAGCTAGTGCCTACTCTCCGGTTGCTTGCCCTTTGATTCCGACTGTTGACGAATAATGGTCTCGTACTACTCGTCGTTATCGTCACTGTCATCATCATCATCATCCTCATCGTCATCATCGTGATTCTCCTTAGCTCTTTTTCGGGGACGTGTCTCGTAAGTTGGGACATCTTCTTCATATATCTTTTCTTTAGTCGAGTATTCTCCTTCCCGTTTCCTTTCCATTTCTCTTTGCATGAGGTAGAGTCGAATTGATCAATACTGTAACTCGTGTTTTACAGCATCAAGTTCTATGATAACCATGGACTTAAGAAATTTTTCTCAAAAATAATTTAGAATTCGGCTGAATTTCAAGGCTTCCCATTTCATCAACCTCGAAAATGGATTTATCAGAGGAGTACAAGGGGGGGCAACTCCTGGAAAGTGCTCGAACGCCCAAATCTGTAGGGCGATCGCAAGTATCAAAATTTTGGGTTTCATTTCAGTTTCGGAAGGGACCGAAACCAAAATTTTGAACCGCAATTTCAACCCCATACAAAATATGATCGAAATTTTGGTCCCAAATTATCATTTCGGTGGGGACCGAAACCGATAATTTCGGCTGAAATTTTGATACTTGGGCGATCATGCATCCATAGATGTTATATTGCCCCTTTGGTGACGTTTTGGCTGCTTCCCTTCTGACAATCGCCTTCGATATTCACTCCACTAAATTTTTGTAAACTATTAGGCTTCATAAAAACTCGTTGAACTTTTTAAGGTTATTGACTAAGTTCAAGTATTGAGTATCTACTTCCTGGTATATATCCGGAAGTAGGAATGAGCAGACGAGAAACAATAACGATAATTTCAAAAATTTATCGTTGAAAAGCTTAGCACTATCCACTATTTATTCAGTAAGACCCCTTTTAGTCGGCTGCCCCCGAAAGAATTTGTATCGAATGGTATCATGCTTTGGTAATGCCACATGCTTAGACTCAAGCCCCATCAACATCTTAAGGCCTAAAATCAATGATATATCGGACTCCTGCAACAGTATATTAGTGTTTTTGACCTTGAAAATGCTATCTTTAACCTAAAAGCTTAAAATCACGTCTACCAAATCTCTAATGAACACTAATTTTATAGAAGTCTTAAATAGATGACCGAAAATTGATTCATCTAGTATCCACTTTCTCTTTTCTTTGTAATACATGTAAAATTTTCTAACACTAACTCCAGTACACTTCCCGAAGGCTTTTAGAGACTTCATCATCTTAGAATAAGTTAGTAGGAATTATAAAAAAATATAACAATAATTAATTAACAAATAAAAAAAGAGAATAAAAAGAATCTGCTATGTTTACGCTATATTACCGCTAACTTAAGATAGCGCCCGCAAACTTAAGTTAGCGAAAAGATAGCGGCGCTAACTTAAGTTAGCGGGTGCTAGCTTAAGATAGCGTCCACTAACTTAAGTTAGCGCCACTATCTTACCGCTAACTTAAGTTAGCGTGCTGTCACGGGATCACTCATCCAGCATTGTCAGCCTGTGCGGCACCTAACGCCCGATGCGCTAAGTTAGCCTAATTCAACTTACAACTAAGCAACGCAGTGCGGATTTCCAAATTTTACGAAGAGTATGATGCTTGGCATGTTCAAACTTCAACTTGACCTCTACGTTAGGACTTCACCTGTGAAGCAACGCAGCAGGTCAGGGACGACGACGACGACAGAGAATGCTATAGACAGCGATAATTATATGGCAATCCCTTTGGGCGAAGACCTGCACCGCGGGGGTGGCTGGAAGCCACCCCAAACACGATGGCCCTAGTACACGACATTACTAGAGCGACCAAGCACCAAGCAAGGCTCGGATGCACGCATTCAAGCCCACAAGGCTAGTGCACATGTTGGGTCGGGAGACTCCAGCTCATGTCCCCCTATATAAGGGTTAAGCACCATCGGGGGCCAAGGAATGGTAGGACCTCAAACATATTGGTTCGTCATTCCACCATGACACACAGCCCCTACCCGTGGCACACGGTGTCATCTTTCACACCACAATGCCCACAATGCCTCGCATCCTTCCCCATGCGACCGTGTTGCGACCACATCGCATGCCATGCTGGCACAGTATTGCAACCCAACTTGCCACCATGTCGCATGCCCTCGTGGCCCACGATTGAAGTTCTCATAGTACCAATGGCGAAGCCCTCATGGCTTGGTGACGCGCCAGCGATGCCCCAACTTCAACCGACCAATGTCTGTTCCGCCTGAGTTTTCAGATCGTCCAAACGTTCTCTTGTCGTGCGCCTACCACTTGCCTGTTCCATGTTTGCCATTTTTTACGGCTCTGATACCAAATGCCACAGGATCACTAGTCCAACAATGTTAGCCTGTGCGACACTTAACGCCTGATGCGCTAAGTCAGCCAAATTCAACTCACAACTAAGCAACGTAGTGCAGATTCCCGGATGTTACGAAGAGTATGAAGAATATGATGCTTGGCATATTCAAGCTTCAACTCGACCCCTGCGTTAGTACTTCACCTATGAAGCAACGCAACAGGTCAGGGACGGCGACAGCGACAGATAATGCGATAGGCAATGATAATTATATGGCAAGCTCCCTTTCGGTGAAGACCCACACAACCAAACACGATGGCCCTAGTACACGACGTAACTAGAGCGACCAAGCACCAAGCATGTCTCGGATGCACGCACTCAAGCCCACAAGCCCACAAGGCTAGTGCACGTGCTTGGTTGGGGGACTCCAGCTCATGTCCCCCTATATAAGGGTTAAACACCATCGTGGGTGAAGGAATGGTAGGACCTCAAACATATTGGTTCGTCATACCACCATGGCACACGGTCCCTGCCTGTGACACACGGTGCCATCTTCCACACCACAACACCCCCAACTCTTCACATCCTTCCCCATGTGCTCGTGACGCGACCGCATCGCGTGCCCTGCTAGCACAGTGTTGCAACCCAACAAGCCATCATATCACATGCCCTCATGGACCACGACCGAAGTTCTCAGAGTATCAATAGCGAAAACTGAAGTTCTTGGAGTATCAATGGCGAAGCCCTCATGGCTTGGTGATGCGCCTGCGATGCCCCAACTTCAACCCACCAATGCCTGACGCATTAGTGACACAAGTGGCCCTACGACTAGCCCGGATGGCCACGTTGTGAACCCTCGTCACAGAGCGCTATCTTAAGTTAGCAGTAAGATAGCGTCAACATAGTGGATTATATGGGGAAGATAACGGAAGAGTATATTTGTTTAAAAGTAAAAAAAAAAATACCTGAAAATTGTCTCTCAAATTTTTTACCGCTATGTCGGCGCTTTGTCGTCGTTCTCTCTGTTTTTAAAAGTCAAGGGTTTTTTCGACATTTAATAGGTCGGTACTAACGTGGAGTCGGCTTGGCTTGTAGCTGGCCCATTTTGCAAAGTTTGAAACTATAGGGCCGTTTTGGCAAATACGCAAACTTATAGGACTGAAAGTGCAAATTTCCCTATATATTTCTAATTAAATTTCTTTATATCATCTAAATTTTCATTCTCTCTCTAGGCACATTCTCGATCTTTTGAGAGTTGAGTCTTGATAGTCACGATCTATCTCTCTCTCCTCTTTATGTGTCTTAATTTCATTTAGATTCTTTCTCTCAACCTTCTCTTTCATTCACTCTCCTCATTCTATAATTTCTAGCCCGCTTTCTTTCTCATTGTCTTTCTCTCTCTTTATTCCTCCCCTCGTCCCCCCCTTCTCTCTCTCTATAGAGACTCTCTTATATTAGATCTTTTCATCACATTCTTATAAATTGTTCAACTCATCTCTGTGGTTGAAACCCGAACTCCAAGCCTGGAGGTCTCAAGTGATTTTTTTTCTCTCTGTATTACTCTAATTTACTGTATGTTTGTGTTGCTTTCGTCTTTTTAATATATTGTTTATTATATCTTTTTCGTTAAATTATAATTTTATATTGTTTTTGTTATCCTTATTGATAAAAAAATAATATTATAAAACAACTATCAACACCTTATGTGAATCATATATTGTCCACTATTTACAAAACTTCTGGCTCTGCCCCTGATTAGACAATTACATGATTTTTCACAATTTTAAAAGTTGTTGATTGTTTTAAATCACACTATAGAGATGTTTTTTTATCTTAATTACTTACATCATAAATCTTTAGATCATAATCATCAAATCACATGACACACACATGTACGGAAAAGTAATCGATTAACCAAGTCACCTTGTCACTCTACAACTTGGTAATAATAACTAAAGGGAGCCATTACTTGCACTCAGAAACTTGGCCCTTGCACCGAGTTTAAAACAAAGACTTACAAGTTTGACGACCTCTGACATATGAAAACATCATCTAAACAGTTTGATTTGGACCCTGTCATTTAAAGATATAAATGCAAAAGATTAGCACAAAATATAATTTAACGATTGACAATAATAGATCATATGATAAATATCATATTTCGCTCCAATCTTATCCACTAAGAATCTATAGATCATGAATTTTAAATTAGACGGCTAAAATTAGGTTTTCACATGTCACATATCCCTAAAATATAAAATCTTTCTTTTAACTACCGTGCAAAGAATGGCTACCTAACTAAAAGGGTGTTCTTAAATGCTCTTAATAAGTCTATATCAATTAGCAAATGGGAGATTTTACGGTTGTCTGTACTTCATACGGACTTGCAAAATCAGCATTTCATCAAAAGTGCACCCCACCAGACCAAAGGTTAAGTGATCTCAACCATTCATCATAAACTAAACTGAAAAAATTAAAAAGTAAAATAAAAGGGAAAAATTGAATGAGTTGGTATAAGGCACATGAAAGCCATAGTACCACGTTGGACCAAACAATCTACACGGTCAAAGGCATATCTCACGGATTTCATTGTTGTTAGAAACTTATGAGTGCCACACCAAAATTTGTCAGTGTCAGCAGAAAGAGATTAGTTAGTATAAAACTTATCATATGAGGGGGACACGAAACAAATAAAACTCCACCTCCAAAGTTTTCTTTTTGGGATTAGTATACTTTTTTATTATGGGCAATGGTCATGTCCAACTAGGTTGAAATCGATTTCTAAGTCCAACCACATCTACAACCTTTGGATGTGGGAGAATTTTGACTTTCATGATTTTCACTTTTTATAGGTGATGTATAATCAAGATTCTCCTATTTACAAGAGCTACAAATGTGGTTGAACTCAAAATTCGATTCAATCGATTCGACTTGACCATTGCCTATTATTAGGCGTCACTATATTAGGTTAGAGGGAAGCACTGGATTAATCTCCCTCTGGCCAATCTTGAAAAACTTATAGATATTTTTGAATGTCAAATCAGTGAAAGATCAAAAGCATATTTGCTCTAATTTGCATCCACATAAATAGTTGGCGTTTTTTTTGCAAATATCCTCCTATGTTATGCTAAAATTGCATAAAACTCCTTAAACTATGCCTAGTTACACTGCACCCCCTATTTTTATGTTTCCTTTATAAATACCCCTGCTAAATGACAGTTAACTAGGCATCATTTCTTCAATTAAATGACGCATTTGCCCTTAATATTATATATAAAATGGCCATTATATTTTTTTCAACTTTGACTGCATTTTAAACGGTGGATAAGCATCGGATCCTACCCAATTTTTTTGGGTGGAATATGATTGATCTCCTATAAGTAGTCGTATTACCCAATTTTCGATTTGGGTGTCTATGATGCTCAGTTAGTTCGTAATGATGGTAGGGTCGAGATGGTACTAACGAGATTTTAGCGCTACCCACGAGTTAAGCAAGCATCATGGACACCAAAATCGAAAATCGGGTAACACAACAACTTATAGGAGATCAATTATATTCCACCTAAAAATTTTGGGCAGGATCCGATACTTATCCACCATTTAAAATGCGGTCAAAGTTGAGAAAAATATGACCATTTTATATATAATGTTAAGTAAGGGGAAACACGTCATTTAATTGAAGAAATGACTTTTAGTTAATTATCATTTAACGGCAGAGATATTTATAAAGGAAACATAAAAGTAGAGGTGCATATTGTAAATAAGCATAACTCAAGGGGTTTTATCCAATGTCAACATAACATAGGGGGGTATTTGCAAAAAACCCAAATAGTTGTACACTCCTGAGATCTGCCTAGCCATATTGGTAAAGGATATTGACCCGAGCACCAATGGAGATACTCAGGTCACATTTCTAATACGAAATCTTTTATTAAATCTTAAGCAACTAGATTAGGGTTGCCAATGGTGCCTTAATAGTCGATATTAAAATTGATTGCGAAACAAGTAATGAACATATATATGAAACAATTAAATGATTAAAAGAAATTGTACGTCAGGTGGCATAAATTGGTCTCTATATGATAAATAAAGAAAGTAGTTATATAATATGTTATCTATATAGCATTTTTTTTTTATAGTTTTATTAATATAGCTTTCTAAATTTAAATAGGACCAACTACCCTAACCATCACCATTTTAGCATTAAATTATCTTAAAAGGGTAAGATGCGACCAATTTTTGCCATGAAAAAAAATAACTCGTATGTCATGCAATAAAGTGACGTTGGTCCCACAAGGGGGCATTTGAGCCATTGGATACATAGTCACAAAAATGGCCAAATTTTGAAAAATTTGCGAATTTAAGGTCCCCTGAATTAATTTTGAAGTATTCACAAATTTTTTGAAAATTTACGTGATCACATAAATTCATGAATATTTATCGAAATTTTCAAAAATATTTGTGACTTACTAAATTTTTTGTAGTTTTAATTTTTCAATTTAAAAAAATATAAAAATTTCTCATTGATTTTTCTTCCGAATATTTCCCCGAACTTCCCTCGAACAATTTGGTGACTATGATTGAATGTAAAGTTACCTTTTGTACCATCCTGTAAATTAAGGGTTAATAGGAACTCACTATAGACCGAAGATAATTCTCACATATGAGTGAGTACACCCCAATATCTTCCCTTTGAGTATCATAACCGTCCAATTTAAAGGCTATAGATTGATAAGTTGACCAAACATTTCAAGTTCGTTGAATTGCTATAGATTGCTATAGATTAAGATTGTCAATGTAAATCATTTTAGCCATTCATTTTCAAAGCACTTTGACCTTTTAGCAATTTCCCTTAGAGCATCTCCAGCAGGTGCGCCATCCAACCCGCCAAAGGCATTTTAATTATCCAAAACTCAAAAAGCGAGCTTCAACAGGCGCGCTATCCAACCCGTCAAAATAGAGAGTTGCTACAGTAATAGCTAAATTTAGCTATTATTGTAGCAAGAGGCAAATAATATAATAATATTAATTACCTATAATATATCTTCCCTCTTTTCTCTCATTCTCTTTCTCTCTCTCCCTCCTCTTTCTCTAGGTTGGACGACCTTCCACTTTATCTCTCCTCTGATTTTCATCTCTGTTACATGTCTTTGAGCACATAAAGAAGAAGAAGAGCATAGCAGATTTGATTTTCATCTCTATTTCATATCTTTGAGCACACAAAAAAGAATAAGAGCATAGCAAATATACAGAGAAAAAGAAAGGTTTGGTCTCTTTATCTATCTTCTTCGATCTTTGATTTTTTTTATCCAAGTAAGTCTTTTAGCTGAGAGCCCAAACACTAGGGTTTTAGGAGGGGTTAGGTTTGATACAAGGGAGAAAACACAAAGCAAGTAAGCCCATATTTTCATCTCATTTGATGTATATTTTATCTAATTTTTCATCTTTAGTTTATTCTTTTATATTTCATCTACTTTAATGTCTATTTTCATGCAATTTGATTCAATTTTCATCTTCTTTTTTTTTTTTCATCTAATTGTCTAACACTTAATTTATTCACTTCTATTTTCAACTAATTTGATATCTATTTTCATGTAATTTGTTGCACATTATCATCCAAATTGCTATCTATTTCCATATAATTTTCTACTTTTAATTCTTTTTCATGTAATTTGTTGTGTATTTTTGTCTGATTTGGTTTTTATTTTCATGGAAATTTCTACATTTTTTAGTTAAATCTCTTATATTATGATCCAATTTTTTGTCTATTTTCTCTAAATTTGTGTGTTTTCATCCAATTAATGGTCTATTCTCAATAGAATTATCATTTCATATAATTGTTATGTATATATTTTGTTTTATAGCTCGCGACCTTTGCACCCCTACCCAAGACCTTCTCACCCAAGACCTTCTCTGTTTTTTTTTTTTTTAAAATAATTGGCCGATACGTATCGGTATTGCCTCGGGCATACCGACAGCCGAGATTGATACCAATTTGACACCGTGTTTTTGAAAATATGACCATTGTAAAAATATAGCTGTTAGAGAATTTGAATCTTTAAAAGTTAAGTGTTGGTAGTAAAATATAATAAAACAATAATGAAAATTAATATTTTAAAAAATAGAGTAGCTAAAATAGAGTATCTGCTGGAATGATTTTTACTGTAGCAGTAGCTAAATTGGCATGTATTGGCATATGAGTTATTGTCATCACATCTGATAAGAAGGATTTTTGAATGATGATTTGATATTTAGCCAATTGGACAATTTGGATAGGCTAAAAGCATAAAAATTAAAAGGTTAGGGCTTTATCTTAGGGTTGAGCTGAAAAAAAAAAATCATCAAAAAGGTTAAATTAGAAAAAGAATAATTGAAATCTAAGATCCAATTGAATTATTAAAACTATATTGTTTCTTTTTATTCTCAAGTTATTTTTCTTCATTTTTTAATATTTATAATCAAACACTATATTTGTATTTATACACCCTAATATTATAAAACAATATTTATTAATTGTGTTTAAATATTTTTTAATGCCCACTTACAATTTTTTTTCAATCATAGATACGTATTTCTATCCTACCGCTTATTCAATTTGAGAGATTGGTCCATATGATATTTATACATCTTCAATATTTTCTTTTTAATTTTCAATTTTATTTGGATGAACACTTGTAAGTTGTAATGCACGCGCATATTTATTAATTAAAAACAAATGAAAATTTGGTATTAAGTACATAGTGACAAATTTCACCGAAATTTGGTGAAATTTCTCGAAATTCACTGAAAAGGGGGTCAAATGAAAATTTCAGTAATTTCGGTAAATATTATTTCTTTTAAAAATAAATAAATGCTAGTAGTTTAGTATATATTGTAGTAATTTTTAAAATAGATATTAAATATATTTTTAATCCCTGAAACTTTCATGAAATTTTTCAGAAAGGTATCGAAATTAATCCGAAAGGGCCCTCCACAGGAACCTCCTCCGAAAAATTACCGAAAATAAAATGTGTCACTATAATTAAGCATATGACTACCAAAGTACCACTCTCGGTGTATGTACTAAACACAATGCATCCACCCGATCAAAGGCGTACCTCAGGATTTCACTGTTGAAAAGAGAAAACTCCCCAAAGAGAAAACTTATGTGATGAGAGCCATGAAATAAATTGAAACAAGAAAACTCCCCAAAGTTTCTTTTTGGACTAGCTTACTTTATGTTTTTTAGCATGAGCTTTTTCTGCCCTATAAATATTTTTTCTTTTTAGGCCAAAATAGGTACTAAATACTAGTGTGGGTCGGTTTGTTCGAATCACTATAGATATTAGGCCAAAAATAAATGTCTAAAAGAGACTTGAGCAAACCTATAAAAAAAAAAAAAAACAAACAACCATTGAGAAAGACTTCAGAAGAAGGGAGAATCCAAAAAGCTATTTATATTTTTATTATACTATTTAAAAACAAGGGATGCAGAAGCAAATAGAATTAGGGTTCTCAATAGGCTGGATTAGGGTCGGGCTGGAGTTCAACTCGGCCCTAACCTATCCGAGCTGGATTCCCAAAATTTTCAGTCCGGCCTTAACCCAAGTTGAGATGCACTCAGCCAAAACCCGGTACCTACCGGGCCAAGTCAGCCTTCGATTTTTTTCTGTTATTTTTTTCTAATAAAATTTGATTGGGCTATTTTTTCTGATAAAATTTGGTTGGGTTTAGGCTATTTTTTTTTAATAAAAGTTTGAAGAAGGTTAAAAATTTAATTATATAATTATGTTAACATTATAGAGGCTCATGTATATACTTTTATTCAAATGTATCATTTTAGTTTGTTGCACAATGGTTACAACAGTTGCTTCAAAGGACAACACATTTAATCTCAGGGCATTTAAGTAGAATATATTTAATTAAAAAGATTTATTTTATAACTTTAAAAGGATATATAAGTATATAATACTATATATATATATATATATAGAGAGAGAGAGAGAGAGAGAGAGAGAGAAAAGAGTAGCAATATCATGTCGAATTTTGGGTCTAACCTATACCCGAGCTGTTTAGGTAACAGGTCGAGATTTTCAACCCGACCTGGCCCAACAGGTCAAGTTTTAAAACCCAAACCCAACGTGTAGCATGTCGAGTCTCCAAAACCTGCGAGGTCGACCTGACCCGTTTGCCACCCCTAGACTTGAGTCCCTTTGGAGTTAAATGGTGCATATAATTTATAGGTGCATTCTAGGGATATTAGTATATATAAGGTTGTCAACGGGTCGGGTCAAGTTAAAATTTTGGTTGCTCAATGAGAAACTGTCATATGTCCGACCTGAACCGACCAGACCCGACTAGATGGCGCACTCACCTCGACGCCAAACCCAACCCGATAACCCCCCCTATTTTCATGTTTTGTATACATAAAATATTGGGTTGGGTTACCCGACCTCTTAGTCGACCCAAAATAACTCGACCCGAAGGCCAAGTGGGAGGTCTCATGCCCAACCCAACAGGCGAAGATTTTGTGTCAACCTAATAACATATCTGGTCGGGTATAAGTCAAGCCGACCAGAGCAAGATTAGTACTTTCCTCAGCTCCCAGCTGAATCTTGACCCCTATACAATTTTTAGGCCAATTCCCCCTTTGGTATTACCAAAAAATTGAGAGGGTTGGAAACTTATGTACGAAAATAATAATAATAATTAAAATAAATAAATGAATATATTTTCACTAAATTAATTAATTTATATGTACAAAAAATAAGACTTATTAAAAATTGTCGCTATTAATAAAAATGCTATTAAGACTATTAGCGACAGTCTTTTTTGTTAATAGATATTCTTACTTTTTGTGGTAACTTGAGATTGGTCAGGTCATTTACCTTACGCCAACAATACTTTTATAAACTGTCTTTTAACCATTATAAGCTATAGAGGCCCTAAGATGTGCTTCTTCTTTTGTTCTAAAAGCACTAAGAATCTCTCAAGCCTTAGCGTTGAAACCCCAAATATTCATCTGGTTGGGTTAGGTTTTCAGCTGGTTGTTGAACAATGACATTTGGGCATCTTTAGTCAAAAACGCAGTTTACCATGTTACGAACGGTTGGTACTAAGAACCACCTGGTCCCACATTGCTTAATTTGCCGAACGGCTTGATAATTATAACTGTTGAAAAAAATTAAAATTAAAATTAATAATATTATTCATGTGATCAACAGATTCAATTGTGAAAAATGAATGATAAAATTATATTTATTTTCAGAATTTATTTTTCACATGATTGACATTATTGACCATACAATATTATATATATATATATATATATATATATATATATATATATATATATTTTATAACATTATAATCATCGAGCCACTCCTTTATATGACACAATATCATGTAATTAAGCATAACGCGACAATAAAATAATGTCGGACCAAGTAAGCTATCCGTTCCTTAGTACTGGGATTCCGTTAACCTTTAGTTTATATATAAGTATGTATGAGAACTGCAAAAATACATATCTGTGCAAAACCACAAACAACGCAGACAGATACTTCCATAAATAAATATTTAAAAAGAAAAAAAAGCAAACGGATAAGCATCATGAATAGATGTTGATAGTTGTTTATCAATGGATTTGGTGCCTTGAAGTCAAAATTTTCTTATTTTATTTTAATGGTATTAGATGTGTTTTGCATCGTGTACGAAATTAATGCTCCACACCAAAATTCACTTTCTTTTCAAAAATTTATTCGAACTTATAGACTTTCATATCTCAAATTATTTTACTCGGTTCATTGGATTTGTTTGATGAGCTGTTTCGACCTTTGACTCTAATAAATGTACTAATGTTTTAAGGATTAATGAGGCGTCAGACGTGTAATCAGTTAGGAATCCCATTTAGCCATCGAGTGGTGTCAAAAGTTGACCGATGCAGATTTCAGAGGTCCTAAAATGTGTGAAACTCCTTTGTTTAGTTATATCCAATTAAAAGAAAACACGTAGAATAAGAGGCTGACATTGGTGTAGACTGTAGAGCTCGTGGAACACACATAGCATGCATGTCGTGCATTCATAAATTGAAAAAATAAAAAAATAAAAAAATAAAAAAATGAAGAATGCATGTGGTGCACCATGTAGACCTTAAGCTGATTCGTAGGGTACTGATAAAGAGTGCACATTTCTCAATTTTGGCAGTGTGTGCATCCCGTGCACTGTTGGATGGTATACGAGCTAATATTTTAGCTAGAAATAGGAGCTTATGACTCATCTAAAATTAACTTTATAAATGCAATATGCTATTAGATTTATGCCACGTTTGACATTTTTGAATCAAATGATAAAAATGACCTCTTTTCACAATCTTTCATATCAAAGATCTTTTAGATCATAATGCGGTCATTGGTGACAAATAATGATTTCATATAGCACACATCTCATGGTGCACCCAGAAGTCAACTAGAACTGGGTCGCTTACCTAATACTAACTCTCCACGGAATCGCAATGTCACAATGTCTAGTGGATCATGAAATCACATTATATATGTGGCCCAAATTCAAGAAATTTTTTATGGTGTTGTAACTATAACATATATCTATAAAAGTTATGGGCATTTTATAAAATGAGCTCGAGATATATGTTAGAATGCACGATGAATCCATGCATTTGAATAAGGTGAGGTCCATGTGGCACCCATATAGGAGATTAGGTGCCACAACAACTTGTCCGAGGATGATCAGAGGCCACCCAGCATACACTACAAAAATAAGGGGTTTCAGCGGCACTTGCTATTGAGGCATTTTTTGGTTGCAGTAAGACTAACAACGGCAGTTTTTGGTAGTGATAACACTAATAGCAGCAATTTTTTATTAAAAAAACTGCCGCCAATAATCTTATTTTTTATAGTGATATTAATTTGGACATGATATGATGCATATCTACCTTCTCAAATGTAGTCAACGGGGGGAAATCAACGCACTAAGATGTGTGGGGCTATACCTAAGCTTTGACCACAATTTGACCACCAATTTTATTTTTTCAAAAATATTTTTTATAAATCAAATGCCATGTTTTGAGATCATGTGCCATGTGGCATATGATCAAAGATTGTTCATCCATGCACTCCAACCCATATACCCTTTTCCCTCTTTTATATGTATGAATCAATTTGACAACTTGCAGTTAGATAGAGAAACTACATAAATTATTATTATTAGGGTACCTTTATTCGTGGCTACCATTTTATTGGTGGGCGCCTCCGATAAAACCCGTTGACCGCCTTATGTTAGACGGTCATGATCATTTTTCATACCACTCCTCAACACAATGGATCTTGAGACCATGGGCGTGCCATCAGATGATAAGTTTATTTGATGTCACACAGATCCCAAAATGTGGCTCTAAAATCAAATGACATACATCACACTCAAACGTGATTTTAGGGTCACGTTTTTTGGATTTGTGTCATGAGTAATCATAAACTTGATCATCTAATGACACGCCATGGTGTTAAGATCCATTGGTCGAAGAATGGCACAACAACAATCATGATCATCTGATTTAAGGCGGTCAATGGGTTTTAGTGTAGGCGCCTACCGTAGTTTGATAAGCGCGAATAGAGGTACCCTTAGTACTGTTATTATTATTATTAATATATTATTATTATTATCTTTAACGTAAGGTATTCCAAGCTTACATTTAGATTGGTCCCTCTGCGTTTGGGTTAGCTCTTTTAGGGCAAAGAGCAGCTCTTTCGCTCCCTGGCTCCCTGGCTCCGGTGGAGAATTGCTTTCACGTTTGATAATACAACTTCTCGCCCCATTTGCTCTAGCGAAAAGCTGTTTTAAGTGATATAGCTGCTCTATGCTTGCTCTTTGTAAGAGCAGACTTTATCTGCTCTCACAAAGAGCATACAAAGAGCTGCTTCTGCTCTTATAAGAGCTAACCCAAAAACAACTTAAGGGAAGCCTCGCTCCCACAATGTCACGACTATTTCTTCGATTATGCACTATATAAATTAATATTAATTTATAATTAGCTAGACAAATTTTCAATTTCCAAAGTATGTTGTTTAAAAAACCCCAAAGAGTTATATCATATTACCCAAGAGCAAGGTCTCATAATTGGTATCGGACTCGGGTATCGGTCCATGAAGGACCAATACGACTCGGCTGATACCGATACGTATCGGCCTATTTTAATATATATATATATATATATATATATATATATATATATATATATATATATATATAATAGAGGTATCGGCTGAAACCGATATCGTATCAGCCAATATGGACCCGTATCGGCCGATATCATGGACGATATGTATCGATTTCCTAAGAAACCGATATGTATTGGTATCGATCGATTTTTGATATCATGCCCATGAGAATGGTTAAACTCACCAAGTTAAAATTTTAAAATGTTTGAAATAACCTATTAAAAACACTTTCTTTTGAAATAACCTTTTAAAAATGCTTTCTTTTCTCATATAATCTATCATTACTACCTTACTGCTAAAGGTGCCAATTTTTCCCTTGAAGACTTTTTATGTGCAACTAACAGCTCTACTCTTGACACCGTTGACTGCTTTGAATCAGAAGATAGAGGTTGATTTATTCCTAATCTTTCACATATTAGATCTTGAGATCTTAGGCAAAACTTTAGACGGTCATTTGTTGATTCGGCATGGCGCACATCTGTGATCACATGGTACCCTGGTACCCCATGACCATGTCCCTATGAGGATCTGTTCCACTTATGATCTACATCTCTCTGATTGATATATGGTCAATGATCTCAAGATCTAATATGTGAAAGATTGGGAAGAAAAAGTACCTCTATAATATGTTTCAAGGCAGTAAACTGTATGAACGGTGGGGTAGGGGCTGATCTAACCCATTGGATATTTGAGGGCTCCACACTGAAACACATAGACTGTTTTTTGACAATGCAGATTTTTTTTCATCGCAACCTTTCATACAATGGATCTTGAGATCTTAGGCGTATCACCAGACAGTCGCACATGGTACATATCTCCAAAAAAGTGACCTTCACATAATGTGACATTTTTCATACTCAAACATGATTTTAAGGTCAATTTTTTGGGATGTGTGCCACATGAAGTAAAAAATTCATCGCACCATCTGATGATACGCCCATGTGCTCAAGATTCATCATGTGAAAGATTGGAACCACCATCTGATTCAAAGTAGCTCAGCATGGGTGCCCAATTGGGTGGGTGAATTTAAAGCTACTCTATTTAAAAATTTTATGACCCAAATAATAATATTATGCATATTAAAGGACATAATTGTCTTAAAAGGTTTGAAGAGGCCCAAGTTAAGCTAGTGTCTCAGGGCACTTGACTAGAGTAGGATTTTTAAACATGAAACTGCTAACCCTAGCTTTTTTTTATAAATATCCAAAGTGAAGGGGGATTTTTACAAATATAAAACTTGATAGGGAATATTTGCTAAAAAACCATTAATACTTTCATGAACTAATGATGAGTTAGAAGATAAATTATTTTTTACACTTATAATGCAAGAAGTGGAGTTGTGTACGATGAGACGAGAGGTTTAATTTTCTCTAAATTAACATAAATACACTATATTTAAATAAAAAGTTTTTTAAAGTTTATCAAAAATCCGCAAAATCTTACTTTCATAAATTACTTTTTCTTTTCTGTTTGATTTGTTTTATAACTTGGGTGCCTGGCCACTTAGAGCATCTCCAACATGGGTGCCTTGTCCCTCATAATCGCTAAAATAACGCCTCATTTCCATAAAAACCTCTCTAACAGCTACGATATTTGAAAATGTGAAAATAGATATTTGTTGCAGTAAGAGTTAAATTTAGCTATTAGTATTGTAGCAACATTCAAACATTAAAATATTCTTTTTTAGGCTAACTTATTTCTGTCTCTCCTCTCTCTCTCTCTCTCTTGTAGGAAAATAATAAAATAAGAATAAAAAATAGAGTACCTTTAAATATGCCTATCGAATCTTAAAATAAGCCCAAAGCTAAAAATTATTGATTGTTTTAAATCAGACGATTGAAATCATATTTCGCTCCAATCATCCACACAAGAGATGTTGCAGGGGCGGAGCAAGGAATTTAGTAAAGGGTGGCCAAGATATGATTCACATAAGGTGTTGATAGTAGTTTTACAATATTATTTCTTGTATCAATAATAATAACAAAAATAAATAAATTATAATTTATGAAAAATACATAAATAAATAATGTATTAAAAAGGCGAAAGAAACACAAACATACAACAAATTAGGGTAATACAAAGAAGAAAAAAAAATAGTTGGGAGCTTCAGGCTTAGAGTTCGAGTTTCAGCCTTAAAGTTGGGTTGGACATTTTTGTGAGAATGTGATGAAAAATTATAATAGGAGAGAGTCTCTAAGGATATATATATATATATATAGAGAGAGAGAGAGAGAGAGAGAGAGAGCCAGCTAGAGATTATAGAATGAAGAGAGTGATTGACAGAAGGGCGAGAGAGAGAATCTAAATGAAATTAAGAGAGAGAAAGAGGAGAGAGATAGAGATCGTGACTATCAAGACTCAACTCTCAAAGGAGAATGTGCCGATAGAGAGAACGAAAATTTAGATGATATAAAGAGATTTAGTCAGAAATAATCACACACACACACACACACACACACACACACACATATATATATATATATGGTATGAAAGCAAACACCATAAAAATTCTATTTAAAATTTTAAGATCTAGATTTTAGTGGTCAACATAATATTGGATGGGTGGGCATCCACTAAAACAAATTAGGAACTCAAATTTAATAAGTAACTTTAAAAAAGTTTGGGTGGTCAATTGACTACCCACTTCATAACGTGGCTCTGCCCTTGTCTTGAGGCCATAAAGTCATGTGGAACACATCACACTCAAACGTCACTTTAGGGCCACGTATTGGGGATTTGTGACATGTGGAATAAAAAATTAAGTGTCTGGTGTCAAGATCCCTTGTGTAGAAGATTGGAGCGAAACACGATCTATATTGTCTGATTTAAAGCAATCAATGATTTTTGTCGTGGGCATATTTTAAGACTTGGTGGACATATTTAAAGGTACCCTAAAAAAAATTATTTTAAACAAAGGAGTAGTTAAAATATAGTGTCTGTTAGAGTGTTTTTTTTACTGTAGCAATAACTGAAATAGATTTAGATAGCTAAAGTGGTGTTTAGCTATCCAAATGTAGCTCTCCTTACTGGAGATGCTCTTAGAGCATCCGACTTATCCTCCCTGCCCCAAGTTAGTACGAGTCAATGCAAGATATAAATTCCTACGGTGGCGTAAGGGGGAGATTCGAACTCATGGCTTTGGTCAGGTCCCGTGAGGTGTGTAATCCTTGAAATAATAATCCCTCAAATACTTGTGACATGTTAGGAACATCACTAGGCCTCGTTCAAGTGTTTTCTAGTTATTCTCAGAAAAACTTAGATTCCTGAAAACTCATTTTCTTGACAAGATTCATATTCCTGCCTTTTTCCAGATGTGTTCTTAAGTCACTCCAATTCTTGATTTTCTCCCAAATTACTCAAAATCTTATCGTTCTTAAGTTCATATTAGAAAAAGCTCAGAATCGGAATAATTTTTAATTGTGCTCGGATTGTAGACACATTATCGAGTCATCGGTATATGAGGGCGAACTCGGATTTGGTCAAAATTTTATGGGCTGTCCATCCATGCCAGGTTCAACACATTGAGTGGTGTTTTTTTCGTAATACAACTTCTAGAAGGACAATACCAAATACCTCATGTACATGTATGCAAAAATAATATGAAGTCATGGAGATGAAGGGAAATGAGCACAGTAAAGTATACTAATATATTTTCATTTTTAACAAAAACAAAATTTCATATTCGATTAAGCCATAGTAACAAAATTGGCCCAATTTTTTCTATTAAAAAACAGATACAATAACTAGAAAAAAATAACACAAGTCCCCAATGATATGCGCCACATGACATGTTTCTTTAGGTTGAGAGACATTCCAATGATAGATTACTTAAAGACCCAACCTTTTTCTTTGTTTAATAATTTTGATGTATTTTTTAGAATACATATGCATTATTGTGATTTTACAAAATTATATATGTATTAATTTTTTTCTTTTTCTTTTTATATCTTAGTAAATTGCTCTAATGGTTGATTCGATGTTTGGTGAAGTCTAGGTTATAGGTTCAAACCTTCTTATGTGTAATATATTATTTATTTTCCTTTAAATTAATTATATTAGAGCCTACTCACCCTATGTGAGTGTATAGCGTGGCTAATTGGGAACCATTATTTGCAATCCAAATTCTACTAAAATTATGATGATTGCAATTAAAGAATCCTTTGTTATGGGTAATTGAAAAAAATAATTTCATCTCATCTCGCTTTTTAATCTTAAACATATGGTACAAGTACTTGCACCCAAAGATTCGATCTCCTGAATTGATGGTTTCAGTGCTAACACTATTGACTACCTTGAAACAAACGATAGAGATTGTTTTTCCTCCCAATCTTTGACAAATTGATATTTAGAGAATGACCAACCTGTCAGACAATCAGATGTTAATTTTGCATGGAACACATCCCAAAAAGTGACTCGACAACTCTACTTATATAACGCCCATGATCATGGCCACTTTAGGGATATGTGCCACGTGAAATCAACATATGACTGTATAATATGTGGGCCATGATCCCAAGATCTATTTTTCCAAAGATCGGGATAAAAAATAATCTCCATGATTTGATTCAAGACAGTCAACAGTGTTAAAAAAGCTTCAAGGGCCTTTAACGTGATTGTTGTGGGTTATTGAAATAAAAGAGAGCAATTGGGGTTTAAATATCCCAAAGGCATCAATTGGGTGTATATCCCAATAACAAGTATACTTCCCCAAACTCAGATTCTGACTTAATCCGAGAGAAAACCTCCGACCTCTCCACGCCGCTTTCACTCAAAAAAACACAGAAAGTATGTGGGTCCTGCTGAAACTTGCAAACGTCAGATTTGCCCAGAAAGGCTCGAATACTACATACTTTCTGAGTTTATACTTAGATTCTAGGTAAACTAAAACTCTCGAACGAGGCCTTAGGGATTAGTCGAAGCATAAGCTTGGGATACCCTAAGTTATAAAAAAGGACACGACTTGCCTAACCGTCAAAATGGTGTTTAAATAATCTTACACCATTAATGGTTTATGATGTAGGTGATTTGTACTGTCAAATGATAGATCATGGATTGAAGTGCAACAAGCCCAAAAGTGGTGTTTTAGGGGGATTTAAACCATCCGATTTATTGACTATAATATCAACCCCTTATTTTTAGTTTTAATGGCTAATATTAAAATTCATCGATGAGATGGTTTACATTAACTTAGAGGCATGTTTCTTTGGGATAAAATATGTTTCAATGATGGATTGCCACTTGGACAATTTAAATTGGTCACAATATGTGCCACATGACATGATCATAAATCACACTTCAATGGGTGAGATTAAAAGTTTAACTTTAATGATGTAAGATTATTTAAACACCATTTTGATGTTTAAATGTCAGTGAGGACTCAGGAGAGACTATCCCTATATATATATAAAAAGTCTCAAATTATTGGAAGGCGCATTGTAGACAAATTCTTCAATTAGCGCTCTCATTTTAGACTAATTCTTTCTATCCCAATCAAACGAGGCCGCATGCACCATGAGATCCATGCATACTATAAGGGGCGTTTTACATAAAGGCGCCCTGCTCCACTTTTTATCCTAAAAAAAATTGACGCTCGTAGCATGCTGGAACCTTTTACATTTTTACCCTTTTTATAAAATCCCCTTATAAAGTAATGAAATTACTATTATGCCAAGGGGTCTTCTTATCCGGCGAACTGGGGTCTTCTTCTCCAGCAAAGGGGGTCTACTTTATTTTAGCTCCGACAAATCTGGGGTTCTTCTCCGGCGAACCTGGGGTCTTCTTCTTCGGCAAAGGGAGTCTACTTCATTTTAGCTCTAACAAATTTGGGGGTGTTCTTCTCTGGCGAACCTAGGATCTTCTTCTTTGGCAAAGGGAGTCTACTTTATTTTAGTTTCGTCGAATCTGGGGTCTTCTTCTCCAGCAATGGGGGTCTACTTTATTTTAGCTCCGACGAACCTAGGGGTCTTCTTCTCCAGCAAACTTGGGGGTTTTTTTCTCTGGCGGACTTGAGGTTCTTCTTCTCCGGCAAAGGGGTCTACTTTATTTTAGCTCCGACGAATCTGGGGTTCTTCTCTGGCGAACCTGGGGTCTTCTTCTCCGACAATGGGGATCTTCTTCTCCAGCAAACGAATCATCTGACCAGGCCATTTTGTAACATCCTTACATGGCATGTTTGCACCGTGCATCGACACAACCTATTTTCAACCATATGGGGCGCTAACCTATAATTAAATTTTTTTTTGACCGAAATCATATTAAAAATGTTTTAGGGGCACTATTTCATACTTTTCTCTACTTTAAGAGCATGATTCGTGAGTGCTTGAGAGCCTTAAGTGAATGCCATACTCATTTGACTAGATCACTCACCTAATATAGGCTCATATCTACAAATGTTGATGCATTGACCTCTTGTTGATATGTTAATTCAATATTGTTATACAACTTAGATTGACCCACTATTTATAGCTCTGTGGCTTTAGTTGATCTCTTTCCTCTAGTAGGCCATTTACAACTCTACTGTAAATGGGTTGGACTCAGTCGAAGTCAGTGGCAGAGCCAGGATTTTTCTGATGGGGATCCCTTATAGTCGTAAGATAGTAATAATTTTGTCACATTCACTTTTATCAAACCACAATCACAAAATAAATAATAATAATAATAATAATAATAATTAAACAATTCTAAAAAAGAAGCAATTTCTACTAAAAAATAATAAATTAAGGCTTTTATTTTATTAAAAAATAATAATTAGAGCATACTTTTGAATTCAGTTAAAAATTGACGACAATAAGAGATCTTGGCATTGACGATCAGAGAGTGAATGAGATGTCATAGAAAGAGAAGAGTGGCTAAGATTTGAGAGAGAGAGAGAGAGAGAGAGAGAAAGAAGATAGAGAGACGTTGGGACTTGAGAGTGGGGGGAGAGAGACTCTTGAGAGAGAGAGAGAGAATTTTGGGAGTCTATTTCTGTTAAAAAAAATAAGTTTTTAAAATATCTTAAGAAGTTTTGGGATTTGGGGGATTTTTATTAAAAAATCTTGCCCCTAAAAAGATGAAACTTAAAAGACTTTAAAGAAAAAAAACTTTCGATGGGGGATCCCGGGACCCCCTATTGAACAACATGGTTCAGCCACTAGACAAAGCCCATTCAAAAATCACAAAAAATGCAAGCCCAAGCCTAGCCCATTGCCATCCCTAGATAAATCTGATGACCCGTATCTAATGATCCTGAAGGCCAAGGGCAGTTGATAGGTTGAAACATATACTGCATTCTTGCATATCGTCACTACAAAGGTCTAATCCATGAAGCCTATCAACAAATATGCTTAACCGATAGAGGGTTTGGCACAGTGGTTAGGACTCAGGACCACGACTCAAGAAGCGGATGTTCTAAGTTCGAATTTCACTCCTTGTTGGCCACTCACTATTTTATTAGAAACAAAAATCTCTCCGCATCGTGCATTCAAGCCGGAAAGAAACAACACTGATGTGAATTTTAATTGTGATATTTTACTCGCAAGTGCACGAATCGGATTGTTTATAGTGGGTGCGGAGTACGAGATCGTTCCCACGAGGACTAATTTTGAAAGATCTAAAATGACAAGCAATTCTAGAAATCTACTAAGATCTAACAGTATTCTACCAGTCTTATGATTTAGGTGATTTGATGAGATGATAATTACTGACTACAAACTAAAACTTAACTGATAATTCAAAAAATAAAGATAAAGATGAAGATACTAAATCCTCCCATCTTTGGTCCGTTCTTCCCATAATACAAATCTACGGATTAAACTATGAGATATATCATTGAGAACAAATATCTTTTATGGAAGATAAATGGTAAAAAACCCCGATAGGTTCCACGTTGCATCCCTGCAATCAGGACTTAGATGATTTTCATATATAGATCTGAGATCAAGGGCATGGCTCGGCACACTTGATCTCAGGTTCAAATAAAAATCATCCCCAAAGTAGGTAAATTTTTTAACAATAATAGCACCATAGATCTGAAATCAAGGGCATGACTCGGCACACTCGATTTCAGATTATGGAGTAATTAAGATAAAATTATCATTAGAGATCCAAGATCCAGGGCATGGCTCGACACACTCGATCCCGGATCATAATCGTAATTAGATCCACACGATGAAAGCAAAAAGACCATATAATAATGATTGGATAAAATTACCGTCACAGATCTGAGATCCCGGGCATGACTCGACATACGCGATCCCGATTAGTGGCGGGGATTTCATCCGTTCTTGAAAGCACAACAATCATAAAATAAGATCTCATATTTTAATCTTAAATTTATATTATTAGAAGTACATCCCTCGGATGAGAATCATTAGATCCTCATCCTTATGAATTTAGCCACACATATTGTAATTAAATGACATAAATAAATAAGGAAGAGAAAATAACATTAATTTAATGAATTAAAAATACCTCAACTTCAAAAGAAATTACTTTGATCTAAAAGTACGATGGTCTTCAGAAACGAGAATAATGCAAAAATAAACTTGAGCAAAAATATAATAAACTAGAGGAATGAGTACTGGAAATTAAAGGAACAAAACTCTAAAAAATGAATAAATAAAAACTCCCTATTTCTATGTCTAACTATGAAAAAGAAAAGCAAAAAACTAAAACTCTAATCTCCTATCTCCCTAATTTCTCATTCTCCCTCGAAGTATTTGAGTCGCTTTAAATAGATTCCCGGTCGCAGAAGTCTCCCCAGCCGCCAATTTAGGATCGATTAATCGACCCAATAGGGTCGATGCATCGACCCCCAGAAATCCGTGAATTTCAGCACACTTTTTGTATCAGATACTGCTTCGGTATTTTAGCCATATCTTTTTGTCCCGGACTCGGATTGAGGTGATTCGTACGCCGTTGGAAAGCTGACGAAAAGATCTAAAACTGTTGTGTTTTGAAATTTCATAATTCGGCCGTCTTGAAGGTCCAAATTTAGCCGCAAGTCTCACCAAGTTCTCGATGACCCAAAGTTATAGTGTTTTGACATTATTTTCAGAATTCTTGAGCTGTTTTCCACACTTGGCTTGTATTTACCTGAAACACTTCAAATCTAATAATTCTCATCAGATAGCCTTCATCGGAGAGGTAAATATAAGTATTTAGGGGTGAAATATCATCATATTTCAGTACTCATCAAACACCAACACCTACACACGTCCCACCACTAGGATCGGCCCTGGGGGCAAAGCCCATCAGGCGGCCACTTCAGTCCCCCGAAATTTTGGGGCCCCCTAATCTTGTAAGTCTTTACGGGTATTTTGTTAATATAATTTTCAATGTACCATAATTATAAGTCTAGTCAATAGGTTAGTTGATTTAACTATTTGTGTTGTTTTACTTTTTACCCAATAGGTTATGGGTTCAACTCTTCCCGTCCTCATATTTGTATTTTTTTTATGTGTCGAATCGGGTCTCTATTGGGTCGATGCAGGTCACATGTTGGGTCCTTGGCCACACTAGACCATACCGGCCTTATGTATTGACCTAGTGAATTACTTGGCCCCATTTTGATCGGACTGGATTTGTTTGACCGGATCCTTTATATATATATATATAATTTTTTTCTTATTAAATGATCCTAACTTAAAACAATAACTTCGAGCTCGTTACATTTCAATTTTTCGCAAATGACCTATCAATTTAGATGTTTACGACAAGAACTATCTAATGAACCTTTTGACAATGTTAAAGTGCTAAATAATGTCACAATGTTATAGGTTGGGTTACTCGATTTATGGGGTATGTTCTACTATTTAACTTTTATCTTTTTATGTTTTATTTTCTTTTATATATATATATATATATTCGTTAATTTGTTAGTTGTATTTTCAAATTATAGTCAATAGAGTGGAATATGCAGATATTTGTAATATAGGAGCAATCATGGTACAATATTTTGGTAGGAGGCCATTTCGATTCATTTCAGCTAAATTTCGGGAAAAGTTCAAAAAGTTTCAGGGAGCACAAAAATATTATATATAAACTATACGTAATATCTATAATTTTTTTGCTTATTATGCAAAAATGATGAAAAATAAAATAGAATTCATCAAATTCGATAAAATTTTGTTAATTTCACCGAAATTGATGAAATTTGGCGATTGCGGAGAAATCATCGAAATTTTGATGAAAGTTTCGTCCGACTCTTGTTTCAATAAATTTTAGCAAAATTTTGGAGAATATTGGAAAAATTTGTTTCTATAGGAGAAATGAGTATTGTTTTATTTCTAAAATAAAAATTGGGGCCAATTTATTTATTTTGGATTAATATGGAGGGCCTCATTTTAGAAACTCGCCTTGGGTCATCAAAATCGCACGGCCGCCCTGCCCACCACCACTACCTTCTCTTTCTTGCCAAGTCTAATCCTTAGGAGCTTGCCTTGGGTCTCCAAAATCTCAGGGCTGGCCTTGCCAACCACCACTACCACCTCTTTCTTGCCAAGCCTAATCCATAGTCCTTGGTCTGCTGGCATGAGCCTTAGCCCAATAAGCCCAACGGCACCATTATTGAGAATCTTTAACCTATGGGATAATGGTTTCTGAGCAACATTTAAACACCAAAATGGTGTTTAAATGATCTTACACCATAAACATCAAAAATGGTGTTTAAATGATCTTACACCATAAAATTAGCCTCTTTATCTCATAACATCGAAGTGTGATTTATCATTATGCATATGCTGCAAGTCTGTGATCAATATAAATTGTCCAGGTGAAAATCTATCATTAAAACATTTCTCAGCCGAATAAAAAATGCCCAAAAATGGATGCGAATCATCTATTGATGAACCATAGTTTTAGCCATTAAAATTAAAAACAACAGATGATATTAAATCTCCCTACAAAGCTTAAACACTATTTTCGGACTTGTAGCACTTTAATCTATGATCTATCGCTTTGACGGTACAAATCACGCACAACTTAAACCATTAATGATTAAGATCATTTAAACACATGTTTAAATGACGATGGATATTGTTTTTAGTCCCAAAGTTTGACGGAATAGATCTTGAGATCATGGTCTTACCATTAGACGGTCAAATTTTGATTCCACATGCTACACATCCCGAAAAGTGATATGAGAATCGCATTTGATGTACGCCTATGATCATCATGTTCATTAGTTAGGACTTGCGTCATATACAACAAAAATATGACCGATTTATGGTAAGCCCATGATCTCAAAATCTATTATTTCAAACAATGAGATGAAAAGTGATCTCCATCGTTCGATTCTTAGCAGTCAATGGTTTGACCACTTGAAGCCCGGGTTGAGAGGGAAGAATCTTCGGTTGTGAATAGAGGTACCTTTTAGCCGGGACCACTTGCAAGTTGCAACCCAGAAGAATTGCGGCAAGTAGAGATTTGAATGCTTAATTAAAAAAAAGCGCTTTTGAATCTCTCGATCCGTTCGTTTCTTCAGATTTGAATTTGAAAAACCCCAACAAAAACACCGTTGCTAAAGAACCAGAACAAAATCTGAGCGCGCTCCTCCTCATTCAAATAAAACTGCTACCATAAAACCCTAACCCTAATTCCATTACTGCTCACCACTATAAAAAAATCAAAGCAAGTTTCCCTCTCTATTTCTCTCTCTCACATTGCAATTTGATGTCAGATGGATCGAATGGATTCGAAATCCAGATTAGATCCGCCCTTCGTGAACTCTAGATCTCCTTCCAAGGTTGTATTTGATCTTCGATATTTCTTGATCAATATTGTTCTTTGTTATCTGTTTCCAGTTCTGATTTTCTGTTTTTGTTTGTTAGATAATGAGTGAAGAGATGACTGACACTGAATCGGGAGGCAGATCCGAGATCTCTCGAAAGCGAATCAAAATGCGAGATCTTGATTCGGTCTGTCGATCCGAAGGTGAAATCTTTTCTTTTCTCTCTGTTATCTGTGCATTTGTTTAAGGTATTTTTATTATAGATTAGTGTGCAATCTCAGTTGAATCAGGAACTGCATTCTATGATTCGGATTTATATCTATTAGAATTCTTCTCTTGACTATAGTGTCTGGATTGTCGGTTAGGGCTTATATGTGAAGAAATTTGGCATGATTTATATATTTGGCTCTTGGTTAAAAAAAAACAATCGAAATCGACATAGTTAAGTCTTGAAGATTCATTTTTTTACTGGTTTCTTATATTCTATTTGCATTTTTTTAATCAGCGGAAAGCAATTTCATTAATAAATAAGATTACATTTGGATGCCACTAAGTAAGATGCTTAGCGGCAAGGAACAAAGGCAGGGATAAGCTGATCAAATGCATTTTTTTTTTCTATAGTTAATTTGATTTCATATACTCCATTTGTTAGTCCTATGTTTTTTCTCCTCCCTTCTGTAATCTAGAACTTACTTCCAACACCTTGAACACTTCCTATCAAGAAGACTTGAACCCTTTACTTTATTATTGGGGTACACGAGAATCTAGCCTTAATTGCAATGAGCGATCTCGGATTCTATTTTTTTTGGTTTGTTTTGTTTATTATCTTTTGAATCGTCAACCCGAGTCTTTAAAAGGTCGATCTACTAAAATAAGTTGGGCTCTAGCTAGTTTATGATTTATTTATTTATATCACGACTCCAGTTTCTGTGAATCATTTGTATTTGTTGTTTATTGTTGGGCTTCTCTTACCCATTGTTTCTTTTTATATTATATAATGGCAATGTTCATGAACTCTCTAGGTCGACTTGGCTCTCGGCTAAGTAGTTGAATTTGGTAGGGCTGCAAATGCCATTTTAAATCACTATCCAGAGCCAACTCTGAGATAGATTTCTGAGCGGAATGCAAATATTTGAACAATCATTTTTTCAGGGTTTTAGATTAATCTTAGACATTTTACGTGTGCTTTCATTTTCTTCATTCAAATCTCACGAAAAAGTCATCAAATTTCTCAAATTTTTTTTGTTGTTTTAACTTGTCATCTATATTTCGTAAAGTGTCATAGATTAACTGTATTTATCTCTGTATCCAGTAGAACTAACACTGAAAATTGCTAAATCAGCATTCCTCTACAAGTTTTACTTTTGTTTTGTTTAATTGGGATTGGGACATTAGTCAAAGAAAGGTTTAACCCAATTCCTCTCTAACCCAAAGGAGCTCGAATCCTTTGTTTATTCATCTAGTCAATTTCAATCTAATGTCCCTTGTTCTTTTCTCTCTGAAACTGCCTTACTGAGTTTACTGGTACCACATTAATATAATTCCTGTTATTTTTTACTTTCTTTTGTTTGTCTCTTCCTTTTGTTTTTTGAAATACTTGACTCCAGTTCTAAATTAAGATTTATGTTACAGGAATGGAAACTCTTCCGTCGAAATTGTTATTAGAAACTAGAGATCATACTCACCTCAGTAAAAAAGAGGATGCTTCCCAAATTTCGGAAGGTCTCGTGTCCACAATGTCTACAGACAGACACCAGGAAGTAACAACAGGCCATAACAATTTAGCTCTTTTAGGGGATGTTGCTTGTTTGAGTTTGGATCCTATTGACAGCACCCACGCTCTTTCGAATTGTGCAACTGAAGCACATGTTACTAACAACTTGGCTCGTGATGCCTCATCACCTCATTGTAAAGATGTTGGCAAGTCATATTTGCCCACAAAGTCGGAGAAAGAATGGGACACTAAAATAAGAGCCTCAACGGGCCTTGGAGTGGATCTTAATGAACAGGACACCTCTAACTTGACAGACCAAAACCCATTTTATCCATACAAAAATTTAAGTAGTATGAAGTCTAGAGAACCCTCAGAGTGTGGGAGCACCACTGGTCCCTTGGAGGAGAATGAGTCATTGAGAAGATGGAAAACTATGAAGCAGAATGGTTTCCTTTCATCTTCCCATGGAGGTATACCCGTTGCACCCAAAGAACGTGGCCAATCGAGGAAGCGTAAAAATGATTCACTTAAGAAAAAAATAGAGCTTGCAAAGAGAGAACAGGTTAACAGGTTCACAAAGATTGCGGCTCCCAGTGGATTGCTCACCGGACTAAACCCTGGGATTATAAACCATGTGAGAAACAGTAAACAAGTCCATTCTATTATCGAGGCCTTAGTGAGATCTGAAAAGGTTGATGGGGAAATGCAAAACAGGTCAGCAAGTCAGTCAAGAAGAGGAAACAAGGAAAATAAGGATAGGAGGAAGGAAATGGAAAGCGTGCATGATTTGGGAGCCGGTCAATTTGGGCTTTCTCATGATTTGAATAGATTTTCCATTCCTTCAAGCTTGGAACAAAATGGAGAAAATAGTGAATTAGATGTAGGAGAGACAAGGTCTGAACGTTTGGGTCGTTCACACGTGACCTCAGGGTGTGAGGAAGAAAACCTTTATCTGAAATTGTCATCGGCGGTAACAATGGTATCAGAGAATACTAGCTGTTCATCTGACAGGGAGTTCTCAGAAAACCATGGAAGTGTTACATCTCTTTCAATAAAAGGTAAAATGTATTTTCATCTTGATCTGGTTTATATATATATATATATATATATATATATATATATATATATATATAGTAGGGAAACTGGGCCATCCTGATAAGAAGCAAGGTATTGGATGGAAATCTCCGGGGATAAAAGTATATTAAAAATGATGGATTGTCTTATCAAATTTTTCTTTTTTTGTTTCAAAATTTCGTGGATGGATAGATTGATATAATGAAAGTAGGAGATAATACATCAAGTTGATTAGGGTCGATTTTTTTTTCTAGCCGCATCTGTAGCTTCTCAATGGTTGGAACTTCTTTATCAAGACATCAGAGGACGTATTGCTGGTAATGCTCTACTTTACTTGAAAGTTCAAATATTGAGGTATTGAGATAAGAGAGAAATCCTACTACACTATTCTCAGGTTTTTTTTTTTTTTTTTTTGGCCTGTGAAGCATTACGACGTAGTAAGAAAAGAGTACGGACAATGATACAGACAGAATTGCCTTCTCTTATGTCTCGTGAATTCTCGTCCAGTCAAGAGAATGATCCTTATTTTGGGCAATCTTTGGGTGCTGGATGTTCCAACAATGCAACTCCTGATATCCATATGGCAAGGTGGAGATCACTTTTTGATCAGATGGACAAGTCACTCTCTGAAGAGGCAAAACATCTGGTGAGCTGGATTTCCATTGCTGTACTTTTTGAACCAGAGCTATCAAGATGAAACCTGGATTACTTCTAATAGGATATAGAGTTAATTTTACCAGCACTTGTATATGCTTTTTACCATAATTTTACAATTATCTGCTCATTTTAGCTAACTCTTGCATAGTTCTTATGATTGGTTCAATTTTTTTTAAAATAAATATTACACCGTACGTGGATTTGTTTCCAAAGTAAGGATAACAAATCTTGTCGTGAACTTTGATTCATTTTTTTATTATTTATAATTCAGGAAATTTGGTTGAAACAAGTGAAAGAAATGCAATCTCATTGTGAGCGGGGCCTGCAACTTGAAAATATTATGGGCATGGATGGTTTACAAAAACTTGTGTCATCAGAAAAATTATCCAGGTACTGCAATTTTCTGTAAAATATAGTCATTTTTTGTTTTACTTCTAGGACTTTAGTAGCAGGGTATTAAAACTCGGCTGGTACCGATAGTATTCGTTGTATGAGTATTGGCGGGCACCGGCCAAAACGTATCAGTATCAGTTGATACTGTCATTTTTTGTCACCCAACCAAAGGGTTTGGTATCCCTTGGTATCAGCCAATATGCACCACCGTATCAGTCTGGAGGTTTGCTGATACCACCTTTGATGCCCAATTTTAAACCTTGTTTAGTAGTTCCTTTTCAATGCTAAATGATCTAACTAAAAAAATATGTACTATGTTTTAGGCATCTTTTAGTCTTTGGCCCTATTTGGCAACCCTTTTCCGAAAAGCATGGCTCCTCTGCTCGGCTAACAAGAGAGCAGAAGAGATAGTGTTTGCTAAGGTCCTCTTCTCAAAAATGTGTATTTTGAAGGTCTGGTATTGATGTAAGAACAGTACAAGACGGAGAACTTTACAAAATGCTTTTCGGAAAAGGGACAAATGGTGTTGGGGAAAGTGCTTTTCGGAAAAGCATTGGCAAACTGGGCCTTAAAATCTCTTGCTATAAAAGAGGGGAAAAACAAACATTTTGTTTATTGGTAATTTATTGAACTATGTAAATTTTTTTGCGTCCGATAGTGTGTTCATTTTTGTTTCTTTTCATTGTTTTCAGATCTAACGAAGCAGAGACCATAGAGAGAGAGTTTGCTGTCAGGGCAGCTGCAGCTTCCATCTATTCTACTAGTCATATGGTCATGACTACAGAGAACGTATCTTGTTTTTGAGCTAAAATACACCACCCAATGGCGTATTTATTTCTAATTCTTATGATTTTTTTCATTACGGAATCGCTATGTTGTGCATCTATTAATCAGTGACCTGTATCATGAAAAATAGTCTTTATTGTTCCTGTGTTCAATTATTTCTGAATTGATGACCCCATTGTCTTTGTTTTACTTTATTCACAGAAAATTTCTCAGTGTATTGAGCTTTGTATCAGAAATAATAACTTCATCTAAGAGTAGCATAAATTGTTGTGAGCAATGTCTATGAATTATATTAAATTTTATATCCCTCCAATTTCCTACTAACATTAGGCCAACTGTTCAGATAACACATAAGAATATAACACTGCACTCTAAAACATCGACGGAAAATTATACATATAATGAGAAGTAATGGTTTTTTGGAGTGCTAATGCCTTCCGAGTTTTCTTTAATCAGGCGGGATTTTTGGGCGGGAGAACAAACAGTGGGCCCATCTTCATCAATTTGATCGTAAGTGTGAAATGCTCATAACAATAAAAAATGTGGAAGATATAAAGAAGATGCAAGGGCATTCATCTGCTTGGTGTTGGTTGAGAATTGTGCAGGAATTCATTGATAGTGACTTTGCCAGGTTCTAGGGGGGTTAGTGTATGCTGACCCGAGACGAAGCGGTTAGTGTACCAAGCTTGGAGCTTTAATGATAATAACTCATCGGTCAAATAAAACCATCAAGCATGGTAGGGACATTTCTTCCATGAAGAAAGCAAAGAGGCCCATCTGCGGGAGACAACGAGCTTCCAGACTAATACACATGCATATCTCTTCAGGAATTGGATTCAAGCTTTCTCAGCCCCTTCTCATCAATGGAGAGATTTGAAGAGTATGTGTTGGATTGGTGATCGTTGATTGCCTGATGCTTGATCAACAACTTGCACATTTGTCGTTGATTCTGTAACTTGTGTATTATCTAGGATTATCTCAGCCCCTCCTTATAACAAAAATATAAAAAATTACAATTATTCAACCAACGTTTTAATGCATTAAGCCAATAGGTGAAAATTCTCTTCAAAACGGTAAGTACCATTTTCATAAATAAATTTTCTAGGCGTTTATAATAAACAAGGTCATCATTGAGTTTAGCATACAATATGTGTATGCAAGATAGGTAGTCCAAGACCACGTTGAGCTCCATGTGGCACACAAAACATTGTTTAGGTGCCATGTGGAGCTCCAGCAGAGCGTATAGATCAAATTGAAAAACAGAATTCCAAATTGAATTTCAAAAGTGAGTCAAATTTTGAGAACTCGATTAACTTGTACCAGCGGAAGTGATTGACCAAGTCTTTGGGAAATAATTTTATTGCTTTATTACTACTTTTGCCATTCTTGATTTGAATTTTACGCCTCAGAAAAAAAATATATGATGGAGAGACATGTTTGAAAAAAAGAAATAGAAATGATTTAAACAATGCAACCTTATTATTCAACATAGACCCAAATGATATTTGGATATGAAAAAAGGCAAAAATTACAGCTAGTATATGTTAATTAGACCCAATCTCTCTGAGAAGAAAAGGGTCACGTCAACTAGACGTGATGATACACTTGATAAAAAATCACGACTTTCAAAATCTGTGGCGTCAAAAAAAACAAAGAAAGGAAAGAAATATAAAAGCATGAGCATTGGTTTGAATAGGTAGGTAAACAGTTCTAAAATGAATGGTCTCTTTGTAATTATGTGTTGCCTGCTCATTTAAAACGCCTTATAGATTAATGCAATCTGCAACATCACAGGTTTAAAGGTCATGATCTTCCTATCAAGTGGCGAACTGGATAAAATAGTGTCACGTGTCAAGATAAGTTGGCATGCATTATTTTAAGAGAAAAAGAGCTTTACATATACCAGCTATCGGGCACATCGTAACCAAGTCTAGGTTTATGAATAAATTGGCTTGAGAGAAATCAGATAAATTTTTTTAAAAAAATGATAAAAGATAGGGAAAATTAAAAAGAAATTTTTTGAATAATTAAAAAAAAAGTCCAAATTTGCATTTTCTTCATGAAATTTGTGATTATTTTTTGTGAAAAAAGTTCCGATTTAAATGAGATTTCATCAATTGACAAAACAGTAATATTTGGTTAGATTGGGCTGCCTAGATTAAGGGAGTGCTTTTCGTCCTCCACAAACTAAGGCATCAAATGTAAATAGGGATGCAAGTTCAGTGTACCAAACCAAATCGAACTCGAATTTTTCTATTTTCGGTTCGGCGGTACACCCCAAACTGAAACCGATTTGGTTCGGTGCAGATAAAATACCTACTTTTTTAATTTTTTAATATATTTTTTGATTTTTTTCGGTTTATTCAACCTCTCCCCTCGGTTTTCGATTTCGAGCCACCCAAACCGAAAACCGAACCGATTTCAATTCGGTTCGGTTCGATTTCATTCGGTTTTCTGGGCAGTTCGGGAGGCTCGATTTCGATTCGGTTTCGGTGTTCCGTTCAAAACTTACATCCCTAAATGAATGTCTCAGTATTTTTTCCTTCTTCACCGAACCTTGAGAGATTCACAGATATTTGTACTTAACCTCTTGGTGGCATGAGATTGACCCGCTCACTTTTGAGAAGGCAGGTGCACCTAGAAACAACACAAAGATATGCATACTTCCAGTCCGAGCAAAAAAGAAATCAAATTCAAAAATTGGGGAGCTGAGCACCGTAAGGCCCCTTTATATATTAGGACAGTGGCCCTGACCTACACTTAAACACCAAAATAGTGTTATATTTTTTAATAATACCATACAACATAGAGAGTCCAGTCGTAGTGCACGTGCAAACTGCACACAAGAGGAGCTGACTTGTGGGGATTAGAACCCACGTCACGTTGTTTCCATAAGGGAAGAGGATACTACCAGTCCAAAATGCTGTTTAAATGATCTTAAAATTTTTAAATTAGTCTTTTTATCTCACACAGTAGAGTGTGCACATTTGTGAACAACCTAAATTGTCCAAGTGGCAATCTATTATTTGAAGCTATCTCATCCCAAAGAAACATGCTCCTATTAAGTAGATGTAACCATCTGATTGATGAACGTTAGTATCGGCCATTAAAACTAAAAACAACAGTTGATAATACAGTCAACAGATTGGACGGTTCAAATCTCTCTAAAACACTATTTTTGGACATGTTGCACTTCTATCTACGATCTATTACTTTTACGGTATAAATCACCCACATATTAAATCATTGATGGTGTAAGATCATTTAAACACTATCTTGGTGTTTAAATAACAGTCAAGAGAGTCGGGCCCATATTATATTTATGGGTCGAATCCTGTTACATGCCCGAGTTTGCAACCTCATAGTAGGTTTATGAATGGGTAGAGAATAAGGATCATCCTTGCGTACTTTACCTATGATGGAATTTTATACGATACTTTGAGGGATCTTAGGCCTCGGTAGTTGGGTTAATTCGAGAAAAATCACAACTCCAAATCAACATAAGGTTAAAGATAATACTCATGAGATGATTTTCATTAGTATTAAATAGCCAAACAACTTTTGCTGGAATACGCAATAACTCATTCTTAGGGAAAGTAAAATTATAATCACATAACTCTAGCACAAATTTATTGAAATGAAATAACATTGATGAAAAAATATTAATTTAATTATTGATCGTAAGCATCAATCACTCGCATCTCGCATCCCATGATTCGTGGTTTCTGATAAATCCATGGGCCAACTTTTGCATGGGTCATAGCCCAGACAGAAAACAGTCCCCTTTTGCGGACCATTGCTCATAACCATAGCAAGTTATTAACAGCGAAACGTTGAAACAACTGGTGAAAATGTTGGGTTGGGCTAATGCCCTTCCAAGAGATGACCCATCAATTAGATGGGTCTTTACTTGATGTCCACATGCACAAATCTGCCTATAGAAATTTGGAATGAAAACCACCGCACTAAAATACGTTAAACATCAACAAAAACATACGGGCACCAATAGAAATAAATAGGTAATTACGAAAAATGCTCCATTGAGAGCTAAATTTATATCTTACCATTGATTTAAACGGTTAGATGCAACAGTCGGGCAAAGTGATGAGATTTTTCATACAAGGCCTGCCAGTTAGATTTGTATAGTGAAAAAGGATACAAGATATATAAACGGGCAACCCATTTCAAGATCTCCAACCAGCAGAGGAGCCCATACATTCGACAGCATAATTTAATGACATTTGTGGGATGATTGTAGAAAATGCAGAAACCCGTGTGCAATAGGAAAAACCTAGTAAGTTACAACATTTGCAATTCTAAGTCGACCCGGTACCTGAAATGCATCCTTGTGACACCTCCGATCATAACCCCATTTGCGTTGCCGTGGTCTTCAAAGCCAGTTCGGAGCGATGGGCTTATTTGAAACCATATTTGGCGAGTGGTTATCTCCAACCTTTGCTAGAGAACGATACTGCAGTTTGACACTCTCTGCATTATCCACCGTCTTTACCACATACCTGTCAGATAATGAAGAAATCAAAGACAAGTTTCTATTATGATCGTAGAAAATACACTAAGGGCTCAAAATGCAAATATAAACAAAAAAGGGACCTAACCTATATATATATATATATATATAGTAGTAACCAATGTGGATCATTTGACAAAAGTTTAAACTTTATATAAAGTTGGAAGAAATAAAGGGAAAATCCCAATAATTTCATGCTTTTAGGTTTAAGGAGTAGATATTAGGTACCTGACCTAAACATCACCATTAGTGTTTGAGTCAATCTCTCTCTGCTAAGACGTATGCATATGTTTGACTACCAAATAAATGAAAGGTAAAAGCAAGGTGTCAAACTCGGTATCGGTATCGGGTATCAGTCCATGGAGGACCGATACGTATTGGCCGATAGCGAGCTGTATTGGATCATGGTCCTACCTTCATACAATCAGTTCTGGACTCTAAGTGGAACATATCCTGAAAAAGTGATCAAAGAACCACTTTGTTGTACGCTTATGTTCATGTTCATTTTCCAGGATGTGTGATATGCAAAATCAAAAAAATTGACCATTATATGGAACGCCCATGATCTCAAGATCTATTGTGTCGAAAATTGGGACAAAAAAAGATCTTCATTGTCAAATTCAAATAAGTCAACAGATTAAGTACATAAAACCTAGGTTGAGAAGGAATAATATTGTTTTGCAAATAAAGATACCTTTTTTAGAAACACGGACAAACGAAAATCTAACATTTTTCTTAACTCGTCTCGATTTCACTTTTCTCGCTTTATATATATATATATATATATATATATATATATATATATATATATATACTATAAAAATAAAAAAGGGCTCTGCAACTTCCTGGGGTTGGCATTTGAACAATTAGCATGCTTTTTCACAAGTAACTAAGAATCATGGAAGTTTGAGATTGAGGAGATGGTGCGGCAGTTCATGGAGAAACGGGAGAGCCAGTGCGAATAGATGTTATTAATATTAGGTACATGCAAAATTAGACAAAACAGGTTGGGAAAGTGGTAATCTCTGTAGGAGATGGTCAGAGGTTTAAAAGATCATTCATAACATAGAAGTAGAATGTGATGGGCTCTAGCCAATCTTTTTCAGGTTTCCATACTTGAGGTAAAATTCTGGCAAGGGTCTTGCCCCTTTTAGGTGGTGGACTGCTTTTATTGGACAACAATCTCCACAAAATTTTGAGAGTGGTACCTATAAAGGAAAAATTACGGAGTGTCTCTTAAGGTGGTTCGGACATGTTCATCGAAGGCTAGAAGAAGACCTTGTACGAAGGGTTACGACTAGGACATAGGAGAAGAGGAAGACCAATGAAGACCTGGATGGAAGCCATGAGAAGGGATATGAAGGATTGTCAAGTTATAGAGAGTTTAGTGTTAATCAGAAACGAGTGGAGAAATAAGACTCGCAAAGCCGACCCCAAATAGATGGCATAAGGTTATGATTATGATGATGATGATGATGATGTGTCATAGAAATCTATAGGCATTCATTCCTAAAGCTTTTGCATTGAGTGGGTTTCCAAGGCCAAGTTGGTGAAGTAGATATAGGGATGGAGCAGTGGGTCATTTGGGATTACAGCTCGATGCTATGGAGGATCCCTTTTTAATCCTTTGATTTGTGATGAGGACTAAGTATAGAATAAAATACTCAAATGTAAAGTCTAAGTACCGACAATTCACAGTTTATATATATATATATATATATATATATATATATATATATATATATATATATATATATATATATACGTGCACACCAGAGGGAGCGAAAAAAAATCAATTCCACTATGCATTGGAAATCCTCGCAAAAGCTTGTGGGATCACATATTAGAAAGGGGGGAGAAGAAGCTATCACTGCGTAAAGAAAAATTTTTGTCCTTTGCAGGCCGGGTAACACTCATAAAGAGTGCTCTGTCGCATATCCCTGTCTATTATTTATCCATGTCCCAATGACCTAAAGGGGTATGCAGCCGGTTTGGAGAGTATGATGAAACAATTCCTGTGAAGCGGTGAAGATCTGAATAAAATTCACTTCATCAACTGGGATACAGTCTATCTCCCTATAGACATTCGAAGAGTTAGTCTTATGAACTACGAGATGCTAGGAAAATGGTTGTAGAGATTGGAGGCAGATTGCAATGCTACTTGGGCTAAAACAGTGTCCTCCGTGTACAAAGTTAGAAGGCAGGGGTGGGACATAAGGCTGAAGGGCCTCCAGAAAGGTTGGAGATGGTGGAAAGGGGACATATCGACACCGTCATTGTTCAAGCGATGGATTGGGTAAGAATTGGGCAAAGGCATTGCCCTAAAATTCTGGTCTGATCCGTAGTTGTATGAGAATACTCTTGATAAGATGTACCCGAGACTACCAGATATCTAAAACCAAGGAGAAAACTGTGCAGGAAAGTGTTAGCTACTCCATGGGACATGCCGTTGATGATATTAAGCTGAGGCGGAATCGGCGGGATAACGAAAGTGACCGCTTAAGGGAGCTCGTTGGAAACTTGTATCATGCCCCATGGTGCAACCAAAATCAAGGCGTAGGGTTATGGATCATCAACCCTAGACACCCTGATTCCAAAAGGAATGTCGATGCCTAACCAATATGTCATGTGTAACTCGAATGAAGAGAGTGGATCCTGTCCTTATCAATTGCCTGGCAACAACACATCTAATGCCTTCAGAAAGACACAAAGATTAGTGACATGTAAGCCTAGCTCTTGCAAAGGGGTCATTGATAATTTCCTCTCACATGCCGACCATCCCAAATTTCGGCTATTAATCAGCTTGCTGCCCCTATGTCATTTTCGGGTCCATATGGAAGAAGAGAATTTATGCCTCAAAAAATACACGGTGGAGATGTATTGAATTTTTTTTGCTTTTTAGAAGGTCTAAACAACACTAGTACACTACCCGACGGGGGACACCAAGATCGAGAGCATTGAAGTTGGGTCGCAGCAGAATTTTCAGCTTCAAGAAAGCAGAAAGGAGCAGAATTAGTGTGTTGGAGCAATGCCTAGTCGATTGATCGACCATTCAATCGATCGATCGATTGTAGCCAGTAAAAAAAAAAAACCTACGGTGTTACAGTAACTCGATTGATCGAGCTACAATGCGAATTTTAAAAGAAAATAAGTTTTGAGGGCATACTTGTCTTTTTTTTAGTATGTGTTTTAAGGTTTTATTTTGTTTTAGAGGCCTCCTATATAAGGTCTTTTAATAAACAATGTAATTAGTTTTTGATTAATGAAAAGAGTTTTTGCTTGTGTGCTTGAGATGAGCCTCCACGAAGAGTGATTCTTCGCTTCCCGAGAAGGGTTTAGTGTGAAGCCAAGGGTGTGAAGCATGGGTTAAAATATCGGGTTACCGATACGTATCGTCCGAGCTCCAAAACGATACGTATCGGACGATACGTATTGGTACCGGTCTGTATCGGACGATACATTGAATGTATCGTTCGAGTCCAATACCGATACGTATCGGTATCGGAAGATATTTTGATCCATGGTGTGAAGCCCAAAATTAATCTTCCATCTATCTCTTTATCTTTTATTTTCTTTCTCTGTTTGTTTTGATCTCATAAATCTTAAATCCAGCCGTTACCTTTTCCAAAATTTCCAAAATCAAAACCATTGATTCAAACCAATCTCATAAATCCCTAATTCAGCCACCCAACCAGAAATACCTCGAAATTCATAAACCATAGATCCCATTAGAACCATCGAATCGATCTGATTCGAACCCAAGATCTCATCCGAGCCGTTAAACCAACCGAATCAGAATCCTTAGAGGACTCGTGATTCCATCATTGAACCCCGAGCGGCGCCCTAATCTGAAAAAGCTAGAGTTCTACCTCTAACATCGATCTGCATTGCAAGGCTAACAGATCTAGCGCACGGACCGGACCTACTTCGCGATTCTCCAATGAAAAACTACGAAATCCTAAGGTACTCGCATTATTTTCAGGTTTATTGTTTAATTAATTTAGTTTAATTTCGACAAATCATCATCTCGTAAACATTCACGTAGTTTAGGGTTCTGTCCCGAATTGCTACCTTACTCCACTTGCATAATCCAAATTTGTGTTTAAATGATATTAACACCATTAATGGTTAGGATGTGGTCCATGTGGATAATCCATATGGTTAAAGTAATAGATCATATATTAAATAGCAACATGCCCAAAAATCAGAGCTACAACTTGCATATGAGATTTCTACCGTGGAGTAGTGGCACATGGTTTAACAAGAAATACTAGGTATTTTTGGAATTTGTGCCATGTGGAACACCATCTAAACCATGGATCAAAATTTCGGCTGATACCGATACGTATCGGTATTGGTATCGAACGATACATTGAATGTATCATTCGATACATTCAACTGTATTGAATCTCAAAGTATCGTTCGATACATTCAACTGTATTGAATGTATCGAACGATACATTCAATGTATCGTCCGATACCAACCGGTACCGATACGTATCGTTTTGGAGCTCGGACGATACGTATCGGTAACCCGATATTTTGACCCATGATCTAAACCATCTGATTTGAAGGCCATGATGCTAAGATCTTTTGTGAAAAGGATTGGCACGAAACACGGTCTTTATTGTCTGATTTAGCGCATCCTACCATATCCCGACCCTATCCACCCCGTATCCTGACCATATCCATTTCTTAAAAAACCTCTAGGGATACACAGGCAAGCATAACCCACTCATATCTGTATCCGATACGTATCGGATATGGGGCCAATTTAGGCGTGTCCATGGGTCAAAATTTCGGGTATCGGATACATATCGTCCGAGCTCAAAACCGATACGCACCGGACGATACGTATCGGAATAGTAAAATACCGGACGATACATTGAATGTATCGTCCGGGCATATACATACAAAATGGCGATACGGTACATTGAATGTACCGTATCGTTCAAGTCTGATACCTATACGTATCGGTATCGGACGAAATTTTGACCCATGGGTGTGTCCGCGCTTCCTAGCCGAAAAGTAATTTCCCCCCCCTAAAACCCTGGGGGGAAGGGTGAACTCTAAGAGGATGGGTGCAAATTGCGATCACGTGCCACATGGCACATGTGCATTTAAACCGCCTGGGCTCCATCTGGCATCCATCCAAGGGATCTGTTGCCCAAGGTCGATCAGGTCCATCCAAGAAAATAATAATTAAAAAGGCTATTTATCTACCGTTTAAATGTTGGTAAAAGGTGCAAAGTTTCAATGCACCAAGTTTAGGCGGCGAATGGGAAGCTTTGACCTGGGTTTTGAAGAGAAAAATGGTCCGAATTTTATATTGTTTTTTTCCTAAAACCACATGGTGAGGGGTGAACCCTTCGAGGATAGGTGTAACTCGAGATCATGTGCCAAGGGGCACATGATCTAGCGCTCGAACGCATGGGTCACCCGTGCATTCAAATGCACAATCCAATTTCCATATATGTTTTTGATCGATAAAAGACTCTTTCCATTGCCAAACAACACCAGTGAGAAGCTGAGAAAGGATACAAGGAGAGAAAACAACCAAAAACGGGAACAATAGAGAACAATAAAAGAAACAATAGGGCTCCGGAGGAACCGGGGAACTATGTGGGAACGCCTTCCGGGTCCCAGCTCCCTCCCTTATCAAGGGGATCCACAAAAACATGAGGTCTCTAACATTAAAAATAGACCCAAAAGGACGACACTTTCAGTTGAACACCCGGTTGTTCCTTTCAAGCCAGATATACCCCAAAGAACTGCTATGGCAGCCACTCTCTAGAATGTTCTATGGGCACTGGGAAATCTGTGACCGTATCAAGAAACCAGCAACTGAGGAACCGATTTAGGAATAACCCAACTCATCTCAAAAGACAACAAAATGGAATTCCATATCTTAGAGGCCATCCAGCAATGGATAAAAAGATGGGAGATCGATTCTTCACCACTCAGACACATCGGGCACCTATTAGGGATGGCATTGCCTCTCACCCGTGCAAAAGGGGTTGATACTGCAACATCTCAACTTCGGAGAGAGACCTCCTAGTGACTATGTTCCAAACGGGAGGTCCTCCAATGATTGAATAAGTCTTCGCTAGCGAGGGTTGAGGGAAGGCTGCGACATTAAAGATACTCGGAAATAAGGAACTAAGAGGGTAAAGCTCGATCCACGGGTCTTCCTAAAACTGAATATGAGAACCGCCCCCCCAGCTGAAGGAGGTCCACCTAGAGAAGACCGTCCAGACTCTACAGCTACCTTTCCACCATGCTAAGACCCTTCTAGAAATGAAGACGTTAATGCCCCAGAGTCCTTGTGCCCAACCATATTTTTCAGCCAATACGTTTAACCAGAGGCTTCTCTTCTCGAACTCGCAGCCCACTCTCCATAACCATTTTCCAAGGAGGGCCGTATTGACCAATCTCAAGTTCTGAATATCTAAACCGCCAAAGCATTTAGGTAGGAGGCAAATCTCCCATCGAACCATGTGATATTTCTTGTCTAGCCTAGAACCCTCCCACAAGAAGTCTCTTTCTATTTTTTCTAACTTTCTAACCTCAATGGGGCACTGGACATGAAAAAGATGGGGAGAGTTGAGAGAACCGATTTGACCAAGCACAAGCCCCCCCCCCCCCCCGGTACTTAGAAATTTTCCTTTCCAATTGAAAGTCTCCTTTCAAATCTACGGACAACCGGGTCCCAGGCACGGGCGTTGGGCTTACCCAACCCGAGGGGCAGTCCCAAGTATGAGATAGGAAGCGCATCGATCTCGCAGTGTACCTCCTGCGCCAAAAGCTGAACCAAATGGCAGTCAATACCGATACCGTCACCTTAGACTTAGGTAAATTAACTCGTTGCCCCGACACCGCTTCATAAATCGTGAGTACATCAGTAAAAGCTCGGATCTCGATCAAACTCACCCTACTGAACAAGATCGTATCGTCAGCGTACTGTAGATGAGTAACCACCCGACTAAAAGGGCCAACCAGAACTCCCGACACGCTGCCTATAGATCGAGCACGCTCGAGAAGCCCTCCCAGAGCTTCGCCAGCGATGTTAAACAAAAAGGGGGATAACGGATCTCCTTGTTGGAGGCCTCTAAAGCTCTTGAAGTAGCCAAACGGGGATCCATTAACCAAAACCGAGAACCACGCCGAAGAGTAACACGCTTTCATCCATCTTCTCCACCTTTTTGGAATAAACGCCCCCTGATTGGGCGCGATAATCTCCTCGATGACAAACAGTTGATCAGGTTGATGGGCCGGAAGTCACGGAGGTCCTCGGCTCCATCTTTCTTGGGGATGAGAGCGAAATGTCGAGTTGAGGCTTCTGCCAACTAAAGCACAAGAGTGGAACTCGTGGAAAAAGGCCACAATATCCGCTTTGAGGAGTGACCAAAAGCACCTGTAAAACTCCATTGTGAAACCATCATGGCCGGGGGATTTATTGCAGCCACTGAATTGATCGCAGCCCACACCTCCTCGTCAAAAGAGGCCTCCAAAATGTCCCGATCCGCCACCGTGAGGGAGGGGAAAGGAATGCCATCCAACTCCGGCCTAGAGCCACAATCTTCACTGTACAAGTTCTCATAAAAATTAACCGTCTTGGATTGAATCAGCTCAGGATCGGTAACCGCCACCCCATCCACTTCAATTATGCACAAGTGCTTCGTCTTGTTTTTGGCGTTGGCCACGAAGTGAAAGAAATTGGTGTTATTGTCCCCTTCTTTTAACCAATGGACCTTGGATTTTTGCTTCCAACAAATCTCTTCCTGAAGGCACTTGTCGCTAAACTCCATTTTCAGGTAGAGTCTTTTGTCTTTCTCGGTGACAGATAAACCCCTGGATTCCTAGAGCAAGTCGAGCTCAAATAGACGCGCCATCAGAGTCTCTTTCCACACGCGGACCACGCCAAACACCTCCCTGTTCCAAGTTTTGATGTGTCCTTTTAGAAAGGCCAGCTTGGAGACGAGTCTCAACGCGGCTGAACCACGGGGGTTCGATTGGCGCCACCACACAGGCACCCTTTCCCTGAAATTGGCACAAAAGATTCTCGAAATGGAAGGGGGAGGGGCCCCTACCCACAACATCGCACTGAAGCAACAAAGGGCGATGGTCTGAAACAGCCCGGGCGAGGCCATGAAGCATAACATTAGGGAGCAAATCAAGCCAGTCCGGACGAACCAAGATTCTATCCAGCCTGCTCAACGAAGCCGATTCTTGGAGGTTGGACCAAGTAAAGCGGACCCCTTTAAGGGCAAATCCACAAGGGCCCACCAGATTTTTCAGCAGGGCACCTGATAGCGTTGTAGTTCCCCCTCCCCCCACACACCACAAAATGTCCCAGTGCCTCGCCACCGCGGCCAACTCAAACAAAAACTCAGCCTTGGAGTGAGCATCGGTTGGGCCATAAACACCTATAAAGGCCCACGCCTTTCCGTTATCCTCGTTTTACAAAACTACCTAAGTCGGGAATTGCCCAACCTCCTCTTCAACCTTGCGTAAGAGGTGAAAATTCCATGCCGACAAAAATGTCGCCTGCCGCACCAACGGAATCAACACCAATCCACTCCCATCTGTTGCCCCCTAGAATGGAAGCCACTTTGGTCTAGTCACAGGCTCCCCACTTGGTCTCTTGTAGGGTAACCACAGCCAGATTATGAGAAGCTATGATCTGTTTGACGCCCGCACGCTTTTTTGGGTGACATGCTCCCCTGACATTCCCAAAGATGATCTTCATAGAGACACCATTTTATCGATGATCTTCATAGAGACACCATTTTATCGCCCGCCCAAACAGCCGGAACCTTATTGGGGTCCAGGTCCCTCCCATCCGACATTCCCCACTCCATTCTAGCCAATTCTCACGGAAGAGATTTTTTTTCCTTGAGGGAGGCGGTGAAATCTAGAAAGCAAAAGTTGTTCTGCAGATGTCCCTAAGTTCGTCATCAGTCCCCTTGAACGACATCCCGAGATCTATACCGAACCGGATAATATCGTCGAGAAAATCCTGAATTCTCGCTGCTACACAGTCTTTTGTCAAGGCCAAAACGTCGTCGAAGGGAGGAAAGCATTCTTCCCACCAACCTATATTGATGCGCCTGAGTAATCTAATCGGAAGAACACAACTACAGGAGGAGGACGAGGAATACAACTCATCCAAAGTATCTAGAAGAGGCGAGAGAGGTTCCGAGTTAGTCGAAGAAGGATCGGTCGAGGAGGCGGCCGAAGATTCCATCTTCGGCGCCAAGGGTGAGGGAGGTTTACCAGTGGAAGCTAGGTAACACCTAGCCTAGAAATTGAGTGGAGACTCACTGGCGGAAGTAGATCAAGAGAGTTAGACGAAGGTCTTCCCAACACCGGATATGAAAAGAGACGACCTGCAATTGCCCTGTGGAGGCCCGAACCCAGTAAGGATAGAAGGTTTAATCGGGTCGTCCAAAGAACCAAATCCCCGAGGTCCAGAAACCGCATAGCCCACCCATCGAAGGCCCAGGATGAGGAGTCGGCCCGGAGCTCGGGAAGCGAGGCCCCGACCCAGCCAGGTATAACTCCATGAGCACACCATGTGTCCCAGCCAAGGCCACCTTAAAAGTAGGTTCCACGCTGAAGCCGTCTCCACTTAAAGCAGCTGGCAGGTTGCCATCATCACGTGTTGAAGTGACTTGGTGCCACGTGTTGCTTGTTCCACCTCAAGACAAAAAGAGGAGCCCATCCTGACGAAAACCCTTCGCAAAGAGAAGCCGGAAGACCCTAGACTCCTAGAAGACGCAACCGAAAGGTCTCTGCCACCTAGCCACGAGATACCACAAGTCGACTCGTCAGGCATCAAATCAAATCTCGATGCCCTGTCGCCATCCAACGATTCCGTAATCCAGCTTGGAGAGAGGAGAGGTTCAAAATTTGAAATCCTTCCCAGAGAGGAAGGGCGACCACTAGGGTCGTCGATCGTGACCATCCGCTAGATCAACGGTAGCAGATGTCGAGGAACTCGTCGAGGATCGAACTTCAGACTGTCGTATCCAACCACCTTGGATAGCGACACGTGAGGGCACCCCCCATCCACCCTAGTGGTCAGCAACCTGTCTTCGTCCCAACCACATATCTGCCCCTCGTCCAGGTCCCCTTCTCCAAAAACTTCGGCGTCATGCCCACTGGTGCGAGAGACACCCTGAAGCGACACAGTAGGCCATCGATGGAGCGCTGGATTCGCGGTCGAGCTCCCCTTTGAGCCTTGCCACGCCGGACCATCCGATGCCGGAATGGATAGATCGTCGCCTCGACTTCTTCATTGGGGAAACCGAGTTCGTCTACGTCGGTGTTCCCGGGCTACAAGAATACATCGTCCCGCTGGCGAGGGAGAAGCATCCTCTCCACCAACTTCACTTCTACAAAGATCCGGAATTCCTGGCCGCTGATGCAGACTACACAGATTCTAAGGATCTCCTCCCACCGCTCCACGGCCACCAAAATCCGGGTGTAGCTGGTCTCCCACAAATCGTCGGTGCTCTAGTCCACGAAGAGGAGGCCACTACATCGATCCCCTACTCCTTTGAAGACTTCGGTGGACCAGGCGTAGAGCGGGAGCCGGTGTAGGCACATCCACACCCCGCCATCCCATCTGTGAATATGGAGCTCCCCTTCTTCAGCTTTCCAAGCCCTACAGTGAATAGGCACTCCGTCAATGGTGAACGAATTGTAAACACTAATTTCTGCCATCCCCACCTCCCAGGGAAACCTAAGTAGGAACTTGTTTTTTTGTAAAGGCTGAGAGGGATGCGCTCCAACAGTCCCATTTTGGTTTATCAACTTGTGAATGTTAATCGGATGGATGTAGTTGTTGAATGTTTGTAAAATAAACCAGTAATCCGGGAGATTAGCTGATAACGACAAAAACTCTGAGCCCGAAAACACCAAAGGCTCTTCCGGAAAAGGAAAAAGGGCGCACTTATCTTTCCCCGTGGGGTTACTCCCGCTAAAGCCAAAAGTAGGCCTAAAGGGACAACCCTTAATGGTGTCAGCAAAGGAGACCCCATGGCGAGTGCCTCGAAGAGGAACGTGAGTCGGCCCCACTGTATTAGGCGTCGATCCCAATGCCTTTTGATATCTTCTACTCGCGATCGACCACCGTCTTTGAAAATCTTTTATTTGGTCACCATTAAGGACCACCTGCCCATTGGGGTAGACGTTTGTGAATCGTTGCTTCGATGGTTTCACGGCGATGGCCTTGGCTCTGGTGGAAAGGCATTCATAACAATGGCAAACGCTATGTCTTCGGAAGTTGACGTTGTGGCAAGCCGAACACACCCAATCTCCGGCCCGGAGAACCAACGCCATATTTTTGTTCTTTCAATTTCCATGTGTGTGTGTGTGTGTGTGTGTATATATAACATTGTTTTTCATCAGCCGAATATATATTGAAGAAATGAAGACATTGATGAGAAGTATTGTTGCCTGCTTCCTTGTCCACTTGGCATAACCCAAATTTCTTGAATTTCAGTTTGTAATATTTTAAAACCGGAATGTGTTATATTTTCGAACAGGAATTGTTATTGCTGAAGATATACCATAACCGAACCATTAGCTTCAAACATTTTGAAACACCTAATACTAGCATTGGCAACCTCTTTGTTCGTTTCACTCTCTTGAAGCTTGGCTTTGACTAGTACATCAAGAACATATTGGGCGTAAAAAGGTGTTGGAATTCAATTCATTACAAGTGAAGGAAAGATAAAGGATTGAAATTAAAATTTGAAGAACAAGAAAAAAAAAAGAAGGCATCTTCGAGTTTAGTGGGGATTGGGCTCCGAGGCAGGATGGGTTTCCATGGGGTTCTACAAAAGGTCGATTTGCTTGAGTTTGTTGAAGGACTCTTCCACCCCTTGTCCTACGAATTTGATGATTGTTTGGGATATGGTTTGATCCCAAAAAGTTCCCCATGGAAACTGCCTGGGACTCTGAAGACTTGATTGCTTGGGACAATTCTAACCGATGGAAGATTCATCATGAAAGCTGCCTGGAACTCTGTCAGGCAACATGGAACCAGAATGGATGGTTGGATTTGGCACAGCAGCCGCATCCCAAAACATGCACTCCATAGACATGATTTTGTCTCCCCTTCACAATATGTCCTTTGTTAGGTAGACCGCGAGAATCCTGACTATATCTTTTTTGGTTGAGCATACTCATGGATATTGGCACTATCATTGCTAAACTTGGCAATAAGCTAGAATAAAAAACATATGTTTGGAGCTAAACTTTCTTAGTTCAAGATTCAAAGGGAAAGGGGTAAGTTGACACCATTGACAGACTCACCGTTGTTGGTGCCATCTATTATTTATGGGAGGAGAGAAATAAGCGGTCTTTGAAGACAACCACAAAGCGCATCTGCTTTACTTAATTACCTAGGACAGTCGGGTTAAAATGGATTCGCTCCAAATTTCAGAGCTGCTACTCATGGAAATCATTGAATCCTTAGCAAATGGGGCTCAAAGATGAAGGGGGAAGAGGATGAGATTGAGTTCTGCCATTGGATCGAATTAGAATCGGGTCGGCTTAAGATCAATACCAACAGATCTAAAGTTGGAAGCAGGACAGATTTGGGCGGCATCATTAGGGATCACAATGATTGACCTCTGTTGCTTTCAGCGAACCCTCTATCCACCGGGACGTCCTTGATGTGAATTTTGAAGCACTTGAGAAAGCCGTGACACTACTTCTATGGAGGCAAAAAAATGCTGGATCGAAACAGAATCGTTGGTTGCTACCAAGTGTATTACAGGTAGATCCAGGATCATATGGCAACGTAAATCTCAGATTCTTCAAGCCAGACATCTCTGGAACATCGAAAATAACCCATCAATGAAGGGAAGGCACTATGTGTGCGAACTTCCTCCCCAAGGATAATGTACAACATCAATGTCTCCAAGTGTTCTTTCCTCATGAACTGCCACAGAAACTCTGTTTACACTGAAGAGGACAAGATCGATAATTTGTACACCTGCTGACAGCCGTTTTGATTCATGTTTTTGCTTTCTTGTACCCCCATCTAATGCAGAATTTGGACCTAATGCCTTTTATTCTTAATGATAGGTGGGGGAGCTCAGCAACCCCATCTCTCTAACGGCACCCATGTACACATGTTTGTGTAAACCTTGTGCTCGAAATTATTTTTTAATCGTAAATCATAGGTATCATTATGAAAATAAAAACAGAGCAAATAATAGCAAGAGGACCCAAGCAAAAGGCTGGCTGGCTTTGCATCCCAGGCTATAAAAAATAAACAAAAATGAAAACAACAGCAGCCCACAATCCTAACAATCAAGAAGTAAGATTCCAATCTTGATACTTTCCAAATCACCTCTCTCAACTAAGATGTCCACCAATTCATTAGCTTCCCTTAAGAAATGCCACTGCTGAAGATCATTACTTTATGACACATAAATCTCAATATATCATCTAAAGCTTTATTTGTCAACACACATTAGGGAACCATGATGCCAAGACCTCAGAAAGAGAATGGAGATATAATCTATTTGAAAGATTCATACAATCACAAACAAGACATAGTAGTTTAATTTATGACCTAAATATGTAAGAAAAGTTCGAACCATGGAGGATAAATAGATTGAATTAATCATACTCTGATACATCATTTTTTAATGAAAGAGTTAAGACAAAAATTGAGGATATAATATCATGAATGGGAAATGAGAACACATCAAATTTAAAACATGGGAATATGGATTCATTAGGAAAGAAAAAAAGAGCAAGAATATGAATATTTTCAGCAGTAACTAGCCTACTAAGTAGGACCAAATGAAGCTAATCAAACATACAAGCAGGGTACATTTCCTATGAAACAGGGAGAAAAATAGGCACGGCATTTCCACAGGACAACAGCTATTGCTGCAATCCCCATGTAAATAGAAAATGCGTTTTAGAAAATCTACATGCACAGACAACCACATGAGAAGGAAATTGAATCAAGCTATTAATGCTGAAATAACTAACCATCCATTTAAGCACTGTGTTGTTACAACAGCTTCACGTCCAACAAAGCGCAGCGGTGTCCTCTTGTTCCCCTGAGCTCAAACTCTTCATAGTAATACTTCTAAAACTTTTAACAGTAAACAAGGAAAATAAATGGAGCTTGAGGCTATTATAAGTACCTTGATAATAACTCGATCAGTGACAACAAATGGAAACTGAACACCTCTACCCCTCGACAGATCCATGGGAAATGGATCACCATAAGTACACTTGTCCTGCATGTATGAGGAAAATTTCTTGAAAAGGAAAAGGATATATGACAAAACATTTTAATTAGAACCTAGGTGCTTTTTTTATTGGCAACCTGAATGCTAGAATTATAGATTAGCTTAGGGAAACACAAACCTGTTCAAATCGGTCTCTTCTTCTTTTGGAAGCTTTAGAAGATTGCATTTCTTCTTCCCGGCGGAATGCCTGAATGGCAGACCGGAGAGCTAAACAAGTACAGGGAGAATATATTCTGAATGAGGAAGGCACAAACTCAGGAAGAAAATACGATACCGCAAAAAAATAAAAAAACAACTCTTAAAGCAGTATGGCAATAGAATCCAACTAAAACACAAACTGTGCTAATGCTGTCCATGGGCAAGGCCGAGCAAAAAAATGGCGTGAACACCCCCACCCCACCCCCCCAAATCTGTAAATCAGGCCCAGCCCAAAATGGTATATTTGGGATATCAACGTTACTAGTACAGGACTAGTTTAAGCATCTAAGTTTTTTTATGTCAGTCAGCTGGCGTAGGTTTGACTTGGGTGTTTGGTTAAAGGCATGTGGATATAGTGACTGTAATTATTTATCCCAGCTAGTATAGTACGTCATTAAATGATAGACAACAAAAAAAATAGAGACAGAAAGAAAGGAACCACAAGAGAAAACTAAATCGTTTATCTGGAGAGAGATTCTGAAACTACATTTATTCATACTTCTTGAAGTTCAGGAAGAAGAGTTTGAAACATTTAGGGCTAGACACTTATTTGTACAAAATGCAATCTGCAGAGCATATCTTGTATTGGATATTCATATCCATTGTTCTAATCTTGTAAATGTGCTCCCTTTCTGCACTAAAGGGCATAGACTTCTAAAGCAATTACAGGCAGCTGTTGCATATTACACTGATTTATAAAGCATGCATATGCAATATGTACTATAGTCTATAGTTTTAATTCTTTTTTGATGGATAAGCTGGATTGAACCTGCAACCTCAACGTAATATATATACTATAAGTTTCTTGATTGAAAAACAAATATTGCACCTGAATCAAATTTATCATAACAACTTGAGGAGAAGACGTCTAAATGCAACAGAGAGATAAAAAAAAACATTAACTAATTCACATGGATGGATAGTGTCAAACGTAACCAACAACATTGAATTAGAAACTTCTTAGGACAATTATAGAAGTGGAAGAAGTTGCTACAACATTAAGAGAAACAGTTGGAACATATGAACATTACGAGAAAATTATATATTCAATGTATGTATCAAGCTTTTTATAGATACTATGTAAGTAACAATAAATATTACCAAGGTTCGGTGCCACTGAGCCTTCTGAAACTGTCTGAGCACAATTGTAGCAAGCTTTCTGCACCCACATTTCAGAAGATAAGTAACAAAATTATAGGATAGGGCTAAGGACAAAACTGCAAAAGGCTAAAGAAACACCAACATAGAATAGATCCAGAACATAATATTCAAAGTTGACAAAAAGCTGCAGTTTATATGAATTCACAAATTTTATCTATTTAATACTTGAACGAGTCCATATAATATTTTATTCCAGGTAGATTTTATGTATTCATTCTCAAGTAAATATAATTTAGCTTTCAAGTGTTGGTTTTTCTAAAGCCTCCATGTTTAACGCCTCGTGTGCATATCCAACACAGATACATATTACATCTATGTAACGGCAGAGATCTGAGAGAGAGAGAGAGAGAGAGAAAATAAGACGATAAGCAGGTTAAAAAATAAATAATTCATAAAAATTGTATTATACAGTATACACTATACAAGTACACATTGTAGCATCCACGTAACTTTATAAGTTACATGTAACAAATTCAAACTGGTTGGACTGGTTTGGACCGGTCTGGCCACTTTGCCATTTCGACCTCTATCTTGGTTTTGAAACATTGCCGAGAGAGATGGTAGATATATATATATATATATATATATATATATATATATATATATATATATATATATATATATATATATATATATGTATGCACTTGTTCCATGATTAGATGATAAACAAATTCCAGATGAAGCAATACATGCAACCTTCTACATATATGCAAGTTAACATTAGATAACTGCTCAAACAAAAAATCCCCACTTCATAAAATAACCAATAATCGTCCTCTACTTCTATAAATAACCACAATGCCCCCAACTTCCACACCAACAAATTTAAAAAGAAAAAAGAAAAAAGAAAACTAATAAATAAATTTACCCAGAATATGTTACACAGCAAGTTGTATATTGACATTAATACAATAGACAAGCAGCACTTAGTTCGATTCTAAGTCTAGCCTTTCAAATTCTCAAATTTGATAAATCTTAAATCCTAGCCTGATAAGACTATCCAGACATAGGATTGTCTAATGAGTACAAGACATACAGTTTTATCAGAAATTTTCGCTAATTATTAATTATAATTGTGAAATCATAGATAAGCAGATAACAATTATAACAACAAGCCCTGAGGACCCACCACTCTAAGAACATGCTGCAGTCCACCACTTCCAAAGGAATGCCCACAAGATAGTATCATAGCATCATCCATGAGAGCACCTCTAGAAAATCACAAATGCATACAGATAATATAACCAGAAGTAAACTTTTAAAAAACTGAATGGGTCATCCGATGAAATACATATATGCAAGGAAAAAAAATTGAAATGTAAATATAAATAATAAAAAATTCTCAAAGAGCATGTAATAAGCAGTGTAAGCACTTATCAATATTTATTAGTTACAAACCTAGTATTGGGTCAGAAGTGATGTATTTTCTAGTAAAGTAACCATCATATCGAGCAACAATTGTTAAATAAACCGTATAGAATTCATATAAAGCAAAAAAAAAGAGAGAATATGGGTACAAGTTTTCTTGTTGACTATGCTAATCACATTCTTACCATGCCCTTCAATTCAAAGGCATCATGGAAGGAGCTTTGAGCAACTTCTGTTGATGATGAGTCTACAATAATCGTTCACTATCACTATGAAGGTTAAATCATCTACAGATAAAAACATCTTCTAGGCATTAAAAACCCATCAACGTACACCAATGAACATATAATTACTACTTTTAGATGACTAGAACTAACTGGCCCACATCAGATATTTCTTCTCAATGCAAGTTATTTTTTAGAGTAAAAAAATTCTAAACGCGTCCAATCAAGCAAACTAAATCTATAATTATCTTTTACCACCACACGCATCATCCTACTATGACTACGGATTGGCAACACTCATCAGAGCGCAATTTCCTCTATGGAAAGCACCTAATGAAAGCATCATTCAATACATTTCAGCAAGCAATGGTCCAGCTTCTCCAAAACTATATTCAACCAAAGAAGCAACCTTAGGCAACCAAAGGCATCTTCCATGAAGCCAGACTAGCCCATTGAGAAGGAAAACAAGCTATAGAATACAGATAATCCAAAATGACAAGAACAAAACAAGGGCACGGGCAAACAAAAGGATAGCATGGAGATTATATGTAGTTGTGCAAAGTTTACATGGCATTGGACAGATGTACCCAATCACATGGCAAGTAAAAATTCCCAAGCTATGTATATATATTCAGTTTTAACAGCATTGACACCGTTGATTGAGGTGATAGAATTTGTTTTCCCTAAAACCCCGAAGGGATGGATGAACCTTGGGGGGAACAGCTGCCACATGGGGACTGAGGTGCCACATGGCACCCAACTGGACACCCTTCCCTAGCATTCTTAACTAGGGAAAGGTCTAGGAAAGGGTGCCCATTTGGGGGCCACGTACTCTACTCCCCGTGTGACAGCCGTTCACCCATCCCTTTAGGGTTATAGTAAAAATAAAAAGAACATTTCCATCACCAAGATCAATGTTGTGAAAATAATAAGGGAACCGATATTCAGTATTACACTTCGTTTTTAAAACCACTGACCGCATGGTGGCAATTTTATAATAATAATAATAATATATTTGGATTGACCCTCGTGTTTGAGTGCTACATAGACAGAGATGACTCTTTACTAACCTTCTTGGCTGGGGAAGGGTATATATATATATAGGGAAATCTCCTCATCCCTGGCCCTGTCTGAACTAGGAATATCTAGCACAGATGCCATGACCAGTGTTTGGGAGCAACCAGGGAGTACCTGATCTAAGACTTGGTTAGATGAAAAACTATAACTCAAGCGAGAGGCTAGCTTCTGGAAGGAGGGGGGCCGGCGCCACCATATACTGTATGTGAAGTTGTTAGAATTCCTTATGATATGAAACTGAAACTAGTTCCTGCTAATGGTAAAGGGGGCTTTGAATGTAGGGGCTGTTCTTATTTTACCCGAGGGATTCGAATATATATAAGAGAGAGAAAGAGAGTTATTTGGCTACTATAAATTCCCTCAAGATCCCCAAGGAATCGTCACAATGTTGCAATATTGTAATAATTCAGCAAGACAAATTCTGGAAAATCGGTGAAATTCGGGAAATAATAATAAACATAAGAAGATATCAGAATATATTTAAAGTTAGAAATAATGTTTTTAATAAACAAAATATGAGATAAGGTATTCGATGAAAGGCACGTCTATATAATTACATAATCCATACAACTATATAAATGCATATGCATGATTCATCTCAGTTAAAATCGGGTTGGTAAAAAAAACAAAAATCCCCATTTTTAATCGACGACTAATTGAATCAGCAATTTATTGGGCAAACCCTTAATTCGGAGATTTGTGGCATTTTTTTTATTTTAAAAAAAAAAAAAGACTTTTGTGAGTATACCACAAGGTGATCCCACACATGCAATATGCTCAAAACATAGGTTTCTCCTCCAAAGGTAAAAGCAACCAAGATTGAATTCCATTTTCACTCACTAAGCATGACCATGTTCTGCCTGCACCTCACTGTTAGAAGGGGAGAAAAGTGAGGATGTGTAATTGGATCCCCATTGACAGAACTTTATAAAAATCTTATAGTGATGGTGATGCTTTATAACTACTACATAGGTTGGACCTAAGGGATGGAAAATGTAAATGACAGAAACTTTAAAGAGGAATCACAAGTTGGGTGTTAAGAGTCTATCAAGACCCGAAATCCTACCTTATCTTAGAGGCCAGGCAGGACTTATTCATTTGCAGGTCTCCTATGAAGATTTTATCTATCAATTAGCAAAAATTATTCGCTCATAAATAATAAGCATCAAATAAAACATTCGTCCATTATAATTACTGTTTATGTTTAGGGCTTGGGGTGAAACTACTCTCCAGCCAATCACAAATAAAGCTACCGATGTTTAACGGCTGAAATAAACATAACATCTTATATAAAATAATAAATGAAACTGTCTCTCAACTGAAATGAAACTAAGTCCTCGATAAGCTCTCAATGCTCATAGAAGTCCTCCGGGTCTAGCTCGTCCTCAGGAGCTATGACTTTATCTCCTATATGATCATCATATACTGCATCTGGATTCCTGCAACTATGTCCTCCTCATAGAAATCAAAAAACAACAAGGGCCACGTGGGTTGAGTGACGATAAATCGTCACCCAGTGGATAGTACAACCAATCCACCCCAAACTACACGGGTGAACGATGTGTGCCACGTGAGTGATAAAATATATATAATTTGAAAAAAAATAGATGAAACAGTTCATCACAATAAAATAAATGTGCAAGTAGGATAATATGACATACCTCAGAATATATGCATGCTCAGAGTGTCATCAATGAGACTAACGTACCTGGACCTATATTTTATCTCTTACAGGTCAAACATATGGGAACATTAATTTACAGGATTGATATATTAATCAGCTCCTACGTGTCTACACACCACATGGTTGCATTACAGAATAATAATTAAAATTACAACTTGTGTCAGGGTTGCTGCTTGAGCCCGACGCGCGATAGGGACGTGTCAGATTATCAACCACCGCTCATTGTGGTGCCAATGACCTATCTCAGGAACATAATATAATCTCCATGCAGCCCAATGGAGAGGGTACCCATATCAGAAACAGAAACAGTGTTCCGAAGAACCCGCCTTGGCTGTAGGCGCTAAGCCCTTACTTGGTGTAAGGTACGGCACGTGTAGATTCAGAATTCAAATTATAGTGTATTGTTGGCCTTTACAGTGTTCCTATTTTTTATTCAGATTTCTAAAAGTTTCCGAGTTTTCAGAATTAGAACAAAATAATACTTCAGAAAATGTTTAGGACCCAGGTGTGATGGAGAACCATTAATCCCATCTTGATCAATGTGATGAAAATTCACTCACCTCACTTGTCATGACGTCTCATACCACCATGAGTTGTGAGGCATGTGAATAAGACATCGATGCCGATTCGATACGATTACGGCAAATTACTACACCAAGGTAAAGGCATGTAGAGGACTTGGTGTACTATGACCAGTCAGATAATGCCCCATATCCAGTCTCTAGGCGATGCAACATAAAACAGTGTATCAATAATATGAGTATATTTATAAAGCATGACAAAATGACAGATAAAATAAATATATGATTATTATATAAGACAACAAGGGTTTTCTATAGATATGTGATAGTAATGTAAAACAACAAGAAATCAAATATTCCTACGAAGGACAATTACTTAAGCACCCGACAGACACCAATAGTATAATGGGTTTGTCCGTTAATGGCTCCCATCAGTGCACATAGTATGTGGGTCATTTGTTAACCCTTTCGCAAGTATAATCTCAAAACATAAATATTTTAAAATCAATGCATAGATCGGGTTGAGTTGATTGGATTCGACTACTTATATGGGAAATTTTGCCTTGAGACGGATCTTGTATGGCCAATCAAAGCTTTGACTTATCAATCAATATTTTACAAATTGTTAGAGAAGGAAATCAGATTTAGATGAATCAAGTTCGCTAGATGTTTCATGTATTTCAAAACACGATGGTTTTCAGTTTTGACCGAGACCCGATTCAGTCGTTTAAATCAGGAAATTGGTAGTCAACCCTTTTTATTAAAAGTAATGGTATTAAGGGTCATAAGCACCTAAAACCAAGGATGTATTTTGAGACCCATATATTCCTTGATTTCCATATGCGAGTACATGAAAGTGAAAAAATTTAATGCGATATTCAATAGTTAAAAAATAGATAAATTATTATTTTAAATGTTGATTGGACGATCTGAACCGTCAAATAGAAAGTGATTTTATAGACATCAAATGTCATTAGTTTGGGGCACTTTACTAGCGTCACCGGCATTCGCTCACAGACCCCATGATTAAAAAGTGGCGGGACATGTACTAATGCGCCTCCAAGTACTCGTCCGATCTTTGGTCAATCGCTTGACTCTCGTGATCGAATGAGTCCTCGCGGTCGATCGTCAACATACATCAATAAATCATCATGTTTTATGAAGTAATATATTTTTAATTATAAACCATGTAGATTGGGACAGATTGGAGGGCACCCATCTCGTGGTGGCTTTCCGTGTATGGTCTGCGAGGTTTTGATGCGTGTACCGACTCCGATACGAGGTGCAGATCGACACCTTTCCTTTTTCTCCTCCTTGTAGCAGCAACAGCCAAACAATGGTTTGGCTGTGCAAGTCCTTCACGAGAGGTGTGGAGAGATGTGTGCTAGAGAGAGAGAGATAGCCGTGGATGGATTCAGGGAGAGGAGGTGGCTATTTGGAGCCTCATTTATATAGAATTTGAAGGTGGCACTTGACACTTAATTAATTTAAAGTTTCCAATTTAATTGGAACACCCATGTGCCCTTTAAGATGAGAAGTGAACTCCCATGCACCCTTTAAGATGGGAAGTGAAAGCTCATGCACTCTTTAAGTTGGAAAGTCAACTAAGGTAACACCCATGTTGTTTATTCGGATTTCACAATGGCATCCAAATTGCAACTCCTAATTTTATTTAAGTAATAAATGGGGTGGGAGTCTAGAGTGTTAAGCATGTAAACACACCCCTAGTTATACTCTATCTCCTACCATTCAATTTATATGTGCGCGTAAAATATATATATATATATATATATATATATATATATATATATATATATATATATATATAATATTATTTATTTATTATTATTATTTTCTAATATGATGTGCCACTTGGCGCACTCTAATAAATATGGAGTTTTCTCTTTAATAGGGACTCTTAATGCTCCATTAACTTGGGAGTTACCCAAAGGCGGCAACCAATGCATGTGGCTAGTTTGAGTGCTACTTTGGCACCCGAATTTGAAGCTCTATCTTTTTCTTCCTTTTTATTTTATTTATTAATTTCTAAAAGGGAGTTCTCTCTCTCTCTCTCTCTCTCTCTCTCTCTCTAGTCTCCCACAAACACTGAAATTGGGTGTTAGTGAATCTAACATGACATCCCTCATCACTCTTTACTATAGGCACACCACTCCAGCTATGCATACATATTACTATAAAAATATGTATATATAATATTTTATTTATTTTGGCAACCCCAAAAGGTGTTAGATCCGGATTTGTCATCGAGCTTGGGGCTTGGGTTACACATGGACCCGCAAACCCACATATGTATAATATATGTGATGCGGGACGCCAAGATCGAGAACCAGGGATACAGATCGTTTCATGTATATCAACATCGGAAGAAGCGAAATGGACATCTGAACTAGGCGAAAAGAGACGAAATTTGGCGAATTGGGAGAATATTGCAAATTTCGATCAAACGAAATATATGTTTGATCCATCGAAGTCCAATTTCGATCGATCGAACTGCAGAGGGAATTATATAGTTATGGAGTATATAATTCGATCGATCGAATTTCAGCAGCGAATTTTTGAGATTTGTTTTTTCAATCGATCGAGTTTCACCTTTGATCGATCGAAGTTAAATTTCGATCGATCGAAATTGCGCAGTTTTTATTTTTGGTAATTTTTCTAATTTTGAACTTAATGTTCAAGGACATACTTGTCCTTTTAGAATTTGTTTTACGGTTTTATTTTTGTTTGAAAGGACTCCTATATAAGGTCCTTAAGTTAAACAATGTAATAATTATTGATTATTGAATGAAGGAGTTGCTTTTGTGCAAACCCTAGAGAGCTTGTGAAGAGTTTTCAACCGAGGGAGTGAATCCTTCAACCCCTTGAGGAGTGAGCAATCGTTTCTCGTACAACTTGGTGCGAAGCCGACGTATAGCCGTGATGTGAAGCTTCGGAAAGCCTTGGTGTGAAGCCTTGGATCTCTATCCTATTATTCCATCTTTTCTCTATCCCTCATACGGTAATATTTTTTTCTTTATTTTGATAAACCACAAAACCCAAAATAAATCAGTTTATCTTTGATCTATCCCTTTTGTTAAATCTCATTACTCGAGCCTGTGTTTTCAAACCCGAGTGGAACCAAGAGACGACACCATCACTATCGCTTGGTACCCTAAACTAGAGCGAAACCTTCATCGGATCCGCTTTTCTAGATCGGGAAATATATATGCATACGAATGCTAAATTGAATTACCATAGTCGCCTTATTGAATTTCATAACTTTATTTTATGTGTTTGGTGATTTTACGTAATTCCATTATTAATTAAATTTATGATTAATCCCAAACTTGCATAATTAGGGTTTAACGTTGTTGTCCTACGTTGAATGGTCAAGGTCAGCATTAATAAACTTCTAATTTTCGTTTCGAGAAAGTCAATAAGTCAACATCAAAAGTCAGGGTCACTACATTCCCCCCTCCTTATAAAATTTTCGTCCTCAAAAATTACATACCTGTCAGTCAAAAAGTTTTGGATACTTCTCTTTGACCTCTGCTTCTCTTTCCCAGGTTGCTTCCTCATGTGAATGATATTGCTATCGTACTTAGACTAGGGGTATTTTCTTTGTCCGTAATGTTTGTTCTTACCAATCGAGAATCTAGATCGGCTTCTCAATAATTGACAAGTCTTCCCTGATTTCGAGTGGCTCTATCTCCAATATGTGGGAAGGGTCTCGGTTGCACTTCCTCAACATCAATACATGAAATACATCATGAATACTAGAAAATTGTGGAGGTAATGCTACCTTGTAAGCGACTTCTCCGACTCGACTCACGATCTCAAATGGTCCAACATACCTAGGGCTAAGCTTGCCTCGTTTACCAAAGCGCATGACACCTTTGGTAGGGGATACCCGAATGAGGACGTGGTCACCGACCTAAAAGGAATGAATTAAGTATCAAGGAAATCGAAGCAACAAATAATTGTGAATATATTAAAGAAAATTTTGTTACCTCAAATTCCAAATTACGTCGGTATTTATCAGCATATGACTTTTGTCAGTCATGGGCTACTTTTAGTTTTTCTCGGATGAGTTTTACCTTCTCTGTCGTGGCTTGAACCAATTCGGGTCCAAGAAGTTTGTGCTCTCCAACTTTATCCCAACAAAGAGGTGTCCTACAACTTCTACCGTATAGTGCTTCAAACGGTGACATCTCTATACTCGCTTGATAACTATTGTTATAGGAGAATTCAACAAGAGCATGGAGGTCATCCCAATTTCCTTTGAAATTCAACATATATGCCTGCAACATATCTTCGATGATCTGATTTACCCTCTCTGTTTGACCATTTGTCTGTGGATTGAAGGTAGTGCTAAAGTCCAACCTTGTACCCATTGCTTATTGGAAGGACTTCCAATATTTCGAGTTGAACTTTGAATCACGATCATATACGATGCTAACAGGCACGCCATGAAGCCTCACAATCTCATTTATGTATTTATTTGCTAGTTTGTTTCCATCATCGATGGTCTTGAAGGGTAAGAAGTGCGCAGATTTGGTAGGTCTATCAATGATGACCCAAATCGCATCGTGCTTTTTCAATGTCTTCAGTAGACGAACTATAAAATCCATTGAGATGTTTTCACATTCACACTCTGAAATGGTAGGGGTTGCAAAAGTCCATGTTGTTGGCACACGACATCGAGAGATGTACTCGGCTATCTCTCCCTTCATATTAGGCCACCAGTAGTAATTTCTCATATTCTAATACATCTTCGTGCCCCCCGGGTGTATTAAATATCTTGATTTATGTGCCTCCTCGAGAATGTCTTTCTTCAAATCAGCGACATCCGACACACAATCTCCCTCGGTATAGGAGAGTCCCATCTTCTCTTATGGAAAAGTCTGGCTTCGATTCTTGAGCTAATGCATCTTCTCTTTAACAACTCGGGGTCGGAGCACTGCTGATCTCGAATATGATCAATGATGACGGGTCGTATATAACAATATGAGCCAAGGCATACGTCAAGCTATTGAATCTCGTCAAACGGCCTCCATGCTTCAAGTCGTGCTAGCAACCCAGACGACTTCCTGCTCAATGCATCTGTCACAACATTAGCCTTACCTAGGTGATACTGAATGGTGCAATCATAAGCACTTAAGGCTTTTATGATCGGTGAATACTTCGAACTTCTCACCGTACATAATGACACCAAATCTTCAGGAAAAATATGACTGCCGCTAATTCCAAATCATGAACTGGATAGTTTTTTTCACGCTCTTTCAATTGCCTCGATGCATATGCGATGACATTCTTGTGTTGATGTTGATGCAAGACACTACCAAGCCCTTGTCTTGACGCATCACAGAAGATTTGAAATCCGCCAATTCCTAATGGTAAAGTGAGGATTGGTGCGGAGCTGAGCCTTTTCTTTAGTTCATTGAAGCTTTCTTCGCATTTCTCATTCCATATGAACTTCGTATTTTTGCGAGTAAGTTGTGTAAGGGGGAGGGCAAGTCTAGAGAACCCTTCGACAAATCAACGATAATACCCAACTAGTCCCAAGAAGCTTCTAATTTCAGTGACACTCTTTGACCTCTACCAATTCATGACAACCTCTACCTTAGTTGGATCCATTGTGACTCCCTTTGCTGAAATCACATGGCCTAGGAACGCCACCTTTTCGAGCCAAAACTCACATTTGCTGAGTTTTGCATACAATCTATGATCGCGAAGGGTCTGAAGTGTGATCCGAAGATGTCTCTCGTGCTCCTCCTTAGAACGAGAGTAGATAAGGATGTCATCAATGAAAACTATAACAAACTTGTCGATATAGTCTCTGAACACCCGATTCATCAAGTCCATGAATATCGTCGGGGCGTTCGTAAGTCCAAAAGGCATGACTAGGAATTCGTAGTGACCATGCTTCGTTCTAAAGGTTGTCTTCGAAATATCTTCGGCCTTAACTTTCAACTGATGGTAGCCAGATCTCAAGTCTATCTTAGAGAAATACTTGGCTACCTAAAGTTGGTCAAACAGATCATCGATGCGAGGAAGAGGGTATCTACTTTTAATAGTGGCACTATTTAGTTGTCTGTAGTCAATGCACAACCTCATCGATCCATATTTCTTCTTCACGAATAGTACTGGTGCTTTCCATGGTGAGTTGTTGCGTCGAATAAATCCCTTCTCTAATAGTTCTTTCAACTGAATGTCTAGCTCTTTTGATTCCGTTGGTGCCATCCGATATGGCGTCTTTGCAACTGCTGTTGTCCCATGGACTAACTCGATTTTGAATTCGACTTCCCTGTCTGACGGTACCCCTAGTAGTTCGTCTGGGAAAACATCAATGACGTCTCTAACCATCGGGATGCTTGATGGATCAATTTCCTCATCTTTCTCTTCCTTCAGGGTTGCTAGTAAGGGTACTCCCCTCCTTTTGACCCCGCAAAATTTAATAGGAGGGCATCCTCGTAGTTGGAATGTCACGGCTTTCAACAAACAATCGACTGTGGCATGGCATCTAGCCAACCAGTCCATGCCCAAAATGATATCAAAGTCATGAAACTCGAGCACTATTAGATCAATAGGCATTTCGTGCATCCCAACAAAAACATTGATGTTTTTGCAGACCATCGTAGCCATGAGGACACTCCTTGAGGGTGTGGATACGACTAATGTGCTCTCTAGGGGTACAGGTTCTGCCAAAATCTCTGTAACGAATCTAGGGGTGATGAATGAGTGGGTGGACCCTGAACCCATCAGGACCAAAGCTAAATGCCAGCAAATGTCATTGGGTTGACATACAAGTAAGGTTCCTGTAACATTTAGTAAATTTAATTTGATCATATTCAAGTGTCATGTCATATGAGCTTATATATGTTAACTATATGTGGTGTTACAAGTAATAGTATACAAAATAAAATTTTAGATAATAATTAAATGTGTACGTTGAATCACGTCGTCACAGCCCTGGGCATCTTGTTCTGTCACGGCATATACTCGGCCTGGAGCTGTAGACCGGGTCTTCTACTGTGAAGGAGTACTAGGAGCTCTTTCTGGGCAGTCCTTCACATGGTGGCCTTGCTGACCACATCGAAAACACGCACCAGATGCGAGTCTCCAATCCCCAATCTTGAGCCCCTTGCTGCAAGTAGCAAATCTCTCATACATAGTAGTGATAGGAGGAGGGTATTGGTTGCATGGTGCCATCACGGCAGGTCTAGATGGCTGGTATCGATGCACGGGTAGAGGAGTGCTCCTCTGAATGACAGGAGCGACTCTCGGCTGGAATGTTGGAGTGAATCGCAGCTTCTTTTGTGCCTGGGTGCATTGAAGGTTGACATCCTCTGTAGAGCCTTCTCCTTTTGAGCTTCTTCTCGTTCATTCTTTTTACTAATTAACTCTTCACTCTCCCTTTCTTGGACCTGTGCACGATCTACAAGCTCCCCATAACATCAAATTCTCATGCCTGCAAGCCTCTCGTGTAAGTACGGTTGTAGACCATGTTGAAACATGGATCACTTCTCACCTTCATCTGCAATGAGAGTGGGAGCAAAGCGTGATAACTGGTCAAACTTCGCATCGTACTCGGAGATTGACATATTCCTTTGCTTGAGTTCCAAAAACTCTCTACGCTTCCTAGACTTCATCGAATCTGGGAAGTATTTGCTGAAGAATACTTCCCTGAACTGGTCCCACGTCCAGTTTTCCTCTTCTCGATTCTCAGCTCTGTTGGCTGCACTCCACCAGTGTTCAGCCTCTCCTTCTAGATAGAATGCGGCCTAGGTAACCTTTTGATTCTCTTCCGGTGCAGCCACACGAAAGTGCTTCTCTATCTGGGTGATCCAGGACTCAGCAGTGATGGGCCAGGGTGACCCTTGAAGTAAGGTGGCCTCGCTCTCCGAAAGACCTCAAAGCCCTTAGTCTAAGTCCCTCTAGGTGCAGGACATTGTTGCAGTTGTCTTAGTAAAATCTCCTGCAAATTCCGTACCATTTGGTTCTGCTGCACTTGCTGGGCTACTGCATTTTGGGCCATCTGCTGCCCAAATGCATTCACCATCTCCCTAATCATGTTGGTAGTCTCATTCCCTGATCCTCCACCCTGAGAGGATGCTGATGTAGTGCGCGAATGTGTAGGTTCCATAGAATCCTGATTCCATAAACAATCATAGATATATCCATTAATCCTCAAATAAGATCTTACTTAACTGAACTACACAGTCCTCAAGTGAACCTGTGCCTGGGCTTTGATACCATCTCTGCCACGACCCGAAATCCTACCTTATCTTAGAGGCCTATGACTTCGTATTGTGACCCACATGCACACGAATGCAATAAGCGGTCAGGCAGGACTTAACTTATTCATTTGCAGGTCTCCTATGAAGATTTTATTTATCAATTAGCAATAAGTATTCGCTCATAAATAATAAGCATCGAATAAATCATTCATCCATTATAATTACTGTTTATGTCTAGGGCTTGTGGTGAAACGACTCCCCAATCAATCACAATTAAAGCTACCGATGTTTAAAAGGCTGAACTAAACATAACATCTTATATAAAATAATAAATGAAACTAAGTCCTCGATGAGCTCTCAATGCTCATAGAAGTCCTCCGGGTCTAGCTCATCCTCAGGAGCTATGACCATATCTCCCGTATGATCATCATATCTGCATCTGGATCACTTGCAACTATGTCCTCCTCATAGAAATCTAAAAACAAGGGCCACGTGGGCCGATTTATCGGCCGAGTAACGATAAATCGTCACCCAGTGGATAGCACAACGAATCTACCCCAAACTACACGGGTGAATGGTGTGTGCCACGTTAGTGATAAAATATATATAATTTCAAAAAAAATAGTTGAAACAGTTCATCACAATAAAATAAATGTGCAAGTAGGATAATATGACATACTTCAGAATATATGCATGCTCAAAGTGTCATCAATGCAACTAACGTACCTGCACCTAAACCTCTTACAGGTCAAACATATGGGAACAATATTTTACAGGATTGATATAATAATCAGCTCTCACGTGTCTACACACCATGTGGTTGCATTACAGAATAATAATTAAAACTACAACTTCTGCCAGAGTTGTTGATCGAGCCTGACGCGCGGTAGGGACGTGTTAGATTATCAATCACTGCTCATTGTGGTGCCAATGACCTATCTTAGAAACATAATATAATCTCCATGCAGCCCAATGGAGAGGGTACCCATATCAAAAACAGATACAAAGTGTTCCAAAGAACCCACCTTGGCTGTAGGCATTGAGCCCTTACAGTGACTAGGTATAAGGTACGACACGAGTAGGTTCAGAATTCAAATTATAGTCTATTGCTGGCCTTTACAATGTTCTTTTTAGTATCAGATTTTTTATTCAGATCTCTAAAAGTTTCAGAGTTTTAAAAATTAGAACAGGATAATATTTCAGATAGTGTTTAGGACCCAAGTATGATGGAGAACCATCAATCCCATCCAACGTGATGAAAAATTCACACTCACCTCACTCGTTATGACATCCCATACCACCATGAGTCGTGAGGCATGTGAATAAGACATCGATGTCGCTTCGATACGATTACGGTAAATTACCACACCAAGGTAAAGGCATGTAAAGGACTTGGTGTACTATGACCGGTGAGATAATACCCTATATCCAGTCTCTAGGTGATGCATGCAATGCGATCAGAAATATCATATGAAATTATAATCTGAATGGAATAGAACATGTAACATAAAACAGTGAATCAATAAGATATGAGTATATTTATATGTATAAAGCATGACAAAATGACGGATAAAATATATATATGATTATTATATAAGACAAGGGTTTTCTATAGATATGTGATAATAATGTAAAACAACAAGAAATCAAATAATCCTACGAAGGACAATTACTCAAGCACCCGACAGACGCCAATAGTATAATGGGTTTGTCCGTTAATGGCTCCCATCAGTGCACATAGTATGTGGGTCATTTGTTGACCTTTTCGCAATTAATCTCAAAACCTAAATATTTTAAAATCAATGCATAGATCGGGCTGAGTTGATTGGAATCGACTACTCATGGGAAATTTTGCCTTGAGACGGTTCTTGTATGACTAATCAAAGCTTTGACTTATAAATCAATACTTTACAAAGTGTTAGAGAAGGAAATCAGATTTAGACAAATCAAGTTTGCTAGATGTTTCATGTATGTCAAAACACGATGGTTTTCAGTTTTGACCGAGACCCGATTCAATCATTTAAATCACGGAATTGGTAGTCAATCATTTTTATTAAAAGTAATGGTATTAAGGGTCATAAGCACCTAAAACCAAGGATGTATTTTGAGACCCATATATTCCTCGATTTCCATACGCGAATACATGAAAGTGAATCTAACACGACAGTGTGGTCCTGGAAGAGAGAAAACTCCCTTTAAGAAATAAATAAATAAAATAAAACGGAAGAAAACTCCCTTTGGATCAAAGCTTCATCACATATCTTGCTTTGAATCTTTTTCTGTTGGGGAGTTCTACGGCTCGGATTGCACTACCCTGTGGATCGAAGGGTTTAGAGGAGTCGGACCCTTCGCCCAATCTTCTGTTGGCTAGTTAGTCAACGATCTAGGTGGGCTTGATCAAGGACGTGGACTCCACTACGGGAAGCTCTTTGAATTTCAAATGCAATTTGGAAGAGCAGCTGACCTGGATGGTTGGTCTTATGGAGGAGAAGGGTCTCGAGAGGGAGGATCCTATAAAGGACGAGGGCACATGTGGTTGTTTGGGGACACGTGGTGCTGCACTAGCCACTGGTGTGTCATTTGGCTTCCTCGAGGCGGTTGGTGATGATCAATCTTCGCTGGTGGTTTCGGCCACATCGCTGGTACCACAATGATAAGTCGGCAAGTCGGTAATGAATCGGCAAGGGGAAAAGTTAGGAAACTTCGGCAAAATCGGGGAAAAATCGATCAACATTGGGGAAAAGTCGGGAATTATGAAAAAATTAGAAATATACATGAAAAAGTTTTAAACTAATATTTATGCATTTAGATATTAAAAATACGATGTATAAAGCATAAAAAAATTATATCAACTCACCATTTATCAATTCTTAAATATATGTGCATATATTGATTTTAGCATATAATAGTAAAATATATTATATTATAATATTATAATATAATAATCTGCAATTTGTAGTTGTACCGTGTAGCTTCTTATATTATATTATATTATATTATAATATTATATCATATAATAATATATTATATAATATAATATTATAAATTATAATAATCTGGAATTTGTGCCTATAGACTAGCAGTAGGTTATACTGGTTGGGCTATAGCTTCTTAACTTACTAGGCAACTAGCTAGGCTGCAGGCTGTACCAGGCTAGGCTACTCTATAAGTAGAGTTGTAGTTTGTACAAGGCTACTAACTAGAGTAGGCGGTAGGCTACTTAGTACTTACTAAGTTACTAGGCAACTAGCTTTTTAAGCATTTTATTCTAAACGAAGCAAAGAAGAAAAGAAGGAGAAGAGAAAATACTAGAGGGAGATCGCCAATCGCCGTCGAGAGCCGATCATCGTCGGGATTTAACGACGGTCGCTGCTGCTTCGTCTAAAAAGAAAACCCTAACCTTGCAGCTGAAGTTTTATTTTTTATTCATCTTTAAAATAAGGGTTTTATTTTTTTAAAGAAGGCGGTTGGTCTTCCAAATCACCGACTCACCGACGCAACCCCGATTCGGTGATTTGACGGACTAAACGCTGATTACATCGTAATACTTACATTCAGAAAGTATCACCGATTTTTTAAGCAGTCAGCGATGTTTGTCACTATGGCTGGTACAAAGGAGTCGTGCAATGGTTCGCTTGGTGACACATGGAGGGAGGCCTGCGAATATTTCCGGGATGGAGGGCGGTTTGTACTTTCTGCCTACAGATTTCCCTCCCTGGTAAGCGGTTTTCTCTGGTGCTAGACAACAATTACATCTTTTTGGAAGCTAGTGGGGGCCAGCTGTCCTTGTGGAATTCGGTTGGGGCCTGCTTCTAGTGTCGGGCTAGTTGTGTTTTTTGTCCATGGACCTGTGGACTGCTGGACAGGAAAGGATGTTGTTTTGTCCTACGGATGTCGGGTCGGGGCCTTCTGCTAAGTTGGGCCACTCTGGGGCAAAGGGGCTTTTGGATCCGGCTTTTTGCATAACACTATGGTTCCTCTATTCGAAAAGGCATCTTCTTTACCTTATCTACAAGAGGGATCCTCTATTTCGGCGTCTTCGGCGTCATCTAGCTCCCCTCTCTCTTGGACTGTAATTCTGTTTTTACTTCGTCGCCTTAGGTGGTTCTTCCGATCAGATCGCTCTGCCGCAGTGACTCGGGTAATTGGGTTGAATGTTCCTTTCGCCCTCGAAGGGGGTCCTGCTCCACTTCTTCCCCATCGCTTGTAGGCAAAACTACTGGCAGCAAGATGGAGCTTGAGACCCCTGCAGAAGCTAATTCTTTTTCTTAGAGAGCATGGCATGTCGTTCCAGGGCTCGGATGAGGATCTCCAAGAGGTGTTTAAGGATATCCTATCACATCGGCACTCTAAATCGGCGGCCAAACGAAGGAGCTCCAAACCTAGAGAATTAGCTAGGTTGGAGTGGGGTATGTCTGATGGCAGGGGTTCCGAGGGGATATGAGGCTGGTTTCTCCCTGGTTTTTGGGCGGGATTTATGTCTATTTGTTTATGAAGGTGCTCACTTGGAATGTTCCGGGTATATGTGATACGAAGAAACGGGTCGGGGTAAAAAAGGTAGTAAACTTGCACAAGCCCTTCGTTATCACCCTTCAAGAACCAAATGGGGGTGTTGCGATCGTGCTAAGGTCTCCTCTGTGCTAAGGGGCAACCGTTGGGAGTGGATTGGAGCTGATTTGGTTGGCGCTTCAGGGGGTATTCTCATCGCTTAGGATTCAACTTTATTCCAGAAAGTGGATGAGGAGGTGGGATGTTTTTCTGCCTCTGTGGTTCTCAAGAACAAGGATAATGGGAAGTTTTGAACCTTCACAGGGGTGTACGGCCCGTCCTGGGACAACGAGAGGGAAGATTTTTTGTTCGAATTGGCTGCTTTGTTGGCGAGGCGGGATTTCCCTATGTGCCTAGGCGGGGATTTCAATGCCATCAGCTGGGCTCATGAGAAGGTAGGGGGAATGCCGGACCAGGGGCTGATGCGATGTCTGAATGCTTTTATCCAAGACTGGGAGTTTTGTGATGTACCATTATAAGGGGCCTAGTTTACTTGGTCCAGCCTCCAAGATTCGCCCACGTTATGCCGCCTTGACCACTCTCTCTGCTCTTCGGAGTCGATCGATCTCTTCCCCAACGCTTCCCTACATGGGTTGGCTAGAGCAGTCTCGAACCACCGACAGCTCTCCTCCATTGTGACTCAGTGGGGAAGGGCGAGAAGGGCCCCTTCCCCTTTTCGGTTCGAGAACATGTGGCTTCTTCGTGATGACGTTAGGGCTTTGGTTCCGCAGTGGTGGGCTGAGATCGCTCCGCTTGGCATTGCAGCCTTCCGGCTTATCTCTAATTTGAGACATTTGAAGAATCGGATCAGGGTTTGGAAGAGGGAAATATTTGGTCTTGTGCATGTGGCGAAGGAGGCGTTTTTGGAAAAGCTAAGGGTGTTAGATGAGATTGAGGAATCTAGAAGTTTGTCGAATTCCAAAAGGGAGGAAAGGCTCAAAGCTATAAGATGGAGTTTAACGATATGTTTAGAGGAAGAGGTTTGTTAGAAGCAGAAATCCAAGGTGCACTGGCTAAAGGAAATATTCGGTCTTGTGCATGTGGTGAAGGAGGCGTTTTTGGAAAAGCTAAGGGTGCTAGATGAGATTGAGGAATCTAGAAGTTTGTCGAGTTCCGAAAGGGAGGAAAGGCTCAAAGCTAAGATGGAGTTAAACGATAAGTTTAGAGGAAGAGGTTTGTTGGAAGCAGAAATCCAAGGTGCACTGGCTAAAGGTAGGGGACAATAATACTAAGTTTTTTCACTCGGTGGCCAATGCTAGGGCGAATAGGAACTTTTTGGGGTGAATCTCTATTGATGGTGATGTCTTTGTGGCCAACAACAGATGAAGTGAGCGATTGTTGGTTTTTATCGAAGGCTCTATTCAAACGAGGGCTGGTCTCGCCCACAGTTAGATGGCCTTCAGTTCTCCTCGCTCTCGGTGGAAGATCGAGCTAGTATTAAACAACCTTTTGAGGAAAGCGAGGGCTGGTCCGCTATTAAGTTGACGCAGGACGATACCCTAAACTACGTGAATGCAATGATTAAATGATTGCCGAAATAGAATTGAATTTAAATTAGACAATAAACCTTAAAATACAGCGAATATCTTAGGCTTTCGTAGTATTCCATGGGAGGATCACGTATAATTCGAGCAGGGTTCAGTTCGAGCGTTAGATCCGTTAGGTTGCAGCGCAGATCGTCCTAGAAATAGAACTCTAGATTTCCAGATTAAGGCGCTCACAATGCAATGATGGAATCTCTAGTTTTCTGGATATTTTGATATGGCTGGGCTGAATAGTCTGATGGAGGCTACGGTTGATGAATCAGATCGATTCAATGGTTTTGGGGAAAAAGCTAGGGTCTAGGACTTCAAAAGGATGATGGCTGATTTTCATTCCACTTCTTCCGACGTCGGTATACACGAAACGGTCCATATCCAATGTCGACGATGTCGGCGTCCCCGTCAATTCTCCCGGGCCGAAAAGGCTTCATCACCGATGAAGCGGTGTCGTGATAGCGCTCGAGCATGTCGGGGTCCAGCCGTTGCACCTCGTCTTCAGCTAATTATGAGTTCTCGGAGTTCCGCTTTCCCAACCACTTGACCAAGTACTTTTGGATTCCGCTCACATGGGTGGATGTCGCCAAATCATCTAATATCCCTTCGATTTTATCTCTGCGCTGCTTGCGTGGGGAAGGGAAGGGTAGGGTTGCAGGGTGGGGCTGGCATTTGGGCTCGGGACTGTTTGGAAGGGGTTGTGAGGGGGTGGGGTTGGGGCCAAAGAAGGAACCAGGTCCTCCATATTGAATGTAGAACTGACCCCTATATCCGATGGAAGCTCGAGAACATATGCATTAGGCCCGCTCCTTGCCACAATTCTAAAAGGCCCAGCGTCGTGGGCTTGAAGCTTCTTTGCGGCTTCCAATGGAAACCGCTCGGGCCTAACCCAAACCATGACGTAATCTCCAACCTAGAATTCCTTGAAGCGCATCCGCAGATATTTTGTACTGTTCATTGCTTGCATTAATTCTTTTTCTAATTTCGGCATGCAATTCATGTATATGTTGTGCAAATTAATCGACTGACTCGGAAACTCAATGGGATGCAGACATAGGAATTAGATCAATGGGTGTGCGAGGCCTATGACCAAGGACGACCTCAAAAAGACTCATACATAGGGACCTATTGACTGAATTGTTGTATGCAAACTCGGCTAAAGGCAAAATAGAATCCCAAGTCCTAGGGTGATCACCAACAAGACAACGGAGAAAATTACCTAAGCTCATATTGGTGAACTCCGTTTGGCCATCTGTTTGAGGATGATAGGCAGAAAAAAATTGGAGCATAGTACCCATCATGTGCCATAAAGTTTTCCAAAAACAACTGATAAACTTCACATCTCGATCCGACACAATCGTCTGGGGTAATCCATGTAGACGCACAACCTCCCCAAAAAATAATTTGGCTATGTGAGCCGCATCGGAGGTTTTAGAGCAAGGTATGAAGTGAGACATCTTGGAAAAGAGGTCCACTATCACAAAAATGTAATCGTGCTTCCGTTGGGTCTTTGGAAGTCCGAGCATGAAATCCATAGAGATGTCTTGCCACGGGGTGTGCAGCACGGGTAAAGGGGTGTACAAGCCGGTATTCTATTTGATATGCTTAGTAACTTGGCATGTACGACATTGTTTTACGACCCTAGAGACATCCCTCACAAGGCTAGGCCAATAGAACCTATCCTCAACGAGCGCACTGGTTTTATCGCGCCCAAAATGTCTGGCAATCCCTCCGACACGTAACTCCCAGATGAGGAAGTCACGCAATGAAGTACGATGGATGCACAAACGATTCCCTTTGAACAAATACCCATCTAGCAGGATATACTCGGAGTTAATGTTGTTCGGAGTTTCAATGAAAGCAGTGTATTCTGCTCCGAAATTTGGGCAATCAGGATAATCTTGCTTCAACTGCTCAAATCCGACGACCTTGGTGCTCATAAACTGCAAAGTCGCCACTCGACGACTAAGCGCATCAGCAGCCTTGTTCTCTGCATCAGTCTTATGTTTCAAGACAAATGTGAACCCTTGAAGGTACTCGACCCACTTCGCGTGCCTCGGGTTCAACTTTTTCTGAGAAGCTAGGAAACGTAAGGCCTCGTGGTCAGAAAACACCACAAATTCCTGCGGTCTCAGGTAATGTTTTCAATACCACAAAGATCGGACGACCGCATAAAACTCCTTGTCATAGGTGGAGTATTTCTGCTTTGCCTCATTGAGCTTTTCACTAAAATAGGCCACAGGGTGGCCTTCTTGGCTCAGCACTCCACCTATGCCTACACCCGATGCGTCACATGCTACTTCAAAGCGAAAAGTCTGGTAGGCGCATGACGGGTGCAGTAACTATTTTCTCTTTTATCTCGGCAAAAGCCCTCGTCGCAGCTTTGCTCCACAGGAACTCCACTTTTCTCATGCAATCGGTAATGGAAGCCATGATGGTGCTAAAATTCCGGATGAAGCAACAATAAAACGTGGCCAAACCGTGGAAGCTACGGACTTCATGAATATTCCGAGGTTCGGGCCACTCCACAATGGCCTTAACCTTCGCAGGGTCCGCAACCATCCCGTCTACCGAGACAATGAATCCCAAGAATACGACAGAGTGCTACATGAAGGTGCACTTCTTGAAATTCGCGTATAACTTCTCTCCCCTCAAGGTTTTGCAAACCAACCTCAGGTAGATAATGTGTTGTTCCTTGTCTAGGCTGTAAATCAGGATGTCATCAAAGTACACAAGGAATGGCCTCAACACTTGGGTCATGAGCCTCATAAATGTGCTCGGGGCATTGGAAAGCCCAAAAGGCATGACCATCCACTCATAAAGACCGTCTTTGGTCTTGAAGGCGGTTTTCCATTCATCGCCAGGGCGTATACGCACTTGATGGTAGCCACTTTTAAGGTCTATCTTGGAAAAGATAATGGCTCCAACCATCATGTCAAGTATATCATCAAGCCGCGGTATGGGAAACTGATATTTAACAGTGATCTTATTAATTGCTCGACTATCCACATACATGCGCTATGTACCATCTTTCTTAGGCGTGAGTAAAGCAGGTACAACACACGGGCTCAGACTCTCTTGTATGAAACCCCTTTTGAAGGAGCTCATTGGCTTGCCGAGTCAACTCGGCGTGCTCAACCGGATTCAACCTGTAGTGGGGCAGGTTCGGTAAAGTAGAACCGGGAACTAAGTCAATTGCATGTTGAATGTCACGCATGGGAGGAAGCTCATTAGGTAAGTCTTCGAGGAAGACATCCGCAAATTCATTCAGGATGGGCTCTACCTCCTTGAGGTACTCACAGACGGACTCAAAAGTACTTTCAACAGTGACGACGACATATACGACACTCTCATCTAACGATGCCCTCTCGAACTCTGAAGGGCTCACAATGTTAATGGCCTTGGATTGGCCTCCCTTCTTCTCAACTCTATTGACCGATGGTGCTTTGGGAACCAAAGGATTAAGAGTGATTTTCTTGCCCTTGAAATTGAACGTGTAAATGTTAGATCGACCAAAAATGGTCACGTTCAAATCATAGAGTCATGGCCTCCCTAAGATAATGTGGCCCACATCCATCGGCACCACATCGCACCATAAGGTGTCGGAGTATGAACCCAACTGTATGGGTGGGTAACACGACACCTCTGAGATACGGGAATGGATGAGGAGTCAACCCATGCGACTTTGTAAGGTCTCGGATGGGCTTCAGGTGTAAGCCCTAAGCGGGTGACGGTATGTTCTGATACCACATTGGTGCAGCTTCCGCTATCCACGATTGTGCCTACAACTCTTTGTCCCACATGTGGCAAAGGTGTGGAAGATGTTTTCTCTTCGCCAATCCTCCTTTTCATCCAGTTGAGGTTGTACAAAGGCACACCTCACAACCAGAGCGCGACCCATGTCATCACCTTCCTTGTCACTAGGTGTGACATTCGGCTCAAAGACCTCTTCCTCATAAACTCCTTCACTTTCTTCTCCTTCTCCGTTGATGAAGAGATTCCTTTGTGGGTCTCTTGTGGGACATTGGGCAGCAAAGTGTCCAAATCCTTGACATTTATAACACTTTACATGAGACCCACTCTTCGAGGATTCTCTGGCTATACTGTTCCCTTTGTCAAACCTCACATTAACAGATGCGGATTGTGTGGGTTTGGTAGGCGAGTTTCCAGCACTAGATCTCACTTCACCGGTATGGAGTTGACTGGGGTTTAAATCAGATCGCCTAGTCACCATCATTTTCAAATATCGTTCAAGGTCTTAAACGACGGTGTAACAATCGGCGAGTCTCCACAGGGTGGGAGACTAACTCTCTTTGCAAGTCAAGTCTCAATCCGGTGCGATAGAGTGACTTGAGGGTCTTCAGATGCCTTGGCTCTCATCATGAATTCCTCAAATTTGCCAATCTAATCCGAAACGGGTATAATACCTTGGCACTGATTTTGCCATTGGTCGAGGAGGCGATGGTAATATGAAGAAGGAACGTACTTCTCTGTGAGTCGTTCCTTCATGTCATCCCAACGGGTAATGGGAGTACATCTCGCATTCGTTCTGATGCGTTCAACGTTGACCCAAAAGAGTCGGGTGGCCTATGAGCTTCATTTTAGCAAGTCTAACACATCTTTCATCTCTCATGTCAAACCACTCGAAGTGCTGGTCTATATCGGATAACCAATCGAGGAAGACTTGAGGGTCTAATCTTCCATCAAAAGTTGGGAACTCAACTCAGACATTTTTGAGGAGTCTCCCTTCCGGGTCGTAGTCATCTCCATGATGATCTAACCTATGGTTCCGGTTCCGATTATGTTGGTAGCCATTTCATTCGAAACGTGAACCATTACGCTCACGGGGTGGTTCGAAGTACTCATCACCCTCGTCTAACCGATTGACTTGGTCTAACAACCTCTCATTGGATGTTTCGAGAGTCCTTTGGGCTCTCTCCAAGACAGTCCTTTGATCATTGATCAATTTTAGATTAGCCCTCATGCCGTTAAGAGCTTCAGCAATCCCACTCATGTCCATGGTGATACGGTTCACTAATGACGGGCTCTAGAATGGAATGCAAAATAAACACTTTGGCCAAAACAGAAATAACATGTGATGAAAATTAAAGTGCAATGAATGCAATGTCACACAGTATGCCCTAACCTAGAACCTAGGGATTTGATACCAAAACTGACGTAGGACGATACCCTAAACTACGTGAATGCAATGATTAAGTGATTGCCGAAATAGAATTGAATTTAAATTAGACAATAAACCTTAAAATACAGCGAATACCTTAGGCTTTCGTAGTATTCCATGGGAGGATCACGTATAATTCAAGCAGGGTTCAGTCCGGGCATGCGTTAGGTTGTAGCGCGGATGGTCCTAGAGATAGAACTCTAGATTTCTAGATTAAGGCACTCACAGTGCAATGATGGAATCTCTGATTTTCTGGCTATTTTGATATGGTTGGGCTTAATAGTCTGATGGAGGCTACGGTTGATGAATCAGATCGATTCAATGGTTTTGGGGAAAAAAGCTAGGGTTTAAGACTTCAAAAGGATGATGGCTGATTTCCATTCCGCTTCTTCCGACGTCGGTATACACGAAACGGTCCATATCCAATGTCGACGATGTCGGCGTCCCCGTCATAAATTTAGCGGGAAAAATAAAGCTCCTGATGGGTTCACGTTGGAATTTTTTAGAACTTTCTGGTCCGTGCTCAAAACTGATCTCTTGGACTTCTTCTCAGAATTTCACGATAAGGCCTTCATTGGTAGAAGCCTCAACTCTACCTTCTTATCGCTCATCTCGAATAGGGAGCGTGCGGAGGACCTCACGGATTTTTTCCCTATTAGCCTCCTCAATAGTCTGTATAAGATAGTGTCGAAGGTTTTGGCTAATCGGCTCAAGCTCCTCATGGGTGGACTGATCTCCGGGGCTTTTGTGAAAGGGAGGCAGCTTATTGATTTCGTTGCTGTAGAGAATGAGGTGGTTCATTTTGCTCACCGAGGTAGATCTCTGACGGTCATATGGAAAAACCCTATGATAGAGTAAGTTGGGTATGTTTGGATTACACAAGGTAGTTAAAGCAGTGTGGCGACGGCATGGCGAAGAGGCTCGCTACGCTATGGCCAGAAGAGGCTCGCTACACCATGGCGTGGCCATACCGAAGCCATGGCAAGGTTATTGTAATTTTTTAAAACATTATTTTATCTATTAATTAGTAGTATTTTTTTTAAAATATTTTTTACATAAGAAAAAAAATATAGAAAGAAAAAAATTCAACTACTAAAACATCATACTTTGATTCTAATATTGAGGATTTCATGTTCTAGGAATAAACAAATATCAATAAATACAAATCAAATATGGAATATCAACAAATTTGCTACATGATAAGTATAAATAAATAAATATGAAATAGCAACAAATATAGAATATTCAAAAATATGAAATATTAAGTACACATACGATAGTGTCGCCAACGCTTGGGTTTCGGCGACGCTGTTGTTGGTAGTTGTTGTGGAGAGAGAGAGAGAGAGTCGAGGATTTTATAACTTATAAGTTGAGGTTTTGTGACTTGTAAGTTAACTTTTGTAACTTATATAATATAAAAATGTCATAATTTATAAGTATTATACTTTATTATCCAAAAATAAAATAGCGTGCATAGCGATGCCATAATGCTATTCCACCATGGCGACGCTATGACGTCGCTATTTAGCCATCATAGCTCTTTGATTATATATGGCGTTTCTCATTGCCATTCGCCATGGCGAGACCATAACGAGGCTATAGCGTGGCCTTGACAACCATGGGATTACATGCTTCGGAGGTTTGGTTTTAGCAATAAGTAGCGGAAATGGATGAGTGCCTGCTATTCATCTGCTTGGTTTTCTGTATTAGTGAATAGGTCGCAGGCTGGTTATTTTAAAAGCTCCCGTAGGCTAAAGCAAGGAGACCCCTTATCTTCATTTCTTTTTAATATGGTGAGAGAAGCCCTGGACGGTCTGTTTTTTTTTTTTTTGATAACCTAGGTATTCAGGCCTCTTAGAGCACTCGCCTAATCTCGGGCACATGCGCAACGCAAATTCAGCACATGTCGGGGTTAGCGCAGGATATAAATCGGGTGGACTCAAGGGGGGGAGGGGATTCGAGCTCAGGTCTCCTACTTTTGGAAGCAGGTACCTAGCCAGCTCACCTAACCCCTTGCGGTTAGCCCTGGACAGTCTGTTACGCTGATTTCTTTCCTTCAACCTTCTCTTGGGCATCGCGGTGGGGAATTTTGGGCGGAGAGTAATGGACCTACAATATGCCGATGATACGATTATTTTCTGCAAGGCGGACTCGGCGGAAATCAGGGTGTTGGCAAATGTGCTTACAGTTTATGGCGTGATCTCGGATCAGCATGTCAATCTCCACAAATCGACAATGACCGATATTAGCGTGGACCCTCTGCTCCTATCTTCGCTGGCCGAAGGGGTGGATGGGGTTATTGAGCAACTCCCTATCACTTACTTAGGGCTCTCTCTTGGTATTAGCAAGCCGAGAATTAGGGCATGGGACCCGGTGATCGAGAGGTTCGAAAGAAGGATGGCGTCTTGGAAGGGCAAGTTGTTAAGTATTGGGGGAGGCTGCTCCTTGTGAAGACGGTGTTGTCGAGCTTGCCGATCTTCTTAATGTTTCTCTTCCTATGCCCTATGGTTGTTATCCAGAGATTGGAACAAATTGAGCGGAATTTCCTTTGGGAAGGTTCGGGTTTTGATAGGAAGTACCACCTCGTCAGCTGGGAGGTTTGCCAACTGCTTGTGTGTGCTAGGGGCTTGGGTATTTGTAGCTTGCAGCTGGTTAACATTGCGTTGGCGAGCTGGGATTGAGTTAGAGGAATAGTCTTTGGGTTTCTATTTTGGTGGAAGAGTATGGATGGATGGACGCGTTTTGGGGAGCCAACGTTACTCTTAATAGACATTTTTCGGCTTCATGGAAAGGCATTTGTACTACCTGGAAGTTCTATTCCTGGGGCATTCGATTCAGGTGGGGCGAGGGGTCTAGGATAAGATTCTGGGACGATATCTGGATCAACTACCAGCCTCTAAAGGAGAGGTTTGCTGCCACTTACTCCATTTCGGCTAAACCCTGCTCTTTAGTGGCTGATCTTTTTTTGGATCATTGGGGAGAGGGCTCTTGGAGTTTGGTTACTAGAAGACAACTTTGGGAGGATGAGCTGTTTCCCTTCCAGGATTTGTTGCACTTGCTATACCACACTGTCAAAAACCACGGTAGAGCTGATGGTGAAAATCTGGATGTCCAGCAAGTCTGGATCTTTCTCCGTCAAGTCCTTCTACGGAATGCTGGTTGGTCGTCCCCTCTGTCGGTGTGATTGGGCCAAGCTTTGGAAAGCTCCGATCCCCCCCAAGATAAGGTTTTTTATGTGGACGGCAGTTAGGGGACGTACCCTCACGGTGGACCAGCTAATTAGAAGAGGTAGGGAGGGACCTGCCCAACAAATGTGCTATGTGCCTTCAAGCTGAAGAGTTGGTTTCGCATATCTTTCTTCACTATTGGGTCACGCAAGAGATCTGGGGAGTTATCCTCAAGATGTTTGACATGGCATGGGTCTTTCCGGATTCTATTCCTAGCCTTCTCTCTTCTTGGCTGGGTACTCGTTTGTGCGGCCATGTTGGGGCCTTTTGGAGAGTGGCTCTATTTGCAGTCATTTGGGGTATTTGGTTGGAGCGAAATGCAAGCATTTTCCACAAGATACGTCGTCCGGTGGGGATGATTCTTAAATTGATTGTGGAGTTCCTTGTGCGCCTAGGTCGTGTTGGACAAGGATGGGGCCATAGTAGGCCCTAAGAGTTTTGATCTTGGGTAGAGCCTCCGGGCCTTGCGGTCCCTTATCACGGCCTCCCGGTTTCTTCGGAAGGCTTTGGGGGTTGTCTCTGTTTTTTTGTTAGGAGTTTTTTTGGTTGTTAGGTCTTTCTATTCTCTTGTTTGGGACCCTTTGACCTTGGCCGAGTCTTTTGTACAGTTTCCAGCTCCTCGTTGGGTTTTTAATACATTTGTGGTGCCTTTACCGATAAAAAAAAAAAACACGGCATCCCCACATCACTCTTTACTCTAGGCACACCACCCCAGTTATGTAAGCATATTACTATAAAAATATGTATAAATAATATTTTATTTATTTTGGCAACCCCAAAAGGTGTTAGGTCCGGACTTGTCATCGAGCTTGGGGCTCAGGTTACACATGGACCTGCAAACCCACATACGTATAATATATGCTCTATACTTTTAAATATATGCAAATGTGTAATTGTGTGTTTATCAAACCAGATGGGTCAATAATTTGACTTGAGTCAAACTAGTTGAATGGTCAAGGTCAACATTAATAAACTTCTAGTATTCGTTTCGAGAAAGTCAATAAGTCAACATCAAAAGTCAGGGTCACTACAGATTCCCTCAGCATGCTTGGATGGGATTGTCTACATTAGAAAGCTGCAGAGGTTATTGTTGGACTTGTTGAAACAAAGATCTAAGGAGTTTGTAAAGGAAGTTGCATCTATTGCTATCATACAGGGAGACTTGGCAAAAAATTCAGAGAGGTAGATCGAATGCTTTGAAACTTAGAAAATATGCATTTATGGAAGGAGTTTCTAGGGCTGGTAGCTTAGCCAACAAAGATGTAGGAGGGGATAGCTTAATTACAAAAGGAAAAGGTGTATTACATTCTTTTGCTAGGATTTTTTGGCTGAGATTTCCGTTAAAAAATTTTGAAAAATTTTCTTTCCTTTTTGTGAGCATGGTGCCATTTTGTACTTTGTTTTGCTCATGTAATTTTTGGTTGTTTATTAATAAAGGCACATATTTATATGATCAATTAAAGGATCAAGAACTAGTGATTGCTTCCTTGAACAGCACTAGTTAAGATGTTAAGCAAAAATTTTCCTGCTTTCATTGAGCTGGAAGATCATAGGGTAAGACATTATGAGCAAATGGAAAAACTAGTACAAGGAAACCCGCAATTAGTTCCTCTCATGCATGGGCTCGATTGAAGTTGCAAGCAGATGAAGAGGTAAAAGCTTTGTGGTTCAGAATCTACCTACTAAACAATATAAATCCAAGTAGGTTGTGGATTGATTGCAAGCAGAAGGGCTCCTACTCTTTTTCTTATGTGCTGCATCAAGCTAATGGTATGGTAGACGCTCAATCTAAGTGCGCGTGGAGTGTATTGATATGATCATCGGTTTGCCTTAACGTTCCTAATTAAGCTATTATCATTGTAATCATGCTTCCCAAAGCTTCTTTTGGTTGATGTTGTGGGTCCCTGCCCTGGATACCCTCTTTCGTACGTTCTTCTCTCTTAATATATTTCTCTGTTAATGCTAAAAAAATAAAAATAAAAGTAACAAATAAATTTAAGGACAAGTCTGGTAACGGCCTGACAATAACGAGGACGCCACATATATGGACATCGAATTCAAACCACATCAGTTCTACCGGCGTCGGAAGAAACGTAGAAGAAGCCCGAGTACCACAGCTTCAAGGGAGAAAATGACGCTAAAACTGTTGACAAATGACGACGTCCATAGCACGTTGTAAACCGTACCACAACGCGTTGTGCCACAGCACGCTGTGAACTGTGTCACAGCGCGCCATGGGCGATTCCGCCCAGTGACGGGATTTTTATTTTATACGGGAAACTGCCTTTTTAATTTTTTATTTCTTTTAAGACTCTTTTTTATTTCAAATTAATTATTAGTAGCCTATATATAGAGACTTGTAAACACTTTTTAATTGATTATTGAATATTTTGAATGCTTTATGCTTAAATATTCTTCTTCCCGATATGGCTTTGGTGTGAGACAAAGTGAGTGATTCCCATCTATTCTCTTTGTTCTTTTATTATCTTTGTTATATATTTTCTGTCTTTCTCTTATAATCCCTTACCCATATTGAATCCCTAATCCAAAACCTAAAACCTATTTTCCATCAAAACCCTAGTTTTCATACGAGCCATCAAACCTACCCAATCCTACAACCCTAGTTCGAACCTGTGAGCCTACATCGGATCGAAGACGAACGCCCAAGCCTGAAAAAGCTAGAGTCCTATCTCTAGGCCCGATCCCACCTCAAATCTAACGGGACTTGTGCATCAAATTAAACACCCTATTCGGATCTCGCGTGATTTGCCTACCGGAATTCTACGAAGATTACTCTACGACATGGACATGACCCTCTTTGGTCAATCAAACATATGCACGTTCATGCATAAGGGCAAGAAGATTACTATACACCCTTTGCCTCCCAAAACACCATCGACCAACCAAATCGAAAAGAAGGGCGAATTTTCTAAATCCATTAATATTGCGAGCCCCTCTGAATTCAAGAAAGCGTCGTTAGATGAGAGTGTGGTGTACGTAGTCGTCACCGTTGAGAGTACTCCCGAGTCGGTGAGCGAGTGTCCCAAGGAGGTTGAGCCAATCCTGAAAGAGTTTACGGATGTCTTCCCTGAAGACTTACCAAACAAACTCCCTCCCATGCGTGATATCCAACATGCAATAGACTTGTTTCCCAGATCCACCTTACCGAACCTGCCCCACTACAGGTTGAATCCGGTTGAGCACACCGAGTTAACTCGGCAAGTCAATGAGCTCCTTCATAAGGGGTTCATTCAAGAGAGTCTGAGCCCGTGTGCCGTACCTGCCCTACTCACTCCTAAGAAAGATGAGTACGTGGCGCATGTGTGTGGATAGTCGTGCATTCAATAAGATTACGGTTAAGTATCGATTTCCCATACCAAGGCTCGATGGCATGCTCGATATGATAGTTGGTGTCACTATCTTTTCAAAGATAGACCTTAAGGGTGGCAACCATCAAGTCCGCATCCGCCCCGGTGATGAGTGAAAAACCGTCTTTAAGACTAAAGATGGTCTTTATGAGTGGATGGTCATGCCATTTGGACTTTCTAATGCCCCGAGTACTTTCATGAGACTCATGACCCAAATGTTGAGGTCGTTTCTAGGTAAATTCCTTGTTGTGTATTTCGATGACATCTTGATTTATAGTCATGACAAGGATCAATACTTGAACCACCTTAGGCTGGTTTGCAAGACCCTCAAGGGCGAGAAATTGTTTGCAAATCTTAAGAAGTGCACCTTCATGCAACGTTCCGTTATCTTCTTGGGATTCATTATCTCGGTCGATGGAATAGTCGCGGACCCCGAAAAGGTTAAAGCCATTGTGGAGTGGCATGAACCTAAGAACATGCACGATGTTCGTAGCTTCCATGGCTTGGTTACTTTCTATCGTCGCTTCATCAGAAACTTTAGCACCATCATGGCCCCAATTACAGATTGCATAAAAAAGGGAGACTTTAAATGGGGTAAAACCGCGACGAAAGCCTTTGCCGAGATCAAACAAAGGATGAGTAGTGCACCCGTCATGCGCTTGCTAGACTTTTCCAAAGCCTTCGAAGTTGCATGAGACACATCGGGTGTAGGCATAGGAGCGCTTAGCCAAGAGGGTCACCCAGTGGCCTATTTTAGTGAAAAGCTCAATGAGGCGAAGCAAAAATACTCCACTTATGACAAAGAGTTCTATGCAGTCGTCCGATCTCTTTGGTATTGGAAACATTACCTTAGACCGCAGGAATTTGTGTTGTTCTCTGACCATGAAGCCTTACGCTTCCTTACTTCACAGAAAAAGTTGAACCCGAGGCACGCGAAGTGGGTCGAGTTCCTTCAAGGGTTTACATTTGTGTTAAAGCATAAGGCCAGTGCTGAAAACAGGGCTACCGATGCGCTTAGTCGTCGAGTGGCGACTTTGCACTCTATGAGACCGAGGTCATCGGGTTCCAAAGGTTAAAGAATGAGTACCCTGAGTGCCCAGATTTTGGGGTTAAATACACTGCTCTCCTCCGTAATCCGACCAGCATACACTCCGTGTACACCATCTAAGATGGGTACTTATTTAAAGGCAATCACCTTTGCATCCCTCACACCTCATTGCGTGACTTCCTTATTTGGGAGTTACATGTTGGAGGGATAGTTGGACATTTCGGGCGTAATAAAACTGTTGCGCTCGTAGAGGATAGGTTCTTTTGGCCTAGCCTAATGAGAGACGTCGCTCGGGTCGTCAAACATTATCGTACTTGTCAAGTGTCAAAACAGACAAAACAAAATACCGGCTTGTACACCCCGTTATCCGTGTCACACACACCGTGGCAAGACCTCTCAATGAACTTCGTGCTTGGACTTTCCAAAACTCCAAGGAAGCGCGATTCCATCTTTGTCGTAGTGGACCGATTTTCTAAGATGGCCCACTTCATACCTTGTTCCAAAACGGCCGATGCATCCCATATTACAAAATTGTTCTTCGCGGAGGTAGTACGTCTTCATGGGTTGCCCAAAACCATTGTGTCAGATAGGGATGTCAAATTCACTAGTTATTTTTGGAAGACCCCTTTGGCACATGATGAGCACATTGCTCCAATTTTCAACGACTTATCACCCTCAAACGGATGGCCAAACTGAAAGCACCAATAGGAGCCTTGGGAATCTCCTTCGTAGTCTAGTCGGTGATCATGTTAGTACCTGGGATACGATTTTACCCATAGCTGAGTTTGCTTATACTAATTATGTTAATAGGTCCATAGGCATGAGTCCTTTTGAGATAGTACATGGTCATAGGCCTAGGACACCACTAGATTTGATCCCCATGTCTGCATCCCATAGAGTGTCAGAGTCTGCCGATGCATTTGCACAACACATTCATAACTTGTATGCCAAAATTAGACAAAAAGTAATTCAAGCAGCAATCAATACAAGTTATCTGCTGATACTCATGCGTTTCAAAGAATATCAAGTGGGTGATTATGTGATGGTCCAAGTCAGGCCTGAGCGGTTCCCATCGGGATCCGCAAAGAAGCACCAATCCCGAGGTGCTAGACCCTTTAGAATTTTGGCTAAGAGCGGTTCTAATGCATGCATGCTTGAGCTTCCTCAAGCAACGTTCAATGTGGAAGACTTGGTTCCTTACTTGGGTTTCACCCCACCTCCTGAAAACCCACTCTAGCCACCTCATAGCCCTAGTCCCACCCCAACCTTGCAGCCTGTACCTCTCCCTTCCCCAAGCAGACGGAGAAAAGATAAGATAAAGGATATAATAAATGATCATGTTGTATTCACACAAGACGGGGGATTCCAGAAGTACCTAGTAAAATGGGTCGGAAAACTAGAGTCTGAAAATACTTGGATCCACGAGAATGAGGTTCACCGATTGAACCCCAATTTGATTGACATCTACCATGAGCGCGTTTCATCGGTGATGGAACCTATTTGGTCCAGGGGAATTGACGGGGGCACCACATACATGGACATCGGATTCAGACCACATCAGTTCTACTGGCGTCGGAAGAAACGTAGAAGAAGCCAGAGTACCACAGCTTCAAGGGAGAAAATGACACTAAAACTATTGACAAGTGACGACATCCACAGCACGTTGTGAACCGTACCACAACGCATTGTGCCACAGCACGCTATGAACAATCCCACAGCGCGCTATGAACTGTGTCACAACGCGCCATGGGCGACTCCATCCAGTGACCAGAATTTTATTTTATGCGCAAAACTGCCTTTTTAATTTTTTATTTCTTTTGGGACTCTTTTTTATTTCGAATTAATTATTGGTGGCTTATATATAGAGGCTTGTAAACACTTTTTAATTGATTATTGAATATTTTGAATGCTTTATGCTTAAATATTCTTCTTCCCGAGATGGATTTGGTGTGAGACCAAGGGAGTGATTCTCATCTATTCTCTTTGTTCTTTTATTATCTTTGCTATATATTTTCTTTGTTTTTCTCTTATAATCCCTTACCCATATTGAATCCCTAATCCAAAACCCAAAACCTATTTTCCATCAAAACCTAGTTTCCATTCGAGCCATCAACCCTACCCAATCCTACAACCCTAGTTTGAACCCGTGAATCTACATCGGATCAAAGATGAACGCCCAAGTCTGGAAAAGCTAGAGTCCTATCTCTAAGCCCGATCTCACCTCAAATCTAACAGGACTTGCGCATCGGATTGGACACCCTATTCGGATCTCGCATGATTTACCTACCGGAATTCTACGAACCCGACGGTATCGTGATAGTTTTGAGATTAATCTTGAATTAATTTTATTTAATTTCGGCAAATCGCATAAAATCATATTCACGCATTTTAGGGTTCCCATCCCATGTCAGACAATCTTGCCAATACCAGCATGTTAAGTATAGTTGGGAAGTTGGTGATAAAATATTCTTTTAGTATGATGTGTGGATTCGGGAGGAAAAGGCAAAGGTCGCTGATATGTTTTCTTGCACGGGATATATAAATGTGGTTTGGAACATTTATACTAGAAAAAACTAAAGGGATCGTGAAATTGCAGGTTTTGTTCAGCTACTGGCCCTCATGAGGACGATAAGCAGAAACCAGGTTGGGGAAGATATGAGTATGGGTAGCATATCTTAAAGGAGTACTTACTGTTAAATCTTTTTACAAGTTCTTAACTCGGCTGCCACTGGTTAGACATGTCTAGACTGACTAGTGGAAAGCACCCATACCGCCTAAAGTTGGATTCTTTGGTTGGAGTATGGCTTGGGGCCACATTTTGGCAGTGGATCAGTTAACCAAGAGGGGAAGCGGACTCGGAACTGCAGTGTGATGTGTTTGCAAGCAGAGTTGGCTAGCCACCTTTTTATGCACTGCTGGTTGGCAAGGGATTTATGGGGGAATGTATGGCTCTTCTCTATTCACACACGTGAGAATATCTAGCCTCTAGTTAATTTCTTCCATCACTTGTTCTAACCGATCAAGCTGTTGATTGGTCATAGAGGGTCTTCTGAGGCAACATATCCAATCACAATGCACAGATACCATAGAAAAGACTTGCTCTAATACCATATTGATGCAAACCACAATTTGCTCTGTCAAAGATTGAAGATAAACAAGTAAATAAATAGCCAGAAATTAACTAGAGACAAAAATAGACTAATCCATAGTGACAAACATTGCCGACTTCAAAAAATCGGCGATACTTCCGATTTTAAGCATTACGATGTAATTGGCAGTTAGTCTGCCAAATTGCCGAATTGGCACTGCGTCGGCGATTTGGAAGACCAATCGCCTTCTTTAAATTTTTTTAAAAAAAGGCTTTAAAACCCTTATTTTTAAAATGAATAAATGATAAAACTTAAGCTCCAAGGTTAGGGTTTTCTTTTGAGACAAGGCAACAGCGACCATCGTTAAATCCAAGCGACGATCGGCTCCCGACGGCGATCGGTGATCTCCCTCTGGTATTTTCTCTTTTCCTTCTTCTTTTCTTCTTTGCTTAAAAAGCTAGTTGTCTAGTAACTTAGTAAGTACTAAGTAGCCTAATTGCCTACCGCCTACTCTAGTTAGTAGCCTTGCACAGACTACAACTCTACTTACAAAGTAGCCTAGTCTGGTACAGCCTGCAGCCTAGCTGCCTTGTACGTTAAGAAGCTATAGCCCAACCAGTATAGCCTACTATTAGTCTATAAGCACAAATTCCATATTATTATAAATTTATAATATTATATTATATAATATATTATTCTATTATATTATAATATAATATAAGAAGCTACACGGTACAACTACAAATTGCAGATTATTATATTATATTATATTATCATAGAATATAATATAATATGTTATACTATTATAAGCTAAAATCAATATATGCACATATATTTAAGAATTGGTAAATGGAGAGTTGATATAATTTTTTTATGTTTTATACACCGTATTTTTTAATATCTAAATGCATAAATATTAGTTTAAAACTTTTTCATGTATATTTCTAATTTTTTTCATAATTCTCGAGTTTTCCCCGATTTTGCCGAAGTTTCCCAACTTTTCCCCTTGCCGATTCATTGCCAACTTGTCACTATGGACTAATATGACCTTTCTCTTCAAAACAATATGTAAATATTAAAGTCTGGGATAATAAAAAAAGCTACAAAAGTCTTTAACCCTCTCAACACTCACGTCACCTAGAATGGGTGACATGTATTAACGGAAATCTATGAATTCTGGTGGAATTCTTAGATTATCGTTATCTGCTTTATTAGGGAGTCACGTAATAAGTTTAAGTCATAATGTGATCATGCTGTCACTAAATTAATTAAAGGAACATATGATACTACAGTGCATCACACGAATCTTTTACTTTTGGGTGTCAGTATCAATTAAAACAGGTCCAACTTCTTTTAAACAGGTCCAAATAACACATTAACAGGCCTAACAAACTTGTTATGTTAATATCAGGCCTTTTTTTCGATAGCAGAAACAGGTGCCTTTCGCTTCTCTTTCTTCCCCTTCTTCATCTTCATTCTTCTATCCCCGACTGCATCAATTTCAACAAAAATGATATATATATATATATGTGTGTGTGTGTGTGTGTGTGTGTGCACATCTGTATTGCAGATAACTATATTGTTTTAAAAGGAAATATAGAACAAAAAATGCATGTGAAAAAGGATATTTATGGCAAACTTACGTTACAGGATCCGAAAGAATCACCCTCAAAGACTCCCCTGACTCCATTGACATAGCAACATCTTTTCTCCCACTAAACCCGCACCCATTTTCCACTCCCATCTCCTTCTGAACAAAAGGAGCCTCTGGTCCCTGTAGAATTTGAGGGTAGTACATATCTGGTTCTGCAATTGTAATCGCGTTCTCGTAGTGACCCATACGTCCATGTTGGCGATGCTGTTCACTTAAGCTCCCTCTAACGTTACTCGCAGGGTGTATAACACTGCGATCCTTCACCAACGCACCTCTACTTGATCCTAATGTCAGTGCAAACCCCAAGTAAGCATTTGCAACTAAACAAAACGATAACATACAATGTAATAATAAGATGTCTTCATATAATTTATACTTAAGCATAGAGAAAGCACCCAAGCTTGATGGGTAGCCATCCAATTCATGTAAGTTCCCGGCAATTCAATTCTACACTTTTATGGGTTACACTGTTTTGCAGGCTTCATTGGCCATGCCTTACAATTCCAAAGCATTAACGGCTTAACTTTCCACTCCATTAACACCTAGCTGCTTTTGGAGTATTAGTTAGGTCCCTATCAATTAGTATCAAAGTGAACCATATCTTGGGTTCAAGTCCCGGAAGGGGCGACTGGCGGAAGGGCTACTTGGGGCCCACAAATGGGTACCAAAGTGACAGCTCCCACAAAGTAGGCCGCCCAAGCCCACAGAAAAAAGGGCACCATAACTATGGTTTGTGTTACAATCATGGTTCTAAAACCCAGGGGCCGATACATACCTGCTGCATTGCTTTAGCCTAAACAAATACCTGTTGGTATTGGCCGATACCTAAAGGCAGATTGGTATTGGTCAGAATCTTCCCAAGGTTTTAAACGTGCCTTTCAAAAAATTTCCTAGTTTTTAATTTCTTCCATCTTTCCAGAGTTTCCCCTGAACTGGTACGACCAACTTGGCCAATCAGTATCGGTATCCATTGTTACCAAAATTAGCCTTTTTTTGAAAAAAAAACCTCAGTTTAAACGGGTTTTTTCATAAACTGTTGGGAACACATTTTAAATGCATTAAAAAAAAAAAATCATATATATATATATATATATAATTAAAAATAAATCACAGTTTTTGCATTTTAAGCCCTTTTTTACTAATTTTTCTCTGAATTTCCCATATTTGTCAAAAAAAATTCTTTTAAAATAATTTCATTACAGTCCCAATTGTTTCCTGCTTTTTCCCCGAATTTTGCTGATTTTTTTCCCACTTTTCACTTTTTCTTTTGTTTTCCTTACCAATTTTTCCCCGCATTCCAACTTAGTAACTATGTTGGTATCTATGAGTATCGGTGGGTGGAAATAAAGGTACTCTTTCATAAACTGTTGGGAACACATTTTAAATGCATTTAAAAAAAATTTCATATATATATATATATTTATTTTATTTTTATTTATTTAATTTTTTTTTTTAATTGCAGTTTTTGCATTTTAAGCCCGTTTCTCTGAATTTCTTGTACTTGTCAAAAAAAATCATTGCATTCCCAATTGTTTTGCGCTTTTTCCCCGAATTTTGCTGATTTTTTTCCCTCTTTTTTTTTCTTTTCCTTGCCGATTTGTCCCCGCATTCCAACTTGGTAACTATGTTGGTATCAATGAGTATCGGTCTTTGGCTGACCCATACCATCACCGATACCGAGTTTTAAAACCATGATTATAATCCCAAAGTAATAAGTGCTCAACTTCCTGCTCCATTAACCTAGGTGCTCATGGAGTAATACTTAGGTCCCTACTAAAGGAACTATCAGAATTACATGGATTATCCTACTAATCTCAAATAAAAAATACCTTATTGCCATACCTAAAGAAGAATGGTGTTTCTGTAATTCCGCCCTTTCGTTACGAATCTTCTCCGAGCTACTCTGTACACTACCACTGCTATTGTTATTCTTATGCCCATCGTCCACCGAAACCAAACCCTCAACTTCTCCGTCTCCTTCGTCCACATCTTCGTCTTCCTCATCATCTTCGTCTTCTTCTTCCTCATCGTCATCGCCAGAACCATCGGCACTCGGAGTCCCCGTACTTCCCTCACCATTCCAGTCCTGGTTCTCCGGCCGGTCCCGGCCAGCACCCGGCGAATCATAAATACTATTCCGCCGGAATTCCGCACCTTGTGGACGGAAAAACTGCTCTCGGCCGACAGCAAACAGCTTATCATCGACGAAACTGGTCACCGTCCTGGTTTTCCGGCCGGGGTCTCCGGCGACTCGGCGTTGAGAAAATTGCAAGCTGTCATCTTGGAAAACCATCTGCGAATTCAATCCATTATCGATCCTCGGTGGTGGAACCAAATCCATGTCTTGAGAAACCATTTCGAGAAGAAGAGACCCTAATTCCACGCGAAATTGGCCATGGAAATCGACCAAGTATACCTCGATCGAGAGCTCGAGGGATCGGGAGAACGGATTACCGTTGAAATTTGGGGTTTGAAGCGATCCGGAGGATGCTTTTCGCCATTTTTATTTGGAGAGCGCGTGTAGATTACGAGGGTTTGGAGGTTTTGTGGGGGGTAAATCAGGGCAGAAAATGATCTTTACCCTTTTGTTTGCTTAAAGATCCCTTGTGAAACTGCTGTATCGGAGATATCATATGCGACGACCACCGCCATTGTTTGGGATCGTTCATTAAATTTGGGATCAGGGACAATGTTGAACGGAGGATAGATTTTATGTAGACAAAGTACAGCGGATGATGTGGCACAACGCAATTGACTGTATGGACAGTGGGCTCAGTTAATACAAGTCGTTGCAGTAAGTCACATTGCGTCACATTAATCGCCTCTGTTTGTTTGTACCAAATCTGTCCTCCATATTTGTAATTTTTCTTTGAACAATACATTTAAATTTTGCCGATATCACAGCCATCAACTGTTTAGGATCGCTCATTGAATTGGATTAAACAGTTAGATTTTTAGTTTACAAGAGCATTTTCGAAATTTTCAACCATGAATTTTAAGCACCATTGGTTATACTTTTGCAGAATAGATAATAGCAGTGGTTTTTTTGTCTATTTTTAGTGAGCGAAAGTACATTTTAACTATATTGACAAATTTTGTTTTCAGTAATTTTTCAGTGGGGTCATTTCCATACATTTCGGATTAATTTTGATATCTTTCTCAAAAAATTTGAAAAAGTTTTGGGGATTAAAAATAAAGAGCCATTACTTGCACCTGTTTTTAAGTGATTGCACCGAGGTTAAAAAATGATTTTATATTTTAGGGACATGTAAAAATGCAATCTAGGCTGTCTGATTTAAAGTTCATGATCTATAGATCCTTAGTAAATAATATTGGAGCAAAACACGATATTTATCATATGATTTATTGTTGTCAATCGTTGAATCAAATAATAGCCCTTGACTATATTTAATCACATGATGAAAAATATATTTTATGCCAATCTTATCTATTAAGGATCTATAGATCATTAACTTTAAATTAGACGACCCAATTTGTGTTTTCATGTGTCCCTAAAATACAAAGTCTTTTTTAAACCTCGGTGCAATCGCTTAAAAAGCAAGCGCAAGTAGTGGCTCCCTTAAAAATATATATAATATATTTTTTATATTTTTAAAAAAAATTACTAGAATATCTAATAAATTACTAACATATTTTAAATTAATAATAATAAAATTTAAACATATAAAAAAATATTTACACCAAAATTTACCGAAATTTCGTTAAAAAATATCAAAATTACCAAAAAATATTGAAATTTTCGTTTTCTCCCATTTTCGGCGAAAATTGTCACTATGATTTTAACTAAAAGCACATATGTATTTATTTTTGGGTACGGCTAATCTCGCCCATACATTCGTAAGAACCACTTAGTTTTTTCACAGACGAAAATCATTTATTGATTCAAATTTGACAATGGAATTTTTTTTTATTTCAATCTTCCTCATAATAGATTTGAAGATAATGGCACACCTATTAGAAAGTCATGCTAATTCTACATCACACACGTCCATAAAACTGAAGGTCAACTTTTTCTCATGATTTGAGTCATTTTTGGGGATATGTGTCATGTGAAATTAACATATGACCGTCTGATAGGCACGCCATGATCTTAAGATCTATCGTGAGGAAGATTAAAAGAAACAACAATTCACATCATATGATTCAAACCAAACAACGGTCTTTGTCTCTGAAAATACTTTGTAGTACTTACTAATAAACGATGAGCATAGCTGTACCCTTTATTTTTAACTAAGACCGACTAGGTATGGTAGGAGACTTAATTAGTAGCAGACTCATTTGAAACAAGTTGGTCTTATACGAGAACAAGCTTCTGCATGTGAAATCCAATAATAAAATTAGAAAAAATGAGCTTATATTTTTAATTAAAAGGCATTTTTTTATTCATTAAAAATAGGACAGTGTTATATGGCAAATATGTTTGGCACATGCCAAGTGCAGACGACTGGCGTGGTGACACAATTGTCCACAGGTGTAGTAGGGCCCAAGCAATATAGGTCAGGATAGTCAATCACGTCAATCGCTTGTACTTTACTTGAACAAAACTTATCTGCCATCCGCAATTTTCCTTAAACATATATAAAACACACATGTGATTTTTTTTTAGAAGTCTTTAGCCTTCAAAGTAATATGATCATTGATCGTCTATGTTTGCATTGTCTTGGGATTGGGTGCTATGCTCCACCCGACTATATATGGGAATGGTCATGTCTAATTAGGTTGAATTGGATCTTGATTTCAACCACATGCAGCCATTAGATATAGGAGAATCATGACTTTTATGATTTTAAAATTTTTAAGAATGACTAGAAGTCCAGATTCTCTTATTTTCAAGGAGTGAAGATGTGCATGAACTTAAAGTCCAACTCAACCTACTTGGACTTAACCAATGCACTTTAATTTATATGTAATAAATTTGTCATATCGAGTGCTTCAATTTAATGATCATATTTAATAACATTGAAAAAAATACAAGTATGTGTGACGAAATGAATAGAAACAAATAAATAATAGGTAAAGCGACAAAAAAGTTTTTGTTTTCACTCAAAATAGAGACTTCTGAGTTCCATTGTAACAAGTGCCACCAAAACTAGTGGAATTTCACAAGCCTTCAAATTTAGAGACTCCCAAATTTCTACCACTTGCTGCATGACCTTTTCTCTTACCACAACCACTGCCATACCACTACCATCGGGGTCAGCCCACCAACCTCACTACCACTGACACCAACACCTTCTCCACAACCACAATGACCACCGCCACAGTCTCCACTACGATCACTACAACTTCTGCATGTCACAAACTCCTACACCACCAACACCACCAACACCACATTGCAATCACGAGCACCACATCTCTACCACCGACATTCAACCACCACCACTACCTCCTCTATCATAGCCACTGATTCACAACTACCTCGTCCACCACTTCCTCAGTCATGACCACTAGCAGCCATAGTCACCAAGTCAGGGTACAATCGGCAAGATTAAAATAAAATTTGGCAAGTTCGGAGATATATTTGGAGAGAAAAAAATAGAGAGACTAAAAAGTAAATTTTTTCTTTTTTATAAAATTATGATTTATTGAAAAAAGTTGTGACTTTTTCATGAGTTTGTAAGAGCACATAAATTTGTGATTTATTTGAGACTAGTTTGCAGAACCTAAAATTCGTAAATTATTCACAATCTTTTTCAAAAAAATTAGAAAATTTAGTGACTATGCTACCAACACACTACTCACTCCAAGCACCACCTCATCCCTACTTCACCAACACCACGATCACCACAACCACGTCCACAAATACAACACCACTTCCTCCACCATGATTGATACACCGCCACTACATCTTCTACTGCTACTGCCACTACCTTTCCCACCATCACCACCTAGGACTACGACAATTATTACCACCAAATAATAGATAGATTGGTCTTAAAGAGTTCCAGTTCTTAGACAAGCATCAAACATATTAGTCACGACTCACGAGGAAGCCCCAATTTCCACCCAAACAACAAACAAATATAGCCAACAGGCATAGTAGGGTCAGTTTGGTAACTCTCCGCCGGCTCCATTCCGCGCTAGAGAGCGGCACACGTCTGGAGCGCGCTCTGATGATGAGCGGACAGGGACGGGAACTGCAGGGCGCTGGAGGAGCGGCTATAGGGCTTTGGCAGGGAGCTGGTGCGCGCAGGTCCGTCTCAGTGGTCAACACAGCCTTCTTCTTTGGATTAAAAAGTCTTTGGACTAAAAAGTCATATATCGAAGCGCCATAAGCAAGAGTCATGCACGTGCGAAAGTGGAATCCTCACGTGCCTTCCTACTCTCTCAAAAATCCCTCCAAAGCTCTTATCAACTTGGTTGGTCCTCTAGATTCAGATAAAAATATTTAGCTAAATATGGCGGGAGTTGCCCCCTTCTCCACTCTTCCTTCCACGCCTCGCATTCTCTCTTCATCACTTTCTTTTTCTTCGAACCCCTCTATTCTACCAATGCGAAGAGTTCTTCCAAAAACTCCCCTTCGTTCTAGATTCCCAAGTAACTACTCGAATTTATGGAAATTATTATTATTATATTTTTGTTATTTGTTGTTTAATTTATTTTACTGTGCAGAGATATTTGCTTTTTCTAGTAATGACATTAAAGTGGGTTCGAATATTGAAGTAGATGGATCTCCCTGGAGAGTTATTGGTACGTGGGTCGCTTTTATTTTATAAAATAATATCTGTAATTCTATATGATTATTATTTTACACTTTTAATTTGGGTGTTTCTTTTCAATTTGTACGAAGATCAATATCAACATTTATTAACGATTGAGCGTTAGCTCAGTTGGTATCCTCCCTCCTTTCTGAAGGTTGAGGTTGTGGGTTGTACACTCAACGTTTGCTGCCTCCCTTATATTAAGAGTTAGTCTACAATGGGTGTCCACTCATCATGAGTGGACAGCGCAGTCCACATCCTTGTGAGTGAGTGAATTGCACAGATTTCCCTACATTGAAAGTCAGTGCAAGTCACACAGTCACCGCGACATGTGGACTGTGATGTCGACTCATGATGAGTGGACACCCATTGTAGACTAACCCTGATATTAATAATGTAAGTGTTGTTGTGTGGCATTTATTCCCCTATGTGTCACTCAATGTGAGTGCTTTGTTGTGTGGGGTTTATTCCCCAAGTGCTGCTCCTCAACTGCCATACTCTCTACGATATGTAAGGCACATCCAAGTTGTCTATGCTGTATGGCATTATAAAAAAAAATCAACATTTATTGTATATTATTTATTCATTTGAAGTTGGGATTTGTTTAGCTTTTCTGTCCTTGTAGTTTGATTATATTTGCTTTTTACGTGTTTGAATAGAGTCCTCAATGGCCATGGTTTTTTGTCTAACCATTACAAATTTGTCTATTCGACAAGTTTAGGGTACCTCTATTGTTAACCAAAAATTCATCCTTCTCAACCCAAGTTTCACATGCTTAAACCGTTGACTGCTTTGAATCATACAATGGATATTATCTTTGGTCTCATTCCTTGACACTTATATCTCAAGATCATGTTCATACAATCAAACGGTCAGATTTTGATTCCACAACATATACCAAAAAGTGATCCGAGAACCATGTTTAATGTACTCCCATGATCATCTTCATTTTTAGAATGTGTGCCATATGGAATCAAAATCAGACTGTCTGATGGTACGCCATGATCTCAAGATCTATCAAGTCAAAGATTGGGACTAAAAATGATCTCCATCATCTTCATTTTTAGCATGTGAAACCCGGGTTGAGCAGGAAGAATCTTGGGTTGTAAATTAAGGTGCCCACAAATTTATTTGATTTGATTTTTTATTTTTTAATTCAATGTCGATGTTTAGGTGACATTTGCATCATCTGGGAATATTGTAATGTGATTGAGCTGAGTGCTCTTGATTTACGGAGGTTTTTTATTGCTCTTTGCCCAAATTTGTCCTAGGCGGTTCACTTTAAATCGGCGAACTCGGCGATTTTTCTAGACGCTTCTTTTTTCCTTAAAAAAATAATATGGGTAGCTCATGTAGAGTTCCCCGGCATAACCACATAAGAAGGTTTGTGTTTTTCATTTCCTTTCTCACAAGGTAATTGCGCCATGGATACAGTATGCGATTCAGATTGGGTATACAGGATAAAGTAGACTATGTATGAATTCACAAGAACAAGGTTTCACATTAAACAAGGTGAATTAATATGGGATATAGCATGTAGAAAAGAGTTATAAAAGTGATACTAAAGACCTGTCCAAAAGAGATTTATGCCTCTAGGTATAAGTTGGATAGATTTGGTTTCAGTGTAGGACTTGGTCACTACTGAAACTGTGTCCAATCGCTTCAATTCCAAAGTGTATTTCCGAAACTGGCCTAGTCATATGGGTTCCTAGCAAGCTTTGAAATCTCAGTACTGGTACTAATCCAATTCGTGGCCAGTTTTGGTACATACCATTCGTACTAGTATGTGTTGGGCAACCCAAAGTATGTTTACCCCAAAATGGTTCATACCAAGTGGTATTAACCCTTGCAGGTAAGTATCATGGTGGACTGGTACCAATATGCACTAGGCAGTGCAAATCAGTACCAACCGATATTTTAAACCTTGCTTCCAAGTTGAGTCCTTTGTATGTCTCAATCATATTAGGTCACACCAGAACCAAGTTAACTCGATCAAGTCATCAATCCTTGGATAGGAGAGTTGCTAAATAAGGAAAAAGCATTTCTTTTTCCTACTAATTTTTCCTTTATTCGCCTTATAAGAAAGGGATATATTTTTTGATGTGCGAACTCCCCCCCCCCTACTTGTCACAGGGTTAGAGGCATTTAGTCTAATGACCGCAACTAATAAATAAGTCCTTATCTACAATCATATCTATGATAGGAAATCCAACTGCCTAATCAGTGTATTATTTTCATGAAGGTGCAAAGAGGTGGTGGACTAAATTTTCATCCATTGCTTAGTCACTGAAGAAATTAGGAATATCTTCCTTTATCTCATTGGTGTAGGGTGGTTGTTTCAAGCCAAAGTGATGGATTTTCTTGGAGATTGACATGGAAAATAATTTGGAGCTAGCTGCTAAATTCTAGAATGTATCCTCCTGTTTACGTTCATTAATTTCATGTGTGGAACTTGGAGGAAAGAATTAGTAGTTTTTCTAGGGAAAGTCAAGATTAGAGGAGAAAGTTTTTATCCTTCCTTAGAGTAGTTTTTCTAGGGAAAGTCAAGATTAGAGGAAAAAGTTTGTATACTTCATTAAAACTTTCATTTAATTCTAGCCTATTAGAAAGAGACTCCAAGGCATTGGTTTTTTAAGATCTTCCAAAGAGATTGGTATACGATGATAGAAAGTGCATAAAGCGCTTTAAGATTTTCATTGAAATGAATCTTGACAGCCACTTTCATAATATATTCTTGTCATGTATATGAGGAATAATTCAAACCACAAAGGTGATGTTTTAAAGTATTTGGTTGGATCCAATTGTTTATGAAAACAAAAATGAAGTTGAATCTAGAGAGTTCTTTTGAAAGGCGTTTGCATCTTTATAGCGGTAATTGAGGGTCAAGGTTTCAGAATTTGATTCGATATAGAACTTGGCCATCACTGAAATCAAGTCATATCACTGGTTCCAAGTCGACTCAGTCGGGTCGTTGCACTGGAATACCTGATGCTGATTCCAAGTCACTCGAGCCTTACATTAAAATTGAGTTGCATCATTTTAAATAGAGTCGGTTTTCTTTATATATTTGATAGAAGGGGGGGGGGGGGGGGTTGGGGGGAAAGAGATGTAGGATAAAAACAGTAAACCCTATATATACGATTGGAAATCAAATTGGGATTTAATTGAGTAGTGGAATTATCAAAATTATCCCTAACGCATATATATATATATATATATATATATATATATATATATATATATATATATATATATATATATATATAATAAATTCAATTAGACAATTAGGTTAATCCGATTTAGTGCTCCGTTTACACGTGTTCCTTTCCCGATCTAGAAAATAAGGTTCTAATGATAGTACTCAGATCTCACTTTAGTCTAGGGAACCAAGGGACTATCAAGATGATATCTCTTAACTCCGCTCTAGGGCTTGAAGAATTTAAAGCCCGAAAGAGTTTAAATTATTCAAGGGAAAATCACAGGATTTGAATAATGGGAAATTAAATAATAAATTTCAGCAACATCAACTAGAAGGAAAATTATTATAGTTTAGGTTTTAATCAAAGACATAAGACCTAAAATTTACTTGTATAAGAAGATAAGAAAATCTAAGGAATTTTACCAAGCAAATTATTGGCCTCGCACCAAACCCTAAACTCGGGGAATTGAAGAATCACTCTTCAAATTTGAAAACTCATCGCCGAATTCGCACAAAGCAAAAACTCATAAATTTCATTAATCATCAATTGGTAACTAAAATTATCCTTACAATGCTTTATATTGGCAAAGAAACCCTAACTAAAACTAAAGAACCGAAATAGAAACTCCTAGTCAAACTAAACATCTAAAACAAAACTTTCGGCCAAAATATGCCCAACTGCCTAAGACTTTGCCGCACCCACTCGAGCAAGATTGGGGCTCACTCAGGCGAAATTGGTAGTGCATAATTTTACCCTCGGACTGATCTCGCTCGAGCGAGAATGGATAGAGATCCCTTTTTTTTTTTTATCTTTTCTCGCCTTTCTTCCTTTCTATTCTTTCCTTTTTTTTTTTTTTTTTTTCCCACGTGCTTACCTTCCCAGAATGGGGTCTTCCCACATGACGCGCACACACATACATGGGTCTCCATGGTCCAAGGTGTCTTGAGAGGCCCCAATGCCTTAGGCTTCTTTTTACGCTTATACACCTTTTACCGTTTGATGTCCCCATCAATACTCCTCGGGTGGGAAGAACTCATCTCCGATGAGTTAAGGGATCTACTCATTGTGATCACTTCGCTCTCTGCTTTTGACTTGCCTTTCCACTTGATGAGGTTCTCTTGACGCTTCCCGGTATGCTTGCTCATTGCCTTCCAAGTATCTCCAACTTCCGGCTTACCCTTCCATTTGACAAGGTATGATTGATGCTTCCCGGATTGCTTTCTTCTTACTGTCCAAGTGCTTTCAATTTTGGGCTTACCTTTCCACCTAAGAAGATACTCTTGATGTTTCCCAACCTTGGTGATACAACCCGGATTTTCCAAAATCCTTTTTCAAATTGTACAAGTAACATTTGGGAAACTAATTGAAGAACTAGATTTTCTTTTGGTGAAGATAAACAAGGAATGGATCTTGGGGTTCAATTGCAGGACCTAGGAAAGGTTCAAGGTCCTTCATCTCAATAATCACATTAGTACTCCTGCTTAGATGAAAATCTAAGCTATTCGAATCATGCCTTTTTCCAGATTGTAAAAGGTCCAACACTGCAGCTTTGCAAACTGCTTCTAAATTGAACCAACACAAAATCACCATCCCTAAATTCATTAAATATGTTTAGTGAGGTATAAATTTTTTCAATACTTCCATTGCTGAATATAATGTTTTCATTAAATTCATGCAACTCATATTGTAATTCACAATGCAATGCAGAATGTGACTCGGGACTTAATTCACAATGTGACTTAAAACATGATTTAGTATGCAACTCATGATGTGTACATGCGTCTACTGACTTTATAACCTCATGTGTGACTAACTCTACGGACTCTAACAACTCATGTGAAATTAGGTTTACTGACTCTAACGACTCATGTGCAAGTGACTCTATTGACTCACGTGTGACCAACACGAAATTATCTTCTGTATCGAACTAGAAACTTCACTAGCACATAATAAGCTGTTTTCTACACAAATTAGACTCTCTTCTACTTCTTCCATCTCCTCATCACTTATGACAGAATCAGCTTCATGAGCCTCCTCTTCTAATTCCAATTTTCCCCGCTCTTTAATTAACAAATTTTGAGCGGGAATTTTCGTGGGGCAAAGTGTCCGAATCCTTGACAATTATAACAATTTATTTGACCACGACTTTTTAGACTGTCATTAGTCACCCTTTCCTTTTATCAATTTGGGATTTAATAGGATTATCCCAAGGTTTTGAAGGTTGAACCTTAGAACTAGACCTCTCTTTGGTATAAGTATTCCTAGACTCAAGCTTGTTGGAATAATGATGCTTATCCATCTTGGTTTTCAAACACCGTAGAAGGTGACGATGTGTGATAAGGAATAATGATTTATAAATTTTTCCTTCATGTCCTCCCAACGTGTGATAGGTATAATTAACTTCGTTTTGGCTAACTGATGCGGGACAAGACCCTAAACTACATGAATGCTTATGAGATGAAGATTTGCCGAAATTAAACTAAATTGATTAAACAATAAACCTGAAAATAAGGTGAATGCCTTAGGGTTTTGTAGTTTTCCATTCAGATGATCGGTTGGGTACAGGAAGGGTCCAATCCGTGCGCTAGATCCGTTAGATTCGCCGTATAGATTGGTCCTAGAGGTAAAACTCTAGCTTTTTCAGATTAGGGCACCGCTCGTGATTCAATGATGGAATCGCGAGTGTTCTAAGGGTTCTGATTCGGGTTGGTTTAACGGCTCGGATGAAATCTAGGCTTGAATCAGATCGATTCAGGGACTCAGATGGGATCTAGGGTTTATGAACTTCGGGGTATTTGAAGATTGGATGGCTGAATTTAGGATTTTTGAGATAGGTTTGATTCAATGGCTCTGATGAATGCTAGGGTTTATGGTTTTCTGGCTGAATCTAGGTTGTTGATGATTAATACGCAAACAAAAGGCAAAATCAAAGAAATGGATAGAAAGAAGATAGAGTTTGGGCTTCACACCCTTGGCTTCACACCAAACCCTTCTCGAGAAGCGAAGATTCACTCTTCGAAGAAACTCATCTCAAGTTCCAAAAGCAAAAGCTCTTTCATTCAATAATCAAAACTGATTACATTGTTTATTAAAAGACCTTATATAGGAGGCTTCTAAAACAAAAGAAAACCCTAAAACAATTACTAAAAAAGATAAGTATGCCCTTAAAACTTAAATTCCTTCAAAATTCGCACTGTAGCTCGATCAATCGAGTTATTGTACCACTGTGCTCGATCAATCGAGTCACTGTAGCATTGTCGCTCGATCAATTGAGTTACTGTAGCAATGTAGCTCGATCAATCGAGTTATTGTAGCAACTTCAGTTTCTCCGAATTTGAACTGGAATGGTCGATCAATCGACCGGGCATACTAATTCTGCTCCTTTAAGCCCGGTTCTAATTTTCGTTCCGCTTCTTCCGACGTCGGTATACGCGAAACGGTCCGTATCCGATGTCTACAATGTCGGCGTCCCCGTCACTAACTTAACTTTACTCTCATTGAATACGTCATACCAATGAAAACACTCTTCTATGTTAGGCAACCACTCAATGAAGGCTTTAGGGTTGATCCTTACCTCAAAATTTGGAACTTGGAACCGAATAGATTTTAAAAACTTCTCATCAGGGTCGTATTTAGGTTCATGATGGTTTGGGTATCCCTAACTTTATTTCCATCCCGATCATCGAAAAATCGACTATTGTTTCTAGTGTGACGGGTTTCTCATTCTTCTCCCGCCCTTTCAATAAGGATAAGTAATCCACGATGACTCTCAATGTAATCACGCATGATGATCGACACAAACACACAATCTATACGAAATCCAATATGAATGCAAAAATCAAATATGAAATCCTAATCGACTTAAGATGCAAAACTAGAACTGTTCTCTAATACCAAGTTGATGCAGGACAAAAACACAAATATGCAATTGGAAATCAAATTCGGATTTAATTGAGCAGTGGAATTATCAAAAGTATCCCTAACTCACATAAATATTTAATAAATTCAATTAGACAATTAGTTAATCAGATTTAGTGCTGCCTACATGCGTTTATTTCCTGATCTAGAAAATAATGTTCTAATGATTAAACTCATATTTTCACTCTAGTCTAGGGCACCAAGCGACAATCAAGATGATGCCTCTTGACTCCTTTCTAGGGTTTGAAGAATTTAAAGCCCGAAAGGATTTAAATTGTTCAAGGGAAAATCACGGGATTTGAATAATGGGGTTTTAAAGAATAAATCCCAGCAATATTAAACTAGAAGGAAAATTATGATTGTTTAGGTTTTAATCAAAAAAATAAGAGTTAAAATTTACTTGACAATAATTAAGAAGATAGAAAAATCTAAGGAATTTCACCAAGGAAATTCTTGGCCTCACACCAAACCCTTAATTCGGGGTATTGAAGAATCACTCTTCAAGTTTGAAAACTCGTCGCAGGTTCTCACAAATTCACATAAAGCAAAAAACTCATAAATTTCTTTCATCATCGATTGGTAACTTAAATTTTCTTTACAATGCTTTAATAGGCAAAGAAACCCTAACTAAGACTAAAGTACCAAAATAGAAACTCTTAGTCAAACTAAACAACTAAAATGAAAATTTTCAGCTCAAAATATACCCAACCACCTAAGTCTTCATCGCAATCTTGCTCGAGTGAGATTGGAGATTGCTCGGGTGAGATTGGCAGTGCAGAATTTTGCCCTCAGGCTTATCTTGCTTGAGAGAAATTTGGACTCGCTCGAGTGAGATTGGACAGTGATCCGTTTTCTCTCGCCTTTCTTCCTTTCCTTTATTTCTTTCTTACTTTCCATGTGGGTGCATTCCAAGAATGGGGTCTTCTCACGTGACACACACGCATAGATGGGTCTCCATGGTCTTTCCAAGGTGTCTTGAGAGTCCCCGAAGCCTTGGCCTTTTTTTGTGCTTCTTATACACCTTGTACCGTTTGATGTCCCCATCAGTTTTCGCCGGTTTTCTTATGCGTCACTCTGATGCAACTGCAGCGAAGTCGGCCTAAACCCCTGTCCAGCTTTGGTACCACACACCATAAGACCATACTCTCACTTCTTGAACTTTGTGCAAACTTATGATGTCTCCTCCACAATGACCATCAGTCCTCGATGCATGTTGACCCACTCGTTGTTCGCGCCCAACACTCCCATGTGTAAATCAGCTGATGGCTTCGTTATAGTCAACCTCAATCATTGCTTGGCTTACTTGGGTTTCATTCTGTGCCTCATGCACTAGTCCCTTACACACTGACTCGTCATGTCATCACAAACATAATGACTTCCCACTATACTTTAACCAATTCTGCTTTATGTTTGGAGCTCACTACCACCACCTCTCTTTGATTCAGGACAGACTGCATCACTCTTGCTCGATGTCACTGCCTGCTTGTTGAGCCACAAGTTAATCTGACCCCTTGTGGATAATTCATGTAAGGTTTGTCAGGCACAACACTATCCCTCACAGTATGCTAATAGATTACACAGATTTGCCACATGTGTCTCTGATGTGGCCTTGATGAGGATGGGAGGAAAGTGGAGAAGAGAGAAAAAGATGCGTGTAAGAAGGAGAATAGATGGGAAAAAAAGAAAAAAAATGTGCAAGATACTTATCTCTCCCTCACCGATATTGTAAGCGAAAGAGACCTCTCTCTAATATTTTGGGAGAGAGATTTAGGAAATTTGAGCGTCTACATTGGATATCTCAAATTTGCTGGTCATCCGTAAATTGTTTTGCACTGGTGCTATCTGCTAGATCAATAAAAGGAAAAGTACTGAACATAACAAGAAAACACAAGAATAGATTGCATCAGATTTATGGAGATCAATGTTTAAAAACTCTTGATTGCCTCAAGACTGGTTTGGCAGTGTTTTTATTGCTCAAACCCACAATTTAAGAAATATATCTGCCTGGTAAATTCAAACTGAAAATTTGTCTTTCGATCTCCAAGTTTGACTTTTCTGGTCTGTTCAAAAACCTGTTGATTTTATATAAAATCTGGTGAGCTGATGATTGAACCCTGGTTTTTATAATGTCGATGATTTTTTCTTTGACTCTGCCTAACCAAACATGGAAACCAGAATACCAATTTCCAAGTTGAGTCCGAATTTTTGAACATTGATGGAAATATCCCGCAGCCCACACTTCTTTCACGATGTTGTTTATTCTTTTATTAATATTGTTATTATTATTATATTATCTGAAGTGTACAATGTGGGTTCATAGTTTTTATGCTTGTCCAGAAATCTTGTAGTTATCTTAACTATCTGTTTTTGTAAGAATACTACTGTTCAAAGGTTATAATCATTTCTCATATTTTTCCTTCGAAATTCTGAAATTCTCTTCTTAGAAGCTTATGTTTCTCTTCCGGTATCTTATGCAGAGTTTCTTCATGTGAAACCTGGAAAAGGGGCAGCATTTGTGAGAACCAAAATGCGCAATTTAGTAACAGGCAACACAGTGGAGAAAACTTTTCGAGCTGGAAGTACGGTAATATCTTACTTTGAAACTTTGAAGTGAAAACTGATATCTGTGTGAGAGATTTAGTTTTGAGGTTCTTTTTTTTTATCAGTAACAAATGAATTTATTAAAACAAAAAGAAGAGGTACATAACTTTGCGGGTAGTAAGGAGCTACCCTAACAGAAGCAAAAGAAAACCCCCACTCTCCTCTCAGATACATAAAGGCCCAGCATCAAAGCAGCTGAAGGAGAGGACCCATCATAAGCAAGATAGAGCAGCTATCTTTGTGTAGAAAACTTTCCCAGTCCACCAGGAAGTGCAGCTGTCCTTCCACCTCATCATTCTGTCCCATGACACACCAACTGACAATCCAGTCCCTGGCATCCCTGATGAAAAAATTGAAAGGTCTGTGCCTTTTCCGGAAGGTCCTACTGTTCCTTTCGAACTAGACAGCCCACATAACTGCGTAAACCATAAGGGGCCACAAATCACCTTTCGATCCATGCATAGAAGCAACATCCCACATTTCCAAAAGCTGGCTAGGCCATTTCGGCTGGACCCACTGAATCCCAAACAGTCTGAAAATAAAATTCGAAATGGCCGTAGAAAAAGAACAGTGTAGCAGTGTATGATCCACAGACTCCATCCCACTCATGCATAGTAAACACCTGTTGCATTTTCGAACTCCTCTCTTGATAAGTTGATCTCAGGTTAGAATTCTTCCCCAAGCAACAGACGAAGTGAACAATTTGATTTTAGGCGGGATCTTGATGCTCCAAATCTGGTCCAAGGTAGCCCTCTCTGCCTATGTTGCCCTCCTCTATGAAGCACATTATAAAAAGAGTTGACCGAGAACACTCTGTTATGGTTTGCCTCCCATATTCTACAATCCCTGTTGGCAGTAGAAGGGGACATAAATTGTAGGATTCTGAAAAGGAATCTTTCGTACGTTATGTTCAACTTTCATTGACCAATAAAAACAATAGTAAACACTAGTGAACTCAAAAGTTGTGCAATCTCTTTCAAATATTGTGCAATCTCATCCACATACACGAGAATGGCTGTAATATGCACTCCTTTCTTTACGAATAGTGTGTGATCATAGTGACTTCTTCGATACCCATATCTCATTATGGCTTCACTGAACTTTTGGAACCATGCTCAGGGTGACTGCTTCAATCCATATATAGATTTTCTGAGTCTACAGACCTTGTCCTTTTCACCTCACCTGGGGGGAAGAGCCATGTATACCTCTTCCTTGAGATCCCCATGTAGGAAGGCATTCATCACATCTAGCTGGGTTAGGGACCACCCCTTGAATGCCGCAAGAGACAGGAGAACCCTTATGGTATTTGACTTTGCTACAGGAGCAAAAGTGTCCTAATAATCAATTCCCTTTGTTTGAGTGAACCCTCTTTCCACCAATCCAGTTTTGTACCTCTCTACAACACCATCAAGCCTATACTTCACAGAGTAGACCCACTTGCACCCAACTATCTTCTTTCCTTTTGAAAGATTCATCACATCCCATGTTCTATTTTGCTCAAGCGCCCTCATTTCTTGAACCATGGCTTTCTTCCACTGTGGCTGTGACAAAACACTCGAAACAGAAGTATGAGAAGAAACCTCAAGGGGTTGGTGGTGCTGGCCAGGTACTTGCTCCTAATAGCAAGAGACCTGAGTTCGAATCCAATCCCTTCTTGAGGCCACCCTAGGGATTTATATCCCGTGCTGACCCGGCAGGTGCTAATTTGGGGTGCGCATGTGCCCCTGGGACTAGGCGGGTGCTCTAAGAGGCCCGGATACCCAGGTCTTCCAAAAAAAAAAAAAAGAAAGAAGTATGAGGAGAGATAACATCTATAAAAGAAATAAATGGATAATGGGAATAAGGTAAGTTTTTATATGACACATACTTATTGATGGGATGGCGAGTGCAAGATCAGGTTCCTTACCGAACGAGTATGGGGAGATTCAAATAAGAGGAGAGAGGATCATCATTGGGAGAGGAATCCTGAATGGTAGTCTGGGAAGGAAGTTCTTCACCTTGATCTATGTCTCTTGTTTGCTCATTGCTAGTGTTTCTGAATCTTTTCCTCATACACCAATCTCTTTCCAAATCTATCAAATTGATAAGGTTCATCTTCTCCACCCTCCTTACTTTCTTCCTTGTTTCCCCATTTTCATCCATATGAATAATTGAGAGAACTTCAACAATGTTCTCTTCCATCAACTTTGGGCTCCTCTCCCCCTGAAGAGGACACTGGGAAGCAAAAAAGGGTGTCTCCTCAAAGAAAGTAACATCCATGGTAACCACAATCCTACGGGAAATAGGGTCAAAGAATTTATACCTCTTTTTGAGAGGAGGGGTATCCAACAAAGATACAACGAGTGGCCTCGAGATCGACTTTAGACCTGTGTGTACATTAGGCACATGAGCAAAGCACAAAAAACTAAAAACACGGGATGTAACCAAGAAGGATTCTTCTGTGGAAACAAAGTTGAAAAGAAGATTTCCCATCAATAACTAGGGAAGGCATACAATTAATGAGTTATGTCACTGTAAGAACAACCTCCCCCCACAAATATTTAGGAACATTCATACCAAGCACGAGAGAGAGCTACTTCGAGAAGGTGTCGATTTTTCCTTTAAAACACTCCATTTTGTTGTGGAGTGGACAAGTTGATTGCTACTTCAAGCCATTGGTTTAGAGATAAGACTGTAGATGGTGGGAGGTATGCTCACCACTATTGTTAGTGCTTAATACCTTAACATGCCCATTGAATTGTGTAAGGACCAACTTGTGAAACAGAGGAAAAATAGAAGCAACCTTGTCTTTAAAACGCATGAAGAAAACCATGGCAAAACGTGTGCAATCACCAATAAATGTAGCAAAGTAATTATAACCAGAGAAAAGAGTAATAGAGGAAGGCCCCCACACATCAGAGTGAACAATCTCAAAAGGCATGTTACTTCTACTTTCATTTAAAGGATAAGATGTATGAACATGCTTAGATAGCTGACACACTTCACAATTAAAAGAGTTATCAAAACTAGAAAACTATTCAGGAAATAAAAGCTTCAACGATTAATGTGCATATGGCCATAACGAGCACGCCATAGATGAGACTTATCAATAAATAAACTAACAGCAACGATAGAATGCATTAGACAAACTTTGTTCTTTCCATCTTCAAGCAGGTAGGGTCCCTTCTCCTTAGTACCACGTCCAAGGCTCCTCCCTGACGCCAGGTCTTGTAAGACACAATGAGAGGGAAAATGGTTATACTACAGTTCAAGGTGCAAGGTGTTAGTAAGTTTACAGTCAGAAAACAAATTCATAGGCATTTTTGGAATCAAGAGAGTGGACTCAAGGGACAAATTATTTACACAGATAGTTCCCTTTCCCTTGGCAGGGACTAGGGAGCCATCAACAATGCGAATATGACAAGAATTAGAAACTTGAGATATGGAATGACACATATCAGACATACTAGACATGTGATCAGTAGCCCCAAAATCAATGATCCAGGGTACTTAAGATAAGTTGTCTCTTGTGCGGACCTATAGATTCCTCACTTAGCCATAGGAGAGGATAAAGCCTGTCCTTGAGGGGTTATACGCTGAATATGACTATGGATCCGGAGCTCTCTCTGGAGACTGCATATCAGTAGATAGGATAGCTGGTGCAATTGTAGGTGAAGCAGTAACGGGTGCCACAGAAGGTCCCCCCTCATCAATAACTGCATGTAGCGCACGACTATGGCCAGGGGGAAACTTGGGTTTCCCATGCAAATCCCAACATTGATCTCAGGTATGCCCTCTCTTGCCACAATGATTACACACCAACTTGTCTCGCTCTTCCTTGGAAAGTCCACGACCTCCCCTTCCTCCTCCCCGACCACCCGATCGGCCACCACTATGACCAGAAGAATAAAAGGAGGGGAAAGCAGATCTCTCTGGTCCACCACTATCATGTGAGTGTAGTTGGCGACAACTCTCCTCATTCTATAAGAGAGCAAAAACAGTGCCCAAAGAGGGGCAATCCTCTCTTCCAAGAACATTAGATCTAATGTTCTCGTACTCAGGGTTCACTCCCCTTAGCAAATCAAAACTTTCTTCTGTTTAGTCTCTGTGCAAATCTTATGAAAACATGTCTTGCACACTACATCATTTTGTGACTAGTCTTCCGAAAGGCTTCTCATCTCAGTGTAATAATCATTAATGAGCTTATCACCCTAACGAAGTCCGCTATATTTATCCAACAATTGGAACTTCTTAGCCAAGTTCCTCTTTTGTGAATAGGCATCCCTCAAGGAATCCCATAACTCTTTTGCTGTTTTAGACTTTTAAAAAGGATTTACTAATGGAGTGAACTATAGAATGATGTAACCACATCATGACTGTAAGATCAATACTCTTCCAATCTTCATAATTTTATCCATTTCAGCAGGTGCGGGAATATTCCCTAAAATAAACCCATATTTCTTTTTGTCTCCAAGAAACATTTCAGTTGACTGTGACCACTCCAAATAATTGCTACCATCAAATTTCACAGTGGTAATTTGCAATATGTGAGAATTATTTCCACTATAATTATGAGTTCCTTTTGAATCCTCCATCTTTCACTAATAAGAAGAAATTAACCAAACTGTGGCTGCAAAAATAATTGCTACCATCAAATTTCACAGTGGTAATTTGCAATGTGTGAGAATTATCTCCACCATATTTATGAGTACCTTTTGAATCCTCTCTTCCACTAATAAGAAGAAATTAACCAAACTGCAGCTGCAAAAATAGATTATGGTCACCAAATAGGGTTCCACAGCCCACAATAAGGTTCCACAACCTTAAGACAACACTATGGCTGCAAAAACAGAATATGTGCACAAAAGCTGGGTACACAACCCACAACTCAAAATACAAAAAACAGCCACTACCGGACTGCAACTATCAAATTTGAACATATATATGGTTTAAACAACCAACATGGTGATGCTACTGTTGGTGTGTCCTTAGTACTATGTCTTAGTTGGTGTGAGTGTGTGTGTCATTCTGTGTAAGTGTGGGTGTGTGTAGATAGTATGTTGGTATCAATAACAATTTGGAAATGATATAAATATCAATGATATGTTGGTATGAGGACATGACGCTCAACCCTAATTTATCTAAGCTCTTCTTTCTCTTCTCTCTCTTATTCTTTCTCTACCAAACCCTAACCTAACCCTAACTTAATTAACTTGGCATCAAAGCCTTTCGATTTGCGAAATCGACGCAATACGATTGTTGACGTCACCGACAGGTTGCTAACGTCAGCTGTGGCCGGAACCTGCCGGAATCATCCAAAATTTTTGGATTTTGGTCGGATAACTGTCCCCGTCATTTTTGTCTTCTGGAGTGTCTGCATTTGAAGGCCGAAAGCTCGAGTTCTAGGTTGTGTTCCCCATCGGCCTTAACTTCTGAGCTTCTGTTGCAGACGCCCTAGGGGTTCCAACCAGAGCTAAATCACCTTATGATGCCCATGTGAGGCATTGAAATAATCATACATAGGGATTTCGATGCCTCTTGAGGAGTCTTAAAGGTGTTTGTGAAGATCTGAGAAGCCAAATGTGTGCCTGTGTCACCAGAAATGTCTGCAACCTCGCCGGAAAGTCTCGATCGTGAATCTAGGAGTGACAAGTCACTGGAACAGTCACAAATCACGTCGCTACAATCCTTTTATTATCGGAATCAATCTGTTACAGATCTGGGTGTGGAAACATCATCAGAAACGTCGGAAGTTCCACGCCTGTGCCTGAAAATGCTTCAGAAATGCTGGTAAGATGGTTCTGAGCTTTATTTTTTGAACTTCCAGACTTGGTTTTGTTGTTTGTTACTTGTTCTAGCTGTGTAGTTTTGTTTAAAATTGAGTTTGTGCACTGTTATGGCTGGCTTAGGTGTAGAAGTGGTGGTATAATCACGGGCCTCAGCTTTGATGGTTGCAGCCTGGTAGAGGTTGCTGTTTTTTGTTGACTGTGGGTTGTGGAGCCCGGTTTTGAGAACAAAATGGTAACGACCCGAAATTTCCACACATGAATAACGTGAAATACCGGGTCGCTAGATCATAAATCACAATCTAAATACAGAATTTCTTTGGTATCGATGGAAATCAGATTTGCCATAAACTGAATAATGTTTCAACATTCATAAATAAACCAAACATGAGTCCAAAAGTAAATACCACCGGTGGCCGTACGTCACACAAACAATGACATTTACACCAACATATGCAGAAACAGTAAGTCTTCTAAAACAATTACAAGTGTACCAAGTTCGAATCACCAAAAATTCTAAGGGTAAAATTCTTTTGGTGGAAAATCTGCTTTGTCTTCTGGTACAAAGTCGGGATCTTTGTCAGCGTCAGAACCTGTGACACATAGTGTCGGAGTGAGCTAAAAATCCACAAGCTCGGTAGGAAAAACCTCAATACAATCTGTACACTATGCATCCAAGACATAGTTTCAGAGATCGTATTCAATTTCAGATATTAGGATTTATAAACAAGGTCAAACTAAATCTCATATTTCAAAGGTTTTACAGTTCACATGAGGGTCAATGTAATCATATTCATTTGTTCCTTTTATATGCAAGTTCTTAGATTCATGCATGATTTAATTTCATAACTTAAATAATCTCTAGCCCATATAGCGTTAGAGCTAAACGTAAACGATGGGAATCCTAACCATCGTCGTTCAAGAATAGTTTCCAATGTACCCAAACTCTTGCGTTGTGAGGAATGCTTGTGCGGTTCAATGACTGTCGTCACGGTTTAATGTGTGTCGAAGCACGGTTCACATACGGACATACCGCCATAATGGTCCAATGTGTGCCGAAGCACGGTTCATATATGGATATACTGCTGTAACGGTTCAATGTGTGCCGTCGCACGAGATTCTTTCACTTAAACTCTTCAAATCATATTCATATTCTAAATCATAGCATAATTCATATAACATAGATAGTTTGAAATTCACATTCATATTTCCAATGCTCAAAGTTCGATGTTCAATGACAATTCGATGTTCAATGAAGATTTCATATTTCAATAAATTTAAAATGTTCAATGAGTATATTCAGAATGCAATGAATTTCATTGTTTGACGCATTATCAAAAGTTCAATGGGTATTAAGTATTCATGGGATTTTTCAATGTTCAATTTCTAATGCTTAGACAAATTTTCAATATTCAATGAATCATTAAATAATTATTAATTGAAGTATAAAATACAATTTCACATTGAAATCCCCCTACCTCGTTCTTTAATGTCACGAGACGAAGGTTGAGGTGATTCCTTTGAGATGTGCCCGATTTCCTTTTTCTATGATACCCATATAAGCAACATCGACGGTAGTAAGAGAATTTTAGTTTTGGTTTAGACTTGATCGGTCAAATTGAATAGGGAACATTCTTTGTTTTCAGTATTGACAACTCGCTGCTGTGATGTGTTAACAAGCTGTGGCTGAATTGATAGCGAGCTGTGGCTGTTCCCAAAGATGTTCTCTGTTTTGATATACACAGTGCGCTGCTGTCATGTAACATCGAGCTGTGACTATATTCACGGCGAGCTGCCATGTGCCCATAGCGAGCTGTGGATGGGGCTGCTTTCACATGAAGATGACAATGTTCTCTTATGACAACGGGCTGTTATTTATGGCAGCGAGCTGTGGTATTACCACAACGAACTGTGTATATTTTATTGCTTTTCTGTTTGTATCCACAACAAGTTGCGATCTTCTTGGCAGCGTGACGCAGGATGGTACCCTAAACTATGTGAATGCAATGATTAAATGATTGCCGAAATAGAATTGAATTTAAATTAGACAATAAACCTTAAAATACAACGAATACCTTAGGCTTTCGTAGTATTCCATGAGAGGATCGCATATGATTCGAGCAGGGTTCAGTTTGGGCGTTAGATCCGTTAGGTTGCAGCGCGGATCGATCCTAGAAATAGAACTCTAGATTTCCAGATTAAGGCGCTCACAGTGCAACGATGGAATCTCTGCTTTCGGGTTATTTTGATATGGCTGGGCTTAGTAGTCTGATGGAGGCTACGGTTGTTGCATCGGATTGATTCAATGGTTTAGGGGAAAAACTAGGGTTTAGGATCTCAAAAGGATGATGGCTGATTTAGGGTTTTGGGATCAACACAAGCAGAGATGATAAAATAGGTAGATAGAAGATAGATTTTGTGGGCTTTGCACCCTTGGCTTCACACCAAACCCTTCTCGGAAAGAAGAATAACTCTTCTAGGAAACTCATCTCAAGTCTCAAAAGCAAAATGCTCATTCATTCAATAATCAATAACTAATTACATTGTTTAACTTAAGGACCTTATATAGGGTCCTTCAAACGAAAATAAAACCCTAAAACAAATACCAAAAGGACAAGTATGCCCCTAAAAGTTCAGTTCGAATTAAAAAAAAAAAACAAAAAAAAAAATTTAAGTTGCACGATTTCGATTGATCGAACATGAAGTTCGATCGATCGAAAGTGAAACTCAATCGATCGAAAAACATGTTCCAAAAGTTTGCCGCAGAAATTCGATCGATCGAAATTGAAACTTGATCGATCGAAAGGAAATTCGGTCGATCGAATTATATATTCAAGAACATATGTTTTTCCTCTTCGCCGCCGTTCGATCGATCGAAATTACTGTGTTTCCTCCTAATTTCTCTAGAATTTCGTCTTTCGCCTAGTTCTGATGATTTCTATTCCGCTTCTTCCAATGTCGGTATACACGAAATGGTCCATATCCAATGTCTACGATGTCGGCATACTCGCCAATTCTCCAGGGCCGAAAAGGCTTCATCACCGATGAAGCGGCGTCGTGATAACGCTCGAGCATGTCGGGGTCCAGGTGTCGCACCTCGTCTTCAGCTAACCATGAGTTCTCAGAGTCCAGCTTTCTCAACCACTTGACCAAGTATTTTGGATTCCGCCCCTATGGGTGGATATCGCCAAATCATCTAATATCCCTTCAATCTCATCTCTGCGCTGCTTGCGTGGGGAAGGGAAGGGTAGGTGTTGTAGGGTGGGGCTGGCATTTGGGCTCGGGGTTGCTTGGAAGGGGTTGTGAGGGGGTGGTGGTGGGGCTAAAGAAGGAACCAGGCCCTCCACATTGAATGTAGAGCTGACCCCTATATCCGGTGGAAGTTCGAGAACATATGCATTAGACCCGCTCCTTGCCGCAATTCTAAAAGGTCCAGCGCCGCGGGCTTGAAGTTTTTTTGCGGCTCCCAATGGGAACCGCTCAGGCCCAATGTTCTTAAAATCGCTTGCGGTTTGGGATGTTCAAGGAAATCATTGGCGGCGTAAGGCGAAGCGCCCCAAGATCGCGGCGGCCGATATATATATATATATATATTATATAATCATAAATATATATATTTTAATATATACATTTAATTTTATGTCTATGAAAAACACAACATTAGATTAGACTATTGGAGGCTTAAAGCATCAAAATAAATTCAAAATAAAAAACATTGATGGATTCAAGTTCAAACACACAACCACTTAGAAAAAAAAAAGTTTAACCGCACAATTATACAATCACTTAGCCAAAAATGAAATATCACTTATACAAATAGTAGTGTTCATTCCAAATTTTCATTATCCAAATCATCTAATGGTTCATTTTGAAGATTTTCTTCTTCGTCATCGGAATGAGTAAACTCAATATTATCATCCCCTTCGTTTGTTGGTTGTCCATCAACATTCTCTTCATCTATTTTCCTCAATATATGTGCTGCAGATCTGGTGCTCGTCCTTGGTTGTGCTTCTACATTTGCACCGAAGCCTCGCCAACAAGACCCCACGTCAATTACTCACCGGGAAATACTTGTTCTTCATTGGGGTCAATTAACCATTCAAGCACCCCTTCATTGTCTTCAGAAGCTAAAGTATCTCCTTTTCCTTTCCTTTAGAGTTGCGGTGTAGAAACTTCGTATTAAATTGCACATACACCAAATCATTTAACTTTGATGCCCCAATTCTATTTCTTTTTTTCGTGTGAATCTGCGTAAATAAAAACAATAAATACAATTATAAATAAGTGAAAATATAATTATATATATATATATAATTATAAGATAAATAAATAATTAAAGTCAATTACCATTTTAAAAGTACTTCAATTTCTCTCACATCCAGAAGAGCTACATGTCAAATTAAAAATTTGTATGGCTATCTTCTGCAAGTTAGGAGCATCTACACCATACATTTCCCACCAAGTAGCTGTTAATCAATTTTGAAAAATAAATTAATTAACTAGAAACATTAGCTACTTATATAGTTATATTACTCAATTGAAGATTTGAAACTTATAAAATAAATTAAATATACTTGGGTTAGGCCTCTTATGAATCAATTGAAGCTTCTTCTTCTCCACATTCCTTTACCTAATTGCCATGGGATCTCCAAAAGATTTTTCAACATCCATAAAACAACCCATCTCGTCCATAATCTGGTCACTAACTTCGGGATCAATAAATTTCAAAATGCAATCATTCACTCCTTTCATAAGCCATTTAGCCCGTCGAATTTCCTCTCTTTCTCTGTAATAGTAGAAAGGATTCAAGTGGTGTCCCGCTGCAAGCAATGGATGTTCAAGGTGTTTTTAAAATCTCTCTTCAATAATTTTTATCACCGCTCCAATTTGACCCTCATTATTTTGGAAAGAGTTTTGAATTTCATTTTTTGCATCTTCTATGGAAGCATAAATGAATCCCATTGAAGGGACATCCGAATCGACCATTCGTAACACTTTTACGAGCGGTTGAAAAACTTACAACGAGTACATCACACCATTCCAAATAGTGCTCAATATAATACTCTCTGCTTGTTTTCCTGCCCGTTCTGTGTTCCATTCTTATTTCTTGTATTCATCAGATGAGAACATCTCCCTCAACTTGAGCCTCAACTTTAAAAAGCTCTGTAAACTGAGGTATGCAGTGGCAAAGCGTGTAACCCCAGCTCTAATAAGATCTCTTTTTTTTCGTCTTTTTCTGCATCATACTCAATACCCTCATGTGGCTGTTTATAAATGTGGACACAGTTTTGGCCTTTTGAATGGCCCTCTTTACCTTCGGTAGCTTTCCAATATCCCCAAACATTAGATCTATTGAATGCGCAGCACAAGGAGTCCAATAAATCTTTGGGTAATGTACTTTCAATACCTTCGCTGCAGCTAAGTTATTTGCAGCGTCATCAGTAACTATCTGTATAACATTCTTCTCTCCCACTTGTTAGATGCACTTCTCAACCAATTCATAAATGAATTGTGCATCATGAACATCCGCTAACACTTCAACCGACCTTAGAAAAGTCGTTCCAGAACGACTATGTGCTAAGAGATTCATTATACTTCTCCCCTTCTTGTCTGTCCATGTGACAACCCGAATTTCGACACCTCGAAATCCGTGCCATCAGCACGACCCTCAAGGCCGTACCCGATAACCCTGCACGGAGCAGGTATATACAAGCAATAAACCACAAGGTAAAATACAAGAGTTTACTCTAAGCAAGTCTTCATGCATTTAAAATGAATAAAAGAAAACTCAAAAGACAGTTCTAGTCTCATGACAATTCATGAGCAGAAGAATCGACTCGAACCATCGGTGAAAAACCGTTCACCCCAGATGGTTCGCCAAAAGAATTCATGGTACTTAATTACATTTAAGAATTTAGGCTTGACATATCAAGCCACACAAATGCTCTCAACTCACTACTCAAAGTACGCAAGGGGTCTCTTCGAAGAAGTCCTTAGGAGGAGGCTCTAACTCTTCTCCGGACACGTAACCCGAATCCTCTGGGTCAACGTCTCTCGAAGCCTCAGTTGCCGCTAGTACTGAACCTGCGACGTATAGTCTAAGGGGTGAGCTACATCCTAGCTCAATAGGGAAAACACAGTGAACATATAAATTAAGCTCTCACATATATGTTAGGACAGTTTAAAAGCACAATTCATATGATGGAATTTCTGAGAAAAATAATTGAAGTAATTGAGAATGAATTGATAGATACAACTGTTACTTGCATGACTTTGTTTATTCTCATCTTACTAGTATAGTTACGGATTCGGCCTAATCACTTAAATCTTAACTTAAGTAGTCCCCGAGCAATATAGCATCGAGCCCCGATGGAATACCCACCATCGTCGTCTAAATAGACACTTATTATATATGTTTTCAATTTCAATACTATCCAGGCCCCTTTCTCTTAGGTGGCGGGGTCAAATTCTCAAATCTACATCCCTGGGATGTGCTACTAGTGTACGAATTGGCCGCCGTACCGGTCACGGATATCCTGCCGAGTCAGTCGTGGGTATCCTGCCATGTCGGTGGGGTATTCTAATCAAACTTTAAATAGCAAAAATATCGAATGTGCTTTACATATAGTTATTCACCGTGATTGTGCTAATTTTATTACATTAGGCTTTATCGCTTTTCTTTCGTTTCACCGTTAGATTTTATCTGCATCTCTGGGATACTACTGATTCAATGCATCATCTACATGCCTATTATCAGATTTACACGTCCCTTGGGGATCTCATGGTTTCGCTTTTGAATTCACACACACACTCTTGTTTGAAATCACATTTGGTACATGATTATTCACAAGAATTACTCTACATATATGATTTTGACGAATTAAAGTACATGTTTCAAGATATTCCCTACCTCAACGCAGATCCAACGCACTCCTTTCTTGCAGAAATTTACACGTAATAATCTCACATCAAACCTACATTGCATGTGTTAAGAATATACTTAGGATGATCTCCAGAACCCTTGGGACCCATAGCTCCCATGAATTTTACAAAAAGAATTCGAAAATCCAAGTAGTGCCTCGCGCGAGCGAGCATTATTCCTCGCTCGAGCGATCACTTAACCTCGCTCGAGCGAGCACTTGGCCTCGCTCGAGCGAATACTATTCATCGCTCGAGCGGCTACAATGAAGTACCCGACCCTCGCGCGAGCGAGTACTATTCATCGCTCGAGCGGCTACAATGAAGTACCCAACCCTCGCGCGAGCGAGTACTATTCATCGCTCGAGCGCCACTATTCACCGTTCGAGCGGTTAAAACGAGGTTCCTGAAGCTCACGCGATGCCTCGCTCGAGCGAGGAATGTCAAAATTATTGCTCGATCCGTTCGAGAACCAGTTTTTCCCCACTCCATTTAAGGCCTTATTAATATAAAAAAACCATTCACTAACACTTTATACTTTACTTACAGCATACATAAGCATTTAAACATACCTCAATTTATAGACTCTATGTAGACTTGATCCAAGATTGAATCAAATGAGGAGGGTTTCCAAAGCTTCTCATCTTCCTTCCAGATTACCTACCGATTTTTATCAAAATAAGCGAACCTCTAACCCTCTTTTACAAAGTTCTCTCTTCTTTCTCCCTATTTCACTCTCTCTATCTACTCAATTAGGTCACGAATGAGAGACTTCTCTCTATTTAGCTCTCCACTTATCTAGTGAAACTAGAGTGTTTCACACATACACATGTAGTGTATATATATTAATTGTTGTTTCCTTGTGAACCACAAACATATGTGCATGGTACGTGGCGTGCACGGTTCCCAAAAGTCAGGGTTATGACATTCTTTCCACCTTATAAAATTTTCGTCCAAAAAAATTGACGATACACTAGAAAATCAGTACAACTAGAAAAAGGCTTCGAATAGGTTGACTCTTTTAGCAAAATTAGTTAATTAAGCAATTGGTCCAATGACCCGAAACGAGGCCTGTATTAAGCAATTCTATTCTACACTCTATTTATATCAATAACTAGACATTTGTATCAGTCATCCTAAATATCTTAGAACCCTCTTAACAGCTATATATATATTGTTTTTTTTTTTTTTCACAATCAGAATGACATTCATCCTACTTCAATCAATGAGAACTTGCACAAGAATTTACGCACTACTACACAATCAAGTGTTTCCATAGACATTGTACCAAATAGACCCATTTGATCAAAAATATATATATATATCTACACCTAAATCACAACTATGTCCCCCATAAATTTTGTGACAATCATGTCACGATTGTTTTAACAAAAAGCATCACATCACAACATGGAATATTATATTGCAGTTTTTCAAAAAGAATTTAAAATGATAGGTGACTACCTAATCGTCACCCTGCTCATACTCATCATCGTCATCGTCATCGTCCTCGTCCTCATCATCATCATCGCCAACAACCTCCCTGGCGGTAGTGGCCCTGGTAGCAGGACCCGAGATAGATGCGCCAAAGATAGCACCTCGCATAACACTGATGCGCTCTCGGTAAGTCTGCGGAAACGCATGGCCCATGAGGTCGATGAGGAGCGACTCCTGGAACCGCTGATGTAGCCGGATCTCCCGCCCTTGTAGGAGGATCTCCCGCATCATACTGCTGTCGGTGGCAGGGAAAGGCTGTGGAGACGAAGTGGATGGAGCCGTCGGTCCCGTCGATGGTGTTTGGGCCGCTTGCCGGGAAATCTGACGATCTCGCTTCCTGTTTAAACTGTTTTGGAGGCTCTTCAGGTTTCGGCTCAAGTCTTGGGCGAGGAACGGAACTGTGTTATCCGTTAGCACTAGTTCATCCACCATGATCTGAAAACTCTCTTTCCCATTTCGTGAATCAATGAGTCGCAAGATCAGATGGGCATAGGGTAGTCGGTTGATGGGTGGTGGAATGGCGCCCTTCTCATTTCTTTTGTAGGCATGTATAATGCCCTTGATCACAACCATAGGGGCGCTAAACCACTGATTGTGGAATGCGGAGTGCAGGGCCCGCAAAAATGTCTCGCGGCGCTCTTGATCATGGCCCGTCGGGTGTAAGTTTTTCTTAAAAATAATGTCCAAAACCAGTGATCGATGTCATGGGATGTGGATGGCGTACCGATAATATCGGCAATGATAATCGGGAAACCTACGCTCCCTGAAAATGGTGGTAGAGAGAGTGGGCTTGGGGTGTACGTATGAGGGCACTGCATGGCAGTGGAAACATCGGCACTGCCAAAGACAAGTTGTTTCCCGTCTATGTTCACGAGGATCATATCCTCGTTCATGTTCGGTTGAAGAGTTTGGTAGAATAATCTTACAAGTCTCGGATAGTACCGAGCTCCAAAGGGTTCTAACAGTGGTTTAAGATGGTTGTTTGTGAGGAAGTCTGAGGTCCATTGGGTGGACGTAGGATCCCCAAAACAAGAGGGATGAATCTCCCATTCGGCCTCAAAGATCTTCGCTCCCCACCAATCATCTAATTGGATTGGGGCACGAGACGGGGATGGTGGTGGTTGTGGCGTCTTGTTGCGAGACGATGGTAATCGAATCGCCACCCGTTTTCTAGGTTGGGGGTTAGGGTTTGTAGAAGCCATTTGATGTATATAAAGAAATTTATCAATGAAATAAGGTAGAACTAGGGTAGATTTCACCTTTTTAAACGCTTTTGTCGGATCGGATCGTTAGAATCCGGCTCGAATTGGATGGAAAAGCTTCGAACTCCTAAAACCTAAACCTCCTTCCGCTTAGCCAAAAACCCCTCTCGCTTGAAGATGAAGTAGGCGAGCAGTCATCGGCCTTTGCATTTATACTTCGACCTCGCTCGAGCGGTCAATAATCCTCGCTCGAGTAGTAAATAGTCCTTGCTCGAGCGGCAATAGTCCTCGCTCGAGCGAGTCCTGAACGTCTACTGCTTATAATCTTATGTGGCTCGCGCGAGCGAGCGCAAGTTGTCACCCAGAGACGCTATTCTGGTTCTTTTAAATCTTGTATTTTTCACTTGTATTACTTGTAACATTTAGCATCTTTCTCACACATGATTTCCCATGCCGTGCACTTGGAGTTTACTGACGAAGTGTTCATTCCGCCTAAAAATTGAGGTTAAAATGTTCAAAATTCAATCCAACTTATTCTTCCGTTTCAAGATAACATTTTTTGCACATTGACGGTCAAAATATTACATATCATAACACATACACAAAAGGAGCTAGCTAGCGTTCTAAAACAAACTAGGATATTGTTCTCTAACATCTGCCTCACGCTCCCACGTTGCTTCCTCGGTCGGATGATTCTTCCATCGAACAAGCACTAAGGGAATAACTTTGGTGCACAGTACTTGCTCCTTTCTATCCAATATCTCTGCTGGTTCCTCTATCATGCTCATATCCTCATGCATCTCAAACGATTTGCCGCTCAACACGTGATCAGGGTCATTAAGATACTTCCTTAGCATAGACACGTGGAATACATTGTGTACCTGATCAAATAACGGTGGCAATCCAATGCGGTAAGCCGCTTCCCCTACTCGACCCAGAACCTCAAATGGTCCAAGATAGCAGGGACTCAACTTCCCTCTCCTTCCAAATCTCATCACCCCCTTCATAGGTGACACTTTCACGAACACATGTTCACCCACCTTAAAGTCTACATTAGCTTTTACATAGCTTTTCCGCTTCCGAGCCGCTTTGAGTTTTGCCCTTATCATACGGACATAGGTGACATTATCTTCAAGTATTTCGGGTCCCAAAACAAATATTTCCCCGGTTTCTTCCCAATTGATGGGCGATCTACATCGCAGTCTATAAAGGGCTTCATATGGCGCCATGCCGATGCTCGTCTGAAAGCTGTTGTTATATGCAAACTCAATCAACGGTAGGTGCTGATCCCATGATCCTTGCGATTCTAACATACACGCCCTAAGCATGTCCTCGATGATCTGATTGACCCTCTCCGTCTGCCCATCGGTTTGTGGATGGAATGCGGTACTGAAATCTAGTCGCGTTCCCATTCCTGCTTGAAATTTCTTCCAAAACTTTGATGTATACAATGGGTCACGGTCAGAAATAATACTACTCAGAATTCCATGCAAACGGACGATCTCCTTCATATATAGCTCTGCAAGTCTTCCTGCCGTGTACATCGTGTTGTAAGGTAAGAAGTGCGTTGACTTGGTCAATCGATCGACCACTACCCATATGACATTGTACCTCTTTGCAGTACGCGGTAGTCCAACGATGAAGTCCATAGAGATCGATTCCCACTTCCATTCCGGTATAGGTAAAGGCTGCAGTAATCCCGCGGGGTGTCTATGATCGATCTTCACTTGTTGGCACGTTAAACACCGCGACACGTACTCTGCCACGTCTTGCTTCAAACCTCTCCACCAGTAATTCTTTTTCAAGTCCTGATACATCTTTGTGCTACCCGGGTGATTCGCATAGTTGGATTTGTGAGATTCATCAAGAATTGTTCGTCGTAAATTGGCATTGTCCGGAATGCGGAGACGACCTTTGAACAATAAGGTACCATCCTCCTTGACCGAGAACTCAGATCTAATGCCTTCAGTTACATCTTGACGAATCTTGGTTAGCGCCGGGTCTTTCATCTGTAGCTCGTGGATATGCTCAAATATCACCGGTCTCACTGATATGTTAGCCAAGAAAGCTCCTGTAGCTTGCGACTCGACGTTTGCATCATATAGTGCCAGATCTTTAAATAACTTCCATCGGTGCATACCCAAAATCAAACTAGCCAACTGAGCTGAACCCTTCCGACTCAAGGCATTGACCACTACATTAGCCTTGCCTGGATGGTACTGTATGGAACAGTCATAGTCTTTAAGGAACTCCATCCATCTGCGCTGCCTCATGTTTAGATCTTTCTATGTAAACAGATATCTAAGGCTTTTATGATCGGTGAAAATCTCAAAAGTCTCACTGTACAAGTAATGTCGCCAAATCTTCATCGCAAAAATGACCGCTGCTAATTCCAGGTCATGTGTCGGATAATTCTTTTCATGCTCTTTCAACTGTCTCGATCCATACGCTATCACCTTTCGGTGTTGATTAAGCACGCAACCCAAACCACTATACGAAGCATCGTTGTATACTGCGAACCCTCTACTGCCTGAAGGAATCGCTAATACTGGAGCTGAAGTGAGTCTCTTCTTGAGTTCCTCAAAACTCTTCTCGAATGCCTCATTCCATTCGAACCTTGCGTCTTTCCGTGTAAGCCTCGTGAGTGGTCCTGATATCTTTGAAAACCCTTCAACGAAACGTCGATAGTAACCTGCTAATCCAAGGAAACTACGGACGTCGGTCACGGTCTTTGGTTGCTCCCAATTGACCACTGCTTCTACCTTTGCTGGATCTATAGTGACACCATATTTTGAGACGACATGTCCCAAAAAGCTAACTTCTTCCAACCAAAACTCGCACTTGCTGAGCTTGGCGTATAATTGGTGTTCACGTAGAGTATGTAGGGCTATTCTCAAGTGCTTCTTATGCTCTTCCTCTGTTTTTGAATAGATCAGGATGTCGTCAACAAATACTACGACATAAGAGTCAAGGTGTGGTTTAAACACCCTATTCATCAGATCCATGAATGACGCCGGGGCATTCGTCAACCCAAACGGCATCACTAGGAATTCGTAGTGTCCGTACCGAGTCCTGAATGCAGTATTCTGAATATCTTCTGCCTTAACTCTCAACTGATGGTATCCCGATCGTAGATCGATCTTGAAAAAGTATTTTGCCCCTTGTAGTTGATCGAACAAGTCATCTATTCTAGGTAAGGGATATCGATTCTTAACAGTGAGTTTGTTTAATTGCCGATAGTCAATGCATAGCCGCATTGACCCATCCTTCTTCTTTACAAACAAGACCGGTGCTCCCCATGGAGACACGCTCGGTCTTACAAACCCCTTATCCATAAGTTCTTGTAACTGTTCCTTCAACTCCTTCAATTCAGTATGAGCCATTCTATATAGTGCTTTAGAAACAGGCTCCGTTCGTGGTGTTAAGTCGATGACGAATTCTACTTCCCTTTCTAGAAGTAATCCTGGTAATTCATCCGGAAATACATCTTCAAATTCTCGCACCACGGCTATCTTGGAGATAACATTCTTCTCTTCTTTATGCTCCTTCAAGAATGCCAAGTATCCACTACATCCTTTTCTGATCAAACGTTCTGCTCTGACTGCCGAGATGAGTGGCATATGCGTCGACCTCTCTCCTCGAAATCGAAATGATCTCCTCGTGTTGGGTCTGAAAATGACGACCTTGTTCTTGCAATCAACCGTCGCACATTGAGTTGACTGTCAATCCATGCCAAGGATCACGTCGAATCCTTGCATGTCTAACAAAATTAGGTTCGTCGGTAGTTCAAAGACGTCTCCATCCATGATTCTCACGATCACAGAGTTGCAACACTTACTAGTATCAACCGATTTCCCAGTAGGGATAGTCACAGTTAACACAAAGTCTAGCTCCTCTGGGTCAACTTTCATCTTCTTTGTGAAGCGAGGGGTAACAAATGAGTGGGTAGACCCCGGGTCTATCAACACTCGAGCTTCATATGTCACATCGCTTCCCTTCTTATAGATTTGTAAAGTACCTAATCATACATACACATATATATAATGTCTATCATCACACTAGGAATTATTACATGCAGCTTCTTTTCTATTTTCTATATGGATGCACCTTCTCTATCTACAGTTTTCAAGAATTGAAATTCTTTATTTAAAAGAAATCTCACCTTGGATCACATCATTTGTATTTTGAGCCTCTTGAGCTATGACCGCGTAGGCTCTCCCTTGGACGATCGGCTTCCTTGTTTGTATCGGTCGTGGCATAGGAGTTGAAGCCGTCTTATCCTTGTTCACCTCAGGACAGTCTTTAATCATGTGCCCCATCTTGCCACATTTAAAACAGCCTTGCATCTCCTGTCTGCAATCTGTCGTTTTGTGAGACTTACCACACTTGGCACAAGTCTCCCTCGGTGTGGAAGAAGCAGCTCGTGAAAAGCCTCATGTAACTGTAGCTCCAGTGGAAAAAGCGGGACTCTCATACCTCATCGGTCTCTCTGACGCAAGAAATGGAAATCTTTGATGAGTGGTCTGTTGTGCGGTTCTCCCATACCCTACTTGAAACAGTTGTCTCTGATTCAGTGCTACAAATCTCGGCTTTTTGTTCATCGGTTCGTAGTTCCCAGTCCTTCCTTGATCTATATTTCCTCTTCCCCGTTGTTCCCTCTGACGGTATCGGTTATTGTTTTCTTCTTCCACTACTAATGCCTTACTCATGACCTCTCCGTAGGTTTTCAGTTGAAATGGTGCAACTCCTCCTCGTATATCCGGCCTTAAGCCCTGTTGGAACCTCTTTGCTCTCATCACATCAGAAATCACGTAATCTGGAGCGAAACGAGCAAGTCTCATGAATTCCACTCCGTACTCCCTTACTGTCATCTTCCCTTGCATGAGTTGTAAAAATTGGATCTCCATCTGATTCCTCACGACTTCTGGGAAGTATTGTTTGTTGAATTCTTCAATGAATTCATCCCACGTCCAGGGCATATCTGGAGTTTCCTGAGCCCTAGTCCGTGAAACAGACTTCCACCAAGGACCAGCCTCCCCATCTAACATGTAAGCTGCCCAACGGACGCTCTCGTCCTTCGTGCATGTCAGTGTGCTAAATACTTTCTCCATTTCACTCAGCCAATTCTCTGCTGCCATGGTGTCTGCTTGCCCTGAAAAGCTAGGTCTCATCCTCCTAAATTCGGTAAATACTGAAGCCACTGGCAGTGTAGGCCCTACAGGAGGCGTAGGTGGCTGATGTTGCTCGGGGGCGGTATGAGCTGTCAAGGATGCTGCCTGTTGTGCCATGGCAGTTGCCATGGTTTCCATAGTATGCATCATCCTCTGACGTTCCTCTCTCTCGTCATTTATTTCTCTCACTCTATCTTGTTCTCTCTGATCTCGATCCAGATTTTCTGCCTGACCTTTGTTTTCCTGACCACTACCTTCGGGAACCTCCCTATTTCCCAATGGCACTCTGTTCGTAGGTGAGATGAACTCATCTCTACTGCGCAAATTCCTATCATGACCGCCCCTGGGTCGGCCTCTTCCCCTAGGAAACATAACGGTCTGCATGAGAAACCACAGTTTCGTTAGCAGAAGTCCCTATGCTCTGACAAAAGAAATGATTGTCAGAATTCTAAAAGAAATAGCTCTGCTACCAACTGTGACAGCCCGAATTTCGGCACCTTGAAATCCGTGCCATCAGCACGACCCTCAAGGTCATACCCGATAACCTTGCACGGAGCATTGGTATATACAAGCAATAAACCACAAGGTAAAGTACAAGAGTTTAGTTTAAGCAAGTCTTCATGCATTTAAAATGAATAAAAGAAAACTCAAAAGACGGTTCTAGTCCCATGGCAATTCATGAGCAGAAGAACCAACTCAAACCATCGGTGAAAAACCGTTCACCCCAGATGGTTCGCCAAAAGAATTCATGGTACTTAATTACATTTCAGAATTTAGGCTTGACATATCAAGCCGCACAAATGCTCTCAACTCGCTACTGAAAGTACGCAAGGGGTCTCCTAGAAGAAGTCCTTAGGAGGAGACTTTAACTCTTCTCCGGACACGTAATCCGAATCCTCTGGATCAACGTCTCCCGAAGTCTCAGTTGCCGCTAGTACTGAACCTGCGACGTATAGTCTAAGGGGTGAGCTACATCCTAGCTCAATAGGGAAAACATAGTGAACATATAAATTAAGCTCTCACATATATGTTAGGACAGTTTAAAAGCACAATTCATATGATGGAATTTCTGAGAAAAATAATTGAAATAATCGAGAATGAACTGATAGATACAATTGTTACTTGCATGACTTTGTTTATTCTCATCTTATTAGTATAGTTACGGATTCGGCCTAATCACTTAAATCTTAACTTAAGTAGTCCCCGAGCAATATAGCATCGAGCCCCGATGGAATACCCACCATCGTCATCTAAATAGACACTTGTTATATGTTCTTAATTTCAATACTACCCAGGCCCCTTTCTCTTAGGTGGCGGGGTCAAATTCTCAAATCTACATCCCTGGGATGTGCTACTAGTGTACGGATTGGCCGCCGTACCGGTCACAGATATCCTGCCGAGTCAGTCGTGGGTATCCCGTCACGTTGGTGGGGTATTCTAATCAAATTTTAAATAGCAAAAATATCGAATGTGCTTTACATATAGTTATTCACTGTGATTGTGCTAATTTTATTACATTAGGCTTTATCGCTTTTCTTTCGTTTCACCGTTAGATTTCATCTGCATCCCTGAGATGCCACTGATTCAATGCATCATCTACATGCCTATTATCAGATTTACACGTCCCCTGGGGGACCTCATGGTTTCACTTTTGAATTCACATACACTCTTGTTTGAAATCACATTTGATAGATGACTATTCACAAGAATTACTCTACATATATGATTTTTACGAATTAAAGTACATGTTTCAAGATATTCCCTACCTCAACGCACTCCTTTCTCGCAGAAATTTACACATAACAATCTCACGTCAAACCTACATTGCATGTGTTAAGAATATACTTAGGATGATCTCTAGAACCCTTGGCACCCATAGCTCCCATGAATTTCACAAAAAGAATTCGAAAATCCAAGTAGTGCCTCGCACAAGCGAGCACTATTCCTCGCTCGAGCGATCACTTAACCTCACTCGAGCGAGCACTTGGCCTCGCTAGAGCGATAAAAACGAGACACTAATCCCTCGAGCGAGCAAATACTATTCATCGCTCGAGCGGCTACAATGAAGTACCCGACCCTCGCGCGAGCGAGTACTATTCATCGCTCGAGCAGCTACAGTGAAATACCCAACCCTCACGCGAGCGAGTATTATTCATCGCTCGAGCGGCACTATTCACCGCTCGAGCGGTTAAAATGAGGTACCTGAAGCTCACGCGATGCCTCGCTCGAGCGAGCCTCCCCTTCAATATGGGTCTCGCTCGAGCGAGGAACGTCAAAATTATTGCTCGATCCATTCGAGAACCAGTTTTTCCCCACTCCATTTAAGGCCTTATTAATATAAAAAATCATTCACTAACACTTTATACTTTATTTAAAACATACATAAGCATTTAAACATACCTCAATTTATAGACTCTATGTAGACTTGATCCAAGATTGAATCAAATGAGGAGGGTTTCCAAAGCTTCTCATCCCATCTTCCTTCCACTATTTTACAAAGTCCTCTCTTCTTTCTCCCTATTTCACTTTCTCTCTATCTACTCAATTAGGTCACGAATGAGAGACTTCTCTCTATTTAGCTCTCCACTTATCTAGTGAAACTAGAGTGTTTCACACATACACATGTAATGTGTATATTAATTGTTGTTTCCTTATGAACCACAAACACATGTGCATGGTACGTGGCATGCACGGTTCCCAAAAGTCGGGGTTATGATAGTCCATGTATCAGTCATTATGAAACAACCAAGCCGTTCCCATGACTCCTTATGTGAGATCAATTTCTTCTTAATTTCTTCAGTTTCATTCGCCAACAAAGTATTCCCCAATTGAAAATCTGAAGGAGGGATGCATCCTGTACCATATTGGCCTATTGCTTCACACATCTTCTAGAAATATTTACTGCAAATCGTGTGAAAAGGGATGCCGTTGACATAAAACCATCTTGCAACATGGTTATCTACACGTCTCTTCAGCTCCTTCGTAAGCTTCTCTGGAATGAATGTTTGGGCGTAATTTTTCCTTTCCTTTTTACTTCCTCCAATGGCCCACAAAACTATCCATTGGCCCCTGGGTGCGTGGTTTCTTTAAGAAGAAACACCGACTTTCTCTATTAATCTATTCACCACTAGAACAGAGTCTCCATCACTAAAAATCATCACGGACTCTTGTAATGATTGAACTTCTTTCTCCTTTGCATCTTTCTTCTTTCTAATCGAGTTCAAAATATCAAGCATCTCTTGCCTAACATCTGCTGATACGGAAATGCAAGAGGCAATGTCTCCCTTAATACCGGCGAGGTGTTTCTTCAATCGGTTGATGCTCGCCGTATATTCCTTCTTGCAATACATATATGTAATCTTTCCCAACACTTTTGGATCCTTTAGAAAACATTGTTTCCAACCAGGATCGTCTTTTTCTTTTCCGGATGCACCAGTCGATGCTATAGAAGATGACATATCTTTTGAAAATAAAAATAAAAATAAATCAATGGCCATATAAAAAAAAATTCAATACAAATATATATATATATATATATATATATATATATATATATATATATATATATATATTAGAGTTATACACAGTACACACTCCACACTACACAGTCACAATACATTGAGCACAACACAGTAAAAAAACAAGCTACCATTTGAATGCATTTTAGATGGTCATAAATTCATAATGATCACATCAAACAGTTTCATTTAGATGGTCAATTGGTCATAGTAATCACCCATGAGAAGGACCATTGATTGAATGATCGAAAGGTTTAAATCGATCAGTCATCAATATTTGTATCAAGAAGTGACGAAAGTCGAAAGAGACTCGTAACCCCATGAGAATGACTATAAACTATGACCGCAACAACTCTCATGTGTTTATAAAAAAAGATTAGAGGACAAATGGAGAAGGCCATAATATTTTCTAATTTGTTTAATAAGATTATTTGCATATATATATATATATATATATATATATATATATATATATATATATATATATATATAAGTTTGGCGACCTCTACTATGTGAAAACGCCATCTAAGCCGTTTGATATGAAGGCCATGATTTAAAGATATCAATTGCAAATGATTAGAACAAAGTATAATTTTCATCATTTGATTAAATAGAGTCAAAGGCTATTATATAATTCAACAGTTGACGACAATAGATCATATGACAAGTATCGTGTTTTGCTCCAATTTTATGTACCAGAGATCTATTAATCATAAACTTCGAATCAGACGGCCCATATTACATTTTTACATGCCATATTACATTTTTACATATTACATGTTCCTAAAATACCAAGTCATTCTTTAAATTCGGTGCAATCACTTGAAAAGCATGTGCAAGAAAAACTAATGCATTACTTGCAGGTTGCAGCTAACAAGAAGAAGTGAAAAAGAAAAAGAAAAAAAACAACTTATGCATTACTTGCAGCCAACAAGAAGAGAAGAAAAAAAAAAAAACTGATGCATTACTTACAGCCAACAAGAAGAGAAGAAAAAGGAAAAAAAAATTGATGCATTAATTGCAGCCAACAAGAAGAAGAGAAGAAGCTACAAAAAAAAAAGAAAATGAAAAAACTCACAGTGCTAGTCTACGGTGATCTTTGTGCCTACCGTGCTTCAAAGAAGAAAGCGAAAAAAAAAAGATGAAAAGAAATAAAAAGGAGAAAAAAAATGAAAAAATGGAAAAAAAAAAATGCCCCACCTTGTCACGGTGATCTTTGTGGTAAGTTTTTAAAGAAGTGAAAATAAAAAAAGGGTGAAAAAAGGAAAATAAAATAAAATTGCCTACACGTCGCCTAAATCGGCATCATTTGGTGGGTGTGGGATCTGGCCGTTGTGCTTCAAAGATGATCCTGCAAAAAAAATAAAAAATTAAAAGAAAGATAAAAGGTGAAAAGAATGGAAAAAATGAAAAAAAAAAAGAAGGCACCTACCTGTCGCCGGTGGTCGCCGGGTGGTTGCCGCCTTGCCGGTGTCGTCGGTGGTCGCTAGTGAGGGGCCTGTGGGTTGCCTGTTGTGGAAGAGACGAGAGGAAGAGAGTAGAGAGGAATAGATTTAGGGTTTTTCTTTTCTTTTGAAGGTTATAGCCCCGCCCCATTAGGACCCGCCTCGATTTTGGGCCCGCCTGGGCGGGCGCATAGGCCCATTCTGCCTTAAATACCGCCCCATACCTAATTCGGGGCGCCCAAGGTCCCGATCCGCCTGGGCGATTTTAAGAACATTGCTCAGGCTTAACCCAAACCATGACGTAATCTCCAACCTGAAATTCCTTGAAGCGCTTATGCGCATCCGCAAATATTTTGTATTGTTCATTGCTTGCATTAATTCTTTTTCTAATTTCAGCATGCAATTCATGTATATTGATGGGGGCACCACATACATGGACATTGGATTTGGACCACATCGTTTTTATCTGCGTCGGAAGAAGCGTAGAGGAAGCCCGAGTACCGTAGCCCCAGAGGAGAAATGGATACAAACCGCCAAGAGAGCAACGCCGCAGAGAACCCTCGCGTGAGCGAGCACTAAAAGTCGCGCGAGCGATGATAATCCTCGCGCGCGAGCTACGGAGATGACTTTAAAGTCAGGCGAGCGATCACTTAAGGTCGCTCGAGCGATGATAATCCTCGCTCGAGCGAGCTACGGCACGACTTCAGACAGGATTTTATGCGAAACTTCCCTTTTTTGGTGTTTTATTAGTATTGGAACTCTTTTATTTCAAACTTAATTATTGGTGGCCTATATATAGAGGCTTGTAAATACCTTTTAGTTAGTTGATTGATTATTTGAATGCTTTTATGCTTGAGTAATCTTTACCTGAGATGGGTTTGGTGTGAGGCTAAGGGAGTGATTCCCAAAGCTATTGTTATATTCTCTATTCTATTTGCTATTTTCGATCTGTGTTTGCTTTTTGAAACCTTAGCCTAATTGTTTCCTTGTTTTCCCAAAACCCTAAACCCTTTGGAAACCCTAATTCAAGCATAGCCAACACCCGTTCCAAACCATAAACCGATTCGAAAACCATAAGCCTATTGCAAACCACAAATCCCTTTCACAACCCAATTTGGAATCCGTGAATCTACCATTGACTGAATCCGAGCGCCTAAACCTGGAAAAGCTAGAGTCCTATGTCTAGGCCGATTTTGCCTCAACTCTAAACGTCCTTGTGCATCGGACTGGACCCTAACTGGATCTCGTGTGATCTACCGACCTGAATTCTTTGAACCTTAAGGTATTTAAGATAGTTTTGAGATTAAGCCTGATTTAATTTTATTTAATTTTGGCAAAATTTGCAAATGAATCGGCTAACTCGGAAACTCGATGTGATGCAGACATAGGAATTAGATCAATGGGTGTCTGAGGCCTATGACCAACGACGACCTCAAAAGGACTCATGCCTAGGGACCTATTGACTGAATTGTTGTATGCAAATTCGGCTAAAGGCAAAATAGAATCCCAACTCCTAGGATGATCACCAACAAGACAACGGAGAAGATTACTTAAGCTCCTATTGGTAGACTCCGTTTGGCCATCAGTTTGAGGATGATAGGCCGAAGAAAATTGGAGCATGGTACCCATCATGTGCCATAAAGTTTTCCAGAAATAACTGGTAAACTTCACATCTCGATCCGACATAATCGTCTGGGGTAACCCATGTAAATGCACAACCTCCCCGAAAAATAATTTGGCTATGTGATCCTTATCGGAGGTTTTAGAGCAGGGTATGAAGTGGGCCATCTTGGAAAGTGGTCCACTACCACAAAAATGGAATCGTGCTTTCGTTGGTAACCCATGTAAATGCACAACCTCCCCGAAAAATAATTTGGCTATGTGATCCGTATCGGAGGTTTTAGAGCAGGGTATGAAGTGGGCCATCTTGGAAAGTGGTCCACTACCACAAAAATGGAATCGTGCTTTCGTTGGGTCTTTGGAAGTCCAAGCACGAAATCCATAGAGATGTCTTGCCACGGGGTGTGCGGCACAGGTAAAGGGGTGTACAAGCCGGTATTCTGTTTGATATGCTTCGCAACTTGACATGTACGACATTGTTTTACGACCTTAGAGACATTCCTCACAAGGCTAGGCCAATCGAACCTATCCTCAACGAGCGCACTGATTTTATTGCCCCCAAAATGTCCGGCAACCCCTCCGGCATGTAACTCCCGGATGAGGAAATCACGCAATGAAGTACGAGGGATGCACAAATGATTCCCTTTGAACAAATACCCATCCAGCAGGGTATACTCGGAGTTAATGTTGTTCGGAGTTTCAATGAAAGCAGTGTATTCTGCTCTGAAATCTGGGCAATCAGGATAATCTTGCTTCAATTGCTCAAATCTGACGACCTCGGTGCTCATAAACTGCAAAGTCGCCACTCGACGACTAAGCGCATCAGCAGCCTTGTTCTCTGCATCAGTTTTATGCTTCAAGACAAATGTGAACCCTTGAAGGTACTCGACCCACTTCGCGTGCCTCGGGTTCAACTTTTTCTGGGAAGCTAAGGCCTCATGGTCAGAAAACAACACAAATTCCTACGGGCTCAGGTAATATTTCCAATACCACAGAGATCGGACGACCGCATAAAACTCCTTGTCATAGGTGGAGTATTTTTGCTTTGCCTCATTGAGCTTTTCACTAAAATAGGCCACAGGGTGGCCTTCTTGGCTCAACACTCCGCCTATGCCTACACCCGATGCGTCACATGCTACTTCAAAGGCTTTAGAAAAGTCTGGTAGGCGCATGATGGGTGCAGTAACCATATTCTCTTTTATCTCGGCAAAAGCCCTTGTCACGGCTTTGCTCCACAAGAACTCCCCTTTTCTCGTGCAATCGGTAATGGGAGCCATGATGGTGCTAAAGTTTTTGATGAAGCGACAATAAAACGTGGCCAAACCGTGGAAGCTATAGACTTCATGAATATTCCAAGGTTCGGGCCACTCCACAATGGCCTTAACTTTCGCAGGGTCTGCAACCATCCCATCTATCGAGACAATGAATCCCAAGAATACTACAGAGTGATGCATGAAGGTGCACTTCTTGAGATTCGCGTATAACCTTTCTCCCCTCAAGGTTTCGCAAACCAACCTCAGGTGGGTAATTTGTTGTTCATTGTCTGGGGTGTAAATCAGGATGTCATCAAAGTACACGACAAGGAATTTGCTAAGGAATGGCCTCAACACTTGGGTCATGAGCCTCATAAATGTGCTCGGGGCATTGGAAAGCCTAAAAGGCATGACCATCCACTCATAAAGATCGTATTTGGTCTTGAAGGCGGTTTTCCATTCATCGCCAGGGCGAATACGAACCTGATGGTAGCCACTTTTAAGGTCTATCTTGGAGAAGATAGTGGCTCCAACCATCATGTCAAGCATGTTATCAAGTCGCGGTATAGGAAACCGATACTTAACAGTGATCTTATTAATCGCACGGCTATCCATACACATGCGCCATGTACCATCTTTCTTAGGTGTGAGTAAAGCAAGTACAGCACACGGGCTCAGATTCTCTTGTATGAACCCCTTTTGAAGGAGCTCACTGACTTGCCGAGTTAACTCGGCGTGCTCAACCGGATTCAACCTGTAGTGGGGCAGGTTCGGTAATGTAGATCCGGGAACTAAGTCAATTGCATGTTGAATGTCATGCATGGGAGGGAGCTCATTAGGTAAGTCTTTGGGGAAGACATCCGTAAATTCATTCAGGATGGGCTCTACCTCTTTGGGATACTCACAGACTGACTCAGAAGTACTCTCAACAGTGACGACCACATACACGACACTCTTATCTAACGATGCCCTCTCGAACTCTGAAGGGCTCACAATGTTAATAGTCTTGGATTGGCCTCCCTTCTCAACTCTATTGACCGATGGTGCTTTGGGAGCCAAAGGATTAAGAGTGATTTTCTTGCCCTTGTAATTGAACGTGCAAATGTTAGATCGACCAAAAATGGTCACGTTCAAATCATAGAGTCATGACCTCCCTAAGATAATGTGGCTCACATCCATCGGCACCACATCGCACCATAAGGTGTCTGAGCATGAACCCAATTGTATGGGTACACGACACCTTTGAGATACGAGAATGGATGAGGAGTCAACCCATGTATGGGTGGGCTTCAGGTGTAAGCCCTAAGCGGGTGACGGTATGTTATGACACCACATTAGTGCTGCTTCCGCTATCCATGATTATCCTACAACTTTTTGTCCCACATGTGGCAAAGGTGTGGAAGATGTTCTCTCTTCGCCAATCCTCCTTTTCATCCTGTTGAGGCTGTGCAAAGGCACACCTCACAACTAGAGCGCGACCCATGTCATCACCTTCCTCGTCACTAGGTGTGGCATTCGGCTCAAAGACCTCTTCCTCATAAACTCCTTCACTTGCTTCTCCTTCTCCGTCGATGAAGAGATTCCTTTGTGGGTCCCTTGTGGGGCATTGGGCGACAAAGTGTCTTAATCCTTGACATTTATAACACTTGACATGAGACCCACTCTTCGAGGATTCTCCGGCTACACCCTTTCCTATGTCAAACCGCACATTAACAGATGTGGATTGTGTGGGTTTGGTAGGCGGGTTTCCAGCACTAGATCTCACTTCGCCGATATGGAGTTGACCGGGGTGAAAATTAGATCGCCTAGTCACCGTCATTTTCAAATATCGTTCAAGGTCTTGAACGATGGTGTAACCATCGGCGAGAGTCTCCACAGGGTGGGAGACTAACTCTTTTACAAGTCAAGTCTCAATCCAATGCGAAATCTGGATAGAGTGACTTGAGAGTCTTCGGATACCTTGGCTCTCATCATGAATTCCTCAAATTTGCCAATGTAATCTGAAACAGGCATACTATCTTGGCGCAGATTTTGCCATTGGTCGAGGAGATGATAGTAGTATGAAGAAGGAACATACTTCTCTGTAAGTCGTTCCTTCATGTCCTCCCAATGGGTAATGAGAGTACAGCCCGCATTCGTTCTGATGCGTTCAACTTTGACCCAAAAGAGTTGAGCTTGGCCTATGAGCTTCATTTTAGCAGGTTTAACACACCTTTCATCGCTCATGCCAAACTATTCGAAGTGCTGGTCCATATCGGATAACCAATCGAGGAAAACTTGAGGGTCTAATCTTCCATTGAAAGTTGGGAACTCAACTCGGACATTCTTAAGGAGTCTCCCTTCCGGGTCGTAGTCATCCCCCTGATGATCTAACCTATGGTTCCGGTTCTGATTATGTTGGTAGCCATTTCGTTTGAAACGTAGACCATTACGCTCACAGGGTGGCTCGAAGTATGCATCACCCTCGTCTAACCGATTGGCTCGGTCTAACAACCTCTCATTGGATGTTTCGAGAGTCCTTTGGGCTGTCTCCAAGGCAGTCATTCGATCATTGATCGATTTTAGATCAGCCCTCATGCCGTTAAGAGCCTCGGCAATCCCACTCATGTCCATGGTGATACGGTTCACTAATTGATGGGTTCTAGAATGGACTGCGAAATGAACACTTTGGCCAAAACAGAAATAATATGTGATGAAAATTAAAGTGCAATGAATGCAATGTCACACAGTATGCCCTAACCTAGAACCTAGGGCTCTGATACTAAAATTGACGCAGGACGACTATGTGAATGCAATGATTACATGATTGCCAAAATAGAATTGAATTTAATTTAGGCAATAAACCTTAAAATACAGTGAATACCTTAGGCTTTCGTAGTATTCCATGGGAGGATCGCGTATGATTTGAGCAGGGTTCAGTCCAGGCGTTAGATCCGTTAGGTCGCAGCGCGGATCGATCCTAGAGATAGAACTCTAGATTTTCAAATTAAGGCGCTCACAGTGCAACGATGGAATCTCGGGTTTTCGGGTTATTTTGATATGGCTGGGCTTAGCAGTCTGATGGAGGCTACGGTTGTTGAATCAGATTGATTCAATGGTTTAGGGGAAAAGCTAGGGTTTAGGATGTCGAAAGGATGATGGCTGATTTAGGGTTTTGGGATCAACACAAGCAGAGACGATAAAATAGGTAGATAGAAGATAGATTTTGTGGGCTTCGCAACCTTGGCTTCACACCAAACCCTTCTCGGGAAGAAGAATCACTCTTCGAGGAAACTCATCTCAAGTCTCAAAAGCAAAACGCTCATTCATTCAATAATCAATAACTAATTATATTGTTTAACTTAAGGATCTTATATAGAAGTCCTTTCAAACGAAAATAAAACCCTAAAACAAATACCAAAAGGACAAGTATGCCCCTGAAAGTTTAGTTCAAATTTTAAAAAAATAAAAAAATAAAATTGAGCTGCGCGATTTCAATCGAATATGAAGTTTGATCGATCAAAATTGAAATTCGATCGATCGAAGTGAAACTCGATCGATTGAAAAACATGTTCCAAAAAGTTCGCCGCAGAAATTCGATCGATCGAAATTGAAACTCGATCGATCGAAAGGAAATTCGATCGATCAAGTATATAATTCGATCGATCAAATTATATACTCTAGAACATATGTTTTTCCTCTTCGCCGCCATTCGATCGATCGAAATTGCAGTTCGATTGATCGAAATTACTGTGTTTCCTCATAATTTCTCCAGAATTTCGTCTTTCGCCTCTTTCGTCTAATTCTGATGATTTCCATTCTGCTTCTTCCGACGTCGGTATACACGAAACGATCTATATCCAATGTCTACGATGTCGGCATCCCCGTTACAACGAGCTGTGTATAGCTATTTCGTTTTCTGTTTATATCCATAGCGAGCTGCAGTTTCCATGGCAGCGAGCTGTACTTGGGTTTAGTTTCATTTATTCTCCAATGATTGCTTGCTGCCCCTTGTAACAACGAGCTGTGACCTGATTTGAGGGTACGATCTGAATTTCAGAATGCGCTTTCAGCGGTGTTACTTTTCTTTCAGTGGCAGCGAGCTGTGGTTATTTTCACAGCGAGCTGTCATTGATGGCAGCAAGTTGTGGTTATTATCACAGCGAGCTGTCATTATCGTTTTCAGCTTCGAAATTTCTGTACGTCCTAGAGTTCGAAAATAAGGTCTAATCAACAATCCTAATGGTTCTAAGATTCATTTTACATTCGAATTGTACATAAGGGTTTCTAATATTCTAATGAAGATTTGAAAATGATAAAGACGAATAAAGTGATAAGTATTCACCTCTTGAAGCGTGGTTGATGATGCTAGGGTGATCTACACTTGCGGAGATTGATGATCAACGCTACCGTTCTTGCGAAGTTTCTATCTCCTCTCTCCTCGATCGTGGAAAAGATCGAGATGACTCTCGTGGAGAGGTACTGACGAGGAAGGTCAAGATCGAAAGTATTGAAGTTGAACCGCAATAGAATTTCAACTTTAGAAAAAAAAAAAAAAAAAGTTACTGTTCACATGAACAGTGACGGACGTCCGTGAACAGTGACGGACGTCAGTGATGAACAGTGACGGACGTCCGTGAAACATTGACGGACGTCCGTGATTTTGCCCCTTCACTGTCCGTAGGTCACAGACGTCCGTGGGGCACTACGGACGTCCGTGGACGTCGTGACGGGCTTCCGAATTTTGAGTTTTTTTGGCGAAAACTTGCATTTTATGTGTTTTATTTCTATTAGAACTCTTTATTTCGAATTTTAATTATTGGTGACCTATATATAGAGGCTTGTAAAGACTTTTTAATTAGTTATTGAATATTTTGAATGCTTTTGTGCTTGAATATTCTTTGCCTGAGATGGGTTTGGTGTGAGGCCAAGGGAGTGATTCCCGAAAGCCATTGTTATTTTCTCTATTATCTATCACTGTCTTCTTTGGATTTTTGCCTTATTGATCCCTGCTTGTTTCTCCTACATCTTAACCTATTGATTTCTTGATCCCTAAAATCATAAATCCCTTTCAGAATCCCAAATCAAACAGAGCCCCAAACCCTTTTCTAAGCCATAAATCAAACCATAAGCCCATTACAAAATCATACACCTATTTCCAAAGCCCTAGTTAGAGCCTGCGAATCTACATCGGATCGAAGACGAACGCCCAAGCCTGGAAAAAGCTAGAGTTCTATCTCTAGGCTGATCTCGCCTCAAATCTAAAAGTACTTACGCATCGGACTGGACCCTACCTGGATCTCGTGTGATCTACTGATCAAATTTCTCCAACCCTAATATATCTTAAGATAGTTTTGTGATTAAACTTGAATTACTTTATTTAATTTCGGCCAAATTGCATAACAAAATCATATTCCGCATTTTAGGGTTATCGTCCCGCCTCAGTTTTGGTATCAAAGCCCTAGGTTTTCTTGGTTAGGGCATATTGTGTCACTTTAATTTTCATAGCATCTTCCTTCAGATTTTATGTGTGCAAGCCATGTGTTTGACAAAATTACTCATCCATTATGGTTCATGTTTGCATGTCATTTAGCACCTGTGTTAGTAAGTCGTGTTTACTATGAGCATGAGCGAGATTGTCGATGCCCTTAGGGACATCAAAGCTCACATGTGTGCAATTAATAATAGGAGCCGTTGCACACCAAATTCTTGGCAAAGTCTCAACAGTCGTGATGAGACTAGAGTTAGGGGATACCCTCATCATCGTGAACCCGAGTACGACCCTGCCAATAGGTTTCTAAAATCTATTCGGAATGAAGTCCCAGATTTTGAGGGTATGACAAACCATAAAACCTTCGTGGAGTGGCTGTCTAGTGTGGAAGAGTATTTGGCGTACCGAATGAGTACAAAGTTACGTTAGTGAAAACAAAGTTGGAGGGTAATGCCAAATTTTTTTGGACTCGCTTAAAACGTCGCACTGAGTCTCTTCGGAATAAAGTCATCTCCACATGGGAGGACATGAAGGTGGAACTTATCGAACAATATGTTCCTTTCACACACCGTCACCTTCTACAGAGTTTGAGAACTAAGACAAATAAGTGCCCTGATTGTCTTAAGTGTCAAGGGTTTGGACACTTTGCATACCAATGCCCCACAAAATTTCCCACTTCGAATTTATTGCCCAAAAGAGTGAATCCTAAGGAGCCTGAGAATAGGGAAGTGGAAGAAGTGTACGATCCTCGTATCGTAATGAGTGAAGAGGAGATGGAAAAAGTTGATGAAAGTCTAGTTTGTGTTGAAACGACTTCTATTTCCCTTGTGAGTAGTGATGTTGAGTCTCCCATACGTGAGTCAACCGAGTCACCCACACAAGAATCTACTGAGTTGCATATGCATGATGTGTTGGTGCCCGTAGAACCCGGTGTGCAAGAGTCCTTGTCGGTGGTTGAGTCGCATGCACATGAGAGTATCGAATCCATAGATACACTCACACATCATAGTCTCGAGTTGCATTCCGCTTCACATTCCGAGTCTTGTTGTGAGTCAAGTTTTGAGTTTCATTTTGCATTGCATGCTGAAATTAAACACAAGATTAATTCAAGCAATAATCACTACAAATTATTTGCTGATACTTCGCCTACCGAGAGTACATGGACCAATGATGAAAGAGCTTGCCATTTGAGTTCTCGTCATCTCAACCGATATCGTGATCACATTTAATCGGGGATGAATTCCTTCAGGTTCGGGAGAGTTGATGAGAAGCTTCAAAAATATTTGGTAGAGTGGGTTGGCAAGCCGGGTTATTTGGTTCATCAAGGAGAGGATTACCGTGTGCGTCCCGCCACAATCAACCAAGATGAGGATCATACGTCAGCAAGAGCTGAGATTGTTTGGGCTAGTTGCAATGAGTTCCACCGTGCAAGTTCCGATACATTTGATCAGTACCATGTGCGTGTTTCATCGGTGATGAAACATTTTGAGCGTAGGAGAATGACGGGGAACGCCAAGTTCGGGAGCCTTGGATTTGGGGCCACAATAGATTATCGGCGTCGAAAGAATAGTGGGAGCCCGAGTCTGAGTACAACATGCATGTTTCATCGGTGATGAAACATTTTGAGTGGAGGAGAATGACGGGGAACGTCAAGATCGAAAGTATTGAAGTTGAACCGCAATAGAATTTCAACTTCAGAAAAAAAAAAAAAAAAAAAAAATTACTGTTCACATGAACAATGACGGACGTCCGTGATGAACAGTGACGGACATCCGTGAAACACTGACGGACGTCCGTGATTTTTCCCCTTCACTGTCCGTAGGTCACGGACGTCGTGACGGGCTTCCGAATTTTGAGTTTTTTTGGTGAAAACTTACCTTTTTTGTGTTTTATTTCTATTAGAACTTTTTATTTCGAATTTTAATTATTGGTGGCCTATATATAGAGGCTTGTAAAGACTTTTTAAGTAGTTATTGAATATTTTGAATGCTTTTATGCTTGAATATTCTTTCCCTGAGATGGGTTTGGTGTGAGGCCAAGGGAGTGATTCCCAAAAGCCATTGTCATTTTCTCTATTATCTATCATTGTCTTCTTTGTATTTTTGCCTTATTGATCCCTGCTTGTTTCTCTTACATCTTAACCTATTGATTTCTTGATCCCTAAAATCATAAATCCCTTTCAGAATCCCAAATCAAACAGAGCCCAAAACCCTTTTCTAAGCCATAAATCAAACCATAAGCCCATTACAAAATCATACACCTATTTCCAAAGCCCTAGTTAGAGCTTGCGAATCTACATCGGATCGAAGACGAACGCCCAAGCTGGAAAAAGCTAGAGTTCTATCTTTAGGCCGATCTCGCCTCAAATCTAAAAGTACTTGCGCATCGGACTGGACCCTACCTGGATCTTGTGTGTTCTACTCATCAAAATTCTCCAACCCTAAGGTATCTTAAGATAGTTTTGTGATTAAACTTGAATTACTTTATTTAATTTCGGCCAAATTGCATAAAAAAATCATATTCCGCATTTTAGGGTTATCGTCCCCCGTCAGGTACTCAAAAGTTCTTGGGTGAAGAGAAAAAGACGATTGAGGGAGAAGGGTGGTGACGGCTAGGGTTTCTTACGAAGAAAAAGAACAAGAAGAGACGGCTAGGGTTTTCTCACAACTCTATTCTCAAGAATTCTTAAATTGTGATTTAAGGTTCTCCCTAACACCTCTTCTTATAACTTAATGGGGATTATCTGGTGTTGGATTGACACACCAACGTAATGTGTATAGGCTTTTATTTCAATGTCCAAAAATAAAGGTTTTAAAGCCTACACCAAGGTTTGATCCTTGAACCTCTAGTCTATAGCTCAAGTCTCTAACCGCCATGCTATCACGTAGCTTGTGTAATTAGTGACGAAGTTAAATATAAGGGTCTTTTAAACCAAAACGTGCATCTTTTGTTTAATATGTTTTGATGCAATGTATATTTTGCTAAGCACATATACTTGTTGGACGTATTAAGGTTTGGAAAAATTTGGGTTGTTACAAAAATTCATTTGTGCAGCTGTGGAGCTTTGGTATTAATTGTAGAACCTTGTGGTGGTTGTGTAACCCGATTTGGTTAATTGCAGCCTGGTGGTGGCTGCAGTTTGGAAGTGGGTTGTTTTACTCAGTATTGTGCACAATATCTGTTTTTGCAGCCGAAGGGAGTTATTCTTTGTTTCACCTTTATCCCATCGATCCGAGTACTCGGTGCAACCCCCTCCTTCTTCAAGAGTGGTGTTGACCATGAAAGGATCACCCTTTTTAGTACTAGAGAAGGTCTTTTGACCGGAGGTATATTGAGTAGGTGATCGGGCCTAATGAACCCTTAAGCTCTTATTATTTGGATGAACAATTTTTTCTTCCCAAGACAAGTGTTAATTTGCTTTTGGCACAAGATATTCTTCATAGAGAAACTGTAGGCTTATGTTATTGCAATAGTGCAATCTTATGCTATTTTGAGGTATCTCCACTATGAAAGATTCCAGAGTCGTGTTGGGTGGTAGATGTTGCATGATAGAGTTGACAAACATATACAATATCCAAGTTGCCTCTGCTACATTGGCGCAGAGACAAATATTCAAGTTGCTCATCCCTCTACGTCTCCTTCCATGTGGATTGTTGACTATGGGGCCACAGATCATATGATAGGTTCCTCTTCACTGTTCCAATCATTATCACCTATGTCTAGCCAATGTAGCATTCGAGTTGCAGATGGATCTCTTGTCCCTATCGGTGGTAAAGTCACAATTCATACTAGTTCTCTTTCCTTAACTTCCTCTTTATATGTTTCTAAAATGCTTATTAACTTTCTCTCTGCTAGTAGTCTTACAAAAACTCTAAATTGTAGTGTCACCTTTTTTCCTTCCCATTGTGTTTTCCAAGATTTGTCGACAGGGAAGGTGATTGGTCATGGTTGGGAGAGTAGAGGCTACTATGACAGATTCCAGAGTTGTGTTGGGTTGTAGATGCTCCATGATAGAGTTAACAAACAGATACAATATCCTTGGGCCAAAAGGCAAATATTCAAGTTGCTCATGCCTCTATTTCTCCTTCCATGTGGATTGTTAGACTCTGGGGCCACAAATCATATGACAAGTTCCTCTTCACTGTTCCAATCATTATCACCTATGTCTAGCCAATATAGCATTTAGGTTGCAGATGGATCTCTTGTCCCTCTCGGTGTAAAGGCACAATTCATGCTGATAATCTTTCCTTAACTTCCTCTTTATATGTTTCTAAAATGCTCATTAACCTTCTCTCTGTTAGTAGTCTTATAAAAACTCTAAATTGTAGTGTTAACTTTTTTCCTTTCCATTGTGTTTTCCAAGATTTGTCGAAAGGGAAGGTGATTGGTCATGGTCAGGAGAGTAGAGCCTTGTATATCTTTGAAGGCTCACATGCTAGTGTAGACCTGAGTATTCAAAAGCATATAGCTGCGCTTCTACTTCTATTGAGGAAGTTGAGTTATGACATGCACGACATGGTCATGTTCCCTTACAATGGTTGCGAATGGTATTCCCACAAAAATTCAAGGATGTTGTGACTGGGACGCCACTTACATGGACATTGGATTCAAACCGCATTGTTTCTACCGGCGTAGAAAGAAGCAGCGTAATGGAAGTCAGAGCTAAGGAAAGACGAAAATTTTGGAGAAAGAGGAGGAAGAACTAAAAGAGCTGCGAAATTTCGATTTGAAATTTCGATCAATCGAAAGTAAAATTTCGATCGATCGAATGTCGATGGCGATATTCATAGACATATGAATTTCGATCGATCGATTTTGAATTTTAGTCGATCGAAATCGCGCCGAGTTTTGTTTGGTCGTTTTAGAAGTCTAATTTCGAACTTTTGTTTTAAGGGTTTATTTGTCTTTATTTAATATTCGTTTTATGGTTTTCTTTTATTGTAAGACCTCCTATATAAGGTCATTAAGAAGAACATTGTAGTTAGTTGATTGAATATTGAATGCTTTTATGCTTGAATATTTTCTGCCTGAGATGGGTTTGGTGTGAGGCCAAGGGAGTGATTCCCAAAAGCCACTATTATCTTCTCTATTCTATTTGCTATTTCTCAATCTGTGATTGCATTCAAAACCCTTAGCCTAATTGTTTCCTTGTTTTCCTAAAAACCCTAAACCCTTTTGAAACCCTAATTCAAGCATAGCCGACACCCGTTCCAAACCATAAACCGATCCGAAAACCATAAACCTATTGCAAACCGTAAATCCCTTTCACAACCCAACTTGGGAATCTGTGAATCTACATTGGACCGAAGACGAGCGCCTAAGCCTGGAAAAAGCTAGAGTTCTATCTCTAGGCCGATCTCGCCTCGACTCGAAAAGGACTTGTGCATCGGACTGGATCCTACCTGGATCGCATGTGATCTACCTATCAAAAATTCTGCAAAACCCTAAAGGTATCAAAGATAATTTTGCGATTAAACTTGATTTAATTTCATTAATTTCGGCAAATCTGCATAAAAATCATATTCCGCATTTTAGGGTCGTTTTTTCGCTTCAGTTTTGGTATCAAAGCCCTAGGTTTTCTAGGTTAGGGCATCTTTGCTTGTCATATTTATTTTATTGCATTGTTTCCCTTTGTGAGTCCATATTGCATTCCACATTAGAACCCTTATAGACTTTGTGATCACCATGGCTTCGGATGAGGTTCTTAATTCCCTTCGAGCTATGCGAGAGGAATTGGGTGCGATTAGTGCACGTCTGAATACCATAGAGCAAGCCCAAACATCCCTAGGAGTTGGTAATGATCGGTTACGTGATCGAATCAACCAACTGGAAGCGATAGGTGGGCTGGAAAATCAGCACCAAGAGCGTGAATGTCCATACTTTGAACGTAATGGTCGCAAAGACAATCAGAACCGTGGGGATCATCGTAGAGATGACTATGACACCGAAGTTCAACTCCTTAAGAATGTCCGAGTTGAGATTCCGACTTTTGATGAAAGAATGGACCAAACCGTCTTCTTTGATTGGCTTTCCGACATGGACAAACACTGTGATTGGTATGCCATGAATGATGATCGTTGCCTTAGACTCGCTAAGATGAAATTGATTGGTCAAGCTTGACTATTCTGGCTCAACGTCGAGTGCATTAGGGTAAATGCGGGTTGTCCTCCCATTACCCGTTGGGACGACATGAAGGAACGACTTACTGAGAAGTATGTTCCTTTATCATACCACCAACGCCTCCTCGACCAGTGGCAAAATTTACGTCAAGGTGGTGTGCCCGTGACCGATTACATTGCCAAATTCGAAGAATTCATGATGAGGGCAAAAGTATCGGAAGACCCTGAAATTACTCTCTAGATTCAGCACCGGATTGCGACTTGAATTGCAAAAAGAGTTGATTTCTCACCCTGTAGAAACTCTTGAAAGATGTTATGCCGTTGTGCAAGATCTTGAACGGTACTTGAAAACTATGGTGGTAAAGAGGACCGAGTCACAATATAATAGTCAACGATCCGGTGAGGGACGATTCAATCCTCCTCCCAAACCTACACAACCCGCCCCTACCAATTTTAGGTTTGAAAAGGGAAAAGGTGTAGTCGGGGAATCCTCAAGGGTTAATTCTCAAATAAAGTGCTATAAATGTCATGGGATGGGGCACTTTGCCGCCCCTACAAAAGAATCCCAAAGGACTCTCTTCATTAAGGGAGAGGAGGATGATGATGAGGTAGTGGTTGAAGAGGAAGTATTTGAACCGGTTAGCACACCCAGTAATGAGGAGGGTGATGCTATTGGTCATGCTTTAGTTGTGAGGTGTGCCCTTGCGCAGCCTCAACGGGATGAAAAGGATGACTGGCGTAGGAAGAACATCTTTCACACCTATGCCAGATTTGGTGAAAAGAATTGTAAGATCATTGTGGATAGCGGTAGTTGTACTAACGTAATATCAACTTATGCAGTACGCCGCTTAGGGCTTACACCTGAAGCCCACCCGAGACTTTATAAAGTCGCATGGGTCAATTCTTCATCCATTCCCGTGTCGAAAAGGTGTCGTGTACCGATTCAGTTAGGTTCTTGTTCGGACACCTTATGGTGTGATGTGGTGCCAATGGATGTGAGCCATGTCATTTTGGGAAGGTCGTGGCTCTACGACATGGACGACTCTTTCTGGTCGTTCAAATATATGCACGTTCATGCATCAGGGCAAAAAGGTCACTTTACACCCTTTGCCTCCCAAAACACCATCGACCAACACCGTCGAACAGAAGGGCGAGTTTTCTAAATCCATTAATATTGTGAGCCCTTCTAAGTTCGAGAAAGCATCGAGAGAAGAGAGTGTGGTGTACGTAGTTGTCACCGTAGAGAGTGCTCCCGAGTAGGTGAGTGAGTGTCCCAAGGAGGTTGAGCTGATTCTAAAAGAGTTTACAGATGTCTTCCCTGAAGACTTACCAAACGAACTCCCCCCCCTGCGTGATATTCAACACGCCATAGACTTGGTTCCTGAATCTACCTTACCGAATCTGCCCCACTATAGGTTGAATCCGGTTGGGCACAACGAGTTAACTCGACAAGTCAATGAGCTCCTTCAGAAGGGGTTCATCCAAGAGAGTCTGAGCCCGTGTGCCCTGCCCTACTCACTCCCAAGAAAGATGGTACGTAGCGCATGTGTGTGGATAGCCGTGCAATCAATAAAATTACGGTTAAGTATCGGTTTCCCATACCAAGGCTCGATGACATGCTTGACATGATGGTTGGTGCCACTATCTTTTCAAAGATAGATTTTAAGAGTGGCTACCATCAAGTCCGCATCTGCCTCAATGATGAGTGGAAAACCGCCTTTAAAATTTTTATGATTGGATGGTTATACCTTTTGGGCTTTCTAACACCCCGAGTACTTTCATGCTACTCATGACCCAAGTGTTGAGACCATTTCTTGGCAAATTCCTTGTTGTTTATTTCGATGACATCCTGATCTACAGTCATGACAAGGAACAACACTTGACCCACCTTAGGCTGGTTTGTAAAATCCTCAAGGGCGAGAGGTTGTTTGCAAATTTCAAGAAATGCACCTTCATGCAACGTTCTGTTGTTTTCTTGGGATTTATTATCTCAGCCAATGGAATGGTCGCGGACCCCGAAAAGGTGAGTCATTGTGGAGTGGCCCGAACCTAAGAACATATACGATGTCTGTAGCTTCCATTGTTTGACTACCTTTTATCGTCGCTTGATCAGAAGCTTTAGCACCATCATGGCCCCAATTTCTGATTGCATGAAAAAAGGGAACTTTAAATGGGACAAAGTGGCGACAAAAGCCTTTGTTGAGATCAAACAACGAATGAGTATTGCACCCGTCATGCGATTGTCGAACTTTTCTAGAGTCTTTGAAGTCGCATGCGACGCATTGGGTGTAGGCATAGGAGGAGTGCTTAGCCAAGAGGGTCACCCTGTGGCCTATTTTAGTGAAAAACTTAACGAGGCGAAGCAAAAATACTCCACCTATGACAAGGAGTTCTATGCGGTCGTTCGATCTCTTTGGTATTGGAAACATTACCTTAGACCACTGAAATTTGTGTTGTTCTCTGACCATGAAGCCTTACACTTTCTTGCTTCCCAGAAGAAGTTGAACCAAAGGCACGCGAAGTGGGCTGAGTACTTTCAAGGGTTCACATTCATGTTAAAGCATAAGGCCGGTGCTGAAAATAGGGCCGCTGATGCACTTAGTCAACGAGTGGTGACTTTGCGCGCAATTCACACCGAGGTCATCGGGTTCGAAAAGTTAAAGTATGAGTACCCCGAGTGCCCAGATTTTGGGGTTGAGCACACTGCTCTCCTTAGTAACCCGACCAGCACACACTCCGTATACACCGTCCAGGATGGGTACTTATTCAAAGGCAATCGCCTTCGCATCCCTCGCACTTCATTGTGTGACTTTCTCATTTGGGAGTTACATGCTGGAGGGATGGCCGGACATTTCGGGCGTAATAAAACTGTTGCGCTCGTAGATGATAGGTTCTTTTGGCCTAGCCTAATGAGAGATGTCGCTCGGGTTGTCAAACATTGTCGTACTTGCAAAGTGTCAAAACAGACCAAACAAAATACTGGCTTGTACACTCCTTTACCTGTGCCACACACACCGTGGTAGGACCTCTCTATGGATTTCGTGCTTGGACTTCCTAAGACCCCTAGGAAGCACGATTCCATCTATGTCGTAGTGGACCGATTTTCCAAAATGGCCCACTTCATTCCTTGTTCCAAAACCTCCGATGCGTCTCATATTGCTAAACTATTTTTCACAGAGGTAGTGCGTCTTCATAGGTTGCCCAAAACCATTGTGTCTGATAGGGATGCTAAATTTACGAGTTATTTTTGGAAGACCCTTTGGCACATGATGGGCACATTGCTGTAACTCTCTACAACTTACCACCCTCAAACGGATGGCCAAACCGAAAGCACCAATAGGAGCCTTGGGAATCTCCTTCGTAGTCTTGTCGGTGATCATGTTAGGAGCTGGGATACCATCTTACCCACAGCTGAGTTTGCATATAATAATTCTGCCAATAGGTCCATAGGCATGAGTCCTTTTGAAGTAGTGCATGGTCATAGGCTTAGGACCCCATTAGATTTGATCCCCATGTCTGCATCCCATAGAGTGTCAGAGGCCGCCGATGCATTTGCACAACATATTCATAGCTTGCATGCCGAAATTAAACAGAAAATTAATTCAAGCAACAATTAATATAAATTATCTGCAGATGCTCATAGGCGTTCTAAAGAATTTAACGTGAGTGATTATGTGATAGTCCGGGTTAGGCCTGAGCGGTTCTCATCGGGAGCCGCAAAGAAGCTCCAATCTCGAGGCGCTGGGCCTTTTAGGATTTTGGCTAAGAGTTGTCCTAATGCATACGTGCTCGAGCTTCCTCCAGGTACGGGGGTTAGTTCCACGTTCAATGCGGAGGACTTGGTTTCTTACTTGGTTTCACCCCACCTCCAGAAAACCCACTCCAACTACCTCCTAGTCCCTGACCCAACCCAACCTTGCAGCCTATACCTCTTCCTTCCCCAAGCAGACAAAGATCAGATGAGGTAGAGGATATAATCAACGATCATGCTGTCTCTAGACATGACGGGGGATTCCAGAAATACTTGATTAAATGGGTCGGCAAACCGGAGTCCGAAAACACTTGGGTCCACGAAAATGAAGTTCGCCATTTGAACCCCGACCTGCTAGACATCTACCACGAGCGTGTTTCATCGGTGATGAAACCTTTTTGGTCCAGGGGAATTGACGGGGACGCCACTTACATGGACATTGGATTCAGACCGCATTGTTTCTACCGGCGTAGAAAGAAGCAGCGTAATGGAAGTCAGAGCTAAGGAAAGATGAAAATTCTGGAGAAAGAGGAGGAAGAATTGAAAGAATTGCGAAATTTTGATTTGAAATTTCGATCGATTGAATTGAGATTTTGATCGAAAGTAAAATTTCATTCGAGCGAATGTCGATGGCTATAGTCATAGACATATGAATTTCGATCGGTCGAAATCGTGCCGAGTTTTGTTTAGTCGTTTTAGAAGTCTAATTTCGAACTTTTGTTTCAAGGGTTTATTTGTCTTTATTTAATATTCGTTTTAGGGTTTTCTTTTATTGTAAGTCCTCCTATATAAGGTCATTAAGAAGAACATTGTAGTTAGTTGATTGAATATTGAATGCTTTTATGCTTGAATATTTTCTACCTGAGATGGGTTTGGTGTGAGGCCAAGGGAGTAATTCCCAAAAGCTATTATTATCTTCTCTATTCTATTTGCTATTTCTCGATCTGTGATTGCATTCAAAACCCTGAGCCTAATTGTTTCCTTGCTTTTCAAAAACCCTAAACCCTTTTGAAACCCTAATTCAAACATAGCCGACACCCGTTCCAAACCATAAACCGATCCGAAAACCATAAACCTATTGCAAACCGCAAATCCCTTTCACAACCCAACTTGAGGATCCGTGAATCTACATCGGACCGAAGACGAGCGCCTAAGCCTGGAAAAAGCTAGAGTTCTATCTCTAGGCCGATCTCGTCTCGACTCGAAAAGTACTTGCACATCGGACTAGACCCTACTTGGATCGCGTGCGATCTACCTATCAAAAATTCTGCAAAACCCTAAAGGTATCAAAGATAATTTTGCGATTAAACTTGATTTAATTTCATTAATTTCGGCAAATCTGCATAAAAGTCATATTCTGCATTTTGGGATCGTTGTCCCGCGTCACGTTGATAGCATCCCATTCAAATGTGAAATTTGTGAGATGGCAAAACATACAAGAGCCTCATATCCTCCTAGTGGAAATAGAAGTGATATACCATTTGAGATTATTCATTCTGATGGGAGGGGACCTTCACCAGTTACCTTTGTTTCAGGTTTTCGTTACTTTGTGTCCTTCATTGATGATTGTACCCATCTAAACACCCTATACATGATGAAGACTAAAGATGAAGTTGCCTCCGTATTTTCTACATACCATAAAATCATTCAAAACCAATTGAATACATATTTGAAGATCCTTAGGTCTGATAATGAGGGAGAGTACTCTTCTCATCTCCTTCAATGTTATCTTCAACAACATGGTATCGAGTGGTAGACATCATGTCCATATACCCTCCAGCAAAATGGAGTTGCAGAGAGGAAAAATTGCCACTTGTTGGAAGTTGCTAGGGCATTATTGATTGGAACAAATGCTCCCAGAAATTTGTAGAGTGAAGCGATGCTCACTGCATGTTTCCTCATTAACAAAATGCCCATACCTGTCCTCCAAGGCAAGTATTCTCACTGCATGCTCTCCTCCAAACTACTTTTTCCAATTCCCCCCAAAACCTTTGGTTGCCTATGTTTTGCCCAAATCGCTGATATTCATCGTGACAAGTTGAGTGCCTAAGAAGCTCGATGCATCTTTGTTGGGCACCCTCCATCACAAAAAGGGTATAAGGTGTATGATCCTATTTCTAGAAAGTGGTACATGATTATGGATGCCAAAAACTCAAGAAGAGAGACTCTAGTGCCCTCTTTAGGGGGAGAATGTTATGAGAATGGAAGAGAGCCCTGGTATGCTTCCCATTATTCCCATCATGAATGTGAGGGAAGGTCAAGATGAGATAGATTTGGACAAAATCGAGAGGAAGTTGTAGAAGAGCAAACTCAAATTGAAGTCGATAAGTATGAGGAATTCCTTCAGAGAAAAATCTGTGAGAAAGAGGTTAGGAAACCTCTTATTCAAGAAGTTGTTCAAGAAGAAGTTCAGGAAGACCCTCAGGTAGAGTCTCTATCCCAGTCCACTGACCATGAACCTTCTCCAGAGACAGATCCTGTCTCCAATATTGATCGTCCTATTGCTCAGTGTAAAGGTACAAGACATCCTATCCATTAATTCATTTCCTATAATAGTTTATGTCTCTCATTTCAGGTTTATCTCATCATTAAATTCTATTACTATACCTAATTCTGTGTCTGAAGCCCTATCTCAACCCGAATGGACAAAGGCTATGGCGCAGGAAATCCAGACATTAGAACACAACAAGACATGAAACATTGTTGATCTTCCTCCGAGAAAGAAAGTGGTGGGTGCAAGTGGATCTGCACTTTAAAATATAGACATGCTAAGGCCATTGAGAGGTACAAAGCAAGGTTAGTTGGAAGACGGTTCACACAAACACAAGGAGTCGATTATCAAGAAACATTTGCTCCATTTGCAAAATCAAATACCATCAAAGTTTTTTAGCCTTAGCCGCCTACATGGAAAGACCCATGTCACAATTGGATGTGAAGAATGAATTCCTTCATGGTGATTTGAAGGAGGAAGTCTACATGACACTCCCACTTGACTTTGTTAAACAAGGGGACATTAGGAAGTATGCAAGCTCCAGAAGTCCATCTATGTGTTAAAGCAGTCTCCAAGTGCCTGGTTTCAGAAGTTTAGTGAAGTCGTAATGAGTTATGGATATCGAAGAAGTCACTATGACCACACCTTATTTGTGAAGAAAGGGGTGCGTACTACAACCATCTTGGTGTATGTAGATGATATTATCATCACAGGAGATGATAGTGAAGAAATAGTATGTTTGAAAGAACACCTTGTAGGGTCTTTGAAATCAAGGATTTGGGTCCTTTAAAGTACTTTCTAGGTATTGAGGTGGCAAGGTCCAAGAAAGGGATTGCATTGTCATAAAGAAAATACACTCTGGATCTAGTTCATGATACTGGACTGTTGGGGTGCAAGCCTGCTGTGAATCTTATTGAGCAGAATCATAGGTTGAATGAAGAGGTTGGCGAACTTCTGAAGGACCCTAGAAGTTACCAGAGATTAGTTGAAATACTAATCTACCTCACCATGACTCGTCCTGATATAGCCTATGCAGTAAGTGTCGTGAGCCAGTATATGCACTCATCCAAGAACACTCATCTTGATACTATTTACAGGATCCTCATATACTTGAAAGGGAGTCCTGGCAGAGGACTCTTGTACAATAATCATAACACTTGAATATTGAGATGCTTACAGATGCAGATTGGGCAGGATCTCTTGATGATAGATGATATACCACAAGGTACTGTACATTCCTTGGAGGGAATTTGGTGACATGAAGGTCAAAGAAACATGTGGTATCCAAATCTAGTACAGAGGGGGAGTATAGACCTATTTCTCAGGGAGCTCGCGAGGATATGTGGTTGAAACATATCTTATCTGATTTAGGAATTCATGTTACCTTGCCTATTACCGTATATGGTGATAATGAGGCTACACATTATATCGCAGAGAACCTGGTCTATCATGAAAGAACAAAACATATCGAAGTTGACTGCCATTTCATTCGAGGGAAGGTTGAACAAAAGTAGATTGTCATACCCCAAGTTTGTTGAAGATCAGCTGGCCGACATTTTTATTGAAGGTGTTGGCGGAAAAAGACTTTTTGACATCACCTCCAAGTTGGGCATGATCCATATACATGCTCCAACTTGAGGGGGAGTGTTGATGTGTCCTTAATATTTTGTCTTAGTTGGTGTGAGTGTGTGTTACTCTATGTAAGTGTGGGTGTGTGTAGATATTCTGTTGGTATCAATAACAATTTGTAAATAATATAAATATCAATGATATGTGGGTATGAGGACATGATACTTAACCATGATTTATCTAAGCTCTTCTTCCTTTTCTATCTCTTATTTATCTCTACCAAACCCTAACCTAACCCTAACTTAATTAAATGCTACAATCACCAATGCATACTCCCCATAGCACCATCAACATAAGAAATATCAACTTAAATTCCATATCTGGTGGTTGAACTCATAGAATATCGCAAAGATATTAGGAATGCTATGAATTTTTCAATCAACAAACATAGAATGAGGAAAGATCTCACTAATCAAATGCATACGAGGCATCAAACAATCCATTTGGCAACTTCTAAACAGTTCCATCCAACTTTAGATGGTTTCGGCGACCACCGTTCATCAATCCACGATCAAACAACCATCTCAGTCACATGTATTAATTTTTTTGTGACTGAGATTTACATTGTTGAGGGGCTAGAAGGAGTTTCTAGCCTTTAAGATGCAAAACCGCGGTCAGAAAAGCCCACAAAATCAACTGGTTCAAACGAGGAAGATGAAGACCAGCGGAGAAGACGATTTCAAAAACGATTGATATTGGTCTTGAAGGGGAAAGGGATCACCTTAAAGTTCGTATCACAATGTTGTCAGTTTCAACGAGTTCTTACGATGTTCCGATGACGCCGGTGAAGGCGTGGGTTGAGGTGTTGGCGGGCGTAGGTTTATGATTGAGCTTCTTTGATACCAAGAAGATTTGTAGGATTAGGGTTAAGGTTAGGTAAGGAGGAAGAAGAAAAGAACTAGGGTTGAGTGTCTTGTCTTTTCACATTCTCCAATGCATTAAGGTTTCTATACTATCTACATTATTACACGAATTTCAATGAGAGGAAAATAAGAAAAGTGTAGTAAGTTGTGTACTTACCACACACACTCCCACTATGACTAAATACACCTACACACTAACACATAGATGGCTAAGTCCATCACCAACAATGGACTTTCCCCATGGTTGTCTCAATAACTCCTCCTATATGATGCAGGACGGGAAGGCGCTAACCCTACACTAGCGTATATTCCGCACGATAGGTTTAGGGTTTGATTATTCTCGAAAGACAATAATACTAAAAAAAAGAATAATGAAGAAGATATGGAGAATCACTGGAATTTCGCCACCGAAAATATTAGCTTCACTCCAAAGGATAAGAATCACTCTTGCTCTAAATGAAAACTCATCTCAAGTCTTCAAGAGTTGAAAGAATCACTCTCTCTTAGATTGCACAAACCAAAATTTTCATTCATTTTATTCTCGTAAGAGATAAAATGTGTATTTATAATTCAAAGAAATCCTAACTTACCAAACATAAAGACTTCTTAACGAAAAAGGAAACTAAACCTAAAGCTAATCGCAAAGACTCCTAACAAAAAAAGGAAACTAAACCTAAACAAAATTGCAAAAATTGACTAAGTTGGCATGATCTCGCACAAGTTCACATGTGCGAGATTTAGCTTCGTTCGCGCTGGACCTAAAGTCGCGCGTGCGAAGGCGCATCTCTAAAACTCCCCCTTCGTTTGATCTCACGTGCGCCAGATTGGAACTCGCGCTTGCGACTTGTGATAGGGGCTCTTCTCTGCCTTCTTTCCTCTTTCCATGTGTGCGTGGGGTCTTCAGCCTATGCCAAGAACCTATGCACATGGTTCTTCAGCCCTGTTTTAAGGGGCCTTTTGAAAGCCCATTGGTGGGTCCACTTTCTCCTCAATTTCCTTCTTTGAGTAGGGATACAATTCCAGCACTTGGATTTGGATTCCGCATCAGGATACCAGCATTTTCTTCCCCAATGGCTGCATCAGTACTGTGTTTGATCTCTTGAGTCGGCGGAACCATTTGCAACTGATACTATCTGAGTATTTTCTTTTTTCTTTTAAATCCTAGTTATCAATAATTTGTATCTAATCATCTTTATCATTGATGATTTCATATTCATTCCCATCCACTCTATAGACTACATCTTCCACTATCCTTTTTAAAGTACCATTCGTATTAGTCATTTGGTCCTCAATTATTCTACTCTTGCGTTCAAGCCAAATAAAATATATAGAAGCACAAAACGCTAATCTTATAATGAAAGCACTTCGACTTTTCCTTTCTATCTCTTTGAGATCCAAATAGTTTCTTGCATTGCTTGCCAATATCATCATCTCGGATATTCAATCGACTTCTTGTCGATCTCCAAATCCACTGAAAATATCTACATTTGAAAAACAAATAGTCGTTCGTCTCTAACTATTCTGACGGGGACGCCAACATTGTGGACATCGGTTACGGACCATATGGTGTGTACCGACGTCGGAAGAAGCGGAACGGAAACCAGAACCAGGCTTAAGAGGAGCAGAATCTGCGTATTGGAGCAATGCATAGTCGATCGATCGATCCCATACTTCGATTGATCGATTGTGGTCAGTGGAAACTCATTTTGGTGAAGTTATATATATATATATATATATATATATATATATATATATATATATATATGCTTCGATTGATCGATCACCTTTTCGATCAATCGAATGATTAGTGACCCGAGAGCTATATTATATATATATATATATGCTCGATCGATTGACGTTGCACATCGATCGATTGAATTTTCGAGAAAAGGGGTTTTCGTCAGAGTTCAAAGTTAAGTTTTAGGGGCATACTTGTTTTTTTTTAGTATTTGTTTTAGGGTTTTCTTTTGTTTTAGAGGCCTCCTATAAAGGTCTTTTAATAAAACAATGTAAGGAGTTTTTTTTTTTTCAATGAAAAGAGCTTTCGCTTTGGAACTTGAGATGAGTTTCTTCAAAGATTAAATCTTCTTCCCGAGAAGAGTTTGGTGTGAAGCCAAGGGTGCGAAGCCCACGATCTTTTTCCCGGGAAGGGTTTGGTGTGAAGCCCACAATCTATCTTCTATCTATTTCTTTGATTTTCTAATTGTTTAGCTTGCATACCGATCTCAACCAACCATATTTCAACCATTACCTTGCGATCTTTTCAACGCTCACAAACCCTAAATCCAACCATCATCTTAATATCCTGAAATCCTAAACCCTAGCATCCATCTAAACCGTTATATCGATACGTCTCTGCGAACCCTAGATTGAACCGACGACTTCATTGTTGATCTACGAGCGAGCCCTAATCGGGAAGCGACTAGAGTTCTACCTCTAGAATCTTCCTTCCGCGACGCAAACGAATCTAACGCAACAGACCGGACCCTACCCTACCTGAATCACCATGCGATCATCCAAATGGAAAACTACAAAACCCTAAAGTATTCGCGTTATTTCCAGAGTCATTGTTCAAATTAGATTAGTTTAATTTCGAAAATTAAGTAAATTATAGTATTCACGTAATTTAGGGTTCTGTCCAGCGTCAGTTTTGGTATCAAAGCCTTGGTTCTAGGTTAGGGCATATTTCTGTGACATTTAATTCCATTGCAATTTAATTTTCATTTCATTTTATTTCAGTTGTGGTCAAAGTGTGCATATCTAGCGTTCGATAAAATTCCTCTTTCATTGTGGTTCATATTTGCATGCTCATTTAGATACCGTACTAGTAGCTGTGATCACCATGGACATGACTGAGATTGCTGACGTTCTTAACGGCATGAGAATCGAACTGAAAGCGATCAATGATCGAATGGCTGCCATGGAGCAAGCCCAAAGAAACCTTGAGGTTTCCAATGAGAGATTGTTGAACCGAGTCAATCAATTAGATGGGGAGGATGAGCATGTTGAGCAACATCGTGAGCGTGATGGGCCACGCTTCGAACGCAATGGCTATCAATATGATCGGAACCGGAATTATAGGATGAATCATCGTGGAGATGACCACGAATCGAAAGGGAAACTCCTTAAAAATGTTCGAGTTGAGTTCCCAACCTTCGATGGAAGCTTAGACCCTAAAAGTCTTCCTTGATTGGTTATCCGACATGGAACAACACTTTGAGTGGTTTGGCATGAGCGATGAGCGACGTGTCAGGCTCGCTAAGATGAAACTCATCGTCCAAGCTCGACTCTTTTGGGTCAACATTGAACGCATCAAAATGAATGCGGGTTGTGCTCCCATTACCGATTGGGAGGACACGAAGGAGCGACTTACAGAGAAGTACGTTCCTTCCTCATACTACCATCATCTCCTCGGTCAATGGAAAAATCTACACCAAGGTAGTATGCCCATAGCGGATTACATTAGCAAATTCGAAGAATACATGATGAGAGCCAAAGTATCTGAAGACCCTCAAGTCACCTTATCTAGGTTTCGCACCGGATTGCGGTTTGACTTACAAAAAGAGTTAGTCTCTCACCCCGTTGAGACTGTCGCCGAGTGTTACACCGTCATTCAGGACCTTGAACGATATTTAAAAATGATGGTGGTGGAGCGATATGATTCTCATACCGGCCAACCTCGTATCGGAGAAGTGAGGAGTGGTGCTGGAAACCCGCCTCCCAAACCCACACAATCCACATCTTCCAATGTGCGGTTTGACAAAGGAAAGGGTGTAGTTGGAGAGTCCTCGAAGTGCGGTTCTCACATCAAATGCTATAATTGTCAAGGATTGGGACACTTTGCCGCCCAATTCCCTAAGAGAGATCGTCAAAGGAATCTCTACGTCGAAGAAGAGGGAGATGATGATGAGGGGTTTTTTGAAGAAGAGGTCTTTGAGCCAAATGCCACACCTAATGATGAGGAAGGTGATGGCATGAATCGTGCTCTAGTTGTGCGGTGTGCCTTTGCACAATCTCAATTGGATGAGAAAGACGAATGACGAATGACGAAGGGAGAACATCTTCCACACCTTTGTCACATGTGGGACAAAAAGTTGTAGGGTTATTGTGGATAGGGGAAGTTGCACCAACGTGGTGTCCGAACACACCGTCACCCGCTTAAGGCTTACACCTGAAGCCCACCCGAGATCATATAAAGTCGCATGGGTTGACTCCTCATTCATTCCCGTGTCTCAGAGGTGTCACGTACAAATACAATCGGGTTCGTATTCAGACACCTTGTGGTGCGATGTTGTCCCGATGGATGTGGGCCGCATCATCTTGGGAAGGCCATGGCTCTACGATTTGAACGTAACCATTATTTTGATCGATCTAACATTTGCACGTTTAATTATAAGGGTAAGAAAATCACTCTTAACCCTTTGGCTTCCAAAGTACCATCGACCAATAGAGTCGAAAAGAAGGGAGGCCAATCCAAGGCCATCAACATTGTGAGCCCTTCAGAGTTCGAAAAAACGTCGCTAGATGAGAGTGTGGTGTACGTAATCGTCACCGTTGAGAGTGCTCTCGAGTGGGGGAGCGGGAGCGAGTACCTTAAAGAGGTTGAGTCGATCTTGAACGAATTTGTGGATGTCTTCCCTGAAGACTTACCTATTGAGCTCCCTCCCATGTGTGACATTCAACACGCAATAGACTTGGTTCTTAGATCTATCCTACCGAACCTGCCCTACTACAGGTTGAATCCGGTTGAACACGCCGAGTTGATGTGGCAAGTCAATGAGCTCCTTCAAAAGGGGTTCATCTAGGAGAGTTTGAGCCTATGTGCCGTACCCGCATTACTTACACCTAAGAAAGATAGTACATGGCATATGTGTGTGGATAGCCATGTGATCAATAAGATTACAGTTAAGTACCAGTTTCCCATACCGAGGCTCGACGACATGCTCGATATGATGGTTGGTGCCACTATCTTTTCCAAGATAGACCTTAAGAGTGGCTACCATCAAGTCTGAATCCCCCTGGGTGATGAGTGGAAAACTGCCTTTAAGACCAAAGATGGTCTTTATGAGTGGATGGTCATGCCTTTTGGGCTATCTAATTCCCCGAGTACTTTCATGAGGCTCATGACTCAAGTGTTGAGGCCATTCCTTGGCAGATTCCTTGCATATTTTGCCGACATCTTGATTTACAGTCATGACAAGGAACAACACCTAATCCACCTTAGGCTGGTGTGAGACCCGACGGGGAGAGAAACTCTATGCGAATATCAAAAAGTGCACATTCATGCAACGATCCGTTGTCTTTTTGGGATTCATTGTCTCAACTGACGGGTTGGTTACGAACCCCGCGAAGGTTAAGGCCATTGTGGAGTGGCCCGAACCTCGAAATATTCATAAGTCTGTAGCTTCCATGGCCTGGCCACATTTTATTGTCATTTCATCCGAAACTTCAACACCATTATGATCCCATTACCGACCTCACGAGAAAATGGGAGTTTCAGTGGAGCAAAGCCGCGACGAAGGCATTTGCCGAGGTAAAACAGAAATTGGTTATTGTACCCGTCATGCACCTACCTAACTTTTCTAAAGTCTTTGAAGTAGCATGTGATGCGTTGGGCGTAGGGATAGGCGGAGTGCTTAGCCAAGAGGGCCACCCTGTGGCCTACTTTAGTGACAAGTTAAATGAGGCAAGGCAAAGATACTCCACCTATGACAAGGAGTTTATATGGTCGTTCGATCTCTTTGATATTAGAAACATTACCTTAGACTGCAGGAATTTGTGCTGTTTTCTAACCACGAAGCCTTACGCTTCCTTGCTTCACAGAAAAAGTTGAACCCAAGGCACGCGAAGTGGGTCGAGTACCTTCAAGGGTTCACATTTGTGTTAAAGCATAAGACCGGTGCCGAGAACAAGGCAGCTGATGCACTTAGTCTTCGAGTGGCGACTTTGCAATCCATGAGCACCGAGGTCGTCGGATTTGAGCAGTTAAAGCAAGATTATCCCGAGTGTCCAGATTTCGGGGCAGAATAAACTGCTCTCCTTGACAATCCAAACAACATTAACTCCAAGTATACCCTGCAAGACGGGTATCTGTTCAAAGGAACTCGCCTATGCATCCCGCGCACCTCATTGCGTGACTTTTTAATTTGGGAGTTACATGTAGGAGGGATTGTCGGGCATTTCAAGCGCAACAAGACCATTGCGCTTGTTGAGGATAGGTTTTATGGGCCTAGCCTTATGAGAGATGTCTCTCGGGTTGTAAGACAATGCCGCACATGCCAAATGGCAAAATAGAGTAAACAAAAAACTGGCTTGTACACCTTGTTACCCGTGCCACAGACCCCGTGGCAAGGCATCTCCATGGATTTCGTGCTCGCGGGCTCCCCAAAACTCAACGGAAGCACGATTCCATTTTTGTGGTAGTGGACCGTTTTTCGAAAATGGCTCACTTACCCTGCTCCAAAACCTTCGATGCGGCCCATATCGCAAAGTTATTTTTCGGAGAGGTTGTGCGTCTTCATGGGCTACCCAAACCAATTGTGTCGGATCGGGACGTCAAATTCACCAGTTATTTCTAAAAAACTTTATGGCACATGATGGTTACCATGCTTCAGTTCTCATCGGCCTATCACCCTCAAACTGATGGCCAAACTGAAGCCACCAATAGGAGCTTAGGAAATCTCCTCCGTTGTCTGGTTGGTGATCATATTAGGACCTAAGATTTTATGTTGCTACTAGTCGAGTTTGCCTACAATAATTCTGCCAATAGGTCTATAGGCATGAGTCTGCTTGAGGTGGTACATGGTCATAGGCCTAGAACTCCATTAGATTTAATCCCCATGTCTGCATCACATCGAGTGTCGGAGTCTGCATATGCATTTGCACAACACATTCATAGCCTGCATGCCGAAATTAGACACAAAATTAATTCGAGCAATGAATAGTACAAAATGACAGTGGATGGGCATAAGCGTTTCAAGGAATTCAGAATTGGGGATCATGTGATGGTTCGGGTTAGGCCTGAACGATTCCCATCGGTGGTCACGAAGAAGCTCCAAGCCCTTGACGCTGGACCTTTTAGAATCGTGGCAAGGAGCGGACCTAATGCGTACGTTCTCGAACTTTCTCCGGATATAGGGGTCAGCTCTACGTTCAATGTGGAGGACCTAGTTCCTTCTTTGGGCTCAACCCCACCCCGTCAACCTTTTCCAAACAGCCCCAACCCATACAACCACCCTACCCTTGCAGTCACTACCCCTTCCTTCCCCAAGCAGGCAGAAGAAAGATGCCATCGAAGGAATATTGAAAGATTTTGTGGTGTCCATGCACGATGGAGGGTTTCAGAAGTATTTGGTAAAATGGTTGGGCAAGCCGAACTCCGAAAACACATGGCTAACTGAGGACGAGGTTCGTCACCTAGACCCCGACATGTTCGATCGATATCGCGACTCCGCTTCATTGGTGATGAAGCCTTTTCGGTCCGGGAGAATTGACGAGGACACCGACATTGTGGACATCGGTTATGGATCATATCGTGTCTATCGACGTCGGAAGAAGCAGAACGGAAACCAGAACCAGGCTTAAGAGGAGCAGAATCTGTGTATTGGAGCAGTGCACAGTCGATCGATCGATCCCATACTTCGATTGATCGACTGTGGTCAATGGAAACTCATTTTGGCGAAGTTATATATATAAAGGCTTCGATCGATCGAACACCTTTTCGATCGATCGATTAATTAGTGACCCGAGAGCTATATTTTATATATATATGCTCGATCGATCGACGCTGCACATCGAACGATCGAATTTTCGCGAAAAGAGGTTTTTGTCAGAATTCAAAGTTAAGTTTTAGGGGCATACTTGTCTTTTTTTATTATTTGTTTTAAGGTTTTCTTTTGTTTTAGAAGCCTCCTATATGAGGTTTTTTAATAAACAATGTAAGAAGTTTTTTTTTTTATTAATGAAAAGAGCTTTTGCTTTGGAACTTGAAATGAGGTTCTTCGAAGATTAAATCTTCTTCCCGAGAAGGGTTTGGTGTGAAGCCAAGGGTGCGAAGCCCACGAGCTTTTTTCCCAGAAGGGTTTGGTGTGAAGCAGAGGGTGTGAAGCCCACAATCTATCTTTTATCTATTTCTTTGATTTTCTAATTGTTCTACTTGCGTACCGATCTCAACCAACCATATTTCAACCAATACCCTGCGATATTTTCAACGCCCACAAACCCTAAATCCAGCCATCATCTTAATATCCCGTAATCCTAAACCCTAGCATCCATCTAAACCGTCATATCGATTCGTCTCCGCGAACCGTAGATCGAACTGGTGACTTCATTGTTGATCTACGAGCGAGCCATAATCTGGAAGCGGCTAGAGTTCTAGTTCTAGGATCTTCCTTCCACGAAGCTAACAGATCAAACGCAACGGACCGGACCCTGCCCGAATCACCATGCGATCATCTAAATGGAAAACTAAGAAACCCTAAGGTATTCACGCTATTTCCAGATTCATTGTTTCAATTAGTTTAGTTTAATTTCGGCAATTAATTAAATCATATCATTCACGTAGTTTAGGGTTCCGTCTCGTGTCAGATTCTCATCACAGTACACACCTGGACGGTGTATTAAAGCCCCCTTTCATCATGTTCTCTATCATCATCAGTTTCTCATGAATTGCTAGCCATGAGATGAAACTTTGTTACGAGATATTCCCTTCTCATGTATTGCTAGCCATGAGATGAAACTTTGTTTTGGGATATTCAGACTGTGCCATAATCCCCTATTCTAGTTCACTCTTTGATTAATATCTCTGATCTCCATCCATGCTGATTTGAATGAAAATTTCCCAGAACTAGTAGCTTTCCACACCATTCTATCGTCAAATCCATATCAGGTATATGGATAAGCTGGATTTGATTCCAAATCTGCTGTACACATTCCATCCTCCTTCGTCTATAATCTCCGCAACCTGAGCTTGACTATCGACTCCCGATTCAATAATAGTTCTCCTACCATACTTTTCCGTAAGAGTAATCTTATAGATCCAAGGATCCTTCCATAGTTTTATTTTTCAACATTACCCAATATGAATTCAATGTTTTCCACTGCATGATGCCTGATCTTCAAGATACCTTTCCAGACCCCAGAGGATATCCTTGGCGGTCCACAACTCCAAATTTCACTTATCCCTATGTACTTTGCTGATATCTTGTGATGTCCCCAAATTCATACACCGGATCAATGCGCTCACTTGGAGACATCACAGTATATCACATATCCATGATCATAATTAAATCAATTAATCCATAAAGATCCGCATATAAACGCAACGAAAAAATAACTATTAAAAGCGCACACATAAATTTCTTTTTCCATCATCATGAGAGCAATACTAAACTTTGAGATAACAACCTATTATACCAAATTGTATGCTTACTCTAAATTAAATAAAAACTGAAATCAAGCATGATCCATCATTAACATGAACTTGTTCATAAAAATAAATCTGAAATAAATGTCTTAAAATCCTTCCTAATACATAAAGAAAAAAACCTAATCAACTAAGCTTCAAATCCTTCGCTCAAATCTGGATTTCCATCAATATATGACACATCTACTTCATCCACTCCATGTATAGTTGTACTCCCTGGAATCTCAAACAATGGGTCAGTTTACCAAGTAAACCGGTATGGACCAGACATGATGAGGGTAATAGCAAAGGTCCACAACTCAAATTAACTCATAAAATCAAACAATAATAGAGATATAACATTACATAATAATGAGTAAAACAATAGAATGAAATTGAAACATAGCATTAAATCTAAATATAACATTATGGCTTGGGTCTCTACCCTAATTTCATGTGTGGTCATTTTTAATTGTGCATTTAATGCTCATGAATCGACATACATAATGGACATGATTATCTCTTTCTTAATCATTATCCTAATCTTCTCTGATCCTTCGATTAGTATTTACGTTAACCTTCACATAACTTCTCTTCAGTTAAGTAGTAAGCTTAAAATTAAAAACCTTCTCCATCTCTTCAGTCTTATCATTAATACATGGATGCATAACTTTTATTACTTGTCATTCTTATTCATCTTAATTCCTCTAGCATAAGTCCATAGGAATTCTATTGTAATCATAGAAATATTTTGTTTTCATGCGTCATGTCGTAAATGTATCTTTTCACTTTTATGAATGTCATGAATGCACATGTATAGAAAAACTGAAAATCAATCGTTCATGCAATAACTCTTTCACTTGTTTAGGCTTAACACATTATAAATATGTAATCTCTATCGATTCCTACTTGTTTCATGGCGTGTAAATCAAATATTCTTAGTTGCATGGATTTTAAGCAATAAAAAATAATGATAAACATAAATAAACATTTAAGAATGATGATTAAACATAAGCAATATTTTAATAGAAATTCATTACTTGCATCCTAGACAAATTCTGAAATTCCTAACAAATTCTGATTTCTGGAGAGATTCTGGATTCTAACAAATTCTGATTTCTGGAGAGATTCTGGATTCTAAATAATTTCTGGATTCTAAACAGATTTTGGATTTTGGACAGATTCTGGATTCTAGGCAGATTCTAGATTCCAAAACAGATTCTGAATTCTGCACAGAATTTCGTGATCAAGCATGTAATCCCTTACCATCGAAAATCCGTGATTAAGCATAAAAATTTAATAATCTAACATGAAGAATATTCATTAAGTGAAATAAACTCTAATTCCTATTTTATTTTTATGTTATCTTCGTTTCCGATTAATCTCAAAATGATTTCTCCATACCTCTAATCTTCGTGTAAAATTTACGTTACTCCTCTCCCTTGATCCAATCCGAAGCTCTAATCCGAAATCCGGTCGCGTTGTAAGCTCCTCTTGCTAGCTTCTAAGCCTTCAAGCCAAAACTTCTAGGGTTGCTCTTCTAATTCTCCTTCTCTAGAATTTTCTCTCTTTCTCTATGAGATTATTAGGTTATAAGAGTTATGTAAATATTCTGTAAATTAATTTCTATATTTATAATACTTTATGGTTTCCTATTTAAATTCTAATTCTATATAAAATGCTCTAAGGTTTCCTATTTAATATCTAACTCTATTTAAAATACTTTAAGGTTTCCTATTTAAGATCTAACTTTATTTGGAATTTCCTACACGAGTCTTAAGTGATTCTATGGGCCTTTAATTGCTTAATGAGTCTTTAATTAGTTATTGGGTCTTTACTTTACTAACATATTTAAAAGTCCATTAAACATTACTAAACGCACCCCAATTATTACTAACACATATTTAAAGGCTTTTAGGGTATATTAATTAGATTAATTAATTATCATGGGTTATTATTAAATAAAGTAAACATTATATTCATGCGCAACAACTAATCACATGTATCAAATCAATTAAACTAATCAAAATTATAAATCTAGCAAATAATTGAGGACTAAATAACAAAAATCTTGGTCGTTACCTATCCATCTTGCCCATAATAAATCCGGATTTGAGACCAACATCCAAAACAGCTTCATTAGCCCAGCTTCATTCCACTGCTTAATTCGGCGCATACTAATCCTCCTTCAATAGGTTTGCATACCTTGGACCAACTGGTAAGATGCATCGATGTTGAAAGACTGTTTCCTTTCGGTAAAAAACTACATAACACCAAGGATCAAAATCTCGTTTTTTCGATACGTATCGTCCAGCCCCAAAATCGATACGTATCGGACGATACGTATCGGTTCCGGACGATACTCTCCGATTTTTTCCCATAAAAAAAAAAAAAAAAACATTAAAACCGATAATTTGAAATTTTCGGACGATAATTTCAAATTATCGTCCGATACGAACGATACATTGAACGATGCGGACGATACATTGAACGATAATTTGACTGTTTTTTCAGGGGGGCGATAAAAACCCATTGTATCGTATCGGTGAGGTCCAAAACCGATACGTATCGGTATCGGACGATATTTTGATCCATGCATAACACTTATACCCTTTATATTGTGGAGGATGCCCAATGAACATACAACGTACAACTTTAGGAGAGAGTTCTCGATGACTAGAGGGAACATGAGCAAAACAAAGGCAAAAAAGGTACAGGGATGTCCGGAGAAGGGATGACTACTCAAACATAACACTTTGTAAGGACATTCAACCCTAAGACAGGTGCAGGCATCCCATTTATGAGATAGCTAGCGGTAAGGACACCATCTTCCCATAAACACTTGGGAACATTCATATAAAGAAGTAAGGATCGAGCAACCTCAAGCAGGTGCCTATTCTTCCTCTTTGCAACGCCATTTGGCTGTAGAGGACAACTTTTTTCCTTTCTCATTGTCTTCTTCATGACCTGACTAAAGGGAGGACATTTAGTTGTGGGCGTGAAGAGAGGGGGAGTGCTAGAATGATTGGTGTGAAAAAGTTTGCAATACAAGGGCACAACTTTGACCATGTTGACGTCAACATGATGTCAAGGTGATGTTAGCACGAGAGAGGATGATGTTAGTGCTGAGGATGAATTTTGATGGCCCTGCTCTAATACCAAGTTGAATTAGGAGGTGTAGTTAGGATTAGGAGGAGGGGATTAGTCTCACACCCTCATCAAAGGCTTCTGCCTTTTTGCCTTCTAATTTTGTTAGCCCGTTGGAATCTAAGTCAGCTTTTGTGTACATTTTTTTCCGTGCACATCCACTTGATGGTTCTCTGGTCTTTTAGCCATTAGTTTCAACTTTCAATGGAGATCTATTAATGACATCTTTGTTCAACTTATCCGCTGAAGAGTAGAACTTATGTTATGTTTAGTTTGAGGGGGATTATTGAGAATATAGACTGAAAATGATATATCCTTTATTATAATGTATGCTCCGTGTAATATGTATGTTGAGGGTTTAGTCCCACATTGGTTCCTAGTCATTTTTGTATTTTGTTTCTCCTCTATTAGTTTAGGCATCTGAGTTGGAATGAAGTGCATTGTGCCTCTTGGAGCTCCAATTCTTAGAGTGCCTAGTGTTTCTAATATGCATGATCTCCTGCTCAAGGGAGGAGGAGGATTAGGGCTGAGGAGGAAATTTAGGGTTGAGTCATTTAGTTTCACACCCTCATCAAAGGCTTCTGTCTTTTTGCCTTCTAATTTTGCTATCCCGTTGGAATCTAAGTCGACTTTTTTGTACATCTGGTTTTTCATGCACATCCACTTGATGCTTCTCTCTTCTTTTAGCCTATTATTTCCGTCTTTCAATGGGAGATCTATTCATAACATCTAACATGCCTCCGGTTGTTGTTCAACTTATCCGCTGAAGACTTGAACTTATGTTATGTTTAGTTTAAGGGGGAGTATTGAGAATATAAACTCAAAGTGTTATTACCTTTATTATTATGTTTGTTTTGTGTAGATGTGTATGTTGTGGTTTTAGTCCCACATTGGTTACTAGTCATTTTTGTATTTGGTTGCTCCTCTATTAGTTTAGAACCTGATTTGCAATGAAGTGCATTGTGCATCTAGGAGCTCTAATTTTTAGAGTGTCTAGCCTTTCTAATATACATTTTCTCTTCCTCAAGCTATCAGTTATTAGTTTAGAAATAGAAATAACATTGTATTTAACATTGCATATACTTCTGTATTTTTATTTCCATTTCATTCTTTTTGGTATCTGTTAGTCCTAGTATATAGCGATCATCTTTAGTTAGTTTTTCTTATAAATCGTTTAAGGAATTTTTTTCCCACCGGAAAAATTCCTAGTTCATTGTTTCCGATTCTTCTCCTGTACTCTACATTTCAGTATGCAGTATAATAACATTCTCACCTTTTAAACTATCTTATATTTGATTTATTGCTCAGGTAAGTGAGGCAGACATTGTCAAGGAAACCAAAAAGTATACGTATAAAGATGGTGCTCAGTTTGTGTTCATGGATCTGGTACTGTTTCGTTCTTGTCATAAATCACAACTTATTTTAGAACACATCAGTTAAAAACTGTATGCCTTGCTGAAATTGTTCTTGTTCCCTGTTATGGTGCTCTCACAGCAAGGTCTTGGTTCTTATAAATAGTGCTGAATGAATAATATTTTCTTAGTACCGCTTTCGAAGCTAACTCTAGAATGTGATGCGGGACAAACACTAAAACCGTAATTAATGCGAGTTGGGATTAACTTCAGATTAAATTGAATAGCGGAAATATTCGAAATCACCCAAACACAAAATAATTCGATAAGTTTAATTAAAACAAGTAGGTTAACTCAAATTTTAGTGCTCACATGCATCGAAATTTCTAGATCTAGAAAAACAGTTTCGATGAACGAACTCGAGTTTCGATCTAGTTTAGGGCACCAAGTAACAATTACAGTATCGTCTCTTGACTTCTCTAGGATTTTGGATAATTAGGACTCGAAGGATTAAATCAATCAAAGGGGGAAGATAAAAAGATATCAATTAATAAGGGTTTGGGGTTTTGACTTTATCAAAGGAAGTAAGGGAAAATATTACCTGACAAGAATTAAGAAAAGACATAATAAAATGATAAGGTTCCGAGGCTTCACCCCAAGGGTTCTGAAGCTTCACACCAAGGCTATACGTCAGCTTCGCACCAAGTCGTACGAGAAATGAAGATTCACTCCTCAGGTTTTGAAAGATTCACTCTTTCGGTTGAAAACTCTTCACAAGTCTTCTAGGGTTTGCACAAAAGCAAACTCTCAATTTCATTCATTAATGATCAATGAACCTGTTACAATACTTATAAGGACCTTATATAGTAGGCCTCAAAGAAGAAAACCTTAAAACAAATAAAATGCTAAAAAGGACAAGTTTGCCCAAAAAAAACTAAATTCCGTCTTTTGGCGGATCTGACTTATGCGATAAATTGCTCGAAGTCTCTGTTCACAATCGATCAATTGAAAGTTTGGATTCGATCGACTGAGAAGAAAAAAGTTCGCCAAAAGTTCACAAGCCACTGTCCTCAATTGATAGATCGAGTATTTGGGATCGATCGACTAAAACCAGCCCCAAATCTTCAATTTCTTCTCAGTTCTTCAATTCTGGCTCCCCTTCCGTTTCTTCCGATGCTAGAAAATCTTTTGCGGGCCCAAATCTGACGCTCTCGATCTTGATGCCCCCATCAGAATGCTTTTGAAGATTGCAGAAAAGAGTATGTTACAACTGATAGAAGAGGAATATATATATATATATATATATATATATATATATATATATATATATATATATTTATCTCTTCTATGAGTTGTAACCTAGACCACCATCTGGCTTTAGTTCTAAAGCCAGATGGTGGTCTAGGTTTGGTTCAATTTTACCCTTAGGACATCCTGATTTTTAATATGTTTGCCATTATAACTTAGAGATCTTATATTGTTGGAAAAACTAAGAGTTAAAGGGTCAGTTTTGGTAAAATGTACTTTTAAATCTAGCTGCCCCTATAAAATGTATCTTGCATGGCTAATCTTTGTATATTGAAGTATCTTTTTTATCCTTTACAGGGACAACATTGTAAAACTCTACTAATGTTTGATGCTAGTAGCTATCTGGTAGATGGGTACAAGGGTTTGCTTGTAATAAAATCAAATGCAAGTGATACACATCATATCTTGGGAATAGGGTTATAAAAATGGACTCGACTCTCCTGACCCTCATTTACACACCAATACGGTGTTTAAATAGTCTTACACCATCAATGGTTTAAGAGGTGAGTGATCCGTACCGTCAAAGTGATAGATCATAGCTAGATGCCCAAAAATGGTGATTTAGGGAGATTTAAACAAGCCGATTTGTAGGCGATAACATGAACAGTTTTTTTTAGTTTTAATGGCTGATGTTAATTTTCGTCAATTGGATGGTTCACATCCATTTATAGGCATGGTTCTGTGGGATGAGACATGTTCTAGTGATAGATTGCCACTTGGACAATTTAGATTGATCACAGATGTGCCCCTATAAGAGTTATCAGATGCAAACTTTGAAGGTTGAATATCGGAAAACGGAGTTCTACCTGTAGGAACTCATAGCCTCCTCGTATACGAATTAACTTCTAACTTTTAATGGTACTCCTTTTATCATTGAGAGCAATTTTTTCATTCGTGGAGGGTAGTATTGTATTTAAGATGCATATCTGTCTGTGATTGTGAGAGTGGTTTTAGCTGTTTGGTTTGCGTGTACTCCTCTCCCTGTGTTTAATGGATCTTTCTTCCAGCAATTACTGCATCTTTTCCTTGGATGGCAAGCTACCCGTACCTCTAATCTATTGGCTGTCACTTCATCCATGATGAGGACAGTCTCATTGTTTCTAAATACTAATAATATTTAGAAATGTGGGTTTTTAATTTCGGCGAGGGAAGGGAGTCAGGGATAACTCTACAGATCCATGTGTTGTTTTCATTGAGCATGAAAGCCGTGTTGATCATCTGGTTGATTACGCCGGGCACGTGGTCTTGAATGGGCATCGACTTGGCTTCTGCTGGATTGGGGTCCTTTAGGCTTTTTTCTAGCTGCTGTTGTACTTGTTTCTGTTGTTGGGACACTCTGGGTTTTGCTTGGTTTGTTGTTGTAGTGTGGCTGATGATAGTGAACTGGGTTCTAGGCTTTTTTGTTGGTGGCGTGTTCTCTGTTGGGTTGATTCTTCTTTTGCTGAAGGAGTTTGAAGTTGATTTCACCAGAAAATGAGAGAACAAGCTGCGTTTTTGAGTGGATGGAACCCAACGACGACTTCTTCAAATTGTTTGGTGACTCTTGAGCCGGAGAGGCTTCGCTATATTGCGTGTCGAACTATGGCTTCTTCGGCTTGTTTGGTACGCTTCAGTTGAAGAGGCTTCACTATATTACTTGTTCGACATCATAGTGAAGTTTGTAATGGAAAGGGTTCACTATATTGCTTGTTGAATACGGTTTATTTATTTATTATTTTTGTTAACAAGTTGGATTCAGGGCTTGGGCCTGTAGCTCAATGGAAGTTTGACAATATTGCAACCTCAAGGTCTTAGGTTCGAGCTCAGCGTACCAATCAAAAACCAAGTCGGACTGCGTCAAATGTAACTGATTCAATGGAAATCGGATCTCCAGTGTAGTGTTTCGGCCAATACAGTCGACCTGCCAAGGGCATATTCATAGATTTGTACCTGAGGTTTGCATCAAAAAGAGTTCTGTTTCTATCCATTCGTGATCAAATTGTGCGAGCCAAAAGAAGCCTCTATGGGTCAGTTAAAGACGCCGATCACGTGTTCCGGTCTGCCTTTTTCATACAGTCGAAGCTCATGTGAAAAATGTGCATCTTTACAGATTGATACGTGTGTGGCTTCTCCAAGTGGTGGTTGATATTAGAATTAAAATAATAAAAACATCGTGGAAATTTGGTTGATCATTTGGGTTTATGTTTGGGTGATTTATGATTTTTATTTAAATTTAATTAGTAAGCTTATTGGAGGTACACATATATGAGGTAAGTAGAGTTGCATGGCTCGCTGTTGTCACCTAATCTGGTGGGTGGAAATCTGGTAGCTATACTCATAGCTTTTGTTCATTATGGGATAATGGCTCTTGACTGACATTTAAACACCAAAATGGCGTTTAAATGGTCTTACACCATAAAAATTAGACGTTTGACGCTGTCACCATTGAAGTGTGATTTATCATTATGTCATGTGATACACATATGTGATCAATCTAATTTGTCCAAGTGGCAATCCATCATCTGAACATGTCTCAGCCCTAAGAAACATACCTATAGGTGGAAGTGAACCATCTGATTGATGAACTTTAATATCAGCCATTAAAACTAAAACAATGGTTGATGTTATAGTCTACATATCGGATGATTTAAATTTTCCTAAACCACTTGCACTTCAATCTATGATCTATCACTTTGATGGTATGGATCACCCACATTTTAAGCCATTGACGGTGCATGATCATTTAAACACCATTTTGGTGTTTAAATGACGGTCAGGAGAGTCTCGTCAGGAGAGTGATCCATCAAATATAGATGTCAATGTTTTACACGTGACAATTAGGAAATAAATATATTGTGGACTGGTCATAATATGGGAACATGTTGACATGTTTTTTTTTTTTTTTGAGACGGTAACAAATATATTTTAGTCTAAAGAAAAATAGTACCAAAAGCGAGGAAAAAAGGAAAGAACACCTTGGTGGGTAGTAAGGAACTACCCAATCGAGGCAGCCGAAAAAAGCCCCATAAAACCTCGCCATCTCCCCTGGGCTAGCAACAGGTCCGACGGAAGAAGCCGGGTCCCCATCGATGCCAGTAGGTTAGGAGCATAAGTCCTCCCAGATCGTGAAGAAATGACGGAGCCCATCATTGAAGATCTCCATTTTACTGGCATTCCAGGTGATCACCAAATCTCTTGATGTCGCGGATGACCATAGAAAACGGTTTGGCCTTTCGTTTGAATATCCTGTTGTTTCTTTCCACCCAAATAGCCCAAAGGACCGCATAAATGGTTAGGGGCCAAAGATCTCTCCTCGGGTCTTTAAACTTTAGTTCTCTCCACATTTTCATCATCTGTCCTTGGCCGTATGGGCAGACCCATTCCACCTTGAAGATCTGGAAGATCCTATTCCAGATGTACTTTGCAAAAGGGCAATGGAGGAAGATATGAGTCGCCGATTCTCTTAATGATGTAGATATTTCTTCGCATCAGCTGGTCCCTGGTAAGAACTTTCTGCCTGGCCACCAGCTAAGCAAAAAATTTTGATCTTGGGTGGGACTTTAGCCTTCCACATTCCCGACCACCTCTGAGTTTTTTCATTCCTTCTGTTCCGCGATTGACTGAAATTATAAAACAACTGCACCGAGAAGATCCCCTTGGTGGAATGTTTCCATATTCTCTTGTCAACATCAGCCGCATTTCAGTTGGCTTCCCGTAGCAGTTCCATCAGTTTTTTTTTTTTTTTTTCTTGAGAAGGTAACAAACAATATATTAGAAAGAAGAAAAGAAATCGGGGTACAAAGCGCATACCTTGTAGGGTAGTAAGAAACTACCCACAGCAACGGAAAACAGAAAAACTCGGCAAATCACTCAAGAACTCACCCCCCCGGCCATCAGGAAATAGGACCAGCAACAGTAGAAACAACACCCAAAACCGCCAATTGTAGTCCACACCCCCCTACATGCAATAGTCCTCCCATAATCTCATAAAGGAGTTGGTCTCGTCGTTTGAAGTCGTGATCTTGCAAGCGTTCCAACTAACCACCATATCTCTGATTTCTCTGATAATAAGCGCGAAAGGCCTTGCTTTATGATTAAAAATTCTATTATTTCTTTCCAACCAGATTGCCCAAAACCCCGCGCACACCATTAGCAGCCACATCTCTTTCTTTGGGTCCTCGAGCGTACTCTCTTTCCACATTTCCATCATTTTGCTCTGGCCAATGCGGCATTACCCAATCGATCTTGAATAGCTTGAAGATAATACACCATATCGACCACGTGTAAGGGCAATGAAGAAAGATATGATCGATTGACTCCATCCCCCTCATACAAAGCATACATTTGTTGATCACCGTGATATTTCTTCAAACGAGCTGATCCCTCGTAAGAACTTTTCTTTTAACCAGCAGCCAAGAGAGAAATTTCATTTTTGGCGGCACCTTTATCTTCCAGAACCCGGTCCACATGGGATTCCCAGTTTGTCTCTCTTTTGGTTGTTGTAGAACGATTTGGCAGTAAAGCGTCCTTTAGCTGAATACTTCCATTCCCTAATGTCTTCATGACTCGTGTTTGGACTCAAGCCTCCCAAAACAGCCATCAGGTTGGAGTATTCTTCCTTCTCCCATTCCCACAATATGCGCCTTAACTGAATATTCCATTCCACAGAATTGCCGAGCATATGGAACGAGCTGCTGACCTTGGCGTCCTTGTAGATTGCAAGTTCAAAAATGATTGGAAACCTTCTATACAGCGGTTGATCCTCAGCCCAAACGTTTTTCCATAACCTTATTCTCTGACCGTCACCCCACTGGAATCTAGTCCCCTCAAGGACGTCCTGTGCACATCTTTCGACAGCCTTCCACCATTCCGATCTATGGCCATGGTTCGAAGAATCCTCATCCGGGGCCCCGTATTTAGCAGCCGCAATCTGACACCACGACTTATTTCTTTCTCCTTCCTCTCCCATCCGCTACACCCACTTGGCGAGGAGAGCTCTATTAATTAGCCTCAGGTCTCTGATTCCAAGACCACCATGCTCTTTAGGTTTACAACAATCATCCCACCTAACGAGGTGTAACCTCTTCCGATCTCCCAATCCCTCCCAAAGGAAATCCCTTATAATTTTTTCCAGATTGAGAATCACAGAAGTCGGCGCCCATAAGAATGACATCATAAAAATCGGGATGGAAGCTAAGGTTGACTTGATGAGAGTCAGCCTCCCGCCATAGCTTAGCAATTTACTCTTCCAAGTGGCTAATCTCTTTTGAAATCTCTGCATCACCCTATCCCATAATCTCACCCTTCTCCTGAATCCCGTAGGGATTCCTAAGTACGATATCAGTAAAGTCGCAATAATGCACCCCGTTTGTGTAGCCACCACACAAGAACTCGGCGACAGTATGTTTATCCTGCATGCATCGATTTGTGTATGTTAATCCATTGTCCCGAAACCGCTTCGAAGATAGTAAGAATGCCCTTTGTCGCCTTAATTTCCATGTCTCTGCTGTTCCAATTGCAGAAGACCAAAGTATCGTTCGCGTATTGAAGGTGAGGAACGAAAGGACCCGAGTCAACTGTGGCGAAACCCCTTGTGAGATTTAGTTCATCAGCCCTGGCGAAGAGTTTGTGTAGTGCCTCCCCTACACAGTTGAAAAGTAAGGGAGATAGGGGGTCCCCCTGTCGTAAGCCTTGCTTACTTCTGAAGTATCCATGCGGCGTACCATTGACGAGAACCGAGAACCGAGCGGATGCATAGCAACCTCTCATCCTTCTCCACTTGCCTCTGAACCCCATCCTTTGCCGCACATAATTAAGGAATTCCCATTACACCCTATCATACGCCTTTGCCATGCCTATCTTGAAAATCCAACCTTTGTCATGCCGCGACTTGGCGGAGTGTAACGTTTCGGAGGCAGCAACCACAATATCCATAAGCTGCCGGCCCTGAATAAAAGTTCCTTGGACATTGGAAATAAGGTGGTCGATGACGAGCTTTAGTCTATTTGCGAGAACCTTGGAAATGGTCTTATACGCACATCCAATAAGGCTAATAGGTCGGTAATCAGTTATCTCAGTCGCCCCTTCCTGCTTCGGGATCAAAGCAAGGAAGGTGGAATTAATACTCTTATAAATCTGTCCCGTATCATGAAGATTATGTATCATGGCCATGAAGTCCTCATTGATGGTTGACCAGCAGGTTCTAAAGAACTCCATGGTGAAACCATCCGGTCCCGGCGACTTATTAAATCCTGTACCAATAAGAGCCCTTTTAACCTCTTCTTCATCGAAAGCTTTTTCCAGTTCGTTGGCCTCTTCCTCCGTTATATTGCTGAACTGGTTCCCATCCATACGGGGTCTGCTGATCGGCTCATTTCTGAATAATTGCTTGTAATAATCCACAATTCTGGCGGGGATAGTGTCAGGATCCTCAAAGCAGTTCTGATTAATTATAATAGATGAAATGTAGTTCCTCCTCCTTCCATTTGTAACCAAATGAAAGAAACGATTGTTCCCGTCTCCTTCCCTTAACCAATGTGCCTTTGATTTTTGACGCCAGTCCTGTTCCTCTTGTAAGACGATCCTCTTGAACTCGAGCTTCAGGGCCGTTCTAATGTCTTTCTCAGATTGAGACAACGCAGCCGCTTCTTCTGCTTTGTCAATTTTTTTTATTTCGGCCATAATCCTCTCTCGGTTAAGACTGCCTTTTCCTAAATTTTGCAAGTTCCACTCCTTAATCTTGACCTTAAGATTTTTAAGTTTGGTCGCAAACACAAACGGGGCAGTACCGGTAGTTCTGTCTTGAGTCCACCAAATCTGAATGAGCTGTTTGAAATCGTCATTCTGTAACCAGGAATTACAGAATCTGAAAGGTCGCGCTGTCCTTCCTTCCCTCGAAGGATCCCTAGAGGACAACAAAATTGGTCTATGATTAGATATAATGGTTAAGCAGACCGTAACCCGCGGGTCGTTTGCCATCTCAACAAAATAAGTCTGACACAGAAATCTGTCAAGCTTGCATAAAGTCGGTTCGTCTTGTCCATTGGACCACGTGAATCTCCCTCCCATCATTCCCAAATCAACCAAGGCCCCTTGAGTTATATAGTAAACAAACAGATTAGTAGCCGTAATGTCGAGAATCCCATTATTTTTCTCCTCATTATTCATCATCGCATTGAAGTCTCCTCCAATGCACACCGGGGACTCCCATTTGCTTAGGATCGCGGAAAGTTCGAAGAAGAAGTCTTTCCTGTTCCCGTTGTCATTGGGATCGTAGACAGTAATGGTGACCCACTTCTTACCGGTTCTACGGTCCTCGACATGGGCAGTGACCGTGAAGTTCCCCATTTCTGAGTCAATCAATCTGTAATAGTCTAAGTTCCACGCCAGTAGAATTCCTCCTCTCGTACCATCGGCTTCCATAGCAATCCAATCCCACTCGGAGCTAGGGAGCACCGATTTAACAATTGAGGTATTAGTTGCGCCCCATTTAATTTCTTGCAACCCAATGACCTCAAGCCTGTAGTTTGAAATAAGCGATTTCGCCAACGCTCTTTTATCGGATAAGCCTAACCCCCGAACATTCCAGCTTAGAAAAATCATTAACGAAACATAATCTCAGATCCCCAGGTAGATCACCTCATGGTGGTCCCCTGCGACTTTCCCCCTGTGAGGAACCTATCTGTCCCTTCCCTTTTCGCTAACCTTTATTCGCTCTGGTGTAGAAGAGGCCCCATTGTGATCTAACTCCCAACTTCTTTTTGGTTCGACTCTTTCGAGCCTTTTGGCATTCAGGTTTTGGTTCATGTTTCCCCCTATCGGTTATCTCCCTGTATAGTTTGAGGAGACCATTTCTATCGCCTTGATACGTGATCCCCAGGTCCGCGCCAAATTTGTTCAATCTCTCAGCTTCCGATATTATGTCTGTTGCTATCGTATCACTGTTATCATCGGTCTCCTTATTGGAACCCCATTGTTCTCCTAACTCCGGCTGATTTTCTCCCAAATCCGTGCTTCTCTGATCAGCTATCGGCGATTGGTGTTCTCTTTGCAAGTCGGTCCTGTAACCTGGCCTATTACAAAATCCCTGAAAGCCCAAATCACAAATCTCATTAGAATGATCCCTGAGTTTTGAAGGCCCAAGGTTCACAAAATTAAACTTAGAAATGCCGGAATTAAATTGGCCCAATAGGCCCTTTATATTGTCAAATCTATTGGTATCGAGCCCTCTGATCCGGCCCAAACTTCGGACCGTCGGTTCCTGTGGGAGCCCACATTGCCCCCCCGGCGTGTGGGCACAGTTCTGCGCATGTGGGCGTATGACAGGCTCCTCAAGACCAACGGTGACGGGGCTGATGTGGCATATCTCTTCGTTGATCCCGATTCCCTTCCCATTTGGTTGATGTAACAATGTGTGGTATCCCGTTAGTCTTCAAGTAACCAGATGAACTGTCCCGGTTCGTGGAAGCGCAAGAGTTAGTCACCCTTGACGGATACATGTCCTTTGACCCCAAAAAGTGGTTGTCACTTCCACCCTTTTCCATAAAGGTCGGTGCCACTTCCTTGCCCTTTTTCCTGCCACGTGTCGCGATCTTAACCCCATGCTGCTAAGCTTTTTCCCTGTTTAGCCTGTAAGTTTCCAATCCATCCCCATAAGAATTTAAGGAGGTGTAAACATCGGGCAGCGCAGTGGATGCGTGTCGATCTCTAGCTGTCTCTCTCTTTTTCATCACCCACCCACCGTCTTTATCCATCTCATCGACCGAAATTCCATTTGCAGCTACGGGGCAAACGTGGTCCCTCCAGACCGAAGAATTAGGGTTTGACAACGCTAGCTCATCATGCCACGTCGTCCTCTCCCCCTTATCGGACCCCCGAGTCGAGCAAACCGGGTACATAGCAGTGTTCCGAATTGGATGGAACCCAATCCTCGAGCCTTGGAGATGTGGGGACTTTGTCCCATTCCTTCTCTGCATTTCCCGGTGAATCTCTTGCGTCTTGCTGAGAACTTCGCCGCTAGTGCTCGCTGTGTGCTCTATCTGACCGGGCTCTATCTGAACGGCAGCTATTACGCCGTCATCTCTAATTGTCGTCCGTTTGTTCCTCTCCAGTTCACTCCACTACCGGAACCTGCTACCATCTATGAGTATATCTCCCCTCGGAATATCGGCAATATTCGACGTGCGAATGACAATCCTCGCGAACAGGAGGTCTGTCATCTGAGCAGTGATGGAGTCGACGACAATGAAAGTTCCGCAGGCTCGTCCAATCCCGCTTAGCACCTCGTTGGTCTAGAGATAAGGTGGTAGCCCATAAATACGCAGCCTAAAACCGTCATGATCATCCTTTTGGACGGATGTAGAAAAGCTCTCCTCCCACTTGTGACAAATGAAGGTGTTACCTCCTCTCTCTGAAGCTCCGAGATTAACCAACATGTCAATAGCCGCCGGAACCTCTTTTGAGAAAGCAGCTAGGAAAATATTTTTTGTATATTTTGAAATTGTAAATGGTGTCTGAAAGCATTCCCCCAGCATATGTAATATATGGTCTTTAATGCAATCATCTTTTAGCTTTTGGTTGTTGGTCTTTATTATCAGGTTTTGGAACTCTGCTCCTTCCCATTCCCTCAGAGAGCGTCTAAGCGAAACGTTTCATTGGATTCTTCCCTCAAATTCTTGAGCAAAAAAACCAACCTTGTCTTATTGTCGGACAAATTAAAGATCCTGGGAAACCTCCTGTATAGGGGTTGTTCCCCCACCGACATCTCCTTCTAGAACTTAATTCTTTGGCCATCTCCCTAGCTGAACTTAGTTCCTTCTAAAATGTCTCGCGTATTGCCATTGATTGCTTTCCACCAATTCGATCTCCGGTAGTTAATGGGTGCTTCCCCAGCTAGCGTTTCATATTTGGCTGTTAAGATTTGATGCCACAAATTGTTTGCTTCATTTTCCTCTCCCAATCTCCATATCCATTTAGCCAGAAGTGCTTTGTTGATCAGATTGAGGTCTCTAATTCCGAGTCCCTCATAGTCTTTTGATTCACAACACTGATCCCATCGAACTAGGTGTATCTTCTTTCTGTCCCCCACACCGTCCTACAAAAAATCTCTGACAATTCTTTCTAATTTCTTGATGATCTCCGCTGGGGCCCTTAGGAATGACATCATGAATATCGGAATCGAGGTAAACGTAGATTTGATGAGCGTTAGTCTTCCCCCATAGCTTAGTAACTCGGTCTTCCAGATTGCCAACCTCTTCTGAAACCTTTGAGTAACGGTGTCCCATAATCGGAGTCTGGTCCTTCTGTGTCCTAACGGAATCCCAAGGTAATTTATGGGGAAGTTATCAATCTTGCATCCGATCCTCCTTGCGACCCGGTGAGTATCCACTTGAGGTAGATTGATTCCAGTTATACTAGATTTGTGGACGTTAACTCTCTGTTCCGACACTGCTTCGAAAATAGTAAGAACATCGGTGGTAACCGTTAGCTCTATGTCATCGTTGTTTCCATTGTAGAACATAATGGTATCATCCGCATACTGGATGATACCATTATGTTATAATTTTGTAAGCACACCCGATTAAGCTTATTGGTCCATAGTCCGTGAGGGAGACCGGCCCGTCCTGCTTCAGGATAAGCATAAGGAAAGAAGAATTCATACTCTTTGCGACTCTGACCGTCTGGTGAAATTCATTAATCATTGCCAAAAAATCAGCACTAATCGTCGCCCAACAACCCTTAAAGAATTCTGTCGTGAACCTGTCTGACCTCGGAGATTTGTTGAGACCCATATTCTTGACTGCCTTTTTGACATCATCTTCTTTCCAACTCTCTCACCTGATTTTGGTTGATAGATTTGAACTGGATTCCATCCATTCTGTGTCTAAAAACCTCCGAAGAGTACATCTGCTCATAGAAACTGGCAATTTTGCCCGAGATCAGAGATTGATCCTCGTTCAGCTCCCCATCAATCTTGATGGAGGAGATGTGATTTCTTTTTCTTCTCCTGTTGGCTACAAAGTTAAAAAATTTGTTATTTCCGTCTCCTTCCCGCAGCCAGTGAGCTTTCGCTTTCTACCTCCACAGCTGTTCCTCTTCCAACACTCGGCGATTGAACTTGTATCTTTAGGGCAGTTCTGATTTCTTTATCAGTTTCAGAGAGCGGGGCTGTCTCTTTGGCCCTATCCAATATCGCTATCTCAGCCATCAATCTATCTCTTTCTTTCGCAGATTTACCAAATCCTGTTTTGTTCCATTCCTTAATTTACCCTTCAGATTTTTAATCTTAGACGTGAAAATGAACGACGGTGATTCCATACTCTGATCCATGTTCCACCAGTCGTGAATTAATTGTTTGAAGTCTTCATTGAGTAGCCATGCATTATTGAATTTGAAAGGACCTGACTTCAATCTGTCCCTGCTCTGCGCATTGGAGACTAGAACAATTGGCCTATGGTCAGAAATTGTCGTCGCCACGCATTGTTGAATCTGAAAGGACTCGGCTTCAATCTGTCCCTGCTCTGCGCATTGAGTAGCCACACATTGTTGAATCTGAAAGGGCCCAGCTTTAATCTGTCCCTGCTCTGCGCATTGGAGACTAGAGCAATTGGCCTATGGTCAGAGATTGTCATCGCCACACATTGTTGAATCTGAAAGGACCCGACTTCAATCTGTCCCTGCTCTGCGCATTGGTGACTAGAACAATTGGCCTATGGTCAAAGATTGTCGTCACCCAAACGGTAACCGAAGGATCCGACGCCACTTCCATAAACTCCACTCCATAGAGAAATCTATCCAATCTGCACAAGGTCAGATTACCTTGTCCATTAGACCATGTGAACCTTCCCCCCGTCATACCTAGGTCGATCAGCGCCCCTTGAGCAATACAATCCACAAACATCTGTCTAGCCGTCACATCGATGGCCCCCGTATTCTTCTCTTTGTCATACAAAAGCGCATTGAAATCTCCACCAATGCAAACCGGAAGATCCCATCTATTCATAACCGCACTTAGTTCAAAAAAGAACTCCATCCAGCTTCTGTTGTTATTTGGGCCATAGACCGTAATCCCCGCCCACTCCCTTCGGTTTCTACAATCTTGGACGTGTACCGCCACCTTGTAACAGCCGATCTCAGAATCAATCATCATATGACAGTCTGTATCCCATGTTAGAAGAATACCACCCCTAGTGCCCTCTGCTTCCAGCAATCTCCAATCCCATGACGCACTCGGCAACATCGATCAGATCAGAGAAACATCCTTCACTCCCCACTTCGTTTCTTGAAGAGCAATAACCTCAGGCCTCTGGTGTAAAAGGAAAGACTTCACAAGGGCTCTTTTGTCCGCGAGTCACAAACCACACACATTCCAAGTGATAAACTTCATAAAGAAACACAGCCTGCGAACACCCCGACCAAAAGCATACCCGACCCCCATTAATCTCCCCCCCGCCGCCCGCCAAGGGAGATCTCTTGCCGATCGACAATTTCCTCTGTCCCCTCCTTGTTCTGGAGTGATACAAACCCCACCTCGACTTGACTCGTCCCTTCCTTCCCTTGGGTTTTTCGGCCATCACCAGTTGTTTCCCCCTTTCTATTATTTCTTCATATAGTCTTATGAGCCCATTCTGTTCTGCCTGGTAAGATATCCCTAGATCCATTCCTAACTTCATCACCCTCTCTCCAGCCTCGCAAGCTTGACCTGATCTGATTATACGGCTATCTTTATCTGTCTCTTTCGATGATCTGATACCCCCTTCGGAGTAAGCTCTGCTAAACCGGGTATCTTCTGTTGTCTTTTCTCTCTGCTTCGACGTTTTGATTTCACCTTCGGACTGGGCTTTTTTGTTCCTTCTCGCGCTTACATGCCCATTACGAATCGATGAGGACCCGTTTTGCTCTTCGGACCTGTTACCTGGCCCTACAAAATTGCACACTAAACCCATAACAGTGTTAGAAGTACAAGTAACGGGTGTGGGCCTACCCAAAAACACAAGATTGAGAAATCCCCCCATTTTTAGCTCCCATTGGCCCAATTAGAGGTCCATGATCGGTAGATCGGTCGAACTGACCGTCAGAGGTATTATGACGAACGGTTCCTCTAGCCGGGTCAGAGGGACCATAATTCTCCTGTATGCCTGTCCGGCCATGTCTCTCATTTGGCCATTTGTGATCGCTCAGTGGCTCAGCGGTCCTCTCATCTAGAGTTGGAAGTTGACAGGTGTTCCCGCTGAAACCCTTGTCACTGCTATCAGTTTGGTTGACGTGGGAAATGGAGTCCCCATTGGGGTCACTCGTTTCATATGGTATCATCTTCCTGGATCTTTTGGGCCCACAACTCTGAGACCCGCCCCGTGGTTCCATGGAGTTACTAATATATGCGGTAGTTGCCATGTGACTAAATCAGTCCTCCACCAGTTTGGTCGAAAAGTTCCCTTTGGACTGACCTGCTGTGTCCAAGTCAGAAAGACCCTGCTTCCCATTAATGATGTCAGCTGGCAGCGGCAACTTCGAGTCCCACTCCACAATAAATCCCCTGCCACGCGTCTATATGTCGTCCGAGGTCAGCGACATCCTTTCGTGGATAAGCTCCCTAACGCAGTACTCCTGACCTTCCTCATTAAATATGGACGGCGTGTGGTTTGGCGATGGCTCCACGTGTCTCAGCTTCGAGACATTTCCACGAGCCCTATTAGAAGTCCTTTCATCTATCGTCTTCCCTACAACGACGTTTCGGGCAGCTTCTATGAAGATCTTATTCCATCTGTCACCAATCTCATCGTCCTTCTCCACGTCATCATGCAACCTCGTCCTGCTCGAAACCTGGACCCCCCCTTCTTTGCCGATCGAGCACGTGGTTGGATCCCCTCTCGAAGCGAGCCCGATCCGCGAGCCCTTGAATTCTAGGAACTTCGTCATTTGCTCGTGATGCCGTACCCCCTGAATGGCTCCCATTTGATTGAGAACTTCACCGTTGCCCCTTGCTGGATTCTGTATCTCACCGGCCCTTATCCATCCGGCTCCTTCTATGCCGTGATCTCCGGTCGGTATCCCTTTGTGCCTATCTAGTTCCACCCACCACTGGTACCTACGGCCGTCAATCAAGATATCTCCCCTCCAAGGTATATTGGCAATTTTCGAGGACCGTACGACGATCCTGACATACTTGAAGATTATCCGATGAGTAGTGAGAGTGTTAAGGCCGAGGAACACGCAACAGTGACACCCGATACCGCTCAGCACTTCGTTGGTCCATAGGAAAGGTGGGAGGCTGTAGATGCGGAGCCAATGACCATCATCTTCCTCTTTTTGGATCGTCGAGGTGAAGCAATCTTCCTCCCATCTTTGGCACAAGAAATTGTTACCCTCCCCTGTACAGAACACTTTTTTGTTTAAAACTAGATGACCTCCGCCTCCTCCTCTGTGAAAACAACGACGAAGAAGTTGTCTGTGGCTTTGTGGATTGCAAATCTTGTCTTGTAATCTTCCCCCAAGTCTTGTAATAAATAGTTATAAATACTTTCTTTGCTTTGAATATGGTTGTTGGCCTTTATGATTAGCAAGCATTTACTATTTTCCTCTTCTCTATTGGCATATATTTCTCCCTCCACTTGTATGGTGTGTATGTCTGCCTCTTCCTTTGATTTAAGAGGCAACGTATTCCCAGTTACGTGGTTTGTAGTACTCCCTCGGCCTCTCTGGTGCTCCTCCGTCCTCCGCTCTTCGTCTCTCCTTCTGGAGTAGTAGTTGGAAGCCTGAAAATGAGCATTTATCTGTCGGTAATGTCTCCCTGCAGTGGACCAACCATTGTTCAGATCAAGGATTAAAATATCGGAAAACTGATATTGTATCATCCGAGCCCAAAACAGTACGGACGATACATTGAATGTATCATCAGGTAAATGTATGGGTGAATCCCGATACCGATATGTATCGGTATCGGACGAAATTTTGATCCATGGTTCAGATCTCTTTCCTGCTTGGTGGAAATGATTGTTTGGTTGTGTAAACCTCGTCTTCCCATTATCGTCGCCTTGTGTACATTGGTGTCGTCAATCGTAGTCCCTGAACTCCAGTGCGCGTCACATTTCGTAATATGGCATCTGATCCTACGCCTGAAGTTTAGTTTCCCTCACCTCTTGCAAAGCCAATCGCCATTACGAACAATCACCGGAAAGCCGCCTGGCCCTCCTTGCCATCTGCACGTCCCATCATGAGCTCTTCTATCGGGTTCATAGGCCTCAACCGTCGATCTTCCCCTCCACCGCTGTGCATTGATATTTTCTCTTCTACTGTGCATCGATATCTCTGCCTAGTAGAAGTGCGTAGTTAACACTGATTTCAAGGCAAAAAAGGGTTTGTAGCAACTGTACATGATTGATAGCTGTTTGTATTGGCCAAAACTTGCTGCCATTTTCCAAGTGTTGACATGTTTTAAAGTTCTAGAAAAACGAAATAGTGAGGAATTAATACCGAATAAATGAGGGCCCTGCACAGATCTCAAAAGCCACCTTACAATTATATTTGAGTTTGATGTGTGTCATGTTTTTTGAGTATGTGCAGCCTCTGTGTGAATAAAGTTACTCTTATTTATGTATCTTTATTTGCACGTACCAAACCGTTAAAAGCACCCATCTGCCCCACCTGTTCACATCTAGAAGTGGACTTGGTGCGTTTCGAGTTTTAATTGGTGCAAATAGGGTTACCCATATTACTATTATTTTATAGGGGTTGTAAGTATCCATGCCGTGGTAAGTGTGTCTTATCAAAAGTTTGGAGAATGTTGAATCCTTGAAGTTTGTTATTATTATTGTCCTGACTGTGAGCAGCGTTCAACCCTGCATCAGTGCTGGAACGTTCTCATGTGCATGGTTTTAAATATCAGTCCATATGTATCAGTTTAGGCTAATGTGATATGGGTACCTTTGTTCGCGCTTACAGGTTTACTAAAAGCGCCTACATTCAAAACCCCTTGAAACTCATTGACTACTTAAAATCAGATGATGGAGATCGTTTTTCACTCCAATCTTTCTGACAATGGATCTTGAGACCATGAGTGTACCATCAAACGAGCAGTTTATATTCTATGTGGCACGTGACACGGATCTCCTAAGAGGTTAGTATCCTTTTTAGTGATTTTCGTAAGATAATGGTAAATTTCATGGACCGTACAAACTATTCAGCAAAAATATTGGCCACGTGCATAGCACGTGCCTTTCACTAGTGTGTGTGTGTGTGTCTATATATATATATATATATATATATATATATATATATATATATATATATATATATATATATATATATATATAAACAGGAACCCATCCAGTAGGACATATCCACGAGTACCTACTCCTTGACTCTCATCAGTGAGGTATACCACTTCTCAAAATCCGGGCGTGTAGGATAGTCATCTTTTAGCCGCTCAAATCTGGTAACCTCAACACTCATAGAGTGCAACATACTCTACGACTCAATGCATCTGTGACGGGGACGCCACATACATGGACATCGGATTTGGACCACATCAGTTTTACCGGCGTCGGAAGAAGCGTAGAGAAAGCCTGGATACCATAGTCTCAGAGGAGAAAAGAACACAAACTGCCAGGAGAACAGCGCCGCAACGCGCTGTGAGAGCTGCCTCAACACTCACAAAGAAGTCACAGGATAGCCAAAACGGGATTTTTTTATTTTTATGCGAAAACTGTCTTTTATGTTTTATTAGTATTAGGATTCTTTTATTTTCGGATTTAATTATTGGTGGCCTATATATAGAGGCTTGTAAACACTTTTTTAGTTAGTTATTGATTATTGAATGAGAGCTTTTGCTTTATGAAGAGAGAGTCTTCTTCCCCGTGATGGGTTTGGTGTGAGACCAAGGGAGTGATTCCCATCTATTATCTTTGACCTATTATTGTCTTTGCTCTATAAGTTCTCTGTTAATCCATTACCCATATTGAATCCACAATCCAAAACCTAAAACCTATTTCCATCAAAAAGCCTAGTTTTCATACGAGCCATCAAATCTAACAAATCCTACAACCCTAATTTGAACCCGTGAATCTACATCGGATCGAAGACGAGTGCCTAAGCCTGGAAAAGCTAGAGTCCTATCTCTAGGCCCTATCCCGCCTCAAATCTAACGGTACTTGCGCATCGGATTGGACACCCTATTCGGATCTCGCGTGATTTACTTACCGAAATTCTACGAACCCGAAGGTATCGTGATAGTTTTGAGATTACTCTTGAATTAATTTTATTTAATTTCGGCAAATCACATTAAAAATCATATTCACGCATTTTAGGGTTCCTGTCCCGCGTTAGTTTTGGTATCAGAGCCCTAGGTTTTCTAGGTTAGGGCATTTTTTCTTGTCATATTCAATTTATTGCATTGTTTTTCTTTTTGATTCCATATTGCATTCCATATTAGAACCCTAATAGACCTTTGTGATCACCATGGCTTCGAATGAGGTTCTCGATACTCTTAGAGCTATGCGAGAAGAATTGGGTGCAATTAATGCACATCTAAATACCATAGAGCAGGCCCAAACATCCCTAGGTATCGGTAATGATAGATTGCGTGATCGAATCAACCAATTAGAAGCAGATGATGAACTCCATTCTCCGTCCGAAGAGCGTGAAGGTCCACACTATGAACACAATGGTCGCCAAGGTAATCGGAATCAAAATCGTACGAATTCTTGTAGAGATGACTACAACCCCAAAGTGCAACTCCTTAAAAATGTCAGAGTTGAGATTCCGACTTTCAATGAAAGAATGGTCCCTACAGTCTTCCTCGATTGGCTTTCCGACATGGACCAACACTTTGATTGGTATGCCATGAATGATGACCGTTACGTCAAGCTCGCTAAAATGAAATTGGTTGGTCAAGCTCGACTTTTATGGCTCAATGCTGAGCGCATCAGGGTGAATGCGGGTTGTCCTCCCATTACCCATTGGGACGACATGAAGGAACGACTTACTGAGAAGTATGTTCGTTTATCATACCACCAACGTCTCCTCGACCAGTGGCAAAATTTACGCCAAGGTGGTATGCCCGTTACAAATTACATTGCCAAATTCGAAGAATTCATGATGAGGGCCAAAGTATCGGAACACCATGAAATCACTCTCTAAGTTCCGCCCCGGATTGCGACTTAATTTGCAAAAAGAGTTGATTTCTCACCCCGTGGAAACTCTTAAAAGACGTTATGCCGTTGTCCAAGATCTTGAACGGTACTTGAAAACCTCAGTGGTGAAGAGAACCGAGCCACAATATAGTAGTCAACGATCCGGTGAGGGACGATTTAATCCTCCTCCCAAGCTTATACAACCTACCCCTACCAATTCGAGGTTTGAAAAGGGAAAAGGTGTAGTCGGAGAATCTTCAAGGGTTAATTCTCAAATAAAGTGCTATAAATGTCATGGGATGAGACACTTTGCCGCCCAATGCCTTACGAAAGAACTCCAAAGGACTCTCTTCATTGAGGGAGAGGAGGATGATGATGAGGTAGTGATCGAAGAATAAGTATTTGAGCCGGGTAGCACACCCAGTGATGAAGAGGGTGATGCTATTAGCCATGCTTTAGTTGTGAGGTGTGCTCTTACACAACCTCAACGGGATGAGAAGGATGACTGGCAAAGGAAGAACATCTTCCACACCTTTGCCAGATTTGGTGAAAAGAGTTGTAAGGTCATCATGGACAGCGGTAGTTGCACCAATGTAGTGTCAACGCATGCCGTACGCCGCTTGGGGCTTACACCCGAAGCCCACCCGAGGCCTTATAAAGTCGCATGGGTCGACTCTTCATCTATTCCCGTGTCGAAAAGGTGTCGTGTCCCGATTCAATTAGGTTCTTATTCAGACACCTTATGGTGTAATGTGGTGCTGATGAATGTGGGCCATATCATTTTGGGAAGACCGTGGCTCTACGACATGGACGTGACTCTTTATGGTCGATCAAATATATGCACGTTTATGCATAAGGGCAAGAAGATCACTTTACAACCTTTGCCTCCCAAAACACCATCGACCAACAAAATCGAGAAGGGCGAGTCTTCTAAATCTATCAATATTGTGAGCCCTCCAGAATTCGAAAAGGCATCGTTAGATGAGAGTGTGGTGTACGTAGTCGTCACTGTTGAGAGTGCTCTCGAGTCGGTGAGCGAGTGTCCCAAGGAGGTTGAGCCGATCATGAAAGAGTTTACGAATGTCTTCCCTGAAGACTTTCCAAACGAACTCCCTCCCCTGCGTGATATCGAACACGCAATAGACTTAGTTCCCGGATCTACCTTACTGAACCTGCCCCACTATAGGTTGAATCCGGTTGAGCACACATAGTTGACTCGGCAAGTCAATGAGCTCCTTCAGAAGGGGTTCATCCAAGAGAGCATGAGCCCGTGTGCTGTACCTGCCCTACTCACTCCTAAGAAAGATGGTACATGGTGCATGTGTGTAGATAGCCGTGCAATCAATAAGATTACGGTTAAGTATCGATTTCCCATACTAAGGCTCGATGACATGCTCGATATGATGGTTAGTGCCACTATCTTTTCAAAGATAGACCTTAAGAGTGGCTACCATCAAGTTCGCATCCGCCCCGGTGATGAATGAAAAACCTCCTTTAAGACTAAGGATGGTCTTTATGAGTGGATGGTCATACCATTTGGACTTTCTAAAGCCCCGAGTACTTTCATGTGACTTATGACCCAAGTATTGAGGCCGTTTCGAGACAAATTCCTTGTGTATTTCGATGGCATTTTGATCTATAGTCATGACAAGGATCAACACTTGAACCACCTTAAGTTGGTTTGTGAAACCCTCAAGGGCGAGAAGTTGTTTGCAATTCTCAAGAAGTGCACCTTCATGCAACATTCCATTGTCTTCTTGGTATTCATTATCTCGGTAGATGGAATGGTCGCGGACCCCGAAAAGGTTAAAGCCGTTGTGGAGTGGCCCAAACCTAATAACATACATGATGTTCGCAGCTTACATGGTTTGGCTACTTTTTATCGTCGTTTCATCAGAAGCTTTAGCACCATCATGGCCCCAATTACAGATTGCATGAAAAAAGGGACTTCAAATGGGGCAAAGCGGCGACGAAAGCCTTTGATGAGATCAAACAACGGATGAGTAGTGCACCCACCCGTCATGCGATTGCCGGACTTTTCCAAAGTATTTGCAGTCGCATGCGACGCATCGGGTGGGGACATAAGAGGAGTGCTTAGCCAAGAGGGTCACCCAGTGACCTATTTTAGTAAAAAATTTAACGAGACAAAGCAAAAATACTCCACTTATGACAAGGAGTTCTATGCGGTTGTTTGATCTCTTTGGTATTGGAAACATTACCTTAGGCCGCAAGAATTTGTGTTGTTCTCTGACTATAAAGCCTTACGCTTTCTTGCTTCACAGAAAAAGTTGAACCCAAGGCACGCGAAGTGAGTTGAATACCTTCAAGGGTTCACATTTGTGTTAAAGCATAAGGCCGGTGCCGAAAATAGGGCTGCTGATGCGCTTAATCGTTGGGTGGCGACTTTGCACTCCATGAGCACTGAGGTTGTCGGGTTCGAACGACTAAAGGATGAGTAGCCCGATTCCCCAGATTTTGGGGTAGAGTGCACTGCTCTCCTTAGTGACTCGACCAACACACTTCTCGTACACCATCCAGGATGGGTACCTATTTAAAGGCAATCGCCTTTGCATCCCTTGCACTTCATTGCGTGACTTTCTCATTTGGGAGTTACATGCTGGAGGGATGGTCGAACATTTCGGGCGTAATAAAACAGTTGCGCTCGTAGAGGATAGGTTCTTTTGGCCTAGCCTAATGAGAGATGTCACCTGAGTTGTTAAACATTGTCGTACTTGCCAAGTGTCAACAGACTAAACAAAATACTGGCTTGTACACCTCGTTACCCGTGCCATACACACCGTGGCAAGACGTCTCAATGGACTTCGTGCTTGGACTTCCCAAAACTCCAAGGAAGCATGATTCCATCTATGTCCTAGTGGACCGATTTTCCAAGATGGCCCACTTCATTCCTTGTTCCAAAACCTCCGATGCATCCCATATTGCTAAATTATTTTTCGCGGAGGTCGTTCGTCTTCATGTGTTATCCAACACCATTGTGTCTGATAGGGATGTTAAAATCACTAGTTATTTTTGGAAAATCCTTTGGCACATGATGGGCACATTGCTCAAATTCTCGACAGCTTACCCCCTCAAACGGATGGCCAAACCAAAAGCACCAATAGGAGCCTTGGGACTCTCCTTCGTAGTCTTGTTGGTGTTCGTGTTAGGACCTGGGATACCATTTTACCCGCATCTGAGTTTGTCTATAATAATTCTGTCAATAGGTCCATAGGCATGAGTCCTTTTGAGGTAATACATGGTCATAGGCCTAGGACCACATTAGATTTGATCCCCATCCCATTTAGTGTCAAAGTCTGTCGATGCATTTGCACAACACATTCATAGCTTGCGTGCTGAAATTAAACAAAAGATTAATTCGAGCAACAGTCAATATAGATTATCTGCAGATGCTCACAGGCGTTTTAAAGAATTTCACGTGAGTGATTATGTGATGGTTCGGGTTAGGCCTGAGCGGTTCCAATCGGAATCCGCAAAGAAGCTCCAATCCCGAGGCGCTGGACCTTTTAGAATTTTGGCTAAGAGTGGTCTTAATGCATACGTGCTTGAGCTTCCTCCAGGTACGGGGGTTAGTTCAACGTTCAATGTGGAGGACTTGATTCCTTACTTGGGTTTCACCCCACCTCCTGAAAACCCACTCCAGCCACCTCATAGCCCCAACCCCAACCCAACCTTGCAGCCCATACCTCTTCCATCCCCAAGCCGACAGAGAAAAGATGAGATCGAGGATATAATAAATGATCATGCCGTTTCCACACAAGATGGGGGATTTCAGAAGTACTTGGTTAAATGGGTCGGAAAATCGAAGTCCGAAAACACTTGAATCTACAAGAATGAGGTTCGCCAATTGAACCCCGATTTGATTGACATCTATCACGAGCGCGTTTCATCGGTGATGAAACTTATTTGGTCCGAGGGAATTGAAGGGGACGCCATATACATGGACATCGGATTTGGACCACATCAGTTTTAACGGCGTCAGAAGAAGCAGAGGAAGCCCGGATACCGTAACCTCAGAGGAGAAAAGGGCACAAACCTCCAGGAGAACAGGTATAAGCCTTGGATATGCCACCGCACGTTGTATCCGACAAAGAATACGCCAGGATGTACGTCTTATTAGTATTAGGATTTTTTTATTTTCGGATTTAATTATTGGTGGCCTATATATAGAGGCTTGTAAACACTTTTTTAGTTAGTTATTGATTATTGAATGAGAGCTTTTGCTTTATGAAGAGTCTTCTTCCCCGTGATGGGTTTGGTGTGAGACCAAGGGAGTGATTCCCATTTATTATCTTTGATCTATTATTGTCTTTGCTCTATAATTTCTCTGCATATTGAATCCATAATCCAAAACCCAAAACCTATTTCCTTCATACGAGCCATCAAACCTAACGAATCCTACAACCCTAGTTCGAACTCGTGAATCTACATCGGATCGAAGACGAGTACCTAAGCCTGGAAAAGCTAGAGTCCTATGTCTAGGCCCGATCCCGCCTCAAATCTAATGGGACTTGTGCATCGGATTGGACACCCTATTTGGATCTCGCGTGATTTACCTACCGAAATTCTACAAACCCGAAGGTATCGTGATAGTTTTGAGATTACTCTTGAATTAATTTTATTTAATTTCGGCAAATCGCATTAAAAATCATATTCACGCATTTTAGGGTTCCCGTCTCACGTCAATCTGCAGGTTTGTTCTTAACCCGAACCCAATGTTCCTAAAGTCTGTAGGCGGGTTTGGGCGGTTGGGTGGATTTTCGGGTGGATCGGGCGGGGCGGTGCCTGGGCGAGCGCCCCAAGAACCGGGCGACCACTATATATATTAGAGTATCAAAAGAGAAAATTGAAGGTTTAGAAATTATATTTAAACACACAATTGAATTCAGTTCAAGTAAACACTACATTACTACTAAATATGAAGTTTAACTTTAACCATCACAGTTTCGCATAATCAGGTAGTCTAAAAATATAACGTATATTAAAACACATAATTGTTCATTCTAAACGTCGGTCCTCATCTTCATCTTCATCTTCATCTTCTTCGTTTTGTAAATCAAGTTCATCATTATCGAAAGGAATAAACTCGATATCATCATCCCCTTCATCTCTCACTTCTACATCAAGCTCCTCATTAATTTCTCTCATTAATTGTGTGACGGTTCTCGTGCTCCTCCTTGGTTGTGCTTCTTCATTTGCACCTGAAGCCTCGCCAACAACACCCCAAGTCAAGGACTCGCTGGGAAATACTTCTTCATTAGGATCGACTAACCATTCGAGTATCCCTTCCTTGTCTTCAGAGAGCAAGGTATCCTCTTTCCCCTTTCTTTTAGACCCGTGATCTAGTAGTTTGGTATTAAATTGGACATATACCAAATCATTCAACTTTGGGGTCCCAATTCTATTTCTTTTTTTTGAGTGGATTTGCGTATATAAAATAAAAAATATTTTAATTGATATATACATAACTGATTTTATAAATAATTAAATACAATAACATAAATATATGCTTATATTCTATAAATTTATTTAGTATTTACCATCTCAAACGTGCTCCAGTTTCTCTTGCATCCAAAAGAATTGCATGTTAAATTCAATATTTGCAGTGCCATCTTCTGCAAGTTAGGAGCTTCCGCACCATGCAATTCCCACCAAGTAGCTGTTAATTAATTCCCAAAGAAAATTAAGTTAAGAAATTATTATTTAATCGAAACCTCTAAATTAAAATAAAAATTATAATTAAAATAATAATTAACTGTAAATTATCTGGGTCAGGCCTCTTATCCGAATGCAATACCTTCATATCCACATTCCTTTGCTTGATTGCTAAGGAATCTCCAAATTTTTTTTCTGAATTCATATAACAATTGATCTCTTGAAAATTTTGGCACCTTGGAGTTCAGGATCAATCAACTTCTTAATGCAATTGTTTACGCCACTCATAAACCACGGCGCTCTACGAATTTTTTCTCTTTCTTTATAATAGTAGAAAGGATTCAAGAGGTGTCCCGTTGCAACCAATGGATACTCTATGTGCTTTTCAAATCTCCCTTTGATGATCTCCAATACCTTATGAATTCGAGCTTCCTTGTCTTGGAAAGAGGCTTTAATTTCTCTTTCTGCCTCTTCAATGGATGCATAGATGTGTCCCATGATAGAGGCTTTGAATCAACCATTCGTAGAACTTTTACAACTTCAGAGGAGAACATGTCCCTTAATGGGAGCCTCAACATAAAAAAACTTTGTAAACTGAGAAAAACAGTAGCGAAACATGTGACCTCGGCTTTAACAAGATCTTTTTTCTTTGTCTTCTTCTTCATCAAAGCCAACACCTAATGTGACTGGATATAAATGTTGATACAGTTGTTACCTTTTCAACGACTCTCTTTATCTGCGTTAGCTTACCCATATCGTGAAACATCAGGTCAATCGAATGTGTCGCACAAGGAGTCCAATAAATACTCGGATAATTAATTTCTATTATCTTTGCAGCTCCCATATTGTTTGCAACATTATCGATGACCACTTGAAGCACTCTCTTTTCCCCTACTTCTTGTATGCACTGCTCAACCAACTCATATATGAACTGTGCGTCATGAATCTCCAACGAAATATCAACCGATCTTAAAAAAGTTGTTCCCACACGACAACGCACTAAAAGATTCATTATACTCCTTGCCTTTCTATCTGTCAACGTGTCTGTCATGATAGAACAACCATAAGTATCCCATGCCTCTTTATGCAGGATTAATCTCTTTTTTATATTGTCAACCTCATCCATCAACAAAGGAATCCCCAACTGATAATCTGAAGGAGGAATATATCCTGGCCCATATTGATCAATTGTTTCACACATTTTCAAAAAATACTTGCTTTTAATAGTGTGAAAAGCAATGTTGTGGACATAGAACCATCTAGCAATGTGTTGGTCTACACGCCCTTTTATTTCTTTCGATAAGTGTTCTGGGAGGACGGTTTGCCGCATTTTTCCCTTTCCCTCCACTTCATCAGCTGGTTTGCGGCGCACAAAAGAATCTATCGGCCCCTGAGTGCATGGTCTCTTTGATAAGAAGCGCCGACTTTCTCTAGTTACCCCCTCATTATGCTCATCACCAGAATCTAAGTCCTCATCTTCATCATCTCTAACAATCTGTACAAACTCCCGTATTGCCTGAGTTTCTTTTTCCTTGATCAAATTGAGAGCGCTTAGCATCTCATCCGTAGCCTCTGTTGACACATCTTTACAAGGGATTATGTCCCCTTGAACACCAGCAAGATGTTTCTTCAACCGGTTAATGCTGGAATGTCATTCCTTTTTACAAAAACTGCACGTTATTCCCTTTGAATTTGATGGATCTTTCAGAAAACAATACTTCCAACCAGGATCCCCACTATTCTTTCCGGATGCACCGGTTGATGCACAAGAAGACGACATTTGAATGTTTGAAGCTCAAACGGTCCAACCAGTGAACTACACATACCAAAAAAATATCAAATAAATATTAGCTTAGATATATCATATATAATTATATATATTATAAATTAATAATATTAATTAATTTATATATATATATATATATATATTTTTTTTTTAAGTACACATCACAGTCACAAGTCACAACACAACACTGAGGTCTAAGCATCAGCACACCCACATATACTAATATATAGTTATATACAATTATACATTGATACATATATGATATATATATATATTGTGCAATAAAAAAAATGCAGGAAAAGAAATGCAAGAAAAAAAAATGCAGGAGCAAACAAATTGCAGGAAAAAGAAATGTAGCAAAAATAATTATAGGGAAAAAAAATGCAAAAAAAAGAAAAAGGAGAAGAAAATTGCTCTGGAATTAGGGGGAAAAAACAGAGAAGAAGAAAAAGAAAAAGAAGAAAGAAAAAAAAAGAAGGAAAAAAAAAACCTGTGGGTCATTTTGAACCGTGACTTATGAATAGGAAGGTTCTGGGTGCTAAGAAGAAGAAAGCGCAAAAAAAATAAAAATAAAAAATAAGAAGTTGCTAAGAAGAAGCTGCAGAAATAAGAAGAAGAAGCTGCTAAGAGGAAGCTCTTGTGGCCCTACCTGTGGACAAAATGAAAAAAATGAAAAAATAAATAAAAAATACCCCCTACGGCCCTACTTGTGGTCGTCGACTCGCCGGTGGGGTGTTGGCGGCTGCCGGGTGTGCTGTAGAAAAAAAAATATATGAAAAAAAGGTAAAAAAATGATAAAAAATGAGAAAAAAAAACTAGCCCTACCTAATCGTTGGTGGGTGGGGGATGCGGCGGCTATCGGCTGTGCTGCCAAAAAAAGAAAAATGAAGAAAATGAAAAAAAAAAAATAGTCCCTACTTGGTCGCTGGTGGTCGCCGGCTGTGGAAGAGAGGAGAGGAAGAGAGATTATGGCTTTAAAAAAAAACTTATAGTCTTATATAGTCCCCCGCCCCATCCAAACTAGCTCCGTTCTGACCCTCCCCAATTTGCTGCCCGGGCGGGCGCCCAGGCCCAATCCGCCTCAATAGCCACCCCACTCCTAAGTCGGGGCGCCCGGGGTCCTGATCGGCCCGGGCGGCCACCCCGGCCGCTTTTTGGACCATTGCCCCAACCTTGTGCGTTAACACGAACGTGTATCTTTGAAGATACTCAACCCACCCCGCGTGACGTGAGTTTAATTTCTTCTTAGAATTAATCAGGGCCTCATGGTCAGAGAACAAGACAAATTATTGCAGTAGGAGGTAATGTCAAAGCTTGCACGACCACGTAGAATTTTGTCATTAGTGGAGTATTTCTATTTTGGTTCACTTAGCTTTTCATTGAAATAGACAATTAGGTGGCCCTCTTAGCTCAAAACACCACCTATCCTAACACCAAACGCATCACATGCAACCTCAAAGACATCGGAAAAATCTGATGGGTGCATGACAAGAGCTTTTGTCATCTTTGACTTAATCTCCTGGACTACCTTAGCTGTGACATTCACTGATAGAAAATTTCCTTTCATAATGCAATCTGTGACATGGGCCATGATGGAACTAAAACCACCTATGAAGCAATGATAGAGCGCTCTGAGGTTCGGGCTACTCAACAATGGACCTAGCCTTCTCGAGATCCGCAATTATTCCATTGGCAAATACGACAAATCCTAAGAAGACAACCTGGGGTGTCAGTGTCATGAATGCGCACTTAAGGTTCACATACAACTTCTCTCCTCAGAGAGGCACACAGAGCATTAAATGGGTGGAAAGCTTACCGCCACAACTGATATTGACAACTTTCTTTGGGGCTGCTTTAATAAGGTCGAAATCGGCAGAAGGAAGAGGAACAATCTTTCAATTGAAGGCAGGCAACTGGGATAGGAGGATTATTCAATACTGAAATTGGCGAGAGCTAGCTATCTCCATTGCCCGATACTGGTTGTAAGCTTCCCAACACCGATGGATCATATTTCCCTGACTACGGAAGGCATCCATCAAGGTGATGGGTTGGGTGGAAAGATTCAATCAATCGGTCGGGTGGAGCGAGAGGTAGGAGTCATCTGCTGTAAATAGCAGTTCAGAAAGAAGAATCTCTTCTCCTGGCTCTGGGAGTCTAGCATAAATAGGCGGCTTTTGGCAACCAGCTACTAATGGCTTTCCGAACGAAATGTAGGAATACTCAAAGCCTTTCATTAGCAGTGCTTGCCTACAGAGGTCAATCCTAGATGTTATTCCTTATTGTGCTATGAATAAAAAATCATCAAAGTACACCGCAAGGAACTTCCTATGAAAGGCCTTAAAACTTGTGTCATGATCCTCATAAAAGTGATAGGGGCATTTGAAAGCCCAAAAAGCATGACTAACCACTTATATAGACCATCTTTGGTCTTAAAGGCGGTCTTCCACTCTTCCCGGAGATGGATTCAGACTTGATTATAACCACTCTTAAGATCAATATTGAAAAGATAGTGGCACCCACCATCATATCCAACATACCGTCTAACCTCGGTATCAAAACTCGATATTTGAGTGTGATCTTGTTGATCACACGAACGTCCACACACATTCTCCAAGACCCCACCTTCTTAGGTGTGAGGAGTGCATGCACAACACAAGGGCTTAAACTCTCCCTAATGAATCCTTTCTTAAGGAGTTCATCAATTTGCCTCTTTAATTCTGCATGCTTAGTAGGATTCATTCGATATCAGATTTATTGCACGTTAATATTCCTCATGGGTGGGAGATCATCAGTAAGTCCTCAGGAAAAACATCCTGGAATACTTTCAAAATCGGCTCAGCCTCTCGAGGACATTTAACACGAGACTCTTGGGTGGTCTCAACGGCCACGAGAACGTAGACAACACTCTCCTCTTTTGCCTCTCGCTCAACTTTTGATGGACTAACAGTGCTAACCAACTTGGACTTTCTCTCTCTTGTCTACTCTTGCCTGGGTTCTTATTTCCCAGAGTGTTTTGGGAGGCAGAGGGTTTAACTTGATCTTCTTACCCTCATGAAGGAAAGAACACACATTGGATCTCTTGAATAGTGTAAAATCCTTATCGTATAACTATGGCCTTCCCAAGATGATGTGCCCGACATCTATAGGCACCACATCATACCACAACGTGTCCTTGTATGAAGCGAATTAAATTGGAACTTGACACCTTTGGGGCACAGGCATCGATGACGTATCAACCCATGCTACTCGATAGGATCGAGGATGGGGCTCTGGTGAGAGTCCTAGATGAGAAACGGTGCTAGTGGACACTATGTTAGTGCAACTTTCACTATAGAATATGATTTTACAGTTTTTCTCACCACACTTGGCATATGTATAGAAGATGTTCTCCCTATGCCACCCATCGCTCTCTTTTTGTTGTGTCAAAGCACATCTGACCACTAATGTCCTTGAGGTATTACCCTCCCCAAGGACATTGGAGACCTTCTAACACCCCTTCACATTCTTCAGCACTAGCTACTGTATTAGGTTCGTAAGCCTCCTCTTCCCTATTTTCCTGTTCCTCATTTCCTTTTCGATTAGCAGGTTTCTTGAGGGATCTCGGGTAGGGGACTAAGCAACAAAGGGTTCAAAACATGAAACTTGTAGCATTTCAATTGGCTGCCATTCTTGGAGCTCTCTCCAACCACTGTCTTGTTCTTTTCAACTCTTAAAATTAGTGGTTACTCTCAACATTAGGCCTAACTTCTAAAGAAGTGGACCTATAGCCAGAATTACCGGAGTCAAAATGTCTAACAGTTTGCATCTTTAAATACCGCTCTAACTCTTGTGCTATGGCATAACACTTCTTTAGAGTAGGGATGGGATTGACTCTTTCTGTTGCTCTGGACAGAGGCCCGTTCTAAATATAGAAAGGTGACTTGGGTGTCTTCCATTACATTGGAAGTCATCAATTATTCTTCAAATTTTCCAATGTAGTCTACGACAAACATGCCTCCTTGGCGAACGTTCTGCCAATGGTCCAATAAACATTGATAGTAAGCTAGAGGGACATACTTCTCTGCAAGTCTCTCTTTCATATCCTCCCAATGTGTGATGGGTGGCCGCCCTACAAAATCTCCCAGGCACGCACATTGGTCCAAGAAAGTTTGGCTTGATCTACTAGTTTCATCTCAGTCAATTTGACGCGACGCTCCTCAAACATGTTGTACCAATCAAAGTATAGGTCCGTGTCTGATACCCAATCGAGGAAGACCTTTGGGTCCATCCTCCCATCAAAGCTTGGAGCTTTGATCCGAACAGATTTTGGAAACTTATCATCAGGGTCATTCTCTTGTTTACGATGATGAGGGTGTCTCCTCCTATCTCTATCTCCATCTCTATCTCTACCTCATCCATTGGGGGTCCTACTATGGTCCTGATGCAGGACGGTACCCTAAACTACGTGCATGTGATGATTGATTTTGCCGAAATTAAATTGAATTAAATTAAACAAATAAACTCACAAAATATAACCAATACCTTGGCGCTTGCAGTATTCCATTGGAAGCTCACATATAATTCGAGTTGGGTTCAGTTCGGGCGTTAGATCTGTTACGTTGCAGCACAGATCGATCCTAGAGATAGAACTCTAGGTTTTTCCAGATTATGGCGCTCACAATTCAATGATGGGTTCACTGATCTTCTCTGAGTATTTGGTGTGGAAGGGTTTAATAACTCTGCTGGGATCTACGGTTGTTGAATCGAATCGATTCAATGGATTAGGGAAAAGCTAGGATTTCGGGAGTCGGGTATTTGGGTGGGAGATGGCCGATTTAGGTTGTTTGAGTTAAAGCAAGAACGAGAGATTGAAAGGATAACGTAAACAAGGGTAAATTGTGGGCTTCACACCCTTGGCTTCACACCAAACCCTTCTCGGGAAGAAGAATCACTCTTCTTAGAGGCTCATCTCAAGCACACAAGCAAAAGCTCTTTTCATTAATCATCAACTAATTACATTGTTTACTTAAGGACCTTATATAGAAGTCCTTTCAATAAAAGAAAACCCTAAAACAAATAATAAATAAAAGACAAATAAACCCTCAGGACAAAAGTTCGATTTTAGACTTCAAAATTAACTAAACAACCCAGCGCGATTTCGATCGATCGAAATTGGAATTCGATCGATCGAAAGTGAAAATCGATCTATCGAAATTTATACATATGAAATATCGTCGTCGACATTCGATCGGTCGAATTGACTGATTCCTCCATTTTTTCTTCTGTCGCCAATTTTCGCCTCGTTCGCCTATTTCTGATTTCCATTCCGCTTCTTCCGACGTTGGTATACACGAAATGGTCCATATCCAATGTCTACGATGTCGGCGTCCCCGTCAATTCTCCCGGGCCGAAAAGGCTTCATCACCGATGAGGCGGCGTCGTGATAGCGTTCGAGTATGTCGGGGTCCAAACGTCGCACTTTGTCTTCAGCTAACCATGAGTTCTCGGAGTCCGGCTTTCCTAACCACTCGACCAAGTACTTTTGAATTCCGCCCCCATGGGTGGATATCACCAAATCATCTAATATCCCTTCGATCTCATCTCTGTGCTGCTTGCGTGGGGAGGGGAAGGGTAGGGGTTGTAGGGTGGGGCTGGTATTCGGGCTCGGGGCTGCTTGGAGGGGGTTGTGAGGGGGTGGGCTGGGGCCAAAGAAGGAACCAGGTCCTCCACATTGAATGTAGAGCTGACCCCTATATCCGGTGGAAGCTCGAGAACATATGCATTAGCGCCGCTCCTTGCCACAATTCTAAAAGGTCCTGCGCCACGGGCTTGAAGTTTTTTTGCGCCTCCCAATGGGAACCACTCAGACATAACCCGAACCATGACGTAGTCTCCAACCTGGAATTCCTTGAAGCGCCTGTGCCCATCCGCAGATATTTTGTATTGTTCATTGCTTACATTAATTCTTTTTCTAATTTAGACATGCAATTCATGTATATGCTGTGCAAATGAATCGGCTGACTCGGAGGCTCGATGGGATGCAGACATGGGAATTAGATCAATGGGTGTTCTAGGCCTATGACCAAGGATGACTTCAAAAGGACTCATACCTAGGGACCTATTGACTGAATTGTTGTATGCAAACTCGGCTAATGGCAAAATAGAATCTCAAGTCCTAGGGTGATCACCAACAAGACAATGGAGAAGATTACCTATGCTCCTATTAGTGGACTCCGTTTGGCCATCTGCTTGAGGATGATAGGCCGATGAAAATTGGAGCATGGTACCCATTATGTGCCATAAAATTTTCCAGAATAATTGGTAAATTTCACATCTCGATCCGACACAATCGTTTGGGGTAAACCATGTAGACGCACAACCTCCCCGAAAAATAATTTGGCTATGTCAGCCGCATTGGAGGTTTTGGAGCATGGTATGAAGTGGGCCATCTTGGAAAAGCGGTCCACTACCACAAAAATGGAATCCTGCTTCCGTTGGGTCTTTGGAAGTCTGAGCACGAAATCTATAGAGATGTCTTGCCACGGGGTGTGCGGCACGGGTAAAGGGGTGTACAAACCGGTATTATGTTTGATATGTTTCGCAACTTGGCATGTATGATATTGTTTTACGACCCTAGAGACATCTCTCATAAGGCTAGGCCAATAGAACCTATCCTCAACGAGCGCGCTGGTTTTATCGCGCCCAAAATGCCCGGCAATCCCTCCGGCATGTAAATCCTAAATGAGGAAATCACGCAATGAAGTACGAGGGATGCACAAACGATTTCCTTTGAACAAATACCCATCTAGCAGGGTATACTCGAAGTTACTGTTGTTCAGATTTTCAAGGAAAGCAGTATATTCTGCCCCGAAATCTAGGCAATCAGGATAATCTTGCTTCAACTGCTCAAATCCGACGACCTCGGTGCTCATTGACTACAAAGTCGCCACTCGACGACTAAGCGCATCAGCAGCCTTATTCTCGACACCAGCTTTATGCTTCAAGACAAATGTGAACCCTTGAAGGTATTCGACCCACTTCGCGTGCCTCGGGTTCAAATTTTTCTGAGAAGCAAGGAAACGCAAGGCCTCATGATCAGAAAACAACACAAATTCCTGCTGTCTCAGGTAATGTTTCCAATACCACAGAGATTGGACGACCGCATAAAACTCCTTGTCATAGGTGAAGTATTTCTGCTTTGCCTCATTGAGCTTCTCGCTAAAATAGGCCACAAGGTGGCCCTCTTGGCTCAACACTCCGCCTATGCCTATACCCGATGCGTCACATGCTACTTCAAAGACTTTAGAAAAGTCCGGTAGGCGCATGACGGGTGCAGTAACCATCTTATCTTTTATCTCGGCAAAGGCCCTCGTCGCTGCTTTGCTCCACAAGAACTCCCCTTTTCTCATGCAATCGGTAATGGGAGTCATGATGGTGCTAAAGTTCCGGATGAAGCAACGATAAAACATGGCCAAACCATGGAAGCTACGAACTTTATGAATATTCCAAGGTTCGGTCCACTCCACAGTGGCCTTAACCTTTGTAGGGTTCGCAACCATTCCGTCTACCGAGACAATGAATCCCAAGAATACAACAGAGTGCTGCATGAAGGTGCACTTCTTGAGATTCGCGTATAATCTTTCTCCCCTCAAGGTTTCGCAAACCAACCTCAGGTGGATAATGTGTTGTTCCTTGTCTGGACTGTAAATCAGAATGTCATCAAAGTACACGACAAGGAATTTGCCAAGGAATGGCCTCAACACGGTCATGAGCCTCATAAATGTGCTCGGGGCATTGGAAAGCCCAAAAGGCATGACCATCCACTCATAAAGACCGTCTTTGGTCTTGAAGGCGGTTTTCCATTCATCGCCAGGGCGAATTCGAACCTGATGGTAGCCACTTTTAAGGTCTATCTTAGAAAAGATAGTGGCTCCAACCATCATGTCAAGCATGTCATCAAGCCGTGGTATGGGAAACCGATATTTAACAGTGATCTCATTAATCGCACGGCTATCCACGCACATGCGCCATGTACTATCTTTCTTAGGCGTGAGTAATGCTGATACAGCACACGGGCTCAGACTCTCTTGTATGAACCCCTTTTGAAGGAGCTCACTGACTTGCCGAATCAACTCGACGTGCTCAACCGGATTCAACCTGTAGTGGGGCAGGTTCGGTAATATAGATCCAGGAACTAAGTCAATTGCGTGTTGAATGTCACGCATGGGAGGGAGCTCATTAGGTAAGTCTTCGGGGAAGAGATTCGCAAATTCATTCAGGATGGGCTCTACCTCCTTGGGGTACTCACAGACTGACTCAGAAGTACTCTAATCAGTGACGACGACATACACGACACTCTCATCTAACGATGCCCTCTCGAACTCTGAAGGGCTCACAATATTGATGGCCTTGGATTGGCCTCCCTTCTTCTCAACTCCATTGACCGATGGTGCTTTAAGAGCCAAAGGGTTAAGAGTGATTTTCTTGCCCTTGTAATTGAACGTACAAACGTTAGATCGCCCACAAATGGTCACATTCAAATCATAGAGCCATGGCCTCCCTAAGATAATGTGGCCCACGTCCATCGGCACCACATCGCACCATAAGGTGCCCGAGTATGATCCCAACTGTATGGGTACACGACACATCTGAGATACGGGAATGGATGAGGAGTCAATCCATGCGACTTTGTAAGGTCTCGGGTGGGCTTCAGGTGTAAGCCCTAAGTGGGTGACGGTATGTTCTGACACCACATTGGTGTAGCTTCCGCTATCCACGATTACCCTACAACTCTTTGTCCCACATGTGGCAAAGGTGTGGAAAATATTCTCCCTTCGCCAATCCTCCGTTTCATCCCGTTGAGGTTGTGCAAAGGCAAACCTCACAACTAGAGCGCGACCCATGTTATCACCTTCCTCGTCACTAGGTGTGGCATTCGGCTCAAAGACTTCTTCCTCATAAACTCCTTCACTTTCTTCTCCTTCTCCATCGATGAAGAGATTCCTTTGTGGGTCCCTTGTGGGGCATTGGGCAGCAAAGTGACCCAATCTTTGACATTTATAGCATTTGACATGAGTCCCACTCTTCGAGGATTCTCCGGCTACACCCTTACCTTTGTCAAATCTCACACTGGTAGATGTGGGTTGCGTGGGTTTGGTGCGGGTTCAAAGACTAAGATTTCACTTCACGGAATTCAGATCGCCTAGTCACCGTCATTTTTAAATATCGTTCAAGTCTTGAACGACGGTGTAACACTCAGCGAGAGTCTCCACAGGGTGGGAGACTAACTCTTTTTGCAAGTCAAGTCTCAATCCGGTGCGAAATCTGGATAGAGTGACTTGAAGGTCTTCGGATACCTTGGCCCTCATCATGAACTCTTCAAATTTGCAAATATAATCCGATACGGGCATACTACATTGGCGTAGATTTTGCCATTGGTCAAGGAGACGGTGGTAGTATGAAGGAACGTACTCTGTAAATCGCTCCTTCATGTCCTCCCAACGGGTAATGGGAGTACAACCCGCATTCGTTCTGATGCGTTCAACGTTGACCCAAAAGAGTCGGGCTTGGCCTATGAGCTTCATCTTAGCAAGTCTAACACATGTTTCATCGCTCATGCCAAACAACTCGAAGTGCTAGTCCATATCGGATAACCAATCGAGAAAGACTTGAGGATCTAATCTTCCATCGAAAGTTGGGAACTCAACTCGAACATTTTTGAGGAGTCTCCCTTCTAGGTCGTAGTCATCACCATGATAATCTAACCTATGGTTCCGGTTCCGATTATGTTGGTAGCCATTTCGTTCAAATCGAGGACCATTACGCTCACGGTGTGGTTCAAAGTACTCATCACCCTCGTCTAACTGATTGACTCGATCTAACAACCTCTCATTGGATGTTTCGAGAGTCCTTTGGGCTGTCTCCAAGGCAGTCATTCGATCATTGATCGATTTTCGATCAGCCCTCATGTCGTTAAGAGCCTCAGCAATCTCACTCATATCCATGGTGATACGGGTCACTATTGACGGGTTCTAGAATGGAATGCAAGATGAACACTTTGACCAAAACAGAAATAATATGCGATGAAATTAAAGTGCAATGAATGCAATGTCACACAGTATGCCCTAACCTAGAACCTAGGGCTCTAATACCAAAATTGACGCAGGACTTGTACCCTAAACTACGTGCATGCGATGATTGATTTTGCCGAAATTAAATTGAATTAAATTAAACAAATAAACTCATAAAATATAACCAATTCCTTGGTGCTCGCAGTATTCCATTAGAGGCTCATATATAATTCGAGTTGGTTTCAGTCTTGGCATTAGATCCATTAGGTTACAGAGCAGATCGATCCTAGAGATAAAACTCTAGGTTTTTCCAGATTAGGGCGCTCACAATTCAATGATGGATTCACTAATCTTCTCTGAGTATTTGGTGTGGAAGGGTTTAATAACTCTGTTGGGATCTACGGTTGTTGAATCGAATCGATTCAATGGATTAGGGAAAAGCTAGGATTTCGAGAGTCGGGTATTTGGGTGGGAGATGGCTGATTTAGGTTGTTTGAGTTAAAGCAAGAACGAGAGATTGAAAGGATAACGTAAACAAGGATAAATTGTGGGCTTCACACCCTTGGCTTCCCACCAAACCCTTCTCGGGAAGAAGAATCACTCTTCGTAGAGGCTCATCTCAAGCACACAAGCAAAAGCTCTTTTCATTAATCATCAACTAATTACATTGTTTACTTAAGGACCTTATATAGGAGTCCTTTCAATAAAAGAAAACCCTAAAACAAATGATAAATAAAAGACAAATAAACCCTCAAAACAAAAGTTCGATTTTAGACTTCAAAATTAACTAAACAACCCAGCGCGATTTCGATCGATCGATCGAAATTTATACATACAAAATATCGCCGTTGACATTCAATCGATCTAATTGATGCCATTCGATCGATCGAAATGGGACTTCGATCGATCGAAACTTCAATTCGATTAGTCGAATTGACTGATTCCTCCAATTTTTCTTCTTTCGCCAATTTTCGCCTCATTCGCCTATTTCTGATTTCCATTTCGCTTCTTCCGATGTCGGTATATACGAAACTGTCCATATCCAATGTCTACGATGTCGGCGTCCCCGTCAGGTCCATAGTGATAGTCACGTAACTCTTGCACACTAGTGGCTAACCCTTGATCGCTCACTTCTAGATTTGCTATGCGGTTATTAAGTTGTTAAAGAAGGGTGGCAATCTGAGTGGTGTCTATGTTGGTGATCATAAAACATGATACTATATGAAAACTATTCTAGACACTACATGAAAACTCTATATGAAACCCTAAATCCGACTTAGTATGTAAACACCCTAAAGTAGAACCTAGTTCTCTGATACCAAAGTTGATGCAGAACCAAACGCTAAAACCCTAATTATGCATTCCCTGAAATTACTTTTAATTTATGAGCAATAAGAAGTAGCAAATTTACTACTAATTAACACAGGATTTAGTCCAGAATTCAATTTAGGGAGGTTATTAATTGAGTTGTTCTCTCTATTGTGTGGATTTGGGCTTCGTTAATAATTGGGGTCAAGTTTGGCCCCAAATGTTGTTAACATCTGGCTAACCTGAGTTTGGTAGGCCTCATGTCTGTATATTGTTTTGGTTTGGGTCTAGTCCCAATATCTTACGTAATTGATTAGGTTGGACTCAATCTTGTAGGGTTCGATTAAAACCAGCCAATTGGCATCCCTAACAAGGAGTCCGGACCTCTAGGGCTCTCCATGAATTAGGGCCTCAAAGCTTGACCTTAACGCAACCCATTTATAATTTGGAGATAAGATATTTGGCCAGGATATAAGTCCAGATTAAAAATCATACCAATTCAGGCCCACCAAGAGCCTGATCCGTCCATTACAACCTTATCAAGGTGTCCAGATCTCTATGGTTGTATTGAGCCTAAAATTGCTTATTTTTTAATTGGAGTCCATTCACAAATTGGGTCTGAGATATTGGGCCCAGTCTCAAACTCAAATGGTATAAATTTGTCTGACTTGGCAGGGTCAGACAGGCCTCAATGGAAAAAATTTTAAATTTGGGATTGGACCCAACTCAATTATGAATTGGGCTCAGATTTGGCCCACCAAACCCATGCCTATAACACAGACTTGGCCTCATGCAATTAGCTTGATGGCCTAATGGGCTAGCCCTGCCTATTGCCAGCCATACTGATCTGCAGTAGCACCAATAGGAAATAACATTAATGTCAAACCTGTCTATTGATTTTGTTTATTTTCTATTTTATTTATTTTTATTATTCATTTTTAATTTGTGTTTTAGTATTTTACTACGTAAAAATTTCCTACAATGCATTACCCAAACATGTAAAAATATCTTTTAACAAATTTGTTATTTAAATATTTTGTAATAACCCACAAAATATTGTGGATCCAAATGTACTTGCACAAAAATAATAACTTGTGAGTGATTGTATTTTCATCTGTATAGTGATTGAAGTTATACGCCTAGCAAAGCTATTTGAAATGGTTTATTGCCTGCCAACTGATATTATACTACTAATTCAGTTCTGACAACAATGCAATTTATATCATTCATAGAAAATCAACCATGGAACTTCTACAATGATTGGAAATTTCAATGTGTAGCCTGATCAATTTTCTTCAGATGGTTATTTGTTTCTTTTTTGAATTTGCTTGCACCAAAGAAAGATGTAATTCCCTTATTGATGTCGTTGCAATGTTTTTTACATATTGGTGACTTGATCATTTTTGTTCAGATGGTTGTGTTATTGTTTTTTAATTTGCTCGCGCCAAACAAACATTTTATTCCCTCATTAATGTCTTTGCAATGTTTTGCATCTTAGTCTTCCTATGAAGAAATCCGTCTAAGTGAAGTAGATGTTGGGGATAAGAAAAAATGGTTGAAAGAGGGCATGGACTGCAGTTTGCTTTTTTGGAATGGACGGGTATTTTTCCTTTTTAGTTTCTTTCAATCTCTGCACCATCTGTATATTCTGGCCTTTTCATGCATTCAGGTTCTGGTGTGTGCCTGTGTGGTTGTGTATTCACATATACATACACTTTACAACCTACCTTCTGAAATGTTTGTGTTTATTTACACATGCATACATATATATATATATATATATATATATATACCTTAACCTATATGAAATAGCATTTAAAAATTTATAATATATTGATGCAGGTTATTGGTTTTGAACTTCCCATCACAGTAAAGCTGAAGGTTGTTGACGTGGATCCTGGCCTAAGAGGCGACACCACACAAGGTAATGCTATTTTTTTTAATGAAAACTACAGAGGCCTCCACAATTATTTGAAAGTATTGCCTGTCGTAAGTGAAAGTTCCAAGAACTGGCAAGAAAGGCAGTGCTTTCCAAGTTGATGTCAGTTTGCCTATGATGATGATGACGGCGACGATGGTGTAACGAAGGGTGGAAATGGGCTGGGAAGCCCGCTTGGCCCAGCCGATTTAAGGAAGGTGGGCTAGCACTTCGAGCCTGAAATTTAAACAGCCAGACTCAGTCTTATCCCCTTTGGCCCGTCTGGCTCTCTGTATGATATCTATATTGGGTTTTACTTACAATATTTTCAAAACATCCCTAAAGAACTACATGTTTTCTATTTTTAAACTCTAGACTCTTTTGGACATATATAATTTACTTCTTATTAGGCATTTGCAATATATCTGTTTTTCTATTTTTATGAATGTAGAGCATGGTTCAAAATCTTGGTAAACAGATATGCATCGACTCCCAAACCAATATGCCAATACGTATCGATGTATCAATTGCTACATAGATCAATTCATCGATAGGTCGATACATTGGTTTTTTTATTTTTTTGATAAATCTGAAAAAATATTTAAATTTTTTTACGATATTCTAATTCATATATTTCATATATATATATATATATATATATAATTTTAAAGTAAGATTAGCTATTTTTATAAATGTATCGTGTGTAAATCGATGATTCCAGGTGATTTTCACTAAACTCTTTTACTAGACAGTGGGAATGAGAAATGTAAGCGTGAGAGTAAAGAAAATGGGGAGAGGAAGTAGAAAAGCCATGGCTCGGGTAATTAAATGGGCCAAAAAGTTGCATAGTAGAAATAAGTGCATGTGCCACACTATGCACTTATTCTCAAATTATCGAAATTATCGGCCGATAATTTCTATAATGTGAAAGTATCGGCCTATATGACCGATACATTGAATGTTTCAGCCGATAATTTGGCAGATACGTAGATGGGTTGATACTTTTGAATGTATCAACCCGGTGGCCTCTGAAATTAATAGTATCCAACAATATGTATCGGGTTCATCCGATATTTTGAATCTTGATGTTGAGCTAACTTTTGTAAATCCATTGCTAATTTATGAATAAATGTGCCACACTGTGCTCTGGCTTTGAAGTTTTGTTGCGGGATGGGCTTGGGGTTGGAATCAGAAGCCCGCCACGGGCTTGGGCCATGTTGAAACCATTGGCCGGACTTTGGTTTACCATAGCCAGGCCCAAACCCAGCCCATTGTCACCCCTAGATGTAACTAGTTATCACTGTCATCATTGGCAATTTCTATAATAGTCTTCATATTCTTGTTAATATACATTTATCCTTTATTACCAATGATTAAAAACCAGATCAGACCGGCCGATCCAATCTGTTCAACTGGAACTGGTGCACGAGCCAATTTGGATTAATAAGAAAAAAATGCTTTCAAGGGTTCAACCAATCAAGCGTCCATTTTTTGATGAGCCGGCTAGTTCAGCCGTTCACAATAAACTGGGCTGGTTCACCCTTTTTTAATGAAATTTGGTAGAAAAGGTAAATGACGGGGAACGTCAAGATCGAACAACAGCGAAGAGGAAAACACAAAACTCTGAAATTTCGATCGAACGATTTTCAGTTTCGATCGATCGAAACTGCGATCGAACGAAATTCAATTTTCGATCGAACGATTTTCAATTTCGATCGATCGAAATTGGCGCCTCGAACTTTAAACTTTAGGGGTATAATTGTCTTTATTTAATTTTCGTTTTAGGGATTTCTTTTATTGTGAGACCTCCTATATAAGGTCATTAACCTAAACAATGTAGTAAGTTGATTGATTATTGAATGAGAGCTTATGCTTCGTGAAGAGAGAGTCTTCTTCCCCGCGATGGGTTTGGTGTGAGACCAAGGGAGTGATTCCCATATATTTTCCTTATTGTTGTCATTGCTTTGCGTGGTTTGCATGATTATATTTGCTATCTAAATCTCTGTGTGCTTCAGTAGCCATAGTCTAAATCCTTGTGATCCCCGAAACCCTAAATCCGTTTTGAAGCCTAATTCACACAGGTCAATACCCTTCCAAAACTACAAACCGATCTAAAGTCATAAGCCTTTTACAAACCCTAATTCCCTTTTACAACCCGATTTGGAATTTGTGAATCTTCATCGGACCAAAGACGAGCGCCTAATCCTAGAAAAGCTAAAGTACTATCTCTAGGCCGATCTTGCCTCGACTCTAAAGTATTTGCGCATCGGACTAGACCCTATCTGGATCTCGTGTGATCTACCCATCAGAATTCTGCAAACCCTAAGGTATCAAAGATAATTTTGCGATTAAACTTGATTTAATTTCATTAATTTCCGTAAAATTTGCATAAAATTCATATTCCGCATTTTAGGGCCGTTGTCCCGCGTCAGTAAATATTTGGCATGCTACCTAATGAAACAAACGATTAATTAGAGACCTAATCTAATTAGGATTCTCTTTAAATTTTGAACTTATATTGGTTCCTATTATGTCAATTGACTAAATTAAAACCAAATTTTGTTAGGACTATTCTTTCTACTTGAGACTTATATATTTGTTATTTTTAGAATAAAAAGGCTTTAAAAAAACCATTAACTTATAAAGTCCATTTAAATAGAGGTCGAACCTTGGTGTGATGGCAAGTGTTGTATGCCCAAAGCGATAGGTCAGGGTTTGAGTCTTGGAATCAGCCACTCCAAAATGGAGGTAAGCTGCCTACCATCTACCTCTCTCAGACCCTGCTGAAAGCGGGAACCTTGTGCACTGGCTACAACCTTTTTTATATATCTCATTTAAATAGTTTTTATAGATAACCTCACAATCACTGTTGCCATATGCGATCCTGGATGTATTTTTCGCATATGCCATGATGGCATATGCGACCTGACATGTATGTGATCGCATACATCTCCAACGGTCATATTTATGACCATTGGAGCTTTTTTTATGATCGTTGGAGCTTTTTTTTTTCTGCTTTTTAGGGCTCCCCAAAGTCTATAAATGGGTGGTTCCTCTTCCTAATCCATTCCACATCCATCCAAGGTATGATTTGCGTCTTTTTGATTTTTTTTTTGAGTTTTAGTATTCTCTTTGTCTCTCTTTTCCTTCTTTTGTTTAAGATACTTTTACTTACACAATATTTTTCTTCTTTACTCTTTTCCTTCTTTTTTGTATAATCCTATGTTCATTTTTGTAGTATTTCGTTTAACATCAATGAAATTTATATTTTTCCTTCTAACTTATGAGTTATATACTTATATTATATACTTTTATTTCACATTCTAGACACTTAATTAATAGCGCACAAAATTAATACAAAACATATTGTTGATAAATATAGGGAAATTTGGGGATTTTTTTGGGTTTTTTCGAAAAACAAAAAAAAATTATGTCATGGCATAATCGCATATGTGATTTGACTACATTACTCACTACTCACTTAAACTTGGTGGGTTTTCAAGAAAGTTAATAATCCTAATCAAATTAGGACACTTTTTGTTAGTATATTAATATTCTAAATTAGATTTAAAAAAGCTTAAAAACTGAGTTACTCAATATGTTTGTATCCTTTATTTAGTTTTTTAAACAAATGTTATTTTTTTGAACCAATCCAGTTCAACTCGGTCGCCCGGTCCGATCGGATTGGTGCCTTTGTCAGTTCGGCGTTGGTCCGATTTTAAGTTATTGTTTAGTACAGTTTCAGGAATCAGCCAGTTTAATATGATACAAATTTTCCTTTGTAAACTCAATTTTCTAAGAAAGAAAGAGCACACTTCAAAAACGAAAAGGATTCTAAGCTTTGTTCCCTTTTCCCAGTCATTGATTTTTAAAGGTGACGCGGGACGATAACCCTAAAATGTGTGAATATGATTTGAAGCAGATTTTGCCGAAATTAATTAAATTAATTCAAGTTAATCGCAAAATTATCTTTGATACCTTTAGGGTTTGCAGAATTTTGATGAGTAGATCACACGAGATCTAGATAGGGTCCAGTCCGATGCGCAAGTATGTTTAGAGTTGAGGCGAGATCGGCCTAGAGATAGGACTCTAGCTTTTCCAGGCCTAGGCGCTTGTCTTCAGCCCGATGTAGATTCACGGATTCCAAATAGGCTTATGGTTTTCGGATCGGTTTATGGTTTGAAAAAGGCTTATGGCTTTCGGATCGGTGTATGGTTTTGGAAAAGGGTATTGGCTTTGTTGGATTTTTGGATTCAAAAGGTTTAGGTTTCGGGATTGAAAGGCAACAATTAGGCTAAGGTTTAGGGAAGCAAACACATATCGAGAAATAGCAAATAGAATAGAGAAGATAACAATGGCTTTGGGAATCACTCCCTTGGCCTCACACCAAACCCATCTCAGGCAAAGATTACTCAAGCATAAAAGCATTCAAATAATCAATCAACTACTTACATTGTTTAGCTTAAGGACCTTATATAGAAGGTCTTACAATAAAAGATAACCCTAAAACGAATATTAAATAAAGACAAATAAACCCCTAAAACTAAAGTTCGAAATTAAAAGTTTAAAACAACTAAAACTCATCTGCGCAATTTTGATCGATCGAAAAAACATATATCAAAATATTACTGTAGAAATTCGATCGATTGAAAGTGAAACTCGATCGATCGAAATGGAATTCGATCGATTGAGTATATAATTCGATCGATCGAATTATATACTTCAGAACATGTATTTCTGTTGATCTCGTTCGATCGATCTGAAAAGAACTTCGATCCATTGAGATTCAAATTCGATCGATCGAATTTATAGTGTCTTCCTCCAACTTTCCAGAATTTTCATCTTTCGCCTAATTCTGACTTCCATCCCGCTTCTTCTTTCGACGCCAGTAGAAACGATGTGGTCCGAATCCAATGTCCATGTATGTGGCGTCCCCGTCAATTCCCCTGGATAAAAAAGGTTTCATCACTGATGAAACATGCTCGTGGTAGGTATCTAGCAGGTTGGGGTTCAAGCGGCAAACTTCATTCTTGTGGATCCAAGTGTTTTCGGACTCCGGTTTGTCGACCCATTTAACCAAGTACTTCTGGAATCCCCCGTCATGTGTAGAGACGGCATGATCATTGAGTATATCCTCTATTTCATCTGTTCTCTGTCTGCTTGAGGAAGGAAGAGGTATTGGCTGCAAGTTTGGGTTGGGGCTTGGATTAGGAGGTGGCTGGAGCGGATTTTCAGGAGGTGGGGTGAAACCCAAGTAAGGAATCAAGTCTCCCACATTGAACATTGAACTGACCCCCGTACCTGGAGGAAGCTCAAGCACGTATGCATTAGGAACATTCTTAGCCAAAATTCTAAAAGGCCCAGCGCCTCGAGATTAGAGCTTCTTTACGGATCCCGATGGGAACCGCTCAGGCCTAACCCGGACCGTCACATAATCACCCACGTGAAATTCTTTAGAACGCCTGTGAGCATCTGCAGATAATTTATATTGACTATTGCTTGAATTAATTTTTTGTTTAATTTCGGCATGCAAGCTATGAATATGTTGTGCAAATGCATTGGAAGACTCTGACACTCTATGGGATGCAGACATGGGGATCAAGTTTAATGGGGTCCTAGGCCTATGACCATGTACTACCTCAAAAGGACTCATGCCTATGGACCTATTGACAGAATTATTATATGCAAACTCAGTTGTGGGTAAGATGGTATCCCAGGTCCTAACATGATCACTGACAAGACTACGAAGGAGATTCCCAAGGCTCCTATTGGTGCTTTCGGTAAACTGTTGAGAATTGGGGCAATGTGCTCATCATATGCTAAAGGGTCTTCCAAAAATAGCTAGTAAATTTAATATCTCTATCAGACACAATGGTCTTGGGCAACCCATGAAGACGCATTACCTCCGCAAAAAATAGTTTAGCAATATGAGATGCATCAGAGGTTTTTGAACAAGGAATGAAGTGGGCCATTTTGGAAAATCGGTCCACTACGACATAGATGGAATCGTGTTTCCTATGGGTCTTAGGAAGACCAATCACGAAATCCATAGAGAGGTCTTGCCATGGTGTGTGTGGCACGGGTAACGGGGTGTACAAGCCAGCATTTTGTTTGGTCTGTTTTGACACTTGGCAAGTACGACAATGCTTAACGACCCAGGCGACATCTCTCATTAGGCTAGGCCAAAAGAACCTATCCTCTACGAGCGCAACAATTTTATTACGCCCGAAATGTCCTGCCATCCCTTCAGCATGTAACTCCCAAATGAGAAAGTCACGTAATGAAGTGCGAGGGATGCAAAGGCGATCGCCTTTAAACAAGTACCCATCCTGAACGGTGTACACGGAGTGTGTGCCGGTTGGGTTACCAAGGAGAGCAGTGTACTCAACCCCAAAATTTTGGCACTCGGGGTACTCATCCTTTAACTTTTCGAACCCGACGACCTCGGTGCTCATTGTGCGCAAAGTCACCACTCGCCGACTAAGTGCATCAGCGGCTCTATTTTCAGCACCGGCCTTATGCTTTAACACGAATGTGAACCCTTGAAGGTACTCGACCCACTTCGCGTACCTTGGGTTCAACTTCTTCTGTGAAGCAAGAAAGCGTAAGGCTTCATGGTCAGAGAACAACACAAATTCCTGCGGTCTAAGGTAATGCTTCCAATACCAAAGAGATCGAACGACCGCATAGAACTCCTTGTCATAGGTGGAGTATTTTTGCTTTGCCTCGTTAAGTTTTTCACTAAAATAGGCCACGGGGTGACCCTCTTGGCTAAGTACTCCTATGCCTACACCCGATCCGTCGCATGCAACTTCAAAGACTTTAGAAAAGTCTGGTAATCGCATGATGGGTGCACTACTCATTCGTTGTTTGATCTCAACAAAGGCTTTCGTCGTCGCTTTGCCCCATTTAAAGTCCCATTTTTTCATGCAATTGGTGATTGGGGCCATGATGGTACTAAAGCTTCTGATGAAGCAAGGATAGAAAGTAGCTAAACCATGGAAGCTACGGACATCGTGTATGTTCTTAGGCTCGGGCCACTCCACAATGGCTCTAACCTTTTCGGGGTCTGCGACTATTCCATTGACTGAGATAATAAATCCTAAGAAAACAACAGAACGCTGCATGAAGGTGCATTTCTTGAGATTTGCAAACAACTTCTCGCCCTTGAGGGTTTCACAAACCAACCTAAGGTGGGTCAAGTGTTGTTCTTTGTCATGACTGTAGATCAAACTGTCATCGAAATAAACAACAAGGAATTTGCCTAAAAACGGCCTCAACATTTGGGTCATGAGTCGCATGAAAGTGCTCGGGGCATTAGAATGCCTAAATGGCATGACCATCCACTCATAAAGACCATCCTTAGTCTTAAAGGCGGTTTTCCACTCATCACCGAGGCGGATGCAGACTTGATGGTAGCTACTCTTAAGGTCTATCTTTGAAAAGATAGCGGCACCAACCATCATATCGAGCATATCATCGAGCCTTGGTATAGGAAGCCGATACTTAATCATAATCTTATTGATCGCACGGCTATCCACACACATGCGCCACGTACCATCTTTCTTAGGAGTGAGTAGGGAAGGTATGACACGCGGGCTCATGCTCTCTTGGATGAACCCCTTCTGAAGGAGCTCATTAACTTGCCGAGTTAATTCGGTGTGCTCAACCGGATTCAACCTATAGTGGGGCAGGTTCAGTAAGGTAGATCCGGGAACCAAGTCTATGGAGTGTTGGATATCACGCAGGGGCGGAAGTTCGTTTGGTAAGTCTTCAGGGAAGACACACTCTTTTAAAATCGGCTTAACCTCCTTGGGACACGCACTCTCTGATTCGAGTGCACTCTCAACAGTGACAACTACGTACACCATACTCTCATCTAACGATGCTTTCTCGAACTCAGAAGGACTCACAATATTAACGGCTTTAGAAGATTCGCCCTTCTTTTCGACGGTGTTGGTCGATGGTGTTTTGGGAGGCAAAGGGTGTAAAGTAATCTTTTTACCCTTATGTATGAACGTGCATATGTTTGATCGATCAGAAAGAGTCACGTCCATGTCATAGAGCCACGGCCTTTCCAAAATGATATGACCCACATCCATCGGCACCACATCATACCATAAGGTGTCCGAATAAGAACCTAACTGAATCGGTACACGACACCTTTTCGACACGGAAATGGATGAAAAATTGACCCATGCGACTTTATAAGGTCTCGGGTGGGCTTCAGGTGTAAGTCCTAAGCGGCGTACTGCATGAGTTGATATTACGTTAGTACAACTACCGCTATCCACAATGACCCTGCAATTCTTTTCACCAAATCTAGCAAAGGTGTGAAAGATGATCTCCCTTCGTCAGCCATCCTTTTCATCCCGTTGAGGTTGTGCAAGGGCACACCTCACAACTAAAGCATGACCAATAGCATCATCCTCCTCATCACTGGGTGTACCAATTGTTCAATTACTTCCTCTTCAACCACTACCTCATCATCATCATCCTCTCCCTCGATGACGAGTCCTTTAGGATTTTTTCGTAGGGCATTGGCGGCAAAGTGTCCCATCCCATGATATTTATAGCACTTTACTTGAGAATTAACCCTTGAGGATTCTCTGACTACACATTTTCGCCTTTCAAACTTCGAATTGGTAGGGGTGGATTGTGTAGGCTTGGGATGAGGATTAAATCGTCCATCACCGGATCATTGACCGCTATATTGTGACTCGGTCCTCTTCACCACTATAATTTTTAAGTACCGTTCAAGATCTTGCACAACAGCATAGCATCTTTCAAGAGTTTCTACAGGGTGAGAAATCAACTCTTTTTACAAATCAAGTCGCAATCCAGTGCAGAATCTAGAGGGAGTGATTTCAGGGTCTTCCGATACTTTTACCCTCATCATGAACTTTTCGAATTTGGCAATGTAATCGGTCACGGGCATACCACCTTGACGTAAATTTTGCCACTGGTCGAGGAGGCGTTGGTGGTATGATAAAGGAACATACTTCTCAGTAAGTCGCTCTTTCATGTCGTCCCAACGGGTAATGGGAAAACAATCTGCATTTACCCTAATACACTCGGCGTTGAGCCAGAAAAGTCGAGCTTGACCAACCAATTTCATCTTAGCGAGTCTAACTCAACGGTCGCCATTCATGGCATACCAATCAAAGTGTTGGTCCATGTCAGAATGCCAATCGAGGAAGACGGTAGGGTCCATTCTTCCATTGAAAGTCGGAATCTCAACTCGGACGTTCTTAAGGAGTTGAACTTCGGGGTCATAGTCATCTCTACGATGATCCCTACGGTTCCGGTTGTCTTGGCAACCATTACGTTCAAAGTGAGGACACCCACGCTCTTGGTGTTGATTTTCCAGCCCACCCATCGCTTCCAGTTGGTTGATTCGATCACGTAATCTATCATTACCAACTCCTAGGGATGTTTGGGCTTCTTCAATGGTATTCAGACGTGCATTAATCGCACCCAATTCCTCTCGCATAGCTCTAAGAGTATTAAGAACCTCATCCGAAGCCATGGTGATCACAAAGTCTATTAGGGTTCTAATATGGAATGCAATATGGACTCACAAAAAGGAAACAATGCAATAAAATAAATATGACAAGCAAAGATGCCCTAACCTAGAAAACCTAGGGCTCTGATACCAAAACTGACGCAGGATGATAACCCTAAAATGCGTGAATATGATTTGAAGCAGATTTTGCCGAAATTAATTAAATTAATTCAAGTTAATCGCAAAATTATCTTTGATACCTTTAGGGTTTGCAGAATTTTGATGGGTAGATCACACAAGATCCAGATAGGGTCCAGTCCGATGCGCAAGTACGTTTAGAGTTGAGGCGAGATCGGCCTAGAGATAAGACTCTAGCTTTTCCAGGCTTAGGCGCTCGTCTTCAGTCCGATGTAGATTCACGGATTCCAAATTGGATTGTGAAAGGGATTTGCGGTTTGCAATAGGCTTATGGTTTTCGGATCAGTTTATGGTTTGGAAAAGGCTTATGGTTTTCGAATCGGTTTATGGTTTTGGAAAAGGGTATTGACTTTGTTGGATTTATGGATTCAAAAGGTTTAGGTTTCGGGATTGAAAGGCAACAATTAGGCTAAGGTTTAGGGAAGCAAACACAGATCGAGAAATAGCAAATAGAATAGAGAAGATAACAATGGCTTTGGGAATCACTCCCTTGGCCTCACACCAAACCCATCTCAGGCAAAGATTACTCAAGCATAAAAGCATTCAAATAATCAATCAACTAATTACATTGTTTAGCTTAAGGACCTTATATAGGAGGTCTTATAATAAAAGATAACCCTAAAACGAATATTAAATAAAGACAAATAAACCCCTAAAATTAAAGTTCGAAATTAGAAGTTTAAAACAACTAAACCTCATCTACGCGATTTCGATCGATCGAAAGTGGAACTTGATCGATCGAAAAACATATATCAAAATATTGCCGCAGAAATTTGATCGATCGAAAGTGAAACTCGATCGATCGAAATGGAATTCGATCGATCGACTTATATACTCCAGAACATGTATTTCTGTCGATCTCGTTTCGATCGATCAAGATTCAAATTCGATCGATCGAATTTATCGTTTCTTCCTCCAACTCTCCAAAATTTTCATCTTTCGCCTAATTCTGACTTCCATCTCGCTTCTTCTTTCGACGCCGGTAGAAACGATGTGGTCCGAATCCAATGTCCATGTATGTGGCGTCCCCGTCCAAAGGTTTTTTCTATTTATCATTTTTTGTTTTTAATGAAATTATTTGGGTCACACAATACTTCACTTGCTTGCCTCCACTTCATCCAACTTGCATTAATCTTATTTGAGACATCCTCTTCAAATCACATCTTAATAAAGACAATACAATATAGTCCAAGTGCTTTAGAGCCAGTACTATTTGTTTCTTTGATCTCTATCGTAAACTTTCTTTTCTTAATCCTATTAACACTTTTTACGGAGCAGGCAAATACTTCTGAGTTAATCTGCAAAGGCTATTGGTATGACGTCCCCACTTTACACTCCAAATCAATGTGCTCATCTAGAGACGCCGCACTACATAACATACTTAATGTGCACTAATAGTAATAAACACTATGAAATAATGATCCAAAATAAGTACAACAGAAATAAAACATAATTCCATGCAAATCAACATGAGAAAATAAGAACTGAAATAAAACCATCAATTAAATCTACTAAACTAACCAAGTCCAAATCCTTAACAATAATCCAAATATGAAATCAGTTACTGTAACTCTCTAGAATCATCTGAAACAAATTTTTTTGACGCTCAAAACCGTCTTCGTTCAAATCCTGATCTGGCAATCCCATAAAAACAACAGCGAGGATGTAAGTTCGAAGAACTCGTATGGGCCGGTCATAGAATCTCTAATACAAGAAATCCGTATGCATGCAATATAAATAAACGACATATGTGAACAACATAAGGTAAAATAAACATGACATATGTGAGCAACGTAATAAAATAAACAAGTGAATAAAATAATAAAGAAAAATAAACATGACATATGTGAGCAACATAAGGTAATAAACCTGAGTTTTGTATTGGCATTGTGACATTGTGATAAGTTCTTGTTTCTATCATAGTTTCAGTGTTGTTTCTTTTTAAATCATTTAATGCAATGCAATATGAATCAACATTCTCATATGATCACGAAACATCTTTTATCCGCTATCCCGAACTTCACCCTTTTGTGCTTCAATTGGTCATGGGGCTCCTATATGGCCTTCACCTTTCCGTACTTCTGTCACATATATTCACCATATCTTGTTCTAGGTTACTTACCCATTGGATCCGGGTTGAGTATGGCTTGCAATGGTCAATGGTAACCTCTATTACATATTTCATTAATGGCATGCATGCGTTACTTCTTCATTAAGTCGTTCTTTTCTTTCTTTTATCATAACATGTCCTCAATTTGACTAGTAGGCTTAAATCCTACTTATGTCCTTTCATGATATTTCGTTCCTTTATCATTCATGATTTTTATTTAGTCCATTCGTGAATCTTCACTTTCATATGCTTATGCGATGCAAAAACCTCGATAGAAAATCATGCAATATTTCACTTATTTAGTCCATTATTCATTATCATAGTATGGTAACATAATGATCATATTCATTGTTTGGATGTGTCCATAATTTAAATAACATAAGCATTGAGCATAATATTTTAATGATTTCTATTTAGCATGAACATGTGGATAAACATGTAAATCTATAATTAATCATTAAGTAACAATGAATTAAAAGTAAATGAAAATCATTAAAAACTAGCATATGGAGATTTAATTTTAAAATAAAATAAACATATCATATTTAATTTGACAAACACCTTTTTAAATATTGGATAGAAATTAACCTCGTCCTAGCATGATATGGATGATACTAATTGCTAGCATTAAAAACCCTATGATTTTCCTTACCTTATGGTTTTCTTGATTTTCGTTTCTTGAAATTCTTAAATTCTTGAAGATCTTTATTGATTTTCTTGATTGGTTTCTCAACTTCTTAAGGGGCTTTTGATAAATCTTGAAAAATAGCCTTCTTGATAATCTTCTTAAAAAGTCTTCTTGAAAATCTTGATTTTGAAAGGCCTTCTTGAAAAGTGCTTAATGAGAATTTTGGAACTCTTGAAATTGATTGAAAGGGTTTTTTGAAGGTATCTTGAAGATTTGGAAGAGTTCTTGAGGATCTTGAAAGGCTTAAAAAACTCAAAAGTTTTATCACTTGACAAAGGAATTTGAACCCCTCAAATCTTAATGACGGGGACGTCGACATTGTGGACATAGGCTTCGGGCCATATCGTGTGTACCGGCGTCGGAAGAAGCAAAACGAAAATCAGAACCAGACATAAAGGAGCACACGAGATTACACAGTTGATCGATCGAACACCTGGAATCGATTGATCGATTGTGGCCAGTGGGAATTTTAATTTTGGCGAAGTTCTGTTCTCAGTCGATTGATCGAAAGTAATTCTCGATTGATCGAATGTGAACCACGACATAATGCGATTTATATATATAAATCGATCGTGTCTAATTTTCGATCGATCGATTTGTGATCCGAGACTTCTATATATATATGTATAACACTCGATCAATCAAGCTTAACTTCGATCGATCAATTTTTCGAGAAAGTGGAGTCCGCCAAAATACGGAAATTGGTTTTTAGGGGCAAATTTGTCCTTTTTAAAGTATTTGTTTTAGGGTTTTCTTTTGTTTTAGAGGCCCCTATAGAAGGTCATTAAAAAAACAATGTAATTAATTATTGATTATGAATGAAAAACTATTAGCTTCTGCTTGAGATGAGCATACTTTGGAGTGAATCTTCTTTTCCGCGAAGGGTTTGGTGTGAAGTTAAGGGCGCGAAGCCCACAACCAGTTATCTTCTATCTCTCTCTTTTGATTTTTTTTTTCTGCTTGCGTATTGATCCCAATCAATCCATTTTCAACCGTTACCCTGCGATTTTCACAAAACCCATAAACCCTATATTCCCCATAGCCATCAAACCAATTTGAACCGTTGGATTGATTCGATTCAACAAGCCCTCGATAGAACTGGTGATCCCATCTTTGAACTACGAGTGAGTGCCCTAATCTAGAAGCGACTAGAATCCTATCTCTAGAATCCTCGTTTCGCGAGGCTAATGGATCTAGCGCACGGACTAGGCCCTACCCGAGTCAACACGATCATCCAAGCGGAAAACCATGGAACCCTAAGGTACCGTGATTATTTTAAGATTTGTTGCTTAATTAATTTAGTTTAATTTCAACAAATATTCATTTCATTATCATTCACGTAATCTCGGGTCTTTGTCCCTCGTCAGTTTTGGTATCAAAGCCTAGGTTCTAGGTTATGGCATATTTGTGTGACATTTTAATTCTCATTGCATTTTATTTCAATTGTGATCAAAAGTGTGCAGGTCTACTGTTTGTTATAAATCCCACTCATTGTTGGTTCATAATTGCATGTCATTTTAGAACTTTTACTAGTAACCGTGATCACTATGGATATGAGCGAGATTGCCGATGTCCTTAGGGGCATGAAAGTTGAACTGAGTGCGATCAATGATCAGATGACTGCCATGGATTAAGCCCAAATAAACCTTGAGGCTTCCATTGGTAGGTTGCTAAACTGAGTTAATCAGTTAGAAGGGGCTGATGAGCACCTTGAGTAACGTTGTGAGCGTGATGGTCCACGCTTCAAATATGGTGGTCATCAAAATGATCGGTTAGAAGGGGCTGATGGGCACCTTGAGCAACGTTGTGAGCGTGATGGTCCACGCTTCGAATACGGTGTCATCAGAATGATTGGAATCAAAATCATAGGGTAGATCATCTTGAAGATGACTCTGACCCGGATGGGAATCTCCTCAAACATGTACGAGTTGAACCTTCGACGAAAGAACGGACCCTAAAGTCTTCCTCGATTGGTTATTCGATATGGATAAACACTTTGAGTGGTATGACATGAGTGATGAACAATGTGTCAGGCTCGCCAAGATGAAGCCCATCGGCCAAGCCCGACTCTTTTGGATCAATGTCGAGCGCATAAGAACGATTGCGAGTTGTGCTCCCACTACTAGTTGGGAGGACATGAAGGTACGACTTAAAGAAAAATAAGTTCCTTTAGCATACCACCACCGCCTACTTGATCATTAACAGAATTTACGCCAAGGTAGTATTCCCGTGACCGAATACATTGGCAAGAATATATGATGAGAGCCAAGGTATCAGAAGATCCTCAAGTCACTCTCTCCAGATTTCGGACCGGATTGCAATTTGACCTACAAAAAGAGTTGATATCTCACCCCATTCACACTCTTCTACAGTGTTACGTTGTCGTTCAGGACCTTGAACGATATTTGAAAATGACGGTGGTGAGGCGATCTGAATCCCAAACCAGTCAACATCGTACCGAAGAGGTGAGGCTTAGTGCCGGAAACCCACCTCCTAAACTCACACAATCCACTTCTACCAATGTGCGGTTTGACAAGGAAAAGGGTGTGGTTGGAGAATCCTCGAGAGGTGATTTTCAAATCAAGTGTTATAAATGTGAAGGGTTGGGACACTTTACCGCCCTATGAGACACCCCTAAAGGAATCTCTTCATTGAGGGAGAGGGAGATGAGGATGATGGACTTTTTGAGGAAGAAGTCTTTGAGCCGGATGTCACACCTAGTGATGAAGAAGGTGATGAGAGTGGTCGTGCTCTAGTTGTGAGGTGTGCCCTTGCACAACCTCAACGGAATGAAAAAGAGGATTGGTGTAGGGAGAACATCTTTTACACCTTCGGAACAAAAAGTTGTAGGGTTATCGTGGATAGCGGGAGTTGCACCAATGTGGTGTCGATGGATGTGGGCCATATCATTTTGGGAAGGTCGTGGCTCTATGACTTGGACATGACCATTTTGGGCCGATCAAACGTATGCATGTTCACGTATAAGGGCAAGAAGATCGCTTTAAACCCCTTGCCTCCCAAAGCACCATCGACCAATAAAGCAAAGAAGAAGGGCGGTCAATCTAAGACCATTAATATTATGAGCCCTTCGAAGTTTAAGAGAGCGTCTTTAGATGAGAGCGTGGTGTACGTTGTCGTCACCGTCGAGCGTACTCTCAAGTCTGTGGGCGAGTACCCCAAGGAGGTTGAGCCGATTTTGAAAGAATTTGCGGTCGTCTTCCCGGAAGACTTACCCAATGACATTCAACACGCCCTAGACTTGGTTCCCGGATCTACCCTACCGAACTGTCCAATTATAGGTTGAATCCGATTGAATACGCTGAGTTAACGTTGCAAGTCGATGAGCTCCTTCGGAAGGTCCAAGAGAGTCTGAGCCCTTGTGTCGTACTTGCACTACTCACACCTAAGAAAGATGGTACTTGGCGCATGTGTGTGGATAGTCGGGCCATCAATAAGATTACGGTCAAGTATCGATTTTCGATACCGAGGCTCGATGACATGTTGGATATGATGGTTGGTGTCACTATCTTCTCCAAGATAGACCTTAAAAGTGGCTACTATCAAGTTTGTATCCGCCCCGGTGATGAGTGGAAAATCGCCTTCAAAACCAAAGATGGTCTTTATGAGTGAATGGTCATGCCTTTTGGGCTATCTAATGCCCCGAGAACATTCATGAGACTTATGAACCAAGTATTAAGGTCGTTCCTAGGTAAAATTCCTTATCATATATTTTGACGACATCTTGATTTACAGTCATGACAAGGAACAGCACCTGATCCACCTTAGGTTGGTTTGTGAGACCTTGAGGGGAGAAAAGTTATACGCGAATTTCAAGAAGTGCACATTCATGCAACGATCCGTTGTCTTCTTGGGATTCATTGTCTCACCTGACGGGATGGTTGTGGACTCCGAAAAGGTTAAAGCTATTGTGGAGTGGCCCGAACTTAGGAATATTCACGAAGTCTGTAGCTTCTATGGCTTGGCCACATTCTATCGTCGCTTCATTCGAAGTTTTAGCACCATTATGGCTCCCATCACTGATTGCATGAAAAATGGGGAGTTTCAATAGAGCAAAGCTGCGACGAAGGCCTTTGTCGACATTAAGGAGAGAATGACTAGTGCACCCATCATGCGTCTACCAAACATTTCTTAAGTCTTTGAAGTAGTATGTAAAGCGTCGGGTGTAGGTATAGGCAGAGTGCTTAGCCAAGAGGGCCACCCTGTCTCCTACTTTAACGAGAAGCTTAATGAGACGAAGCAAAATTACTCTACCTATGATAAGGTGTTTTATGTGGTCGTCCTATTTCTTTGGTATTAGAAACATTATCTTAGACCGCAAAAAATTGTGTTGTTTTCCGACCTTGAAACCTTGCGCTTCCTTACTTCCCAAAAGAAGTTGAACCCGAGGCACGCGGCATGGGTCGAATACCTTCAAGGGTTCACATTCGTATTGAAGCACAAAGCCGGTGTTGAAAATAAAATGGCTAATGCGCTTAGTCGTCGGGTGGCGACTTTGCACACTATGAGCACCGAGGCCGTCAGATTTGAGCAATTGAAATAAGAGTATTCCGAGTGCCTAAATTTCGGGGTGGAATACACTACTCTCCTTGATAATCCGACCAACACTAACTCCAAGTATACCTTGCAGGATGAGTATTTGTTCAAAGACAATCGCCTGGGCATCTCTCGCACTTCATTGTGTGACTTCCTCATTTGGGAGTTATATGCCGAAGGGATTGCCAGACATTTCGGGCGTAACAAGACCATTGCGCTCATCGAAGATAGGTTTTACTAGTTCAACCTTATGAGAGATGTTTCATGGCTTGTGAAATAATATCGTACATGCCAAGTGGCCATGCAGAGTAAACAAAATACTGGCTTGTACACCCCGTTACCCGTGCCACACACCTTACGGCAAGACATCTCCATGAATTTCGTGCTCAGACTCCCAAAGAGTCCATGCAAAAACGATTCCATTTTTGTGGTAGTGGACCGCTTTTCTAAGATGGCCCACTTCATACCCTGTTTTAAAACCTCTGATGCGGCTCATATCGCATATTTATTTTTCGGGGAGGTTGTACGTCTCCATGGGTTACTCAAAACCATCGTGTCAGATAGGGACATAAAGTTCGCTAGTTATTTTTGGAAAACCTTGTGGCACATGATGGGTACCATGCTACAGTTCTCATCAGCCTATCACCCTCAAACTGATGGCCAAACGAAAGTCATCAATAGAAGCTTAGGTAATCTCCTTTGTTGTCATGTCTGTGATCACATTAGGACTTGAGATTCTACATTGCCAATGGCCGAGTTTGTGTACAACAATTCAGTCAATAGGTCCATAGGCATGAGTCCGTTTGAGGTCGTACATGGTCATAGGCTTAGAACACCCCTCGATTTAATCCCCATGTTTGCATCAGATCAAGTGTCCGAGTTCGCAAATGCATTCACACATCATATTCATAGTTTGCATGCCGAAATTAGATAAAAAATTAATTTCAGCAATGAACAATACAAAATATCGGCGGATGTGCATAAGCGTTTCAAGGAATTCCAACTCGGTGATCATGTCATGGTTCGAATTAGGCCTGAACAATTCCCATCGGGAGTCACCAAAAAGCTCAAAGCCTGCAGCATTGGGCCTTTTAGAATTGTGGCAAGGAGTGGTCTTAATGTTTACGTTTTGGAGCTTCCTCCAGATACAGGGATCAACTCAACGTTCAATGTGGAGGACCTAGTTCCTTCTCTGGGCTCAACCCCACCTCCTTGCAACCCTTTCCAAACATCCCCTATCCACACACCCACCCCACCCTTGCAGCCCTTACCACCTTCCCCAAGCAAGCAGAGGAAAGATGTAATCGAAGGGATATTGGATGATATTGTGGTGTCCACCCATGGTGAGGATTTCAGAAGTATTTGGCGAAATGGATGGGCAAGCCGGAATCGGAAAATGCGTGGATAGATGAAGACAAGGTTCGTCGCCTAGACCCCGACATTCTCGATCAATATCACAACTTTGCTTCATCGGTGATGAAGCCTTTTTGGTTCGGGAGAGTTGACGAGGAACATAAAGGAGTACACAAGAGATTACACAGTCGATCGATCGAACACTTGGAATCGATCTATCATGGCTAGTGGGAATTTTAATTTTGGCGAAGTTATGTTCTAAGTCGATCGATCGAAAGTAATTCTCGATCAATCGAATGTGAACCAAGACTTAATGCAATTTATATATAAAAATCGATCGATCGAGTCCAATTTTCGATCGATCGATTTTTGACCCAAGACTTCTATATAATTATATATATAGCTCGATCAATCGAGCTTAACTTTGATAGATCGATTTTTCGCGAAAGTGGACTCCACCAAAATATGGAAATTGGTTTTTAGGGGCAAACTTGTCCTGTTAAAGTATTTGTTTTAGGGTTTTCTTTTGTTTTAGAGGCCTTCTATATAAGGTCATTAAAAAAATAATGTAATTAATTATTGATTATGAATGAAAAGCTATTTACTTCTGCTTTAGATGAGCATACTTTGAAGAGTGAATCTTCTCTCCCACGAAGGGTTCGGTGTGAAGCCCACAGCCTATTATCTTCTATCTCTCTTTTAATTTACTTTTTTTTGTTTGCGTATCGATCCCAATCAATCCATTTTTAACCATTACCCTGCGATTTTCACAAAACCCCATAAACCCTATATTCTCCAGAGCCATCAAACGAATATGAACCGTTGGATTGATTCAATTCAGCATGCCCTCGATAGAACCGGTGATCCCATCTTTGAACTACGATCCAGTGCCCTAATATGGAAGCGACTAGAGTCCTATCTCTAGAATCCTCCTTCCGCGAGGCTAACTGATCTAGCGCACGAACTGGACCCTACCTGAGTTAACACGATCATCCAAGCGGAAAACCATGGAACCCTAAGGTACCGCGATTATTTTAAGATTTGTTGCTTAATTAATTTAGTTTAATTTCGGCAACTATTCATTTCATTATCATTCACGTAGTCTAGGGTCTTTGTCCCGCATCACTTAATCAACAAAGGAAACCCCTTTACTCACTCTCAAGAAAGGAAACCTAAAATTCTTGAAGTAGAAAGGTAGGTACCTTAATCTCTTTCCCTTTCTTTCTTCTTCTCTCTTTCTTTTCTCATTCTTCTTACTTATCTTCTTTTTCTTTTTCTCTATGCGTGGGGATATCCCCCACTTTTCTTTTCTTTTTTCGAAATGGTCTTTCACCGCCCCCCATCTCTCATTCTCTCTTTTAATCAATAATTGTCAAAAAATCACTTCAAAACATACCGAAATTTCGATATGAACTTCCCTTGCGGTGATAGAGTTAAATGTGTGATAATTAAAATATCAATATATATTATAATCACATTATAATCACATATCAAGCTAGCACAATAAAATAAGCATGTATAGGCCATGAAAATCTAGATTGTTGCAATTGGATCGCTAGATAAATCTCTAGCGATACCAACTCCCAAAAAGTGTACTTTGTAACTAGATGGACAACATAAAAACGCTAAGACAATAACCGTGTTACCTCTTCAGTCTTATAGGAAACTATCCTTTTCATTTTCAATATATATATCTGTCAAAAATAGAATAAAGAAGGATATGCAATAGAGTTAGTTCTCTGTTTAAAAATTACTGATTGATCAAGAACACAAGGATAATTGTAAATTGTTGATTTTTCATGGAAAACAACTGGATGAATGCATGGCTCAGCCATTCATTCAAATGCATAGTCCCAGATCTTTTATATATATATGCTGTTGTGGTTAACCTAGTTTTTTATTTGTGAAATGAAATATTATTGAGGGGTAAGTTTTTTTTTTGTGGTATTGGGAAAACAATACTATGGCAGGGGGATCGAAGCCGGCGATTCTTGACACAGGTGCCGTTGTAAATGTCCCATTGTTTATTGACATTGGTGATGAAATATTGGTGGATACGAGAGAAGGGCAATACATGAACCGTGCATAAACAGCATACATTTTTTCCTCCTCTTCATAGTATTCGATAAAAATTTTGGATTTAGATTAATGAATACTTATCTTTTTGCACCTGAAAGTTGGATGGTTTTCTGTAGCCGCATTTAGTAATGTGAGAACAATTAGGCAGAGCTTCATTTGATGTTTACTTAGACCTCTTCCTGTAATCTTCGGAGTAGTTTATAAGTTTATTAATCTTCTGAATAGTTATCATCTGCAGTGCTCTTGAAATTGTTAAGAATTTACGTAATTAATTCCTTGTATTCTTTGCCCTTTACAGTTAACATGCATTGAGAACTCAACTTTGAAGTAATTAGAAGGAATTGCAGATGTTAAAACTTAGAAGTACGGTTTGAAAACCCGAAAACTCGACTCGACTTGAAAATCAGCTGGGTCGAGTTAACTCGAAGACTCAGATAAACTCGTTTCACTCTGACTTGGTTTAGTAAATATTTGAAAAAAAAAAAAGAACAAAATATATTTTAGAAGGAAAAAGATGGGAAAATATGTTGGTAAAATGGGTAACTTTTTCAAAAGATATGGTTTCTGAAACCTTATCAGAACCTTGGTTACATCATCCTAGCGAAGTCTCGAAATCCCAGCAAATTGAATTTTAGAACTATTGTTAAAATCATTGGTCAAGTTTCATCTCTGCGTATGAGTTCCCTCACCTGCTTTGGGCTCCACTGATACAAGTCTTAAGCAAAATTGGTTCGACTCCATCATTATGTACAAGTTTAGGGGCATATGACTAGCTGTTTTTGTGGCTAGGTACAGAGGCCAACACAGCTTTCACTTATTTCCCATGCATGGGGAGTTGATTTTTGTAAATTCAATTAGTGTTTGGGTACATGTGCTCTTGGATACTGTACGAAGGATTGAGACGCTACAAGCACTAGGTTAAGTAGTCAACAGGTAGGGTTGGGCCTTGCTCGGGCTTTATGCTTGTAACGTTACAAGTAGTTGTTTTGCTTGTATGCGGGTGTTTTTTGTTGTTCAATGCACCATATTCATAACTATATTTTCAAAGTATCTGGACTTTTTTTCAAAACTTTATAAAAGAGAACAAAGGTTATTTTGCTAATGTCATTAAGTGGGTATCAATGGAAAATTTCCAAAATAATTTTGATTCTTAGGGTTAGATAATTTCTAACAAGTAGAATTAAGGGTATTAAGGTTTAAGTTCATATGATGAACAAAATGTATTTTATATAGGAGGAGGTAGCGTGAAAATGGTACCTTTCATGCTACCTTCAAGTGCTAGATCACGTACCGCGATGTTGACGGTCACAACGTACAGCACATTCTACTGGTTCAATTGATCTCCTAGGTATTTATAAAAAAGTTTTGAACCATAGGTCAAAAATCTTGGTGAAGCCGACATGGTGCATTGAACATTTTCTCCTTTTGACCTAAAATTTAATGGTGGAAAATCATATTTTTTGTTATCTTTAGATGATCTTAATCATTCTTGGCAAGTTGGCGTGGCACCCTTTTTAAATTACTCTTTGTTTTTTAGTCAAAGGGAAAAAAATTTGAGTGAAAACCCCTTGACTTGCCACATGAAGGGCAAAAGTCTGAATTTTTTCCTAAAATCCTATGGATGTGATGAGCCCTTCGAGGATCCGAGGATGTGTTGTATCTTGCGAGTGTGTGCCATGCACTAGGTATAGTGCTTCATACTACACTCATTTGTAAAATTTTGTTATATATCTTTCTCTTTATATATATATATATATAGAGAGAGAGAGAGGGAGAGGGAGAGGGAGCCGGTTCCATCCTCTAAGGTTCACGTGGCACCCAAAGCACTGGTGGGTGTCACTTGGAGCATGAGTAAGATGGTTTAGATTAATTCCAGAAAAAGAAATTTTGAATTTTTTTTTATAAAAAAAAAAAATCGGTCAAAGTTTGATGGGTTTCAATGATTCAAATTTCACGATTAAAAAAACATATAGTGGAGATGAGTTTTAATTTAATTTTTTTTTAAAGATGATCTAAGCAATGCATCGGAGCTCCACGTGAAACCTTGGAGGACAGTGGGAGGCCGGACACCTTTCTCATATATAAGTGGGGCCGGACTGGGATGAGTATTTGAGCTTATGTCACCTTTTTCCTATCCCGGCCCTGGTTTCACCAGGCTTTCAATGTATGGACGTAGCCTGAATTTAGGGCCTCATATCTCATCCCTAGTGATACTGTTTAATAGGAGTCGGGCAAGGGCCTAATACATGGTTCAAAATTTCGGCCAAAATATGAAGATTTCGGTCCCCATCGAAACCGAAACGATAACTCAATATTTTGGTAATTTTCGGTCCTCACTGAAGTTTTCGGCTGAAATTTTGGTTTCGGGCCCGAAACCGAAACAAAATCAGATTTTTTGATCCTTGGCCTAATCCATATCGTTATTGCCATGTTCTTACACTTTCTAAATCTTTTATAGGAAATAAGCAAGTCTCTATGCTGGTACAACGGCTGTCAATCTTAATTGTTGGCTGTACAATGGAAAAATGGCATATGCCCGGACCGGCCCGACATGACCCGACGTGTACTCAAGGGTATATGTCCAATCCAACCCAATAAACCCGCTCTATTTTCAGTGATTTTAGATATAAAATACTGCATCGGGCCGACCTGAACTGACCCAAAAGTCAGGTTGGACGTCTTATGCCCGATCCAGTATAAAATTCAGGTTGGGTGGGTCAGGTATCGGGTCGACCTGACCCGTTGACAGCCGTACCTGATACTTGTCATCTAGCTACTGCCACGTGTCACCCATTATTGCATGGTCTTTTTTACTTCCTCAAGTGCTATAGATGTGCCATGTGTGTCTGCCATGGTAGTTCTCCATGGCTCGACCACTCCAGAACATCGTGACTCTCATCATGGAAATTTTAGGCACGTGTAATCCAACGGCTCAGATCGTTCGCTGGATCATCATTCCGGGGTCCACTCTTGCCACCTTGGAAACTACATACCCTTAATCCAACTCTTAGAGAGCTCGAAACCTTTTGTATATCTAATAAAGATAGAGATTCCTACTTTTATATAGTTAGAATAGATACAGATGGGTTGTGTGGGGTGGCATTGTTCCCCATAGACCTTCAACATCATATGATCTCAACTACCATGTGCTGAGTGAAAGATGTAAAGAATCATTTCCTCTTTTTATAAACCAAAGTATTGAGAGACTCCTTTAGTTTATTCCACAGAAACCCCACATTCCAAGAAACCCTCTTTTTCTTTCTCCACCTTTTGTCTTCCTTACTAGTCTACAATGAGTTGCTTTAATGACTACACTTTTATCATTGCTCACTCTTTGTTGATTCATAATCTAGTGTTAGGGTTAGGGCTGTAACTGGTCAGGTAGACTAGATTCTCGACCCGACATTTCTCAGGTCGGGCATATAAATTTGACCTGTCGGGTCGGGTCAGGCAAGAGACGTCCGACCCCATAATTTAACTATAAAAAAAGCATGGGAAATAGGGGGGTTTTTAGCGGGTCAGATTGAGCACCATTTGAGCTAGTCGGGGTTGGGTCAGGTCGTGCATTTGCCATTTTCTCAATGGGCAGGACCTCACCCATTGACAATCCTAGTTGGGGTTTGAAATAGACTCCACTAGCATTCAATTGTATGGCTTGTAACTATGAGTAGGTGCTACCTACTATGATGGTTTATACTTGGGCAATTTCCAAAAAGTTCCAATAGCTATAGTTTGATCATATATGTGTCAAATAAACAAATGAAAATTAGTATGTGATTTCCAACACAATAATCTATAGTAGTTGTGTTTCATATTTCTATAATTAAATTTTGTGGACATATGTGGTTGTCGATACCAAGATTGTTGTTTAAGTTTCATGGGGCCCGCCTCATACACATGATTTAAGAAAAGCAAAAATGTTACTGCCTCACTACTTAAACAAAGAAAATCTATTGATTGCTTTGAATAAGGCAATGTCGATCATTTTTCATCACAATCTTTCACAAAACAGATCACGAGATCATGGGTATACAATCGGACAGTCATATGTTAATTCCATGTGGCACATATCTTGAAGGGTGAACGTGATCCACGTTTGATGGTGCACTTTGTTCACATTCATTTTTGGAATCAACATATGGCCATATGATGGTAGGCCCATGATCTCAAGGTATATTGTGTGAAAGATTGAGATGAAAAATGATCTCCATAGTCTGATTCAATGCATTCTATAGGTTTTCTTTGTTTAAGTGGTGCAGCTGTAACAGAAAAAGGTGTGGCAGTAACACTTCTCATAAGAAGAGGCCATGACACACAATCTAAGCATCAGTGTGCAACTTTTTTGGGCTGCATACGGATGTATTTTTCCAGTTGTCAAATAAAAATCTTCTTATATATGCGATGGTGACAGTCAGAAATTTTGGGGGGCCACAAAAGATGTGGATAAATGATGACATGAAGCCATTATTTGCACACACAAAATTGCCCCAAGCACACAATTAAAAAGAAAGATTCTCTCTTTTGGGGATCTATGCCATGTGAAAACACCATCTAAACCATCTAATTTGAAGACCACAGTCTAAAGATCTTTAACACAAAAGATTGGCCAAAAAAAATATCATATGTTTCAACTCAGTCAATTGTTGATCAGATGATGGCCTTTGACTACATTTGAATCACATGGTAGAGATTGTGCTTGGAACCAATATTTTGGATTAATGGTTTTTGGATTATGACTTTCAAATCAGACGGCTTAGATGATGTTTTCATATTACATGTCCCCAATTATTAGATCTTTCTTTTAAATTGTGTGCAAGAGCCAACTTTGTGCGTGCAAGTAAGGGCTCCATCATGAACCGCATAAAGAACATAGCAGATTGCGGTGACCTTAGTTCGGCTTCTGCTATATGTAGCAGTAACTAGTGCTAAAAATAGCAGTTTTACGTCAAATTTATGAGCTTATATATTATTATTTTTATTATTATTTGCTACGCTAAATTTTATGAGCTAATACTTTAGACTTTTCTTTTTTCCAATTTTAAAAATTATTTGTAAAATCGTTTTAACGAATTAAAAATCTATAAAGATACTAAACACAACATGCTAGAGGTAACCCATTTTAGGGTGATGGGGGAAGTCTTCATTACTAATATAGTAGGGTTGAATCATATAATGGCAATATTTGGGGGCCACATGATACTCAAATATATGTTTTGGTGCGTATCTTAGACATTAAAAGTATTAAAATCTTATTTTAATCATCATTGATTACAATAATTAATGGCTATTAAAATGAATAGTGATTTGAGAAATTATGTTTCTATTAATTTTCACATCGCTAAATCAAGTTCATATATATATATATATATATATGAACTTGATCTCAAAAACTACAGTGCAAAAGATTAGGCAGGAAGATGACCTCCATCATCCTATCCAAAGAGGTCAAAGGCAGTCTAAAGTTAAAGTTATGTTGATATATATGGTACCCATTAGGTTTAGATGATGTTTGATTTCTTTGACGCAAACTAATAGACCCTTAGATTATGCCGCACATGAGAAGGAAAAATAATCACTACCATTTAATTTAATGCAGTCAAACACCATATAAACTTAACGACAAGTTGGATTTACAAGGAATCTGTTAATTTAAAGTAGCATTTAAGTACTTTGTATCAAATATTCAAAATTATTATTTCTCCTAATCATTTACACTAAAGATCTTCAGACACATGGATTCCACATGACACTAGATTAATAAGTCACTTAGCGCTCGTGTCGCTTATCTAATACTAACTCATTTTCTCATATCTTACTTCGCCCTAGCACATGCAAACTCATATGATATGTTTGATTGCCAAATAATACAAAGAAAGACTCTTGTATCCCGTCCTCGTTACACATCGTCAACAAGGAGGGGATGCGAGTGCAAGTAATAGTAATGAAAGGCGTATGCAATCAAATATGCCCATAAGGAGACCGTCATAAGGTTCAATCTTCTACCATGAAGTAATAATTACCTTTGATGGAAGGGCCATTGTTTCTTGGGCCACCATTGAGACAAAAATAAAATACTCCTTAAAAAAACATATTACTCAGAGACTCATGTTGACGAACATGATTCTCCATCACGTGCATCAAACATGTTCCTATCTCTTCTACTTCTAGTATAAAGGCAAAAGTCTTAGAACTCATTAAGCTCCTTGGAAATAGGAAAATAGAAAAGATAAAAGGGAAAAAAAAAGGGGAGAGAGAAATTTAAAAAGTGATCTAACATAGTAGTGTTTACAACCAAGAAAGATGATTTATGTCATCCAATCTCTACCGTTGACCTATGCATGTGCCCTGCGATGGTTGAAAAATCTCAGGATTGATTTGGCCATTCCATTCTTATCCCAATAACAAGGTTTAACATATTTTAAAACCATTAGATGCAAGGGAATCTTGACTTTCACAGCTCCTAATCTCATTCCGTTAATACGAAAGGATTTTTCATACTAAAATCGCTTCTACCCAAGAATTCCAAGACCGATGGAATAGGGATAATGGCTCCTAACCGACATTTAAACACCAAAATGATGTTTAAATGATCTTACACTAATTAAATGTGACTTTTTATCTCACATAATTTAAGTGTGATTTATCATTATGCCATTTGACATGCATTTATGATCAATCTAAATTATCTAAGTGATAATCCATCGTTGGAACATGTTCCAGCCCAAGGATCATGCTTCAAGTGTATGTAAACTATCCGAGTGATAAACTTTAATGTCAACCATCAAAATTAAGAATAATCATTAATATTAGAAGACACAGATGCAATGAATCGAATCTCTTAAATAGTGTGATTTTTGGGATATAGAAGCATTGCCTTTTAAGATGGACAAAGGGATATAGACGCATTGCCTTTTAAAGATGCCAAATTTTGACATATATGGTAAAATTGGCATGAGCGAGATGATGTGGAAAGTTGGCAAAGGGGTGAATTCTAGCAAAGTATGTTAGATTTATTATTTTAATTTTATATTAAATAAAATAAATTACCTAAACAAAAGATTTGAATAAAATAATTAAAAAATGAATTTCACATATCACCAATTATATGTCAAATTTGGAATTCAAAGGAGGGAGGCCAAATTCACATAAGATTTGACTTTCCCTATTAGAGTGAGATTTTCCGATGAGTGCCATTTCATACCATTTGAGATGTTACCTCGAAAATGGCATAAGTTGTTGGAGATGCTCTAAGAGGGTTAAATGAAGCCTCCAAATTAAAAAGGGGTTTATGTGCCATTTTCCCTTGATTGAATACATATTAAGGACCATTGATTAATAAATTGTTCTTTCCTCAGAGGAAACCATATAATAATATTTACAATTATTTTTAGAGTACCTTTAAATTCACTCACCAAATCTTTAAGTTTACTCACGTTGAAACACATTGACTTAATAGAATCAGATGATGGAGATTGTTTATTCTCCCAATCTTTCACACGATGGATTTTGAGATCATGAGCCTACCATCATGTTTTATTTGTCTTGGCACACATCTTAGAAAAATGACCTTAATATCACGTTCACATTCAAAATTGATTTTAAGGTCACTTTTTTAAGTGTGTACCGTATGAAATAAAAGATCAATCATCTGATGATATGATCATATTCTCAAGATCCATCGTGTGAAAGATTTGGACAATAAACAATCTCTATCATCCGATTTAATATAATCAATGTGTTTCAGTGTATATAAACTAAGATTTTGTGGGTGGATTTAAAGGTAGTCTTATTTTTATTCATCTTATCATTCCATTCAAGACACGACTATTTTTTTATATGCCTATTTAATTTATTTACCACTCTTTTGGTTTTACTTTCCACTATTTCTTTACAATTCTTTTGGTTTTACTTACATTAATTACATCATATGACAAAATATTATACGCTTGAGTATGTTTATGAGTGTTGAGAATCTGGGGTTGCCTGAACACTATTCCTTTTGACTTCTGACTTGGAAATAAAATATTTCTACTTTTAAATTTAATAATGATGTCTGCTGTCTCAAAGAAGGAAGAGTATGATTTATTTATTTATTTATTTGTTTTTGCTTGGTTCTAGGAAGAAATAAGCATATTCTTTAATAAATGGAAGAATTGGTGGGTAGTGGAATGATGACATGCGAGAAGTATAAGCAGAAGTGCAATAGAGATCAAGTATAGGTCTGGTCAATTCTTTGGCCTCTTGACCCGACCCAACTTCTGGGTTAAGCCCGACAAGTCAAGGATATATGCCCGACCCGACCTAGGAGTTAAAAATACCATAAACTATTATATTTATATATAAGATATCGGGTCAAGCAGATTTTTGGTCGATCTAACCTAACTTTAGAGTTTGCTGGTTAGGTCAAATGCTTCATCATCATCATCATCCCTCTCCCCAACTCGATGGGTCAAGTTTATCTACCGGGCTTTGTGAAAAGGTTAGGTTCACTAACATGCAATCAAGACTTAAAGAGTATTTGCTCAAGCTGACCTGATTAGGTGGGGCGGCGCTAACTGGTTCAAAATCCCTTCTAAATTAAGCCTTAGGCATTGTTTGGCAACTCTTTTCGAAAATACACTTTTTAAGGGACAAATGTTGGATGAAAAGTACACTTCACCCAAAGATGGTATAGTGTTGAGAAGCTGTCCACTTTGCTTCTCACAAAATACCATTTCCAACATTTAATAAATATTTTGAGAAGCAACATTTAAAAAGCAGCATGTAATACACCTCTTTACAGCATTGAAAAGTGTTATTTTAATCATTTGCATCTAAGCATACATTTCCATGAACTAAAATCCCCCTTTGAATATATGTTAATTAAGTTAAACTTTTGTTCATATTAGTGTAAGGTTTAATCAATGGGAGTGACTCCTCTGCACTCACCCACATCACAAGATTTACAAGTTCATGAACAGCTTCTAGAGATCCAATTCTGTAAAACTCTATTACACATTTTTAGATCCCTAAAATCTGTGGAAGTAATTATGACAAAATTGATGGGAGCAGAGGAATTTAGCTGCATTGACACTTTATCAATGTGGAATCCATAAAACACAATCAAATGAAGTAAAATAACACCAATAAACCCATATTCAGAATTTCAGAAAGAAAGCCAGTTTACAATTCAGAAACCGGTGAAACCAAATCCGGTAATAACAACAAAGAGAAGAAGAAGAAGAAGAAAGTAACAAAGACAACAAAACCAAACTGAAGATTACATAGAAAAAAAACCAAACTTACAACAAATCCTCCCTCCCCATTTAACCAACAACTAACTACTCATTTCTTCTTCTTCTTCTTCTTCTTCTCTTATAACAAAGAGACCGGATTCCGCTTCGCCGGAAAATCAACCACCATCTCTCTTTATCTATCTCTCTTTCACTGTCTTGCAAAAATTAATGAAACAAATTCATCCCAATTCCTCTTGGCTTTCCCCAGGGCATCTGATCAATTCCAATATATTAACCACCTCTGCCATCTCCGGCCGATTTGATGGGACCTGAGAAGTACAGATCAAACCCAACTTAATAACAGGAACTGCCTCGTCTGCTGGAAAATCCCCGGAAAGCCTCCCGTCCACACATTCCACCACCCTTCCTTCCTCCAATGCCCCTCTCACCACATCACAGAGCACAACCACGTCGTCTTCCATGTACTCAACTGGTCTTTTCCCTGTCACCACCTCCAAAATCAATACGCCAAAGCCGTACACATCACACTTTTCTGTTATCTTTACTGTCCGACAAGCGAATTCTGGTGCCATATACCCAAGCGCACTCTGTATCTTGCTACTCAGGACGTAACGGTCTAACATGGGCAAAAGCTTTGCGAGCCCGAAATCTCCCACTTTAGGTTCGCCTGAGCCATCAATCAGGACGTTGCTTGATTTTATGTTGTAGTGGGTCACTCCAGATCGATGCAGGTGTGCCAAGCTCTTTGCAGTCCCGAGAATTATATCGAATCTTTCACGCCATGAAAGCGAGTTGGTCGAACTCTCATGGAGGTGTTTGTACAAGCTCCCGCCAGATACAAATTCATATATGAGGAGCTGCAGAGAAGTAGTCCAGTAGTAACCTTCGAGGGAGACGAGATTAGGGTGACGGATTTTTCCAAGCTTCTTCACTTCCCTCTCGAAATCATCTTGGGATTTGACCAAGCTCGAAACAGTGAGCTTCTTGATGGCAATTGGACGGCCGTCACGGAGAACAGTGCGGTAAACAGAACCGAACCCACCGCGCCCAAGCTCGCAATCTTTGTTGAGGAGAGCGTGGGCCCCAGCACTGAAGTCAGGGTCACCAGAAAACATAACAAGCTTTCCAGAATTGGCATCAGAGGTGGGTGAAGGAGTGAATTCACCACCGCCAGAAAATGTGAGGGCGGCAGCGGCGGAACGGGAAGCATTGGATCGAACGCGGAGATTAAGAAAAGTCACAGCAATGACACCGACTGCAATTAAAGCGGCAGCACCAATTGCAATCAGGGCTGAGATGCTTAGTATAATTTTTTTGTGACGGAGATTTGAGGAGAACGTGGATGGAGAAGAGGAGGAAGATGAGGAATTAGGGTTTAGGACAATGGGTTTGGGGAGAACAGCTGGGCAAGAGCGATTAACAGCTGATCCACAAAGAGAAGGGTTGCCAGAGACGGACAAAGGGGAGATGGTGTTGAAGAAGCTGCCGGCAGGGAGTTCGCCTTTGAGGTGATTGTGGGAGATGTTGAATAAGAGGAGGTGGGGGAGGTCAGCGAGTTGTTTAGGGAGGGTACCCGTGAGATTGTTGAGGGAAAAATCTAAGGTTTGGAGGTTGGTGAGATTGGCTATGGTTGTGGGTATTGAACCTTTGAGGTTGTTCTGTGATAGGATCCTGTGTACAACACAAACAAAGAAAAGAAAACAGGCATGTCATTTTTTTTATTTTTTTTATCAGTAACAGAAGTGCCAATATTGATGGGAAGATTTGATTAATTTATTGCGTCATAGTGTTGACATTCATTTTCAGTGTTGAAGTGGAGTTAGGACAGAAGAAAACGGTTAGATTGATTCAATTTTTCTAAATTGACAAAATCTTTAGGGCCTGTTTGGACAAAGCTAATAGAGGAATTCACACTCCCTCAAATAAAAGTTAGGAAAAAATAGATTTTTCAAAATCTACGTTTTAACTTTTAATGTAAAAAGTGGATTGCACCATCCACATTACATGGCACAGACCAAAAGGACCCTTACAGTTTGAAAGATAGCACAATCCACATTACATGGCACAGACCAAACGGACCCTTACAGTTTGAAACTCTTTTAGTAGTTATCAAGCAATGGCAGCAGTAACATGAAAATTTTCATTCTTAAATATGTGCAATTTTATTTTGAAAGAGAAAATTAAACAAGATTGAAGGTTGAAAACTTGCGAGTTATAAAGTGTATGTACTTATTAGAAGACATGGGGGTTTTGTAAAGCTTACTGGTATATAAGAATTTTATGATGGTGTTGCCAAACAAACAAAAACAATCCCAAAGTACCCTTTAATGCCCAACCAAGGGTAAAAAAGCAATCAACATCTAGTACTTACTGCATGGAAGTATCAATTTTTTATTTTAAAAAAATGCAAAAGCAATTTGGTCAATGTCGTCTTGATCATCATTACCGGCTTGTCCTATCCATTTGGGGTGGGCTAGCAATATGGTGCATGTAAGAATTGAAAAAATCAATTTCAGTTCATTAAGACATTGGGGGATTATGATAATTTGCCAAAAAAAATAGCAAAACCCAAATGATAAACTCAAATTCTGGGATTCTGAGACACCAGTGATCAAAAGTGTTCACTAGAAATGGAAATGCTAATGGCTATTGGCTAATTAGAGAATTTGAACAAATATTGAAGATGAATAATCATTAGTGAAGTTATATACCACAAAAGTGTCACGCATTTGCAATCCAGTTAAATTTAAAAAATTTACAAAAAAAAAAATTGGAAAGAAAAATTATAGATAGAAGAAACAAAACTTACAGGGATGTAAGGGAAAAACATTTTCCAATCTGGGTAGGAATTTCTCCAGTTAGGTTGTTCTTCTCTAATCTTAGTTCCTTGAGAGCAACTGCTCCTCCAATCTCCAAAGGAATGCTTCCATTTAATCGATTCTCACTCAGATCAAGAACACGTACAGACTTCAAATGCTCTACACTAGCTGGAAGCGTACCCACCAGTGAATTCCGAGACAGATTTAAGAACTGCAAACTGCTAAAAATCCCAATGCCTTCTGGAATCCCACCGGATAAAGCGTTGTCTGATAAATCCAAGACTTCAAGATTCCTATACGAGGCCTCTGACAACACTGAAGCTGGATTTTTTATTCCTCCCGTTAGCATGTTGTGCGAAACTGAAATCCTTTGCAAACCCAATTCGAAAAGCCATGCAGGAAGATTACCAGTCAATGAGTTTCTAGTGAAATCCATAGAAGAAAGGATCCTACAACCAGTCATAGACTCTGGCAAATTCCCCGTAAACCCGTTCCATGAAAAATTCAGCACCTTCAATGATACTAGATTACCAATTGAATCAGGAATCTGGCCAGATAATCCATTTCTAGAAAGATCCAAAGTCTCAAGATTTGTCAGTTCTCCAATCCACATTGGAACCTCTCCAGAGAACGAATTTGCATTTAGACTTACGTAATTGCACATGCTAAGTTTCTGCATTGAATCAGGAAGGCTTCCAGACAATATATTCTCACTGAAATCAAGCGATTTTAAAAGTAAACAGCCCCCAATATCTTCCGGTAACTGCCCTGAGAACCGGTTTCTCCGCAAACTAATGGTTCTAAGATTGTACAAACGTTCAATCCCATTTGGAATCTCACCAGCCAACTCGTTTTCAGACAGATCAAGTGATCGCAGACCATTCAAAGACCAGATTCCACCCGGCAATGGACCCGATAGCCGATTCGACGAGAAATTAACCGTGGAAAGAGTCGAGCAAGTGCTCAAACTAGGCGGAATCTCACCGGAGAAACCATTCCTAGAAAGTGATATAGCTCTCAGAGACCCACATTGTTGAAAAAACTCATCAGGGATTGTGCCGGACAGACTGTTCCCACTCAGGTCGATTTCGCGGAGGGTCTCAAGATGGGCAAGGTTAGGGTTTAGAGTTCCAGTGAAATTGTTTCTCGAGAGTGATAATCTACGTAAGAATTGGAGTCGGAGGAGTCCGCGGCCGATGCGACCGGAGAGACCGTACCCATCTAGGACGAGTTCTGAGACTCGGTTAGTTCTAGGGTTACATTTTACGCCTGCCCAGTTACAGGGATTGTTATCGTCTTCATTCCAAGATGCTAGTTTCGAAAGTGGGTCTCGGAGATCGGCTTTAAAGACGATCAAGCCGAGAACATCGTCACTGAAAGAGTCTTCGGATCGGACACTAACCAATAGTAGTAAGTACAGAGCGGTGAGAAGCTTCAGTAGTTTTCTCATTCTAGTCCACGGTTCCAAAAAACGCTAAGCTTCCATTAAAGGATCCAAATGAAGCTTCAATAGAGATTAAAATTGCAGATAATACTACAAAAACCTCATTATAGAAAATTCCTAGAAACAGAATCAAATGGGAAGCTTCGAGTAATGAAAGCGAGTAAAGCTTCAAACTTTACCCAAATTTGCAAAGATTAACTGTTCCAACAAAGCCAACACCTCGATTTTACACTTCTGAAGCTCTGAAACACCGGAAAATAGTAGTGAAATAGAGATATTCGCATTAAAACCACTGGCATTAGGCACTAAAGGCGAGATTCTACACAGACAACAAAGAAATCGAAGAACGAGCGAAACTTTTCAGAAAAGAAACCCTAAAAACCCGAAAACCGCCGATCTGTAGGGAAAGAAAAACGAAAAAGCGTAAAAAGAATTGGAGAATTAAGGCTTCTGATCAAAGTAAACAAATACAAAACGATTTGCAGAGTTGCAGCTGCCGATTCATCTCTTCCGTCGGGATCTTAAAGAAAGTAGAAAAAAGATGAACGGACCTCGAAGAAGGACGCCGGAAAGTGGAGTTTCTGGGCGGAATTTTTGGTCTGAGATCAACGGATAGCTCGCCGGGAAACGCGGAGTCGTCGGGAAACTCGGAAGCGTGGTCGGAGCTCCGTCGCCATTAAAGACGTCTTGTCTGAAAGCGAAGACGAATTTATTAACAGCGAAAACCAGGTGGCTTTGGGCTCTTTATTGCGGTGCCGTACACGTGGCAGAATATGTTTGGTCCTTGAAATCATACGTGGATGACAGATGGCTTTCGTTCAGAGCTACTTTCAGACGTGGATAGGTGAGTGGCATGTCGAACGTTTGGGCTCTCTGTCGGACGATGGAAAAGCCTCCGGATTTTGACAAAATTACAGATTTGACACTGTTATGACTTTTTAGGGTTTAGTGTTGGCGACTGGGTTGGCGTTGAGCACAACAGTCACGAAGTCGGGGTTTGGGGATAGGCGAGAAACACGTTTTTGAGTTATTGTACCAAATTTAAAGAAAGATTTAATATTTTAGAGACATGTGACATATAAAAATATAATATGGGACGTCCGATTTGAAGTTCATAATCAATAGATATCTCATACACAAAATTGGAGCAAAACACAATACTTATCATATGATCTATTATAGTCAACTGTTGAATTATATAATAGCCTTTGACTCTATTTAATCAAATGATGAAAATTATATTTTATTCTAATCTTTTACAAATAATATTTTTAAATCACATAATATAAGTCACCAAACTTGTAAGTCTTTCTTTTAAATTTGGTGCAATCACTTGAAAAGTGTGAACAAGTAATGGCTATCTTCATATATGAAGGAAAAATTAAAATTTTTGAAAAATAAGATTTAAAAGTGCCAAAAAAGTAAAAGACAATGAAAAATTCATAATTTATTTCTAATTTTAAATTAATCACTATTTAATTATAAAATTCATAACTTAAAAAAAAAAAAAAAAACAATTCCTTGTTGGAGCAAATGGGGAGTAGATTTGCACTCAATAAAACTAAAGAGCAGCTCTCGAGAGATTACGCCTGATAGGTCAACTTCCTCAAGCTAAATTAGTTAAACCTATACTTTCTGTGTATTTACCAAAATAGTCATAAATACTTTTTGTTTTGTCCGGTGTTAACGGTAAAATCAATCTTTAGCGTATTTTGTTGAATATTTTGTTATGGTCAATAAGTCAATAAAAAAGTATGGCATTTTTGTAAATATACAAAAGGATAAGGCGAATCCTGCAAAGAGCGTTGAATAAAATAAAGAGGAGTATGAAAAAGTAAAGTGGTGAGTGCAGAGAGTTCAGAAGGAGAGAGTGGCTAAATGCTTTTGCTTTCTTTAAATTCCATTGAATGGGGGTGTGGGCGTTCCCCGCTTTAACGTCTCATAAATGCTATAGCTGACTAACTATGGTTACTTCAACTAACTAACCATGGTTAGCTTTCCTCGGGGACCACGCAATTCTAGTGAGATGGCACTGAGACCTCTTTAAAGCCTGCTTCAGTGGGTCGCTGTAATTGCCTACCGTGGTCTTCGGAATGTCACATGCCTTCGCTTTTTCTACTTCTTTCTCTATCTACTTCATTAATTTTAATTAATTTAGCACGTGTGACGTGATTTGATGTTTGTTAGGACCAGCAAAGATGGTAGTGCTCCATATCTCTAAATCTAGACCGTTACTTAATGAGATGAACTTATTCGACGGATATGATTGCGTATAAATAGGCAATTGATTAAATGGATGGTGGGGATCATTGTCGTTAGCGAATTTAAGGTAGTATGAGCCATAGTCACAAAGATCACCAAATTTTTTAAAAATTCGTGAATTTAACGTCCCCTGAATTAATCCCAAATTATTCTCGAAATTTTCAAAAATTCGCCTGATAACAAAAAAAAATGAGAATAATTCCTGAAATTTTCAAAAATGTTGTGACTTACTATTTTATTTTATTTTTTAATTTTTAATTTGCCGAATATTTTCCCGAACCTCTCGGATGTACTGGATATTTCCGAATTTTAACGTCACCGACTATTGCCAAACCCCGATTTGGTGAATATGGTATAAGCATTGTTTGAAATCACATCTTGGGCTCCGACGGTACGAAATTAAGTATGAATCATTAGGGGCCTCAACTCACACGATATCTTGTCGAGATATACAAGATCTTGACAATCTTGAGCATCTCGTCCGAGATGGGCCAGATAAAGTACATCTCCGTGAGATATGGTTTGATTTGAGTTGGTTTGAAGAAAAGGTCCCTTCATCTACAATCCAAGATTCTTCCTTCTCAACCCAGATTCTTATATCCTTTAACAATTAACTTCTTTGAATCGTATGGTAGAAATTCCTTTTTAGCCTAATATTTGATACGACATTTCTTGAGATCATGGGTCTACCATCAAACGGTCAGATTTTGATTTCACATGCATGATGAAAGAATCATGATCTCAAGATCCATTGTATCGAGGATTATAACAAAAAAGAATCTCTATCATCCGATTCAAAGCAATCAAAAGGTCTAACCATGTAAGAATCTTAGTTGTAAATGAAGGTACCCTAAAAGAATGTAACCACTAGGGCCACTGAAACTTAGGTGTCACTTAAAAGAATCATATATTAGATATAAATAATCTTATAAAATTCCCTTTAAAATTTAAGTTTTACTCTTATTACTTCTCTTTAAAACTATCTTAATTGGCCTTTACTTTCAATAACAAAAAAATAGTATGAAATCTTTTATGAATAATCTATCCACCAAATTGGGCCTTATTTGATAACATGGAAATATAATTTCATTGTGAAAATGAAACTTAGTTTTCAATTGTTGTTGTTTGATAGCTATTTAAGGAGATGGAAATGAAATTAAGTCGTCCCGCATGAAAATTAAATTTTCATACACCAAATCATTTTAGGTGAAAATCATTTCAACCCTTCAAATGGCTGAAATTAAATTTCCTACTAACAAAATAATAATGTTTTATTATTAGAAATTTAAAGTTACTTGTAAAAAACTTAAAAGCAAAAAATAAAATAAAATTGACTATTAAAAAGTAACTTCAATTTTTATGACCATCATACCAGTACGATCACTATGACCACTACATTATTTAAATCATACTCTTTTCACCTAATATTTGACTTTGGTTAAAGTTTGAATTTTAATCAAACTTTAATTGGATTTATAAGCTATATAAAGTTTTGACTTTTGATGAAACTTTAATTACTGAAACATGATAATAAGTTGTAAGTTAGTAATATATTATCAAAATTTTAAGGGTCAAAGGTTGACTTAAGGTCAAACTTTGATTTTTTAAGAAATGATTTCCTCTATAAATGAATTTTTCACTGTTTGATTAGTATGTTTAAGAAATGAATTTCATTGGAAATTGATTTCTCTTGTTTGATTAGTATTTTTGAAAATGAGTTTTTAAGTTTTGATCATTTATTATTAAAATCATAATTAAAGTCAAATATTAACCAATAATTTTTTTAATGATATTCTATTACGTTATAAATTAATACTGTAGTAATCACTATTTATTAGTAAGTTTCATAAGAAAGAGTTTGAAAAGTTAAGCTCAAATAAAAAGTCAAACTTTGATTAAACTTAAAATTTTGATAAAAAAATATGTAAAGCTAAATAACAAAGTTGTAAATTCTAGTATCTAATATAAGTTTTTACGTTGAAATGAAATTAAATTTTTATAAAAGTTGAACTTTGACTAAACTTAAAATTTTGATAAAAAAATATGTAAAGCTAACTGTAAATTAATAAAGTTAAAATGAAATTAAATTTTTATAAAAGTTAAACTTTGACTAAAATTTTAACTTTGACCAAGAGAAAATTTTGCAATGTACCAATAAGTTACAAAAGTCCAACTGTAAATTAATATACTAGTATTCATATATATCGTTAGGTTACACTAGTCAAAATTTGATTAAATATTCACTTTTAATAAAAGTCAAATTTTGAGCAATTGTAAAACTTTGATTAATAAAAAATTTTAAGATTAAAATATAAAGTAATATAGTAAATGCTAGTATGTATTTTAAGGTTATATGTTGAAACAAAATTTAATTTTAAAAAAAAATCAAACTTTGACCAAAATTTTTAATTTTGATTAATAAAAAATTCGACAATCTAGTGTCAACCTATAAATTAATATAATAATATTTGTATCCATCGCTAGGTTACACTAGTAAAAAAATTTGACTAAATATCAACTTTTTAAAAAGTCAAACTTTGACCAAATATAAAAAAAGTAAAATAAAATTTAGTAATGTACTAGAAAGTAATAAATTAAAAAAATGATAATCCCATTGAGGATATAGAAGTTCAAAAAAATCAAATTGTATTAAAAAGTCAAAAGTTTGATAAAATATCAAACTTTGACTGAGAAAAATTTACGTTACCAAAATATAAATAACAATAATAATAATAACTATCTACTGTCAAGATACACTTCTCAACTTTTGATTAAAGTCAAAATTTGAATAAAAGTCAAAGTTTGATTAAAAGTCAAATTTTAACCAATAAAAATGAGGAATTGTATTTTCAAGTTATAAATTAAAATAATGATATATATTTTTAATTATAATATTGCACTAATAAAAGTTTATAACATTTTATAGAAAATCGAACTTTGATCAAAAGTCAAACTTTGACCAAGAAAAAATTACACTGCTACGATATAAATTTATGTAGTAGTAGAATCTATCGATAAGCAGGTTTCAAGTTTGACTAAAAATAAATTGTGTAAAAGTAAAAATTTGACCAAAAGTCAAATTTTGACTAAAGGTTAAACTATTGACTAATGCAATTAAGAATCTAGGATCAAATTATATATTAATACGATAACATCCTTTTTGTGCTATCAAATTATTTGAGTCAAAGTTTAATAAAAAGTAAAATTTTAATTAAAAGTCAAAATTTGACCTTAAAGTCAACCTTTGACCCCTAAAAATTTGATAATATATTACTAACTTACAACTTATTATCATGTTTCAATATTCAAAGTTTGATCAAAAGCCAAAATTTTATATAGCTTATAAATCTAATTAAAATTCAAACTTTGACCAAAGTCAAATATTAGCTGAAAAGAATATGATGTAGATAATGTGGTCGTCATACTGATCATGCTGGTATAATGGTCATAAAAATTGAAATTATTTTTTAATAGTAAAAAATAATTTTTTTTTACTTTTAGATTTTTTACAAGTAACTTTAGATTTGCAATGACAAAAAATTATTATTTTATTAGTAGGAAACTCAATTTCAGTCACTTAATAGGTTGAAATGGTTTCCTCCTAAAATGATTTGGTGTATGAAAATTTAATTTCCATACAAGCCGACTTAATTTCATTTCCATCTCCTTAAATAGCAATTAAACAATAACAATTGGAAACTAAATTTCATTTCCACTATGAAATTACATTTCCATGTTATCAAACAAGGCTTAAGCAAAGATCAAAATTTCGGCGGAAATGACCGAAATTTCGGTCCAAATTGTCGGTTTCGGTCCTCACCGAAATGATAGTTTGGACCGAAATTTCGGTCAAAATTTTGTATGAAATTAATATTATCGGTTTGAATTTCGGCCGAAATTTTGGGCCTAAGTACAAATAAATGGCCGAAATTTTGGGCCTAAGTACATATATATATATATATATATATATATATATATATATATATATATATATATATATATATATATATCAGTTGTTATAAGTATGAAATTTGTGAAGAAATCAAACACCAGCATTCACTGTTTTAGTTCTCATTAATATTTGTTTATCTCCATAGGGTTGCCAATTTAATGAAGGGAGATTACACTACCTTAGATGCATGAGTCAAATATCTATAAAATGAGTATTTTCTTCAATGAGTTCAACATAAGAGTTCTCATTAAAATAATTTTATTATGGTTATATGTTTTTAAAATATATATTTTAAATTTTCAACTAAAATGTAATTATCATAAATATCTTTTTAATTTAAAATTTAAATTATATTAAAAATAAATTAATTTTGGGGACTTGCCCATTACAAAAGCAACATTTGGCTGTATGGTGGGTGGATCATGATCTCAAGATATATCGTGTGAAGGATTGGGATTAAAAAATATCTCTATTGTCTGTGGCAAAGTAGTCAACAACTCTCATGGTGGAAAACTCTGGTTGCCCTTACTAAATATTCATTTGCAAATATCGGTATCCTTATAATAATTCAAAGCAGTGTTATATTTCGGCTATGGTTCATCAAAAAGCTGTTTCATTGATCTGACGGTCTAGATTGAAGGTTATAGGGATCAATTGCTTGTGGAAAAAGGTCGCACTATTGTCTTTGGTAGGTGCTTGTCTACATCACGCAATAGCCCTTGACTCTTGTTTCGTGTGAATGGTTTTGAAAGGGAGCAAACTCTCTTGCCAACGGCTCCAAATAGGGTGTGATACTTAGAGCCGTTGATCTTCTGGCTAGCGGCCCTGATTCCATGATTATATTGATCTTCAAAATAGCATGATCTATAGACGGCCGATTTTACACTAGATTATTTTTTGGGTACCTCCGTTAGTGCCAACGCAAATTCTGCAGGCGCTTACCTTCGAAACCGCCTGAAACCCGTTGACGGCTGTGAATCAGATGATCTAGACCATTTTTCGCTCCAATCTTTCACATGATGGATCTTGGGACCATGAATGTAGCATCAGACGGTCTTTTTTGTATTCCACGTGGTACAAATCCCCCAAAATAAAGAGCAACTATTTGGCTAGGAGAGGAGTCCATTTTGCACACAACATGCTCAAACTATATTTGTTAGGAATTTGTATCACGTGAAATAAAAAAACAGACCGTCGGATGATACTTTCATAGTCTAAAGATCTATGATGTGAAGATTGAGGTGAGAAAAGAGTCTAAACCTTTGATTTAGAGCAATTAATGGGTTTAGGGAGTTTCGAAACTCAGACGCCCTCAGAGTTTGCGTGGGATCAAAGGTACCCTTAATTTTATTTATTTTCGAAATATTGAAAATGATCCAAGTCAAGCTCTGGAATACATGGAAAGAAGAAAATTGAATACAAACTGAGTCAACTATAAGATAAAAAAAAAGTTGGGAAAAAATTGAGAAACAAATTAAATATTTTGGAGAAACAAATCTAAAAGTAAGAAAAATGTAAATTCGCCGAGCAGTTACAATTTATGAAAAAGTTGGATCAATGGTGATTTAATCACAATTCACAAAATTTGCAACATTTTGGAAAAAACATAAAACTCAATTTTTTGAAATGCCATTAAAATATGATTTGTTCATTTTACGATTAGTCACATTTTAGTCCCAACTTTTTGGTAAAATCAAAGAATTTAGTGTGGGCCGCCAAAAAGGGGGCTGAGAAATAAGATTCTAAAGCCGACCTCAAATATTTGATATAAGGCTATTGTGACCATAATTTAGAATGGTGCTCAACAATAGGACCAAACTGTCTGACTTTTTGAAAAATATGAATAATTCACATTTTTTTGAAAAAAGCGAACAATTTTATAATTGCTTGCAACTTTTTTTCAAAAAATTGTAAATTGTAAAAATTATTTGTGAATTTCACTAACTGATCATAAATTTGCTAATATTTTTAAAATTTTTCCCATTTTCCGAATTTTAATCTTTTTCCTCAAATTAGACAAACTTTGCCGGAATTTTCCAAATTTTTTCCAAGCTGACATTGGTCACTATGGTGCTTAGAACAAATTAAGATGTGGTTCCTACCATTTCCATGGACCCATGGTTGGATCTTCTGGCTCGATCAATGGACTATTTCCAACTTTGAGTCAAACAAACTAGTTGATCGTAGCCATCCATGGTTTAGCTTTTGTGGGCCATCGCACATGTTACATTAATCGTCCGCAATGAATCGGAAATTCTTTTTTATCTTTTTTTTTTCTCATAAGAAAAAGTCTATTAATGCATCTCAAAGGATACAATGTCAATAATCGGTGGTGGAGGGACATCCTCTACCCAAACAACTTCACAAGACCAGTTCAGACCATAGTTAGTAAGTGCATCAGCAGCACCGTTTAAAGCACGTCCTACATGATTGCAGAGCAATCTTTCTAATATCTGTAAGCACAAAAGTCATCTCGGACCAGTCATCTCCGCTTTGAATAGTTGAAATGAGGTTATAAGAGTAATGTACCAAAATGATTCGTGAGAAACCCCATTCTGATTCGTGAGAAACCCCAATCACACGCAAGACATACTCCATGATAAGTTGCCACTGCTTCTCCATAGAGAGCACTGTGACCTCCTTTATCTGCTAGAGCTTTTACACCCATTACCTCGCCAGACCCATTTCTAATAACCACTCCAATACCAATGTTTTTGGATTGACGACACCAGACACTATCTACATTAAGCTTCATCTCATGACCATCTGGGGGCTGCCAACAACTAGGGGGAAGAAGATCTGAATTCTAACTGGGTTGTTCGTTGGCCGAAGCGTACTCAAAAGCAAGGTAAGAAGCGTGGACGACTGTTTTCTAGGGGTTTAATGGCACACCTTCATATATAAATTTGTTTATGCTAGACTAAATAGCCCTAAGCCACAATTAGCAATAAGTTTAGATGCTCCTCTCCAAATATATTTATTGAAGCAAACAACCAATCCCTGAAAGATGAGGCATTTATCATAAAAGATCGAAGACTAAGCAGGGAAAGAAACCAGACTCGATCCACGAAATCACATTCTTTGAGTGTATGGATTGTGGTATCACCAACTTTGTCGCAAATGACACATTTGTCATTGATAAGTGAGATCTTCTGTAGTGCATAACAAGTAGGTAGGATGCGGTGACAGGCTCTCCAAGCAAATACGTTTATGTCCAAATCGAGTTATGTTCCACAGAATTAGAGTTTGTTGAAATTTGTCTGATCTTTATCTCCGAAATCGCTAAGTGATAAGCACTTCAAACTGTAAAGGATCCATTATTGGTAAATGCCCAAGCAATTTTATCATTGTGAGTCTCTCTAGTAACAGGGATCCCTACAATAACATCGGCATCATCTTAGAAGAACACCTCCCTGATTAGACTTTCATTTCAATACTTGGACCTGAGGGTGTGACAACCTTGAAGGTTGATGGTTTGGGTATCCACCAGTCTTCGAAAAATTGTATTGAAGTGTCGTTTCTCATCCCTTTTATCCTCCCCCTATCAACATGATCTCTCACACTAAGAATGTTGGCCCATGTAGCAGATTGGTTTCTTTGCGATGTCGCCGATAAAAACGTTCCCTCATAATAGTATTTGGCTTTGAGAATTTTAGCCACGGTTGAAGATTCATGAGTTATAAGATGCCATCCCCGTTTAGCCAAAAGAGTCATATTGAAAGCCTTGAGATCTCTAAATCTCAACCCACTTCATGTTTGGCCATACATAAAGAACTCCATCCCTTCCAATGAATGTCCTTTTCCTTGTTCTTCATGCCCTACTAAAACCGAGCCATTAGCATAAAAATTTCCTTAAAAATAATTTTGGAAGTTGGAAATTCTTTTTATCAGTGTTATTTAGAGACGACAGTTAATGGAATACTAACTCAAGCTGTTATTTAAACACAAACGAAAAATTAGGGGGTTACGTATAAACAAGTAAAACATGATGTGACATTTATAAATATGCCAAAACATAAGGGGTATATGCAAACTATTTTTTTAATTTTTTTTTTAAAACTCTTCTCCATCATGTATTTTTTTAGCCTTGAAATCTAAATTGTTAAAATCGATCAAACTTTGATTTAAAATTGATCAAACTTTGATAGAAGCCTTAAACAAGAAATTCAAATTTCTTTTAAAAAAAAATTGATCTAACCCATCCCATGTGCTCCACGTGGCACCCAAACAGTATTTTAGGTATCACGTGAGCTCCACGACATCTTGGAGGACGCTTGAGCATCCTATTATGGAGGATGAAACTGACTCTCTCTCTCTCTCTCTCTCTCTCTCTCTTTATATATATATATATATATAGCAGAGGGAAATATGCGTTTGAGCGTAGAGATATTTCTGCGCCTTTTAATATGGGCACGACACGTAACGCCTTTTTTGTATAGTGATGGGTGGCATTGGACTCACTTTATTAATTATGGTTAAACTTTTAATATATTTTAAAAGTTATATCCCTTTCAACTGTCATTCTTGACTTTTTTAGAAGTCTCTTTCTTTTCTCTCTTTTTTCTCCATTTTTCCACGAACATGTCAAACTTATTTTTTCAAGTATATTTTACTCAGAAAATATGAGCGTCCGGTAGCGAAGCGCTAGCACACCTCGGTAGTGAAGCGCCGACACCCCGGTAGGGAGGTGTCAACAACGCGATAGCAAGGCGCTAGCATCCAAGAGTCAGGGTGCCAGAGCCGGGGTGCCGACGCTTCGTTTTAGGGGCGCCAGTGCCTCTATATTGAGGTGTCGACTGTGACAGGGCCAATACTCAAGCTTGCAGCATGGTGCCTGGGACACGGCATGTGGTGTTAAGAGGACACGCAACATGAGGCCAAGGGGGCCTGGCAACATGGTCGCGCTGCAAGGACGCGACACGGTCGCATGAGGGACTTAACACGGATGCGACATAGCCAGGTGGGCTAGCGATCTGTGGCGTTGCGGTATGAACAGTAAAGTATGTCAAACCAAGGGGTTTGAGGTTCTCCTGTTATTTTGGCTGAATTACTATTTTATCCTTATATAGGGGAAGGGAGCTAGAGAGTTATTCCCCCGCACACGGGGCCTTGCGTTGTCAAAGGGGGCGCAAGTGTCTCCTAGGCTTAAAAGGGTGGGCCTAGAACGTCGACGCAGCGATGCCCTGTGGCACCCAAGTGAGGTTGATGTATGACCCTCGACTACGCGTCGCGGTGCATACGGCTGGGCAACCTCATGAGAACATGAAGGCACTGCGTGAGACTCAGTAGAGCGCGCTAGCACGAGGCGTTGCGTGGGACTTAGTAGAGCATGCTAGCACGAGGCTTTGCGTGGGACTTAGTAGAGTACGCTAGCACGAGGGCTGCGTGAGACTCCGTTGAGCACGACAACATGAGTAGGCATAAGGCTGTGGGCTTCGTTCGGTATGTAAGCAAGACATGATGGCATGGGGAGCTGCATACCAAGACTGTTACGAAGCGAGGTACTAGTGCAGTGCACATGGTGAAGCTTGAGCAGGCCAAGTTTAGCACAATGGTGCAAATGAGCGTGTCATATGGGACACGATACACTGGGTGGTAGGCTGCGAAACAGAAGTAACTATGTTGGGGGAGTTCCCATACTCTAGGCGGGTGGTATTAGAGCTAATATGTAGATGGGTTGGTTCGTTGCATGCGGTAGCGAAGCATCACGCGGGTTGGTAGCGCGTCGAATGACGCCCCACGACAGTTGGTATCAGAAGTAAGCTGACTTAGTGCAGCGGGCATTAGGTGCCGCACGGGATGGAGGTTGCAGAAGTGCGATCCCGTGACATTTGGTATCAAAGCCAAGTTTGATCCAGAAGTGATGATACTATTAAGCAAATTGGTATCAGCAACGACACGTGATGTGGTGTTAAGAGGGCATGCGACATCTCTGAGCTAGTTAACAGGTGAGGGCCTTGTGACAACAGAACCAAGTTGACCCGACAGGGGTGACGATGGGGAGCTAGTAGGAAGGTGCGGACCTAAGAACTAGATATGAAATGCTAGCATGCTGGGAGGAATTGGCGGGGTCAATTCACTGTGATAATACGTCAATGAGGACGTTGACATTATGGAGTGGTGGAGGATGTGATGGGGCCAATACTCGAGCTTGAAGTATGGTGCCTGGGGCATGACATGTGGTGCTAAGAGGGCATGCGACATGGCGTATGCGAGGGCGAGGACGTGACACGGTCGCATGGGGGTCTTGACACGGATGCGACATAGCCAGGTGGGCTAGCGATCTGGGGCGTTGCAGTATGAACAGTAAAGTATGTCAAACCAAGGGATTTGAGGTTCTCCTGCTACTTTGGTTGAATTACTGTTTTACCCTTATATAGGGGAAGGGAGCTAGAGAGTTATTCCTCCACACATAGGGTCTTGCGTTGCTAGAGGGGGCGCAAGTGTTTCCTAGGCCTGAAAGGGTGGGCCTAGGATGTCGACGCAGCGATGCCGTGTGGCACTCAGGTGAGGTTGATGTATAGCCCCGGATTACGCGCTGTGGTGCATACGGCTGGACAACCTCACGAGAACATGAAGGCGTTGCGTGAGACTCAGTAGAGCGCTCTAGCACGAGGCATTGCGTGGGACTCAGTAGAGCACGCTAGCACGAGGGCTGCGTGGGACTCCGTTGAACACGACAACACGAGTAAGTACAAGGCCGTGGGCTTGGTTCGGTATGTGAGCAAGACATGATGGCATGGGGAGCTGCATACCAAGAATGTTGCGAAGCGAGGTACTAGTACAGTGCACAGGGCGAAGCTTGAGCAGGCCAAGTTTAGCACAGTGGTGCAAATGAGCGTGTCGTAAGGAGCACGATACACTGGGTGGTAGGCCGCCAAACAGAGGTAACCACGTTGGGGGAGTTCCCGTCCTCTAGGTGGGTGGTATAAGAGCTGATGTGTAGATGGGTTGGCTTTATTGCATGCAGTAGGGAAGCACCACGCGAGTTGGTAGCACGTTGAAGGACGCCCTGCGATAGTTGGTTTCAGAAGTAGGCTGACTTAGCGCTGCGGGCGTTAGGTGCCGCACGGGATAGAGGTTGCAGAAGTGCGACCCCGTGACACGGCGCTTCGTTAAAAAGAAAAAAAGGGTGTCGGTGCCTCTATATCGATGTGTCGACACTTCGCGAATTATTTTATTTATTATTATTATTATTTATCAAAGCACCGACACCTTGTGCGCTTCTATACAAGGTGTCGGCTGTGACGGGGCCAATACTTTGGGTAGCAGTAGGAAGGCGTGGGGGCCTTGGAACTGATTGATTAGCAACAGGAAGGCGTGTGAGACCTTGGAGCTGATTGGTGGTGCGATGCGATCGCGAAATGGTCGCGACGCGGTTGCATGGAAAGATGATGTGGGGAGTTATGGGCGTAGTGGTATAGGACATGACACTGACACTGTATATGTCGGAAGGAGTCTGTGTGCCATGGGGGTATAACAAACTAATACGTTTGAAGTCATTAGGTTATTTGTCCATAGATGGTGTTTGAACCATCTATGTGGGAGGGGAGTTGGAGAGCTACTTTCACACACACGGGGCCTTACGTCGCCAGATAGTGTGCAAGTGTCTCTTAGGCCTGAAAGGGTGAGCCTAAGACGTTCCTTCGAAAGCAATGTCATGTATCACCCAAGGTGAGGTTGTCATATGGCCCCGAGCTACGCGTCGTGATGTATATGGGTCGGCAATGAGGGAGGCACTCGTAGGCTACGTGGGACATTGTGGTGTACGTTAGCTGAGGGCCAGATGCTGATGTGTGCTGGTCATGTGGGCTACACACGATGGTAGGTTTGGTTTAGTATGCCAGCGATACATGTATGAAATGGGATATCATGATAAGCTGCATGCTACGGTCGCAGGCGAAGTACTAATGTGTGACACAGGGTGAAGCTGGGCAGGCCAAGCGAGGCACTGAAGTGTTGGTATGCGTGTTGCTAGGAGACACAATGCATTGATGCGGTTGGCCTCGGGAGAAGGCAATCGTGAACGGGAGTTCCAGTCCTCTAGGCGAGTGGTATCAAAGTCTGATGGCTGGGTAGGTTGGCTTCGTTGCATGCGGCATTGAGGCGCAATACGGGTGTGATAGCCGATGTTTTTTCGGGTTGTGCTCTCGTGACACGACGCCCTAAAAACTAGGAGCCAATACCCCAAAAAAATTTTAGCGAAGCACCGACACCTTGATGTAAAGGCGCCGATGCCCATAAAATGAGGTGTCGACACTTTTTTTTTAGCGAAGCACCGACACCTTGATATAGAGGCATCGATACCCTTAAAACAAGGCGTCGACACCCTGGCGTTGGGGTGAAAATGTCAGGGTGCCAACATCTCGCTACCGAGGTGCCAACGTCTCGCTATCGGGTGTCGGCGCCTTTCTACCGGGGTGTTAGTGCTCTGATACTAAGGTGCTAGCTGTGATGGAGCCAATACTCGAGGTAGCAGTAGGAAGGCATGGGGGCCTTGGAGCTGGTTGGCTAGCAGCATGAAGGCATAGGGGTCTTGGAGCTGACTGGTGGTGCGATGCGGTTGCGACATGGTCACAACGTGGTAGCATGGGAAGATGATGCTGAGAGTTTTTGGCACAGTGGTGTGAGGCATGACACTGTGTGGCACAGAAGGAGTCTGTGTGCCATGGGGGTATAACAAACTAATACGTTTGAGGTCCTCGGATTATTTTTCACACACACGGGACCTTGTGTCACTAGAGGGTGCATAAGTTTCTCTTAGGCCTGAAAAGGTGGGCCTAGGATGTTGCTTCGGCAATGTCGTGTGTCACAGAAGGTGAGATTGTCATGTAGCCCTGGGCTGGCGTCGCGGTGCACATGGGTCAACAATGAGGGAGGCACTCGAGGGCTACGTGGGACACGATAGTGCATGATAGCTGAGGGCCGGATGCAGACGTGTGTTAGTAACGGAGAACACACACGATGGTGGACTTGGTTTAATATGTTGGCGAGTCATGTTGGAATGAGACGACATGAAGAGCTGCATGCTATTGTTGCGAAGCGAGAGAGTTGTGCAGAGTGCACGAAAGTGAAGCTTGAGCAGGCTAAGCGAGACACAAAGGTGCTTGCATGCGAATCGAAAGGGGCACGATGCGCTGATATAATTGACCTCAAGAGAAGGCAACCGTGAACGAGAGTTCCCGTCCTCTAAGCGGGTGGTATCAAAGTCTGATGGTTGGATAGGTAGGCTTCGTTGCACGCGGTATTGAGGTGACACACGGTATCAGACTGTGCCCTGGTGACATAGCGCTTCGCTATCGGGTGCCCACATTTTTTAAATGAAATATACCCAAAAAAGAAACGTTGACACTTTCTTGAAAAAAAGGGAGATCAGAGGGGGAAAAGAAAGTGACTTTTAAAAAGTCAATAATGACTACCGGAAGGGTTATAACTTTTAAAATATTGTTAAAGTTTAACCCTAATTAGTAAGGTGGGCTCCATACTATCCATCACTTCACAAAAGGTGCTACGTGTTGCGCCCATCATGGTTTTCGGTCGAAATGTTTCGGTTTCGGTCCCCACCGAAACCGAAACGAAAAATCAAAATTTCGGTTCCAAAAGTATAGTATTGAAGTTTTCGGCCGAAATTTCAATTTCCAACTATCCCGAAACCGAAATGAAATCCAAATTTTTGATACTTGTGCCCATATCATTAGGCACAAAAATATCTTTACGACTAAGTGCACATCCCTGCTCTCTCTCTCTCTCTCTCTCTCTCACCGTCGGCATGACATCCAAAACATTTGTTAAAAGTTTCGTGAACTCGTAGAGAAGGGGCAATTCATAAATCATTTAGAATTAAAAAATAATAATCTCCACCATATTCACTGTTTGAAAAGTTGACCCTAAAATTCTACCCAAAATTTGATTTCTACTCTCCAGGTAACTTTTCGATTTTTTTAACACTTGCCCTTCTTTCATGTGATACTCAACCCATGCTTTTGGTGCCACTTTGGTACCACGTGGCTCAGTTCTTGAGCTCGAACCACCTATACAGGTGGACTACTGGTCCATGTAAATTTTTCCTACAGCCCCAGTTGTGAAAGGGCCCCGTTGCTATAATCTAATTCCAGCATCATCTTAATTTGTCTTAAAAACTAAGCTACTACTTTACATTATTAAATATATTCCTTGGTTACTTTTATCCATGTTTCATCGACAAAAAATTATTAATCAAGAAGTTGCTTTGGGCTTAATAATAATAATAATAATAATAACACTATAAAAAATAAAATTATTAGCGGCAGTTTTTTCAACTAAAAACTGCTGGTATTAGTCTTGTCGCTATAAAAAATTGCTACTATTTGTCTTGCCCCTACTAAAAAATGCCTTAATAATAACAAGTGCCACTGAAACGTTTTATTTTGTAGTGTAATAAATATAATAGCTCCTCATCACCCACACCAAATAGTCTTTAAATGATCTTATACCATTATTATGTCATATAGTACACATCTATGAATCTATGATCAGTTTAAAATGCCCATATAGCAAATCTATTATTGTAATACGTTTCATATCAATAAAACATGCCATAAGTGGATTTGAATCACCCTATTGATTAACTTTATTATCAGACATTAAAATTAAAAACAACGGTTGATTGATATTATAATCTTATAGATTGAATGGTTTAAAGTTTAAACCTCTCTAAAACAATATTTTTGGGCCTGCTACACTTCACATTGACAGCTCATATCACCCATATTTTAAATCATTGATAGTGTAAAATATTTAAATATTATTTAGGTGCTTAAATGACAGTTAGGAGAGTCGGCCCTAATAATAATAATTTCGGGCTACCTTACCTTTGTATTCATTTAGGCCTTGTTTGATAGCAATGAAACTCCAAAGAAGAAATGAAATCAATTTCTTAGTTGATTTTCTAGGAAATGATTTCCTCTAGAAATGGATTTTCTATTGTTTGATTAGTGTGTTTGAGAAATGAATTTCATTGGAAATTGATTTCTCTTATTTGATTAGTATCTTTAAAAATAAATTTTTAAATTTTGATCATTTATTATTAAAGTCAAATATTAATCATTAATTTTTTTAATGATATTCTATTATGTTACAAATTAATACCATCGTAATCACTATTTATTACTGAGTTACATAAGTTAGAGTTTGAAAAGTTAAACTCAAATAAAAAGTTAAATTTTGACCAAACTTAAAATTTTGATAAAAAAAAATATGTAAAGCTAAATAATAAAGTTATAAATTCTAGTATCTATTGTAAGTTTATACGTTGAAATGAAATTAAATTTCTATAAAAGTCAAATTTTGACCAAAAGAAAATTTTGCAATGTACCAACAAGTTATAAAAGTCCAATTGTAAATTAATATAACAATATTCATATATATCTTTAGGTTACACTAGTCAAAATTTGATCAAATATTCACTTTTAATAAAAGTCAAACTTTGACTAAACGTAAAACTTTGATTAATAAAATTTTTTAAGACTAAAGGACAAAGTTATATAGTAAATACTAATATGTATTATATATTCAAACAAAATTAAAATTTTAAACTTGAAAGAAAATTCAATTTTTAAAAAAGTCAAACTTTGACTAATTTTTTTAATTTTGACCAATAAAAAATTTGATTATTTACCGCCAACCTGTAAATTAACATAACAGTATTCGTATCCATCGCTAAGTTACACTAGTAAAAACTTTGACTAAATATCAACTTTTTAAAAAGTCAAACTTTGACTAAATATAAAAAAAAGTAAACTAAAATTTGGTAATATATTAGAAAGTAATAAATTAAAAAATGATAATCTCATTGGAGATACTAAAGTTCAAAAAAATCAAATTGTGTTAAAAAGTCAAAATTTGACCAAATATCAAACTTTGACTGATTAAAATTTATATTATCAAAATATAAATAACAATAGTAATAATCACTATCTACTGTCAAGATACACTTCTCAACTTTTGACTAAAGTCAATATTTGAGTAAAAGTCAAACTTTGACCAATAAAAATGAGGCAACGTATTTTTAAATTGTAAATGAAAATAATGATAGATATTTTTAATAGTAATATTTTACTAATAAAAATTTATAACATTTTATAGAAAATCAAACTTTGACCAAAAGTCAAACTTTGACCAAGAAAAAATTATACTGATACGATATAAATTTATGTAGTAGTAGACTCTATCTATAAGCAGGTTTCAAGTTTGACTAAAAATAAAATTTGTGTAAAAGTCAAAGTTTGACTAAAGGTCAAACTATTGACTAATATAATTGAGAATCTAGTATCAAATTATACATCAATACGGCAGTATCTTTTTTTCTTCATCAAATTATTAGAGTCTAAGTTTAATAAAAAATATTTTAATTAAAAGTCAAAGTTTGACCTAAGTCAACCTTTGACCCTTAAAATTTTGATAATATATTACTAACTTACAAGTTATTATCATGTTTCAGTAGTCAAAATTTCATCAAAAGTCAAAACTTTATATAGGTTATAAATCCAATTAAAGTTTGATTAAAATTCAAACTCTGACCAAAGTCAAATATTAGCTGAAAAGAGTATGATCTAGATAATGTAGTGGTCATAGTGATCGTACTGGTATGATGGTCATAGAAATTAAAGTTACTTTTTAATAGTCAATTTTTTATTTAATTTTTTGCTTTTAAGTTTTTTACAAGTAACTTTAGATTTTCAATAACAAAACATTATTATTTTGTTAGCAGAAAACTCAATTTCAGCCACTTGAAGGGTTGAAATGATTTCCTCCTAAAATGATTTGGTGTATGGAAATTCAATTTCCATGCGGGACGACCTAATTTCATTTCCATCTCCTTAAATAGCTATCAAACAATAACAATTGGAAACTAAGTTTCATTTCCACAATGAAATTAGATTTCCATATTATCAAACAAGGCCTTAAAGATTATTCCAGTACATTTCTTTTTTCTAATGGGAAAAAGTTGAGCCAGTGTGACCGACAAATAGATAAACAACTAATACTCTTTTAGGGTAACTTTATTAACACCTAAGGAATTTTGGAGAGCACTTAGGTAAAAAATTAATGGCTGCTTTGAATCAAATGATAGAGATTATTTTTCCCCCCAATCATGTACGCAAGGGATCTTGAGTTCATGGGAGTACCATCATACGATCAGTTATATATTCCACGTGGTAGAGATCCCAAAAAAGTGATCAGAAAATCAAGTGGCATACATAACGCTCAAACCTGATTTTCATATCACTTTTTGGGGATGTGTAATGCACAACTGACTGTATGATGGTACTCCCATGACCTCAAGATTCCTTGTGTCAAAGATTTGGGTAAAAAATAATGTCCATCATCTAATTCAAAGTAGTCACTATTTTTTAGTATAGGTGCCCTCTAAGGTTGGTGAGTGATCTACCCTAATCTTTATTAAGAAATGGACCACATTGCTATTTATTAATCTAGGCCATCCATTAGGCAGTTACCTATCCGATGGGTCATAACCCACAAATTTACAAAGATCAAATGTCTCTAAACATATGATTAATTACCAGCTGTTGGATGACTAACAAAGTTTTAAGCACTGTCACGAAAAGGCCAATTGATCATAGATTTGTATTCTCCAAGTGGGCATTGTATTTGGACCAGAATTCTAATAAACAAAATTTTGACAATTCAAAGGAACAAATCAAAGTATAGAATTACATAACCAATAGGGCTTGGGCCTGTATAATGGAAGGTTAATAAAATTGTAAATCAGCTTAACTATATATAAAATAAGAATTACATGACTAATTAACTGTATAGACTTGTGTATATATACCTAGCCTAGGGTAAAAAAAAAAAAAAAAAAGTTGGCTGCATACGTCAGTAGAAAAGGATAGAAATAGAAACATGATGACATATGTCGATGAAATCCATTGAGAGATTTTGTTAAATTTTTTGTAATTTCATCGTAATTTCTGAATTTTTATTTATGTCTGGCTTTATATATATATATATATATATATATATATATAAAAGGTTCCGGCCTCCAATAGAATGTGTTACTGTAATTTTCAAAATTTATTCACAATAAACCTATACTCCATCGAAATATTGCAAGAAACGAATTAGTCATAAACAAATTGATTAGAGAAACATGACTAATAAATCTTATGGAATTTTGATATAGGGGTGGGCATCGGCCAGGGAAACATTTAATGCAAGGATCAGGCCTATCGAAAAATCAAAAAGTTGTAAGACCAATCACGGCCCTGACCCCGAATCCATTGCCAACCCTAAATAGATGAGACTACACGACTGTCGCAACGAGAATGATGATTTGATCATCATCAGGGGTTGGCTAATGGCTAGGACCACACTTCAAGAAATAAAGGTCTTAAGTTCAAATTTCACCCCTTGTTGGCCACCGATAGGGATTTATTTCTATTTACCTGTAAGTACATGTAATGTGCAGGTGTTGCACGTGCCAGTGGAGTTAGTCAGGTGCTCTAAGAGGACCTAATACGTCGTCATCGAAAAAAATATTGACGGGCCCAGCCCCACTCTCAAAGTACTTTTGTTATGGTTCATAATTAGTAAAACTCAAATATTTTGTTTTGGAATCTTTAAATTCACTCATTTTATATTTTCATAAAATATGCACCCTCTCTCTTTTTCTTCTTTGTTTTCCTAGCTTTGGCAAGTCCCGAGTTAGTCTTCTTTTTCTTCTTCTTCCTTAGTTGCAATAAGTTGAAACGATGACAAGTTAAAAGATAGTTTCAAGAGGGATTTATAGATTTCAATTTTATTTGATTTCAAATGGGTTTTAAGAGGGATTCATGAGTATCATCAAAAAAAAAATTCATGGATTTATACATTATACCACTCTTCTTTTATATCTACATGAGTGACACCAACTATTTACATCTTAAAGTTTGTAAGCCAAAAATATGTGGCTATAATCCTAGCATATAACACAAAAGAATACATAGTTTAACAAGGAAACCTCTCTAATTTATTAATTTCCGGATTCCTCGCCGGTTCTCTTCCCATTAATAAGTTGGTAAAAGAAATGATAAACTTGGTATATTTTATAAGCTTTTATAATATTATATTTCTATTATCACAGATAAATAAATAAATATTTACAATATTATCAGTGACAAATAAAAAGCATTTTATAAAAAGTCAATGTCGTTTTGCTGTTCAAAGGAGATGCCGTGTAGCTAACGTATGGGAGTTATAAGTCAGAGGAAAAATTAAAAAAACAGACGACTTATGCCGGCGATTTTGTCGCTTTGTACACGAAATCGTGAAATCCTCGGCTCCGTGCCGTTAGGGTTTCAAACGTTCTCGGTTTTCGAAGTCTCTTTTTTTTTACCCATTAATTGCTACGTAAACTGTAATAAAAGTTGAAAAAACAGTAAAACGACAAGCCCACCGCGTTTTTACCGCTTTCCAAGAATGTCGCATGTGCTGCTGCCCGTACGAATCCGAAAATCGGAATTCCACACAGCAGAAATATGTATTAGGTGTTGAGCACTAAGACTGAAAGATTTCTTTTGTGAGGGTTTAAGACCAAGTATCCAATGACCGTTTGATTTGTTATAAATGATTCAGATCATGCCTTTAAATATCGGCCAATTTTATTAGGTTAGCTCCATCCAATATAATACACTCCATTCAATAAGGGGTCAAATGTCATGTAGTCTATCGGATTATATATATCAACCCATATAAGGTGCATGAAATAGGAAAACTCCAAAATTGTCCTTAAGAAATTATTATTATTATGAACATGCGAAAATAATAGGCCAATCAATAAATATTTATCTCTCGCGATATAAGTGACTGTCTGGAAGTGCATTGTTAACCTCCACTACAATTGCATCACGCCATATCGACAGTATGTTAAATGATTCGTTTTTTCAGGCCCGTCTTATAATATTGTCCAATGTATTAGTATTCCTTTAGGTGATTCTAATCAATATGTGGCTTTCCACGTGGACTTGGATTGCATTTCATTTCTCAATGAATTTATTAGATTATGTTAGGAATTATAACACATGGCCGCCTTTAAATAGATTATGTTAGGAGTATGCTTATTAGGACATGTAGCACATGATTATGAGCACTCCAAAGTCTTCTAAATTGAAATAAAGTGGGCCTACCAATCAAACTTACTAAAAGATTTAAATCATCTTATGTATTGAACGATACATAATATTTTAGACTGTTGAAATTAAAGTGCACCACTTGGATAGTTGGAATCATAATATACCTGATATTTTTGGCTAAAAAGTGTGAATGATGAAAAACTAGTTGAACTTGTTAGATTAATCAAGCATGTACACAATGGCTGCATATGGCATAGCTTTTTGCTAGTCTCTGCCACAACGGAGTTTGCATGTTTTTGTTTGTTCTCATTTTTTTTTCTAACTCTCGGTAAATGATGATTTATCTACTCTAGTAATAAGCTCCCTGCTCTCTACTAGCTTCCTACCAGCGCAAATAAAATTTGCTTTGTCAAGAAATAAGTAGTAAGGAGGGTAAAATTATTGAACAGATAATTTTTATATAAAATCTTGCTATGAAAAAAGTTATCAAGAAGAAGGAGTACCTGCTAAAGAATTATGCCATGCGCAGCCAATATGACTCTAAAGTGGAAATGTTAAAATGGTTATGAAGCAATACTTTTTTTTTTTTTTTGGGATAAATCTATAAAAAAAAGCTGACTTTCTCGTCTTTTGAGGTCCTTGGAAAGTGGGTTGATTCTCGTTCACGACCTGGAGGTTACGATATCTGAATCCATTTTTTTGCCAAATCCATCTAATGAGTTTTCAGGTCATGGGTAATCGTACGGTCAGGGGAAATAAAGTAGAGGACAATTTGGTCATTATATGATTGAACAACTGGATTATGTAGCTTGATCTTTTGTATCTGCTACCGACTACGCCGATTTCAAACGATCAGTTTCACGATTAATCGATCCTTGTCTGTCTATGTCGCCGTTGACGATTTCGAATTTCGAAACGCAGCACCGTACATCGTGTGCCATATTTATTCTAAATTTGGATTGTTCTCTTTGCGCGTGAAGGCTTTTTGGGCGGGAAATGTGGGAATGCATTTAGCTTGTGTGACTAGTGCATCGTACATGGGTATATGTGCTCCTTTTCACCATTGGGCTCTTGCGAGTTAGATGGACCAAGAGGAATAACGGTTGGATTAGGATGGCCGATCAAAAATTAGGGTTATCATCGGATTGAACAAAGTTTGGCCAGCCAATCTCAAACCACGTAAAGTAAGAGAATTCATGTTTTTTTTTCAATATTTTTTTTGGGGATAATTATAAGAGAAATCAGGTTGAAAGCTCACTTTTCACAAAAGAGTATTTTTAAATCTAGCCACCCAATCTTTAAGTTCACTCACGCAGAAACCCATTGATTGATTTGAATCCTACGATGTAAATTGTTGTTCATTCCAATCTTTCACATAATGGATCTTCAGATCATGAGCGTCCCATCAAACGATGTATTTTTGGTTTCATGTGGTACACATCCCAAAAAGTCACCTTATTTGAGCGTGATGTTAAGGTCACTTTTTTGGAATGGATGCTATATATAATGAAAAACCGATGGTGGATAGTATGAGCATAATCTCAAGATGCATCATGTGAAAGATTGGGGTGAAAAATTATCTCCATCGCAATCAATGAGTTTAAGTATGGGTGGACTGAAAGATTTGGTGGCTGGATTTAAAGGTACTCTTCAGTAAAACTCATTTAGAAACGTACCGCCCTTGCTAGAATCTAATTCTAGCACCATGTTTGGCTACAAAACCAAGCTAGTACTTCATATGAATCAATAAAGGGGGCTACTTGCACACGCTTTTCAAGTGATTGCACCAATAAAGGGAGCCATTTGATTTGAAGGCCATGATTTAAAGATGTCAATTACAAAAGATTAGAACACAATATAATTTTCATCATTTGATTAAATGTAGTCAAAGGCTATTATATAATTTAACAACTAACTACAATAAATTATATGACAAGTATCGTATTTTGCTCCAATTTTAATATGTATTAGAGATCTATTGATCATAAACTTTAAATCAAATTGCCTATATTGCATTTTTACATCACATATCTCTAAAATACCAAATCTTTCCTTAAATTTGGTGTACTCACTTGAAAAAAGTGTGCAAGTAATGGCTCCATCAATAAATTCTCCGGTTACTTTGAGGCTGGTGTTACTACCACACCACATCACTTAAACAGAGGAAAGATCTTTGGAGATTGGTTTTTGTCCCACCATTCTTCCACACATTAAATGTTGAGACAATAGGCCTACTATTAGGCGGTTAGATGTTGATTCAGGATAACAAAAATTTTAAAAGTGAATGTCCATTGACCGCGTTCACTTTTTGGGATGTGTGTTATGTGTAATTAACAGCTGGCTGTCTAATAAGAGTGTAGCCTAGGAGCTGAAGATCTATTGGGTGGAAGATTGGGACAGAAAATCATCTCTACCATCTGATTTACCATCTGATTTAAACAGTGTCAATGTATTTTTCCTTTGTTAGCGAGGTAGCTATAACATAAAGTGGTGTTGTAGTAATCTTATCATACTTTTATCCATGTGTGGTCCATATAGAATTAATTAATTAACTAGCGCTTTGGATTATATCCAAAAGTAAAATAAAATAAAAGGCCACCATTGTATCTATGTAAAGATTCTTCCAATCTATTTCTTTTTCCCAATGGGAAAAGTAGACCAGTGTGAGCGACAAACACATAAACAATTAATATTCTCTATTAAGAATTGGTCCACAAACAGATAAACAACTAATAATCTCGGCCATCCATTTGGCAATTACCTCTTGGATGGGTCATATTCTCATAACCATCCAAATTACATACATCAGATGCCTCTAAACTTAGGATTAATTACCAGCTTTAGGATGGCTTACAAAATTTTAAGCACTGTTTTAGTAAGAAGGTCCGTTGATCATAGATTTTTTTTCTGACCATGCTTAAAAAGTCTAATGCAAGTTTTGACAATTCAAATGACTATTCTTATAAAACAGCTGTAATGCTCAGGGCACCTCTGAAAGCGCTCACATCCCAAACCTTTTGAAAATCATTGATTGCGTCAAGATCAGATGGAGGTTATGTTTCAGCCCAATCTTCCACACAATAGATCTTGAGATCATGGCACACCAATCAACAGTCAGTTTCTTTATTCCATGTGTCACATTTTTGTTTTTTTTTTTAATAATTACAAATCTTTCACTTATGTAAAGTGACAGTAACAAAGTTCGGATTTAACATTCAAGTTTGGATTTAACATTCATTTGGTGGGGTGTCGGTTCGCTTTAATTCAGATAAAATTCGGGAAAGATTTGAGGAATTTTTTTTTAATTTTACTAAAATAATAATAAATTATATAAATACACAAGTATATGTCAACCTTTAAAAGTTAAAAAGATGTTTTTAAATAATTATATAAGTAAAAACAATTGGAAATATGGTTAAAGCATGTATCACAATGATAAAAGTTAGGAAAGACTCAAGAAAATTTTGGAGAATTGTCGAATCAAGCAAACATTCGACAAAAAAAAATGACAACACCAATTCGAATTTCTTTTCCAAAATGTTGATTAGCTGGCTGCACTTCAGCCGTATATAACCCATAGTCTCAAGGAACTGGAGAAATCCAGTCTGGGGGAGATTTTAGATAGACCTCTACTATGGGAAACCAAAGGCAAAGTAAACTTCCGTCTTTAGACACTCCTTATACGGCGGGGGAAGACAGGAAGCCCCACCGGAGAAAAAAAGAATAAGACGGAGGGCGATCGATTATAAAGAACATCTATAACTCATTGAAATGGTTGGCTAATTGATTATAACTGTGCCCAAGTTCGATTTAAATGATAGAATTCAGCAAAATTCCAACAATCACTTGTTTCAAAAGGCAAACACTCTCTCTCTCTCTCTCTCTCTCTCTCTCTCTGTGGAGAGTTGATATTGAGCACTCAGACAGGAGCATCAAACACTAAATTCACATGATAATCTTCCATTTCGACTGTATAGATTTATCCGATCACCTGCTCACCTGCAAAGAGATCATTAGGTGGTGCCCAAAAAATGCAATGGGTCGATGAAACCTGCCTATCTGTCCAATCAATGCACATTTTTATATTGAATACGAATCATTGCCTACTTTAAATTCAAACCTTTCATTTACAGGCTCTCAATCCCACAGTTCTAAATATTTACCCATTGATTGGATTTTGATTAACGGGCAAAGCACCTGATCAATCATTTTTGACGAATTTATAGTATGATCATGGGCCCCACCTGATCAGCCCTCTGTAGGGCTCTCAATGGACTGGGCCAGCCTGGATTTTGGCTCGTACCAGGCCCGAAAAAAGTGGTATTTTTTATTAAGCAAACCCGACATGATATCTGGATCGAGCTAAGCATGTTGCAACCCGGATAAATCCGGGCCGGGCTTGGATTGAGTGTTGAAACATCCGGCCTGCACCCGGCTCGGATATTATATATATATATATATATATATATATATTATACTTATTTTTTAAAATTATAATTTTTTTATATAGTTAAATATGATTTACTTAAATTCCCTGAGATTAAACCGTTGAACGGTTTAAACTTGGGGCATTTAAGTCAAAAGCGCAATAACCTTGTGTATATATATTTTTTGGTTGGACAAATTGAATGACTTAATTTATTTTCAAGCAACCGTTGCATAGCTTTTTAGCTATATAACTTGGATGGCTTGTTAATAGATTTTCAAGCAATCGTTATTCGTTATAACCATTATTGATGCGGGACGCCAAGATTAAGAGTCATAGATTCAGGCCGCAACAAATTTTTCAGCCAAAAAGAAACGGAACGAAAATCAGAATCAGAAGAAGAAAAGAAGAATCTGCGCATCTCGATTGATCGAATCCCTGCTTCGATCAATTGAAGCCCTATATATAAAATTCGATCGATCGATAAAAATATAAGTCGATTGAATGAAATAAGACTTCGATCGATCGAAGTGTCACTTTCGATCGATCGAAATCGCGCGAGAATGATTTTTTTTTAGGATCCGTACTTACGTTTTAGGGGCAAATTTGTATTTCTTTTATGTTTATTTTCGTTTTAGGTTTTTATTTTTATACCTCCTATATAAGGTCTCTCCATAAACAACGTAATTAGTTTTTGATTAATGAAAAAAGTCTTTTGCTTCCTTGCTTGAGATGAACAGCTTCGGAGAGTGAATCTTTATTTCCCGAGAAGGGTTTGGTGTGAAGCCAAGGGTGTAAAGCCTAAAATCTATCCTCTATCTACCTCTTTATTTTATTTTCGTTCTCTACTTTGTGTGATCCTATAAACCTTAAATCCAGCCGTCACGTTTTCCAAATCCCTCAAACCATAAATCTTAACACTCATCGGAATTCGAACCCATCTCACAAATCCCTATTTCAACCATTGAACCACGAGTAAGCGCTTTAATCTGGGAATCTAAAGTTCTACCTCTAGAACCGATCTACACCGCAGACCTAACGGATCTAGCACTCGAACTGGACCCGATTCGAACCCCAATGCGATCTTTCACATAGAAAACTACAAAATTCTAAGGTATTCGCATTACTTTTAGGTTCATTGTTTAAAATTAATTTAGTTTAACTTCGGCAAGTAATTAAATCATTGCATTCACGTAGTTTAAGATTTTGTCCTGCGCCAGTTATGGTATCAGAGCCTAAGTTCTAGGTCAGGGCATATTTGTGTGACATTTAGTTCCATAGCATTTTAATTTTCATTGCATCTTATTTCAATTTTTATTTGTGCACATCTAGTGTTTGATAAAAGTCCCCATTCATTGTTGGTTCATACATGTCATTTTAATTTAATGAAATTTTATTTCATTTGTATTCATCATTGTGCACGTCTTGTATTCGAAAAAAGTCCTTATTCATTTTGAGTCACATGTCTGTCATTTCGATGCCTTCGATCTCATGTCATTTGTGTCTTCATTTGTGTGCACGTTATATGTTTGTTAAAATTCCTCAACTGTTGTGTGGTCCATAGAATTGTGTCTAGGTTGTGTTTGTGTCAAGCATCATGTATGAGTCACACGCCACCATGAATTCATTATCCGTCATGAAAGGATGGTGCTAGCCAAACAAGGGAACCACTACACTCCAAATTCTCGGCAAAGTCCCAAAAGTCGTGATGAGATTAGAGTTCAGGGATATCTTCATCATCATGAATCTGAATACAACCCTGCCGAGAAGTTTCTAAACTATATTCAGAATGAGGTCCCAAATTTTGAAGGTGCGACAGACCCTAGAACCTTCGTGGAGTGGTTGTCTAGTGTAGAGGAGTACTTTGATTGGTATGGTGTACCAGATGAGTACAAAATTAGGCTAGTGACAACAAAGTTTAAGGGTGATGCCAAAATCTTTTAGATTCATATAGAACTCCGTATTGAGTTTCGTCGGATTAAACTCATGTCCACATGGGCGGGTATGAAGGTGACACTTATTGAAAAGTATGTCCCTTTAACACACCGTCACCTTCTATGGTTTTTGAAAACCAAGACAGACAAGTGTCATGATTGTTTCAAGTGTCACGGATTCGAACACTTTGCGTATCAATGCCCTACAGAACTTTCCACTCCGAATTTATTGATTAAAAGGGAGAGTTCTAAGGAGTAGGAAAATTTGAGAGTAGAAGAAGTGTATAACCCCCGTACCGTGATAAGTGAAGAGGAGATGGACGAAGCTGATGAGAGTCTAACTTGTGTCAAAGAGACTACCATTTCCCTTGTGAGTAGTGATATTGAGCAGTGTTCTTAAAATCACTGGGCGGGTTCGGGTGGTCAGGGGGATGTTTGGGCAAAAATCGTTGGACGGCGCCCCAAGATCCGGGCGGCCTCTCTCTCTCTCTCTCTCTCTCTATATATATATATATATATATATATATATATATATATATGATGAGAGCCTAACTTGTGTCAAAGAGACTACCATTTCCCTTGTGAGTAGTGATATTGAGAAGTGCTCTTAAAATCGCTGGCAAGTTCGGACAGTCGGGGGGATATTTGGGCAGAAATCGCTGGGCGGCGCCCCAAGATCCGGGCGGCCTATATATATATATGTGTGTGTGTGTGTGTGTGTGCCACTTGCCAGAATAGGAGGAAGAAAAAAAAGAAAAGAACAAAAAAAAAGTTGTGTTCACTCCTCGGTTGCTGAAAAAAAGAATTGTGCAAGATCATAAAAAGTAGAGGAAGAAGAAAAAAACTTAGAAGAAAAAAAATTGATGAAAAAGAAAAAAAACAAAGGAGATGAAAAAAAAAAATTGGGGCCAGGGCAACCTTTGGGTGGAGTGCAGGCGGGCGTCCCGATCCGGGCAGCCGAGGGCCTTGAGCCTAAATCGAGGCGCTCGGGGGCCCAAACTGTCCGGGCGGTCGATGGCCGCCCCGAGAGATTTTCAAAACATTGATATTGAGCTGCCCACACGGGAGTCAACTGAGTCACTCACACACGATTCGACCGAGCCACCTATGCACGATTTGTTAGTGCCCGTAGAGCCCATTGTGCACAAGTCCTTGTTGGTGGTAGAGTCGAGTGCACTTGAGTCTTTAAAGTTGGTCGAACCATTAGTGTCCTTTGATTCAATCACACGAGATGACAGTGCCCACAGAGTCGGTTACATGTGAGTCATTCACGTTGCATGCACATGAGAGTATCGAGTCCAAGGATCAAAATTTCGGCCGAAATGACCGAAATTTTGGTCATATTTTGTATGGGACTCAAATTTTCAATCGAAAATTCGGCTAAATTATCGATTTTTAGCCAAAATTTTAATACAAATTTTCGGTTTCGGTCATGCCCGAAACCAAAATTTTATCCGATATTTTGATCCTTGATCGAGTCCATAGACACGCATGCACATCACAGTCTCAAGTTGCATACCGCTATACATTCCAAGTCTTATTGTGAGTCATCTTTTGAGTCTAATTCCACATTGCATGCTGAAATTAAGCTTAAAATTAATTTATGCAATGAAACTCTCAAATTAGCGATGCATTTATGACGCGGGACAGTAACCCTAAAATGCGGAATATGATTTTATACAGATTTTGCCGAAATTAAATAAAGTAATTCAAGTTTAATCGCAAAATTATCTTAAGATACCTTAGGGTTTGCAGAATTTTGATGAATAGATCACACGAGATCCAAGTAGGGTCCAGTCCGATGCGCAAGTACTTTTAGAGTCGAGGCAAGATCGGCCTAGAGATAGGACTCTAGCTTTTCCAGGATTAGGCGCTCGTCTGCGGTCCGATGTAAATTCACAGATTCCAAATTGGATTGTAAAAGGGAATTAGGGTTTGTAAAAGGCTTATGGCTTTTAGATCGGTTTATGGTTTTGGAAAGGGTATTGGCTTTGGGTGGTTTAGGGCTTCAAAACAGGTTTAGGGTTTTGGATTTGAAAGGAAACAATTAGGCTATGATTTAGAGAAGCAAATATAGATCGAAAGGAGCAAATAGAATAGAGAAGATAACAATGAAGATAACAATGGCTTTTGGGAATCACTCCACTGGCCTCACACCAAACCTATCTCAGGCAAAGATTATTCAAGCATAAAAGCATTCAAATAATCAATTAACTAATTAAAAGTCTTTATAAGCCTCTATATATAGGCCACCAATAATTAAGTTCGAAATAAAGAGTTCTAATGCTAATAAAACACAAAAAGAAAGTTTTCGCATGAAATCCCGTCTTACGGGCTCGCTCGCGCGAGATTTATCATCGCTCGAGCAAGTTTAAGTGATCGCTCGTGCGAGGCTCGCTCGAGCGAGTTTAATTACTCGCTCGCACGAGGGTTCTCTGCAGCGTTGTTCTCCTCACGGTTTGTGTCCGTTCTTCCTCTGAGGCTACGGTACTCGGGCTTCCTCTACACTTCTTCCGACGCCGATAGAACCGGTACGGTCCAAATCCGACGTTCATATATGTGGTGTCCTCGTCAATTCCCCTAGACCAAAAAGATTTCATCACCGATGAAACACACTCGTGGTAGACGTCTAGCAAGTTGGGGTTCAAACGCCAAACTTCATTCTCGTGGACCCACGTGTTTTCGGACTCCGATTTGCCAACCAATTTGACCAAGTACTTCTGGAATCCCCCATCATGTATAGAGACGGCATGATCGTTGATTATATCCTTTATCTCATATGATCTCTGTTTGCGTGAGGAAGGAAGAGGTATAGGTTGCAAGGTTGGATTGGGGCTGGGACTATGGGGTGGCTAGAGTGGGTTTTCAGGAGGTGGGGTGAAACCCAAGTAAGGAACCAAGTCCTCCACATTGAACGTTGAACTAACCCCCGTACCTGGAGGAAGCTCAAGCACGTATGCATTAGGACCACTCTTAACCAAAATTCTAAAATGACCAGCGCCTCGAGATTGGAGCTTCTTTGCGGATCCGAATGGGAGCCGCTCAGGCCTAACTCGGACTATCACATAATCACTCACGTTAAATTCTTTAGAACACCTGTGAGCATCTGCAGATAATTTATATTGATTATTGCTTGAATTAATTTTCTGTTTAATTTCGGCATGCAAACTATGAATATGTTGTGCAAATGCATCAACAGACTCTGACACTATGAGATGCAGACATGGGGATCAAGTCTAATGGGGTCCTAGGCCTATGACCATGCACTACCTCAAAAGGACTCATGCCTATGGACCTATTGACAGAATTATTATATGCAAACTCAGTTGTGGGTAAGATGGTAACCCAGGTCCTAACATGATCACCGACAAGACTATGAAGGAGATTTCCAAGGCTCCTATTGGTGCTTTCGGTTTGGCCATCCGTTTGAGGGTGGTAAGCTGTAGAGAATTGGAGCAATGTGCCCATCATGTGCCAAAGGGTTTTCCAAAAATAACTTGTAAATTTAACATCCCTATCAGACACAATGGTTTTGGGCAGCCCATGAAGACGCACTACCTCCGCGAAAAATAGTTTAGCAATATGAAATGCATCGAAGGTCTTGGAACAAGGAATGGAGTGGGCCATTTTAAAAAATCGGTCCACTACGACATAGATGAAGTCATGCTTCCCACTGGTCTTAGGAAGTCCAAGCACGAAATTCATAAAGAGGTCTTGCCACGGTGTGTGGCACGGGTAACGGAGTGTACAAGCCGGTATTTTGTTTTGTCTATTTTGATACTTGACAAGTACGATAATGTTTAACAACCCAAGCGACATCTCTAATTAGGCTAAGCTAAAAGAACCTATCCTCTACGAGGGCAACAGTTTTATTTCGCCCGAAATATCCGGCCATCCCTCTAGTATGTAACTCCCAAATGAGAAAGTCATGCAATGAAGTGCGAGGGATGCAAAGGCGATTGCCTTTAAACAAGTACCCATCCTGGATGGTGTGCACTGTGTGTGCTGGTCGGGTTGCTAAGGATAGCAGTGTACTCAACCCTAAAATCTGGGCACTCGGGGTACTCATCCTTTAACTTTTCGAACCCAACGACCTCGGTGCTCATTGTGCGCAAAGTCACTACTCGCTGACTAAGTGCATCACCGGCCCTATTTTCAGCACCAGCCTTATGCTTTAACACGAATGTGAACCCTTGAAGGTACTCAACCCACTTCGCGTGCCTTGGACTCAACTTCTTCTGTGAAGCAAGAAAGCGTAAGGCTTCATAGTCATAAAACAACACAAATTCCTGCGATCTAAGGTAATGTTTCCAATACCAAAGAGATCGGATGACCGCATATAACTCTTTGTCATAGGTAGAGTATTTTTGCTTCGCCTCGTTAAATTTTTCACTAAAATAGGCCACAGGGTGACCCTCTTGGCTAAGCACTCCTATGCCTACACCCGATGCGTCGCATGCGACTTCAAAGACTTTAGAAAAGTCCGGCAATCGCATGACGGGTGCACTACTCATTCGTTGTTTGATCTCAACAAAGGCTTTCGTCACCGCTTTGTCCCATTTAAAGTCCCCCTTTTTCATGCAATCAGTGATTGGAGTCATGATGGTGCTAAAGCTTCTGATGAAGCGACGATAAAAGGTAACCAAACCATGAAAGCTACGGGCATCGTGTATGTTCTTAGGTTCAGGCCACTCCACAATGGCTCTAACCTTCTCGGGGTCCGCGACCATTCCATTGGCTAAGATAATAAATCCTAAGAAAACAACAGAACGTTGCATGAAAGTGCATTTCTTGAGATTGGCAAACAACTTCTTGCCCTTGAGGGTTTCACAAACCAGCCTAAGGTGGGTCAAGTGTTGTTCCTTGTCATGACTGTAAATCAGGATGTCATCGAAATAAACAACAAGGAATTTGCTGAGAAACGGCCTCAACACTTGGGTCATGAGTCACATGAAGGTACTCAGGGCGTTAGAAAGCCCAAAAGGCATGACCATCCACTCATAAAGACCATCCTTAGTCTTAAAGGCGATTTTTCACTCATCACCAGGGCAGATGCGGACTTGATGGTAGCCACTTTTAAGGTCTATCTTTGAAAAGATAGTGGCACCAATTATCATGTCAAGCATGTCATCGAGCCTTGGTATGGGAAACTGATACTTAATGGTAATCTTATTGATTGCACGACTATCCACACACATGCGCCACGTACCATCTTTCTTAGGAGTGAGTAGGGCAGGTACAGCACACGGGCTCAGACTCTCTTGGATGAACCCCTTTTGAAGGAGCTCATTGACTTGTCGAGTCAGCTCGGCGTGCTCAACCGGATTCAACCTATAGTGGGGGCAGGTTCGGTAAGGTAGATCCAGGAACCAAGTCTATTGCGTGTTGGATATCATGCAGGGGAGGAAGTTCGTTTGGTAAGTCTTCAGGGAAGACATCCATAAACTCTTTTAAAATCGACTCAACCTCCTTGGGACACTCGCTCACCGACTCGGGAGCACTCTCTACGGTGACAACTACGTACACCACACTCTCTTCATCGATGCTTCCTCGAACTCAGAAGGGCTCACAATATTAATGGATTTAGAAGACTCGCCCTTCTTTTCAACGGTGTTGGTCGGTGGTGTTTTGGGAGGCAAAGGATGTAAAGTGATCTTTTTGCCCTTATGCATGAACCTGCATATGTTTGATCGACCAGAAAGAGTCACGTCCATGTCGTAGAGCCACGGCCTTCCCAAAATGAAATGGCCCACATCCATCGGCACCACATCACACCATAAGATGTCCGAATAAGAACCTAATTGAATCGGTACACGACACCTTTTTGACACGCGAATGGATGAAGAATTGACCCATGCGACTTTATAAGGTCTCGGGTGGGCTTCAGGTGTAAGCCCTAAGCGGCGCACAGCATGAGTTGAAATTACGTTAGTACAACTACCGCTATCCATGATGACCCTACAGTTCTTTTCACCAAATCTAGCATAGGTGTGGAAGATGTTCTCCCTACGCCAGTCATCCTTTTCATGTCGTTGAAGTTGTGCAAGGGCACACCTCACAACTAAAGCATGACCAATAGCATCACCCTCTTCATCACTGGGTGTGCTAACTGGTTCAAATACTTCCTCTTCAACCACTACCTCATCATCCTCCTCTCCCTCAATGAAGAGTCCTTTGGGGTTCTTTCGTAGGGCATTGGGCAGCAAAGTGTCTCTATCCAATGACATTTATAGCACTTTATTTGAGAATTAACCCTTGAAGATTCCCCGACTACACTTTTTCGCTTTTCAAACCTAGAATTGATAGCGGCGGGTTGTGTAGGTTTGGGAGAAGGATTAAATCGTCCCTCACCGGATCGTTGACCGTTATATTGTGGCTCGGTCCTCTTCACCACCATAGTTTTCAAATACCGTTCAAGATCTTACACAACGGCATAGCATCTTTCAAGAGTTTCTACGGGGTGAGAAATCAATTCTTCTTGCAAATCCAGCCGCAATCCGGTGCGGAATCTAGAGAGTGATTTCAAGATCTTCCAATACTTTTGCCCTCATCATGAACTCTTCAAATTTGGCAATGTAATCAGTCACGGACATACCACCTTGGCATAAATTTTGCCACTGATCAAGGAGGCATTGGTGGTATGATAAAGGAACATACTTCTCAGTAAGTCGTTCCTTCATGTCGTCCCAACATGTAATGGGAGGACAATCCGCGTTCACCCTAATCCGCTCAACATTGAGCCAAAAAAGTCGAGTTTGACCAACCAACTTCATCTTAAAGAGTCTAATGCAGCGGTCATCATTCATGGCATACCAATCAAAGTGTCGGTCCATGTCAAAAAGTCAATCGAGGAAAACGGTAGGGTCCATTCTTCCATCGAAAGTCGAAATCTCAACTCAGATGTTCTTAAGGAGCTGAACTTCGGGGTCAATCATCTCTACGATGATCCCTACGGTTTCGATTGTCTTGGCGACCATTACGTTCAAAGTGTGGACACTCACGCTCTTGGTGTTGATTTTCAAGTCCACCCATCGCTTCCAATTTGTTGATTCGATCACGTAATCTATCATTACCAACTCCTAGAGATGTTTGGGCTTGCTCAATGGTATTCAGACGTGCACTAATCGCACCAAACTCTTCTCGCATACCGTTAAGGGCATTGAGAATCGCACTCGAGTCCATTGTGATCACAAGGTCTATTAGGATTCTAATATGGAATGCAATATGGACTCACAAAAACAATGCAATAAAGTAAATATGACAAGCAAAGATGCCCTAACCTAGAAAACCTAGGGCTCTGATACCAAAACTGACGCGAGACGGTAACCCTAAAATGCGGAATATGATTTTATGCAGATTTTGCCGAAATTAAATAAAGTAATTCAAGTTTAATCGCAAAATTATCTTAAGATACCTTAGGGTTTGCAGAATTTCGATGAATAGATCACACGAGATCCAGGTAGGGTCTAGTCCGATGCGCAAGTACTTTTAGAGTTGAGGTAAGATCGGCCTAGAGATAGGACTCTAGCTTTTCCAGGATTAGGCGCTCGTCTGCGGTCCAATGTAGATTCACAGATTCCAAATTGGATTGTAAAAGGGAATTAGAGTTTGTAAAAGGCTTGTGGCTTTTAGATCGGTTTATGGTTGTGAAAAGGGTATTGGCTTTGGGTGGTTTAGGGCTTCAAAACAAGTTTTGGGTTTTGGATTTGAAAGGAAACAATTAGGCTATGATTTAGAGAAACAAACACAGATCGAAAGGAGCAAATATAATAGAGAATATAACAATGGCTTTTGGGAATCACTCCCTTGGCCTCACACCAAACCCATCTCAAGCAAAGATTATTCAAGCATAAAAGCATTCAAATAATCAATCAACTAATTAAAAGTCTTTACAAGCCTCTATATATAGGTCACCAATAATTAAGTTCGAAATAAAAAGTTCTAATACTAATAAAACATAAAAATGAAGTTTTCGCATGAAATCCCATCTTACGGGCTCGCTCGCGTGAGATTTATCATCGCTCGAGCGAGTTTAAGTGATCGCTCGCGCTAGGCTCGCTCAAGCGAGTTTAAGTGCTCGCTCGAGCGAGTTTAAGTACTCGCTCGCGCGAGGGTTCTCTACAGCGCCGTTCCCCTTGCGTGCAGCGTTATTCTCCTCACGGTTTGTGTCCGTTCCTCCTCTGAGGCTACGGTACTCGGGCTTCCTTTACGCTTCTTCCGACGCCGATAGACCTGGTGCGATCCAAATCCGATGTTCATATATGTGGCGTCCCCGTCAATTTACCTAAGACTCTCATGGAATTCCAATTAAATGATTATGCAATTTTCGAATTGGATCTGAACGATTCCCATCGGGAGTCGTAAAGGAGCTCTAGGTCCACGGTGCTGGACCTTTTAGAATTGTGGCAAAGAGCGGGCCTAATGAATATGTTTTCGACCTTCTGCTGGATATAGGGGTCAGCTCTTCATTCAATGTGGAGGGCCTAGTCCCTTCTTTGGGGTCAACCCCACCCTCAACAACCCCTTCCAAGCAGCCCCGAGCCCAAATTTCACCCCCACCCTGCAACCTCTACCATTCCATTCTCCAAGCAGGCAGAGAAAAGAGATAATTGAGGAAATTTGGGATAATCTTGTGGCATTCACCTGCGGCCGAAAATTTATTGTCTATGAGATCCATAGGGTTGGCGAGTCGACTACCGAGAGTGCATGGGACCACATCAGTTTGGTAGAGTCCGGGAGAGTTGATGAGTAGCTTCAAAAATATTTGGTAGAGTGGGTTGGCAAGCCGGGTTATTTGGTTCGTCGAGGAGAGGATTACAGTGTGCATCACGCTACAATCAATCGAGATCGAGCTCATGAACATACGCCACCCGGTGCTGAGATTGTTTGGATTAGTTGCAAAGACTTCCACCGATCGAGTCCCGATACACTTGATTAATACCACATGCGTGTTTCATTGGAGATGAAACATTTTGAGTGGGGGAGAATGACGGGGAACGTCAAGATCGAGAGCATTGGAGTTGGACCACATCAGTTTTACCGGTGTCGGAAGAAGCGTAGAGAAAGTTCGGATACTGTAGCCTCAGAGGAAAAAATGACACAAACTGCCAGATAATAACACACAATACCTTAGTGGCAAATATAAATGCACGCCGCCAATTAATTGGGAAAGTTGCCTTTTTAGTGTTTAATTAGTATTAGGATTCTTTTTATTTCGAATTTAATTATTGATGGCCTATATATAGAGGCTTGTAAACACCTTTTTAGTTAGTTGATTAATTATTGAATGAGAGTTTTTGCTTTATGAAGAGTCTTCTTCCCCGTGATGGGTTTGGTGTGAGACCAAGGGAGTGATTCCCACATATCTCTTTATTTATTTTGTCTTCAATTTGCTTCGATCTATTATATTTGCTATCTCTCGATCTGTGTTTGTTTCTCTAAACCTTAGTCTACGTGTTTCCTTTCGATCCCAAAACCTTGAAACCATAAATCACACAAAGCCAACACCCCTTTTCCAAACCATAAACCAATCCGAAAATCATAAGCCTTTTACAAACCGTAAATCCCTTTCACAACCCTATTTGGAAACCGTGAATCTACATCGGACTAAAGACGAGCATCTAAGCTTGGAAAAGCTAGAGCCCTATCTCTAGGCCGATCTCGCCTCAACTCTAAAAGTACTTGCGCATCGGAGTAGACCCTATCTGGATCTCATGTGATCTACTCATCACAATTCTCCAAACCCTAAGGTATCAAAGATAATTTTGCGATTAAACTTGAATTAATTTAGTTAATTTCGGCAAAATCTGTATTAAAATCATATTCACGCATTTTAGAGTTCCGTCCCGCGTCAATCACCTTCATATCCTCCCATATGGAGATGGGTTTAATCCGACGAAAGTCAATAGGGAGTTCTATATGAATCCAAAAAATTTTGGCATTACCCTTAAACTTTGTTGTTACTAGCCTAATTTTATACTCATCTGATACGTCATACCAATCAAAGTACTCTTCTACACTAGACAACCATTCCACGAAGGTTCTAGGGTCCGTCGTGCCTCAAAATCTGGGACCTCATTCCGAATAGAGTTTAGAAACTTCTTGGCAAGTCGTACTCAGGTTCATAATGGTCAGGATATTCCCGAACTTTAATCTCATCACAACTTTTGGGATTTTGCCAAGAATTTGAAGTGTAGTGGTTTTCTCATTTGGCTAGCACCCTTTCATGACGGATAACGAATTCATGGTGACGTGTAAGTGACTCATACATGATGCATGACGCACACACAACCTAGACACAATTTTATGGACCACACAACAGTTGAGAAATTTTAACAAACATATGACGTGCACACAAATGACATGAGATCGAAGACATCGAAATGACACACATGTGACTCAAAATGAATAAGGACTTTTGTCGAACATAAGACGTGCACAATGATGAATACAAATGAAATAAAATTTCATTAAATTAAAATGACATGCACATATGAACCAACAATGAATGGAGACTTTTATCAAACACTAGATGTGCACAAATAAAAACTGAAATAAGATGCAATGAAAATTAAAATGTAATGGAATTAAATGTCACACAAATATGCCCTAACCTAGAACTTAAGCTTTGATACCAAAACTGACGCAGGACAAGGACCCTAAACTACGTGAATGCGATAAATTAATTACTTGTCGAAATTAATTTAAATTAACTTGAACAATAAACCTGAAAATAATGCGACTACCTTAGGGCTCCATCGTTTTCTATACGAAAGATCACGTCCGGATTCAAGAAAAGGTCCAGTCTTTACGCTAGAACCGTTAGAGTTGCAGTGCAGATCAGTCCTAGATGTAGAACTCTAGGTTTTCCAGATTAGGGTGCTTACTCGTGGTTCAATGGTAGGATCTCAAGTTCTTCTATGATTTATGGGATCGAGTGTTTGGAGATTTAATGGTTGAAATAGGGATTTGTGAGATGGGTTCGAATCAATGGTTCCAATGGGTGTTAGGATTTATGGTTTTGGAGGTTTGGAAAAGGTGACGACTGGATTTAAGGTTTATGGGATCACACAAAGTAGAGAGAGAAAATAAAATAAAGAGATAGAGGATAGATTTTGGGCTTCAAACCAAACACTTCTCGGGAAATAGATTTTGGGCTTCGCACCCTTGGCTTCTCACCAAACCCTTCTCGGGAAGAAACTCATCTCAAGTTCCAAAAGCAAAAGCTCTTTCATTCAATAATCAAAAAACTTATTACATTGTTTATGGAGAGACCTTATATAGGAGGTCTTAAAACAAAAGTCTAAAACGAAAATAAACGTAAAAGAAAGACAAACTTGCCCCTAACGTAAGTATGGATTCTAAAATCATTCACCCGCGATTTCGATCGATCGACTTATATTTTTATCAATCGATTGAATTTAAATTGATCGATCGAATTATATATATATATATATATATATATATATATATATATATATATACACACGCCAGAGTTGAATCCTTTTTCTCGCCGCCGTCGATCGATCGAAGCAGGGATTCGATCAACCAAATCCTGGTTCGATCGATCGAGATGCGCAGATTCTTCTTTACGCTCCATTCCGCTTCTTCTTGACTGGAAAATCTGTTGCGGCCCGAATCTACGACTCTCGATCTTGGCGTCCCGCATCATCTAAACCATCTGATCCATTGACTATAATACCACCTATTGCTTTTAGTTTTAATGGCTGATATTAAAGTTTGTCAATCAGATTGTTGACATCCACATATCATATTTTATTGAGCTGAGATTGTCATTCGAATTAGGGAGACTTAAGCCATCTAATTTCAGTCATAATGGGCCCAAAAATGTTTTTTTAGGGAAATTTAAGCCATCTGATTTGTAGAGTTAATATCCACCACTTTTTCAATTTAATGGATGATATTAAAGACCATTAATCAACTATTTAAGATGGGCCCTAAAGGTACATATTTTTAAATTGGTTTAAGATGGGTTGTACTTTTAAAAATTAAAACTCATAATTTTTAAGGGACCAACTCTCATGACCGTCATTGGTGTTTAAATGATCTTACACCATCAATGGTTTAAGATGTGGGTGATCCGAACTATCAAAGTGACAGATAATATTTTATTTTTTTTATCGATAATAGGAAAGTATATTAGAAACCACCAAGACGTTGAAACGCATACACCGTCAAAAGAACGAATACCAAAAAAAGAAGCAAACAAAGTAAAACAGTCCATAGCCGACAAACCCAAGATAAATAGCAGCACTAGCCGGGATCCCATGGCGTAGCCAGCTCCCCATTGGGGACCCCACTAGTGAGCCCATCCCAATAAGTAGTCCCTAATATCGTTAATGATCATACCCACCGGACGCGATTTGTTAGTAAAGATTCTCTCATTCCTTGCAAGCCATAAGTTCCAACAAACCGCAAAAAACGCCAACTTCCAATGTACCCGAACCTGAGCCTCCATGCAGAACGAAAACCAAGTGAGGATATGTTGGTGAAAGGTTTGTAGAGTTACCCAGCTGAGCCCGAAGAACCCAAGAATCGCACCCCAAACCTTAAAGGCCAGCTGACAGTGTAGGAACAAGTGCACCACAGACTTCATCTTGTTGACACATTACACATACATTGTCCAACTCCATGCCCCGACGGATGAGTTGATCAACCGTAGGGACTTTCCCCTTAACCAGTACCCAAGCGAAAAATCGAACTTTAGGGGGGATCCCCATCTTCCATAGAAACGCGATTTCAAATTTGATAAGCAGGCGGCGAGTGAGCATACGAAAGTAGGACTTAACACTGAACCTACCATCCTTGCTGCCCGCCCAAATCCGCTGGTCCTGATTATGAACATCAGGTAGGGAAGCATTAATCATAGACATGAGGCTGGTAAAGGAAACAATCTCTTCGCACCTAAGAGACCAATGAGTGGATACCTCCCAAATCCTACCCCCACTGGTATCGGACACAGTCACAGACCATCCCCACCTAGTTAGTGGCTATAGCATAGATATCAGGAAAAAGAGTTTTAAGGTTGACCTCGCCAGCCCAACTATCCTCCCAAAAACTGATATGAGAACCACTTCCCCACTTGTACCTGACCCCCTTACTGTACGAAGACCATGTGCCACAGACCTCCTTCCACCAAGCTGACACCCCTCGGTGTATGGTATTATTGATACCCCAATCCCCCATAGAGACCCCATACTTTTCAGCGAACACATTCCGCCACAAACTGCCTCTATCGCTTTCCAGACCAGCACGCCAAAACCATTTGCCCAGGAGAGCAACATTGGTATCCTTCAAGTTCCTAATACCCAGACCACCGCAAGACAGAGGAAGCTGGCAGGTATACCAATTCACCAGATGGAGTCGTTTCCCAAGACCTGAGCCCTCCCAAAGGAAATTACGTTGGATCTGCTCAAGACGATAGACAACTGAAGTAGATAGATATGCTGACAACAACCTTTAACCAAAGCCCCCACTTCTCAACAATTTGCCTTTCCAAGTAGACAACCGTCTTTCAAACCGCTGAATCACCGAGTCCCACACACGCATCGATAATTTTTTAATGCCCAGAGGCATCCCCAAATAGTTAACAGGTAGCGCCTCAATATCACAATTGACGGTAGCCGCAAGTTCCTCCAACTGTTGGGCCCGTGTACCGATTCCAGCAATCGTCGATTTATGAAGGTTGACGCACTATCTAGAAGCAGCCTCATAAACAGCCAGGATATCAGCCAGATTTGAAAATTCGCGAACCTCGGCAAGCCCAAAAAGGATCGTGTCACTCACATATTGAAGGTGTGAGATAGCCCGACCATGCGCGCCAACCAAAACTCCCAAGATACGCTGAATCTGTCGTGCACGCGCAATAAGACCTGCTAAAGCCTCACCCACCATGTTAAAAAGGAAAGGGGATAGTGGATCTTCCTGTCGAAGACCCCTAGTGCTTTTGAAATAACCAGCCGGAGTACCATTTATAAGAATCGAGAACCAGACCGAAGAGAAACATGCCCTCATCCATCCCCTCCAGGTCGCCCCGAATCCGAATCTGCCAAGCATATAGTCTAGACAGCCCCAATTGACGCGGTCATAAGCTTTCTCCATGTCGACCTTCCATAACGCTGTGGGCCGTCGCGAAAGATGGGTAGAGTAAATCACCTCATGCGCAACCGCCATAAGATCAATAAGCTGCCTGCCCTGTACAAAAGCGCCTTGATTATCAGAAATAATCTTCCCCATAATCGATTTTAGTCTGTTGGCAAGCACTTTAGAGAATCTTATATAAGCAATTGAGTAGACTGATTGGCATGTAATCCGATAAGTTCTCAGCTCCATTAATCTTTGGAATCAGCGTTATAAAGGTAGAATTCAGACACCGACCAATGTACCCGTCAGCATAGAACTCATAGAAGATGTCCATCATCTCATATTTTAGCAACAGCCAAAAAGCCCGGTAGAATTTCAGCGAGAAACCATCCGGACCAAGTGATTTATTTTTCCAAACTTGATAGCTCTCCACACCTCATCCTCAGTAAATTGTTTCTCCATCTCAGCACATTCCAACTCCGGCCTAACCAAATCATCATTCATATAGAGGTCGGAATAATACTTCACAGTTTTGGGTTTAGCATGTTCCAACTCAGTGTACTCAACCCCATCTATCACAATTCTGCTCATATAGTTGGCCTTGTTCCTAGCATTTGCCACCGTATGAAAGTATCTAGTATTCAGGTCCCCTTCCTTGAGCCACCGGACCTTAGACTTTTGTCTCCAAAGCATCTCCTCTGCTCTACATTTATCATCAAGCTCCTACTTCTTAAGCATCTGTTCCCTTCTTTCCCCATCAAACAAGGTCCTCACCTCCTCCATATTATCAATCTCATGTAGCCAAGATAGAAGTTCTTCTTTCGCAACCTGCACCTTGCCATACACGTCCTTATTCCAACTTTTTATACGAGCCTTTAGATGTTGCAGTTTAGAGGTAAACCAGAATAAGGCAGACCCAGTTGGCACCAGCTCGGCCCACCACACAGCGACGAGATCCTTAAAATTCTCTTCTACCAGCCACATGTTCTCGAAGCGAAAAGGTGCCGGCCCTTTCCCCCTATTCTCGCAAGTTAATAGAATTGGCCGATGATCCGACACCACCCTCGCATGGGTCTCCACCCTTGCCGCCGGGAATAGAGCCATCCATTCTGTGGTACAAAGAAACCGGTGGAGACGACTAAGGGAAGGATCGTCCTAAAGATTAGACCACGTAAAATTCGCACCCATCAGAGGCATATCGATCAGCTCCCAATCCGAAATGAACGCATTAAAATCCCTCATCACCCCCCTATCAGGCTGCCCTCCAGTTTTCTCATGCTCCCATCTGATGGCATTGAAGTCCCCCCCCAGCAGTGCGGATAGTCCCATGTGGCCGAGATGGCCGCCAATTCGAACCTGAAGTCATCCCGTAGGCTAGCAATCGTCGGACCATAAATACCTGAAAAAGCCCATACTTTACCAGTATTCTTGTTACGAAACAAAACCGAAGCAGAGAACTGACCCAATTCTTCGTCCAATCGCTCGAGGATTGTAGAATCCCAAGCAACGAGAATACCACCCGAGGCCCCCACCGAGTCAACTCCGACCCACTCCCACCCACTCCCCCGAAGCACAGAGGCCACTTTCTGATCGTCACACCTTCCCCATTTTGTTTCCTGCGGGATAACAACCACATGCCTGAGCATAGAAATGACCTGTTTAACTCGATCTCGTTTGCATCCATCACAAATGTCGCGCACATTCCAGGACATGATCTTCATCAGCAACCAAAACAAAGCCCGCCCATCCAAAAGAAAGAGTACTATAGACTCCCTCCCCCCTTCCCATCCGGCATCCCCCATTGCAATCGTGCGAGTTCCCTAGGGATTTCCTGGCGGCACCTCTTGTTGCCCTTATTTCTACTGACGATTATAGATCGGAAAACCTCCCTAATTGAATCATGGGATCCTTTGAACGACATCCCTAAAGATTCTCCCACTCCGATCAAGCGGTCCACCTCAGTGGAAGCGATATCTCTCTCAGTCTCCATCTCCCCCCTTGATCCGCCACCAATCGAAGACTCCTTCGAATCAAAGGGATGGACGAGCCGCTGCAGATCAGAGAATAGAATAGCATTCGAGTCTCCCCTCAAACTTAATTCCTTGGGATATAAGGACCAAAACGGGTTCGCATCCCATAAGTTCAAGACAGAAGGGCCCATAGGAATAAAGTAATGGGTCGGATCGGGTCCCAATCGCCATCTGATGAGCCACCCACTCGAAGTCGGGCCCGCCAATATCCACGAAGACACCCCAGCCATCTGTCTTCCAGCACAGTCGTGTGGGACACGTGTCCCCAGAGATAGACCCCAAAAGACGTCGACAACCCCAGGTTTAAGAGTACCCTCAGTAGAAGACGAGGGAGGCGTGTGTTCCCAGATGTCTTCACCACGTGTCGGAGTGAAACCAGCCCCGACGAAGCAGCCCAAGATGTAACCAGCAACACAGCTCCCAAACTGCCACGTGTAAAGGGCACGCCAGAATTTTCAAAACTAGGCAGAGAGGCCTTATCCTGGTTTCCAAAAACCATTAGATGGTTTTCCAAAACTGCCCCCAACCCATGTGTCACCATCTCCTCCTTTCTGAGGCACGATCCCCTTTTGACCTTCTCTCTCGTCCTATAAAAGACCCGCAACTGCTTTTTGCCCTCTAATACCGCTTTCCTCTTTGGGAGAGACAAGCTCTCAGTCTCCATCGGATCCCACCGACAAAGCTCTCCATCTCTCTACCCAACAAGCAGCCACCTCTACCCGCCAGACAGCTCCATCTCCCCAGCCACCAACTGACAATCGGCGAAATCGTACGGCAGGTCCCCCTGCCGTAGAGGGTTGACAAGGGAGCAGATCGGAAACCGCAGCCCCCTCCCGGCTCAACATTGTCGCCGGAACCACCGCAGCCCCCCCCCCCCACCAGGCCACTCGTTCTTACCGTCTAGAAGCTGCAACCGACAGAACTCATCAATAACTTCTCCCTCTTCAAGTTCATTCATAGCCCTTTCAGCAATATCTTCAAAGAAAGGATGAGTCATCCCTCTGGATCCCGAGTAGTCAAGGCATCTCAACGATGAGGTCGAAGAATCGGCGCACAAGACAACTAACCGAAGATCAGTGACAACTCCGCTCATGCGGCCGCACTCCCCTCCGCGTCTCCCACCGGCCTCAGATCCGACGAACCCCTTCCATGTCCAACTGAGTCCCGGAGCGATTGAATTACTACTACAGGCGGATCGGCGATGTCGATATTGAGGCCCCTGGGCCCCGAGGCAGCTTCAATCGACTGATGCGGGATGAGAACCTGCTCCAACCAATCGATTTCTATTTCGAGTTGACAACACTGGCCACCGAACAAAGCCACTACGGAACAGGGGATGTCGTTCATCGAGACTGCAGCGACGAGGATACGGGCGTGGTTCATATCCCAGAGGCCAGTCGTCCGTCGGTCGACCCGGATGAAGCGACCGCACCGATCCCCAATCCCTTTGAGGACCTCGGGGGACCAAGCGTGAATCGGTAGCCCAACGACGCGGAGTCAAATCCCATCTTTCTCCCTATGAGCTTGGATATCTCCCGCCATCAGTACCCATGGTCGGCATTCCACCGGACAATCCAGAATGAAGAAAGGTTTAGAGTTGCAAAGTTCCTTAACTCCCAGTTCATTGCTGAATCGCAGTAGGAATTTAGTGGTAGAGATAGAAGAAACAGTAGGTCTATCGTTAGCCCTCCACATGTGTATAATCCATCTATGAATCGATGATAATGATAAGGAATCTTTATTAACGTGCAAAATAACCCAAAAATGTTGTAGATTAAGACCAAGCGATCGAAACTGATCCGCAACAAACGACAGAGCCGCACAACTAGGGTCCATCGGAAACGAGTGAACGCTTTGGATTCCGGTCTGGTCCGTCGAATTTAATAAATTAACTTTCACGGTATCAGCAAAGGACCGAGTAGGATGGTGGTCGGAAAGGTCCTTGGAGATATACTCCATAATGCCACTATTGACCCCCGCAATCGACCAGCCCCGCTGGACGTCTCGTCTCTGAGACTCGTTAAGAAAGATCTGTTGAGAACTCATCAGAGGCTTCCTAAAATCTGCAGGTTTAACCTGGATGCCTTGAGCTCGAGTTACATCACAGGCAATCCGGTGGCAGACAGCACGACGTCGGAAGTTAACATTCCGACACCGCCCACAAGCCCAATCTCCCGCCCTGATCACCAGACAACCGTTAGAGGCCATTACTCTAGGAGTTTGATAATATGACTCACAAGTTTCATGCTTCGATAGTTTTCACCGACAGATCATATATTGAAGTGCAACATGCCGAAAAATAGTATTTTAAGGAGGTCTAAGCCATCTGATCCATTGACTATAATATCACCCGTTGCTTTTAGTTTTAATGGCTGATATTAAAGTTCGTTAATCGGATTGTTGACATCCAATTATCCACATATTTCATTGGGCTGAGATTGCCATTCCAATGATAGATTGCTACTTTGACAATTTAAATTGATGGCCAATAATAAAACTTCAATTGTGTAAGATAAAAAAGGCATTGTAGGAAGATTTAAGTCATCATAAATGGCCAAAAAAGACATTGTAGGCAGTTTTAAGCCATCTAAGTTGTCGACTATAATCTTAAAGAGTTTTAAAAAACCAATAAAATAAAGTTCGGCAAAGTTCGAAGCGTATTTTCAAAACAATCTGAAATTTACCCATAATTTGACCTAAATTTGACCAATTTTCGGTTTGGGTCATAAACGAAACCGAAATCAAGATTTTGATCTATGCAAGGGATTAAAGTAATCAAAAGTGTATATCAAAAGATTTAAACTAACAATATTTTGGGGTTTTGGGATTTTTATAAAGAAACAAATAGACTGGATATTACCCGATGAATACTAGAGAAAAGATAGAACAAGAGGATAGAGGTCCAAGGCTTCACACCAAGGATTTCCGAGGCTTCGCACCAAGGCTGTACGTCAGCTTCACACCAAGTCGCACAAGAAATGAATGAACACTCCTCAAGTTTCGAAAGATTCGCTCCTTCAATCGAAAACTCTTCACAAGTCTTTTAGGGTTTGCACAAAAGCAAGCTCAAATTTTCATTCAATAATAAACTTTTTCATTACAAAGTTATAAAAACCTTATATAGTACGTCATAAAACAAAAGAAAACCCTAAAACAATTAAATAATAAAAGACAAGTTTGCCCCTAAAACTAATTTCCGTCATTTGGCGAAGCTAACTCTTGCAAAAAATCGATCGAACCTAAGTTTCGATCGATCAATAATATATATAATTATATAGACGCATCGGGTCCAAAATCGATCAATTGAAAATGGTACTCGATCGATTGATATATATATATATATATATATATATATATATATATATATACATATATATAAATCGCCTTTATTCTCGCTCACATTCGATCGATCGACTGAGCGACTCTTTAGTCCTTCAACTTTGATCTCTTTAATCACTTTTCTGTTCTTCTTTCCAGCTCTTCCGTTTCGGTTCCTTTTCCGCTTCTACTGCTGGACAATTTCTCCGCTCGATTGTAATGCTCTTGATCTCAATGTCCCCATCAATTCTCCCCGGATGGGAGAACTCATCCCTGATGAGTTATAGAACCCACGTATAGTACACTTTGGATGCTTGTCTCCGGGCTTGCCCTTCCATGTGGTGAGGTATGCCTGATTTTTACCTGCGTTAGTGGTGAAACTTGGACACTTAAGACCCTTCTCATTCAACCTTTTCTCATACGGCTCAGGTGGGATACGGATTATGAAACGGTTAAATGGGTTTGGTTCGTTTGGTCGAGTAACAAAGAATGGATCAAAAGATATAGGTGTCAGGCTCGGAACAGGTGTAAAAGCTTTCTCCGCAACTATCGGATGAATGCCCTTGGCTAGAGGAAAGTCTAAGCTTTTTTTTTTTTTTCAGAAGGTAACAAACATTATATTAGAAAGAAGAAAAGAAATCAGGGTACAAAGAGCATACCTTGGAGGGTAGTAAGAAACTACCCAAAGCAAAGGAAAAAAGAAAACTCGAAAAACATCTCAAGGACTCACCCCCCCAGCCATCAGGAAACATGACTAGCATTGGTAGAAGCAACACCCAAAACCGCCAATAGACGACCTCGCCCCCTATATGCAGCAGTCCTCCCATAATCTCAAAAAATAGTTGGTCCCGTCTTTTGAAGCCGTGATCTTACAAGCGTTCCAGTTGACCACCATATCACTGATTTCTCTAATAACTATCGAGAGAGGCCTTGCTTTACGATTAAAAATTCTGTTATTTCTTTCCAACCAGATCGCCCAAAACCCCGCATACACCGTTAGCGGCCACAACTCTTTCCTTCGATCCTCGAGCGTACTCTCTTTCCACATTTCCATCATTTGCGCTGGCCACTGCGGCGTAACCCAATCAATCTTGAATAGTTTGAAGATATTACTCCAAATCGACCACGTGTAAGGGCAATGAAGGAAGATATGATCGATCAACTCCCTCCCCCTCATACAAAGCATACATTTGTTGATCATCAGGATATTTCTTCTGACGAGTTGATCCCTCGAGAGAATTTTTCTTTTAACAAGAAGCCATGAGAAAAGTTTAATTTTTGGCGACATCTTTATCTTCTAGAACCCGGTCCACATAATATTTTCTGAATTCCATGTTTGTCTCTCCTTTTGGTTGTGGTAAAAAGATTTGACTGTAAAGCGTCCTTTAGCTGAATACTTCCACACTCCCTGATGTGTTCATGACCTGTGTTTGGACTCAAGCCTCCCAGAACATCCATCAGGTTGGAGTATTCTTCCTTCTCCCATTCCCACAATATGCGCCTTAGCTGAATATTCCCTTCCACAAAATTTCAGAACATTTGGAAAGAGCTGCTAACATTGGCCTCCTTGTAGATTGCTAACCCAAAAATGATTGAAAACCTTCTATACACCAGTTGGTCCTCAGCCCAAACGTCTTTCCATAACCTTATTCTTTGCCCACCACCCCACCGAAATCTAGTCCCCTCAAAAACGTCTTGTGCACATCCTTTGACAGCCTTCCACCATTCCAATCTATGGCCATGGTTCGAAAAATCCTCGTCCGGAGCCTCGTATTTAGCACTGCGATCTGACACCACAGCTTATTTCTTTCTCCTTCCTCTCCCATCCGCTACACCCACTTGGCAAGGAGAGCTTTATTAACTAGCCTCAGGTCTCTGATTCCAAGACCACCTTGCTCTTTAGGTTTCAGCAATCTTCCCACCTAACGAGGTGTAACTTCTACCGATCGCCCGCTCCCTCTCAAAAGAAATCCCTTCCTATTTTTTCCAGTTTGAGAATCACAGCAGTCGGCCCCCATAAGAAAGACATCATAAAAACCGGAATGGAAGCTAAGGTTGATTTGATGAGGGTCAGCCTTCCGCCATAGCTTGGCAATTTACTCTTCCAAGTGGCTAATTTCTTCTGAAATCTCTGCACCACCCTATCCCATAATCGCACCCTTCTCCTCCCGAATCCCGTAGGGATTCCTAAGTACGAGATCGGTAATGTCGCAGTAATACACCCCATCTGTGTAGCCACCCGATCAGTAACCTCAGCTGGCATGTTTATCTCAAACAGACTGGATTTATGGATGTTAATCCGCTGCCCCGAGACCGCTTCGAAGATCGTTAGAACGTCCTTTGTCGCTTTAATTTCCATGTCTCCAGTGTTCCCATTGCAGAAGACCAAAGTATCATCCGCCTACTGAAGGTACAATACTGAAGGGCTCGAGTCGGCCGTGGCAAAACCTCTTATGAGATTTAGCTCATCTGCCCTGGCAAAGAGTTTGTGTAGTGCCTCCCCTACACAATTGAAGAGTAAGGGTGACAGGGGCCCCTACTGTAGGCATATCTTACTTATGAAGTATCCATGCGGCGTACCATTGACAGGAACCGAGCGGACGCATAGCATCCTTTCATCCACCTTCTCCACTTGCCTCTGAACCCCATCCTTTGCAGCACATAATCAAGGAAATCCCATTGCACTCTATCATAAGCCTTTTCCATATCTATCTTGAACACTCAACCTTTGTCTTGCCGCGTCTTGGCAGAGTGTAACATTTCAGAGGCGGCAACCACAATATCCATAAGCTGCTTGCCCTGAATAAATGCCCCTTGGACATTGGAAATAAGGTGGTTGATGACGAGCATTAGTCTATTGGCTAGGACCTTGGAGATGATCTTATACGCACATCCAATAAGGCTAATAGGTCGGTAATCAGTTATCTCAATCACCCCTTCCCGCTTCGGGATCAAAGCTAAGAAGGTGGAATTACTGCTCTTATTAATCTGTCCTGTGTCATAAAAATTATTCATCATGGCCATGAAATCCTCTCTGATGGTTGACCAGCAAGTTCTAAAGAACTCCATGGTGAAACCATCTGGTCCCGGCGACTTATTAAATCTCGTACTTTTAAGAGCCCTTTTAACCTCTTCTTCATCAAAAGCTTTTTCCAGATGGTTGGCCTCTTCCTCCGTTATAGTGCTGAACTGAATCCCATCTATGCGGGGTCTGCTGATCGGCTCGTTTCTGAATAATTGCAATTCTGGCAGGGATAGTATTTGGATCCTCAAAGCACTTCTGGTTAATGATAATAGAGGAAATGTAGTTCCTCCTCCTTCCATTTATAACCAAATGGAAGAAACGACTGATCCTGTCTCCTTCCCTTAACCAGTGCGCCTTGGATTTCTAACGCCAGTCCTATTCCTCTTGTAAGACAATCCTGTTGAACTCTAGCTTCAGGGTCGTTCTGATGTCTTACAAGCGTTTATATCGATCACTAATTGAAGCGTCATGATGAAAGTCTAGGCTTTCATCATGACCTCTTTTCAAGATTGGGAGAACTTCCACATGCACGGGGTTATCATGAATTAACGCACAATTGTCCTTATTAAAATCATTAAATAAATTTGTTGTATTGGTGGCATTCAGTTTACTTTTCAGCATTCAATAAAATCGGGTGATCAATCCCATGCAGGCTAGTATGCTGACGCGTCCCTACCGACTCTAATGACCCCCTACGGTATGGACACACTACCACCACTCCCTTTGGAACTAGAAACTTTCCTAATGCAACCCACTGTTTTCACAAGGCTTTCTCCCTCCTCATCACTTGGCACTTCAATAGGTTCGTACACCTCTACATTTAACTCGTTGTCCTCTACCCTCACATGCTCTTGAATGATCAAGGTTTGAGCTTTACTGGGACATTGGGATGCAAAGTGTCCAAAACCTTGACACTTATAGCACTGTTGTGGTGTGCACCTAAAACTCTCGATTAGTTGCCCTTTACCCTTGTCAATCTGAGGGTTCACAGGTTTCGAGGATGGACTATAGGCGTTGTTCATCTTCTCAGTATGATTGGATCAAGACTCGAGATTGGAGGATTTATATCGATTACTAACTAAAGCGTCAAGATATCTCTCTAATTCTTCCACTCTAGCGTAACACTCTTCTAGATCTTCAACAGGGTGAGGGATGAGTTCTTTTCGTAACTCCGGGTGTAGACTAGTGCGAAACCTAGACAAGGTAACCTACGAACTCTCGCAAGTGTTGGCCCGATATAAGTACTCCTCAAACTTATTGATATACTCATCAACCAACATACTTCCCTGTTTCAAACCATGCCATTGATCCATGAGTCATTGGTTGTAAGACAGGAGAACATATTTATCATGAAGTTTCTCCTTCATGTCTGCCCATGTGGCGATGGGTTCACAATCGAGGGCTTCTCGACGTCGTTCCACACTTGTCCAATAAAGTTTAGCTTGCCCTACGAGTTCATCTTAGCAGACCGCACTTTGCGCTTATCCGACATTTCATACCATTCAAAATAATAGTCCATGGCGGCTACCCAATCTATGGAGATTTTGGGGTCCATCTTTCTTTCGAAAATGGGAGCATCAACCTTAACCGACTTTGTGACTCTCATCCGGGTCGGGACGATTTTCACGCCTAGGAGGATCCCTCCTTCTCTCATCAAGATTAACCCAATGATATTCACCATGAATCGATCTAGACAACTCTTGGAGTTGTGCAGCTAAATCAGCCTATTGGGCTTGCTAATTTTGCAATTAGGTTTGTATGGCAGCCATCTGGGTGTTAAAGCTTTTCATGAAAGCGGCGAGTTGTTATGGATTCATTGTGATCACGGCTTACTAGCACGGGTTCTAAAATGACATGCAATTACGACCCAACAATGAATGAGGACTTTTAACAAACACACGACGTGCACACTAATGATCACACAATTGAAATAAAATTTAATGAAATTAAATAACACACAAATATGCCCTAACCTAGAACCTAGTGCTCTGATACCAAATCTAATGTGGGACAAACGCTAAAACCCTAATTATGCAAGTTTGGGATTAACCTCAGATTTAATTGAATAATAGAAATAATTGAAATCACCCAAACACATAAAATAGATTTAATGAATTCAATAAAGCAACTACGTTAATTCAATTTTAGCGTTTACACACATCAATATTCCCGATCTAGAAAAATGGATCCGATGAAGGATTCGAATTTCGATCTAGTTTAGAGCATCAAGCGACAATTATGGTGTCGTCTCTTAACTCCTCAAAGATTTGAGAAAATGAAAGCACAAGGGAATTAAGTAATCAAAAGAGTAGATCAAAAGATTTAAACGAATAGATAGAACAAGAATTACCCGATGAATACTAGAGAAAAGATAGAACAAGAGGATAGAAGTCCAAGGCTTCACACCAAGGATTTCCGAGGCTTCACTCTATGGTTGTGCGTCAACTTCACACCAAGTCGCACAAGAAATGAATGAACACTCATCATGTTTCGAAAGATTCGCTCCTTCGATCGAAAACTCTTCACAAGTCTTCTAGAGTTTGCACAAAAGCAAGCTCAAATTTTCATTCAATAATAATCAACTTTTTGATTACAAAGTTATGAAGACCTTATACAGTAGGTCATAAACCAAAAGAAAACCCTAAAACAATTAAATAATAAAAGACAAGTCTGCCCCTAAAACTAATTTCCGTCATTTAGCGGAGCTAACTCTCGCGAAAAATCGATCGATCGAACCTAAGCTTCGATCGCTCGACCATATATATATATATATATATATAGACGATCTCTTTAACCACTTTTCCATTCTTCCTTCCAGCTCTTCCGTTTCGGTTCCTTTTCCGCTTCTTCTGGTGCTGAACAATTTCTCGGCTCGATTCTAATGCTCTTGATCTCGATGTCCCCATCAAAAGCTTTGATCATAACTTGCAATAATTCAAGATGCTTGGGACTGCATTGAAAAGTTTGTCATTTTTATAGTATAGCAAGCGTTACGAAGCTTTGCATCTGTAACCCTCTAAGTAACAACATCAACAGGTGGATGGAAAAGAAGATAGTATTTTGTGAAGATTTTTCTTGATCAAAACTTGCGGTAACTCAGGATACAGGGGACTGCATTGCAAAGTTAATATCACATTTATAGAACAGCAAAAGCTAAGAAGCTGTATACCTGTAACCCTACGAGTAACAACATCATTGGGTAGGATGGAAAAGAAATTAGTATTTTGTGGAGATTATTGTCTTGGAGAGGGGAAATATATGATACTTGTTAGACGAGCGAGCAGAGCCCAGGAAACAGGGAAGCCCGTCATAGAGCAGTCGACTAGAAGTAGAAGACTGCTGGCCTGAGAGAAGGCGGCCTCTCTCGAGAAACATGGCCAATTTTTCTTCTTTCGTTTTGAACTCAACTGCTGACATTTCATCCAAGGTTCAAATCTCGGTTTTCTGGTACATATCGGCTAGCTCCAAAACTAATATATGTCAGATCATACATACTGGTTTCAGACAATACATATCAACATATATTGGCTGATGCATTCAATGCATCAATCCAGTGACCCCCGAAAACCAATACGTATCGGTTTCGTCCGAAATTTAACCATGGTTCCATCACCTCCACACCAAGCTAATTTACTGTCGGATTTGTTACCTAAGTACTGATCGCGACATAGGGACACTTCAATTTCTGAAAAGTATTCCCATCTTTTCACACATACACATCTTTTACCAGTAATTTTTTATTAAATTCCTACACAATTAACAAAATGAGTTGTAGGATGCAAAAGTTGGAACAATTTGGTACCCAGATGGAAGCTTTAACCTGTACTTGCTATTAAACACATATTTTTCTGAGAAAGCATGGCAAGAGCTTAAGAGACAAAGAATTGGGAACATACATGCCCTGCATAATAGGCACGAATTTGAAAATTTTTATCCACTTGCACTGTCTGTTTCAAGTCCACTGCAGTAACTGCTAGGAAGACAAAATTGGAAGATCAAGCTTTTTGCCCTCTGATATATCTGAGGATTTTCAAATAAGGAAAGCGAAAAAAGAAATAGAGAACAGAACCCCTAAAACAGCATAAAGGAGGAAATCTAGAAAGAGTAAAATAGGTAATCAGTGTAATAAAAATTCCACGGAAAACAACATTAACTCAAACTTATATATCTACCTTGCTTCCCTAATTCAAGTGTGATTACTTTATGGGTTGGAAGAAAATGTATTATTTTATTCAATTTTGAGGTGAAGTAAGTTTTTAGATTGTATTAGCCTTATGAAAGCTGAGTTGATAGGTTTAGAATTAAAAACTAAAAAGTAAGCTTTTGAAGTTGTTTTGATGGTTATAATCCGTAGTTCTAAGCAAGCCATCAAGTAATTTTTGCCAAGTTATTCGACTCGGCGGGATTTCAAGTTGAGTCCGAGTCGAGTCGAGACTTTGCTAGGATGATGCAACCAGGGTTTATAAACTATCCTTATAAATAAACTATTTTCATGGGATAAGTTTCAGAAATCATGTCTTTTTAAAAAGTATTAAACTACCCATTTTATCAACATATTTTCCATCTTGTTCCTTGTAAACTATTTTATTTTTATAGAATGTAAGTTATTTAAAAATATTTATTCAATTAACGAGTCAAAGCGAGTCGAGTTTATCCGAGTCTTCGAGTTAACTCGACCTAGCTGACATTTGAGTGGGGTCGAGTTTTCAGGTTTTCAAACTATGTAACAAACGCATGGTTTTAGGTTATTTTAGGAAGTTTAGCATTATTGTCTTTGGGTTTGAGAATGAATTAAAACCAAAGTAGTTAAGGCAGTGTGGGGAGGTCATGACGAAGAGGCTCGCTACGCCATAGCGTGGCCATAGCAAAGTCATGGCGAGGCTATTTATTATTGTAATTTTTTGTTTAAAATTATTTTATCTATTAATTAGTAGTATTTTTTATATAAGAAAAAAAATATAGGATAAAAAAAATTCAACTATTAAAGCATCAAACTTTCATTCGAAAATTGAAGATTTCATGTTCTAGGGATAAACAAATATCAATAAATAAAATCAAATATGGAATATCAGCAAATTTGCGATATGGAGAGTATAAATAAATAAATATGAAATATCAACAAATATAGAATATTAAAAAATATAAAATATTAAGTACACATACAGTAGTGTCGCCGACGCAAAGGTTTCAACGACGCTGGTGTTGGTAGCTGCTATGACGAGAGAGAGAGAGAGAGAGAGAGAGAGAGGATTTTGTAACTTATAAGTTCAGGTTTTGTGACTTGTAAGTTAACTTTTGTAACTTATATATTATAAAAATATCATAACTTATAAGTATTATACATTATTATCTAAAAAATAAAATATCGTGCATAGCGACGCCATAATGCTATTCCGCCATGGCGTCGCTATTTAACCATCTTGGCTATTTAGTTATATATGGCGTTTCCCATCGTCATTCGTCATGGTGAGGTCATAGCGAGGTTATAGCATGGCCTTGACAATCATGATTAAAACTCAATTTTCGTTAGACTCAGCCCAAAGCAAAACTGAGTCAACTCCATTTTGACTTGGCCTAATGTAATATAGCTCGGCCGAGTTGTTTCACTGCAGAAGAGGACTTGGCCGGGTCAAAATCACTTCAACTTGGTTCTGATCATAAAAAATGGGAAAATATTGGGTTTAATAGAAACTATTGACAAAAAAAAAACATCATTTGATCAAAATTGCCTGTAGATGCCAAGATTTTAGCAATCTAGATCTCTTATGTGGCTGCATTTTATGGAGATAACACCACAAACTTCTTTCATCAAATAACACCCAAAATAAAAAATTTCTTATTACTCAAATCCAAAAATATACTATATCTACCTAGTTAATACATAAACTTTTTTGGGAAAGAAAAGTTCATCCACAATAAAATAAGAAATATTTACTCTACACCTTTCAAATTGAGGGAAATATGGCATCATAGTCTAAGAACATATTTAAAGTACCTACCATATGGCAATCCAAGGTACGGGCATTTGTAGTCTATAGGATGCAATCATTTACATAAGCACAAACTCAAATATAATAAAGAAATTAAGAACCCAAAATTAAAATACTACCTTTTTTCATACATTCCATGATATCATTGGAATTAAACTGCTCTTGCTCTCCTCTTCACTCTACCATCACTTTCCGGAAATCTTCCAACATCAAAGGAGCCAAAGCCTTTGTTGGATGCTAAAATGGGAAAAAAAGAAACATGTTATATGTGGTTTTTATTTTAAACATGTCAATTTTTATTAGGATTAAAAAACTAATGGATACAAAGATACAGTAACGATCAACAAGTTATTCTGATATATATGCTAACAAAAAGACACACAATGTAGGTAAATCTCCCATTCAAGGCTTCCTCTAGACGCACCATCATCAGCTAACCCTAACTCGTTAGCTTCAGAGTTACCCTCTCTATAAGTATTAGCAACATAGTTTTTAACTGCGTCAGGAGGGGCGTAGGCGGTAGACCCCTCCTGCAGTTGGAGCTAAGCGGGGCTTGGGCGAATCCTAGGCGGCAGTGTTACCTAGAAGCGTGACACGGGTCAAGGTGTCATAGATGTTTGGCACACCAATTTTTAAAGATTCCAATTCAGTGGCACGGCCTTAAGAAAAAAAAAAAAAAAAAAAAAAAAAATTTAAATGTAGAATGTATATAGAAAAAAATTGAAGGGGCGTCTTAGGGAACCAATTGAGATGTATAATGAAAAGATACATAATGTCTGTCATAAATCTAACTAAAAGTATATTATATTATACAACCTGTTTTCAAGGACCCAAGCTTTTTATTTTATAAATTACTAAACTTTAACCATTTTTTTTATATCAAACGATGGTTCATTTTATCATGTCAAAACAACAAACATTTTGATGGTATTATGTGGTATTTCCATACATGTCTAGAAGCAACGTGTTGTGGTGATGAGTGTCCAAGTGCCACCAAGTGTCGGCACAGCAAACATCCAAAAGTAGAAGTGCCTAGGTAACACAACTAGGCAGTGAGCTATCCTATATTGCAATTATTTTTTTATTTGAAATGTTAATCTATTCATAGTAAATACTAAATGTGAGGATAACAAATAATGATAAAAACATTATTATTTACTCCTTAAGTATCAATCACCATGTAAATTATAGGTTGGAAGCTTAAAAAAATAAATGACAATTACCAAGCAACAATTAAAAAATATATTATTATAACACACGAAAAATGCATATTAAGGTATTTAAATTTTAAAAATGATACTTTTAAGCAATAAAATAGGTGCATTATATAATCTAGAATCCACATGCATCACAAATCGACAATGATAAAAAAATCATTACAAAGAGAAAATAGAAAGTATAATTAAATAGGCAATCCAAGTTCATAAGTCATAACATTGCAAAAAAATTCCGCCAAAATTTCGAAAAAAAATTGGCTAATTTCAGAAATTTTCAACAATTTGCCGAGCTTGCCATGATTGGATCATTTTTCCTTAAAAGGTTCAGGTTGATTTCTAGGCCCAGTCATGGCCTAGCACTAAGCCTAGGTTTAGGATGAAAAAGTTTGGTGTATTTTAGCCCATCCCAAACTTGCCCCACCACGTCTCATTTGCACCCCTACTCGTCACAATTAAATCATATAATCAGCATTGTGACTTGTGAGAACAAAATAAAGGAAAAACAATTATTATTTTTTTGGAATGAGTATATATACTTACCGTCATAAAGATTGGACCGCGGTATCCACAGAGTTCGGTAAAGTATGGAAGGGCTCCAACATGATCCAAATGATTGATTCATTTATTCCATAAGAAAGTAGGGTCAATAAATAGATATATACGATTATGATTAAAATTGTGCTCGATACATGATACCATAAGATGTATACCTCAAATTCCTAACTTACAAATGACCCACATGATAAGCAATCATGTATAAGTGCTACTAGTGTTATCAAAGCCATCGGTAGCTTTGAACGATAAGCAAGGTGAACCTCTCTTACCTCGGCTAACTCTAGCTGAGATATTAATTGAAAATGGATCGCTTACAGCGAGTAGTTGATTGCCTATGTTGTCGAGTCCATATCTGATTAAAATTATCACTTTTCATAAAAAATAATAATAATAGTAATAATAATAAAATAAAATAAAATTATCAATTAGTGAAAATGAACATATGGGAGCCAATAAGTTGCTCTGAAGGAGCACCTTCACCGTTCTCCAAGGTCCACACGGCACCAAAAACATGTTTTGGGAGCCACGTGGACTCGTAGGGCAAGTGGCTTCGTTTAGACCATCTTTACAAAAAAATACAAATTAAAAACTAACACTATATATCACAAATGCATTGCCACTATGTGATTTTTGAGACTTGAAATATTGGCCTTTGAAGTTTAGTCAAAATTTGACTCACTCTATAAATCACTTTCAATTTTTTTTTAAAAAATTGTTCTATACAACCTGCTCGTGCTCTGAATGAGCATCTTCACCGTTCTCCAAGGTCCACGCAGCACCAAAACATGTTTTGGGTGTCACGTGGACTCGTGGGGCAAAGTGGCTTCGTTTAGATCATCTTTATAACAAAATACAAATTAAAAATTAATACTATATATCACAAATGCATCGCCACTATGTGATTTTTGAGACTTGAAATATTGGCCTTTGAAGTTTAGTCAAAATTGGCTTTCACTCTATAAAATCACTTTCAATTTAAACAAAAAAAAATTGTTCTATATATACAACCTGCTCGTGCTCTGCGTGGCACCAAAATAATGTTTGAATGCCACATGAGTGCAGAGCACCTGGCATGTGTGCTCCATGGTTGCATGACCGTTTATATATAGGACACTGGTTAGGCAGTCCCAGACTCCCAGGGACTACCTTGAATGCCGTCCCAGCCTTGAAAAAGGTGGCATAAGGCACCGAAAATATGGTCTGGCTGCATAATGGACCAATGGGACATTGCATAGATCATTTTAAAAAATAAAAAAATCATCTCCACCGCAAAAGTAAAAAACACATGACTACATTCAGACATTCAATTTTCAAACAGTTTAAACCATACTGTTGAGATCAGATTTCATTTTTTTTTCAAGTTGAACCCATGATATGCCACCTTGGTCCATGCTGCACCATAACAGTGTTTGAGTGCCACATGAAGCTCCACATGAAAGCAGAGCACCTGGCGGGTATACTCCATGGTGGCTTGTACCCTTTATATATATGACACTACTTCGGTAATCCCAAGGACTACCTTCAACGTATTCCCAGCCTTTAAAAAAGGTGTCATGTGGCACCCAAAACATGGTTTTGGTGCAACATGGACCAATGGGATATTGCATAGATCATTTAAAATACATACACACACACACACACACACACACATATATATATATACAAAAAAATTGGAAAAACTCATCTTGATGGTAAAAAGTTAGAAAAATGATGACTACATTTAGAGATCCAATTTTCAAAATGTATAAATCACATGGTGGAGATCCAATTTTCATACACTATAAATCACATGGTGGAGACCAGATTCAATTTTCTGTTAATCGATCCCATGCAATGTCCCCTTGGTCCACGTGGCCATCAAAACCAGGTCTTAGGTTCCACGTGACACCTTTAGAGGTTGGGACTTGGTACTATATTGAAGTTAGTCCCTAGGACTACGGAACAGACTGCCCACATGATAAAAGGTGCATTTAGATATGGTCATAATCACCAAGTAGGGGTTCGGAAATAATTCGGCATGGTTAAAATTCGACAAAATCTGGCAAAGTTCAAGGAAAATCGGAGAGAAAAAATAAATAATAAATAAAATTAGAAAGTGCAAAAAATTATACAAAATCACGATATATTGAAAATATATATCGTGCATTATTCGTGAATTTTTTAAAACAATCGAAATTTTGAAAAAAAAAACGTGAATAATTCAAATTAATTCGCAGAACCTCAAATTCGCGATTATTCGCGAATTTTTTTTAAAAAATCGGAGAATTTGGTGACTACGAATATGAGATACTCTAACACTAAAATCACACTAGCCAAATGGTGGTAGATGGCAGATGCTCTAACACTAGAATCAAACTAGCCAAATGCTCAAACATAAATTGTTTCTCTTAAATACAACATCTCCCTGTTTCATCATCTAACACCACTTATTTCATGGAGTGCCTACTGTAGGAGATTTGAAGGTACATTTAAGGTATCATGTATGTTACATACAAAGAATCCAAACTCAAGATACAAATAAAACAAACTAAAGGAGAAGAAAGAGATTGCTTACAAGTGAGTGAGTGACGATGATACAAGTGAGGGCATTATCGAAATCTTGGGACTCAGAAATCCGTGAGAAATCCTGGTACCGACAGTGATCGAGATACCCCATATGCATACCGCAATCAAACATAATTCTCCTCCTCCAATGGAAACGACCACACAGCTTTTCCCTACCTCTTGCCCCACACCTGATAATACAAAACGGAACACAATTTGATCAGGTCATCAAATCTACAGTGATCGAAAAAATCAACTGTGATCCATTTAGTTACCTAGAACGAGACATTCGATTGCCATGGCTTTTCTGCAGAAAAGCCCCAAAGAGAAACCCTAGTTGCTGACACTGCATGCGCTGGGTTTTATTTTGAAAGGAATTGTTGTCTGGAGCAGCAATGTTTTAAATGGGCTGCTACTAGCCCCACACCGCCGTTCTAGGGCTGACATCAGCAGGAAACAGATGTAAACAATGGGCCAACCAGTCAACCTTGCTCTAATACCAAGTGATTAATGAAAAGATATTAAGTTTGGCATTAAAGAGACAGAGGAGTTGGGGTTTAATTAGTTAGGATTAATGAGAGAGAGAGACTAGAGTTAATAGATTGTCCTATTTCCTATTCCATTAGAAAATACGTATACATATACAAATGTGATGTCTGAAGCACAAATACTATAATTCTACTACATATTACAAAACTCACACCATAGACATATTACTAAGGGCATGATAATGCCGAACATATTAAATATGAAATGTGTAGGTCATGGTCCTCAATTTTTGCCCTAATAAGTAATAATGGTAGGAAATATTTTGGGCTTGATATTAGGACAGAATAAAGATCAAGTTGATTCTGGATTTATTTTTATGCATGATTTTAGATTTAATTTTATGCATGCTAAAACTTTGGGCTTGTACACAATTTGGTCCATTTGCATCTCTACCATCAAGTACTGCATGCGCCATTAGACCAAAACTATCAATTCGATGCGCCAACTGTAAGACTTACTGCCAAGACTAACAAATTCCTTTAAAAATACATGATATTAGTCAGCAAAAAGATTACTGAAAAACGTTATGAACTGTGGTTGTGCAATTCAAGTTGCCAATAAATATTCTAAATGGGAGGAGAATATGAGATCCCTTCAAGCTAGCCACAAGTACAGAACGAAAGAGCCAGGTGCACCACAAACCAAGCCAGGCCCACTACAAACCAGAATATGTCGGCCTGACTTGTGAGCCAAAACTCAAAGTCTGTCAGGATGGCCAGAACAACAGTAATTGACATCATATTTGAAACCTTAGTGACGGGGACGTCAAGATCGAGAGCGTTGTTCAACAGTGCAACAACGCGCTGTTCAATAGCATGCTGTTAACATTGCAACAGCGCGCTATTGGCGACAACAGGATTTCTATTTTATGCGGAAAACTGTCTTTTTAGTTTTTATTTCTTTTAGGACTCTTTTTTATTTCGAATTAATTATTGGTGGCATATATAAAGAGGCTTGTAAACATTTTTTATTTAGTTATTGAATATTTTGAATGTTTTATGCTTGAATATTCTTCTCCCCGAGATGGGTTTGATGTGAAACCAAGGGAGTGATTCTCATCTATTCTCTTTTGATCTTTTATTATCTTTGCAATATATTTTCTCTTTCTCTTATAATCCATTACACATATTGAATCCCTAATCCAAAACCCAAAACCTATTTCTATCAAAACCCTAGTTTTCATCCCAGCCAACAAATAAACCTATTTCCACAACCCTAGTTCGAACCGTAAACCTACATCGGATCGAAGACGAACGCCCAAGCCTAGAAAAGTTAAAGTTCTATCTCTAGGCCCAATCCCGCATCAAATCTAGCAGTACTTGCGCATTGAACTGGACCCTAGCTAGATCTCACGTGATCTACCCATCGAAATTCTTCAAACCCTAAGGTATTTAAGATAATTTTGCGATTAAACTTGAATTAATTTATTTAATTTCAGCATATTGCATTAAATCATTAATCACGCAGTTTAGGGTTACCGTCCCGCGTCAATTTTGGTATCATAGCCCTAGGTTTTCTATGTTAGGGCATATTGTGTCATTTTAATTTTTATTGCATTTTATCTCATTTGTGTTCAAAAGTATGCACGTCTACTGTTTGACAAAATTCCTCGTCCATTGTGGTTCATGTTTGCATGACATTTAGCACTCGTGTTAGTAAGCCGTGTTCAACATGAGCATGAGCGAGATTGTCGATGCCATTAGGGACATCAAAGCCCAAATGTGTGCAATTAATAATAGGAGCCACTACACACCAAATTCTTGGCAAAGTCTCAAAAGTTGTGATGAAACTAGAGTTAAGGAATACCCTCATCGTCGTGAACCCGAGTACGATCCTGCCAATAGGTTTTTCTAAATCTATTCGGAATGAGGTCCCAAATTTTGAGGGTACAACGAACCCTAAAACCTTCGTGGAGTGGTTGTCTAGTGTAGAAGAGTATTTTGATTGGTATGGTGTACCAAATGAGTACATATTTAGGTTAGTTAAAATAAAGCTGGTGAGCCACGCTAAAACCTATTAGATTGATGTACAAACTCTATGTGAGTTAGCTAATCGTAAGCCCATCACAAGATGGGAGGACATGAGGGAGCGACTTATTGAGAATTATGTTCCTTCCACGCACCGTCACCTCCTATAGCGTCTGAAAACCAAGACAAATAGGTGTCTTGATTGCCTTAAGTGTCAAGGGTTCGGACACTTTGCTTACCAATGCTCCATTAAACTTCTCACTCCGAATTTATTAACTGAAAGTGAAAGTTCTAAGGAGCTAAAAAAATAAAAGTAGAAGAGAAAGTGTATGACCCTAGAACCGTGATGAGTGAAGAGGAGATGGAAGAAGTTGAAAAAAGTCTAGTTTGTGTTAAAGAGATTTCTATCACCCTTGTGAGTAGTGATGTGGAGTCACCCACACACGATTCAACTGAGTCACCTACGCACGATCTGATAGTGTCCGCAGAGTCAGTTGTACACGAGTCCCTGGTTTTGGTTGGCATGAGTACGCATGAGTTACTCAAGCTGAGTGCACTTGAGCCATTAGTGGCACTTGATTCAATCACATGAGTCGGTTACATGTGAGTTTTTAGCGTCGCATGTACATGAGAGTATCGAGTCCATAGACAAACATGCACATCATAATCTCGAGTTGCATACCGCTATACATTCTGAGTCTTATTGTGAGTCAACTTTTGCGTCTCATTCCGCATTGCATGCAGAAATTTAATAGAAGATTAATTCAAGCAACAATCACTACAAATTATTTGCTGAGACTTCGACTACAGAGAGTACATAGGCCAGTCATGAAAGAGTTTTCCGCTTGAGTTCTCCTAATCCCGACTGATATCGAGATCACACTTCATCGGGGATGAATTCCTTCGGGTCCGGGAGAGTTGATGAGCAGCTTCAAAAATATTTGGTAGAGTGGGTTGGCAAGCCGGGTTATCAGGTTCATCAAGGAAAGGTTTACCGTATGCGTCCCGCTACAATCAATCGAGATGAGGATCATACATCACCAGGAGTCAAGATTGTTTGGGCTAGTTGCAAAGACTTTCACCAATCGGTCCCCGATGCACTTGATCAATACAACATGCGTGTTTCATCGGTGATGAAACATTGAGTCGGGGAGAATGACGGGGGACATCAAGATCGAGAGCGTTGTTCAACAGCACGCTGTTAACATTGCAACAGCGCACTGTTCAACAGCACACTGTTAACATTGCAACAACGCGCTGTTGGCAATGACGGGATTTCTATTTTATGCGAAAAACTGTCTTTTAGTTTTTATTTCTTTTATGACTCTTTTTTATTTCGAATTAATTATTGGTGGCCTATATAAAGAGGCTTGTAAACACTTTTTATTTAGTTATTGAATATTTTGAATACTTTATACTTCAATATTCTTCTTCCCGAGATGGGTTTGGTGTGAGACCAAGGGAGTGATTCCCATCTATTCTCTTTTGATCTTTTATTATCTTTGCAATATATTTTCTCTGCCTTTCTCTTATAAGCCACTACCCATATTGAATCCCTAATCCAAAACCCAAAACCTATTTCCATCAAAACCTAGTTTTCATCCGAGCCAACGAATAAACCTATTTCCACAGCCCTAGTTCGAACCGTGAACCTACATCGGATCGAAGACGAACACCCAAGCCCGAAAAAGCTAGAGTTCTATCTCTAGGCCCGATCCCGCCTCAAATTTAACAGTACTTGCGCATCGGACTGAACCCTAGCTAGATCTCACGTGATCTACCCATCGAAGTTCTTCAAACCCTAAGGTATTACAGATAATTTTGCGATTAAACTTGAATTAATTTATTTAATTTCGGCAAATTGCACTAAATCATTAAGCACGCATTTTAGGGTTACCGTCCCGCGTCACTTAGTGAGCCAAAACTCAAAGTCTTCCTCTCTTGATGCTACAGGCCTACAGCAACACAGCATGCCATGTGTAAAACCCTTGTCATTCTCTCCCTCCCTATGTAACTTGCACAGCCACCCTCTCTCTATCTCCCTCAAAGCATACCATCCCTTGTCTCTTTCCCCTAAATTATTTGAAGCCATAGTGGGATTAGGTTAGTGATTGATCCGTTGAGAGGAAAAAAATCCAACATTCATGGTTTAAGTTCCATTTATCTTGAGAAAATGGAAGATTTGAACCAAGGAAAATTGAAGCTCCATGTTAGTGATTGATCCATTGAAAGGTAGTGGGCCCAAAAACACATATTCGAGAGATTTGAACCATCTGATCTGTGCACACCATTGTTCTTACTTATTAATGGAGGATATTAAAGTTGAGACATGTTCCCATGATGGCCTGCCACTTGGAATATTTAAACTGAACGTGACATAGAAGTAAGGCGTACTTTAGTAGTGTTAGATCAAAAGTGTACTTTAATGGTGTAAGATCATTTGAATACCATTTTGGTGTTTAAAAAAAGGTAAGTGAAAACCTATTATTCTTTTCAATAAATATAACTTTATTTTGAAATTTTCTTAATTTTAAATTAAATGATCAAACAGGTAAGTCAAAACTTTGATCCTAAAATAACAATAAAAGGAACCATTTGGATGTTAATTTCTGGCAGATAAAGGCAAAAAAAGATTATGTTGTTGATAGTTTTTAGAAATCTCCTTTGCAATTACCAAATCTCTTGAATTTTATTCCAAGTGCAAGCTCATAGGCAACACATTTGTAAGGATCATACAAATGCACCCAAAGTCAATCGGAATAACAGACAAAACAATATCCCTTTTGTTGTCATGAACAATTCATGAAACTGAACTGAAAAACAATTGTTTTTCCATGTCGATTCAGTATCCCACATAAGTTTTTGATACACAATGGATCGTGAGATCGTGGGTGTGCCATTAGATAGTCAAGTTTTTTATTCCATGTGGCACAGATCTCAAAACGTGGCCCTAAAATCATGTTTGAGCGTGATGTGTACCATGTGATTTTAGGGCCACTTTTTGGGACATGTGCCTCGTGTAATAAACAATATGACCATCTGATGACCAGCTCTTGGTGTCAAGATCTGTTGGGTAAAAGATTGGCATGAAAATGACCACGATCGTCTGATTTAATGTGATCAATGGGTTTTAGGGTATGCTCCCACCAGTAATCTGGTAGGCGGGAATAGAGGTACCCTAGAAATTTATCTGCCCTACTTAACAAACATTAGTTTATCCCTTCCTGTGAGTTACAGTTTATTCCTTACTTTCTGAGTCCCCATTCAATATTTTGAAAGTTGTCATAGGTAAACTTTCAACGAGTATTCTGTATGATATGTGAGCTCTGGAATGATACATCTACGATAGATTTTATAACGGTTGTTATAGCAATTTGTAACACTAATAGGTATCACCAATTACATCACAACAGATTATAACAGCCATTATATTCTGTTATAAAGAAACAAAAAACAGCCATTATAATTATAACAATCTAGATTTTCATAGCCTATACATGCTTGTTTTAATGTACTAGCTTGATATGTGATTATAATATAGATTGATATTTTAATTACCATACATTTAACACTATCACCGGACGGATAAATTCATACCAAATTTTAATTATGTTTTTAAGTGATATTATGATAAGTATTGATTAAAAAGATTATTTTTATGTATAAAACTATTGATTACCACTTGAACTAATTGGCGCGGGACAACGACCGTAAAACGTGTGAATGATAATGAAATGAAGATGTGCCGAAATTAAACTGTTTAATTCAAACATAATCTCAAAATTACTGCGATACCTAGAGTTTCCTAGATTTCCGTTTGATTGATCGTGTGAGATTCGACTAGGGTCCAGTCCGATGTGCGAGTCCTGTTAGATTCGGGGAATGGATCGATCCTAGATATAGAACTCTAGCTATTCCAGATTAGGGCGTTCGCTCGTAAATCCAAAGTGAAATCACTAGATCTAATTAGGGTTTGTTTAATCAGGTCGATTTAACAGCTCAGATGAAATCTAGGGTTTGAGTTTTCAGAATGATCAAATAGAAATTGGCTGAAATAGGTTTATGGGATCGGAGAGAAAGCAAAAAAATAGAGAAGTAATGATAGAAAAGATTAGAAAATTATGGGGATCACACCCTTGGCCTCACACCAAACCCTCCCGGAAAGAAGAATCGCTCTTTGACAAAGTTCATCTCAAGCTCTAAAGCAAATAGTTCTACATTAATAATCAACTACCTCCAAAAGGCTTACAAAAGATGTTTTATAGTAATCATAAACAAACAAAACCCTAAAACAGAAAAATTACGAAACAATCCTAAAATGATTACAATCGACTCAAAAGAAAACCTAGGAAAAGTACTAAAATTGTCAAAGCTCGACGTCGACTCGCTCAAGCGACAACCGATGCTCGCTCAATCGACTTGTTCTAGAGAAAAATCTTTTGCACTCTTCGATGTCTCGCTCGAGCAACTTTTGGCTGAAAATTAGACTTATTTCTGAAGCCTTCTTGCTCAAGCGGGAAGTGAGGTCGCTTGAGTGAGTTTGGGCAGTGTGTCCTCCTTTAGGCCTGGTTCTGGTTCCTTTATGTTTCTTCCGACGCCGGAATACGTGATATGGTCTGAAACCGATGTCCATAGTGTCAGCGTCCCCTTCACTAATTAATTAGGTTCATAGGATTAGATGAGGGACCTTAGTTTTAATGAATTATAGGCTTGTAACGCCTGTAGGACAATTCCATAAAATTATGGGGTGCAAATAGTAATTTTATTTCAATTTTTCTGAATTTTTAGGAATTTTCACGTTTTTCAAGGACCCAGATTTTAACTAGATTAAACATATTTCCCAAATTTTAACGGCAGAATTTTAGACCAACGATTTCTCGATGAATTGAGGTATTGGGGTCAAGATTAGACCCTTTGGCCATATTTGCATAAGGCCTAAGCAAAATTTAATTAATTAAAGACCCATTTAACTCATTAAAGACCCATTAAAAGTACAGGTCCATTAAAGAATTAAAGACCCGTTAACTAATTAAAGACCCATTAACTTAATTAAGACCTGTTAACTTAAGTAAAGAGCCATAACAATATGGGTGCAAACAGGTCGGGTTTACCTGGTAGGTTTTGGAAACCCGCTCTGTTACAAGTCGGATTTGGGTTTCAAAACTTGACCTATCAGGCTACGTTGGGTTCAAAATCTCGACCTGTTACCTAAATAGGTTGGGTACGGGTTACACTCAAACCCGACCCGGTACTTCTCTCTCTCTCTCTCTCTCTCTCTCTCTCTCTCTCTCTCTCCATATATATATATATATATATATATATATATGCTTAATAACAAATTTTTACTTGATATATAAGTAAATTCTACTTTCTAAACCTAACCTTAGCGACTTAGAAAATACCTCGCCCCCATTCCATCTTCCTTTTCTCTCACCTTCAACTTTCATTCTTCTAATCTTCTCCATTACAAGAGTCGATGACGGCGATTTTGTCCGTGGCGATTTTATACCTACACAAGAAAGCAACAAGGAAATAGAAGCATATACTTTTTCCCTCTTCTATTCTATCTTCTCCTCCTTTCTCATCGTTCTATTTTCATGGTTTCTTTTATTTTATTTTATGGAACCCTATTCCCCTTCTCTCCATTATTTCTTCTTCTTCAATCAATGTTATGAGGGTTTGAGGATAATGGTTCCTCTTGATTTAAGACCTAGTCGAACTCATTCGAGTTGCAAGGGCAGGCGAAAATGAGGTTTGCTGAAAAATTAATTAAGATTGTTGAAAACTAAGCTTAGAGAGTAAAATAAGTAGACGTTTGAAACTATCTTTGAAGCAAAATCACATCTCCATAGAGAGGATAGATGAGAAGGGAGAAATAGCCTCACTTTAGAGGAAGAAAAGGCTAGAAGAGGGGATTACAATACAGTATTAGGTTGTCAAAGCTTGTTGGGCCAGGTGCAGATTTGTTTTCAAGTAACAGGTCGAGTACAGGTTCAGGTCAATGGTTAGACATGAGCAGGTCGGGTCGGGTTCAAGTCAAGAAATGGGCTTACCAGGTTTGGTTCAGGTTGACCTTAAACACATCTCGAACCCAACCCATTTGCACCCCTACATAAGAGGCCTTTGGGCCATTTAACTTAAGACCCAAGGAGAGGAGAGAGGGCCACATATGAGGGATACAAAATTCTTAAGATTTCACTTTTTCTCTAATAAAATGACAATCAACTTCAATGTGTTTAGTTCGCTCATGGTAGACGGGATTTTCTGCAATATGTTTTGTTGCTTCATTATCCTCATATAACAACAGTGGCAGATTCACATAATACCAATGATGGGGAATTCAAATCCGCATGTTTGGACCGTGGCCGAGCCAATCGAAGAAAATCAGCAAGGAAGAAATGGACCCATAAATGGGCTTTCAAACGGCCCGTGAAGAAATCAAAACCGGGCATAAAGGAAGGGAAATCAGGCGTAAAGATGAAAAGTCTGGAGAATGGAAGGAGCACATGGCAAATTCGATCGATCGAATTTAAATTTCGATCGATCAAAGTCCTATTTCAATCGATCGAATGTCGACGGCGATATCTCATATATATGACTTTTGATCGATCGATTTTCAATTTTGATCGATCGAAATCGTGCCGAGTTGTTTTAAGAAGTTTAGTTTCGAACTTATGTTTTAGGGGATTAATTGTCTTTTATTTAGTATTTGTTTTAGGGTTTTATTTTATTGTAAGACCTCCTATATAAGGTCATTAAGAAAAACATTATAGTTAGTTTTTTTATTATTAAATGAAAAGAGTTATTTTTGTGCAAACCCTAGAGAGCTTGTGAAGAGTTTTCAACCGAAGGAGTGAATCCTTCAAAACCTTGAGGAGTGAGCAATCGTTTCTCGTGCGACTTGGTGCGAAGCCGACGTATAGCCGTGGTGTGAAGCTTCGAAAAACCCTTGGTGTGAAGCCTTGGAATCTATCCTTTTAGTTTATCTTTTCTCTAGCTATCAAGTATTATTTTTCTTTCTCTCCATGGATAAAAGAACAAAAATCCCAAAAAGAGTCGTATTCCTGATATCATTAATCTCCCCTTTTGAGCTATTTATTCAAGTTTCATCTCCTTCAAAATCCCCGAGGAATCAAATCTGATATTGCAATTATCGCTTGATGCCCTAAACTAGAACGAATTCCAAGTTCCTTCATCGGAGCCGTTTTCCTAGATCGGGAAATTTTATGCATGCGATGCTAAAATGGATTAATCTAATCGTTTTATTTATTTCATTGAATTAATTTTATGTGGTGCTTGATTTTGAATATTTCCGCTATTCAATTCATTCTAAAAGTTAATCTCAAATTCGCATATTAGGATTTTAGCGTTTGTCCCGCGCCAGTTTTGGTATCAGAGCCTTATAGTCCATCATGAGTAAAGAACAATTTATTGAAGCTTTGCACGAGTTGAATGGATTCATGATGGCTAGAATGGGATCGTTCGTGGATCGACGAAAGCTCCTTGATTTGTATCAGACAATTGGTAAGATTAGACAAGCATGGGAGGCAGTAAAAACTAGATCGCATAGTCTGAGGTATTTGAATTCAACACCTCGATATTGGCCAGCTTTATATGATCGAGCGTTTACTCTTGAGATTAGACGTGAGTTAACAAATACACGTCGGATAGCGGAGGCATGAAACAGGGGTCTCGTTCAAGAATTTCTTGAGGATTTTCTTCTCAAACTAGAAGAAGAAATCATATCGGTGAGACATGAAGCTTTGAGATTTAAGCTTTCAAATCCCGTGTTCGCTAACCCAAAGCCCATTCAATAAATCAAGCATGTCACCGTCGTTACCCTAGCCGACCTCATCTCACCTAAAATTGTTATCGATCCTCTACCCGAACCCGTCGTTGTACCTGTATCGGTGGAAGATACCGAACCTATAGTAAATCAAAATACTTCCATGCCTATGGAAGAACTGATGGCACCCGTTGTTCGCGCAGATCCAGTTATCCGCCGTGATCTTGTACCGGAGCAACGTCCGATTGAAGAGTTCATACCAGTTGCTAAGACCGTGGCAGATCTCGAAACCGTCGAAGAGCCTAAGATCGTTGAAGTCCAAGCATCCATGATAGGCCCTATCGAACCCGCAATCATCGAAGCATAGGCATCTATGATCGTCCTTACCGAGTCTGAGACCATTCAAAAGTTCGAGATCCATGGGGAACAAACATACTTGATAACGCTTATTGATGTCAATCAAAGTTCGAGGTCGAACTTTTTCAAAGGCGAGGAGATTGACGGGGAATTCAGATCCGCATGTTTGGACCGTGGCCGAGCCAATCGAAGAAAATCAGCAAGGAAGAAATGGACTCATAAATGGGCTTTCAAACGACCAGTGAAGAAATCAAAACCGGGCATAAAGGAAGGGAAATCAGGCGTAAAGATGAAAAGTCTGGAGAGTGGAAGGAGCACATGACAAATTCAATCGATCGAATTTAAATTTCAATCGATCAAAAATTTTGATCGATCGAAGTCCTATTTCGATCGATCGAATGTCGACAGCGATATCTTATATATATGAATTTCGATCGATCGATTTTTATTTTCGATCGATCGAAATCGTGCCGAGTTGTTTTAAGAAGTTTAGTTTCGAACTTATGTTTTAGGGGTGTAATTGTCTTTTATTTAGTATTTGTTTTAGGGTTTTAGTTGTAAGACCTCCTATATAAGGTCATTAAGAAGAACATTGTAGTTAGTTTTTTTATTATTGAATAAAACGAGAATTGCTTTTCTGCAAGCCCTAGAGAGCTTGTAAAGAGTTTTCAACCGAGGGAGTGAATCCTTCAAAACCTTGAGGAGTGAGCAATCGTTTCTCGTGCGACTTGGTGCGAAGCCGACGTACAGCCGTGGTGCGAAGCCAACGTACAGCCGTGATGCGAAGCCGACGTACAGCCGTGGTGTGAAGCCTTGGAATCTATCCTTTTAGTTTGTCTGTTCTCTAGTTATCAGGTATTATTTTTCTTTCTTTTCATTGATAAAAGAATAAAAATCCCAAAAAGAGTCGTATTCCTTATATCATTATTCTCCCCTTTTGAGCTATTTATTCAAGTTTCATCTCCTTTAAAATCCCCAAGGAATCAAATCCAATATTGCAATTATCGCTTGATGCCCTAAACTAGAACGAATTCCGAGTACCTTCATCGAAGCCGTTTTCCTAGATCGGGAAATTTTACGCATGCGACGCTAAAATGGATTAATCTAATTGTTTTATTAATTTCATTGAATTAATTTTATGTGTTGCTTGATTTTGAATATTTCCGCTATTCAATTCATTCTAAAAGTTAATCCCAAATTCGCATATTAGGATTTTAGTGTTTGTCCCGCGTCAAGAAGAGTATTCTCCCCCATTATCAGACTTGGGGATCTTCATAGAGGCATCAAAATGGTTTTGAATGAGTTTATGGTATGTAGGTAAGATAGAGGCAACTTCATCTTTAGCTTTCATCATGTATAAGGTGGTAAGACGGGTACAATCATCAATAAAGAAAACAAAGTACCGAAACGCAGAAATAGAGGTAACTAGAGAAGGTCCCCCACACATCATAATGCACAATCATCATAAATGGTGTACTACTTTTATGGCCACTAGGAGGATATGGAACTCTTGTATGTTTTGCCATCTCACACACTTCACATTTGAAGGGGATGCTATTAACATCCTTGAATTTTTGTGGGAACACCATCATCAACCTTTGTAAGGGAACATGTCAACACCGTGCATGCCACAACTCAACCTCCTCAACAAGAGTAGCAACAACAGCTATAAACTTTTGAATACTTTGATCGGCACTAACCCTTGAGCCTAATCGGCACTAACCTTTGTAAGGGAACATGTCAACACCGTGCAAACCACAACTCAACCTCCTCAACAAGAGTAGCAACAGCAGTTATAGACTTTTGAATACTCTAATCGGCACTAACCCTTAAGCCTTCAAAGATATAGAGGCCTCTATTCTCCAGATTATGACCAATCACATTCCATGTTGACAAATCCTGAAAAACACAATGGGAAGGAAAAAAAGGTGACTACAATTTAATTTTTTGTGAGACTACTAACAGAAAGGAGGTTAATAGACATTTTAGGAACATATAAAGATGAATTTAGAAAGAGAACCAGCATAAATAGTCCATTTACCACCAATAGGGACTAAAGATCCATCAGCAATTCAAATGTTACACTGACTAGGCATAGGTGATAAAGATTGGAACATTGAGGATGAACCTGTCATATGATCCGTGGCCCCGGAGTCAACAATCCACATGGCACTACGAGAATTGGAGGCATGGGCAGCTCCAATAGCACACTACTCTCAGCATCGATGACATTGAATCTATCATTCAGCTTCATGACTTAACATCTACCACCGATAACCACTGAATGATCTTCCATTGTCATATGGCCGCAATTACCACCAAGCAAACACTAAAACAGGGGTACCACCAAGCAAACACTAAAACAGGGAGGATCTCCAATCACAGTTTTTCACGAAATAACTAGACTCGACAGCCACCTCAACAAGAGCTTTAACAAGAAAAAACTTCATAACTTTCAAATCACAGCTCCAAACGACACAAGACCACAATCAGATTGCAGAGGACTGATAACCAAACAATATTGCACCGTTTCAGCAGCACATACAGTTAGAAAAATCATCATATCTTCAAAAATATAGCTTCAAAAGCAACAATGTCAGATTCTAATGATAGAAAGAAAGAAACTAAATCAAACAATACTGATATTCAGCATCTATATTGCAGCACAGACTCAGGGTGCGGGACAAGGACCCTAAAATGCGGAATATGATTTAATGAAGATTTTGCCGAAATTAAATAAATTAATTCAAATTTAATCGTAAAATTATCCTTGATACCTTAGGGTTTGCAAAATTCTTATAGGTAGATCACACGAGATCCATATAGGGTCCAGTCCGATGCACAAGTACTTTAGAGTCGAGGCGAGATCGGCCTAGAGATAGTACTCTAACTTTTCTAGGATTAGGCACTCGTCTTCAGTCCGATGTAGATTTGCGGATTCCAAATTGGGTTGTGAAAGGGATTTACGATTTGTAAAGGCCTATGGCTTTTAGATCGGTTTATGATTTTGGAAAAGGTATTGGCTTTGTGTGGTTTTGGGGATCACAAGGAAGAAATTAGGCTATGGTTTAGAGAGGCACACAGAGATTAAGACAGCAAATATAAGCAAACCACGCAAATTAACAACAATAAGGAAAATATAGGGGAATCACTCTCTTGGTCTCACACCAAACCCATCTCAGGCACAGATTACTCAAGCATAAAAGCATTCAGTAATCAATCAACTAACTACAGTGTTCTTCTTAATGACCTTATATAGGAGGTCTTACAATAAAAGAAAACCCTAAAACGAATATTAAATAAAGACAAATAAACTCTTGAAGCAAAATTTCGAAACTCAACTTCTAAAACAACTAAAACAATCCAACACGATTTCGATCGATCGAAATTGAAAATCGTTCGATCGAAATTGAATTTCGTTCAATCGAAATTGAAAATCGTTCGATCGAAATTCTCATATACATAAAATATCGCCGTTGACATTTCGACTGATCGAAATTCAATTTCGATCAATCTATTTTTTTGTGCTCCTTTAATTTCCAGAATTTCATCTTTCGCCTAGTTTTGATTTTCATTCCGCTTCTTTCTACGCCGGTAAAAACAATGCGATCCGAATCCAATGTCCATGTATGTGACGTCCCCGTCACAAGGCACCTCAAAAAACGTGAATCAGGTCAAAATGTGAGTTTAGGGAAAACCAATAAATAACAACAGATCAAACCAAATGCAAAAACCAACCTCAAATCCAGCATCAGCATGTAAATTCGGTCCAAAAGAGTATAGGCTCGACCACCAATGGGCCCCAATTCCCAGAAAATATGTGAAAAACTGATTTGAGGGTTTCTTGAACAAGTCCCTTCTTATCACATCAAAGAGGCGTCAAAACATTTCGATCCTTTAGAAAAAATATCTCTATGAAAAACCGATCAAAACCATATACTATTCTTCTCGATTTGAGGTCCAAGTTTTGACCATGTTGACGTCATCATGACATCGGGCACTAGTACCAAGTAAACTTGAGTAGGTTAAATTTAGGGTGAGAGTTAAATGAGGAAAAGGAAGAGAAAGGGGAGGAGAAATTAGGGTAATGAGTTAGATTAGCTCATCCCCTTTTCCATTCATATATATCTATATCAATTACAATGTGTTATTGACACCTCCAATTATTCTAGCACACCCACACTTATATCAAAGGAAGTCACACACACACCAACTAATAATAAAGTCTATCGACACACCAACAATAACCTGTTATAAAGGTTAATAAAGCAAAAGATTTTAAAAATGGGAAAAAAAAGCATTATAAACAGTAATGTTGAGTGGCACCTACAACTGTCACAACACATTTTTTAAACCTTGCATATCTCACCAACTAGTGTTTCATGCATGGACTTCACTATCCTTGTGTTAAGAATTAATCCACGGAAGATATATGCAGGATATGTGACGCGGGACAATGACCCTAGATTACGTGAATGAAAATGACATGCTAGTTCACCGAAATTAAACTAAATTAATTAAGCAAAAATCTCAAAATAATCGCAATACCTTAGGGCTTCGCAGATTTCCCTTTGATGATCACATTCAGGTCGGGTAGGGTCCAGTCCGATGCGCTAGATCCGTTCGCTTCACGGAAAGGGGATCCTAGAGATAGAACTCTAGCGACTTCCAGATTAGGGCGTCACTATTCAATCAAAAGTAGAATCACCAGCTCTTCCAGCGTTTATGGTTCAAATTAGTTTAGTGGCTCAGGTGAGATCTAGGGTTTTAGATTTCCAAGGTATTCAGAGAATAATGGCTGATTTAGGTTGATTAGGATCGGTAAGAACGCAAAAAAAGATAAATCAAAGAGATAAAGATAACATATAGGAGATTGTGGGCTTCACACCCTTGGCTTCACACCAAACCCTTCGCGGGAGAGGAGATTCACTCTTCAAAACAGCTCATCTCAAGCAGAAGCAAACAATTTTTCATTCATAATAAATAGTCTTTTACAATGTCTAATGACCTTATATAGGAGGTCTCAAAACAAAAGAAACCCCTAAAACAAATACTCTAAAAAGGACGAGTCTGCCCAAAACTACGATTTCCGTATTTTGGTGGAGCCCACTTACGCGAAAAATCAATCGATCGAAAACTGTACTAGATCGATCGATTTATATATATATATATATATATATATATATATATATATATAAATCGCATTAAGTCTCAATTCACATTCGATCAATCGAAAATTACCTTTGATAGATAGACTGAGAACATAACTTCGCCAAAATTTAAGTTTCCCCTGTCCACAATCGATCAATCGAATGTATGGGATCGATCGACTGTGTACACCTTTGTGTTCTTCCTTTATGCCTGGTTCTGATTTATGTTTCGTTTTTTCCGCCGCTGGTACACGCGATATGGTCCAAAACCTATGTCCATGATGTCGGCGTCCCCGTCAATATGCCAATGACCATTGCAAGGATTGTAATTTTTTTTGTGCAGAGTCAATCGTGAACAAATAGTATAGGCAAACCAAAATTCCAAATGCCATATAGAAAGTTTTCTCCTTAGCAGAAAATTAGAAAAAAAGTTATGTAAACAGCTAAAAAGTAACGGAAAGCTTAAGAAGCAAACCGTGTCGCAAGATCTGTTATTCTATTTCTGCCATTTAAATGAGACACCCAGCTATAGACATATTTTTCAGTCAAGGCATCAGATACCACAGGCAATACAACCAAAAAAGTCATAAAATAATTAAGAAATATTTTCCTCATCCCATATTATAAGTACAATCTCCGCCAAAAGATGGTGATAACAAGATGATAATCATTGCAAACTCAGCAAAAAAAAATGCAATCTTCGTCAATGACTGCACTTTCTTTTACCACAAAAAATAGATGAAAACAGGAGAAATGTCTAAATATTTAACAAATAATTAGGAACTGTATCGACCATTATTTTTAAATTTTGAAAGTCGATGTATCGATTGGCCATTATTCTAATCATAGAACAACTATAATTTACAAGAGGATTAAAACCAAAAAAAAAAAAAATTCTACGATAAAACAATGAAATAACTGTACCGATTGGCCATTATTTTAATTAAGATAATCATGAAATAGAAGATTAGAAATTTATCTAAACTTAAAAAATCTCAAATAGGAATATATGCAAATGTAATATATATATATATATATATATATAATCGCCAGATAAACAGAAAGGAGGAGAGACCAGATGGTAGTGCATGTCTTATTCATCACTTGATTACAGAATAAATGGATAAGATCATCACGCCTCACCGCACATTCATATTTAAATCAAGAAGGAAATACATATAATAAAATAAAACAAAACATTGCACTGATATAGTAATCAGACAGACTATTTAGTTTAAAAAATATTAATATTAATAAAAGGCAGGCAATAACACAAACTAATCAGTAAGACATTCAACTTACTGAAAAAACAGGAAAAATCTAATAGATAACGAATTAGCTTTGTGCTTAAAAAATTGCAACTATGCATTAATAGTTTGATTTATTTAAGGAATGAATGGCTTCTTTGTTATTTAATATTTGAAGATGTTAAAAATCAAACAAATAAAAATATATATACGACTTGACTAACAAAGAGAAACTAGATCGATCACACCACCCACCCCTCCAAAAAAAAAAAATCTTTTTTCAATATAAATAGGGGTGGCAATGTGTTGATCCCGCCCGGCCCATCCCATTTTAAAGCGGGCTTGTGCTTGATTATAAAGCCTGCAGACCGCGATTTGGCCTATCCCCTAAGTCTATCAATCTCTCTTATTTGATAACTCCCTACCACCAATCTCATGCCATTCAATTAAAGTGGAGGAGATCCCTCCCTCTCCCTTTCTTAACGTCTAGCATAATTGTAACCTCAGAAAAATTTTGAAAGGACAAAGGACTAAAGAAGCCTCCTTATCTCCCCTTCCATAATTCCATTCTATTCGGCTCACCTATGAATAAACGGGTCGGGTTGGGCGGGCTTGGGCTTTGAAAGCTTGTTACGGCCGAACTTGGGCTTTGAAAGCTTGTTGCAGCGGGGCTTGGGCTTTGAAAGCTTCTTATGGCCAGACTTGGGCTTGGAATCATAAGCCCGCCACGGGCCAGGTGGGCTTGGGCCAAATTCAAAATTTTCAAGCTCGACTTCGGTATACTCGAGCCCGGCCAAAGTCCGACTCGTTGCCTCGCATAGAAAAACATATCCTAAACATTCAAATATTAACAACGCAACTCCTAGAAATGATGATTTAGAGATATGGTGGATTTTCTAATATTTTAACATAAAAAATAATGTAAAAAAGATGATTACTTAACTCAAAGGGATATTAAGGATTGCGAAGTTACAAAGAGCATAGCGCTAATCAGAAACGAGTGGAGAAGTAGGACTAGCAAAGTCGACCCCAAATAGGGGATAAGGCTATGATGATGATTTAATAACTTAAAATTTGTTTCCTAATATTAAGAAAACAGTGAGAATCAAATAAAGTTGTCAATCACCATAGTACATAGACCATGCTTGTATGATTGGGGTGACAAATATATCATCATGTTCCATTGAATTCTATAATTTCAGATCTCACAAGAAATCAAACACACGATACGAGCTGAATGAAAAATGGGATAAAACAAAAACAAATAAGAAAAAGAAAGAAAACTGAGAACTAAAATCGAAGAACAAAGAGATTCAACTTATCGATCTTTGTAAGATGAAGATCAACAGTTGAAATCGACAAACAATAGAGATTTCACCTTATTGATCTTTCTTCTACGACTAAAAGCTATTTGTAATTTTCAAACTGCTATCTTCCACAGATAAAAGGACCTATTATAAAATTCATGTTAAGCTATCAATCTTTGAAAAATGGTATCTTTCATAGATATCAAACAGTGGGAATCCAATAAACTTCTTCCTTTCTTCTTCTTCTTCTTCTTCTTCTTCTTCTTCTTCTTCTTTTCTTTCTTCCTTCCTTCTTCTTCTTCTTCTTCTTCTTCTTCTTCTTTCTAATTCTTTCTTTCTTTCTTTCTTTCTTTCTTCTTTAGGGTCACTAAAATCAACTCGCCGAGTCGACAAACTCAGTCGAGTTTTCAGGTCGACTCGGCGAGTCGACCGAGTTGAAGCCCAAATCAAGTCTATAGACAAGTCGACTCAAACTTGGGTCGAGTCGAGTGGACTCGCCCGAGTTTCAAGTCGACTCTTCGAGTTTTAAAACCATGCTCTGCACATTCATATTCAAATCAAGAAGGAAGTAAACATAATAAAAATAAAATAGAAAAAATTGCACTGATATAATAATTAGACGACTACTAAGTTAAAAATTATTAAGAGAATTGGGGTAATGTATCCGGATGCAGCCCTAGAGGGCAGCACCTGGATGCCAAATCACATACCGCATGGCATGATCAACCCAAAACGACACCCGTTTTGGGTTGATCAGTCATAGGGCAAAACAAAACCTTTTTACCTTTTTGACCTCCGTTTGATGCGTCAAAGATTATGTGACGCCCAGCCAACTTCGTGCATTGATTTTGGACACCTTTGACCACATTTTCAACAGTGGATATGCATCGAATCATCCCCAAATTTTTTGGGTAGTACCTACTCGATCCTATGTAAGTTGTTGTGGCACTCGATGCTTGTAATGGGTGCCACATGGTGCTCAGCTGATCTAGACGCGGCCCTCATGACTCTGTCCGGACGTGTAGTCCCTGGCCTTGATTATTAACAATAATAAAATACAGGCAATAAGACAAACTAATCAATACCATATTCAACTAATTGATAAAACAAGAAAAATCTAATAGATAACAAATTACCTTTATGTTTAAAAAAATGCAATTAGGCATTAATAGTTTGGTTTATTTAAGGATCAAATGGATTCTTTGTTATTTAATCTTTGAAATTTTAAAATAATAATAATAATAACAAAAAAGACATATGACTAAACTAACAAAGCAAACCTAGATCAATCCCCCCCCAACCCACAAAAAAAAAGAGAATTGTTTTTTGCAATATCATCATATTTATGAAATCAGAGTCGGAATACATATCCTAAGCATTCAAATATAGAGAACAAAACACCTAAAAAAGATGATTTGTATATATGTTGGATTTTCTACTATTTCAACATAAAAGACAATTGTTATTATTTAATAACTCGTAATTTGTTTCATGATATCAAGATAATAACAGGAATCAGATAAATTTGTCAATCACCATAGTACAAAAGGCATGCTTGTATGACTGGGGCGACAAAACTACCATCACGTTCCGTTGAACTTCATAAATTTTCAGATATGACAAAAATCAAGCACTCGATACAAGCTGAATGAAAAATAGGATAAAAACAAAGAAAAAGACAAAAAAATTGAGAGCTAAAAATCAAAGAACATAGAGATTTCACCTTATCGATCTTTCTAAGATGATGATCAACAGTTGAAATTGACGAGCAAAAGAGATTTCACCTTATTGTTTTTTCTTCTATGGCTAAAAGTTGTTTTTAATCTTGAAAATGGTGTCTTCTACAAATAAAAGGGCCTATTATAGAATCCATGCAAACCCATCAATCTTTGAAAAATGGTATCTTTCATAGATATTGAGCGGCCTACAAAATATTTCGTAAGTCATAACCCATCAATTTTGGATTGGTGCGCTGTTCCATAGATATTACGGTCAAGAAAATCCTTCGAAGCCAATTTTTTCCTACCAATATTTGAAAAATGGTATTGTTCAGAGATATTGAGCCTACAAAATATGTTGTAACCCATCAGTTTTCGATTGGTGTGCTATCCTTAGAAGCTAAATTTTTCATTCAATTAGTGGGAATCGCATTAAGGTTAAGTGATATTGCAGTAAGCCCATCCCAATCTTTAAAAAATAAAAAATAATAGAGAAATCAAAAGTCGTAATGGGCTCGAAAGCTATGGTGAGAGTAAGCTTGTGACAATGGTTTTAAATATCGGCCATCCCATACACATCGGCCCATATGTATCGGGTTAGGCCCCAGCAGCATTCGAGACGATATCCACCCCCGATTCGACATGGGTCAAATATCGGGTCAAACAGGTTAAATATCGGGTCATGTTGGCCCATATCGGTCCATATCAGGTCATTCGGCGATAATATTGGACGGCGTCAGACCCGACCAACATGCCCAAATATATCGGTCTCTAAATCCCTGTTTGGGACAGAAGTCAAAACTTTAAAGCTACTAATAAACTTGATAAACCAGTCAATCTTATGGGAATTTTTTTAAAATATATTACGATCTACAAAGTCCATGCAGAGCACATTGACATTTGATTAATGGGCCCTTACACAGATGTCAAGGGGATTACAAAATCAACACAAACACATAAGTTTTTATGATAAAATAAGGGCGACAAAAAAAATTACATATTTATGAATTTTTAACAAGTTATATGAATAAAATAATAAATAATAATAAAGATTATGAGCACTGAAAAAAATGGGTCAAAATGAGCACAAAACAGAAACAGAATATGAGAGCACTAAAGAAAACAGATTACGAGAACTAAACAGATAGATTCTTATAAATAAATAAATCCTCTAAACGAAAATCGAATAACAAATCTACATATTTAGAGAAAACGGAAAAAAAAAAAAAAAAAAAAAAAATTATAGTAAATGTACCTAACTGTGTCATAGATTGGTGAGAGTGATTGTGAATCGATGGTGATCAACTAGAAATCACCAGCAAAGATAGTGATGAAGATAGGGAATCGACCGACAGTGATATGGCGATTGGAGAGGGTTGCTCGAGGAGGACCGAAGAACTCTCTCTCTCTCTCGATCGTTTAAAATAGTTTTAAAGGACTGATAAATTGGGTATCTTCTTTGCGACAATCTATGAAAGTGAAACGCGTGAAGTGAAGATTCTTCGCATGTAAGGGTTTTAAACTTGACTGACCCTAGGGCCGGTAAGGGTCGCGTTTGGGAGGAGTCTAGGGTCAACCATAGCCCGACCAATTAATTTAAGGGGAGGATTTCGCAACTCTTTATAATCTATCCACCATCCCAACTTCATGAAATGACTCAATAGGGTCTTGGCCCTAAACTTTCTTTTAATACTTACTAGCAAGAGTCTGAAAATTCTGCACATATCTTTTTTATTTTTTTAAGTTAAACTAAAGAGAACTAAAATATCCTAACATAAATTTATTAAAACACTCATATTCTTTCATAACTATCAAAGGAAGTTGGTGTTTCTTTTCTATTCATCTTTTTCCTGTCGATAAGTGGGTTTCTTCTTCTCTTTATCTTCTTCCTGTAAAGATAACATCTTCGATTAAGCTCTTTTCTGCTTCGATTAAGCTCTTTTCTGCTTCGATCAAGCTCTTCCCTATTTCAATCAAAACTCTTCCTGTAAAGATAGCATCTTCTTCTTGTAAAGATAGCATCTTCTCTTCATTTTGTAGCACCAAAAAATTCGACACTGCCTGTTGTTCCATTATTTGAATTCTATGAGAATGTTCATATATGTCTAGGTAGCTCTTGTTTTGAAGATATGAATCTTCTTTAAAGCAATAAACAGAGATCTATAAACTCCCCTCTCTTACTGCTGATTTTCATGAACATTGAAAGCATTAGAATCCTTTCTAGCCCCCCTCTCTTCGCTTCATCTTCTTCTCTGCTGACGAAGCAATAGGGAGAAGTCTATTGATGTCATCTCTGCAAACCTTTAATTCTGCTGACGCTTGATCTTTTTCTAATTACATATATTTAAACTTTTCTGCGTACACATCTCTAGTCGTCTGGTAAACTTATAAGAGCAACTCAAAATACTATTGTAGTAATATTGCCCTAAATGCTCAACCTTTGTTTTATTGAATGATTTGTTTGAGCTATATACAAATTTAGTAATATTGTCCTAAATGTTGAACCTTTCTTCTTTAATGAATGATTTGTTTGAGGTAGATAGAAATGTAGTAATGCTGCCCTAAATGCTTAACATTTGTATTAATGACTAACTTGTTTTTACAGATAATTATCGATCGGAGTCCCAACTATCTCCCTATATATCATATTTATAGGAAACACATATAAGACCATTTTCGTCTCATATAAGACATTGCCGTATCATATAAGATCATTTCCGTCTCATATAAGATCATTTCTGTTCTATACTTTGTCACTCATGACAAACTGTTAATATTATTAATTTTTGAAAAAATAACGGTTAATATTAGGAAAATCTGTTTATTGTTGTAAGTTTATTTATTAGTTTTTTTATGAATTATATTAGATCTATTATGAGATTGTCATAGTCTTTAAAGAGACCATATTTGTCTAAGACCGGTCTTATGACTGAATTCACTCATGGTAAATTATAAATGTATTTATTTAAAAAAAAAAAATTGGCACATGTTTATAAAATAATTATAATATAATGTTATAAATTATACACAGGAGGATAAAATTACATGTTCTACCCTTAGGGTCTCTACTGTTATAACTGCTTTATAGCCTGTGGAGCTTGAAGCTATTAGTTCAACTGTAGTGAAGTCTCTTCTTCGTCTAATAGATATTCTTATAATTAATGAGCTGATATATGTATTAATAGAAAATTTTGATTATGAGTCTAAGAGGTTCTCCATTAGTCGGGGTATTGTTGATTTTTTCTTGCTAGAAATGTCTGCTTTACTTAGTCTTAAGCATGTTGGAATTATCCATGGAACTCTGGGGAATGTCCGAATGTCGAAAATGAAGACATTAATTTATTTTGTACGAAATATTTTGATCGGGTAGGGAATATTAGTGTCGGTGAAATAGAAAAGGTAATGAATGTTGCTAGTATAGAGAATGAGAGTCGATTTTACTCATCTCACCTTATTATATATTATTCTTACGACAATCATGATACCGAATAGCTCTAAGACAATTGAAAAGACATATGTGAGACTAGTCTATAATATTGAGTATTTTAACAGAATTACATAGGGACGAGTTACTCATACATGTTTGTTAAACTCTCTTCGATCTGTCGCTTTAAATTTTAAGAGGAGCGGCGTACATACTATTCTTGATGGATGTACCTTTACATTGCAGGTTGGCCATTGTCTTTGCAAATGTTATCCATTTGTACATTGTTTACCATATAATACACATATTCTTTAAAAAATCTTTAGTTTGTGATTTATTATAGATTTAGGCATGACATACAAGCACTTCCCGACCATAGCACTGACTTCAATTATTAATGATTTTCCAAGATATACAAAGTATATCTCAGTAAAAAGTCATCATCGGAAGTATTATCTTATGGAGCTTAATAATCCTAAGGTATTATTCATGTCAACCTCAACTAATTTCATTTTATAACTGTGAATAAATGAAGAAATCGCTTTTCCTGATAACTTAGTCTCACCCTTCTGGTAACATATCCACAGATAATTCCAAATTTTGAATTTACTGATCGTGAATTATTAGAAGATGTGATCCAGGATAGGATTAACGATTATGTTGGTTACGAATTCAATCATCTTCAACTCTTAGAAATGTCTTTCAAAGAACAAGGCAGCCGCATCATAGCGTTGGAGAAGTCCAACAACAAACTTGTTCATCAAGTGCGAAGATAGAAGAAGTTAAACAATGATCTAAGAAAGGGTCTAAAATTGTTAGAGTTGGAAATAACAATTTTGAAGGTAGTTACTTATTAGAAATTATTATTATATATTACAATGTCTTCCAAAACTAACTGATAGGTTATTATTGCAAAACAAAGTCAACATAAAGAGTACGATTTCAAATCCTCTCCCAATCGCAATAAAAATGCGGAAAGGAATAGTTTTACTGAAAAGAATGACTCCCAAAATATAAGTCCTCCAACTAACCCATGAGAGATAGTGAAGTGAAAGGTAAGGAAAAAGTGTAAATCCCTTGAGATAATAAAGTAAAATGCAAGAAAAAAGTATAAGTCTCTCGGGATAATAACGTAAAAGGCAAAAAAAAAGTGTAAGTCTCTCGGGATACTTGTAAATGAAATAAGGCTAGTCAAAATACACGTATGCCCATGAAATTAGATTCGATCACTGTTGACCCTCGTACTGATGGAAGGAGTCGTGCTTATAAGATAATAGATGATAGGGAGGAGAACTTTGAAAAAATATTTATAAAAGATGAGGGCAAATTGCCTCGTGAATCATTCGAAGGCAATAAGGATAATCATCTGATGCATACGTCCTCGAAAGAAAATGAGAGGTGAATTGCTAATATAGATGATGAAGAGTAGACGTCTTTCATTTTTTTTATCGATGAAATGATGTGGATCTCCGAGATGTTAGTCGATCAAACGTCCATGAAATAAGACAATGATAGAGAATTTATCGGGGAGATAAGAGAAGAATCTTTAGTGGAAACCACGATTACATCAACACTTGATAATAATAAAAGGAACCCCTTGGAAAAAGTGAAACAAAGTTAGTAGGCGTAATGAATACTTATAAGCGAGTGTGGGCTAGTTTAAGAGACCGAGTTATCCTGCAAACGACATCTGTAAATAATTTCGAAGGTTCTTCGCAAACCCCATTACCACCGAAGACCTCAACATGACAATCAACTCCACAAGGTCAATCTTCTAAGTATCCACTCCTAAACACCTTTACCTCCACAATGGGTAATAAACAAACCCTCAAAAGCAACTCTGGAGAAGAAAGAAATGTGATCTCTGTAAATGCTGAGATTAATAATTTTTTTGTTTTTAAGAGTATAAGTTTTCTATGTATTTAATCGTAGGATATACTTGCAGAAAATATCGCAGAGAATGACTGGTACTAAATCTACAACCAAGAGACCACCTCCAAAGGGTGTGTTGAAAGTGAATGGTCAATTAGCTAGCGTAAAGGTTCAAACATATATATGTTAAATTTAATTGAATGTTTGTTAATTTATATGTGTAGTCTATCTGCAGAAGGACTACGAAGATTTTTGCTAGCATATGAAACCACTAACACATAATCATAAATATGATATAGATAAAGCTCTTAATGATGGCCACGTGGAGTAGGATTTCTCCCCTTTGAAAGTTATCGAGTTATAGTTAATGTAATTCAATTTTTTTCTTAACAACCTATGTGGCTTTATAGGCGTAAGATTCACGTGACTGATAGACTGTCCATCACGGTGAAGAACTTGTTCTTAATTTACGGTACTAATTGACTTGACAGTGAGATAAGGCCAATATTTTAAAAGGCACACATGCTTATATTCATAGAGTCGTCCATCCAATATCCATAGGTCGTCTGGTGTCAGTCAGTCTGATGATCCTATTCTTATGGAAAGTGTAAATTTTTATTTCATAGTATCTATTAGGGTGATACGTGACTTTGTTTTATAAGCAATCGACGCATATTTTATCTTGATGAAGAAACGAGAGAACGATCATAAAAAAAAATTTATAAAAAGTCATTTTTTCTCAACTTATTTTATCGTAAGAGTCTAATTTTTCATTTTCACATCCCATAATTTGTAATTATCTCCTAAACTCATTTCATTTTTTGTTTAGACAAAATTGAAAAAATCGTTGACGAAATACAAAGCCGATACGAACAAAAATCTTATCGCTTGGACTTCACCCAAAACACTAAGATATAAAATAAGCAAATGTGACGAGATAATTGGATAAATTTTAGGTGCTTCCTTCGTACTTGTACTATTGCTAGAGTCCGCCACTCGTCTCTTATAACATGACTCCCATTAACAGGTTTACCTTCCCGTCAATAGAGGCTATCACTGATCTTTGTTCATATTATATATAAAGGAGAAGAAAGTTGAGTATTTAAAGTCGTCTAGTGGATAAAGTGATAGTGTCCATTGTTCGGACATTATAAACATATTGGTATGTATATCATTCAACTCTAGATCTTTATTATTATATATCAACTTAATAAAATTTGAGTATTCTTAAATACATAAAAACATTCTTTTTAAGATCCTGACTCAACAAGGCGACGACAATATCGATGTCAGAGATTGGTCATTTATTATACCACTTGCTATCCCATATCAATCAAATTACTTTGATTGCAGAGTCTTTATGATAAAGTATATTATCTACGCATTTCGTGGGCTTAGTTTCAATTTTGATCAATGCCATATGCCTTACTTTAGAGATAGGATTATGCTAGAGTTACTTAGAGGAGAGGTTAAACCTTAGCAGATTTTGGAATAAAATGATCCCGTCTTTTGTATCGTATGATATTTTTCTCTTATCACATCAAACATGTAGTAGTTTATCAATATGTTCATTAATAATTAAATGTATTTTTTGAAACTAAACTATGAATTCTTAAGACTTTATATGGCTTGCACTGTCATGTAGCATTTCTAAATTTATTCTTTTCTGTAAAGTGTTCTTCAATTAAATTACATTTATACTGTCATTTACCATTACCACATTTATTTTATCGTATGTTCAATTTAGTTGCAATTGTATATCAAATCTTTATACAAAGAAGCTGAAATAGATGTCTGTTTTGATTGTGGAATACGTGAACATTGGATTAAAGACTGCCCACAAAAGAAGATCATTGATGAAAATGGTGCACCCCTATGTTACTGTAAAAATCAGCAAGGCTTCAAGTTTCAAACTCTGATAAGAATCCCGACCGTAAATATTATAAGTGTTACCATTGTGGGTTCTTCAGATGGGAGGACGAATGTTCGGGATTCGTAAATCGGACTATCGAGAATGATGAAACGGTTCACTTGGACGATGCTCATCTTCTTTGCTACTATCAAAAGTAATCAACGCTGCGAGTTTCAAACTCTCTAAAGAATCTCGGGCGTAAGTACTTTACATGTTATCAATGTCTGTATTTTAGCTGGTTGGATGAAAGTTCTTGAACCCTGACACCGGCGTTGAAGTTGGAGAACATTGAAAGGGACGATTTAAAAGTAAAAGTGATGGTGGAGATTGAAGAGTTTGCCAAAAAATTTGAGGTGACTACGTCAATATATAAGCAGTAAAGAGAAAGGAAGCCATCTTTGATTTCGGGTTATTTATATATTTTGATTAGCTTTATCTATGATTGTTTAATAATTTTACATTGTTACAAGCAAAACACCGAAGTATTTTTAATTTCTTTACAGTTATTTATAGAAGTAAATGTAGTCGACTACCATATTGTTGTAAAGGTGCACACTACTACAAATTTTTTCAGTTTTTGTTTGATTGCTTTGGATATAAATGCAACGAATGTGACAGATGAGATGGCTAAAATTATCTAAAATTATTGATGGGTCTTAATAGCTTTAAAGAAAAAGTGAAGCAGATTTCTAGTCTACTAATAGAAGCCAAGGTTTATTATCATGCATATATATATGTCTGTGTAAACCAGAGAGTATTCATTTAATTTGGTGATATTCAATCCATTCCTCAAAGGCCTATTGGACTCACATGAGTCTCTATGGGACTTGTAAGAGTCAGTTAATGACTCATATGAGACTTGTATTAGGTAAATTGCTTATTGGTACATCACTATTATCAAACTATAACATGACTATTATTACGTCACTGTTATCGGATTTTAACTTGACTAACATCATTGACTATTAGATTTAGATCTTACAGGTCTCACATGAGTCTTACTTGGACACATAAGAGTCAATAAATGACTCATATGGGACCAAGTCATGAAAAATCCCTATTGGTACATCAGTGTTCGCAGTGTTTAACATGACTGATCTCATTATCTATCATATTTGGATCCTACAAGTCTCACATTAATCTAACTTAGACTTATAAGAGTTAGTAAATGACTTATATCAGACTCAATCACGAAAAATGATTAATTATCATATTTGAGCCTACAAGTCTCACATGAATCTTACTTGGACTCATCAGAATCAGTGAATGACTTATATGGGACCAAGTCATGCGAAATCCCTATTGGTATATCAATATTCGCACTATTTAACATGACTGATCTCACTGTCTATTATATTTGGATCCTACAAGTCTCACGTTAGTTTAATTTTGACTTATAAGAGTCAGTAAATGACTCATATTAGACCCAGTCATTGAAAATCTCTATTGGTACATCAATGTTTGCAATGTTTAACATGACTGATCTTATTGTCTATTATATTTGGATCCTACAGGTCTCACATTAGTCTAATTTGGACTTATAAGAGTCAGTAAATGACTCATATCAGACACGGTCATGGAAAATGGTTATTGGTACATCACTGTTATCATACTATAACTTGTATAACGTCGTTGACTATCAGATTTGGAGTATACAGGTCTGACATGAGTCTTACTTGGACTCATAAGGGTCAGTAAATGACTCACATGGATCAAGTTATGAAAAATCTCTATTGGTACATCAATGTTCGCAGTGTTTAACATGATTGATCTCATTGTGTATCATATTTGAATCCTAGAGGTCTCACATTAGTCTAACTTGGACTTATAAGAGTCATTAAATGACTCATATCAGACCCAGTCACGAAAAATGGTTAACTATCAGATTGGGAGCTTGCAAGTCCCACATGAGTCTTACTTGGACTCATAAGAGTCAGTAAATGACTCATATGGGACCAAGTCATGTAAAATCCCTATTGGCACATCAATGTTCGCAGTGTTTAACATGACTGATTTCATTGTTTATCATATTTGAATCCTACAAGTCTCATATTAGTTTAACTTGTACTTATAAGAGTCGGTAAATGACTCATATCAGACCCAGTCATGGAAAATAGTTATTGGTACATCATTGTTATCAAACTGTAACGCGACTGATGTTATTGACTATCAGATTTGGAGCCTACAGGACTCACACGAGAAGAGTCAATAAATGACTTATTCGATCCACTCATGCATCAATCTGTTTTATACAACCAAACATATTCCTCATTTGTCACTGACAATATTCAATTCCTGCAATACACAGCCAGTATATCTAAGACATGAAAAATCTACCAAAATGACCTGCATGATCAAATTCGGTAATTAACAATAAGCCTACTAGACTGCATTAATCAACCATAAGTATATCTGTTTGTGGCAAAACAACTTATAACAAACATAATAGAGTCTAAAAACGACTGCCAACCATAAATTCACAAATTCATCATACAAATTCAGAAATCTTTAAACCACTGTCATCCACAAATTTACAAGTTCAACATAGAATTTCATAAATTCACAAACTACTGCCATCCACAAACTCATCATACAAATCCACCCTGAACCAGCAATGACGGTCTAAAAATGACTCTGTGTCTCATCCATTTGAAGAATTTCTGGGTCACTTAGTATTGTTTACCTTTTTACTATCAATTTTTTGAAAACAGTACAACATTACTGGCATGTTTGAGGCTGATACGTGAGAATATCTAACACGCATTGCTTTTGCAAAGCAAGTCTCTCTTCTGCTCCAAACTAGAACTTACCTTATCTCTCGGCCATAATATTTTTGGTGTATTTTAACACGAATAATGCACAGTCTACCGATCCTTGAGTCTATTTTGGGAGGTTGTTAGTGAAGAATAGTGGCCACGAAAAAGCTTTCTCGAGCGCGTATTCCTGTCCATTCAAGTACAGCAGCCGCGGGAGATGGAAAGCCTGAAATAAATAGAGTACATAAACACAAAGTACATAACTTATAGATGAGAAATAAATTAATAGATTAAATGACTCACTTATTTTCTTACCAAGGCATGCATGTGATATTTTCACATGCCAAATACTGGCTTGGCCAATGGGTTTAAGAGATAAATTGCTTTCTCGTTGAGGTCGACACGGGCTAACACGAACCAGTATCACTATACAACAGAATTAAAACCTATAAATGTAATGCCTAAGTTGTGATTAGTGAAGGGTCGCTCATACTATGTAATACTAATTATATGAGTAATGAATAATGAGGCATTTCGAAAGAACGAATTATAGTTACCGTTGCACAATTGGCTGCCACATTTTTGAAATAGTATTTGCTGAGGAATGGAAGGCAAAAATGTTGAAACCTTTCATCGCCCTCCAAAACGCAATTTTTCGTCCCTCATCCTTAATTTTATGATATACAGAATCATTATTTTGGGACTCCTCAAATTTCAACACCTCTTCCTTCAATAATTCCTGCACGAAGATATACTCAATTAATGATTATCAGTCACAACTTGTAAGATCCAAGGAAATGAGTGTGCGAGAGGAGTGCTCACTCATTTGCGGTATACACCCATCATTATTATGTGTAGCACGTCGTCCTCCACTTTTGTATTCGGCCTAAGACTCTTAATGAGCTTAATAGTTATCTGGAGCTCTTCAACCTTAGACACTATCAATTTGTAAATGACACCCGCTATGAGAATTGTGAGTTATTCATGCATGTGTAATTGGCAAATTAAATTTCGACTTGATTAAGTAAGATATATTACTTATCAGCTGCGTCCGGCAAGCCCCAAAAGAAAGAGGCAAACTCTTTTCTACCTTCTATCGTCATAACTCCTATTTTTTTTGCATCATCAATTTTTCGCCAAATATTGGCAGTCAATTGGGCCTCATTTAATGAGGCATAATCTTACGATAATATTTCCTTCATTTTCCCGGTTACTAATGACGCTTTTATTATCGTCTCCTTTACTTCCCCTTGCTTATTCAGCCTAGTCCTTAACCTTTCAGCTGACTAGGTAGTCATGTCAATCTGTTGCTTAGGCTTTTTCTCCCTTACTAGATATTTCTGAGCAAGGTTGACCTCAGTTGGACATACCCTTTTCATTGAAACCTATATTTATATGAACCCCGCGTTACTGAAAGGACAATAGTCATTATAGATACATGAGAATATCGAGTAAAACTAGATAGAGGATTGTATGGGCAACTATATTTAATTCAAAATAAATATTTTCTCTCCTTCAATAATTTTCGCAGTCGTTTCTCCTCTCTTTTACTTCGATTGTCGCAGTATCAACTCTCTCTCCCACTCTCTCTTGGCCCTCTCCCTCTTTCTCACACTCTCTATTTCCTCCGCTCTAATCTCCCTCTCTGCCCTCTCCCACTTTCTCTTGACTCTCTCCCTCTCTCACTCTCTATTTACACTGCTCTCACCTCCCTCTCTGTCCTCTCCCACTCTCTCTTGGCCGTCTCCCTCTCTCTCATACTCTCTATTTCCTCCTCTCTCATCTCCCTCTTTGTCCTCTCTAATCTCGGAGCTCTCGTTTGTTTATAATGCAGCCTCAAGCGTCTTAACATGTTCTAATAATAACAAATTTTATTATTTTATTACTTTAATCGAGTAGCCTTGCTTCTCGACGACCGTGACAAGGGGCCGAATAGACCTCGCCTCAGCTTCTAATGCATCAACTCTACCAAAAAGCCTGATAATAACCTCAGATTCTCCAATACTGACGCCGATCAATGCCAATCTTTGCCGCACTGTATACTCATCCACATCATTGTCATCATCTTCTTCTTCTTCTTCCTCTTTCTCATTATCTTCTCCCTTTCTACACACGTCATCTGCTTGGTCTAGGAAGTACAGGTCCCTTAGGTGACTCCAGATTTTCAGCCACAACCTACAAGAACAGACATATGTATATCAGTCAAACAAGGCAAATATGATACATAGCAGAGATAATTATAAAACTACATATTTCGTATCCAATAATTTATCTTGTTGATAGAATAGTACCGCAAACTTTTCAAACCTCCGAAAATAGAAGTTCGTGTCGACACGCGAAATCTTCAGTGGCATATATTTCAAGAGTAGTGGCCACTCGTTACATGTGTCTTTACTTTACCCGGCGAAATTTGAGGAACATGCTCGAATGCCCATACATGTAATAGAACAATGCAGCCTAATACACAATATCTTTTACCACCAAGAGAACACGTGATTGCATGTATGGAATCGAGCAAGTAAGAGTAAACCACATCCCCTCAATTGTGACTATTGAGCAAGCGAAGATCATTCGCGAGATCAATGTAGTCCCAATCGATCCTATGGCGAATGTCGAGGAGGAAGTTTGCTAATATGTACAAGTTCCCACGCCGGATGAAGTCAACATCGGCTAGGCTAGGTGAATCGAGGGCTAATTCGATCTGATCCCTGGTGACCGACTGCCACTTGGCTAAATAACCATGTTCTGAAAGTGGTTGCACCTTGAGGATCTGTCGGCACTGAAGGTTCTGCCAATGTTGAAGGGGAGCCAACTTTCAAATCCAAAATCTTACTCACATCTGCTGTAACAGCCCGAGTTTCGGCACCCCAAAACCCGTGCCATCAGCACGATCATCTTGACCGTGCCCCTTAGCTATGCACGGAACATTGGTATATCAAGCAATGAACTGCACTGAAATAATGAATAAAGCTGCGGAATTAAATTATCATTGAAATATTTCTCAAAAGACAGTTCTACCTTCATGCCTCTGCATGAATGGAGAATCGATCCGAACCATCGGTGATCGCTGATCATTAATGATGGTTCGCCCCAAAAGAATAATCTCATGACTTAATTACATTGTTTAATGAAAATAAGGCTTGACATACCAAGCCGTACCAATAATCTCACAAAAACTCTCAAAGTTGCACAACGGACTCCTCTAGAAGAAGTCCTCAGGAGGTGGCTCCAACTCGTCTCCAGGTGCCGGGTCTGACTCACCAGGGTCAACGTCCCCTGAAGCCTCGGCAGCTGCTAATAGTGGACCTGCGACATATAGACTAAAGGGTGAGCTACATCCTAGCTCAATAGGGAACAGAACACAATTGAACATATAAATTACGACTCACATATATTCCATGATATGTCATGCATGATGTGTCTATGTAGTTACTGATGAAAAATAGTTGAAAATAATCATATTTTACTGGTAGTTTACTCATGTCTTTTAATTATTCATGAATGACACTGAAAAGGCTTAAAACAAAACTTAACCTTTCAACTTAAGTAATCCCCGAGCAATATAGCATCGAGCCCCGATGAGATACCCTTCATTATCATCTATATAGACAATTTTAGACGTATTCCCTGGGAATACTAATAGTACCCAAGCCCCTTTCCCCTGGGGATTGGTGGCGGGGTTTCAACATATCTCAATTCAACACCCCTGGGGTGTGCTTACTGTGTACGGATAAGCCTCCACACTAGCCTACGGTTTTGCCATCGTATCGGTAACGGATATCCTGCCGCGTTAGTCGTGGGTATCCAGCCACGTCGGTGGGGTATCTTATCAAACCTCAAATAACAAAAATATCAGGTGTTTTACATATAGTTATTCACCGTGTAAGTGTGTTATCTTATATCAGTTAGGCCTTATCAGACATAATTCAATCTTGGATACATCCCTGGGATGTATCCATTGACTTGCATCACACCTGATGCTCTTATTTCTTTACTTCCTCATCTCCTGGGGATGGCTCATTATGATTACTCTTTTAGATGTCACACGCACACTTTTCACAAACTCTTAAGAAACAAAAACAGTTTGAATTGAATTCTATATCACTACATACATGCTCTTGCAAAATAAAGTACATGTTCAAAGTGTTCCCTACCTCAAGTCTCTGTTTGATCATGCATCAAGGTCCCACGTGGCTCCTTGTGCCCAAGCTCACACGTACCACCTATGGTACCACATAACATATGAAATACATCATTAAAGATATAACAAAGAAGGTCCAAGACCCTCCAAAAATCTTAAAGTCAAACTCAAAAGTCAACAAAAACTGTCACATTTGATTAATCGAACTCCAAAATCGATTAAAGATTCCCATTCGATTAATCGAATCCCAATTCGATTAATCGAAATTCTCCACTCTATTCATTCGATTCTCAATTCGAGTAATCTAATTCCCAAATCGATTAATCGAAATTCTAAATCGATTAATCGAAATTCCATTTCGATTAGTCGATTTCTCCAAGTCCTTTTCTTCCCTCCACTGGAGTTCACTGGAGGTTCCCAGTCGATTAATCGATACCAAAATTGATTAATCGAAATTCAAAGTCGATTAATCGAAACTCAATTCGATTAATTGAAATCGAGGTCCTCTGACTTTTCAACTTCTTGGCAAAAATTGATTAATCGAGTCTCACTTTCGAATAATCGAAATGGCCAGATTCAGCCCCCTCTTGGGCTGTTCTTCCCAATCTTCTTCCAACTGATTTATCTTTCTCTTCTAAGCCATTATCCTATGATTTTAGCTATTTCTAACTACAATTAAACTCTTCAATATATGCATTTAATTTACAAGAATTTTACCTTCAATCAATCTCCAATTGATTAGGTCAAGTAGTTGGAAAGGCTAGGGTTTCCAACTTCGCTTTTAGCGGATCCCTCGTGTCGAATCGGCCTTTTAAATGCTTGAATCCCCCTTCCAAACACCCACCATTACTCCTTGCATTAACTATGTTCTCCCTCTCTCTCTCTCTCTCTTCTTTACTCTCTCTCAACAACCAAACAAAAGAACTAGGGCTATTAAACCCTTTTATTTCTCATTCAACCCGTGTGTTGAGCACATACACCAAAACAGGTGTATGTGACTCCAGATTTTCATCACACTCCCCATATTCACTCGAATTCTCCCATCTTATCCGTTCATCGCACCCTATGCCAACTATTGAACTCCTATTTGGTCAAACCTATGATCAGTCGGTCACGAATCTCGAGGTCATTGTTTAACGTGATTTTTCGGGATATTACATCTACCCAGATGAACGAAACAACATACTCTCCGATTGAGAATATTTCATGCTTCGAATCAAAGCCTCTAACAATGGCATGTACAAGTTGTCCGAATTGTGTGAGGAATTCACTAATTAACCATAAATATTTAAAATAACTTTCTTGAAGGAGGAGTTATTTCCTGTCACTGCTGAATTGACTATACCATCAGCCTAATTTACAACAGTTCATCGCTCCTTTTATGACTTGTCAGTAATCCTCATTGACTTTTCATTTTCTTTTCTACAATCGTTTTGCCATTTTTCTTTTGGACTTTAAAAGCTAACTAAATATCTTAAATAAGATGATTAAAAGATGTTAGATAACTAATATGAGATTGATATAAGACATTATAATATATTAAATGACTGATATAAGAACATTAGAGAATTGATATCAGAAAATAAAGTACTGATGTGAGATAGTAAATGATTGATATAAGACAATAAAATACTCATGTGAGTCACTAAATGAGTGATATCAGACTCATATTTACCTTTAAGATACATTGTCACAAGCATAAGTAAAGTTATCTAAAACATTAGAGGATTGATATCAGACAGTAAAATACTGATGCGACACAGTAAAGATTTGATATCAGACTCTTATTTAGCTTTAAACTATATTGTCACAGGCATGAGTAAAGTTATCAGACAATAAAGTACTAATGTGAAATATTAAATGATTGATATCAGACCATAAAGTATTGATGTGAGACAAGACAAGACTGATATCTGACTCATATTTATCTTTAAGCTATATTGTCACAAGGATGAGTAAAGTTATCTGAAACATTAAATTACTAATATTAGACTATTAGAGGACTGATATCAGACAATAAAGTATTGATGTGATATAGTAAATGGCTAATATCAGACTCATATTTAGCTTTAAACTATATTATCACAAGCATGAATAAAGTTATTTGATTATATAAAGGATTGATGTGAGAGCATTAAATGATTAATATCAAATAATAAAGTATTAATGTAAGACAAGACATGACTGATATAAGACTCATATTTATTTTTAAGCTATATTGTTACAGGCATGATTAAGGTTATTTGAAACATTAAATGACTAATATCAGTCCGCTAAGGGTCTGATATCAATCATTTAATGTTTCTGATATCAGGCCATTAGAGGACTGATATAAGTCATTTAATATTTCTGATATCAAACCAATAGAGGATCGATATCAGACATTTAATATTTCTGATATCAGACCATTAGAGGATTGATATCAGATAATAAAATACTGATGTGAGACAGTAAATGACTGATATCAGACTCATATTTAGCTTCAAACTACATTGTCACAGGCATGACTAATTTTATCTGAAATATTAAATGACAAATATCAGACCATAAAGTACTGATGTGAGACAAGACATGACTGATATCAAATTCATATTTACCTTTAAGCTATATTGTCATAGGCATAAGTAAAGTCATCTGATTTTATAAAGGATTGATGTGAGAATATAAAAGGACTGATATTAGACAATAAAGTATTGATATGAGATAAAATAGGACTGATGTCAGACTCATTTTTAGCATTAATTATATTATGACATGTATGAGTAATTTGAATCTATAAAGTACTGATGTGAGAACATTGAAAGACTAATATTAGACAATAATGTAATGATGTGAGACAGTATATGACTGATATCAGACTCATATTTACTTTAAACAATATTCTGACCTATATGAGTAAAGTTATCTGAATCATTAAAAGACTAATGTGAGAATATTAGAGAACTTATATAAGACAATAAAGTCCTATGGTGAGACAGTACATGACTGATATGTGACTCATTTTTAGTAATAAAGTATATTCTGACCAGCATGAGTAAAGTTTTGTGAATGTATACAGGACTGATGTGAGAACATTAAAGGGCTGATATCAGACAACAAAGTACTGATGTGAGACAGTATATGACTAATATCAGACTCATTTTCAGCATTAAAGTATAATTTGACCTGCATGAGTAATCTGAATATATAAAAGACTGATATGAGAACATTAAAGTACTGATATCAGACAATAACATACTGATGTGAGACAGTATATGACTGATATTAGACTAATATTTATCCTAAACTAGATTATGACCTGCATGAGTAAAGCTTAAGAACTATAAAGTATTGATGAGCAAATAATAAAGGACTGATATCAAAAAATAAAGTACTGATGTGAGACCATAAAGAGATCCACATATATTATACATCATAGAAAAAGAATAATGGATTATCCAATAACATAACAAAGTACGATGGTCGTATAATGAGTAATACGAGACTCATAAAAGTTGTACATTGTCCAATAATATACTTATTACAATATTTTATATATTTCTCATCACTTTTCTCATTCAATACCATACTTATTGTAACAAGTTTGTCACTTAGAAATTTTTCTAATTTTTTAAATATTTTTTTGATTGTGGTCCTTGTCAAGTTCAACGATTGTGTCCCTCATCAACTTCTCATTTGATGATATTGTAAAAACTTATATAAGACAATAAAGTGCTGCTGTCAGATAATAAATGACTTATATGAGAGTTAAAATAAAACTTTAAACTTCAGTTGTCCCCTGCATGAGTAAAATTTAAGAATTAAATATAACATTAAAGGATCGATGAGAGAAATATTAAGCAATTTATATGAGACATAAGAGAACCTATTACAAACATTATGAACTGATATAAGCTACAAACATTCCATCGAATGACACATATATTAGACATCAGAGATAAAGGAAAAATAGTGGATCATCCATATAAATAACAAGGTAAAATAGTTACTTATTATAATATATTATATATTCCTCACCATTGTTAAGATTAAATACTCTACTTATTACAAGATATCTCACGTAGTAAAATTAGTTATTTTGTTTTACATTTTTTTTACTGTTGTTCTTGACAAGTTGAATGATTGTGTCCCTTTTACTTATAAGTTGTACAATACATTCTCCGTTTCTTTTTATCTGCGGATTTCAATCTTTTTTTTGTGGTCGACCTGGGGGATTCCTACAGTGCGGCTGGTGAACAACATGACTAACATGTTTGATGTGCCATTGAGATTCATCTATAGTCGGTTAGATTAACTTATTATATGTATCATAATACCATGCAAATGCATACCATTCCTTACAATATATCAATAGGTTGGTATTACTCCAACGAATGACAACCATGACATAGACACAAGGGAGGCCTGGAACGTCAAAACAAGAACAAGAACAAGACCTCTTATCTAAATGCACATTATACTTAAATGTTGCTATTGATACCTCAAAAACGTTGGGTGATGATAGTAGAACTTGACAAAACCTAGCTGCTCCGTCAGCCTCTTCAAAGATATCAGATGCATATGGGATTAAACCCTTCGACATCTTCTGACCTTTTATAGCCCTGTCATAAAAAAAATTGGATAATTTTCTTCCTCGTTGCTTCAATAAAGGATATTATTGATAGACCTCTAGCATGAGCTATAATTTTGTTCAAGAACTCAAACATATTTTTTGTCGAAAGATCGTATTTATGATCAGGGAAGAGAGCTCTAGACCACCTCCATGATTCACTCTGCTGAAGATATCTTACACCAGCAAGGCTCACACTCTCAAGTTTCATTATTAGCTCATCATATTTTTTTACGGTATATGCCCAAGCAATAGACCAGAGTTGATTCCACAAAGTCGGATTCCTAAATTTCTTCCTGAAGTTCTTGACAATGTGAAAGAAGTAAAAGTTATGAGTGGCATTTGGAAATACATTTTAGAATCGTCGATCTAATTATATCTGTACAGACTAAAATTATGACAATTTCTCTATCATCATCCATAATTGTTTCTTGAAGACATCGAAGAAACTATTTCCAAGCATCTTCTGTTTCACCATCAACTATAGCAAAAATAATGGGAAACAAACAATTATTGTCATCGACAGCTGTCACAATTAGCATTGGGCAAGGAAATTTACCTTTTGAGTGTGTTCCATCAATCGAAATTATGGGCCTTAACATTCTTCTATATCCATCGATAAAGAGACTGAATGCCCCAAAAAATCTAAGGAATGAGTCATCATACAAATATTTGTAGTTTCATGAAAGCGTCGGAATTGGATCTACATAATTTTGCAACATATGAAGGGAGATTAGCATACGATGACTCCCAACCACTCCTAATGTTAGTTAACGTTATCTCTTTCACCTTCCACGCTTTACGATAGCTTATTATAACCTCCCAATTTATTTGGATTTCAGAGATAATTTTGGTAGTCGCATAATCAATAGCGTCCTTTAATATATTCGTTATTTTAGAAGCTACCTAATCACTTGAGGCTTGTCGATGACCTCCATTTTCTTGCATAGCTACACTAAGTGGACTGTGTTTGTGCTCAGGATTTATTATTTTAATTATGAAAGAATCGCCACTAACGTTGCCTCTACTTGCACGAATACACCATGGATAAATATTGTCCGCACATCTAACAACGATCCCCTTGGTTGTTTTTATTAGTTTCAATTAAAAGTTCTGTAATATCCTGAAAAAATTGAGTATTTAACTTTGACCTCGAGATCCGTGCCCGATTAGTCATAGGGTTGACCAAGTGATGGTCAAACAATGAACTCGTGGAGTGATGAACTGAAGTGGTGCGAATGTGACCTAAGTGTAGAGTATGGTGTTAAGCTAGAGTCACATACACCTATCTCTGGTGTATGCACTTAACACCAAAACAGGAAGGAGGATATAAGGGTTAATAACCCTAAAATTCCTTTTGTTGGTTGTTAAAGAGAGAGTTAAGAAGAGAGAGAAAGAGAGAGAGGGAGTAAAGAGGAGTTATTGTGGTTGGATTGAGGGAAGATTGAGCATTGATTGTCGGATTTAACGCGTTTGGGGCCGTTGAAGCTAAAGCTGGAGCCTTAGCCATTCCAACCTAGACATTGATCAAATTGAGATAAATTGAAGGTGAGTTTTAATTAAAGTTAATGCATAGATTATAGATGATTAAATTCAGTCAAGTAGGGTTAATATCATAGATTAAAGACTTAGAAAAAGAAAAGGAATGAATTTTAGAAGAACAGTCCGAAAGGGAGCTGAATCTGGCCAAATCGATTAATCGAAATAGAGGTTTGAATAATCAATTTTGGCCAAGAAGTTGAAAAGTCAAAGATGCCCGATTTCGATTAATCGAATTGGATTTCGATTAATTGATTTGGAAGGTCGATTAATCGATTTGAAAATCGACTAATCAACTGGGTACCTCCAGTGGTTGGAGAAATAAGACCTGGGGAAATCGACTAATCGAGTTGGAAAATTGATTAATCGATTTTGGATTTTGATTAATCGATTTGGGATCGACTAATCGATTTCAAATTTTCGACCACTCGATTTGAGAATCAACCTTATTATGTTAGAGACTTCGATTAATTGATTTGGGATCGATTAATCGAATTTGAATCTCGATTAATCGATTGGGTTTCGATTAATCGATTTTGGGAATCGATTAATCGATTTGTGTTTTGATTAATCGATTTTGGGAATCAATTAATCGACTTTGGCAGTTTTACTTAACCTTCTAGTTTTACCTTGAGATTCATGGAGGGTCTTGGACTTTCTTTATTACATCTTTAGTGATGTATTGCATGTGTTGTGATGTACCAGAGGTGGTACGTGTGAAAGCGAGCATAAGGAGCTGTGTGGGACCTTGATGCTTGGACCTTCAGAGAATTGAGGTAGGGAACACCTTGAACATGTACTTTAATTGTAAGAGCATGTATGTAGTGATATAGAACTCAAATTGAAAATGTTTTATCTATGTAAATCTCTGTGAAAAAGGGTGTGTGTGTGACACCAAGAATGTGATAAAGGCATCTGTGTGATGCGAGTAACTGAGATCAAATAATCTAATGAGAATGAGACATCCCCAGGGGATAAGAAAGTAATAAAGGCATCAGTGTGATGCGAGTAAGTTATACATCCCAGGGATGTATATATGATTGAATAATTACTGTTGAGGCCTTACTGATATAAGATAGCACTTTACACGGTGAATAACTATATGTAAAGCACATATTATTTTTATTATTTGAGGTTTGTTTAGAATACCCTACGGCAGGGATATTCGTGACGACGACGGCCAATCCGTACACCAGTGCGGAGGTCTATCCGTACATAGTAAGCACATCCCAGGGATGTTGAGTTGAGATTTAACCCCGCCGCCTAGTGAGAAAGGGGCTTGGGTAGTATTCCCAGGGAATACATCTTTTACAACTGTCTATTTAGGCGACGATGGTGGGTATTCTATCGGGGCTCGATGCTATATTACTCGGGGATTACTTAAGTTGAAGATTTAAGTTTTGCTTTAGGCTTGTTCAGTGTCATTCATGATAAATCAACAGTAAAATAAGACATGCAAATTATCAGTAAACTTGAATGCAAATCATCAGCTTTTAAACTGTCTTTCTAGTAAATGCATAGACACATCATGCTTAGAATATCATGGAATATATGTGAGATTTTAATTTATATGTTCATTGTGATTGTTCCCTATTGAGCTAGGATGTAGCTCACCCTTTAGACTATACGTCGCAGGTCCTTTGTTAGCAGCAGCTGAGGCTTCGGGAGACGTAGATCTGGGTGATTCAGATTATGTGCCTGGAGACGAGTTGGAGCCTCCTCCCGAGGACTTCTTCTAGGAGACTCTGTTGTGTACTTTGACAAAGAGTAGTTTTTGAGAGCTAATTGTACGGCTTGGTATGTCAATCCTTTATTTTTGATGAACAATGTAATTAAATTGATTATTTTTTTTGGCGAACCATCATGGGTGATCAGTCTATCACCGATGGTTCGGATCGGTTCTCTATTCATGCAGTGGCATGAAAGTAGAACTGTCTTTTGTATGTGCCAGTTGGGCACATTAACTTTTTCCACTTTATGTAATTATCTGCTTTATCTCTTTATTATTGCTTGTAATACCAATGTTCTGGGCATAGTTTTGGGGCATGGTCTGGAGGATCGTGCTGATGGCACGGGTTTCGGAGTGCCGAAATCCAGACTGCTACATCTCCAGCAAAACATTATTCTTCAAGGCAGTGAAAAAATCTTCTCGAGAAGAAAAAACTTTTTTGATAGTTAAAGATGTATTTTCAATCCTATCAAATCTTGACTTTCTTACAGAACTCTCTCCTTCTAAGTTATCATCTTCAATTTCGAAGTTTGCATCTTTTGATTTATTCCCAATAATTCATCCATGGAATCTCACTTCAGCTGAATAACTCGAGTTACTATCTGAGCCCATATATTTAGTAATCTCATCGTCTCCTGATAGTTCATCGATATTGTAATTCTAGGTACTAACTGAACAAAAAACCTACGTCTTCGATGGCGGAGCACTCTCGTTCCTTCAATTAAAACAAATATACAATGTGTCAGTTATATGTAAGATATGCACTTTAATATTACATATGATTATACAAAAACTTAATTCAAAGTCACCTCTGAGTTGGCGGAGAATTTTTTACTGAATTTGAGTCTTCATATACTTTTCCCTCTTTAATTACTTTCTCCTCTATACGAGTATCGGAGAGGGGATGTGAAAATAGACATGAATGCTCGGAATTGTAAAAGTACTTATAAGTATCAACCAAATGATGTGAGTCTTTATTAATAAAACTATCATTTTTTCAAGAAAATGGGAGACCAACTCGCCTAAAATTGGTATTCCGTTGACGGTTTTCTTCGGTAACAGGGTGCGAAAAATTAAATCATAAGCATTGCGAGAGATTGAGTACTATGTGTATAAGAAAATAATTACAAATCATATAAAAAATTATGTAAAATACTCACTGTCGTGGGTAGGATTGATAGCAAGATCGGTGCGTTTGATGAACTCTTGAATTATGAAATATGTGGTCATGAGCAATTCTACGATCAAAAGCATACCGGTATATGTCAGTCAACTTATTGATAATTTCTTAATTAATATTAAATAAAAGCACAAGCATATAACTTTATCGACTTACCTAAATGTTTCTGTTTCCTCCCATTTCTTCGTTGTGTCTAAGTGCAGGTTGTGTCGCTAATTACATCTAACTCCTTTACTCCACGAACCGTCGGACTTCTCACTACCAAATAAGCAACATAAAGCATGGAATGCTTGACTATCAGACAAATTTAATTGCATTTACTTCTAATCTACTAGTACATACCTCCCTAGCATTCTTTTATGCTCGTTCAATATTTTTAACTCCGCAATTTTTTTATAAATATATAGAACAATGTGAGGATAGTCAATAGGGCATAGGGTCATCATGTCATGAAAGTCGGTCTTATTGTCTATGTCAAAAACTAAACTCCCTTCGGTATCTATATCTAAACCTTAGATCCATCTGTTCCGATATTGAGTTACACAAGTGATACATCTTTTCCATAAATTTGTTATATGTTGTATCCCGGCTTATCGGTTTCTGTTTATATCTTTCGCTACTATACATCATATAATTTTTTTGGACTTTCAATAGTTCATTATAGTGACATATTAGTATAACTGTGTCAGTACTCATAATGCACCTGCATGCAAAGCCTACATATATTAATGTATAAGGTATTATCCAACTCTATAAAGATTAAATAGCCCATTATAGTGACATACTAGTATAATTGTCTCAGTACCCATAACGCAACTATACGTGAAGCCTACATATATAAGGATTATCCAACTCGGATTTGTACAGAGAATACAACCACGAATAATCAATTGGTGATCCTAATATTTTGTTTCAAACTTCTACGATGCGTCTTATATAAAAGCAATATAAGAAAATAAATAAATTCTTAAACCCTAATGCCTTAAAGAAGACATTGATCATGTCTATCATGTCTTAAAGAAGACACTGCCTAATGAAGGGACATTACAATCTTATATACAAACTACGATGCGTCTTATATATAAACTATTGATTATGTCTTAAAGAAGAAACTGTCTAACGAAGGTATATCACACTCTTATAAATGATTGATCTAACCGTGTCTTCTAGAAGCAAATGACTTATAAATAGACAATACAGTCTTATGAAAGACTCATCATGTCTTCGTGAAACAACTGACTAATAAATGGATGATACAGTTTTATAAAAGACTGATCATGACTAACCAATGGTGTGATATATCTAGTCAAATCCCAATCTACAGTGAAAGCATATCTTCACACATGCAAAACCGAAAAATAATAAAATTTTTATTTTTTAGATCATATTTTTATATTCGATAGAGATTAAAATTATATTTCCATTCAAACAGATAATTCACTTTATACGTTGTAGGTTAAAAAGATAATTTGTCATGTACAAGAGTATACTAACCCTAAAATTTACAGATTTTTGGCCTTTTATTTACAAACAAGGGAAGAAAATAAGCTTAAATTCTAAAGATTAGTGTTTCAAAAAATACAAAAATATACCCCATCATCAAAATGAAGATTACAGGTTTCACAAATCCAAAAATATCAAACAATTATCAACCTTAAAGATTAGGGTCTCACAAACAAAATAATGTTTCTATTATATATATATATATATATATATATATATATATATATATATATATCTTGTGACAAAAAAATACGAATTTTAAATATTTATAAATAATCCCCTTATTTTCATTTTCTGTTTAAAAAACACCTTCATTACTATTATGTTAAGTGTCGTCTCTAAAAGAGTAAAGTGCAATTATCACCTACACTATTTTTTTCTTGTGTTGGGTAATTGTACTTTGGTTTTTTAGAGATGTAAATTAGCAAAACATTAATTCAAGTTATTATTTAAACAAAAAAGTAAAAATTAGGGGTTATTTATAAATAAGTTAAATTAGGGTGACATTTATACATAATGCTAAAACATAAGGTATATGCTAAAAACTCATATATATTTTTTCCAATGGATCGATTGTGATTAAACTTGAGACCTTGAGATTGTAATGGTTGGATTACCCAATACGGATTTTAAACTGGAAAATATGATAAAAATAATATCCCTATTTGTACCGAGTTTGGGTAAAACCCTACTTCATTTCCAACAATCCAAAATCATAATCCTAAACCCTAAAGATTAGAGTTTTATAAATAGAAATAAACTTAAATCATAATCCTAAACCCTGATTATGGGTTTTTCTGAAATATTAGAAGTCGGGGAGTGAAAAGGGGGACAATTAAGATCACTAAAGCTACTTATAATAGTCCATTTACGCCCTAAAAAAAAAATTGAAACATAAACAAATCTTTAACTGATGCAAACAAATTTCATACTACCAATAAAAAAAAATGCAAACAAATTGCATATTGATTGCAGATTATCAAAAGCATGAAATTTAAAAAAGAAAATACTATGATAAATAAGTGATCGAAACCTCCATCTACACAAAAAATAGATTAGACATGAGATAATCTTTTTTTACCTAATCGATTCATTGATCCATAAACTAGTAGATTAAATTTAAGATGAAGTAAAATAGAAATAGGGGGAAAAATTTTAATTAAAAAAAATGAATAGAATTTAAATTAAAAAACGATGAATATAATCAAATAACATAAGACTAAATAATCATCTAAGCAGTCTATGACTCAGAGATTCAATTAGAGAGTTTTTCTTCTCTTCTTATTTTTCCCTTTTCTCTTTTCTCTTGGTTGGCACTACTTCATTTCCAACAAACCAAAATCATAATCATAAACCTTAAAGATTAGACTTCATTTCCAATAAATCAAAATCAAAACCCTAAACCCTAAATATTAGAGTTTTATAAATGGAAACAAACCAAAATCATAACCCTAAAGATTAGAGTTTTATAAATAGAAAAAATAAAAAAATCGACCTTGATGGGTTTCTCTGCAATATCAGAAGTCGGGGAGTGAAAAGGGGTCTGAGACTCCACCTCTGCAATGGCCGACGAGATTAATGCAGCTCTTTTCCTCAATGGCGACGAGAATCGGCGACGAAAAAATATAGGGAGTGAAAAGGGGGCTGAGACTCTACCTCTGCAATGGCGGACAATAACAAACCTTCTCTTCTCCTCAACGACGACGACCTCCGGCGACGAAAACGAATGCCCTTAGTAGCGTTTGAAACGAAGAAGTGACGAAAGAACTCTGGAGAGAAAACGAATGTCCGCTTAAACCCGCTTCGTTTTTCCCTTTTTAAACAAATGACATTTTCGTTATTTTATACGACATTAAGTAATAGCATTTTGGTCAATTCGCCCGTTTCTAAGCTGTGACTTGAATTCATGGTATCAATCTTATCAAAAAAAATATATCATGGTATCAATGTTGGATTTTTTTATAGTCAACACCTTAACCCATCTTTGGGGTTCCATTAAAAACTGGGTTAGACCTTTGATCACACATATCTCGAGGCGATAGGAAGCAAGTAGTTTCCTAATATAAGTGATGTCTCCACTCTCTTTCTTTGATGGGTTAGGAAAGAGAAGTGACTATATAAGGAGACCACCGTCCCCTCTTCCTCTAACCCTAGCTCATTCCCATCTACAAGCTAAACTTAGAGAAGACGAGAGGTAACGTGGTCTCGGATTCTTTGGCGGAGATCATCGATTCCATTAAGGAAATCACTGACGCGATGACCCGATAACAAATGCAAGGTACACGTGTTCTTGAAAAGGTAGATTTTGACCGTGTGATTCGAGCCTAGAACTTAAAATTTCTAATTATTGGTATCAGAGCTAGAGAGGCTCGATTATATGATCAAACTAGTATTATATATATGATCTCTGCTTGATGAGGATAACCTCAATTTGATTTTGTATATGAATTTTACACCTTTGGATTAGATGCATCCAATGGTTATAAAATCAGTTGGATCCCATATATGCGACCACCGTGAACGTCTAGATGCCAATCGTCCCCTTCATATATATTTGATGTATGAGAGAAAGCCCACTAATGCAGAAAGTCTGGTGAGCCATATATGTTGAACTCACCTACATATATGATCAACTGATACCTAGATATTCATATTATTTAATTTGGATGTGTGGTCGAGCTTCTATCTCAATTGGAAGGTTCTTTGTTCAATGTCAGCTTACCTACCAAAAACAAAAAGGAATTGTATGAAACCCTAAAACATAGCTTGAGCAGCACTTGGCAGATAATTTTACAATATTTATTAATGAGTGGCTCTATTTGCAGCTAGCCACAACCCACTCGGAAACTATTTCTTCTTTCAATCAATCTGATCAGATTCAGTCTTGAACTTTCACATAATAGGTCTTAAGATCAGGGGCGACACAACAATGTGTCACGATGATCTCAAGTTTTGATTAAGTAAGATGACTGTTGGGGCTGGGTTTATATGTTAAACACATATATTTAATCAATTATATTAAAAGAAAATTAAATATAGGAGATTTGGGTCCCACGTGTAAGATTTGAGTGTTAATCGAGCGATTGGGTCATCACCGGCCGTCATCAGACTAACCGGCCATCCTTGTGCCATTACGGATGGTCAAAGGTTGTATTGTGGCTGCAAATAAAAGTGGCCCAAAGTCTCTTGTTGTGTTTTAGAAGAAGACGTCTATACCAGGGATTTTGTTTCCTCTTTTAGAAGAAGACGACTATACTAGCTTTAGTTGTATGTGTTGTTGGAGCACTAAAGTTGGTGCTTCTCTAACTTTATACTCTATATGACTTTAAATGATATGGCCCAAAGCGACCCAACCCATGGTCCGGTCCACTCCATTCCCGACCCATGATCTGGCCCAGTTGATTTAGCCCATTCGATTAAGGCCCATTTTGACTCATATTATTTCATATTGTTTTCGGGTCATTTCTGGGCTATTTATAGGCCCGATTTTCAGATATTATATATGGATTTTGATTTTCTCGAACATTCCAAATATGTTTTTAAGGTTTATTTTTAAAATTGAGTTTTCTGTTATGACTTTTTTATGACCTGATGTCTTTTTGATAATTTTTAATCGGATAATTATTGTATATTTGAGTGCTTTTAATTAAAGTTAGATTTTGTGAGGAAATATAGGGTTGGGTATTGAAGGTTGTGCTCTAGCACCAATGTTGGTACTTACATAATGATACCCATGATTATTATTAATTTTGGCACTTACCCACCACATGAGTTAGATTTGGCTACTTTGAAGGATTCTTTTGCCCAACAGTGATGATTTTTCCTAGTGCTGTGATTTTTATAAATGAGGTTTATTTTTGTATGATTATTCCCAACATATCATATTTGATTTAAGATAAATATTATGTGCGCTTTTCAATGCTCAATTATCGATATTGACTAAATATGACATGCATGCTTACATAATCATAGTTTGATGATTATATATAATTTATTCACTTAATGCATATGTATCTTATAACTATTTGATTTTGATTAATTTGTTCATCAATTGTAATATATGGCATTGATTTATCTTTCAAAAGTAGATTAGTTAAGAAGATGTGCATATATCTGAAAATGAGTTTTTGAAATCTTGAATCAGACTTGATATGGTTGAATGAAATTTAGGTCGTACCTTAGGGATCAAGGTAGACCGATAAAATGATCTTTCGAGAGTACATAGCTGAAATAGGCCGAGGTCTGTCCAAAGGTAACCACCTATGTAGGTTGCGTGATTTTTGAATCTTGATACTTGTATCTCAGTAAGTTCAGGTTGACACATGCTTCTATGAAATTTCTAATTTCTGGCACATGCTTCTGATTTAGGAATTAAATGTAAGTAGGGTGAATCGAATGGTCATAAGTGTTTAAGGGAGAGAAGGACAATTTTTCTGGCCAAAGCTGATGGAGAGTCTGCATCAAACATACGATACGAGTGATTAGGTCTATCCGTGTTTCCTCAAACACAATCTTGGAAAGCAAACTGCATGTCGAAGTTTCTGCCCAAAGGTGATGCTGAGATAATGCGATCAGGCTGTCCCATAGAGTGAATGTTTGCATATAACTAACACTCTAATTAATTTGAATTTGTCCTTAAGTTCGAGTTAAGTCCTTGAAGGTTAGTTAGTGACATTATGGTCATAGTTCATGATGAATTTTTTTTAGTGACATATGGTCATGCCGTAATTGTGGCAGCCCGGATTTCGGCACCCCGAGTAGTTCATGATGAATTTTATTTAGTGACATATGGTCATGCCGTAATTGTGATAGCTCGAATTTTGGCACCCCAAAACCCGTGCCATCGACACAATCCTCAAGACCGTGCCCCATAGATCTGTACGGATCATTGGTACGACAAGCAATAACAAAATGAGATAAACAAATGACTAAACAATGTGGAAACTAACATACTACTCTAGGTATAAACCTCAAAAGGCAGTTCTGCTTTCATGCCAACGCATGAACAGATAATCGATCCGAACCATCGGTAATAAACAGATCACCTCAGATGGTTTGCCAAAAGAATTATATTAATTTAATTATATTTCCTAAAAATAAGGCTTAACATACCAAGCCGTATAAATGTACTCTCAAATCTCTCTATTAAAATACTCAGCAGAGTCTCCTAAAAGAAGTCCTCGGGAGGAGGCTCCAACTCTTCCCCAGGCACGTAATCCGAATCCCCCGGATCCACGTCTCCTGAAGCCTCGGCCGCTGCTAGTACTGGACCTACGACGTATAGTCTAAAGGGTGAGCTACATCCTAGCTCAATAAGGAACAACACAATGAACATATAAGTCAAATCCTTACATATATTCCATGATATTCTTAGCATGATGTACTTATGAACTTTCTGGAAAATAGTTTAAATGATTACAATATGTATTGAAGTTTACTCGTGGTTTACATGTTACATTTATTATCAATTGTTCATGAACCTCACTGAATAGGCCTAAAGAAAACTTAATCTTCAACTTAAGTAGTCCCCGAGCGCAATAGCATCGAGCCCCGATGGAATACCCTCCATCGTCGTCTAAATAGACAGTTGTTATATGTATCCACTGTGAATACTACCTAGGTTCATTTCTCATAAGTGACTGGGTCTAATCTTAACTCAACATCTCTGGGATGTGCTACTGTATACGGATAGACCGCCGTATCGGTGTACGGATTGGCCGCCGTACCGGTCACGGATATCCTGCCGAGTTAGTCGTGGGAATCTCGCCACGTCAGTGGGGTATTCTGTTCAAACATTAAATAACAAAAATATCATGTGCTTTATATATAGTTATTCACCGTGTAAATGTGCTACTTTATATCAATTAGGCCTTATCAGTCTTTGCTCAATCTTACTTTACAATTTCACTTATATCCCTGGGATGTCTAATTTACTCGCATCACACTGATGCCTTTATCACTTTCTCATCCCCTCGGGATGTTTTATTCTCATTTACTTTTTTGGTGTCATACACACACCCTTTTTATAAAGATTCTCATGATTTAAAGCATTATCAATTTATTTCTATATCACTACATACATGTTCTTGCAATTAAAGTACATGTTCAAGGTGTTCCTTACCTCAAGTCTCTGAAGGTCCAAGCATCAGGGTCTCACATGGCTCCTTATGTTTACGTTCACACGTACCACCTATGATACACCATAACATATACAACACATCAATAAAGACGCAATAGAGAAGGTCTAAGACCCTCCATGAACCCCAAGGTCTAATTAAGAAGTCAAGTCAAACTGCCAAAATCGATTAATCGATCTCCAAAATCGATTAATCGATTAATCGAAAATCCCAAAGATAGTTAATCGATCCCTAAATCGAGTAGTTGAAAATCCAAAATCGATTAATCGATCCCAAACCGATTAATCGAAATCCAAAATCGATTTCCCAATTTGATTAGTCGATTTTTCCAAGCCTTATCTCTCCAGCCATTGGAGGTACTCAGTCAATTAGTCGATTTCTAAATCGATTAATCGATTTTCAAAATCGATTAATCGATTTCCAGATCGATTAATCGAACTCGGACATTCTTGCCTTTTCAACTTCTAGATAAAAATCGATTAATCGATTCTCAAAATCGATTATTCGATTTGGCCAGAACTCAGCCCCTTTTCAGGCTGTTCTTCCAAATCTTTTTCTCTCTATTTTTTTTTCTTTTCTATCATTTAATTCTATATTTTTAACTACACTTGACTGAATTTAATCATCAAATATCTATGCATTTAATTCTAATAAGACTCACCTCAAATTAATCTCTTAAAAGCTTGAATGGTTGATTTGAATGGTTAGGATTCCAGCTTTTGCTCCAATGATTCTAATCACGTTGAATTCGGCATTTAATGCTCCAACCTTTCCTTCAATTAAGCTACATTAACTCCTTGTCATTAACTCACCTTGGTTCTCTCTCTCTCTCTCTCTCTCTCTCTCTTCTTAACTCAACTCAACATCTCTGGGATTTATTGGGGCCAAAGTCAAGATTTGAGGCTAACTTGAACAGGTTGAGATTTTCGACCGCGACCCGATAGATCGAGGTTTTTAAACCTGAACCCAACTTTTAGCAAGTCAGATTTTGGATTAAACCCAATAGAGGTTCAGCTGGTTGAACCTAATCATTATCCTTAAATTATATACTCAAGATTAACATTTGATATATGATAAAAGAAGAGTAATTCAAGCCTAGTCATTTTGGACTTCATCCTATCAAGCTCTAGCCTAGTCCAAAATAATTTAGGGTTCATGATTAAGGCCCACCGCAACTTGACTGTCATAAAAATTAGGTTTTAGCTCTAGTTTCATTAGTTTGATCCATTAATAGTAAAAAATTATAAACGGTGGACAAGTTTTGATAGATAGTGTTGCAGACAGCTTATGTGGTGCACCGTAATTGGCTGTAGTGCTTGGGTGCCACTATGTGCACAGTCAATCATATCACGCCACATACGCTGCTTGCAAAATTATCTATAAAAAATTGTCCACTAAATAACAGTTTCCTTTAATTGTCTCTTAATATGACCTCCAAAATCCCTTGATATTTAGTTGATTAGTTAGCCCTTCAACTGATATCAAGATTTATAATCTGTTATTTAGGTGGTTAGATACCTCTTCTCATTAAAGCTACCAAGAGTGCTAACAATTTGCACAAAAAATTCTTTGATTGGATGGCTAGAGGCATCTTACGAACAAGGATCTTTGGCTAAGTCCTATATCTAAATTTTGACTTCGCTCATGAAAATCCAAATTGATGAACAACAAGTGTACAAAAATAGGTGGACATCTTAATTGATGAACTCGAAGAGCAAAAGTGAGTTTGGTTGTCCTGAGTTCCTATGTTGTGTTTGGCAATGCTTTCACTATGCTTCCGGCCGCTCTCAGCTTTAACAGGGTGCAAAGCAGCTTGGAAGCGGGTTTGTTAAAGCATGCAACGAGGTGAGAGGGGAGATCGACTGGTTTCTCATTGAACCAAATCACCCCCTCCCCCTCTTCGCAAGAGCAGGTTTTATCCACTCCGATAGGGCAGGAAGCGGACAAGAAGACAAGTATACTCCCACGCAAGAGCATTGCCAAACAACAACAAATTAAGATGAGTAACTTTTTGGGATGCATGCCCATAAATTCACCCTATATACCATTGGGTTTGAAGATCATGATCTAATAATTTTATGGTGTTGAAGATCAAACGAAAAACATTCCCATTATCTGATTTAAAAACAGTAAACGACTTTTAGAAGTTAAAACTTATGACAGTTTTTTTAAACCTTAATTTTATCATGTGATTTGAAGACCATAATTTATGGGCGTTGATGATTGGAAAAAAAAATAAAAATATCTCCATCATATGATTCAAAATATTCAATGTCTTTTAAAAAATTTGGGGCCTCATTAATTCTTTTAATTATAATTTTGGGGGATGCTATAAGCCCCTACAAAATACTCGAAATCTCCTACTAACTACAGTGGAAAACTATTGACTGCTTTGAATCGGATGATCGAGATCATATTTTTCATTCCAATCCTCCACATAATGGATCTTGAGATCATGAACTTACCATCAAACAGTCAGTTTTTATTCCGCGTGTCACACATCCCAAATATGAGCACGATCATTGAATACATCAAATGTGGGTCTCGAATTGCTTTTTAAGATGTGTGTCATGTGGAATCAAAATCTGACCGTCTGATGGTACGTCTGTGAACGCAAGATCCGTTGTGTGAAAGATTGCAACAAGAAAACGATCTCTATTGACTGATTCATAGCATCAATGATTTTCAGCTGGGATTTAGTATTTCGTGAGCGGTTTAGTAGCAGCTTCTTAATATTTTATTCATGGACTGAACTCTTCTAACCGTCATTTAAACACTAAAATGGTGTTTAAATGTTCTTTCACCATCAATGGCTTAATTGGCTTAAGATGTCGGCAATTCATACCATCAAAGTTATAGGTCCTAGATTGCACTGTAACAGGCCCAATAATAGTATTTTAGAGAGATTTGCATCATCTGATTTTTTAACTATAACATTAATTATTGTTTTTGGCTTTAATGGTTGATATTAAAGTTTATCAATCGGATGATTCACATTCATTTGCAGGCATGATTCTTTGGGCTAAGATATGCCTCAATGATGGATTGCTACTTAAACAATTTAGATTGGTCACATATGTGCACCATATCACATAATGATAAATCACACTTTAAGGGTGTAAGATAAAAGGTATAATTTTAATGGTGTAAGATCATTTAAACACCATTCATCCCTTTATACCCATATTTATTAATGATGAACTTCAAATCACGCCGCACACGTGCTCCAATTGCCTTGCGCTCGGGCTTATCACTTAATATGAACTTTGATGAAGATTATGAGAAAAGAAAATTGAGTTTCAACAGGCCATGCTTGAGCCTGCCTGACCCGAATGGGCTGGATATGGACTGAGGTAGATAGGCTCAAATAAAAATAGGCCAGGCCCAAGCTAATTAAGAAATGGGCCAGGTACTACTAGTTCCAAAAGCTAGATTAAAAACTGACCTGTTTAAACCTGACCCGATTCCGGCTTGACCTGGTCATTTGATATAATTTCTATATATTATGAGGCCCGAGGCCGTGCATCCAAGGGTAGAGATATCTCTGTGCTCACCATTTGGTGGCTATCATGCAACATCATCGCGAAGATCCGGTGCCACAAAAATTTAGGCAAGGTCGATCATATCCTATTAAAAAAAAAATGCGTATGACTTTTCTACTTTTAAAAATGTAGTAAAAGTTTGCTAAAATCAATACACCAAAGTTTTGGGGCCTCGTCACCTTATTTTTGACGCATCAAACGGAAGATAAAAAAGTTAATATTATTTATTTATTATTATTTTTCTCACATGTCCCATGGCTCATCAACCCAAAGTGGGATTTATTTTGGGTTGATTTGCCACATGGTGTGATATGGCATCGGGCGCATACTCCCCTCTGCCATAAATTATATAGAAGTTTGTTGGGAGGCCTGTGGCCCGTACCGAAATGGCAGGGTACCGTCTCGGCCCATTTAGTAATCAGATCGGGTTAGGCTAGTTCCAAGAGGCCATTATAATAGCCCGTTTAGGGCCCGGCGTGTTCCGACCCCAACCGGCGCATTTGAGGACCCTAGAAATGGTGTTGAAAAGGGTGAGAGAATGGAAGCACGAAACAAAGCAGTAGTTTCTACTCTTTCCAAACACCAATCCTTTGATCCGGTAAACGCCTACCCCCACTTTTTATTTGTTATAGTATATCACTTTGTTCTAATATCGATTGGTTTATTTTATATCAGCATTTGAGCATTCTTTTATTCGAATGTGATTTTGATTTGTTTCAGTTGTCGTTACTTACTCATCATTCCTTACAATTTCTGGGTATTGGTTTTTTGTTATTAGTCGCTAAATCGCGATTTAATTTTTTTCGATTCTTAAATTCCAAGTTGGTTCTTTCCATTTTTGATGGTTGGTGTATATATATATATATGAGGGCCGGGATGCTACTCACAGGGTAGCGCGCCCGAGTGCTACTTACGAGCCAGCTGGACGCCATGTGGCACCCAACCCTGAGATCACGTGCCGAGGCAACTTGCCTAGGCTCGATCTGGTACCATGTAATTTTTTTAATTTTTATTAAAGGATGCTTATCCACAGTTAAAATGTGGTCAATGTTCAGAAAAACCAATTCACCAGGGTTGGGAGGGGGGACCCTATATTTGACCACTGATTTGAAGGGCAAAACAGTCTTAAAAATTATTATTATTTTTTATACCACGTGCCATGTGGCTGTACACTACAAACAGGTGTTGTTTTAGAGGTCACATGCCATGTGGCACATGTTCTAGCCCACGTGGGTAGCGATTAAGGTAGTTAAGGCGGTATGGCAAGGTCATAGCGAAGAGGCTCGCCACGCCATGGTGAGTTCATATATTAAATTATTATAATATTTATTATTTATTAATATATATTTT